>CM002535.2:9235000-10637500 GCA_000338895.3 Oryza meridionalis | reverse complement strand
CAATCTTCGCCTCGGTATCTCTCTTACTCCTCATCCGACTCCTGTACGTGTGGATGTCCTCCTTGAACCCAATCTTCCAAGGAATCACCCCTTTCCCTCGTGTTCGTCCTGGATGCTCTGGAGTCTGCAGGGCGAGTGACAGCTCGTCCTTCTCTCTGTCCGGTCGGAACATGCCCTGAGAAGAGGCTTCCACTGCGTCTGTTAGTCGACGCGCAGCCTCGCGTATCTGATCGCCGAAGACCAGGGAGCCATCAGCTGGGTTGAGCGTTCCACCATGAGCATAGTACCAGAACTTCGATCGTTCCGGCCAATTAGCGGTGGCCGATTCGATACCCCTCTCAAGCAAGCTAGCCTCCATCTCCTCCCACTTCGGCATCGCGACGCTATAGCCGCCTGACCCCAAGTGGTGATGGTACTTCTTCTTGGCGGCATTTTCTTTGTTTCTTTCCATCATCGCCTGCCCTTGTTCACCTGTCTTATATGCAACGAACTCGTCCCAGTGATCCCTTAGCTTTGGGAATGTGTCGAAGTTCGATGTCTGCCCCTTCAGGATATATTTCTGGTACAGATCTCCCTTGAAGCTCTGAAACTGTTCTACCATTTTCTTCAGAGTCCACCTTTTCACTTTGTCCTCTGTACCCGCGGGAAGGGTGAATGTCTCGAGCATTGTGGTCCACATCATCTCTTTCTCCGAATCTGGGACAAAGCTCTCATGATCTCCGCGTGCCCTTGTTCTGCGCCAGTACACCGTACTGACAGGCGCGTTATCCCGCACAACCCAACCGCTGTGACGTACATAGTTGTCACATCCTGATTTTCGTCTTAGGATTTATAAATTATTTAACAAATTATTATTAGAATTTATATTAAATGTTCATTAATTTACAAGTGAAGTTAAATGTGGGAAATAAAATTTCCTAAATATAAAGCATGGATGGATTTAATTTTTATTAAATTCTCCATGGTTAATTATACTCTCTGGAATATTCTCGGATTTTTCAAAGCTCAATTCCTAATTTTAATCATACAGAGAACATTTCAGTAATTACCCACATATTAAATTAATCATTAAATGATCTGACTTTAATTTTTTTAAATACTTTGAGTGTCCAAGTATTTTCAGGTTTTTTATTGAAATTATTTGAGCATTGGAAGTATTTTTAACAATTCAAAGATCATTTCAGTGATTATTTTAATTGAAAAACTCTTTAAAATCCTCCTCTAAGTTGTTGGGCCGTTTCCGGCCCCACTCTCTCTCTCTCTCTCCTCGCGCGCGCCGAGCGGCCCAAGCCGGCCCAGCCGAACCGCCCGCCCCTCCTCTCCCCTAGCCGCAGACATGTGGGGCCCACATGTCGGACCCATCCCCTACCTCCGGCCGGCCGCCTTGCCAAGCCGAGCCCAAGCCGCCGCCGCCTCTCCGCCAAATTCGCCTCATCCGGTCGCCCTCAAGTCCGATTAGTTGAGGGGAAATCATCTCCACCTTATCCTCTTCCTTTCCCCTAAGGTTTCGGAGATCAATTTCGTCCGGATAAACCAAATCGAATTCGTTTTGAGTTTATCTCTCCAAACTAACCCGAAGATTTTCCAGCTTCGATTCCTCTCGGTTTGAGTCCGATCTCTTCAATCCAAGCCTATAAATAGCATCCCCTAGTCGTCCTCTTTCGTTTGCCCCAACTCCCGAGCTCCCTCGTCGCTCGTAGCGCCGCCGCCGCGTCGTCTTAGTCGCCGCCGCCGCCGGCCGTCGTGCAGCCGCGTCGCGCCGCCGCTAGCGCCGTCGCCGCCGCCTCTTTTCACCGCCGTTGGGTGCGCACGGAGGAGGTGCATCTCGGCCGCCCCCTCGCCACCGTCGCCGGACTCCGGAGCGCCGTCGCCGCCGCCGACCCGAACCGCGCCGCCATAGAACCTCGCCGCCGGCCGTCGTTCTTCGTCGTTCGTCGCGTTTTCTTGCATCGGTGAGTTTGCGTCATCGTTCTCTATGCGTAGATGTCCTCCGTTAGCCCGGCCGATCTCTCTAGCGCCGGTGATGTTGTCGCTCGCGTCATGCCGGCGATGATGACATCATAAATCTCTTTTAGTTTTCTTTATTAGATGAAAATCGATTTAAACTTCGGAAATTCATAACTAAATCATCGTAACTCGGATTTGAGTGGTTCAAGTTGCTAATTTTTTCTAAAATCAAGATCTACATGTTAAAAATATCCACATGTACTGTTTATGCTTGTTTTTTACTGTTTTGTTGATTTTGTTCTTTCGCTTTAGTTTCCGACGTTCCGTAGGAGAGCGTTTTCGTTGAGGAAGGTTCGGAAGCGTTTGAGGAAGCTCAAGGCAAGTCACACAGATCCCAAACAACCCTTTGAGCAATGTTTTTCGTGATTAGTCCCACACTACTCATTAATGATAATAATGTAATAATTAATTTGACTCCTGGTTTGGAATGGATAATTCCTGGTTTGGAGGTTTGATCTGTACGACCGGGGTTGGTTGTTCAGGTTTGGTTGGGCCTGTGCAGTATGGGTGTGTTGTTCAGTGTTGATTAATATTAATGATTAATTACTCTACTGTTTTACAAATTCTCAACTCTTTGTTAAATGCTGCTTTCGCAAATGAACCCTATATTATGCCATCCTTTGGTATCTTTCTGCACTTGCATATTTGCTGTGTGGCTTGTTGAGTATGTCATATGCTCATTCTTGCAATAACCATCAAACCTCAGTTGAAGAGAAAGGATCCAGAAGGAGAAGACGTTTGGCTTATACCCCAGTTGAGCTGCCTGTGGGAGTGGAGCTGAAGCCATCGCTAGACCGTAATTCCGCTGCTGTTTTCTTTTCTTTTGTAAGTATGTAACGTTATTATGATGGATTTGTATATTAAATTGTCAGTTTGTGTACCTCGGCTGATTCCTGGACGAGGGTTTTATGCACAAATAAGTTCGGAAATTACTAGTGAATTTCCGGGCGTGACACATAGTTCTTGGCGGCTTCTGCCGGGGCACTAGGTCGGCCGTCTTCGTCCACTTCCGTTATGATGTGCCAACCCTCAAGCTTCTTCGTGGCACCTCATTGCCCGCGTGCCCTCTTTTGTCCATCGGAGGGTTGATTTCCACTAGCCTCCTCCTCCTGGTTCCCCTCCACATCCCTTTCCACGTGCCCCTCCTGGTTCCCCTCCGCATCCCTCTCCACGTTCCCTTCCTCGTTCAAATACTGGTTTGGATCCTCGTTCCCCTCTTCTTCGTTCCAGTATTGGCTGCTTCCCTCCGCGATTGTATCGTACAATATCTGTTCCTCATTGCGATCAGCCATCTGTTCATACAGGAAACAGCTGCTAAGTCATGAGACATTTATGTTTTAACAATCTTATATGCTAACAATCATATGCTAAATCTAGGTGACGTATATGCTAAGTGATAATCTTATACTAAAACTCAAATAGTGATAAATTCTAAGTCTAGGTGACATATATTATAGGACTCTAGCTAGTCAATAATTATATACTAAGTCTAATTACAAATATAATAATCTTATATTAAAACTCAAATAATCTTATACTAAAACTCAAATAGTCATGTATGCTAAGTGTAACTGTCGTATATTAGAACCCTACACAATCTTATATGCTAAGTCTAATTACAAATCTAATAATCTTATACTAAAACTCAAATAGTGATATATGCTAAGTCTAGGTGACGTATATTATAGGACCCTAGCTAGTCAATAAATTATATACTAAGTCTAATTACAAATATAATAATCTTATATTAAAACTCAAATAATCTTATACTAAAACTCAAATAGTCATATATGCTAAGTGTAACTGTCGTATATTAGAACCGTACACAATCTTATATGCTAAGTCTAGTTACAAATCTAATAATCTTATATTAAAACTATAATAATCTTATATTAAAACTAAGTCTAAGTGTCGTATATTAAATCTAATAGTCTTAATTGCATTACAAATATAACAATCATATATATAATTACGTCACTTGCCTGCGCGAATTCCTTCGAGGGCTAGCTACCACTCCGGCTTGAGGGATGACTCCGACAACGTCTTTTCTGCAACATACAAAACGATGTATTAGGATAAACACGAAGTAACATATATTGCATTTGACGTTCATGTTTCGTTCACGATCGTTCACGTTCGCGTTCTCGTTAAGGTCACGTTTCATTCACCTACGTTCGTTCGTTCACGTTCATTCACCTGCCTATATTGCATTTCACGTTCACGTTCGTTAACGTTCGTTCACGTTCGTTAGTTCACGTTCGTTCACGTTCACGTTCGTTGACGTTCGTTCACGCTCGTTCATTCACGTTTGTTCGTTCTTTCACGTTCAATCCTCGTTTAGGTTCGTTCGCTCGTTCTCGTTCACGTTCATTCGCTCGTTCACGTTCTCGTTCACTTTCGTTCGCTCGTTCACGTTCACGTTAATTCGTTCGATGCCATGGCGGCAGCGGGACGGCGGTGTGGCGGCAGCGGCGTGGCGCGGTGGCGGCATGCGGCACGCGGCCCCGGTGGCGGCGTTGCGCGGCGGTGGCGAAGCGCGCGGCACGGCGGCGACGTGGCAGCGCGGCGCCGGTGCCGTGCCGCGGCGGCGTCGTGGCGTCTCGGCGTGTCATGCCGCCGCGGCGTCGTGTCGTGACGACATCGGCGTCGGCGTCGGCAACGAGGCGGCCGGCGGCAACCGAGAGGGAGAGAGAGAGATCGAGATCGGAGAGAGAGAGAGAGCTGATGAGAGGGAGGCGGCGGCGGCTCTCACCCCAGAGATGCGGCGGCGGCGGAGGAGGCGGAGGCGGCGGTGACGACGACGAGCGCGAGACGACGGCGAGATATGACGGCGGCGTCGGCGCGGGGATGCCCTAGGCAGTGGCGGCGAAGGAGAAGCCGAGAGAGATCGATCGGGCAAAACCTTCTAAGTGTTGGTGGAGAAGACGAGGGCGCACATCGGGAATATATATACCCCTAGATCTTTAGTCCCGGTTTATGAGAACAACCGGGAGTAAAGATATTTTCCCGCTATTTCCAAATTCTTTTTAAACCCGGTTAGGGTTAAGAACCGGGACTACTGATAAGCGCACTGAATATTAATTTCCATTACATATGTGTTTCTAAAATAGAAAATAATGCATTAAAATTATTTAAAGTACAAAAATTAATGACAACTACTTCGAAAAATTATTGTTGTCTGTAATAAATTAAGTGGATAAAACGTAATAAGCAAATATATGATTTAAAATTAATAAAAATTCTAATAATCATATATACTTAGCATATGAATGATATTAAATTGTTAAAAACTCTAATTAACATATGTATATACATACGACATGATTTAAAATTAATAAAAATTGTAATAATCATATATAATTAGCATATGAATGATATTAAATTAATTGTTAAAAACTCTAATTAACATATGTAAATGCCACATGCATGATTTAAAACTTTTAGAAATTCGAATAGTCATATATAATTAGCATTTGAATGATAGTAAATTAATTGTTAAAAACTCCAATTAACATATGTAAATGCCACATGCATAATTTAAAACTTTTAAAAATTCGAATAGTCATATATAATTAGCATATGAATGATAGTAAATTAATTGTTAAAAACTCTAATTAACATATGTAAATGCCACATGCATGATTTAAAACTTTTAAAAATTCGAATAGTCATATATAATTAGCATATGAATGATAGTAAATTAATTGTTAAAAACTCTAATTAACATATGTAAATGCCACATGCATGATTTAAAACTTTTAAAAATTCGAATAGTCATATATAATTAGCATATGAACGATAGTAAATTAAATGTTAAAAACTCTAATTAACATATGAAAATGCCACTGCGTGATTTAAAATTTTTAAAAATTGTAATTATCGCACATAACTAGCATATACATGATTTAAACTTGTTAAAACCTCTAATAATCATGCGTAATTACCATATGCCATACAACAATTGATTTATATGGATAATCAATACATCCAAAATAGTTTACATCATGTGCACAATAATTACGGCAATACATCGGCGGTGACGGTTGACCGCATGTACTTTCTCCTCACTATTGTTCCCTCCTTGTGATCGCTACGTGAGTAAGGGGTGTCTTCATTTGATAGGAGGATGCTAGGGTCAATCGTCACCGTGAAAGGGGGTTGCCCATCCAACTGATCGTAATCCTCGTCAGTCTTGTCCTCAACTCCGACGATTTTTCTTTTGCCTGGGAGAACCACGTGACGCTTAGGCTCGTCAGGCCCTCTGCCCTTCTTTCCTTTGCTAGACATATCCTTCACGTAAAAGACTTGCGTTACATCATTGGCAAGGACAAAAGGTTCGTCCGAGTAACCAACCTTGTTAAGGTCAACCGTTGTCATCCCACTGTCATCAACCATTACGCCTCCACCAGTCAACCTAACCCATTGGCACCGGAACAGAGGAACCTTGAGAGGACCATAGCCAAGTTCCCATATGTCCTCGATGGCACCGTAATACATGCCAGTTGTTCCATCGTGTCCCATGGCATCGACACGAATAGCGCTGTTTTGGTTCGTGCTCTTCATGTCTTGGGCTCTCGTGTAGAATGTGTACCCATTGATCTCATATCCCTGGAATGTCGCGATCGACCCAGACGGTCCCCTCGCCAGGAAGGCAAGTTGTTGGTTGATCGACTCGTTACCCATGAGATGTTGTCGTAGCCACACGGGGAAAGTATCAATGTGATGCCGTGTAATCCATGCATCGGACTTACCGATGTTCCTGGCGCGAACTAGAGCCAAGTGCTCCTCGATGTAAGGAGCTACCAATGAAGATTGTTGCTGAACCGTGAAATGGGCTTTACGGAATAAATTGTTGTCTACCGTCATTATTGCTTTCCTTCCGAGAGTTCCCTTTCCCCGTAGTCTCCCTTCATGGCGTGATTCGGGTATCCCGATTGGGCGAAGGTCTTCAATAAATTCTACGCAAAATTCGATGACCTCCTCTGTTTCATAACCCTTGGCGATGCTTGCCTCTAGACGAGCACGGTTACGAACATACTTCTTCAGAACGCCCACGTACCTCTCTAAAGTAAACATGTTGTGTAGGTACACAGACCCGAGAATACTGATCTCTTTGACAAGGTGACAAAGCAGATGCGTCATTATATTGAAAAATGAAGGTGGAAATATCAACTCAAAACTGACGAGACATTGCACCACATCATTTTGAAGGGCTTCTAATCTATCCGGATCGATGACCTTCTGCGAAATTGCGTTCATGAATGCACATAGCTTTGTTATTGTTGCCCGGACATTGTTTGGAAGGATACCCCTTATTACAACTGGTAGCAGTTGTGTTATCAACACGTGACAGTCATGAGACTTTAGGTTTGTGAACTGCTTCTCCTTCGTGCTTATTATTCGCTTGATATTCATGGAGTATCCAGACAGTACCTTTATGCTCTCCAAGCATTCAAACATACTTTCCTTCTCTGCCTTGCTAAGAGTGTAGCTGGCTGGACTCAAGTAATTGCTTCCTTTCTCCTTTGGTTCCGAGTGAAGGTCGCCGCGTTGTTCCATATGCTTCAGATCATTACGTGCTTCTAGTGTATCTTTCGACTTTCCATATACACCTAGAAAGCCAAGAAGGTTTACGCAAAGGTTCTTAGTGAGGTGCATCACGTCGATTGCGTGGCGGACGTCCAAGAATTCCCAATAAGGTAACTCCCAAAATATAGAGTTCTTTTTTCACATCGCTGCGTGACCATCTTCGCTCTCTATAGGCTGGCTTCCAGGCCCCTTTCCGAATACTATTTTAAGATCTTTAACCATAGCAAACACTGTTTTCCCGCTGCGATGTTTAGGCTTCGTACGGTGGTCAGCCTTATGTTCGAAGTGCTTGCCTTTCTTCCGTACCGGGTGGTTTGCTGTAAGGAATCGACGATGACCCATGTATACAACCTTCCTACAGTGCTTAAGATACGTACTTTCTGTTTCATCCATACAGTGAGTGCAAGCCTTGTACCCCTTGTTGGACTGTCCGGATAGGTTGTTAAGTGCAGGCCAATCGTTGATGGTTACGAACAGCAGCGCTCGTAGGTTAAACTCCTCCTGTTTGTCCTCGTCCCACACCGGGACACCTTCCTTCTTCCACAACAGTTTAAGATCTTCGACCAGTGGTCTTAGGTACACATCGATGTCGTTACCAGGTTGCTTGGGGTCTTGAATAATAATCGGTATCATTATGTACTTCCTCTTCATGCATAGCCAGGGGGGAGGTTGTAGATACACATCGTAACGGGCCAAGTGCTATGGCCGCTCTCATCTCTCCAAAAGTATTCATGCCATCCGTACTCAAATCAAACCATATGTTTCGTGCGTCATTTCCAAAGTCTTTAAATTTTCTGTCGATGTTTCGCCACTGCGAACCATCGGGCGGGGTGTCTCAGCATCCCGTCATGTTGACGCTCTTCAGCGTGCCATCGCATCATTTTAGCATTCCCCTTGTTCCTGAACAAACGCCTTAACCGTGGTATTATAGGGAAATACCACATCACCTTAGCAGGAATTCTCTTCTTTGTTAGCTGCCCGTCAACTTCTCCTGGATCGTCTCGTCTAATCTTGTATCGTAGTGCTTTGCAAACAGGGCATGCTTCTAGGTTCTCGTACTCCTCACCGCGATATAGGATACAATCATTCGGATATGCGTGAATCAATTTGTTTCCCTCCGGAAGAATATTCTTGACGAGTTTCAATAAATCGCCAAATGCCTTGTCACTAACCCCATTTTTTGCCTTCCATTGCAAGAACTCCAGAGTGGTATCCAACTTTTTGTGCCCCTGCTCGCAACCTGGGTACAATGACGTCCCGTGGTCCTCTAACATCTTGTCCAATTTATAGGCCCCCTTTTCACTTTCGCAGTCCTCCTTGGCGTCCTGCAGCATCTGACCAAGATCATCCGCAACGTCGTTACCATCAGCATCCCTTTCCTCCTCGCCCGTTTGATTTCCTTCAAATCCAACGTACTGAGCAAAGTCCGGAATATTGTCGTCTTCCACTTCATCTTCTTCCATTTCAACACCTTACTCTCCGTGGGATGTCCAACAATTATAGCTTGGCGTGAACCCCGACTCAAACAAGTGGAAAAGAATAGTCATGGATGCAGAATACTCCTTCTAATTCTTACACTTATTGCATGGACAACAAATAAAACCCCTTTATCTGTTAGCTTCGGCCACTCTCAAAAAATAATGTACGCCGTCAATAAACTCTTTGGACCGCTGGTCAGCGTACATCCATTGCTGATCCATCTACATGCATGAGTCGAAAAAAAATCGTACACAAATAATTATTCTTACAATAATGACAGTCATACAATAATTATAAGATAATTACAAACTCTTTCAACAGTCATACAATAATGACATATCTTTATTCATACAAAAATCATAAAATATTACACCAAATAATTCTTATTTACTATTTCTAAAGTTTAAAACTAATTTTAATGTGTTTTACTTCTTTTAATTTTCATTTTAGTTTGTTTTCTATTATTTAATATTAACTTTCACTGTATTTTCCTTCTCAACTATTTTATAAAACCTTCTTTAGCAAATCAACTAAATTTCTATATATTCTTTCTTCCCCACACAAATTTTCTCTCTCATCAACTTACAACTAAATTTTGGAGACAAAAAAATGTGCAAAACATAGCTCCAAATATAATATGACAAAAAAAAACATTGGAGGATGAAGTTGCAAACCTTTTAGGCACCTCCGATTTCTATGTAATCACCAAAATAAATTCACTAGAAATTTTGGCATGACCTCCCCTCTTTTTTTGAAGAAATTTTGAAGCTTGCTCGGGCAGCTGAAGGAGGAAGAAGACATATATATAGGGGGTGGGACTTACCAACCAGGGCTAAAGATCCCCGAGATCTTTAGCCCCGGTTGGTAATATACCAACCGGGACTAAAGTTACGATCTTTAGTCCCGGTTGGTGTTACCAACCGGGACTAAAGATCCTGGGAGGGCCTGACAGGCCCTGACAGCATTTGAACCGGGACTAAAGATGATCTTACCAACCGGGACTAAAGATCAAATATGCCCGTTACCCTTTTTAACCGGGACTAAAGATCATCTTTAGCCCCGGTTTTTATTGCATCCGGGACTATCGTGGAATTCGGCCGACCGACGAAAGATGGTTTCTCCACCAGTGACTCCTGAATAGTGAACACTGGAAAGATGCACACTTAGTTCGTCTTGGATGGTTAGTTCACTTGACTAGTCTGAACTTTTTCTCCTTAGAATGGCAATCATGTTCTGTTTACCAAAAGGCACTTGAATTATAAGAAGTAACAGAAGTAATCACTGGAATCACTACCATGCTGTACATCTGACCGCCAGCATTATTCCTTTTGATGAAAGTAAAGAGCTGGAAAAAGGCTACCCAAATCTCTTGTCAAATAAGAGCAACTAAGACTAAATGCAGCCTACTCCCTTTCAAAAAGCTAGTATGCAGCTTACAGATTGAACATAAGTTCATTGGTTGTTTCACCAAGAACAAGAACTCGCTCAAGTGCAACCCTATCAGCTATTCCAGAATGAGTACAATCCGCTACTTTTCCCTCAAAATTGCTGCTGCCATAGGTGTCCCAATTTCCGGCTCCGGGCATAAACAATTGTGGCAGCATCTATCTGATTCATCTAGTTTGGGCATCCATTTTCTGCACATTCATAGAGATGCACAAATAAATCGTATGCTTAAAAAGAAAAATGTAGATATTTTCTAGATAAATTTTCTATACTAATATAGAAGGTACACCCTGTGTCTCAAAATATATGGACCTAGTACTACTGTACTAGATGGGGCACAGGGACACCACCTACCACTACAAATTTGTTTCATAGAATGGGCGAGGCAAACAGAGCTCTTGCATATTTTTGTTAATCCATGAACAGAATCTAGGTATGTAGACACATGGATCCATACATCTCAATCAGAAAAGAATCAATAGAGGAGAATCGGACGATATCTTTCTCGAAACAAACAAAAAGGAAAAGAAAGAGAACAAAAATCATGATCGTAATGGTAGGTGGTGTCCCATCTAACACTAGGTTGCTATATCTTAAGACAGAGGGAGTAGCAAATTTTCTTCGCTACATCAACCCAAAAGAAGTGTACACGGTCACTAGTTAACCTAAAAATGATCAGCCTTTTCTGTTCATCAATTTTAGCTATCGATATTCACTTTTCTGGTTGCAATGCTTGTGCCGGCTGTTGCAGTGGCTGTCTGCGCTAGCACTGGCACCAATGGAGTCAAGAAACCACATGACTACTACTAGTAACCTAGCAGGCAAGAAGTATGAATTCACATGGCTTTCTGATGTAGTGATGTGGTGATGTTGCATACAGGGTGTTGTACCTGTCCTGTTAGATGGCTTGTTTAGGGCCCCTCCAGCAGAGCAAATGCGAGCCAAACCGCGAATTCTTGTTCCACCTGCAGGAGAAACAAAGAGTTGGGCACTGCCTTATTAAACTTGCTGAGTGATAATTGATGAGTACACAGTTTCCATGCAGTTCTCTGCGTAAAATGTTAATGAGAATGAATAATATTCATCAAAATGTATAGTAATACCAAGTGTATTCAGATTGCTTACAAGTTATCATCTCTTGAGCTGCAAGTAGCGTGTGAATTTGATCTTGAACACTGCTCATAAGGCTCATATGCGCAGAAATATGTGTCGAATTCCTTCTTAGGTAGGAAATCCATCTTGTTGTGAGGCTGTATCTTCAAACAGATTGTGTGTGCAGCATCTGAAGAGAAGAACCTCTTCTGAAGCTTTAATGTCCGTGAGAAGCAGTTTGGTTGAAGGTCAGGCTCCTGGATGCTATCAAAACGGCCCTGCTCACTGACTCCCTTTGAGTAGTTAGTCTCTGACCTGCATGTCCTTGTCATGTCATCAGTCATGGATCTGTTTGATGTCAAGGTGCTCCGAGCATCATCCTCGCAGCCGTGAACTGTTGGTTTAGAATCAGTGCGTTGCATGATGAATGGTGATAGTTGCTGACTAGAGGAGTAGCCTTTAGACGGTGTTTCTCTTGCTCCATGCCTCACAGTTTCATCTTCGTCGGTCACAGCTGAATCTGACAGTTCTTGCTTCCGGCCTGAGCAGCTGAGGAGACTGAATGACTGTCTCTTTGACCTTGCATCTTTTCTCACTGGCCGTGGAACAAGTTTGAACTTAACCTCCACGTTGCACCCGAGAACATTCTGCAGTGCGCTTTCTATTAGGCTTTGCATTTTTTCTGCTCTTGATATGTGATCTGGATGGCTAAATCCAACTTCCGCAATAGCCAGCTCTGAGAATTTTCATATATGGTGGCATATTCAGCACAAACCTATGAGCAGGCTAAAATCAAGAACATTAAAGATGGTACATGTGAATTACCTTCAGTAACATGGACTGATGATAGGAAACCTTCTTTCCTCAGGAAATTTTTGGCTGACCTTGATTGACACTTTCCTATTGCTCTCCTCCAGATGTTTTCAAGCTTAAGACGCCTACAGTGCCTCTCAGAACAGTTGGACTTGTTGCTGTTGCAAGCATGGCAGAAATTGGAGCTTGAGTTCACCTTGGAAACCCAATCATCTGCACATTTGGATATGGGAGGTGGTTGTCACTCTACGATTTCCGACAGAATTGCTCATAAATCTTTTATTATATTACCTGTATATCCAATTGCTGAATGTGCATGCATGTCATTTGACTCTGCGATAAGGTTAGATTCATTGGTGCCAAACTGCAAAAGCGCAACTGTCACCCAAGTAGCCTGATTTCTTGATGTCCTCAATTGTTTTTCAGTTTCCGAAAGTATTTTCAGTGCATGTCTAAGTTTCTTTATACCAACCTCGGCTACTGCACGATATAGCAAAAGGTCAATTCAACAACCAGACTTAAAAATGGGAACATGCAACTTTACGAATCATTCATACAATTCACTTGCAGCAAGTAACAATAGTAGTGGTCTGATACAAGATTAACAAGGAAAGGATACTTACATGCATATCTTCCTAAGAAACTTTTGCTGACTTCAGTGACTGCAGACTGGCATCTTCCTGAGAGAATGTCCATAATAAGGTTTGCCAATTGAGAGACCAGCTGCAGAGGATCAATTGCAGATGCCATAAGCTCTCGTGCTCGCCTTACTGTGTTGGTGGTGTCTGACGACAAAGCTAAATCAAGCAATTCAATCAACTCATCATCAGACACTGATCCTACCTGCAAACAAAAATGGTAAGAAAATGACAACTGGCAATATGATATACTTAGAGCATCAAGAAAAATGACAATACTGACAATATGATGTACTTAGAGCATCAACAGAAAATGACAATACTGACAATATGATATAAGTAAAGCATCAAAGGAAAATGACAATACTGACAGTATGATATACTTAGAGAATCAAAGGAACTGTTTGAAAGAGAGAGAGAGAATCAAAGGTAACACTACTCACAAGTTCATGGACAAGAGAAATTGTGATCTTTTTCCCGAGCAAACTGAGTTGATCAAGCATTATTTCCGCATCTCTAAGAGAACCATTAGACTTTGCAGAAATGAAGTACAACCCATC
The DNA here is from genome assembly GCA_000338895.3 of Oryza meridionalis. NCBI lineage: Eukaryota > Viridiplantae > Streptophyta > Magnoliopsida > Poales > Poaceae > Oryza > Oryza meridionalis. The sequence goes on along the minus strand of CM002535.2, from coordinate 10,623,876 downwards.
ATGGTCAAATTCTAATCCTTCCTCTATGCAGATTCTCTCCAACCTGTAGACAATATCTGCCACCTTTATCTTTGGAAAATGGAATTTCTGGCAGTGTGTGATAGAAGTGCGAGGGAGGCTATCTATGTCAGAAGTAATCATAATGTACACAGCATGCCGGTATGGCTCATCAAGACTCTTCAGTATTGCTGACCAAGCATCCTCTGGCAACAGATGGCATTCATCAACTATGAAGACCTTGAAGCGTGATGAGTATGGGACAAGAGATGCACTCTTGAGAAGCGCCTTCACTCGACCTAAACGATCCATTTTTGCTGCATCAAGTTCTTTAACATCTCTACTCCTCCCGGAGAAGAGGATGACACACTCTTTACAGAATCCACATGGCCTTTGCTCTTCGAGAGAGAGGCAGTTTAGAGCTGCAGCAAAAATTCGTGCCGTGGATGTCTTGCCTGTACCTCGAGGACCATGGAACAAGTACATTGGAGCAACTTTTCCTTTGCAAGAGGAATATAAGAGGGACTGAGCAACCACATTGAGGCCAATCAGCTCACTGAAGGACCGAGGGCGAAATTTCTGACTTAAACACCTTGGCGTCTCAGTGTATGGTACATTTTCCTGAAACGCTGCATCGGTCCCTTCAGGCGATAACAAAGGTTGCTCTGGACCATCACTGTCATAATAAAGTTCACGGTATTTTGATGCCCCGGACCAGCAGTAGCTAATCCCACACCCACTGAAATTTGATCCAACAACATCATTTGACCTCACTTGTGTTTCCTCTGTTCTTCTCGACCTAACTGAGCGTGCCTCACTGGCTGACATACAAGGGCTACCGACACGGCTCATTGCAGCGGAAGATTTGTTCCTGAATTTGGAAAACCCTGGCATCTTCACTTCTTCATCAGTCTTCGCCGGCGGTGTGGGAACTGAACGTTCATAAGAATTCACTTCCTCCTCTTCTTCCTTCTCCTCAGCTACATTGTTAACCATAGTGTTTGCCAATTGTCGAATAGAGCTATGGTTAGAGTGGCTAGAGTCCACTGACTTGCGATGACCATCTTGGCGTGCACGATGAGCTTGCTTATTTCTAGGCGGGTTTAAGCCTCGGATCTTGACAACAGAAGATTTCCGATATGATGCGGTTCTTGCATTTGGTGCCCGAAAACTCCGCTCTGAACCCAATGTAGCTTCAGCTTCCAAATCTCCATCTTCTTCGATCAACTGATGATGTGCTGACCTGCCTAGGTCCATTGCAACCCCATTGCTAGAAGCGGTCTCCCAGATCATATTGTCAGAAGGAGATGAATACTTGCTCAAAGAGTTTGTTGCTGGATCCCGCAGCGACCTCACTCTCTTCAGCTGCACCAATGTTCTTGACAGTGGAACATCTACCGAATGGCGCCTCATGTCCGCCATTTCTGGCTTTAGTTTCCCAGCAATAGTATATGATATGATCCTATGAATCTTCAGTATTGGTACTTTTCTTGATTAGGACTAGTTCCATTGTAACCTTGTAGCATGCACCTGCATGGCTGCATTAGATCACATACAAAAACATCATTAAAAACCTGAAGCTTTTTCATTCCCCGTTGCAAATTAAGTACTAGTAGTAAACAAGAAAATGGGATCCTATTTTGCCACGCAAGTCAGATCCAAGATGCCCATAGCTCCATAAATCAGGAAAATGACTACAAAAATAGTAGGGGACAATCCTTAAATTTCACATAATAAATCCAATGAAATCCTCGCATTCGGCCCTACAAAAATTAAGTCAGGGACCCCCCAAGATAAGGTGACCACAGAGCAAACTAGTATATCTAGTGAAGACAATGGAAACTCAAATCTTGAAGCAATCAAGAAACAAAGTGCGAAATGCCCCAGCTACAGGTGTACAAAACCATGGGAACAAATGTGGATTCGTCCTGCTGGTTGGCGAGGAACCAAAGAAATAATCAGCCATCACTTCCTCCCTTTTTTTCAACTGAAAATACATAAAGTAGAACAGTACAGATAATCCCCACATTCTCTCCTTTCCCTAACGAACTTGACCCACAAAAGAGAACAAATTAGCAAATGTGAAGAAAACAAAAAAGGGGTCAACTCAAATCTTGGCATCACCAATCGCAAGTAGTGCCATTGTGCCAATCACCACAAAAACCAACCGGCACAAATCTAAACTGGTACTCCAAACCGAAACTGAAACTACACAAAAATGCAGCTTAAATAAATGGCAGCCGTGCTGCATTCTTGTTTCCCTTCCCCATAGCTAGCTGCATTGCAGGGACGCCAAGATCCAGCACCAAACAGAACAAAGAAGAATAGAGCAAGAAAGAAACACACATCAGGCCATGACAGGATCGATGAAACAGAGAGAAAGGAGAGGACGGACGCTTTCCTCCTCGCCTCACCTCGCATAGGAGCCTCTCCGTCGCAGCACGGCTGAGGAAGAAGCTGAGAGACCAGCAGAGGCTGCGAGCGAGTACAATCTTTACCTCTATACTACTCCGGCTGTAGGCTGTGTCGTACTACTAGCTCAGGTCCCCTTGAGTTGAGGTGAGGAGTGAGCGAGCAAGCACTGATGAGTGATGAGGAGGCAGCAGCAGCCAGCAGTGCAGTAGTGCAGCAGGATGGTCACGTGCCCAGTGGCAGGGCCAGTAAAAAAAAGGCACCAGTTGGGGGATTAAACAAATGGTGTGGGGGCACTAGCTGTTGTAGGGCTTTGCCTCGGGACTGTTGCTTCTGTGTTTTCTTGGTGTGCAGAAGGGAACTGTATTGTTTGGTAGGAGTAGCTGTTGTAGGATTCGCCTTTTTCGACGGAGCGAGGGATCTCGATTATTAGAGCAGGTATAATAGCAGTTTATTAGCCACTTTAAGATAATATTTGGTTAGAGGGATTAAAATGGGGCTAAATTTTAATCACTCTTATAAAAACATAAGTCCCTACTATAGGGACTTATACTTTTGTGAGAGGGACTAAATTTAGTCCCTAGTTTCCAAACACCCCCTAAACATATTTTAATGAGATAAACGATGAGAGAAAAGAGAAGCGGGCTGCAGATCTGTAGCGAGCTGCAGCACGGACTCCAAGACACATTGTGTGTATGACAGGTGGGACCATATATTAATAGTATAGCAAGCAACTATTATATGAATTGACTATTTGATTGGCTATAGATGAATTGGAGTTAGTAGTGGGCTGTACTATTAGACTTGCTCTTACGGTTCGACGGGTTTTGGTGGTGTTATTTTCTCCTGAAGACAAGATATACATGAAGATTAAGTTTTTTTTATGTAAAATGAGGTGGTATTAACGTATAATTGAATGAGTTTTAATTATTACAAACTTGAAAAATAAATGAGTAAATTTTACAAAACTATTTGTTTTATGGTTCAAGATGCAGAAAATCACACATTTTTTGACACTTAGCACTTAAGTACATATATTTTGATAGTTTAGTTTCACAAAACCACATTATCGATGAACGGATTTACCCGTGAGATGACGTGGTTGTTCCATTAGGATGAGGATGTGGCATCCTATTAATTTCGTGCGATGGCTGGTAATAGGATGCTATGTCCTCGTCCTAGGTGAAACATCCACATCATCTTGCGGGTGAATTCATTCATCGATAATGTGATTTTGTGAAACTACACAACCAAAATATATGTACTTAAGTGACAAGTGTCAAATTGTGAGTGATTTTCTACAACTTGGACCACAAAACGTGTAGTTTTGTGAAATTTACTCAAAATAAATTAATATGATATTTTAGAGCAACTTTCATATAAAAAGTTTTCATACGAAACGCACCGTTTAGCAGTTTGAAAATGCTTATTACGAAAATCTTAATCTTCATCCAACTCTTGTCGGAGAAAAGAATGGGACTATCAAATTTTCATCGAATTTTGAATTTTTAACCTTAAACTTTGAGTTGATTTTAGAGTTTTTCACCGTAGTTTTTTTTACGGTGTTTGCTTTTAAATAACTAAGAACACTTATATAAAAGTTTTTTTCACAAATTAGTTTTTTTCGCAAATATGTCATTTGGCCTATTCCTTGAATATGTCAAACGATGAAACTGTTAATATTGTTTTAACTAAATTTTGGTTAAAGTTATATTCTCAAAAATTGTTCATAATTTCATCCTGAATCTAATTTTGTCATGTGTTAAGACCTCAAAACTTCAGAATTTTCAACCGGTTTTCATTTATATATATAAAAAAAGTGATAGCGGTGATGCGCAACAGGCAACAATCTTGTAGCGTGAGTATCATAGAGTAAAAAAAAAAGGTAAATATGGGTTTATATAGTATTTGTCTAATGGCTATTGTGTCACTGGTTTTGGTTGCGAGATGTCGAAATGCCACTCCAACATCAAAGCGAAATTTTGCATGTGTTTGACCATTCTTTGGACATCAATACCCATGGCAAATCACTGGAAAATAAATTCTCTTTACATCTATACAACGGAGAAAAGGAAACGAGCGGAGGGATAAGCGGTCCACCTGTAACTGCAGTTATCCCTATGGCCATTCACAATGCGGTGAGGTGACGTGTGGCAATCTTTATCCACGTTAGAAAAATGCATGCGTGGAGGAGAGACGGGGGTGGGGCCCATGACTTCACTGGTTCGCGCATACTTCTTTGGCTCCGAGAGCCCATCAGAGAAAAATGACTTTTTGTCAGAGAAAGGAATCGCCGCATCCAAATCCATAGCAAGAAAGCCGAAGAGAGAGGGGGAGGCGGAAAGCTCGCCGAAGAAACCGCATCCGTGCTGAGTCCGAGTTCCAGCCGTCCCATCTAGTGGCGCCAGCGCCAGCCGACGACTCTTATTCCGTGCCGCTGCTTGTCGTCGTCGTCCCCCGTCCAACGCCGAACTCGTTCTCCCACCAGCCGTCGCCATCTGTTGGGGAGAGAGAGAGGGTATGAGAGGCATCGTCGGTGGAGGAGAGAGCAGCGTCGACAGGGGGTGGGAGAGCCACGCCGGCGGTGGGGTGAGCGGCTGACGGAGAGGAGCTCGAGGTCGTCCACCACCAGATCCACGCCAACGAGTTCCGGCCATCCCACTCCACGCCGATGAGCTCCATGTTGGTGATCTCCGCGACGTCTCGCTCCACGCTGGCGATCTCCGTGCCGTCCCGGTTCATGCCGGTTGTGAATGCCCTTAGGGATGGAGAGGGATCGTTGGTGCAATGGGGGAGGGAGAGGGGCGCCGGCGAAAGGGGGAGGAAGAGGGGCGCCGGTGGAAGGGGGGAGGGAGATGGGCGCCGGTGTCGATGTGACCAATGGCTACGGACGAAGAGGTGGGGCGCGGCGGCGGCGACGGCTTCTTACCCACGGTCGTCGTCGCCGCCGCTTGGCCCGCCGCCACGGAGACCGTCATCGTCCTCCGATCTGCACCGCCGCTCCTCATCGTCATCCGCTCCAAGCCATCACCCGCCTCCTCAACCCCTCCGCCGCTGGCCGTCGCCACTTCGTGTTGAGGGGAGAGACGAAGAGAGAGAACGCCGGTTGAGGGGAGAGGCTGGGAAAAAGTAAACTGAGAAAAAAAATTTCTTTATTTGTGTGTACTCTACTTGAGGCTACATAGCACTGTAAAACCTGTGGCTAACATTATTCTTGGTCTAGGTGGCATACGAAGTCCGGTAAAATTACTTGCCGCACTGCTAATGCCTTAACATGACAGTAGAGAATCCCATGCAGCGTAGTGGCACGGGGGCAGGGCGAAGGGTCCAGACCAACACAATCAAGGAACAGTGGAAGGGACATGCAGCACGATGGTGGAGATGACTAGGCAGCAAGATAGTGGATAGGGTAGGGTGATGGCAAGCGGCACGACGACGCTCTTGGTGGCAACCGTCGTCGTCGCCGAGAGCACCTCAGCGGAGGTGGAGACTAGAGGGAGTAGGGAGGGCAAGTGAGGGATGAGAGGTAACGGAGAAGGAGGAGAGGCTGGGGTCTAGTGGGAGAGAAGATGGAGTTAGCTCGTGCGGCTCAGAGTCAATTTAATATCGATATTTTCTTTTTCAGTCGGTGCTTTTTAGCCACCGCAAGTGAAAATCGGATTTTCGTTGACTGTCACTTAAAAGATCCGCATGCAAAAAGATTATGAGTGGACCTCTTAAGTGACCACCGATGAGGTTGGTGACCGGAATCCCTCTCAAGTATTTTTATAAGTGTGTTCGTTATACTCGCCAGTAAAAGTAAAAATAAAAGGTGATGACATGAAAAGTGGTTTTTTTTATAATGACTAAGTAGTATAAAGATTCTAATATACACTCTTCATTACAAAATAAGTTCACTTTTATATGTGAATCTAAACATACACATCAAATTATAATTGTATTGGTTAGTTTTTGTCTATGCATTGTGATAGAAAAAAAATCCAAGTACATCCGGAAAAGGTAGAAGTATTTATGACCATCCGAGCATGAGATGCCCCCATTTGGGTTAGCACGAGATGGATGCATAGGATGGATGACAACCATATTCATGATGAATATGTGTTGCAAACAATGCATAATGCATGCACAATATGTGTGAGCTGATCCATTATTTTCAACATAAGTCTACATACATAAATGCATAAAGGAGATAATTGTAAAAATAAACAAAATATTAAGAAGATTAAATACACATTATGCGCCATTGGTGTCTAACATAGTCGTTAGTTTTAAGGCCACTTCGACCTTAAAGGGGCATTTTATTTTTAAATTTTTAAACAGTTTAAAAATAAAATATTTTGTTATATTATTACCGATGATAACAAATAATTTTTAGATAATGGAATAGACCGATGATAATAAATGACTAGTACAAACCCATAGTGTGGCAGGGCAATGCTATTATTAATGGTGTAGGGAGTACTCTAGTTGTAAGTGTGATAAGAGTAGGGATGGCAATTGTGCCCGTTTGCCCCTTTATCCGTGGGTAAAAACCCTATTAGGGTTGTGTTTGTTCTCCATTTTATACCCATGGGTATCTTGCTGGGTCAAAAGCTATGCCCGAATCCCGATGGGTAAATGGGTATGGATATGGGTAATCACTACCCATGCCCGCTTTGCCTGTTTACCCGCGAAATCTAATTTACATGTAGGCTAGGATCAAAATCCACTAGAATATATAAGCCACGTTCTTTGTTTTCTAAGGTTTCCCTTTTATTTCCCTTATTATTTCTTTCCCTTTACTCTATCGCCGCCAGAGGAGAGACACGACACCGAGGCGGAGAATATTTGATGTTTTAAGTTCGATTCGAACTTAGAAGCTTGTAGACTTTTTGTTCCACTGCTTTTGTTGTGGTGGGTAAACGGGCATGCTCGCGGGCAATGGGCATGGGCAACCGTCCTTACCCGTCATGTATAAATGGGTATACCCACGGGCACAAATAATCTCACGGGTATGGGTATGGGTAGGCACTACCCGTGCCCGTCGCGCCTGATTGCCATCCCTAGCTAAGAGTACGAATCTTGAAAAATGAAAACACTGTTCTCATGGCTTTGTTTTCAAAAGTTTATTTGAACACAATCAGATCCATTGCTTACTCTTAATCTTATCAACCATAAAAAGATAAATTTAAATTTTAAATTTAGAGTTGATTTTGATTTTTTTATAGTTTTATTTTTACACTGACTTTTAAGTTACTAATTACGCACATATAAATAGTTTATCCATAAATAGTTTTTTAATAAGTGTTCCGCATTATAATCAACTGGCAAAAAATATTTATCTGAAAATGGGTCATAACATAATAAAGAATTAAAATTTTCCATGACAACTTTACACTGTGTTTGGCAGCATGACATTTACTAATATATGAAAACACATTTTTTTTACGCACGTTTCTCAAATTGATACAGTTTTGAAAGCAAATCTGTTTAATAAAATTATCTTAATATATTTTCCGAGTTTCAAATAATTGATCATGCACAAACAACTTATTATCTCGTTTTACGTACATTCACAATATTCTTATTTCCCCCTTCTCAAAGTCTCAAACACATCCTCCTATTTCAGTCACTCCCGTCGTCAATCCTCCCGCCCTGTGTAGTTCCCACCCAAAAATTTTATACCTTGTTACATCGAGTATTTAAACACATGTATGAAGTGTTAAATATAGGTTAAAAAATAACTAATGGTATAGATTGCGACTAATTTGCGAGACGAATCTTTTAAGTCTAATTGCTTCATGATTTAACAATATGGTGCTATAATAAACATTTGCTAATAACGAATTAATTAGATTTAATAAATTTATCTCGTGGTTTACAGACGTATTCTATAATTAATTATTTTATTAGTACCAAACACTCCATAGTCCATAGGACATCTTACGTGATACGTCAAAAACTTTACCTAGCTGACCTAAACACCTCTGAGTTGAGGCCGGCCTTTCCGATCAGAAATTTTTCTGTAGGGTCCGTGTGGCGAAAAAAAAAATCGAGTCAACGTAATTTCCTCAATAGTGCCATGAATTCCATGAAAAGACAGGATGACGAATGCCCAGTATAAAAAAATCTATTCATGCCATGTCAATGCTCGATCACCGAGGAGGCGAGGAGTGAAGAAAAACCGAGCCCGGAAACATTTTCTCCGAGGAGGACGCAGCGACAGAGAAATTTTTCGTTTCCTGTGAGCCAGTGGCCCAGTGCAAACTGTGCATGGATATCATCATCTCGCATACTCCTACTAGTAGAACTTGAAAGGCTAGGACAGCTAATCTGGCTAGGCCTAGGGATAGCAATGCGCTGCACTCTCTCTCTCTCCCAATTTCGTCCATCTGCACCGTGCAGTATCCATTTGCGCCGTGCAGTAGCAGTACCGAGCAGATGTCCAATCAAAATGCAGGCCTCAGATATCCTGGGGTCAGGGAAAGTTGTTGGCCTTTTTGACCGGAAGTCCGGAATAAACCATTCTTCTCCATTGTTTTTTTTCTCTACCCTGTCATGGGAAAAGATGCAATAATGCAGTTTAAACGTTTGACTTGGTTGAGTTAGGCATTTTGACTGAAATTAGAAGTTTAAAGAAAAAAGTTAAAAGTTGGCGTGAGTAGGAAAATTTTGATGTGATGAAAAAGTTAAAAGTTTGAAAAAAAAGTTAGAAACTAAACAAGGCCTTAGTGCCGATTAGTAGTACGAAAAAGTAACAAAAATAATTTATAGACAAGACTTTTATATATGTATTATTTATACTATGTGCCGAAATCTAGAAACAACGGTAATACAAATATTTATCAACTTCAAATAAAAATTTACAAACAGACTTAAATAAATATTTGTCTTCATCTTGTGTTCGGTTATTAGTTATTGTTTCGTCACTTCCTGAGTTTTATGTGCTCTTTATCGAGTGAATTACGTAATAAGTAGTTGTAGCTTCTTTGAGACAAATACAAGGATTCTTTTCATTTTCTAAAAAAAAATAAGTATTATTTGCGATTTAAACGCAATGCTAAAAATAAACTACTGATTACAAAACCCAAAATTAAGTTCCATATTTTAAAATCTGGTAGCAGTTGATAACGACAACGAGAGTGTACATCCTTCTGAATTTCTTTTAACAAGAGCAGTTGATATATATGAGCATCCGATCGAGCACGAAATGGTGGCAGAAATTAAGGTTCAGATATATGATTTGCCGCTTCCTTTCGGTGCGCTAGCTGCTACTAACTGGAATAATCATCTGGCTGTAGGTGGTTGTTTGATTGGTTTATGCATGATTAGCCGGAAAGAAAAGAACGGGTAGTAAGAACTTGATACTTAAGCAGGTTATCCTACTCCCCATAGACAATCAAACATGCCCCCTCTTCTCCATGCAGCCGAATTTAGGTTTTTTTAGGCCGGTGCGCTTAGCCCACAACAACACCATTACACCACCATTTGCCTTAACAGGACAGAATTACAAAATACAAATCCATGTTCTTTCGACCATAATGCGCTATCATGCATAATCCATCTTTACTTGAAACAAATTGTTTGTTTATTGTAGAGAGAAAATATATTTTTAAAAAATATAAATATAACAAATAATTTAGAGCAACTGGTCTAAACAATACGGTGGTTTCTTGAAGTAAACATATTTTAAAATGGGTAATAATTAGATAAATAACCTGTCGTTCCGTTGGTACTTTCCAGGAGGACGCATGCAATCACTCCCATCTCCTCCAAGCTGTGTAACATCGATGATTGTGTCATTTCACGTGCCAAAAGACTCTCGCTAGCTCTCAAAAGATTCTCCTTACCGATCAAGTACATTTCATTTCATTTTTACATTAGTGAAAAAAGAATTACTAGTATTTCACCTCGAGCTAGACCACGATATTGCACAAACGTTTTTCCGTCCGCTGAACGGTTCGAGTTTTTGTAAAACTAATTTTATATTTATATTTATTTATTTATATATATATACATATATATACATATATACATATATATACATGTATATATATATACATATATACATATATATATATATACATATATATATACACACATATATAGGAAAATGATTCTATACACACACACACACACACACACATATATATATATATATATATATATATATATATATATATTCTTGAAATACATTTTTAATTTTTTTATATTGATTTGTTTATCTATGCCCTTAAATGAGTCACAAAATCATCAAAATAATCTACATTTTTATGTTCATTTTAGCTTGTCGCATTTATCTCAAAATAAATTCATTTTAAGTAATTATTATATGTATAGGAGTTTATGAAAATAGAGAATAAATGCATTGGAAATAGTTAAAGAGAAGAACAAATTGCATTATAATTTAAGGAAAAAAAGAGGGTACTATGGTTGTATTTATTTTTTTATTGATACGTGTGAGATAGGTAAAAAATGAATTTATTTTTGGACGGTGGTGAAAAATTCATCGTCCATCCCCATTGTAAAACTATCGGGGCCTAACGTTCATTTGCAGTCTCACACAACTGTTTTCTGTGTGGGGATGAAAACAAGCAGCAATTGCGTTGTTATGGGATCTGTATTCAAATTTTGGTTTATAAATTTTGTTCGGAATCTACTGTTTTTCTACTAAATTTCACAAAAACCGTCATACTGCGAGGACCCGAAATTAACGGAAGGTCATCTCGGAATCGTAAACCTTGTCCTTCAGTCCATGGCAGTATGGCACCTCTGCAGGCTTATGAGCATGACAGATTCCTCGCACAATCGTCGATCGAGCTCCAGCTGAGCTGCTGAGGTTACCGTCATGGTCCTAGTGTGAGTGTCCATGGTCCAAGCAAGCAAGATCACCGTCATCTTGGTTCCGCAACCCGCACGGCCCCCCATTGGATTCTTGATCAGCGAGAAGGGCGTGGACTCGTGCCGGTTTTGGAGCCACTCGCGGCAACCGATCATGCGTGCGTGCAGTGGCCATCCCACCATGCCACGCCACTCAAGTGTATGAGAGATCGGTCGAAAACAAAAACGAAAATTTCATAAAACCCCACTTACTATGATCCAAATTGCATAAAGCCATAGGGATTTTAACATGTTTTTTCGAACGTGCAAGAGCCTTTCATATCAATATGTTAGATAATTAGAAGAAGAGAAAAATTTGTACAACTGTAACTTATCGTAGCGGTCATGGGGGTTTACACAGGGATAAAAAGGATCAACAACTAACTAAGGGATAGAATCAGGTTCTGAACAAGCAAAAGGACAGGAAAAAAAAATGAAGAACTATATGCCAAGAAGAACTCCAAGGGAACTCGGCTTTGCTTCCACCCAGATCGTCCCACGATGCGATCAACTATTATATCCACCTGGCTGGGAGAGGGCCCTATCAAAGACGCGAATGTTTATTTCCAACTAGAGATTCCATATAACGAGTAGGATAGCATGTGACACGTAACCTCATGTATTATAATACTAAAGTTTTACAAAAAAGAAAACTAATCATTTTGATTTTAATCTACCACATCATATCTCAAATTTGTGAGAATTTTATCCATCATATAAATGTTATATCCTATATAAGTACTCCCTCCGTACTCGTAAAAGAAGTCGTTTAGGACAATGTTTAAGTCAAACCTTAGGAATATAAATCATGAATAACTCTCAAGTTGATGAATTTGAAAATGTAAAAATTATATGAATAGATTTGTCTTGAAAAATACTTTTATAAAAGTATACATATATCACTTTTCAATAAATATTTTTATAGAAACAAGAAGTCAAAGTTGTGTTTTGGAGACCGTATCGCTGTCCAAAACGACTTCCTTTACGAGTACGAAGGGAGTATGTCAAAATGGTTAATGGTGTGGTTTTGTGAAACTGTAGGACCATAATACCCAGAGTCATGTGTCACATGCCAAAATTTTTGTTGTTTTGTACAAATTAGACCATAATATGCGAGGTTTTATGAAATTTGCTCAACTAAAAAAAAATGTCCAATGTACTAAAGAGATACGACTTTTTACGCTCGGTAGTAATATATCTATGCTTTACAACAACTCAACAAGTCAGGCCTATATAATTTCAAATTTGATTGGATGGGTGGATTGAGGAGAAAGCACGTGCTAAACCCATATAAACTAGTTGGCAACCCCACGCCTTTGCTGCAGGTTTTTAGTTTTATTATCAAACAAAATTAAACTTTTAAATGGTTAGGTGCGACTATGTATATACAAAATATTTGATAATGTTGTTTTATATATACCTTATGTTATTATGGTACCAATCCATAATGATCAAAGTCAAATTGTGAGCCTATTAATGAAGCAAATTCAATGAAACAACAACTGGTACCATATAGAAGGGGCCATAAACTAGAGAGTCTTGACCAATTCGAAAGATCTTTTAGTGTAGTTGAAATAACGGAATTGGAACTTGTTTGATCATGTAGGGGAAACTCAATCAAACTCATAACTGTCTTAATGGAATCTTTTCCTTCTCTTTTTTTGTCTGAATATTCAGTTAAGACCATTCCAAGGCTCCTTTTCGCCATGCATAAACTAAATCAACAACTAGGATAAGCACAAAAATGAAAGCTTCGATAAAAACGGATATACCCAATACGTCGAAACTCATTGCCCAAGGGTAGAGAAAGACCGTTTCCACATCAAAAACAACAAAAACTAGCGCAAACATGTAATAGCGTATTCGGAATTGTAACCAAGCCCCCCCCATGGGTTCTATACCCGATTCATAACTAGAAAGCTTCTCTAGGCCTTCACGAACCGGAGCTAAAAGTGCTGAAATCCAAAATGCTAAAATAGGAATAAGGCTTGCTATTATTAGAAAATGAGTTCAAGTAATGATGCTAATAATCGTATGCTATCTAATCATGAATAATAAAACAAAACTCACATCTTAAACAATAATTTGAGTTGTATTAAAAACATAAGTAAACATTGTCTTTCAAAACTTGGGAGGAAAAAATATGGTGTCATACATAAAGTAAGGAACAGCGTTATGCGTGATTATGAGGTAAAACAAAGGGAGGTAAATGGACGACTTTTAAATAATTGAATTAAATAGATAAGTAGCATATTGATCCAATTGCTATTATAGCTTTTGTTGTCGAAACGACAACCACATACGTCGAAAGACGTGGTCACTCAACAGTGGTTGGAAAAGAAGTAAAGTGTATTAATTTAAGAATTTTTACTTCGGATCCCCCCATTACATGGCCCTATGGGGCTATTTATAGCCCCCATTACAAGTCTTACTACTAGGGCTTTGGTTATGCAGGGGAATTTACATGGTTGCCCTTATGAAAGGGACATTTACATGGGTACATAGCGTAATTGCGGTCCATGGGCCCTTAGCGGGCCGACGGGTTATTGTCGACCCAATTGACCCCTAGGCTTGATGGGCCAGGATAGCTTCTTCGGCCCTCCCGGGGCCGAACCTGCTATGACGAAGTCGTCCCCCTTCGGCATATGCTCTTCGCCTTGCGCCCTTCGCCCATGAGGCCTCTAGCTTGGCTACGATTCCCTGCCTCTCGCCGTCCTTGCTCCATAGTCTTCGCCATGGGGGGATTCGCCTTGACTAATCCTGACGTCTCGGGCTTGAATCCTCATCAGTCGCATGCTTTCGGCAGGTTTGGTCGAAGGGCCTCATGCCATATCGCCAACAAGCCCCTCACGGGCAAGGGTGAGATAGGAGCTTCGGCCGAGACCGTGCAAATCATGTGGCATGGAATGTGGCGCCCTCTTTCGACCGGTACGCCTACCGAAACCCATATCATTCCTGCAAGTAAAGTTTGTTTGTTTCTACGCTTAGAAAAAATTTCTTTGAGAAAAATCTCCTCTTCGCATTCGTTGCAAAGCGTCGAAGGGGGGGTTATTTAGTCTCTTTTATTACTATGAATAGTAATGGGCCCTGTGGGCTTTTCCTTCTCCGTAATCGGGCTTTTAACTGTTCGGCACCGTCCCGATGGGAATTTACCGTTTCGTCTGCCCTTTGACACGTGTCAGAGCTCGATTGGTTGGCAGGCGAATGGTCTCGCTACGGGGTTATATATACCCCCAAAACGGCCTGCCATTTTTCACTCTCCCCGTGCTCTCCCCTTTTTACCGCTTAACACGTTCCGTGCTCTCTTCGCTCTCCTGTTTTTTAGCTTTTTCGCCATCGTCGTGCTCCTAGCCTTTCGGCTTTTTACCTCTCTTTCCTGTGCTACGAGCCCAATGGCTCCCCGCAAGTCTACCAAGGCCGGATCAACTGGCGAAGATCCTGGAAGCCTTGGCAAAGGATAGTCGTGCTTCCTTGGCAAATCACTTGTCAAAGAGGCCGACTTGGGCGAACTGGTATCATCGGGTTCTCTCATAGAGGGCCAAGGATCATGCGGGGGCAAGGCCGTTGTTCCCTCGCCTGGGGATGGGCGAACGGTTGTCTTTGCCGCATACTTCGCTGCTGGGCTTCGCCTCCCATGCGACAACTTCTTGCCTTCAGTGCTTTCGATGTATGAGGTTAGGCTTCCCCAGCTTAGCCTGTCGGTGTTCCCGAAGCTGGCGGTTTTCGCTTGGATGTGCCGGACTTGTGGGTTCGCCCCTACCGCCGAGCTATTCGCCGCTCTATTTACTGCATGCGCCTCGACCGAAGACGTGCAGACGCCGGCGGGTCCGAGGAAAACCGTTTTCGGCTGCGTGAACTTCATGCTGTGGCCGGAGCGTTCAGATGCTTGGCCAGTGCCTACATCGATGGCGAAATGGGATAGGAACTGGATGCAGAAATGGTTCTACATCAGCAACCCCTACTCTGCCGAAGATGCTTAGGTGAACTGGCTGCTTTTTGAGCGTTCTGCCGTCTCCATCAACGCGAAGCCAAACGTGGAGATCGACGGGACTCTCGAGTCCCGGCTCATTATCCTTCGCAAGGTTGCCCGGCGGCTGAGCACCCGGGATCTTTGTGAGGAGTTTTTTCTCCTTCGGATTTCCCCTCTCGCCCGTTTGTGGGACATTTCCGTGAACGAGGGCGAAGAAGTTCTTGGGCTTCCCCGCCTTGTTCTCCTCGCCGGGGCCGAATGTAAGGTTTTTGTTTTTGACTTAGGCCGCATACTTCCTTCATGGAAGCGCTTTTTTAGGCTAAACGGTTGTGTTCCTCTCTTTTCACAGTGCGGACTTTGGAAGACGCTGAGATTGAGGCGTCGAAGATGATCGGGGCTCTAACCACAGCCGAGTTCACCCGCTTGCTCCAGCGCCAAGCCGACGGCCGAGTGAATCGTGTCTATACCGGCGAATTGCTGAGCCGATCGAACCCCTCTCGGGCCGGCGATGACGAGGCGGGCACTTCGAAAAAGCGCAAGCGTGCGGTCGCGAAAGGCAGCCAAGTCCGAACTCGCCGTAGCGCGAAGGCCACCGTCGAAAGTGATGGGGAGGAGGAAGAGGAGGATGCGGAGGCCGGTTCTGAGGAGGATGGCTCTCATGGTTATACCCCTAGCCCTACCCCTGCGAAATCCGGGGCAGGCTCTCATGTTTCGCCTACGCGACCACAAGATATCGTCGTGGCGAACACCCTCTTGGCGATCTCCAGCACAGCCGCAAAACCGGTGATGGCTGTTAGAAGGAAAGAGAAGAAAGGGAAGGTTGTGCAGGTCGGCCATGGCTTTTCGGATAGCGAAGGGTCCGACGGGACCCCTACTTCGCCGGTGTTGTGGCGCGCAACTTCCCGTGGCAGGCGCATGTCTCCGCCACCCGCTAGCGATGCCGAAGCAGCGACGGGCAGGAGTGCCTCAGCCCCGGCCGCTGGGGCGAACGTTGCTGAAGACGAACGGGTCGATGTGGTCCCTTCACCTATTCGTCAACAAGAGGGGAAGGCCCCGGCGGTTGAGGCGAGCGTTTCGGACGTGACGCTTACTGCCCCACATTTTGTCCCCGCCGACTTTGCCATGCGGCTGGAGATCACTCAGTTCGTGGACGGGGTGTGCCAGGTCATAGCGCCGATCGAAGGCCTTGGGCTCTTCACCGAACTGAACGAGTTTAGCGAAAGCTGCGCGGCTGTGGAGAGCCTATTTGTGCGGGTATGACTTATTTTTGCGTGCTGAATTTTGCTCTTTCGCTAGTTCTCTGACGTAATGTATATTTTTTTATCAGGGCCTTGCCGCGCACCTAAGTGCCAAGAAGTCCGCCTTAGAGCGACTAGATAGGTACCGCCTTCGCCTTCGCAAGTCCGAAGAAGATCTTCGCCACAAGGAAGACGAAAGGCGTGTGGTGGCGGAGACTTTGAAGAAGGCGAAAGTTGAAAACAGGTCTCTCCGCTCTGACCTTGAAGCAGCGCGCAAGCGGGATGTCGAACGAGACAGACAACTTGCTTCGGCCGAGGGGAAGATTAAATCCCTCGAAGCCCGTCTTGCGTCGGCCGAAGCTACTGCTGCGACCCTGGTACCAGCCACAGAGTCCGCCAAGGAGGCCTGTTACACTCTCCGGCTGGCCCTTAAGGACCTTGGGGCGCGGGCGGAAGGTGCTCCGGGCGAAGGCGGGACTGCACTCGATTTCTCCGAATGGACGCAGGAGGCGGCCGGCTCGGTTGTCGAAGTGGCAGGCAACTAAGGGGACTGTTGCGCTCGTGTTTCGGCGGGATTCGTTCTCAGCCTCTTGCACGCGCATGGCTGCGACCACATCGGGAATTTTCCAGATTTCGTGAAGGAAGAATGGCCTAGCAACACGCAGTGCTCCGGAGCTGCGTTAAGGGCCTTTCGGAAGGGTTTTTGGGAGTATGGCGGCCGGGATTGTGCAAAGATTTGACTCCGCGAGAACCTTGAAAGGATCGCGAGGAATGAGGAGGCCGCTGCCGCCAACTCCGAAAAGGGTCCCGGGCCGTCGGAACGGTCCCCCGGGCATGAGGGCGAAGGCGACGGAGGCCAAGACCACCCTGAGGTGTGAGGCCCTTCGCCCTCGTGTCTTTTTATTATTTTTATTTTTTCCTTGATCCTTTCGGACTTTCTTGTAGCCTAAGTTTTTGTATATAGACTTTTTGTCTGTTTGGCTTTAAGCCGTGTATTTCATATAGTCTTTATTCTACTGGCAAAGTATAACCCTTTCGCTTATTTAATTGTTCTGTTTGAAATCGGGGCTGATCTTCGTCTATATTTCCCTCCTTATTTTTGTACTTCTCCTTTTTTGGCGTTTTGCTAGCATGCGTGCGGCCGAAAGGTTTGCATTCGACCTCCCGCGAAAAATTGGCGAAACAGCAACGAGAAGTTCGTGGCGTTGAAGGGTTTGCCGAAGGTGCGATGCCCATTTCGGCCTGTTTATCGTGAAATGGTGATAAACGGCCGCAGCTATAAGGTGTTCAAGGTCATCGGCTGGATGCGGGCGCACCCTGGGCGAACCATAGAAGACTACGACCTTGTTCATACAAGACGACTGGAGGATATGGTTCGCTTTTGGCGAAACCATCAGAAGACTGATCGACAGGATTTAATCTTCCAGCGTCGTTACAGTCTAGTCTGTATTTCGCCTCCTTCCCTCTTAGGGTCGTGTATGATATTAGTAGTGATGACGAACCTAGTTCGCCTGATCTTCCCTTAGTGGGAGATATTGATCGCGGGGGCGAAGATGTAATTTATCTGTAAGCTGGGCTGTAGCGCCATTACTCTTTTCTTTTCACTTGTACCATGTTTGTTGGGTTTGTATTCTTTGATACATTTTTACTTAAAATCAATAGAGGTGTGTTTTATTTCCTTTTCGCTTTTTTTGCATTGTCACTTCGCGTGCTTTCGTTAGGTCGAAACGTGTCGGCCCCTTTGCGTATATTAGCGAAATAGGTTTTGACTTTTCAGCTTTCGGCTTCCGTTTTCGATCAGCTTTGTTCTACGTTGTAGGAAGCACTCGTGCTTTTCTTTTGATCGAGTGTAACGGTGTTTGGCTAGTTGTTTTCCGAAACAAGCTGTTGCGGTTTCAACGTTCGCCGAGCGATGCTTCGGCCGATTCGTTTCGCCCCCCTGGCATTTTTCGCTGATCAGGCGTTTGCCTTGGGGTTTTTCCACAAATTATCAATCACACAAACAAATAAAAAGAAGGCGGAGGACACAGAGATTTTATACTGGTTCGGGCCTCCGTGGTGGATAATAGCCCTACATCCAGTTTTTTTTTGTCTTTTTTTCATTTTCCTCTTTTGTTTCTTTTTTTTTCTTGCCGAAAGGCTTACATAGTGCCGAAGGGCTTACATAACGATATATACATTTTTACAAGTTGGCGATTTGGGTACCACCCGTTCTAGACATAAAAACGCTTGAGAGAGGCAGCGTTTCAGGAATGGTCGAACTCTTCGCCTTCCAGTGTCGCCAGTCGAAAGGACCCCGTCCTGGACCTGTGCTTGATGAGGTACGGTCCTTCTCACTTCGATTCAAGCTTGCCGACGGCTATCGGATTCGCCTTCTTCCTTAGGACAAGATGACCAGGCAATAGCTCCGTTGGTCGAACTTTTTTGTTGTAAGTTGCCGAAGTGCTTGTGGCATACTTGCGCATGTGCTCGAGTGCTTCGACTCTTACCCCCTTCAAGAGTTCGAGCGACACCTCGCGCCCCTCTTCGCCCCCAGAGAACGTCACCCTTGGTGAGTTAGCCCCTAGCTCTGTCGGGGTCATTGCCTCATCGCCATAAAGAAGCATGAACGGGCTGAACTTCGTTGGTCTTGTGGGGGTCGTCCGAAGGGCTCAGAGAACAGATAGCATTTCCTCTGGCCATTTGCCCTTCGCTGCCCCCTCAAGCCTTTTCTTTAGTGCTTCTAGGATCTTACCATTTGTGCGTTCGGCCGCCCCATTTTTCACTCTCCCCGTGCTCTCCCCTTTTTACCGCTTGACACGTTCCGTGCTCTCTTCACTCTCCTGTTTTTTAGCTTTTTCGCCATCGTCGTGCTCATAGCCTTTCGGCTTTTTACCTCTCTTTCCTGTGCTACGAGCCCAATGGCTCCCCGCAAGCCTACCAAGGCCGGATCAACTGGCGAAGATCCTAGAAGCCTTGGCGAAGGATGGTCGTGCTTCCTTGCCAAATCACTTGTCAAAGAGGCCGACTTGGGCGACTAGTATCATCGGGTTCTCTCATAGAGGGCCAAGGATCATGCGGGGGCGAGGCCGTTGTTCCCTTGCCTGGGGATGGGCGAACGGTTGTCTTCGCCGCATACTTCGCTGCTGGGCTTCGCCTCCCAAGCGACAACTTCTTGCCTTTGGTGCTTTCGATGTATGAGGTTAGGCTTCCCCAGCTTAGCCCGTCGGCGTTCCCGAAGCTGGCGGTTTTCGCTTGGATGTGCCGGACCTGTGGGTTCGCCCCTACCGCCGAGCTATTCGCCTAGCAACACGCAGTGCTTCAAAGCTCAGCGGTAGGGGCAAACCCACAGGTCCGGCACATCCAAGCGAAAACCGCCAGCTTTAGGAACGCCAACGGGCTAAGTTGGGGAAGCCAAACCTCATACATCGAAAGCACCGAAGGCAAGAAGTTGCCGCATGTGAGGCGAAGCCCAGCAGCGAAGTATGCGGCGAAGACAACCGTTCGCCCATCCCCAGGCGAGGGAACAACGGCCTCGCCCCCGCATGATCCTTGGCCCTCTGTGAGAGAACCGGATGATACCAGTTCGCCCAAGTCGACCTCTTTGACAAGTGATTTGCCAAGGAAGCACGACCATCCTTCGCCAAGGCTTCCAGGATCTTCGCCAGTTGATCCGGCCTTGGTAGACTTGCGGGGAGCCATTGGGCTCGTAGCACAGGAAAGAGAGGTAAAAAGCCGAAAGGCTAGGAGCACGACGATGGCGAAAAAGCTAAAAAACAGGAGAGCGAAGAGAGCACGGAACGTGTTAAGCGGTAAAAAGGGGAGAGCACGGGGAGAGTGAAAAATTGCAGGCCGTTTTGGGGTATATATAACCCCGTAGCGAGACCGTTTGCCTGCCAACCAATCGAGCTCTGACACGTGTCAAAGGGCAGACGAAACGGTAAATTCCCATCGGGACGGTGCCGAACATTAAAAACCCCGATTACGGAGAAGGAAAAGCCCACAGAGCCTATTACTATTTATAGTAATAAAATAGACTAAATAAGCCCCCTTCGACGCTTTGCAACGAATGCGAAGAGGAGATTTTTCTCAAAGAAATTTTTTCTAAGCGTAGAAACAAACAAACTTAACTTGCAGGAATGATATAGGTTTCGGTAGGAGCATCGGTCGAAAGGGGGTGCCACATACCATACCACATGGTTTGCACGGTCTCGGCCGAAGCTCCTATCTCACAGTACTTAAAATTGCTGATACTGTGGTTTCTTACACGTCTTGCTTTATAGGAGTATATAGGAAGATATGATATGATAGGGGTTGGTTGGGTCGGATGGGTGGATTGAGGAGAAACAATTGGATCTGGTTAAGCATACACGAAGAAAAGTACAACCTCCTGCGCACAGGGTGAGAGGAAAGAAAGGAGGATTGTGCCTTTAAAATGGTAGGGATAATTTATTTAAGTTGATTTTTACTCTATGTTCTAAAAACAAAATACTCCATCTGTATCAAAAGGACTCGATTTCTGACAACTAATTTTATTTAAGAAAACCGATTTTGACAGCATGTAAATTGACAGGTTTTATCCTTTAATAACGCTTACTCTACCTACTACACCTAACAAAGCTACAACTTTGTAGTGGTCTTTTCCATCTAGTCTTTTGGAATTGAGGGATTAGTAACTATTATCACCGTCCTAAAATAAGTTATATTTCACCCATCCTACACACTAAAAACAAAAGTATACTTTGATTTTGTCAAATATCAATGCAATTGTTTTTCGTCAATTTATCTACTTTCAATGTATTTATCCTCTACTTTTACAATATCCAATATAACGATTGATAAAAATGTTTTAGGACAAAAGTTAGGAGGCAAAAATAATCTTTTTTGGGACGGTATGAAATGTGCTTCTTCCTCCTGACCGTGCAGGCTCCAGCTCGTACTGATTGGCTTTGGTGCCTCCTCTTGTCTCCTTGTCGCTTGTCCTCCTTGATCCCCGATCTCTGCTTTTGCTGTAGTGCTTACAAAACAAATGCTAATGGTTGTTCTCTCGACGTCTTAATCGTCGTGGTCGAGGTTAGTTGTTAATTAGCGTAGAGTGTGCTTGCATTAATGGATTGTGGATGGATCTGCTTTGCTTTATTTGATATTTATCTGTTCTGTGATCTGATCCTTGATCTGGATTACGGAGGGCCTCTTGGGTTGCGTTCAGCTAGGCTAGATCGCATGAGTCATCCTAGCTGTGGTTTGGTCTTGGCTAGGAAGATGCAAAGTAGTTGTGTTTGTTTCATTGAATGGAAAGCACGATAAGATTGTTGCACAATCAATTCTGGGCGATGGCACTAGTACCAGATTGGTTTTTCATAGCGACACCATATTTTTTTTTCGCTGGTAGCCTTGTGTGCACTCCGCCAGCGAAATTGTAACTAGCGGTGAGGAACTAATAACCGCAAGCAAAAAAACTCTTTTCTAGCGGTTGGGTTACGTAGACCGCCAGCGAAGATGTAACTATTTTCCCTATTGGCCCGCTTAAACAACCGCCAACGAAAATCAATTTTCGTTAGCTAAAGTGCACTGCTTGCATAGTTATTAGGAAAAATTTGCAATACGACAACATGACTTCATGGTTTAGCTGTAGGATACCGCACGAAGTGACTTTAGGGGGAAAACACTCTATAAACGTGTTAATTAGCCAGCGGACACTACACCAATTAAAATAATAATTTCCGGTTGAAGGGGGAGAAAAATCGTGTGAAATATCAGAAATACCTCTGGACCCACATGTCAGCCCTCACATCTCTCTTCTCTCTCTATCCCTGAAAGTGCATCTAGGCCCCTAATGATTTTGGTGATTAATTACAATGCGATTAGAGAGGACTAACATTTTTATTTAAGCAAATGTGAAGGTTGTTATGTCCTCAATGAGTTAGTGTAATGCATATCCCACCAAATTCATTGACGTGATGTGATGCGGCAAATGAGCAAATGGTATATTGTACCTTTTCTTTTCCTTTGAGTCAATAGGAAAGCCGCACTATTAAGAAGGATGATGTATTGACATATGAGGAGTGATCAAAGTGCTCAAAATCAATTTTTAAAAGAGTTTCTCCTCAGATTTTAGTGTTCTGGAGTTTTTCGGAGTTTTCCGAAAGTCATTTTTGGACTTTCCGAAAATGCACAGAACTAGTTTTCGCTTCTGAAAATTTTCGGATATGTCCGAAAGTGATTTTCGGACTTTCCGAAAATGACTGCGAGGGCAAAAGTGGTTCTGTATATTTTTGGACTTGTCCAAAACTGATTTTCGGTTTTTCCGAAAATCCTCAGTAGAGTCAAAATCGCTTCTGTGTTTTTTCGGACTTCCCGAAAACATACAGAAGGTTGTTTTCGGACTTGTCCGAGAAGTTTTCAGAATGTCCGAAAAATCTTTAGTTGACTTTGTTGTTGGTGCTGAGCTGGAATTTTTTGACATATCCAAAAATCTTTCAGAATATCCGAAAATCACAATTATAGTGCATAACGGGTAAATTTTGGGCTGTGGCTATAAATAGCTCCCTCCCCTCACTTGTGAGGGTTGCTGGTCACATTGGATATTCTTATGCCCTTGGCTTGCTCTTGTTGAGATTCACTTTTGAGACTTGCTTTCTTGTTCCCCTCTCACCTGTGTTCGATTCGGATTTGGTGTGTGTGAGAGAGTTGTGGATTCGAGTTTGTGTGAGTGCTTGTTGTTGACTTCGTGAAGATTTGTGAGAACTTGCATCATCTCAGGGAGTTCATTGCATCATTTGTTACTCTTAGAGGTTGAGGACTCCTAGGCGGCTAGGTGTCGCTGCCGAGCCACCGATCTACTTGTGATTGGTCGGGAGAAGTTTGTGAAGGTCGGATCTCACCTCCGAAAGGGAAGAGATGCCCTTAGTGGAAGGAGGAGTGCTTAGTGCAACCTCTTGAGGAAAGGGTTAGCTAAGCCTTGGCTCTTAGTGAGCTCCTCAACGGAGAGTAGAATCCCCTCAAGGATTCAAACTTCGGGAACAACTTCGTGAGCTTCATCCTTGGTGACTTTACTTCCTCCCTCTCCACTAGCTTTGCTTGTTTGAGCCGCTATAGGTCTAGTTGTTGTTTGTGCTAGCATATTCTTGTTATAGGCAACTAGATCTAGGATTTACTTTGTGTTTGTGCTGACTCCGAAAATTTTCGGATATATCCGAAAATTTTGGAAATATCCGAAAATTACTGCTTCCGCTTTTAATTGAATTTTTGAATTAGCCTATTCAGCCCCCCCCCCTCTCTAGGCCTACTTGACACTTTCAATCCCTTCTATTAGTGTCGTGGCCACCCTCGCCCCCACGGCAGTCTCCACGCTGGCACTGGTGACTTGCACGCCCTCAGCCGAAGAATGGATGGATGGTGATGAGCTCTCTAGTGAAGGCAACGCTCCACCGCTCGTGGGCGCGCTCCAGCGCTACGGCATTCGGCGGAGATGGCGCTCGGTGGCGCATGGAGGCGGACTCGTGGCACCACACCGAGCTCCGAAACAGTGGGAAGGCGGCGCTCGATGATGGGTGACATCGGCCGGAGTTGAGGAAGAGAGAGAGGGAAGCGACAGCGCGAAAAGAGAAGGCTTCGGCCTCGGAGCTCACCGGCAGCGGCAGCAACGACATGAAGTAGCGGCGGCGTGGCTTGGGCCAGCTTGGGTCAGGTTGGGTCGGCGAGGTGTGGGCCTGGGGACGACAGTGCGGACTCAGGCATGGCCTCCTCAACCTACAGCTTGAGGGAGAAAGGAGCTTTAGCTCCCTGTCCCAAGGTGGAAGAAGATGGAGCCGGTGCCACGTTGGGGAGGGTAGGGGAGGGGAGAGGAAGAAAGAGAGAAGAGAGATGGGGGATCCAGGGGTATTTCTGACATTTCACGTGATTTTTTTCTCCCCTTCTACCGAAAATTATTAAAATAATAGGTGCAGTGTACGCTGGTAAATTACCGCGTTCATAGAGTGTTCTCCCCAAAAGTCATTTTGTGCATTGTCCTATAGACAAAACCGTGAAATCACGATGTCCTATAGCAAAATTTGCCTTAGTTATTATCCTAAATAAATAGAAGACAATGGCCCACCAGGCCACCACCCACCCACCCACCTTGGTCCCTCCACCTCTGTTGACTACTGTTAAGTACCAAATTCACACCGTCAATACTTACATAAAACATCTAAATAGTGGTAGGGTATATTTCTAACAATTTCCACGAGTGTTGGTGTATATTTGGATGCATGTGATAAACTACCAAAGTTGAGAGGAAATATACATCAAGAAGGAGGAGAATAAAACTCATATCCAAACTTATAGAGTTTTGGACTAAAAACCCAATTAAACACCTCCAAATGGGCCTGTTGACGGTCGTTATCAATCAGTTTCGACCGTCAATATTACCAAAATAGAGGAGAACTAGTGATGCTTGCAATGCATATATTTGTTAGAATAATAAACTTCCACTAGTATTAGGTATACTAACCTTTTGCAGAGAATGAAGTGGAGGAGAATCGACATCAACTCAGACGATAAATCAATCGGACGATGTCGAGAACCAGACTTGTGTATGAAAAGGGCCAAGAACTCAGAATTGACACGATGAATTGGGCCAAAATTCACAAGTCTGTAGAGAAGAGAAGTCCAGGAGGCCACCAGCCAAATTGTGGGCTGGTTGGGTCGGCCCCAGGTTCGGCCGAACCCATTTCTCCACCGTTGGATGTGGGGTTTGGCAGGGACGCTCCAGATATTCTCCTGATGGCGGTTGCGGGGTACTTCGGACAATTCCCTTTCCACAACCGTCATAACTACCTCTATATAAGGAGCTCACTCTCTTCACTTCAACACACCTCAAGCAATAGCTCTCTCATTTCTCTCAAGTTTAGTTTAGTAGTATCTAGCTGGTGGAATAGGAATAGAGTAGAAATCAGGAGTCCGGAAGCCTTCGAAAGAGTTCGGGTATGGCTCTATCAGCTTTCCTTTCCTCTTTTGTAAGCTCTGTACTTTTATTAGAATACTCTTTTAAATACATTTATGGTATTGAAATACTTTCCGAGTATATGAGTACCTACTTTACATTATGTTCATGTTATACTGAATATACGGCTAGCTTATCTGGGAGATGCTTTGGTGCGGGTATAATGTTTGCATATGCAATTACTCTATGTCATGATGATGATATTAGAGTAGTATCTGGTAGTTTAGACGTGGTGTCTAGATTACGGGATATCATTATTTGGGGTTATATATTGAGGATGAGAGGTGGGCCGCTGATGGTGACAGCTCAGTACGGGTATTCCTCTGCGCGGTATATAATCCTAAGTTAATTTCCTAGGGAGGATATTTCTCCGTATTTAGCCCCAGTTGTATGGTCATGACGGGCTGTCGTAAGGAACTCAGCAGTCAGAGGTGGCTTCTCGAAGTACCAGGACGGCATCGGATAGAGGGTGTTAGCTATTATATCAGTTAACTAGAATGTATGTATACTATGTATATTAGAAGTATAGGAATAGATTTTCTTTCTCTTTTCTTTCCACTTAGCTTAGATGATTTATTATGAGAATGAGTAATTAATACTTGTGTGTCACTCTACCCTTGGATTATCTTAACCCCTGCTTAGAATATGATTATCACAAGTAATATATAAATTATTAGTTGAGTTCTCTCTACATGATCTTCCCACGGGATAAAATAAATACGATACCCTTGGAATACTCTCGGGTGAAATGCTACAATGGTATATCCGTGCGCTTGCGGATAAACTCTGTAACCATAATATAACAGGAGTATTTCTGCGTCATTGCTGGGAATTATATTTCTAGTAATGTCGTTAAGAAATACCAACAGGGCCCAACTGCCATGGCAATGGATTGAGGGCTCCAAAATGAGTGTCCAGGCCGAAAACCGAGGCCAACGGAGCTGGCCAAGGTTCGGCCGAACTGTGACAGAGGCCGCTAACCCAGGACCAGATTGCGTTCGGTAGATAACGACCTCCCAATGACGGTTGTGACCATTTCCGGCGCTCTAACCGTCATCAGAAGAGACACTTGGCACTAGGAGGATGAAGATGCTCATTGGATGCTTGGAAGAAACTCTATCCTCCCAAGGCATTTCCACCTATAAATACCCTTCCTCATCCTTCATTCTAAACACACAAAAAACATGAGCTAAATTGCAAGAGGCTCTATTGTACTTTATTGTATACTAGAATTGGGGAGAGAGTAGAGTAGAAGAAGTCGGAGGAATTCCGGAGTTGTTAGTAATCTTCTCTCATTTCTTATACTTTGTTTATTACTCTGCTTTAATAGAATTATCATTATGAGTAATTAAGATTTTATCGGTGAGAATTAATTCTTGGTTAGTTCCTAATTAGCGTGCGGGGTCATTGATCACTATAGTCTAGTAAAATATAGTGATTTCTTTAGTGTTTGGCCGGCACTAGAGTAGTTATTAATTGCGTAGACGCGCTGTCTGGTTAATTAATTTCTGGTGTTTGCTCCGTATCTCACAGTAGGTTTGAGGTGGGTGTAGAGGTGGTGATAGCCCTCAAGTACACTAAAGTCATCCCTGTCCGGGTACGCAGTAGAGCGACATCTACGAGCAGCGGGCTGGCCAGTGCCTGAAGTATCGCGTTAGCATTAAATTGAGATTTTCGTACACTGTTTCTCACTAATAAATCATCTCTATCATTTGCCTACCTTTGCTTCGTGTCCTTGGATGAACCTGATGAGGAGCTGAGCACACACGTTCCCTGTGGAAAATCGATACCTTAGAATACTCTAGGGTGAAGTTCTACATCGGTAACTTCTGTGCGTTTGCGGATATTATATGTAACGTTAAGAAATACCAACAGCCTCCCTCCTCGCTCCCACCCTCCTCCCTTCTCTCTCCACCGCCGCCAGCTAGGGTTGAAACTGGTTCGAATAGTTTCCGTCCGTCCAGACCATTTCTCAAATTCGGATAGTTTCAGTCAGAACTATCTGGAAATTCTCGGATTCGGAAATGAATTCGGTTTTTTTCTCGGAAACAAAAACGAATACAATAAGGGTACTATCCGTCAGAATCGGAAAACGGTTGGAAACTATCTGGAATTTTTTTCGGATATCCGCAGACATTGAGCAAATTTTAGAGAAAAACACATATATATACATAACATTTTCATATGGAACAGATGTAGACAAACTTTATATCAACATTGTAGAGCTTGATGAGATCTACAACTTTCTTATTGACTATTTTATTATTTGAGGTTATTTAAGGGTCTAAATATTCATTATAATATACCATATTAATTTTTACAAAATCTCAGATCTACAATTCAAACGACATCTGATGAAGATGTGTTTCATATCAAAGTGTTAGAGCTCAACGGGATTTACCACTTCGTAGTTTATAACATTTGTATTTGAAAGCATTTAAAGTATAAGACAAACATTACAAGTTTTGAAGATGTGAAGTTAAATAAATAACATCTCCAATTGATATAATGGCATGTAAGTTATACATCTAGTAAAAGGTATTGAGAATAGAAAATGATAATCATATTTGCATATGGATCTCTTAGAGGAACGGCTATGAAAATCGATCTTCACATACAGTTGTGAGACCGTCTACAAAATTGACGATATAAATGTTGGAGATGTTGAACTAAAATAATGATCAAGAAACTCAATTTGATGTGTTTTTTATATACCAGTAAATATTCGCTACCGTATTCATTGCGTCTCATATTCGCTCCATATCTGTATTTGATAATATTCGATTTCATTTCCATATCCGAGTTTTCGATTCCGATTCCGATTCCGAAAAAAAATATGAAAACGAATATGATAAAGCTAGTTTCCGTCCGTTTTCATCCCTAGTGCCAGCCTTCCTTCACTCTCCACCGTCGCCAGCCATAGTTGCCTCCACCACCGCCGGCCGCCGCCGGTTCCATCACCGCCGCATCGGCCAACGGGGAGGCCGGGGTCTCCAGGTCTGGTGACCTAGCCTCCCTGTTGGTGGATCCAGCTAGCCGGAGTGGGCCGAGTCGGCTGATGATGACGAGGATGGAGGGGGCGGCGGTGCAGGGAAGGAGGATCCAGCAGCTGCACGGGAGAGGGGCAACAGCAACGGCTTGGAGCGGATCCGGCGTCGACGAGCCTTGGGAGGGCGGATCCACCGTTGCCGGACCTCGGGAGCGGCACAGGAAAGGGGCGGCAGCAGCTCTCAGCGTCAGCTATACGGGGAGGGGCGATGGCGGTTCTCAGCGTCAGCGACGTGAGGAGGGGCGGTGGGAAGCGGATCCCGCGCCAGTGAGCCTCGGGAGAGTGGATCTGTCGCCGGTCCTCGGGAGCGGCACGGGGGAGGGGGCGGTGGCGGCGCTCGGCGGTAGAGGCGCGTGGGAAGGGCGGTGGGGAGCAGATCCGGCGCCGGAGAGTCCCGAGAGAGCGGATCCGCCGCTCGCCATCCACGGGTGAACGAATCCATCCCCACCTCGTTCTCTGTGATGTGATGTGAAATTTTTGTGCTCGATCTGTGATGTGGAATTTGGAGAATTTGTGTTTTGTAACGTGAATGTGGAATTTTTGTGCTCTGTGATCATGTTCAAACCATTTTTGTGGAATTTGTGCTCGTCGTTATGGATTTGGGATTTGGGGATAGACAGCAACATGTGGGTATATTCATTTTTACTTTTCAAGTTTCATCTTTGCTGGCGGCTAGAGGGCAGCTACATGGGTTTTTTTTTTCCCAAAATCGATTATCACTGACAGGCGGCCGGTTTAACGCAATTGCTAGCGAAAACGATTGTCGCTAGCGGTTGAAGTCCCGCTTGTGAAGATCTTAGATTTTCACTGGCCTTTAGACGCACGCGATTAGCCTAGCCATCAGGCTATCAGGAAAGATCTTTTTTTAAGTAGTGTGAGGATTATTGAAAAATAAATGCATTTTTTAGCCTTTTTCTTTTGCACGTTTAGCCTAGATGTTTCTTGCGGTGTTTTTTAATGGGCTCGACCTGCTCGTAATTTTCGCACAGGTCAGCTCATTTTTGCACCATATAATTTTCTTATTAAAGTTTGTGGAAAAATATATACACTAAAACTTTATATGCCTATAAGAATATTGCTATATTAAAAGTTTCTACGCGTATAGTTTAATTGTATAAAGTTTCAATATAAGTATTTATATGTATAAAGTTTATACGCACAAATATTTCTATGAAAAATATTCTCATTGGTTGGTATTTCTCTTTCTCTTAATCTTTCTTTTTCCTCTGCAAAACCATCTACATATACTATGGGAACGATTGGGAGGAGGGGCGGGGAAGTGTAGTTGCAACGTTTTAGACGCGGGGTATTTAATTATTTGCCACTTTTAGTTTTATCGTTTAACTATTTGCTATCTATATATATCAATGAGATGTGAGTTCTCATGTGTTAGTTTAGCAACAAATACTAGTTAATTGCCACGTCTAAAAATGGCAAATAGTTAAATACTACATCCGTCCCCGTACCAATAAAAAGCAAAAAGACTAGAATACCCCTACTTTATTAAATCTCAATGTCACTATTCATCACTTTATCTATTTCCAATATAATTATTTTATACTTTCATAAACTCTGATATAATGATTACTCTAAAAATAAATTTATTTTGGAACAAATGAAAAGAGCTAAAAATGAATTTAATATGAGATGGAGGAAATATCTCTTTAGACACACCATGTTTAATTAGGCTGATTTTGACCCAGCATTAAAGGAATAAGTCCACTTTCACTCCCTTAGCTAGTGGCAGAATCCAACCAGTGCCCTTAAACCGCAATACTGGATATCTCTATCCCCAACTATTTAAACCGGTGCAATTTGACTCCCTCAGCGGTTTTGGATGGCGGTTTGACGTGGTGCATATATGACGATGTTGACATGGCTTCACCCAATGTGGCGCTTATGTGGCATTAGAATTTAAAAAATGTGGGATCCATTTATCATTCACACAGAAAAGAGAATATTGTGGGACCCACATATCTTCTCCCCATCTTCCTCCTCCCTCTCTCTCCCTTCTCTCGTTTTCTCTCTCTCCCCCTCCACGGAAGACGGCGTCTGCGCCGAATCACCGCCTGCCACCACCGAGGACCTGCACAGCATCACTGACACCCCTCCCTGCGGGTCGGCGGTGGCCTCCCCGACCCTCCCCGCGGCGTCGTTGCCGGGACAAGTGGCGGCGACGACCCCTTCGCTATCCCTCTCTTTCCTTCTCCAAGCAATGCGGTGATGAGGAGCAGTCGCGAAGCATGGTTCCGTCGATGGAGACGGCGATGGTGCGATGGAGATTGATCGATTTGCTGCCACCACCGCCGCTGCTGCTCCGCGACGTGCTTCGTGGTGGTGACGACGGTGGTAGATACCGCCTGCTCATCTCGTTGGCCGCCGCCCTCCCGACTATCGGTGCCACTCTAGCCCATCACCGATCACTCCCTCGAGCTCCGCCGCCGCCCTACTGTCGCGTTGCCGCTGCCTCCACCGTCGCTCTGCGACGTGCTTCGTGGCGGTGACGATGGTGATGGCTGCTCATCTCGTTGGCTGCTGCCGTCGGATGCATCGCCGCTATGGCCTGCCGCCTGCCACCACCACCGGTCTAGCTCCCTCCCCTACAGACCGGTGAAGAGGAGAGAAAGACCGAAAGAGAAAGAAAAGGGAGTGAGGGAGGAGGAAGAAGGGAAGGAGGATGACATGTGGGCCCCACATATCAATGATAAATGGGTTCCATATATATTTTTTAATTTAATGGCATATAAGCGCCACGTTAAATGTCACGTGAGACGAAGACTAGGTCAACACCGCCACGCTAGTGAAACTGCCCTCCAAAACCACCGAGAGAGTAAAATTGCACTGGTTTTAATAGTTCAGGGGTTGAGATATCCAATATTACGGTTCTATTCGGAAAAAGTCCACTTAGACTCCCTAAATTGTTCACCGAATCTAATTCGTGACCCTTAACTGCCATACCGGGTAGGACGACTCTCCAAATTATTGAAACCAGTGCAATTTAACTCCTCTAGCGGTTTTATAGGGTGGTTTTGCTGACGTGGCGGTGCTCACCCGATTTGCTGACGTGGGACCCATTTGTCATTAAAAAAATATTGTGGGACCCACCGACATGTGGGGCCCACATGTCATCCTTTCTCCTTCCCTTCCTCCTCCCTCTCTCTCTCCCCCTTCTCTCTCTTTTCTCTTCCCCTTCGGACGCATCGGTGGTGGCGGCGGCCGAGGGCTGGAGCCGCGACGGCGGCGTGCAGGCGAAGGCTGCGCCACCGCCTGCCCCGTCATCGGAGGGCTCGAGGAGGACGCCGGCAAATCTTGGGGAGGCTGCAGGGGGACCCGCGGGACTAGGCGAGGGCGTCATGCGCGTCGCTGCGGCTCGCCACGCTGCTCAGGGCGGCGTGCCTCCCGCCGCGCGCCCGCGCTTGACGCGCGCGCTCCCCGCCGAGCTGCTCCCGCCCCCGTCACGATTCACGACCGCGTCGTCGTCGCCAACTCCGGCGACTCCAGTGTCGTCCTCTGCCGCGCCGGCGTCCCCGTCCAGCCTTCCCCCTCTCCGTCAACCACAAGGTAAGCAGCAAAGCACTAATCCACGTCGTCTTCCTTGCTTGCTTCTGTGTATTCATGTCGTCTTCCTTGCTTGCTTCCTTGCTTGCTTGTCTTCCGGTGGTAGTCGGTGCGTGCAGGGGACGGCTACCCGACGGCGCGCCCAGGGCGTGGGCCGCGCTCCACAAGCTCTCCGTCTGCTGCCCGGGGCTCCTCCACGCCGGCGTCCTCCTCGAGCCCTCCGATGACGGGGCAGGCGGTGGCGGCCATCGCCTGCACGCCGCCGTCGCCGCTCCAGCCCTCGCCCACACGCCGTCGTCGCCACTCCGGCCCCCAGCCACCGCCGCCACCGATGGGTCCGAAGGGGGAAGAGAAAAGAGAGAGAAGGGAGAGAGAGAGGGAAAAGGATGAAGGGAAGGAGAAAGGATGACATGTGGGCCCTATATGTCGGTGGGTCCCATAACATATTTTGTGTTTGAATGATAGATGGGTTCCACAGATATTTTTTTTAATTCTAATGCCACGTAAGTGCCACGTGGAATGAACACCGGGTTAGCACCGCCAGTCAGTGCTACGTCAGCAAAACCGCCCTCCAAAACCGTTAGAGGAGTCAAATTGCACCGGTTTTAATAATTCGGAGAGTCGTCCTACCCGGTTTTTCAGTCACGAATTAGATTTGGTGAACAATTAATGGAGTCTAAGTGGACTTTTTCCTATTCCTAATAGAAATTGTTACGTCCGTTTGGTTTAGGTGGGCCGGACCGGAAACGGATACCCCGTAATCAAATCCCGGCCCAGTAGAAAATGAATACCACCGTTCCATTCCATCCCACGCGTAACGGAGAGCTCTGCCCGGCGCTCCTCTTGCCCAGCTAGCGGCGGCGCTCACCCGCTCCGCGCGCATCGCCGCCACGGCTCCCCGAGCCCCCGGCGCCGCTGGCCACGCTCTCCCAGCCTCCTCCACCCCCCCCCCCACCCTACCCGCGCGTCGCCGCCACCCCGGCGTTCTGCCCTGACGACCCGATATAGCGGGAAGAATATTTGTTGGGTTTTGAGCCCTAGATGCATCCCGTGGAGAATATTTGGTGCTATTGTTGTGCAGGGCTGCATCGCGCTGCTGGCCCGCCAAGCAAAGGCAAGCTTGATCTGTTTGTGCACTGACCTTGATTTGTTTGTGCGCTGAATTTTTCTTTCTTTTTTTTTTCTGTTAAATGGTGTCTTTCTTTCTTCTTCTCGTTTCTGTTTTTTTTTTTTTCCTTCCAGCGAGGGAACTTTCTTTAGTTATATGAAGCATAAAGGACTAAAGAGTGGCTCTTCAGTACTCCAATTTTTCAATTTGTTGATGCATATTGTCCTACATTTACCTTTTAATTTAGTAATGTCATGCCCCATTTTATACATCGACGATGCTTCAAGACAATGGTTGTCTGAAATTTGTAATGAACCTGTATGCTAAGCACTGCTCAGTTAAGTAGGCTTTCCATACATAGTCTAACCAAACGCCGTAATGCAAATGGACAATGTAGCCAAACACATTTAAGTGGCTTTGGACATGTAAACAAAGCTATTATTCGGGCTCCATCCGATCAAATTTCTGCTGCATCTGATTTCAGTAATGTCATTGCTGCAGAAGCCAGCCAGTGAACAATGTCTGGGATGGACGGCAGCGGTGTGCCAGAAACCGCCGGAGTGGAGGCAGCCTCCAGCTCAGATGCCCGCGGGGACAACCGACACATGCCGTCTGAGGACTGTGTCGCCGGCATCAACTCGGCTCTCCAACGTATGAGCGTGTCACAGTATATGTGTTTGCCATGGCATTGTGTTTAGTTTGGGGAGGAGGCGGGATGGGTAGGACTCATCCCTGCTTTTAAGGATGGGATGGTCCCACCTGTCTGTTTGGCATGAGGGATAAGATGATCTTACTTTTCAAGGGACGGCTCACATGTCAGTGAGAGAAAAAAATGGGTTGGATCAAAAAAAAAATGGGTTGAATTGGTCTGCCAGTTTTTTAAGGGTCAGGCCAACCCGGATCTGAGGGGAATATTCCCTGTCAGGGTCCATCTCATCCCACCTGTCCCGAAACCAAACACCCTGAAAAATGGGTTCAACCCAACCTGACCCATCCAAACCCTACAACCAAATGCATGCTAAGGTTTTTTTTTTCTTTGAAGATTTCCTTATTTGCGTTGTGAACCAGATCCGACGGTGCGGTTCCTGAGGGAGCAAATGGAGAAGGCCGGTTGCCCGGTGCTACCGCGGATGATCAGGGCGATGAACTGCATGTCTACCAATCACAATGGTTCCTACGGTAGCGGACTGGGGGTATGTGACTCTTTCCCCTTCATTTTGTCCTTCTAAACAATCAAGGTGTGGCACTGACGAGACTTTGTTCTGGCAATTTGCATTGCGGATATGGTTTGGATCTAGGAAGTGTGTATACATTTTTGTGTTTGGTATGGTGGTTGCGAAGTGTGTTTTTGCCTTAAATTGTTTCCTTCAGTTGTTTGGTATCGAGAATACTGTCCTGATTTTGCAATTATTTATGTCCAGATAACTGTGTGCTGTGATCACATGCGGTCTCAAGATGAGATAAATCAGCTATTAATTCATGAATTAATACATGCCTATGATGACTGTGTTGTCAAGAACATGGATTGGAAGAACTGTGCTCACCATGCTTGCTCTGAGGTAACAAAATACTTAACATGTAAGCTGGAGTTATCGGCTATTTGGCATGCTAGCATTAAGTACAAACCTTTACATTGATAATTGACAGTGCATTTTTTTGTTGTTAGATTCGAGCTAATCACCTTAGTGGTGACTGCCATTATAAACGTGAATTGTTGCGTGGCTTCATGAAGATAAGGGGGCACGAGCAAGTAAGTATTTTCACTGTCTTACTGTTGAGCTTGTACCACCTATGAGGCTATGACATTGGTTCTTTAGACTTTACATGTCAAGCTCGGTATGGTGTCCTTTTCTGCTCTTAATCTTGCACGTGCAACACACGTTTTCCACATTATTCTTAGCTGCTCTATCATTTTGCAGACTCAAATGGCAAAGCACATGCGTATAATATCAAAATCTAACATACTAAAAATCAGTTATGCAAATGACTTGAGTGGATTAAAAGAAGTTAGTGCCTTAGGCGGTGTTGACAGTTAACACAATGCGAACGAGCTCATGGCTTGTTGGTAGCTCTTGTGGCTATTGCCATGCTACTCGCCCATGCTCGATCCCTGGATCGAGCAGCGGATGTCACACCGGGTGATTTTCCCATGTGACCTCTGGGTTGAGTCCCAGATGGTTAGGGTACATACATGCTTGCACATTCAGTGGTACTGCATGTTTCCCGTGCACCTAAGGCTATAGGTCTTCCAAGTTTCTGGCTTAAAGTGTGTGTTGTACTTGCACGCGTGTGGAGTTGCATGGGTGTGGTGTGCATCCTCAAATATACCCTAAAAAAAATATTGTTGTGTTGTGTTATGAAATGAGATTCTAAAATGAACTTGATTTTAAGTGAACTTAATCTTTTTTTTCCTTTTTCAGCGACTTGTGCTATATGTGTATATGCTTTGCTAAACCCTCTATGAATTTATGTACGTTCTGACATTTTCTGCATTTCTGAAGGAATGTGTTAAAAGGCGGGCTCTCATGTCTGTCAAGAACAACCCGTACTGCTCAGGGACAGCTGCAAAAGATGCAGTTGAGTCTGTGTGGGATATATGCTACAATGATACACGCCCATTTGATAGGGTTCCATGAAGTATATTATTACAAAGAAGTCATGAACTAAGATTGTGCTCCCCTGCTGGGGATAATTTTGTTCCCTTTCATGCCTTGTTCGGTTAAAATCTCTCTCACAAGAGGATTGAGGGAGATTTGGAAGTGATTTATTCCAAACCTATTGTTGTGTGGAATTATTCCTCCTTAATCCTCTCCAATCCCTTTCTCTAGGGATAAACCGAACAAGGCATTAGTGAATTGTAGTTAAGCAAACTGTGACAAGAAAAGCCAGAACTTCTTTCGCTAGAGCAAAGCAGTATCTATTAGTCATGACTCGAGTTCATGAACATTGTAATGAATTAGCTCATGTGATGATTTTCTTATCTTTTGCATTACATAATTGGAAAAAGTTCAATAAGCTTCTGGAAAAAAAAAACTTGTGCCACTGACTACTTCATTAGGTAAATGTAGCTTTGTTTAACTGCCCCGTTCGATCTCCAGTTCTGGAGAGAGAATTTTGTTGCACGCAAAATAAGAAACCTCATTAGCTCATGATTAATTAAGTATTAACTATTATAAATTAGAAAAATAGATTTATTTGTTTTTTAAAACAACTTTCATATAGAAACTTTTTTTAAAAAAACGCACAATTTAACAGTTTGAAAAGCATGCTAACGGAAAATGAGGAAGTTGAAGTTTGGAGTTGAAGAATAGAACAGGGCAAGTTGTTTTATGGTTTTGTTCTCTTTTGAAATCCAAAACACGTGTAAATGCGTTCTTTGCTGGTTTTGCTTCAGCTTGTCCCTGTACTTGATAATGGTTTTGACCTTTGTTTGTACTTCTGTCTATTGGCAATTTACATCATATGGTGCTGATCTTTTTATCTCATCATGTATAATTGGGACTTGTCTTGTGCTCTTCAGCAAACAATCTATTTAGCCTCTTGTTGGTCGATCCATGAATGATCTTCATTATCCTGCATCTACGGTGTTTTAGTATGAAAACTTACTATATAAAAGTTGCTTTAAACTATCGTATAAATCTATTTTCAAGTTTATAATAATTAAAATTTAATTAATCATACGCTAATGGTTTTTTCATTTTGTGTGTGCAACTTAATCTCTATCCAACGGCTTCTCAAACAGGACCTAATGAAAGAACTCACATCCTCGGTAATAAGCTCTGATAGGCATGCTAATTAGTATTCTGATAAGAGTAGGTGGCAAGTTTTAAAAGGTTTACAAATTAAGTGGAGCATAATAAAATTTATGGAGGAGAGAGGTAAGGGAGGCGAGTTCTATTGGACCATTAGGAAGAAGATAAAAGGTCGGGCTTGGGCGGGTGAGAAGTGGTGTCCAACCTTAATCTCAATGCCAAGGCACCTTGCGCTAGGATATAAAGTTAGCATGAGGTCCATTAGGCGTCAATTAGTGTTATTTCGGCCTGTCAATTCTCTGTGATCACCATCATGTCAAGGGCAAGCTCTCCCTAATAGCCACCATGGCAGGGGCTAGTGCCAATATCGATGAGGGTCCGTCAACAAGGTGCATGCCCAGATGCCCTGATGACGATCGAAGATTGAATTAACGTAAACTTATTGATTCATGATAAATGTTAATGTAATCTAGTTTAATCGGTATACTCTCTTGCCTTGATCAATGAGTTTAACAATTCATCAGTCACAAGGCACAGCTAATGCAGGTGGTGATACCATACCAATCATGAGTTCAGAACATAACTCAATAGTTGGGGTGGCTAGAAGCATATTCCAATAGAAGTTTGTTGTGCTAACTAGGTTTCAACCCAACATATCTTCTTATTTGGTTTTTGGACGGCACTTTACCCAAACAACTTGATGAGGTACACATGTCAACCGCTCAATCGACAATGCAAAGGCCCAATAACCTTCGATGATTCGTTTCATCAGTGCAAATTGTCCACGGTCCCTCCACCGAACCAGATCGAAGCCCTCCACATCCCAGCACCAAACAAAGGTCAAGGTCGAGCCAACTGCTAAGGATGGTGGCATGGGGCATAGGTGGGGCCGTGGGGGCGTCAGTCGGTTGCTTGGGTGCAGATACACATTGATGGCGACGCCATCGGTGATGTATATTGCAGTAGCAATGGACACACATTTGATGCATGGAATAGTTGGATAAACGAAATGTTACACACCGATTGAATTTGCATCCTGATAACAAATTCTGAAAAGCACGCAAATCGAATAGCAAAAGTCCAAAAGGCTTACGAATTGAGTGGTATATAATAGAATTTCTCATAGAAGAGAGAGGGGCAATGAAAGGTGAGTTTTGCTTGAGAGGGAGGAGAAGGAATAAATGATAGGACTAGGGGGGTGCGTTGTGCCAAGATACTTGGGGCTAAGGTACATGATTAGCATGAGACCCATTAGGTGTTTACCATTGTCATGTCGGCTCTTTAGCTTTCTGTGATCGTCATCATGTTAGGAGGCAACTTGCCCCGATAGTCATCGTGGTAGGGTCAATGCCAATGTCGATCAGGGTTTGTCAGCCGAGTGCATGCCCTGATGACGAACGAAGATTGAACCAATGCAATTGTACAGACCTTGTCGATTCACGATAAATATTGTAATTACCTAGTTTTGTTGGTATACTCTCTAGCCTTGATCGATGAGTTTAAAAAGACAAAAGGTACACGCTAATATGAAT
This sequence comes from Oryza meridionalis, assembly GCA_000338895.3. Taxonomy (NCBI): domain Eukaryota; kingdom Viridiplantae; phylum Streptophyta; class Magnoliopsida; order Poales; family Poaceae; genus Oryza; species Oryza meridionalis. The sequence continues at coordinate 10,585,436 of CM002535.2, read as the reverse complement.
CATGATACTGCACCAAACATGTGTTCAGAGCGGAATGTATAAATTGGGGGTGACTAGAGGAATATTCGTTTCAACATAACATATCTCGAATAATTTTTTTCAGAAATCATATTTATTTATTTCCGAGACGACACATTATCCAAACAACTTTACTATACAAAACTTTATCTCTTGTTAATTGGCTTTAATCTTAATCTTATCTAGGTGGCATAATATGTATTTTGTGGAGTCTAGCAGTCTTACGAAGAATACGCTCATGCATAGGTTTTGATGCAATTAAGATAAATGACATCTGAAATAAATTAGTCATAAGCGAGAATCCAAGACGACGATGGCTCCTGACTGGAGAGTGGCTCTGGCGATAGAGGCGAGAGTCGACAATTACTAGCGAAGTCGATGTCGAATGTGGGATATAAGCGTCATTAGGGTCAATTTTTTAAACTTTATTTTTTGGCATGATTCAATTTTTAAAATACGTTTTAAAAGAATCAAAATAGCCGGAATTTCAGTCCCTAAAGACACCTGAGCTAAGGGCCTGTTTAGTTACCAAAAACATCACATCGAATCTTTAGACATATATATGAAGCATTAAATATAAATAAAAAGAAAAACTAATTGCACACTTTGCATGTAAATCGCAAGACGAATCTTTTGAGTCTAATTAGGCTATGATTAGCCATAAGTGCTACAGTAACCTACATGTGCTAATGACGGATTAATTAGGCTCAAAAGATTCGTCTCGCGGTTTCCAGACGAGTTATGAAATTAGTTTTTTCATTCGTGTCCGAAAACCACTTCCGACATCCGGTCAAACGTCCGATGTGACACCCAAAAATTTTCATTTCACCTTAGGCCCTATTTAGTTCTCAAAAAATTTTCGCAAAAACATCACATCGAATCTTTAGACACATATATAGAGTATTAAATATAGATAAAAAGAAAAAAACTAATTGCACAGTTTGCATGTAAATCACGAGGCGAATCTTTTGAGCCTAATTAGTCTATGATTAGATATAAGTGCTACAGTAACCCACATGTGTTAATGACAGATTAATTAGGCTTAAAATATTTGTCTCGTGGTTTCCAGGCGAGTTATGAAATTTGTTTTTTTATTCATGTCCGAAAAACTCTTCCGACATCTAGTCAAACGTTTGATGTGATACCTAGAATTTTTATTTCACCAACTAAGGCCCCGTTTAGTTCCCAAAAAGTTTTTCCCAAAAACATCACATCGAATCTTTAGACACATGCATGGAGCATTAAATGTAGATTAAAAGAAAAATTAATTGCACGGTTAGGGAAGAAATCGCGAGACGAATCTTTTGAGGCTAATTAGTCTATGATTAGCCCTAAGTGCTACAGTAACTCACATGTGCTAATGTCGGATTAATTATGCTCAAAAGATTCGTCTCGCGGTTTCCAAGTGAGTTATGAAATTAATTTTTTCATTCGTGTCTGAAAACCCCTTCCGACATTCGGTAAACGTCCGATGTGACATCAAAAAATTTTCATTTCGCGAACTAAACAGGCCCTAAAGTGGCTCTAAAGTATTAAAAAATAGAGAGAATCCCTTATATGCCACTGAAAATTGGTCTGATCCCTTATGTGCCATTGAAAATTGGCTCTTCCCTTATATGCCATTGATCCAAATTTGCACACCCTCTCATGCCACTCCCGTCGGTTGACCGTGTGTTGACCGTTAATTCTCAAGGAAAAAAGACGTATTTACCCTTTTGAGTATAGGGCATGCCTAACAACTCAGAGAGGACAAATATGTCTTTTTTACTTGAGAGTTAACGGTCAACACACGGTCAACTGACGATAGTGGCATGAAAGGGTGCGTAAATTTGGACCAATGGTATACAATGAAAGAGCCAAATTTTAGTGGCATAGAAGGGATCGGACCAAATTTTCAGTGGCATACGAGATATTATCTCTAAAAAAAATATGCTGTGCGGTTTTACGCCTATCCAGTACCTACGCACACAAAAAGACGGAAAGCCCCAGACCCTCTCAAAGAAAGGGGAAAATAGCGAGGGAGGCATAAACCCTCGTCCCCCTCGCTGTCTCGCACCCCCGCAACCGCCGCCAATGGCGACGCCGCCGGCGCAGGCGGTGAGGCTCCGCCTGGTCTTCGACAACCAGCGCATCCTCCGGCGGTCGCTGAGGGAGAGCGGCCTCCGCCGCTGCTGGCTCCTCCTCCCCCCGGAGCTGTCCACCGTCTCCGACCTCGCCGCGCACATCGCGGCTCGGTTCCGCCTCCGCCGCTCCTGCCCCAGCTGCGTCATCCTCTCGGTGCGGATTCCTTCATTTCTCTGCGTCCCCCTTCCCCTAACCCCTTGCATCTCCCGGGTTTTTTTTTTTTGATTGGGTGCCCTGAAATCTGTGTTGGATTCGCACGACATTGATTCGAGGGTTTCTAGGTAGATTTAGATGCTTGGTACATTTCTCATGTTTCTTGATCGCATTGTTCATATGACTATATGAGAACTATTTTGTATCATCGATTTGACGGCGAAGTGTGGTCTCTTTGTGCAGATAGATGGATTCGTCTTACCACCGTTTGAGTCGACTTGTATCTTCAGGGACAATGACATCATAAGGTATCTGTTTCTGTTTGTGCATCGAAATTTTCTTTGGGCTTACTGTAGGATATGGAACGTGAATCATGCATGTGCTAATTTGTTATTGTGGTATATATATATTTTGAGAAAATCCATGAAATGCCATCGACAAGCACCCTAATCCCAGAAATGCCATCGACAAAGGCAACTTCCCAAAAATGCCATTGCACAAGCCTCTGTCTTCCAAAAAGCCATCACCATCAAATTGGTGTAAGCATCTTTCCGTTAAGTTGTATGAAAAGACAATCTTACCCCTAGACAACAATTTGCTCACACAACCATCCTCGCTGACTAATCGTCGCTGAAAAATAAGCGTTCAATACTAATCGATCAACAGTAGCCCGGATAGGATAATAATTACTTCCTCCGTTTCACAATGTAAGTCACTCTAGCATTTTCCACGTTCGTATTGATGTTAATGAATCTAGATAGATATATATGTATAGATTCATTAACATCAATATGAATGTGGAAAATGTTAGAATGACTTACATTGTGAAACGGAGGGAGTAAAAAACTATCGGTATTTGACCGGGCTTAAAAAATAATCTATCGGTTAGAGAAAAAAAAACTTTCGCTGTTGTCGCCTTCCTCTCCGGCCCATAGATGGCGATGACAAGCAATCGTTGCAACCCGGCGCCGGCGACGCGACCGTCTTGCTGGGCTCCAAGCAAGCAAGTAAATTTCCGGCAGAAACACACAAATCAAGTAAAGCACTCAAATCATTCAGAAGAAGCATAAATCAGAGGAGTAAATTTTACACAATCAGAAGAACAATCTACTAGCAACCTACCTGTTGTCGACGTTGATGGGGAAGTTGTCAATGTGCATGCCGATGAAGGAGACAACGCGGCCAGGGACGGTGCCGGGGTCCTGCGAGACAAGGGCCGGTGGGTCGTTCTGCAGGTGGCGGGACTCGCCGGTGAGCTTCGTGAGGAGGACGACAAAGGGGTCGCAGTGGAGGCTGCCGAGGACAGCCTACCATGCCCGGGCCGCCACCGCCTCCGTCCGCGACGCTGTGCCTACCAGGCCCGGGCCGCCGCCGCCACCTCCGTCCGCATCGACCACGTCCGGGGCGCCACCGCCGTCTCCGTCCGTGCCGTTGTGCCTACCAGGTCCGGGCCGCCGCCGCCGCCACCTCCGTCCGCGTCGACCACGCGCGAGGTGCCACCGCCGTCTCCATCTGCATCGCCGCGCCTACCACGCCCGGGCCGCCGCCGCCGCCTCCACCCGCGTTCCCCCCTTCATTGCAAGGTGGTGGGCCTGCGGGACCATGCCCCTAGCGCCGGGTTGCTTCCCGTCGCCACGCCCTGCCGCGCCACTGCCCTGGTCCTCCTCGCAGACCCCGTGGACCGCCGGCATAGCGGCGCCACCGCCTTGGACCGCCGCCGAGCCGCCGCCAACGCCAAGAGAGCGCTGGATCGGGATCGATTAGAGCGCCCTGGTCATTTTTCTTTGATAAAAACTGGGTATATTTTGCACGGAGGGCAAAATGGTCATTATCAGAAAAAAATGACGGATGAAACGGCGTGGAGTTGACGGTGATGGCATTTTAGGGAGAAACAGGTTTGTGCAATGGCATTTTTGAGAAGTTGCCTTTGTCGATGGCATTTCTCGGATTAGAGTGCTTGTCAATGGCATTTTATGGATTTTCTCATATATTTTTGGTTTCATCTGTAATACTGAGTTATTGACTGAGAGGAAATGGGCTGCATATTTGTGTTTGTTCATGTTTCTTCCTATTTGTACAAAAACAGAAAGAACATAGCATATAAAAAAAATTCCTAGTCACCTTATGTCTGCATATAACATAATTGGGGATACATGGTCCACCTGCATGGAAGTGAAATAGTATTTTGGATATGCATGACAACATTTGTTCAAAAAGTACATGGTCCACCTGCATGCATGTATGACAACATTTCTTCAGAAAGCGGAGGGATTAATACGCTCAGTTTTGTATGTTGAACCCCATATGTCTAAACAAAGTGGCACAGATAAAATGGAACATAGAAGTGGCATCCAGCGACATAACACCATCAAATTTAAGCCACTTATTTACATATTACATCCCATATAACATATCATGCAATCAACAGAGAGTACAACTTGTTCCTACCAACATCCTTTGCATCATCTGGGCTGTTAGCAGTTCACGTTTGCTCCTTTCCAGATTGTCCAGCATGCCACTGCCCCAGATAGAAAAGCTATCAAACCAATCCCCAAATACGTAAAATTGGAAGGTACAGGGAATGTTCTAGCAGTAGAATAGAGGAAAGTTTCTTCACATGAATGATGAAATTGCTAGTAGCATGTCTTCATACTAAGTTGTTCACCTTTTTTTGCAGACAAATGTTAACCATATATTGTAAAAATGATGTTACAGCTTTACATTACTTTTTTTTTTATTATCAGGGTAAAACAGAAAGCTTCCAAGAAGATAACACAACATAATGATGTGCACTGTATTGAAGGTCCTGAGATAGTAGAAAAACAACCACTTCCAACAGACGATGAAATGCTCGCAATCGAATATAAGAAGGATGATGATAGCAATCAACAAGAAGGTGTACAGTATAATCATCAGAATGTAGTCAATGCAGCTTCTCACTACAATACACGAAATGATGATATAACTTTGAAGAGGAAATGCCAAGATGGAGAAAGAGGATCACCTGGGACCTCAAAGTATCCTCCTTTTTCATTCTTTTTACAATAAAATTACTTGATCTTTGTTTGAGAAAAAGGCTATTTAGTATCTATCATTCTACCTTCAAAACACCAAAGCTTCCTTTGTTCATCTAAAATAGCTATTTTATTTTCCTATTGAGGCTAATGCCATTTTGTGTTCTGTTAGAGCCTCGAACCATTAAACTTTTCCATTTGAATGATTGGATTCCCCATTGATGTGTTTTTGATGGGTTTTCCAATTGCTATGTTGAGCATGTTATTTCTGTTCATCCTGTTATCCATCTTTTTGACACAGAAAAAAGAAACTGAAGGTGGCAAACACTAGAAAGCACACCGGTTGCAGCAACGAGGATAAAGCCCACCAAGATCAGGATCATAGTGGTTCCAAAAAGTTGAAGTCACCATGTATCGATGATGCCAAGAAGGTGATGCTAGCTGAAGCCGATGTTACCTTGGAGAAAGAGCAGATATCAAAGAGGTATGTTAACTATGCCACTTCAATCAGGTAAACTGTTTTATCTGTGACGAACATGAATACTGGCCAGCAAAGTATCTATAGAAGCTAATAAAACTACTTTCTGTAATTGGCTGCAAATATTTCATATTCTAATGCATCTGGCATACCAGGATCTGATACTTGTAGTCTGCAAACTGTAGTTGTTGAGCACCCTTTATTTTTCTTCCTTCAATTCAGATTGATTTAATGTGACCATGATTTATAACAAATGAAAACCACACTTTAACTACTATCTTTATATCTTATATATGATGCCATATGATTCTTACCTTTAGCATGATAATTTTCTTACGAGTGAGTTTGAGCCACCTTTCATAGCCAAAGTTTTGCTTTGGACCACCTTTGCCTAATCTTTCCACTTTGGGCTAGGTAATTTTACCTTTTTGCAATTTGGACCACCCCAAACCACTTATTTATCACATCAATGACCTCGAGCACATCGGCTCTGGCATGCTGGTGACCTGGCGTCTTCCCTCCACCAGGCCATACAAGATGCCAGAGGAATGCCAGGAAGATAGTTGGGGTGGTCCAAAGTGCAACAAACATAAAATTTGCTAATGCAAAGCAAAAAGATTGGGGAAAGGATGGTCCAAAGTGAAATTTTGGCAATAAAAGATGACCCAGATTGCAATTCACTTTTTTTCTTATACATGATGTTTTTTCGGTTATCAACTATGTTACTTTTAGAAAGGAAACAATTAACTGCAATAGTTTTGTCACATTCATAGTTCAAATTAGACATTTAGTGTTTCTGCAGTTCAGTTACTTTCAACTTACTATGGATTTCCTCGATGTGAAGTGTGTTGTTAGCATACTGCTAAATGCTAATATTTAATATAAGCAATTACAAGTGTCTACAAAAACTTCTAAACACTGCACTGTTGCAAATTATAGTAATCAACTAAAATAGAAAGGTTGCATAAAATATATTTACTCCTTTTAATTGGAGTAATTGGGTGTGATTTTGTGCTCTACTTAGGGGTGGTAATGGGTCAATGCCCATGGGTTCTTTCACAATCCTACCTAGCCCTTATATTTCTAGATGAAAATGTATAAAAGTTCAACCCACCCCATTTTAGACCCAACCCTCAAATTTTCTAGGCTAAAATGTTGGGCCCTTTACCATCCCTAGCTCTACCCCTATCTTTCACTCGTAATCATTTGGGGCATTTGTAGTAAATGTGTATGTCGTCTATAAGTTTTTTTTTTAAAATAAAGTTGCATGCAATGCACATGTGAATCTGGTTCCTATCTCGTAGTATGTATATAATTTTTAGAGTTGAGGATACTTAAGATGAGCGCTATGCTAGTAGTAAAAAAATGGCAATTTTCTGATTGTACCACTTGATCACTAAATATATTACTTCTTGTCTTGATTGCAAAACTTTGATTTTCGTAATAATCTATTTGTAAAACAACCTGAAATATACTTTTGGAATGTATTTTTCAAGACAACTAATATACTTCTTGTTGTCAAGTGATATCGTTTGTTATTGCCTATAATAATGGCTAAGACTGCAAAAGGTTGGCTGCATAATCCCATGCCAGTTTACATATAATTACTGGGTGATTATCACTGAAAAATGACACTATTAATTTGTAAGCAAAATCAATCCATGTTTACATATGTGAAGTTGCACTACTCTTGTTTTAATGTTCTTCTAATCCTTTCATGTAGTAGCACATGTCTTATGAAGTTAATGAATGCTAGTAAAGGTCTAGAAGTATAAACTATAACATTTCTGCTTTTTTTTTTCTGTGCATTTAAGATGTGTGGATTTGTTTAGCTAACTCCGCGTCCACGTCACGGTAAGTGATTACTTATGTTATGATATTTCATATATGGTGAGAGGCTGAGGACATCGGTGTAGACCATAACAACCGTCCCATATATATTTAAGTCAATAATTAGGCATTCAGATTTTTTTCTTGAATACAATTAGGCATTCATATTATGTCTTCTATGCCATCCTTCGAACTCATTTGAAGCTATGTTGTTTATTCTATATATAAATTCAACATAATGCTGACAATAATTGAGTATATTCAAAATTTTGTATGTGATGTATTATTGTATTACTCACTTCTTGCCTCTACCATGTATAATGCAGCATTGCATGAAAGTATTCACATCTTGTGCAATGATTCAGGTTAAAGTATTGATTTCTTTATTCTAATATGTAACAGATTTTATGTGTGAAATTTCTTAGGGACAACCAAACCAAGTTGAATAGCGAAACAAAGGAGGATGATTGTAACACTCAAAGCGATATTAAAAAGGTTTCTGCTTGAGTCATAATTACTGCATGATTACTGTTTTAACAATCTGAAATCTTTTGGGCTTATTTTTCTCTATGGATGATGATTCTTTTTGTATGTAAACCAAAAGGAGAGTCTTTCTTTTAAAAAGAAATAAAAATCTATTCCCTCCGTCCCAAAATATAGCAGCTGATCAGCTACATTCCCTTCTCAACCAATCGAAACCTTCCACCATCCAATTCTCCATGTACTTCCTCTTGTCAACCAATCACAACCTTCCCCATTTAATTCCACCTACTCAATACCCATGTCCAACCCTAAAAATCCTTATATTTTGGGACGGAGGATGGAGGTAGTATTTATCAATTCTCTCTTTGTTTTTGCATGCTTTTATTTCTTATCATAGTGATTAATGCCCAGTACCAGACCTGTTTTGCATTGCTGCGTGGTGCTGAACCTAGTTAGTTAATTATCTGCTCTGGCTAAAAAGGATTTTTTAATGGGACAAAAACCATATAACTTCCTGACCTTCAAATGCCCTCTCATGTATCATTTTGTTGAAATAGTTTGCAACTGCTTTGAGTTATGTTCACATGCAAATACGCCATCAATAACGCACGTGAACACTATTTCTCGTGTTTTTTTTATTCTGTATATGTTTAAGATCTTTAAGGCAAATTGATATGTGGTGTTGAAAGTCCACGATTTTAGATTTGTAGCACCAAAATGACATAATCACTTTATTAGCTCCAAAAGGTGTGTCCATCCCTGTATTTATCACTTCTGTCATTGTCACTAATGCCGACTCATGTTACATGTGACCTTATTATCCTTACCTTGTGATAGATCCCTATACTGGCTCATCTGGATGTCTGAAACCGAATCATCCTGCGCCCTTTTACTGGTGGAAATCGTGTCATCTGCATCTCCCCACCACCTCCACCATTGCTACATGCCATTGCGCTGCTGTAGCTCCTCACAACTCCTACATGCTCACCCCTTGCTCTCATTTTTGTCATCCTCGCTGGTGTGGCTACTTCTTGCACCTGCAGCTTCTCTGTCCCCTCAGCTCCTTGCCAACTCACACGTGCTACTGTGTTGGATTTGGACTGTCTTGTGGTTTGGGCTCCATTCGGTTGGTATTGGAATGATTTGGATTAGCAATTTGGTTTGGGCTCTTTGTGGTTGTGTTCAGTATGATGAATCGATGATTTTGGAGGGCACATGATTAAATACAGCACTATTTTTCACTCTGCAACTACTCGTTGATCCCAACTCCTCCTATGGCTCCCTCTTCTCCTCCCGCCCTATTGGTGGTTAGGGATAGCAACGGGAATGGGCACACTTTGATTGCTACAAAAATAATTTTGTCAATCTTTGTGTAACTGATTCATCTATTGAGTGATGTTGGTGCTTGTATAAGATTTGTAATTTTTCATTGATTTTTATTTCAAGTACCAGAACCACTCAAATCATGAGAACAAGAATGGAAATTGTACGATGTGCACAACAAATTAAAAGAAGTACCAAGCATTACAATCACATGAATTGGAGTTAAAATGTATTTTCCTGTTTAATTGATTTATAGTAAAAAGTTAATTCAGTGCTTTTAAAAGGGCTGCTCTAATGTCAAGCTCACCTTAATGTATCCATTGGCTAACTTATTGTTTAGAATTGGACTGTTTTGCAGTTGTCTTTATGGAATAGTTAGTTAAAGAAAACCACAGAAAATTTAATGAGCTTCTTCTGTTTCGTTCTGAAGTAGTTGTTTGCCAATTTTAGTCTATAGAAAAAAGGGCATAAAGAAATTCTTTGAAAAAGCAAGCTCCATGCACAATTCCGACTGCTGACCACGCCACAAGTATAATTTCCTATAATTGACATTTCACACTTCGTGCAGTGTAGCAACACTCAAATTTACCTGTGATATTATGATATATAGGACTCAATTAACAAGTCATGCTTTTCTGCATGTGCATTTTATTTTAGTTATCACATGCATAAAGTTCACTTTGCTGTCCTGTGTTTTACCAGGTATCTAGAAGTGCTCGGCGTAAGAAACTCAAAAGACAACTTAGACAGAAAGCCAAAGAACAATTGAAAGAGGTAAATTGTTGCTGGATATGTCTGTATCTTATTTCTTGATTTATAGGATATTTTTATATCCCTACTACAAGGGCATAATGGTGTGTATTTTATAGATGGAAGAACATCTGGATTGGTTGCAACAATTGGAAAATATATAGGCTGGTTCAATCAACTTTCAAGTTGCAATCCCATATGGGCTTCCTTCTTTTTTTCCCCCAATGAAAACTCTATTCTTTTCATAAATTGTACAGCTTTTATAAGTTTCCACTACTGTGGCATTGCCTTCTTCATTGGTATGTCTCACTGTGGCATGAAAGCTTTCCGACTTCCTGTAATCTTGTTTCCTCTGATACTGAATCTTTTGCTGCTATCCATCTACTTCTCTTCCTCCAGCTCAGAACAGAGTAGCTACCTGATAGTCTTATCTCCATAGTAGGGACAAATAGTGTTAAACAAATATATTTATCTTCAATTTATATTTTTGCAGAAAGAGCACTGTCAAGAACAACCAACCGTGGCTGATTGTCCATCGTCAAACAACCGAGATGTTTTGCCGTCCCCATCAAGCAATCAAAACAACTCGAGCTTGCCATTTGTAAGGCATGAAGCAGATGAGGAAGAATCTGATACATCAGATGATATTGTTCCAGTTGTGGTTAGGCCTGGCCACATTCGCTTTGAGTCAGCAGGTATCTTCATCCAGCAAGAATCTGATTTATGATAATATTATTTTCCGCATTGCAATCCATTGTTTATCACAGACAGAAAACAAACACTGTCCTGTTCAGGAAAAAAAAAGATAAACCAGAGTTACCCTGACTACCGTGTTAATTTACCATGCACAAATGCCATCATACTTGTCCAAGTAGACATGTAAGCATTAGGACATTTGTATGTATCAAACAACACATATATTTGGTATGTTGATAGTGGCATCTTTAGAAATATTCTTCAGGTCTTCTCCTCTGGTTAATTTGTCTGTGCTAGTTGTGTCCTACCTTCAAAATTTAAGGTCATCTTTTTCTGGCCTTACCTTATGCTTGAAACAGAGAAGTATGTGAAAAATATATAAAAACATTTCATTCTTTTCTCCAAGAACAATTCTAGCTGTTTATGCATGAATATCCAGACTGAAAATATTATGTTTTGGTTGAAAATCACCAGTAAATTGTATTCTGAACCATTAATCTATTTATCGTTATATAGATGTAAATGGTGCGTTGGAGCATATCCAAAGTATTCCATGCTGCTCCTGGTCCGAGAATTAGAAAATAAAACCAGGAATTTGAGCTCTATTGGCAAATAAATAAGAGAAATAGTCCTATATTCCCAGCTAAACCTAGTGTACATATATAACTCTCCATCTCATATTCTTGCAGCCTATGGGGATTTTAGTATGTGTACTACAGCTCTTGGAGATTTGCACCTGAAATCATCTTTTGTGCATTCTTGTTTAGAGGTCTTCAAACAAGTGAATATTTGAGACTGTTATGCTGTTATTTATGTCTGGCTTGTGTGCTTTTCTGATTTATGTTCTTGGGCCTCGACCCCTCGGCCCACTACCTATGACAGTTTTCTTGTTGAATCATTACTATTGTGTTACCCACATCACTACACATCTTCAGTTGGTAATATTCATTTATTGCATGTAAGACAGCTCAATATAAAGTAATTTTCTTTTGATTTTAGGCGGAGAATCAGATAAATCACCGGTGAAGGAAATACAGGTTTATTGATGTGCCTCTTGTCTCTCATTCTTAATTATATAATAACTGATTTAATGATGCATTTCCTTTGCAACAGTTAGTAAGTTAGGCCACTGCATGAAATTATCAAGACTTTATTTTATATTCCACCTCCACTATATTTGCTATCTGCTCATTAGCATGTAAATAATAGAATTTGTTGTGACTTCCATTTTATGAATTTGTTTTTAGAGATATTTTAGGGAAGTGATAGCTTTGGTTGTGAGGGTAGTTGTGGATTGACTAGGAAATATTTGGGGCTACGTAAATGCATATTTCTTCCATAATTGTTAGATACTTAGATGTCATGTTAGGGAGATATTTAACTATTTGCCACTCTTATAAGTGGCAATTAAGGATTTGCCACTGGGCCCACATGTCATAGCACATGAAGGCCCACATGTCATATACTGTGAGTGGCAAATCTTTACATCTTAAAAGTGGCAAAAAGTAAATGCCCTAATCAAAAGACTGATGTTGGTTTTGCCACATTTTATGGATATTGGTTTTGCTCTTATAGATGTTTTAAGTTTGGAAAAAGTACGAATTACTCCCCCGAACTATCACGGTTGGCCGAATTCCCCCTTGAACCTGAAAACCAGACATGACTCACCCTGAACTTTTAATACCGGACGAATTACCCCCCTCGACCCAATCCAGAGCGGTTTTATCCAACGTGGCATACGCGTGGCAACCCAGTCAGGATTTTCTTTTTTTAAAACATAGTGGGGCCCACATGTCATATACTCTCTCTCCCCCCTCTTCCCCTCTCACTCTCCCTCTCTCGGCGAGCACGGCAGCCCGCGGCGGCTCCAGCGTCGTCGTCGTCGTGGTCCTGTGCGGTGTAGCCATCCGAGGTCGCTGTCGCCTCCACTCCACTTGCCACCTCCTCCGCGTCCAAACCTGTCGCCGTCGCCGTCGCCGTCGCCGTCACCTCCCCTTCTCCACCGCCATCCCGGGCCTCAGGTGCAGCGACAACGGTCTCGGGAGCCACGGCGTCCGCCAGCGGCAGCTCCTCGTCGGCGAGGGGAGGGGAGGGGCGGCAGGCGGTGGCGGTGGCGGTGATGGTGGAGTGGGAGCGGCGGGGAGGGGAGGGGGAGACAGGGAGAGAGGCGGGGGAGGGGGAGGGGCGAGCTTGCAGGGGCGCAGGTCGAGCGGCCCTGCTGCAAGCGGCAGCTCCACCATGGCTCGCCTCAAGCAAGAAAGAGAGATTTGAAAATGGAGATGAGCTCGAGAGGAGACGACGTTTTTGAGCTGGATGACGTTGCCGCCTCCACCATCTCGATCTCCTGCTGCTGCCCACCGCCAGCCCCTGCGCCGTCCCCGATCTCGGCGCGCACTCTCTCCGTGCTCTCCGGCAACGTGCACCGTCGGGTCCCACCTCTTTCTCCTCCTTTTCCTTCCCCGCGCCGCCGCTGGCTCTATATCCCACGCTGCCGCTGCCGGTTCCACATCCCACTCCGCCGGCTCTGTGTGCCACGACGACGACGATGCTGGAGCTGCCTCGGGCTGCCGTGCTCGCCGGGAGAGGGAGAGAGTATATGACAGGTGGGCCCTAGTATGTTTTTAAAAAAATGCTGACTGGGTTGCCACGTGTATGCCACGTAGGATAAAACCGCTCTGGATTGGGTCAGGGGGGTAATTCGTCCGTCATTGAAAGTTCAGGGTGAGTCATATCTGGTTTTCGGGTTGGGGGGGGGGGGTAATTCGTACTTTTTCCTTTAAGTTTCTAGGTTTCATTTTCAGAAATAGGCCCTATAAAATGCAACAGGTGTTAATGTTGTTTATCCAATTGAACCCGGTGACAGCTATTTAAGAGCAAAGCTACACTTTAGTATGCTCTTGCCCTAGGATTGGATAAATCATAGCTGGTGACCAGTACTATGGAGGACCATTATTCAGAGATAAATCACATTTGATAGGGGTAAGCATGTCAAAAGTAAAAGAGTTAAGATCCACCTTGGTCATTGTGCTTTTGACTAAATTGACATCTAGTCATCTAATTCCAATTGAGGCAGTGTTGATGAAATTTAAGAAACCTGAATTAAAATAAATTATTCATTAGTTAAATAGAAGTGGTGATTTACTTCCCTTGAATAAATATATTAATACTAGTAAAATTATGCAAATTGGTATGTAATTGTTTTGATTTTCTATTCCAGACAACTTTCCAGTGGAGTGGAACTACAAGCAAAAAGAAGGGTCAGAAGTGGGGAATGGACAACTCAAACAAGAAAAGCTCTGATATCAGCTATCATGGGAGGATAACTGGAACTGACACTGAAGTTAACCACCATGTGGCTGGCAACTCTAAGACTAGTGATAATGATTTTGGTTTGGCCAGTAATCAAAAGGTTGGTGAGAGCAGTCATGTTGGATCAGCAAGTGAAAAGATTGTTGCTGAGAAAGGGAAGTCTAGCAGTGAACCTTTAGATTTTGAGAGCCTGTATCCCCTAACACGACTTCCCAAGGTATTTTCTTTTCCTGTTATAAGATGTTATACAAGACTAGCTATATTTATTGGAAAAGAAACATGAATACAGTTACAGTTTTTCTCATTGGTTGTGCACATGAGGGAGTAGGTAGAAATATTATGATATTCAATTCTGCATCCATGATAACAACAGCTCAATTCAAACCTTCATCTTCTATTCCATGCTTGTTATCAACCTCTAGTAACATCAGCACTAAATCAACGATTTAAATAAGCATAACAACAAAGCAAAATCTGTGCACCAAAGCATGCCAGGAACCATGTGACTGGGTCGTATTTAATGGTGTAGCCAACTGGCCACCTCTTCTGCAGTTCCACCAAATTTATTTTTTCCCCATGGATGTGAAACCATCACAAGATTCCAAAACATTTAAATTTGAGGTAGAGATGGAAAGGCCTTGCTTAAGTTAGTCCTAGACTGAACCCCAAAAATACATATTTTTACTGTTTGCATGGAATAAAAATATGAATTTGTATTATGCACCAAATAAAATATTAATGGTTAATGTCTACAATTTTTATTGTCTTTAATGGGCTGCGGCTGTAGGCTAAGAATTTGGGCCAAATGAAAAAAAAAGGCTGACCAGATTTGGGACTCTGCATGCCTACCCGTGGAGCATTTATCTATGAGCTTCTGTTCTGCCCTATAGATAGAAAAAGTAAATTCCATATATATTATTATTAGTGACTAACAAAATGCCTGTGGGTTTGGGTATGAATAAAAATAATCGTGCATATCTTGACATTGCTAAAAGCTAATAAATGTGATTTATTTTGTTGCACAGGTCCTTCATATTCTTGTTATATGGAGCACTTAACAATTTTACATTATACTCACCTTGAAAGTTAGTTTTACACTACATATATCGGTCATCTTAGACCTTCTGGTGTTAAGTTCTTATCGTACATACTAGCTGATAAAGTAACGATATGTGCTACGATTAATACAGTATTGAAACACTTAAAGAGCAGATAGTACAGATATGTCACAGAATTTGTGGGGTGGCAGATTGACTGCCACCATCACCATTGACTTATTTTAAAAGGAGTATAGATTGCTAATCAAACAACCTCTTTGTCTATAATAACTCTTGTCCTAAGAGTTACTAGGTCAACCATTATCTGCGACATCTCTGAATGATCTTCTGCAGAAGAGGCACACAACTTGAGTTCAGCAACTGTATTGTTGAAAAAATTCTGTGGCAGAGTTCTTATACCACATAGTTTTGTTCCCAGAAAAGCACCACATAGTTTTGTTCCCAGAAAAGCAATACAAAGAACAAACCTTTTTCTTTCCATGAGGGCTAACAAATTGAGGGATTTAATACAAGCAATGGAGTAGCTAACGCATAGTTAGGCTTCATTATCTTTGAGGCTAAGTAGAGTGGAGGATATGCATGCAGATTGTGTTGTCATGCTTGTGGAAGAACACTGGCTGCAGCCATACGTCTGACAGAGCAGGAGCAATGATGGAGAAAAATGGAGCATAGGTCGGAGAACATAAGTAGTTGTCAAACTAAAAAAGTTCTAGGTACATCAGAGCTTGAAAACCAAGGGTGATATTTATCCGGACCTAGATTATTTCACATCACAAATGATTTTTACGATGGAAGTGCACTTCAGTGGCAGTCACAAAATTATCATTACTAGCTTTACAGTCAGTTGCTCATTCTGTTGCTGTATTTTCCCCCTTTTTCCTTGAAGCTGTATTTCCTTTAGTACTGTTTAATTCTCTTCTATGCTTACCTTCCTTTGTGTCTTACAGGAGGGAGATCTGATTGTTTATCGGTTGGTTGAACTGTCTTCCTCTTGGTGTCCAGAGCTTTCTTCATACCGTGTATGACATAGTTTCTAATACCAATTCATTCATGTGTGGCTAATTTTTTTTGAAAAGTGAAGACAATTCATTTTGCCATCTTTTGCATGCCAGCGCAAACATGGAATGAAGTGTTGTTACCGATAGTATTGAATCCAGGCAATTCATTTTCACCTATTATTTCAGGTTGGCAAAGTTCTTATATATGATCCCATATCTTTGAGGATCATTCTCTTACCTGTTCCTGAGTATCCGTTCACTGCTGGAGAAAAGAATGGTGAAGACGAGTCAGAGATGCTGGTGGACGTGTCACCTTACAAGGAAGATGGTTCCTTGGAGGTAACTATGTGTTCCCTTTAATCTACAATTTTGTCAAACAGGGTAGATATATCATTCTTGAATCTTGATATTTTGCAGATCGAGTACTCTTCGCTTCTTGATATTAGACTGCTCAAGGACACTGATTCCGTGCAACCGGCTGTTAGTACTCCCCTGACAGAAACAGGCATTAAAGGTGGATCCCATGCCCAAAAGCCAGCTAATTTAGATAATCATAAAGGTAAAATTCACAGCGAAAAACTGCCAAACAACACCAAAGATCCAGAAGCCACGCAAGGTATTGCCCTAGGCGTTTGCAAGCATTTATCCATTATTACCGAAGTTTTAGTTGTGGTAAACTGTAGACAATCTTTATGTGCAGAAAAAACACAAAACACGGTCTGGGAGGAAAATGGAGAGGTCGCAAATGACGAGCCTGCTGTTCAGGAAAATGGCTGGGGAACTTGGACACCAAATGCCAGTACATCTGCTTGGTCATATAGAGCACTAAGGAGCAGTGCCCTTGGTCCAACACTTGCACATTTGAGAGGAAAAAATACCAAGAGGGGTAGACCTTACAATCGGAAGTATGGCAAGTGAGGTTGCTGTATGTAATCGCCGCTTGGCCTGTTCTTTTGTAGTCTTTGTTTGTATGTAATGGTGGGCTGAGCTAGGATTGCTATGTTACTGCCTGTTCATGGCGATATGGGATCTGAATCTAAGACACCTAAATTAGTCCCTAGAGAAGGGTTCTAAACTGTTGAGCTCTGACATTTATGTGAAACTGGAGTTCAACAAGTCTGTTAAAGATGGATGCCATTAGGCACCTGGTTGGTAAGATTGCATTAGAAGCGTTATTGGCAACGAGCTGCAAATAAATTAGATCACACTTGGCTTAGAAACTACAGCTGAAGCGAACTACACTATCCATCTTGCTTCTAGATTGGCGACTTCAACTAGTACACCTAAATAAGCTTTTGCCCATCTACGTTATGTGTAGAGATTATAAGCTAAGATGGTGCGAAGAGTAAAAAAATAATCCTTGCTATCTTATAAGCAATTTATTTTTCCCAGTAAATTCATTATGCAAATGTAATATTCCTCGATGTCAAGACAAACTTTTGAGAATTTCACGCCAAGTGTCACGAAGGATAATAATATTCTGATACCACATATTAGCAAGGTCCAGGAGTGCTGTTGAGCTTCATTTTTCCCAAGGAGTTCGCTTTGCTAAACCTCGTAGTTTCTCACTTTTTATTTTTTACTAAAAAAATGGCTATGCGTTGCAACAGGAAAAAACATTTTTTATACAACTATTAGAAGCTGGTCAATAAATTAAACCATTAGGACTGCTATATAATCATAATTAAAAAAGTTAATAAAAAAATATTCTTTGTTTTAGGCTGAGCCCAGTCTTTTCTTCCTTTTTAGCCCTACCCGGTCCACCACCTCTCTCTCCTCTCGTCTTTTCTCCCTTTTTAGCCCTACCCAGTCCACTACCTCTCTCTCCTCTCGAGCTGCATCTCTTTAGCTTAGCTCACACACTACCTCTCTCTCCTCTCGAGCTGCCTCTCTTTAGCCTAGCTCACACATCGAGAGGCGTTTTTAATCTCGAAAGACAGTCATGTATCTGTATGCCCGAGCCAATCCTCCCCTTAAATCTGGCCAAATATTTCTTAATCTCCTAAAGTTGTCCCTCAAATTCGGCCAAATCTTTCTTCATCTCCCAAAATTAGTTGAGGGCTATGAATCCACTCGATTTGATCCTCTTTCCGTTATCCCAAAATCGAGTGGCGACGCTAGTGCTTGTCTCGAATCGAGTGCCCGAGCCAATCCTCCCTAAAGTCCGACCAAATCTTTCTTAATCTCCTAAAATTGGTTGAGGGCTATTGATCCACTCGATCTTCTCTTCCTGTTTTTCCTCGATCTCCTCTTTTTGTTTTCCCCAAAATCGAATGGTGACGGGAGGTGCGTGAGATGGATCGGATTGATCTTGAAAAAAAAGCGAAAAAAACTGGTTGAGGGCTATTGTTCCACTCGATCTTCTCTTTCCGTTTTTCCTCGATTCTTTTCGTTTTTGCCAAAATCGAATGGTGACGGGAGGTGCGTGAGATGGATCGGATTGATCTTAGAAAAAAAAAAGGCGAAAAAAACAAAAGAAAGAAAAAAAAACCGAAAGCATAATAGAAAACAGCGAAAAAAGGATAAAAAAAATATATCGAAAGCTAGATGGGCTCTATGCTCGCCTCCAATGCGGACTCGAAGCTGACGTTGATAAAAAAAGATTGATCAATAGAAACTCAAACGGACTGAGCGACTAGGACGGACGAAAAATAGGTAAACATATAGATAAAACCTATTTAAATACGGATGACGTACCAAAATTCTGACAAAAACATCTTTAATTTTTAATAGTGAGAATTAGAAATAAGCCTGTACACTACTCTCTAAATTCCTAAAAATCCTTTGAGAGGAGTCCTTGTAGATTTTTGGCGTTGTGTATATGTATAGTATGACGTTGTTGGACTCAGTGTTGATGAGTAAGTAGTCGTGTAGTAGGTTGATACTCCCTCCGTCTTAAAATAAATGTAGTTTTGCACTATTCACGTTCAACATTTGACTATTCGTCTTATTTAAAAAATTTTTATGATTAGTATTTTTATTGCTATTAGATGATAAAACATGAATAATAATTTATGTGTGACTAAATATTTTTAAATTTTTTACAAATTTTTTAAATAAGACGGACGGTCAAACGTTGGGCACGGATATATATGGCTGCATTTATTTTGAGACGGAGATAGTCCGTGGGACTCTAAATCGAGCTGCTAAAAAGTAAACAAAGGAGTACATATGGTTTAGAAAAGGCTCAGCCGTGACCCGTCTATAACTAAGCTTTTGAGAAAGACTTGTAAAAGGTCCATCGTTTTGACAGGTCTATCGGAATAAAAATCTTGGGTCCGTGCAGATTATATTATCTTTGCTTCGCTTTCAAAACTCGGTTACGCATGGCCACTCACTGGCCGTAGCGGGGAACCAGATATAGCTGGAGTCAACGAAGTGCCTCGAGAGAAAATCAATTAATATTTCCACTGAGCCATGCTTATCTGCAGGTTATATACGGGGTGAAGCTAGAACCAAATAAAGAGAAATATCACTCACTTGCTTTACTCTATTTTAATTAAATTTAAACTGGTACGAGTGTCTGAGTTTAGATTGAAAGATAGACGTGTGATGAAAATAGATTAACTATAGCTATTTTTTTTATCTGGGTTGCTGGGCACTCCGCTCTCCTACCTAGGTCGGCTCGTGGTTACATATGTGTATGTAGTGCTAATTAATTAATTGATAATTAATCAATGTGGATACTAATCCAACCAGCAGCAAGAGACAAACAAAGTCGCTTAACTACCATTTAGCTTTTCTTATTTCCACACCTAACACTACTGTGTCCATGAAGACATAAACACATAAAAAGTGTGTTGTCTATGTAGTATGTATTTTTTTTTCTCCTCTTTTTAAAAAATAATTTTTCAAGCCTAACAATTTCGTACGAGCGTTTTGATATAAATCATAAAAGAGAAATACAAGTTAGTTAATTTAATCTCCCATTCAAAAATGTTAGAGAATATGAAGTATTAGGATTATTCTATCTCCTATTTAGGAAGTGGTGGACACACGATTGGTCCCAATATGCAG
Organism: Oryza meridionalis; assembly: GCA_000338895.3. Taxonomy (NCBI): domain Eukaryota; kingdom Viridiplantae; phylum Streptophyta; class Magnoliopsida; order Poales; family Poaceae; genus Oryza; species Oryza meridionalis. The sequence goes on along the minus strand of CM002535.2, from coordinate 10,565,185 downwards.
TGGCGGAGGCAGCGTGGGGGTTTAGGGTCTTTAGACCCCCTACCCCTAATAAATCATTAGAGCCCCCATTAAGACCCCACTAAATTTAAATCCATATATCTATTGTAATAGGGCTAAAATAGATTTTGTCTGAGATTCTTAGAAGGCCCAAAAGACTGAGGAACCTCCACTATAATTTTAACCTGGCTCCGCTATTGCCAATATGTGTCAGGTCTAGAGATGACAACATCTTATTTATCCTAATAAAAATAGGTGAGGCTTAGTTGAAAGTAAATCATGATTCATCTAGCTGGGGGCAAAGGGAGGAGTAGGACAGCTTAAGGTTAGAGCCATACTCATACCCAAATAATCATCAAAATTACACATAAAAAAATTCCATTTCTAAGCTCCGCCCCTACTATTTCGGTAGAGATGAGCATGCCCGTAATGTACTGATGTCGCTGTTCAGTATTCGAACCCATCAAAACCGTTATTCATCCATTCTTTCGAGGAAGCATCCACTGTTAACATCAATCACATGTACTTCATCCGTAAAAAAAAAAAGATAACCTAGGTATGGATGAGACATCCAGATTCGTTATCCTAGAATATGTTGTATCCATGCCTATGTTGAATATGTTCAGATTCATTGTCCTAAAATATATCCCATTTATATTTAGGTTGTCCTTTTTTTTTTTTAACGGATGGAGTATTCAGCAGCAGCCAAACAATTTATTCTTTCTCACAAAATTAAATTCGTGACCACGTCATAATTCGCCATCTCGACGCACGTTGAGTACACGCGACCCAGCCCAGCAGCACGCAGCCAACCCAAGCGGCAGCTCTGGAAAGCAACCCACCCTACTCACCCTCCTCCTCTCCCTCACTCACTCCCGTGGTCGTCGTCCTCCTCCTCGGTCTCCTCGCCCCGGTCCACCCCCCACTGACAAGTGGGCCCACCCCACCCCCCCCCGGCTGCGTCCGCGGCGAGCAGCGGAGGCCTCCACCTCGCCGGCGGCGGCATGAGCGGGTTCTTGGTAAGCGCTAGAGGCCTAGAGCTGAGCAAGGCAAGCAAGCGTGCAAGCTGCGCGCGCGAGATGATTCGTTTAGCTTATGAGCTCTCTTGATTTGGGTAGGCGGTGGTGGGGAAGGTCGGGACCTTCCTGCTGTGGCTGCTCTTCCTCGTGCTGCAGACGGCCACCAAGATCGTCGGCAGCCTCCTCGCCGCGGGGCCACCACCGGCTGACGCCCAGGAAGCCGCGGCGGCGGCGGCTGCGCGGCGCAGGTCGCCGCCGGCGTCGCCGCACAGCGGTGGCGGTGCCACGGACCCGTACCAGCCTCCGCAGCTGTGGGACCCGCCGCCGCCGTCGTCTCCGTACTCGGCTGGCCACGCGGCGGACGAATACTCCTCGTCCTCCAGCTACCGGCGGCGCGGGGCGAGCGCGCCGCCGGCCGAGGACGTGGTGGTTTCCTCCAGCTACTCGCGCCCTGCCGCGGCGGTGGCGTCGGCTCCCCAGGCTCGTACCGTGTCGTCGGCGCCTCCGCTGAGGGCGGTCGAGACCCGGTCGCCGGCACCGTCCAGGGCGGCGGCGGCGGTTGGGGGTAAGCGGCCGAAGCTGGAGAGGAAGTATTCCAAGATTGTGGATCAGTACCGCTCATTGGATGAGGTATTTATGCAACTATGCAGGTGTATATACCAGTATAAGAACTCATTGTAATGCCCAAATCTACAACAATTACGCGGCTAGCATTCAAAAATCGCGTCGCGGAATATATTGCGCACGACATGAGCTGCATTGTCTGGGAAACAGTGACAATCTTGGTTAGTTTAGAACTTTGGAGCATGCCCTGTTGATGCGGATCACATACATAGGTGTTTTGGTTGGTGGCGAAATCATGTGTTCATTATGCAATTTTAGTTGATGATAACTTGATAAGAACCTTTTAATGGAGACGGTTTTTATGGCAGTATTGAGCTGACCTTGTAAGTACAGTTGACACAAGCCACCAATTTAAGTAATTTGACTTATGTAGTAATTTAACTAGTATTAATCAGATAGGTTGATTCATGGTGGTACAAACAAATGTGTCGGAGAAAGATCTCCATAAGTACTACCAGCCATTTTTATGAACCCACCCTCTGTCAGCCTGGTCAGGGTGTTAGGTCACTGGTTGGACCATGGATCATAGTCTAGCCCAACAGTCGCAGAAGGCCTAACAACTTTTCACGCCAAGCATGTGTTTCAAGGAAAAAAAGGGGCACATTTCGATTTTTTTTCTTAACTCTGCCCAATTACCCTGTGAAAATTTTTAAAAACCCATATAGTTTAGCTGGTTTTGCTGATAATGCAAGATAGAAGTAAGATCCATTTACTTAGCCTTGCAATTTGCATGCACCATTTCTATGCAACTAATGCTTAATATTTTAGCTGGTTAAGCATACCCTTTGTGTGGTGAAATAGAGTATAAAAAGTATTCCTCTATCTGATAGTATGTTCATCTGTATCAAATGAATAAGAAAGGCATGATGTTACTTTGTCTTAGGATCCACTATTTGACTAGTCCCAGGCACTTCCATTGACATAACTTCCCCACCCAAGTACAGGTGTTACCAAAGAAAAGGTTTCGCACAATACTGCACACAACAGTCGTGCAAACTGACATCTGTAGTTGTTGTGTGCGTATTTGTTTTCTCTTATTGAAAGTCTGACCTAGTCCATGAACTATTGCAAAAACAACTTAATTACAACAATTCGCTATTAGCGGAATCATGCATACAGATTAACGCGCATACAAAATCATCTACTACAAAAAGAACATACTCTTGCATCTGCACATGCCTTTCTTTTCATGAAGATGTATTGGACTTCAAGATCAGTGCCATCAAATACAATTAGTCTTTATCTCCTATTGACACCAAACTGAAAACAATATTGGATGTGCAGGTTATTGAAGCACTAGCGCAAGCTGGTCTTGAGTCTTCTAATTTAATAATTGGAATTGATTTCACAAAGAGTAATGAATGGACAGGTAATTTTATATGGAAGATGAGTAGTTTATCGCAGACATATTTTTGATGAAAGAAAGCATTTGTCCAATGCTTAACTATGTGTACATTCAGGGAAGCGTTCCTTCAATGGTATGAGCCTACATCATATTGGTGATTCCCCAAATCCTTATGAGCAGGCAATCACAATTATTGGGCAAACCTTGTCAGCTTTTGATGAGGATAATTTAATTCCTTGCTATGGTTTTGGAGATGGTAATGCCATGCAGTTTTTTTATTTAATACATTAATATATCATAAAATTTTGAAAAAAAAACTAAATATTACAGTTCTGTTTCCACTTTCCAACCGTGCAGCATCTACGCACGATCAAGATGTGTTCGCTTTCTATCCTGACGAAAGACCATGCAACGGTTTTCAGGAGGCTTTGGCCCGATATAGAGAAATTGTTCCTCATCTTCGTCTTTCCGGTAAGAACATTCACTTGCTTTGTTATCTTTTGGAATGTACAAACACCATCAATGTATAAATGTGTAATTTATTGTGTTTCTTTAGGTCCTACATCATTCTCTCCAATAATTGAAATGGCCACAACCATTGTTGAACAAAGTGGTGGCCAGTACCATGTATTAGTAATAATCGCTGATGGACAGGTATATTGTATATTCTTGTGTATACTTTTGCTTCAAGTTATTATTATTTTCCTTATTTTGAGTGAGGAAAATTATTTTTATTAGATTCTTTGGCCTTTTTTCTGATGCTATCATAAACTAGGTTACACGAAGTGTAGATACTGAATTTGGCCAGTTAAGTACTCAGGAGCAGATGACTGTTGATGCTATTGTACAAGCGAGGTAAGATTTATGTTATGTGACATTAAATATATGGAGTGAAAATTTGGCTATTTTCTACAAATATTTGCTTAAATGGGAATAAATGCCTGAATAAAGATAGATATGTGTTTTATGTTAATTTCTGCATAACTCTTTGAAACATATGATTTGGACATACAGGGGACTGTTTCAATCATCTAGAGAAGCAAGGACTGGTTTATTATTTCTTTTTTTTTAACAATTGAAGCAGGAGATCTACCAATAACTAGTAGGACACAACTAAGACTGTGTCATGTTTGCTTAGAAACATTCGACAGGGACATTGTTTCAAGAATATTATCAACATCTGAATAATTTGAGGCCAACAAAACATATGCAGCCATCTTAAAGAAACAAAATCTATGCAGTGTGCACTACTTGAAACAGAAGCCTGTTATCTTGAGCTCATGTTTTCCTGAATGAATTTGAATACCTCCTGCAATATAAGTTATGTTGATTAAAAGATGCAACTATTCCTCTCCTTGAAATGTTTCAAAACATGTGGATGATTGCTCTATCAAAAATCTTCCCGAGTTCTTTTGTCACCCTCTTCCTTCATTTTTTTTCAATGATTTTAAGGGAATATTCACTAAAACATTGAGGCTTGCCTGCATTTAAGTTAATATAGTTGCTGCTTTTTACTGATATCTATGGTCAATAACTGGTTGTTTCATGAGTTTTGTGAGTTTTAAGTAACATCGGAGAATTTATACATGAAGGAGGATTTGGAGCTACAAGCTCACACCTTGGCTTTGCATGATTCATGTGAAAAATGTAACTATACGAGATCAGTTCATCATATAGGATTTTTTTGATACTACAAAAAACACAGAATAAATTGCAGTTTGCAGCAACAGGTCATTGTTCATGCCCTAGTCAGAAAAACGGTCATGACTAACCTGTACCTTCACTGTTGCAGTGAATTTCCCTTGTCTATAATTTTGGTTGGAGTTGGAGATGGTCCATGGGATATGATGAAGGAATTTGACGACAACATACCTGCTAGGTCTTTTGACAATTTCCAGGTATGCTTGAAATGAAAACTATAAGAGTTATTTTTATAGTTTGATCGAATTTCTAAACAAAATAATGTGGACATGTTTGCCATCCTAGTTTGTCAACTTCACTTCAATCATGTCAAAGAAAATCAGTCAGAGCAAGAAGGAAACAGAATTTGCCCTTTCGGCACTCATGGAAATTCCTTTGCAGTACAAGGCAACATTAGAGCTTGGAATTTTAGGGTATGGAAATGCTGAAGGCCAGTTACACATATACACTTTTAATTTATTAATTTTAAATTGATGTAATCCCCTCTATTTTGTTATTCTTGTTTGTACTGTCTAGGCGTCGGTTCGCGAAGTCACCTGAGCGAGTTCCACTGCCCCCTCCCTTTGCAAGCTATAATACAATCTCGAGAGCAGCACCATCTCGAGCAAATAGCTTCCGGAGTATGCCTTCTCATCCTAGGGATGAGGCACCTGTAGATTCAGCAATCACAGCATCAGTTACATCCCCACCAAGCGTGGATGCTAGAGCAGCAGAACCTCAAGTATGAAAATTTCTATCTTGCTACCTTCGTGCAGATTAAAAAATTATTGTGCATTAGTATATATGAGCAGGATATGTTTTTGATTACTCATAAAGGTAAGTAGATACCTGGAACTATTCTTTGTTCAGAAATAATAGCAACAAAGGATCGCTCTATTGTAGTACATATGTATCAACAGAAAACAATTTTGAATAAATCTTGCAAAGATAAATCACCTTTTCGCTTGCAACAAACATGATTAATATTGGATGAAATTCCCTAGTCAAAACACTAATAGTATGTTTCTAATTTCTTGAACTTTCATTATTTAAAAAGAATACCATATGAATCGGCTGAAATTTACCTGTCACATGCTTGTATTTAAACTGAAGAGTCACATGTACTTGGGCAATCATTTTTCAAATGTCCAGCTCTGCCCAGTTTGCCTCTCCAAACCCCGGGACATGGCTTTTGGTTGCGGACACCAGGTTAGGAAAACTGCTTTCAGGTTTATCCTGCATTTTCCCAATTGATCGTTCAACAAATATTTTGTTTTCCTTTACTTGCAGACATGTGCTGAATGTGGACCGCAAGTCGAACATTGCCCTATCTGTCGAAGGCCAATTGATACAAGAGTAAAACTGTACTAATTTCACCATCTGTGATGCATAAAAGGTTTTCGTCGAAGGCCGCATGCTGAGTGTAGAATCCATGGAGGACTCTAATAGGCTGTTATAGGAGTGCAGTATGTACTAATGTTGATAAAAGATAGCGGTCAAATAATCACAATAAAACTTGTATCCTCTTCTGATGTAGGTGTGGTGAGTTAATTGTTATATTTGTCATTACAAGGAGTAACGGAATAATGTGGGACAGGGAGAAGTCACTTTGACTCCTTCCAGCTCTTCCAAATGGTTTACTCAGGAGGTATTCGAACGCTAACACGTTGCCGCTGTAGGATACGGTGTTATCTTTTTTTAAGAGGAATATGCCAAATTAGGGAAGGAAAATTCCCAGCTTCATGTATTGGTTAATTGGTACAATTGTAACTCGCAACAGCTACAGTACAGCGGCACGACACTAGGAAAGTGAAGTCAACTCAATACCAAAGAAGTTTCTTATAACATGCTACTAATAAGCAAATTATCTTTTACAACACCTACTGGAACAAAATCCAAAAAAATGGGACGGCATATCGACTCAATAAAATGAAGCCCATGAGAAAATTTCCCGAGTTTTTACTCCACCTTTTTTTTACCTCTAGTTTTTCCTCCTTTCTGGCATGCCACAAGTTTTCATTTTCGATCCATTCTATTCTCATCGCGTTAAATTTATTCCAAATTTACTACTAGCGTATTGCGTTCTCGTACTTGCGTGCTAGTAGCTTCTTAATAAGGAACATAATTCTGAAAATATTTCATTTATGAACAAAAAGGGGATAAAATGATTTGACCCTAAATTTCAATCGTTGCTGAATGCACAGATCTGACCGTATTTAATTGCTCACCACACCAATAGTATTTTCTCCAACTCAAATTCTCAGTGCATCTCTTTCTCATGATATTTCATCATCAAACAGCTAATGAGCTCTTGGCTCCTCTCACCTTGTCATATGTACAGGAGTAAGATATGGCTCCGTTCTTCTCGGCTCATGGAATTATGGCAAAAAACTTTCTATGCTAGCATCGTCCAGATAATTTGTTATAAGCTATAGGTTCATATTATGTGATATTTAATTCATATGTATAAGCAATTGCTCACTCTGGCCAATTATCCCAATAAGAACACCCCTAGTATGGGCTACATGGTTAGAAGAAGATTCATAGCATCAGAAACAAACATAAGCAGATATCCCAACACACATTCTACTTTGTGCCTCTGCGAGACTCATCGCCTGACATGACAGGCTTGTTCATGACTCATGAGTCAACAATACTGTGGACCAACTATTGTACGCAACTTACGTGCCCTTCTGGCTTCTGCTATACTCTTTAAACCCACATCTCAATCACATGACCTCCAAGAACTAAGATTAGGTGCTATCTGGTTTTCAGCTGCCTATCTTTACAAAATGCACATGTGAGATCAGTATTTGGGGATAGTATAGTGCTTTTTATTCATCATGCTTTTTGCATTCTAGTAACTGTTTGGACCTTCAATTCATCGGCTTGTATCAACTGAAATTGCATCCGAAACACAAATTTGGTTTAGACTTGTTTGCTATCTATGAGACTACTTGTATGATGCACATCAGATCATTGATAATAGACTTAGGTAGTGTTTGGATATAGGGACTAAACTTTAGCCCCTATCACATTGGATGTTTAGACACTAATTTGGAGTATTAAATATAGATTTATTATAAAACTAATTACATAGATATAGGTTAATTCACGAGACGAATCTATTAAGCCTAATTAATTCATGATTAGTACATATTTATTGTAGCGCTACATTGTCAAATCATAGACTAATTTGGCTTAATAGATTCGTCTCGCAAATTAGCCTCCATATGTGTAATTAGTTTATGTTTAATACTCTGAATTAGTGTCCAAATATCCAATGTGACATGGACTAAACAGTCCCTGGTACCCAAACATGCCCTTAGACAATGTGAGATAAAGTTTATCCAAGCCTGACTCAAGCGTCCTTTTGTGGTGGAACAAGGCGTCGAACTCGCACAAGCTACCATTTAAACAATTTCACCAGAAGGGGTACCTACAACTTCATCGACTCACATTCCTGATGTATTAAATTCCCAGAACCGATAAGTACTGCATTGTAATGAGCTAGCTATGTTGAACAAAATGTGAGAGTCCACTTCAGAAGCATCGTAGAAGCTCTTACTTACAACCTACGGCTGTGTTCACCCTATTTTGTGTTAGTGATATGCCCTAGAGGCAACTATAGAGATGATTGTATCACATACTATGTTTACATATTTATCCGACATTGTTCCTTGAAATAGATAACTCATTATTGGTTAATGAATATGTGATTCTTTCATGAGACTCTTTATGTTGTTTGTTACTATTTCTAAAGGATTCCTGATCAAATATTATATGTGGAACAAATATGATTAGATGATCAGCACATGTATTAATTGATGATCATGTCTCATGGATCATGGTATAGAGATACCAAATTAATAATGTGGACACATGTTAGTGAACATGTTGTTGATAGACCCAACATGAGACACTGCAAGAGCCATATGTGTTGTGTCATCAGTGATCTCATTTAGTATTGGTGTTGAATCCTTAGACCTGAGATTATCATGGTTCCCAACATGTGTAGTAGCTTACTGCTAAACGCTACTCCGTAATTGGGTAGTTATAAAAGTAGTTTTCAGATATGCTATGAAACATGTAGTGAGATATGAATAATCAAGATGGGATTTGCCCCTCCTATGGAGAGATATCTCTGGGCCCCTCGATGTTGTAGATTATGGAAGTGCATGGCCATACCAAAGGTGATTGAGAAGTCAATCACAAGTTATATAATCTATCAACAGGTTCGAGTGAATGATTGAGCTATTAGAGGATGGCACATATCTAGCCTTGAGCTTAATCGATATCGTGAGGCAAAGGGGTTCATACAAGTATACACTAGAGGTTCAGCCAATATGATCTTTATGTATGCCCGGTGGGTCAATACGTTCTGCTAGGGGCCGCTGTTGACGCGTGGACCGAAAAGGAGTTTTCGGGTTACAACCGAGTGTACATGAACCTACAGGGTCGCACGCTTAATGGGCCGTAATAAGGGGATTGGATAGAGATCCAATATGAGCTTAATTCAGATAGGGATCCGAATAGGAGTCCAACGGGCCTTGAAGGCCGGAGTGATGGATCCTATATATTTGTGAGGGGTGTGACCGGCAGAGATATTGCATCACGTGAGAAACCCTAGCCGTCACTTCCCTCCCCGAGCAAAACCCTAGCCGCGCGCTGGTGCTAGCACATCTGCGTGTGGCGTTCCGTCTCTGTACGTGTGGATACCGGTAGAGGCGCTGCTGGTTTGCGGTGCTGATCGGCGTGGGAGTACGGTGAGGAGAATGCACGAGGAGGAGAAGGTCGAGCCGGTGTGATCGACTACATCCTCTACATCGACGCGCGCTACATCGCGAGAATTCCTTCGACTTCTTAGCGCCTTTTTCCGCTGCGAAACGCGTCGAGTGGTAACGATCTCTGATCTAATACTTGCATGGTTCCTGGTTTACGCGATAGAAAATTTTGATTTATGCTATCGTAGGCTACGCGTATCCCAACATTTTGTTCATATAGTGTTAACACCAAAACTTGGTTCGATTCTTTAGTGTATTCAGTTAAGGAAAAAAACGATTGGTTGATCGAAGTTTATCTAGATAAGGCCGAGTTCAAGGAGGAATCATGATGACCACGGCAAGACAATTTCATATTTTCTTAGTGTATCTCTTAAATAGGCATGATTATTATTTTTTTTATGTTAGGAAATCTTATGTTGTGTCCAATTTGGACTTGTACAAACCCGAGGATATAAATATGTACACCCGGGGTCTTTATAATCATCTCCACATATCAACACAATAATATTTTAGTGCATCGCCACCCTAGTTGCAGTTTTGACGGGTTCTTGCATGAGCCGTGCTGCATCAGTTAAGTTCGATCTTCGGTTAAGGGGTAAGTACTGTCACCCTAGGGATGGCAATTTCCCCCGCGGGGCCGGGTCCCCTGCAGGAACCTGCCCCTACGGGGGTGGGGGCGGGTGATATTTCTGCCCCGCGGGGATGCAGGGCCGGGGCCCCGCATTTGGTCGGGTACAGGGGTGGGGGAAACATTCCACCCGCGGGTGACCCATGGGGCCCCGGGGGTATATTAAACCTCTCAAAATATAATCCATTGCAGGCCAAAAAGCCCATCCTAATGAAATACTCTGGAATCCGGGGTATATAAGAAAAAAATCATAACCCTACCTTATCGTCCTCCACGTCGCACTGCTTCCCGACTCTGATCTCACGGAGTCGCGGTTTCTCTCGCCGCTCTCCCTCCTCAGTCAAAGCCGCCGCCACTCGCCAGTCTCCCTCTCCCCGGTGCCCTCCCCTCCTCTCCTCTCCTCTCCCCTCCGGTCGACCTCTCCCCAGTGCCCTCGCCTCCTCTTCCCTCCGGTATCCACCCGGCGCAAAGGTGCGGCGGCAATGGTGCAAAGGAGGCGGTGGGGCGGCGCAGAGGCCGCGACACAGAGGAGGCGATGGCGCAGAGGAGCGGGCGGCGCGTAGGCTTGGGTTCACGGCGAATGGAGCTGTGTAGGCGCTAGGCGAGCAGAGGATTCACACAGAGAAATATTTGTGTTCTTGCTGTGTTCTTACTGAATTTTGATGGTCCTATCTAAGTATTCGTGCTTTTTTGATGATGTGTGAACTATGTACAATATTTGTTCTCGCTGAATAGCGATTATCTTGTATTTTTTTTTGCTGATTGGATGGAGTGGCTACACATTGCGGAGCCCCGGTCGGGTTGCGGGTCCCTGCAGGGGGCGGGGGCGGGGGATGGTTTGGCCTCGCATCTTCACTCAGGGGCGGGGGCGGGTGGAGAGGTCGGGGGCTGGGGGCGGGGCCGTTCCAGCCCAACCCGCCCCGACCCGCCCCGTTGCCATCCCTATGTCACCCTGGCAATCGTATCGGTTTAGTTAGAACTTTCTCGGGTTTCACTCGATATTTTGATTAATTTCTATGGTCGTCGGTTTATATTGATATAACGACTTTTGCTAAGGCTGCGTTGCTTCAATCTCTTGGTTCGATCTGGTATATCCATCACGTTTGTATAGATCTATCAACTAAATAGATTTTTTTTAGAGTAAAATGCATGGAGGGTCACTTAACTTGTTTAGGTGTGTCATGTAGGTCACTCTACTTTCAAAATACACATCTAGATCACTAATATGAGCCAAGTGAGTCACTTGTTCATCGAACTATCCACATGAGCATACCTTGTACACATGACATGTTACCTATGATTGAAAAAATTGCTTTCACATATGTAGAAAATCACATGTATATTCTTTCCCATTCTCACATTACTACCACTTGAAAATACACGAAATTACGAGAACCAAATCATTTCACTATGCTTTTTTTATGAGTTATTGTACAATCTTAAACAACAATGGAGGCAAAATCCTATGAGGCAATGGCGGCGGATGCCCAAACATTTTTTTTTGACCCTAGGTGACATGCTATATGTATGAGGTGTGCTCACGTGGATAGTTCAATGGCTAAATGACTCACTTAACTTACATTAATGACCCAGATGTGCATTTTAAAAGTAGAGTGACCTATATGACACACCTAAACAAGTTGGATAACCCTCCATGTATTTTACTCTTTTTCTTATTATCTTCAATCTTATACTATGTTGGTCAGGTCCGATCTATTAGATTGCTGCTAATAATTTTATTTCTACTAAGTCGATAGGTTTTTTTTTGCAACATTCAATGGAATTCTAGCCGATGGATTATCATTATCCTAAGCTTCAGCTATCAGATGTATCGGTTAGTTAGCTGATGTATATTTTAATGTACCTGCATCAGAACTCAAGCTAATGTATGCTTAAACTATCAGAACTGCATCTATCACATTATATCAGTACTAGCCGATTGGTTCATTGGTTCAATTCTTTCTATCATCCTTGTTAGTTGCAAAATCAAACTAACTGGCACACCCGAACCTCATCAAATTAAGGACCTGCATTAGAGTTAAGCAGATCTCTCAGACCTTTGGGTGTTGAGCAAATTCTTTGGCAATAGATAGATGGCTTGAAAATGGAACCTTTTTTGAAATGTCTCCTTATTTGTTCAAATTAATTGCTAAGAAGGTTGCCCAACTCCAACCAAGCATGGATTGCGGATTCTCACTGTCCAAGTTATTTTAGAGTATCTTCGGATTTGGGAACTAGTTGGTGGTGGCACCCCGGATCTGCATAGATGAAAACTAACAGGATAAGGTTTATACACTAGTAAATCAGCATATGATACCTTTTTCATCGGGAGGATTAGATTTGCTCCTTGGAAGGAATTGGAAGACTTGGGCTCCGCTGAATTACAAATTTTTTCCTATGGCTACAAGTGAACAACCATTCTTGGATGGCCGATCGCCTCTCCAAGCGAGGGTTGCTACTTGCCACACCCAGCGGCCTGCCCCCTATGTGATCAAGCCAAGAGCACAACATATTCTAATCACTTGCAATTTCAGCCAGCAGGTTTGGTCGTTGGTATTACAAAATCTAGGCTTCTTTTTCCATCTCTCCAACCCGTGACATACTTCAATTTTCTAGCTGGTGGTCTAGATCTGTAAAGAGTGTCTAGAAGAATCAGAAGAAAGGGTTAAACTCGCTTATCATATTGGTGGCATGGAAAATCTTGAAGCATAGAAATGATTGTATGTTTAATGGTGCATCTTTGTGTGTGGCAGCATTGATTCAATCAGTAGCAAATGAAGGTGCTATTTGGTGCTTGGCTGGAGCTTCAAAATTTTGAGTGTTTGCTAGGTCGATAGCCATTGTGGCTTAGTTGGTTCATTTAGTTAGTGCAAGATGTGCCGGAGTTTAGGGTGTGGGTTTTTTTCTTCTAAGCTACCCTCCATGTGTATTTCACCCTTTTCATTCTTAATAAAAAAGACAAAAATACCTCTCTTTTAAGATTTCTAGAAATGCATGGCGGGCTAGCCTTTTAGGATGCCCAATATTTAATTAGTGAGTATTTGCACCTATTAGATGGAGTAACAATTGAACTAGGTGAAAGTTGAGGAGTTTGTTGACTCCCACAGGTAAAAGTAAACATAATGTCTTTTTTCATGATAAAAATATGGTCTTTTATAGGCGAAAGGAGTATCTCTTAAGGATTGTATAATTTCCCGACTTAGATTCATGTATACTAGCAAAGCATCTCACCGATTGTTTATCTTGTCATTAAGATAGGTACAATTAGATGATGATGCAATAGATCGATCAACTATTGTTTCAAGTAGATTCTGGCGAGACTCTTGAATTACTCTCCATAGAACCACCACCACAACCTCCAATCAAGCCTAAGCCTTGCCCCCTGGCCCTCAAAATGTTATTCTCGACGGTTGTCAAGAAACAACCCGGATCTTGCATGATGCATCTCTTGGGAAGGAGAACCTTCAGGCCATGGACAAGGTTGAGACATCGACTCCGGAGGACGAGAGAAAACATTCCACAAATGAGTATGAAAGTTTCTCTTTCAAAACTTCCCAGGATTCATGCTCACATAAGGAATCTCCAAAGTCCTATCCGATTACTGCAGCTTTCTTGTGCGGGGACCATAACCACCTTACGGTCCTCATTTCTAACATGTTTAGAAGGGTGGTTATGGATGCTTATGTTTATCATAAATACTGCAAATATCATATGTGTATGTGGTACTAATCTTGCAGCACAATGTCTCCATGGTTGAACTTGTGACCATAAACAAAGCACTGCTGGGAGGTAGTCCGTATTATCATGGTAAGTTTTAATTCCAATAAAAGCAAGAACAAGCTTCTAGGATAGTATGCACCTTTAGGTATTCTTGGTTGCTAACCATCAGAAGTTGAGATTAAGAACGAGGGTCATACGATACCTAAGAACACAGTAGCTACATCAACTGTACACTTTGGTGATCCTTGGTGTTGGAACACCCTCTATAGGAGACTCCAACATAACACACTTGGTTTTTGATGTCTTGGGACACAAAAGTCCAAGTTGGGGGTGGGGGTGGGGGGGAGATCGACGAGCTTATCATGAAAAGTTACATTAACCTAGGCCATCTTGGTTTAAAGTTAGTGTTAGTCCTACCTTGCTAAAAAAAAAGAAAAAAAAGAGAGAAAATAGAAATGGAAGAAAGGAAGAAAAATATGAGAGAAGTGGAAGAGAGCTGATGAGCTACATCTAGTCAAAGACCACATTATGTGCGTGTCTTTAAAATGTGGCTATACACCTTGCTTATAGTGATCATGTTGCTGTTTGGCTCCACCCAGTCCCTCTCTCGAGCTCATATGCCGCCTTGGCTTAGCCTTCATCCACTCCTAGCTATGCATAACTTCTCGCTCCCGCAGCACCTATGCGCACACAAGCAAGAGGAGATGCCCTTTGCTTTTCTAGGTGTTTCTTGCTTCACTCCAGTTGGCACTTGCACATTAGTCCAAAAAAGAAGCATCCTACGTATTTATAGCATTGCGCTAGCGGATCATGTCTCCAAGGCATAAGGTTCTTGCTCTTGAGGTGTGTGCATAACCAAACCGCTCGCTTGAGTTGGTATGGTCAAAGTGCTTTCCTCCGCTATAATATGCATCGAGATGGAGGAAAGATTGACAATCATATGTGACCTTGCCACTACTCTAGAGATTTCAACATATCTATCATGATGACGGTAAAAACACTCCGGTATGTGAAATATATAATAAGGTTCACCAAACCTTTATTCATTAGTACCATTTGTGAATGTGGCTTGATCATATATGTTATGCTTCTTATGTCCATTTTTTGTATGACCTGGTTTGGGTGTATTATTGATGTGCATCCATAGGCCTTTTGAATTAAACATGGTGCTTAGGTTAAAATAGTTTGCTTTAATCAAATTAGACATGGTGTCGAATTCGATTAATGAACCGTTAGAGCTAGTACTTTCATGGACATTGGATGTATATCTTCTATGGACTAACTCCTGCACGAAAGTTTTCAAATTGACGGGTAGATCATGTTCAATTCACACTGGAGGTAAGTCAGTGCCTAGGAAACAAATCAATAAATTGCTAACATGCAAAGGAGGAACACATCACTTTCCAAGGTGCACGGTGAGTCTACTGTCAAATGCTCCTTTGTTATGTTTGCCAATTTTATCTTAAGCCTTGTATGAGTTTTGCTTAAAACGAAAATTTGGTGAACAATAAAAATTTTGAAAAAAAAACTTTTAAGAATAAAAGAGTCTCTCGAAAAAAAGAGAAAAAAATATGACAAAATAAAATAGATAGCAAACTTTTGGGATCCATGATATTTGAGTTTTGGAATTTTTTTCCTTTAGCGTGGATGTGAACAACTAATATTGAGGCCACGATAAAAATCTTTCCAATTCTTTGTGGTCCCTCGGGTATTTGTTATCCACTAACCTTTTGCATGAAATAAAATGACAACCAAGGAGCAGTGTACAATAACTCCAACACTCAAACCACGCTCCCTGGTCTATGAGAAAATAGGTGCACAGGGAACCAAGTAGAACAAATACAAAAACTTTGTGCATCCCAAACATCTTGTGCATCCTCACCTCATATCTCCACGTACCCTGCTAAGTTACCCATCACATCCAATGTTGCCACGAAAAGAAAAAAAATGACAAAATAAAATAAAATAAAGTAAATTTAGGCACTTCATGCGCCTAGATTTACTTGAATAAAGTTTGGCTCACCAGTATTTCACCCCGGTGGAAGCCCTTTTGCTTTCTAAGTTTTTGTTGACTAAAGTTCAGGTACAAAATAAGTGTGGGGGAGTCCTTTTTGGAACTGATGACGCGTAACAAATGCAAGTTGACATGCCAACATGAAGAACATAACCCTACGAGTAATCATGAGCAAAATCTGCCAGAGCAGAGGACAGAGGGGTTTAGCCGAACCGAACCCATGGTTCGGTTGATTCATCTCTGCTCCCTACTCCCTTCCCCTTCATTGCGTGGTTAGGTTTGCGCGTCTCGTTTCTTATCGTCCCTAGTTTATGAGTCAAATTTGCTTAGAGAATTCAAATAAAACTTAGTTTGACTCCAAAGAAAAAACAATGCTTCTCAACAAATGAAACTTTCCTATGGTTGACATGTATGTTCTTTATTCTTTGCTAACACTTGTTACTTGTGAACATATTTCTATCATAGGAACCCTTGCTAATCTAAGTAATTGATATTTGTGATATGGAGATGATGAAAGAAATTCTTATGTAACTGTCATGATACTTGGGATTTTATCTTGCGAAAATTAAAATTTTCAAGCAATACTCCTCAGTGACTATGTGATTACCAACCAAGGCCAAATATGATTCATATTGCAAAACCATATATTTTGGCTACTTGACATTGCATTGAGCCTTGTCAAATTATTGTGACCCATGTAAGATGTTTTTCATACTTTCATGATCAAAATCACATGCACTCCACATATACGCACATATGCTAAACTTCTGCACTGGAAGCTAGCATCCCTCATTCATCATCCATTTCATCCATCATCCACAAAATAAATACTCCATGTTATTTATGCCTCTTTCTCCAAAGTTCATTCAAAAGAAAAGGGAGGCATGGCTATGCAAAAGAAAGAAAGAAAGAAGAAAGAAAAAAGGTCTTGCTCATACAAGTATGGAGCGTGATGAAAAAAAAAGAAGAAAGCAAAGTAAAGGGTAGCCATGCACTCTCTCAAATTTCGAAAAAAAGGAGGAGGTATACAAAAGGAGTGATCATTTTTTTTCCATCACCATACCATACACATGCACATTCTTGATGAGAAAGTACGACTTGCTACCTCCTTGGGTTCGGTGTTTTGGCTTGGCAAAATGTGCCATGCAGGTAAGCCCCGATTGATCCTTACCGAGCTCCACATATATAGCCTTTTAGAATAGGGACAATTCGGCAATACATGGCTCGGCGAGGATACAAAAATCAAAATGAGTGACTCAAAAGAGAGTCATTGTTGATATTTCTTAACGGCATTACTAGAAATATAATTTCCAGGAATGACATAGAAATAATCATGGTATATTTATGGTTACAGATATGATCCGCAAGGGCACGGATATACCATTGTAGCATTTCACCCAGAAGTATTCCAAGATATCATATTTATTTAATCCCAAGGAAAGATATGATAAGAGAGTACTATCCTAATAGTTTATATATTACTTGTATACATCAAGGTCTATATAGGGTTAAGTAATTCCAAGGGTAGGATATAGATGACACACAGAAAAAAGAACTAAGGTACTCTCACTAAAATATAATCTAAGCTAAGTGGAGAAAAAAAAAATAAGAAAAGAACTCATTCCTATACTTCTAGTATAGAAACATCTTTAGTCTACACTTGCTAGTATACAATCATACAACCAATACCCCCTAACAGTGCCCTCCTAGTGTTTCGAGAGACCACCCCTGATTGCCGATTTCCTTACGACAACCTGTCATGGCCGTCCAACCGGGGCTAAATACGGTGGAGTACCCTCCCCAGGGAAGTGTCTTAGGAATATATACTAACGTGGAGGAATACCCGTACTGAGCTGTCACCATCAGCGGCCCACCTCTACTGTCCCGCAGCATATATACCAATAATCTAAGCACCACGCTTACATCATTAAATACTACTCTATACATCCAAGCTCCCTGTTAACAGTCGTTAGCGATCAGTTTCACCCGTCAATATTGCTAAAATAAAGGAGAACTAGTTATGCTTGCAATGCATATTCATGTTAAAATAATATATTTTCCACTAGTACTAGGATTACTAACCTCTTGCAGAGAATAAACATAGATGGAGGAGAATCGACAACAAAATAGAAAATCGATCAATTAGACGCTGTCGAGAATCGGACTTAGAGGAAGATGGGCCAAGAACTCGAAAGAACAGAACCAATTTGGGCCAAAATTCACAAGTCTGCAGAATCCAACAGATGAGGAGGTCGCTAGCCAAATTGTGGGCTAGTTGGGCCGGCCCCTGGTTCGGCTGAACCCTCCTCAGCACTGCTCAATGCAGGGTTGGCTCTGGACAGTTGGATTTGCTTCCCTATGGCGGTTGGAGGGTATTACCGACCTTTCCAACCGCCATAACCGTCATTACCAGCCTATTTAAGGCTATCACTCTCTCCATTTCAATACACACATCAAGCAAGAAGAATCAAGCTCTCTCTCTAGTTTAGTAGTGTTCTCAAACTAGTGTAGTAGGAATAGAATAGGAATCTTAGTCCAAGAAGTCTTCGGAAGGATTTGGGTATGGTTCTAGTAGCTCTACTCTCTTTTGTATGACTTGTACTTTTATTAGAATATTCTTTTTTATACTACTCTGGTATTGTATTACTTTCCGGGAATAATGATCGCGTGCACGATTGCTCTATGTCATGACGATGATATTAGAGTAGTATTTGGTAATTTAAGTGTGGTGTTTAGATTACCGGATGCCGTTATTTGGGGTTATATGCTGCGAATACGTTGCTGTGGGCCGCTGATGGTGACAGCTCAGTACGGGTATTCCTCCGCGCGTGTATATAGTCCTAAGATACTTTCCTGGGGAGGGTACCCTTCCGTATTTACCCCGGTTGGATGATCATGACAGATTGTTGTAAGGAACTCAGCAGTCAGGGGTGGCTTCTCAAAACACCAGGAGGGCATTGGAAAGAGGGTATTAGCTAAGTAATCATATAACTAGGATGTGTGTATAATATGTTTGTATATTAGAAGTACAGGAATAGATTCCCTCTCTATTTTCTTTCACTTAGCTTAAAAGATTTATTATGAGAGTATACAATTCTCTTGCTGTGTGTCACTCTACCCTTGTTATTATCTTAACCACTTCTTAGACTTTGATTATTACAGGTAACATATAAATTATTAGTATGGTTTCTCTATTATAATCTTCCCACGGGATTAAATAAATACGATACCCTTGGAATACTCTCGGGTGAAATGCTACAATGGTATATCCGTGCGCTTGCGGATGAAATCTGTAACTATAGTATACCACAAGTATTTCTACGCCATTGCTGGGAATTATATTTCTAGTAATGTCGTTAAGAAATACCAACACTCCTGACATAGAGTAACCGAATACTCGGACATTAAACCCACACCATTGCACCTCTCTGGTAGGCTAGCTACACAACTATATTGATACAAGTATAAAATAAAGTTGGTACTCAAATAATATGAATGGAATGAAATACCGAAGATGTATAAAGAAGAATATTCTATTAATTCAATAAGTCTTACAAAAGAAAAGAGAAAAACTTCTAGAGCCATACCCGAATTCTCCTAAAGACTCGAGGACTAAGAATACTATTCTATTTTCTACTCCACTAGCACTAGAACACTACTAAACTTGAGAGAGAGAGCTCTTGATCTTCTTCTTGAGTGTGTGAGGGAATGAATAAGAGGATGGGTATTTATAGGCCATGAGGTGCCTTGGGAGAGTGGAGATGCTCAAGGTATCCAATGAGCATATTCCCTCTTGCTTCTCCTCCTTGTGACATGTGTCCAACGACGGTTTCTTCAGGTTTAACAGGTCATAACCACCTTGGGATGCTGATAACTACCAGCTGGTGCAAAATTGGGTTGATTGGGCTAGCTACTGGTTCGGCCAAACCCTGGCCAGGCCCAATCAGCCCACCACTTGGCAGGTGTACTCCTCGTTGATTCCTCAGTCCAGTGATGTGGTGGTTTAGGCCCATTTGATAGTATTCATTGGATTTATAGGCCCATCCATCGTCAAGTCTGATTCTCGATGGCGTTCGATTGATTGTTCGATAAATCTCTGTTGATTCTCCTCCATTTGTGATGCTTCTTCTGCATATATGTTAGTAGCATAGCTATAGTGGAAGTAGATATTTTATTTGGAAATTATGCATTGCAAGCATAGCTAGTCTTCATTAATTGGGTAATATTGATGGTCAAAATTGGTCGATAATGACTGTCAACAGTCATTTGAGGAGTATAGCTATCTTTTGAAAATATATGAAAATCCCAAGTGATTGATAGGAGGAATATGAACAATTTGAGTCACGACCGTTCCATTCATCAATTATCCAAGATGGTAAGATAGACATCGCAAAGTTCATAGGTACAGGTATGACATAGAATAAATTGTAAACTAGTATCATACCTTGGAATGTTTTATTCCACAATAATCCTTAAGCTTTACTCGAGACGAGTAAAGAGCTAAGTGTGGGGGTTTGTTGGCAGCTGTTAAATGCCAAATTTATGCCGTCAATACCAACATAAATCTGAAAATATTAAACATCTAACATAGTGATAGGGTTTATTTCTAACAAATTCCAAGAGCGTTGGTGTATATTTGGATGCAGGTGACAAACTATCAAAGTTGAGATGAAATATACATGAAGGAGGAAAATATTACCTCCATATCCAAGCTCTTGGAGTTTTGAGCCCACAAGACCAACAAGATCATAATTAAATGGGCCAACTCCAGAGAAATACTAAAGAGAACCCACATGTCAGGGTCCAGAAGGAAGGAGTGGACCAGGGGGGCCAGCCAGGGGTCGGCCGACCCAGGTCCAGCCCACCTAGCCCAAAATATCCATAGGTCGGTAATTACCGACCTCCTAAGACGGTTGTGGTCGTTTCTTGCGCTCCAACCGTCATCAGGATGGACACTTGGCAAGAGGAGAGGAAAGATGTTCTTAGAATCCCATGGAGGATTTCCACACACCATTTTGAGGTCCAGGGGGACAAGGTTTACGCTCAATAGGTGGTTGTGGTGGTGGTGGTTCTATGCCATCACTTCCTCTATCGGTATATCATCCGGATGGGTATCCATTAAGTTATTATTTGATCGGCAAAAAGGACTGAGAATTTATGTCCTCCTAATGAGATCCTCATGTGATCCTAAGAGCATCTTTGTCACAGCCTGATTTTTCGTTTTAGAATTTATAAATTATTTAATAAATTATCCTTAGAATTTATATTAAATGTTCATTAATTTACGAGTGAAGTTAAAAGTAGGAAATAAAATTTCCTAAATATAAAGCATGGCTAGATTTAATTTTTATTAAATTCTCCATGATTAATTTTACTCTCTGTAATTTTCTCGGATTTTTTCAGAGCTCAACTCCTAATTTTAATAACACAAAGAACATTTTAGTAATTATTTAAATAATAAATTAATCATTAAATGATCTAATTATAAGTTTTAAATAGTTTGAGTGTCCAATTATTTTTAGGATTTTTCTTGAAATTATTTGAGCATTGGAAGTATTTTTAACAATTCAAAAATCATTTTAGTGATTAATTTAATTAAAAAAGTAGTTAAAATGAACTTTTCCATTTCGGGCCGAATTTGGAAAAGTCCTCTCACTCTCGGTCTGCAGCCCTCTCCCTCTCTTTACCGGAGTCTAGATTGCATCCCTATTTCAACCGGGCCAAAGAGAAAGAAAAGTCTGCTTTGCGTCCCTATCGCTACAGTGTCGTCCCTAACCTTCCGGTCCAGAGCCCGTGCGCATGCACTGCCGCCCCCTCCTCTCACCAAATCCGGTTTCCCCATTGGTCCTCTTTCCAAATTAGTTGCAGGAATAGAATCCCCTCAATCTCCTCTACGTTTCCCCCAAGAATCCGGAAGTAAATCTTGTCCAATTTCGCGGATCAAATCATTCCTTTTTCCGGCGAAAACCCTAGGATTTCCCGGCGCCGAGCTCCCGTGGCTATATATACTATATAGAGCCCTCTCCCTCTCCCTCTCCTCTTTCGGCCGCCACCTCTCCCTCTCTCCGCCGTCGCCGGAAACGCTCTCCCAGCGAGCGCCTTTTCTCTCCGAGCGCCGGCCGCCGCTCCAGCCGCATATCGCCGCCGCCTCGGTCGCCTCCGCTCTGTTCAGTCGCCACCACCCGGCCGCCGATTATTTTGCGCCAAATCCGACCAGCGGTTGCACGTCGTCGTGAACCGGAGCGCCGCCGTTGCCGCCGTGCCTCCAGCCGCGCCGTTCGTCGTCGTCCATCGTTGCCTTCGGTCGCTGCCGCCTCCATTGGATTCGCAGCTGCAAGGAGAAGACCGTCCACCCCTCCGTTGCCATTGTTCGTCGCGGGAAAGTCATCGCTGCCATGGACCCAAACCTCGCCATCGCTCGAAGCTCGTCGCCAGCCATCTTCCGTCACTATCCGTCGTCGCGTAAGTTTTGGTAAGGACCGTCGCCTCGCGCTCTTTCTTCTTGTGTCCTCCCTTTTCACCGGCGCTCCGTAGTTCGCTAGTGATTGTCGTTACCGTGTCCGCTGTCCGGTGATCTCGCGTGGATGTCTTGCCATTGCCACGTCTACCTAAACCCAAGGTCGGATTCAATATAATCCGTTGGATCTTAGTCAACTCTCGGTCAAGATTAATCTCAGCCGTCCAAAATTAATATAAATCCTCTTGTTTTCAGTGACATTATTCGTTTTAGTATATGTCATCTACCAAAAATGATCTAATATATTTCCGGAGGATGTTTAAATCTTTTATTCCAGTTATAAATTATTTGTAAATTGTTTAATTAATTTGGAGTAGTATTTTCTTTAATAGGTTTAATTAGAATTAAATCTTGTAAAGTTCGTAATTAATTCATATGAAGTCAGATTGAGGCCGTTCAAGTCTCTAAGTTCATCTAAAATCATGATCTACAAGTTTGTTTACTTTATATGTACTATTTATTTGGAGTTTCTTATTTTTTTTCTCATTTTACGTGTTAACTTGTCATTTTCGCTGTTTCGAAGGTTCGTGAGTGCGTCCGAAGTGTTCAAGAAGACTAATTGAAGACCGATTATTGCAAGGCAAGTCACATAGATCCCGAACACAATTCCTTTGAGCATGTTAATCTTATATTTAAATTCTCTATTTATTTCAACTGTGCATTTATTTTCGAATGTTATCGGGTGATGTAAACTTATACCTTTACTATGGTCAATTTGCATTGATTACCATATTGGTTTAGCTAGTTATTAGTATAATTGCTTAGTAATGCTTAGAAACATTAGCACATGATTGGGATTACTAATGTTTCACTATTACTTAATGATGGACATTTAATGATAGCTCACGATGGTTAATCGTGATTAATTAATTAATTAATATGCCAATTAAAACTTAATAATGATTGGTTGTGAGAACATGATTTTGATAGTCGTGCTCATGATAATTAAAGACCAGTTTGCGAGGTTCGGTTGTGAAACATTAATCGTGCCAACCATAAGCTACCATGGGCAACGGCTTTACCTTTCGTATATCATGGTTCATTGCGGGGCACCAGACTGAGAAGTGGCGGAGGTAAGCCCACGGGGGTCGCTGGGGAGTCCATGCCTTGTTTTATAATGGGGTGATTATGATCCAGGAACGATGCACTGCTTTGAATAGTGTTATGCGGAGGATCTTGTCACAATCACTCGCCATGTTGGTGTGTCTGTGCGGACACGGTGACATGACAGTGGGTTGTGTCTCGTGGGTACAGTGGTACATCTCTGGCCAGAGTAGAACTATTCGAATAGCCGTGCCCACGGTTATGGGCGGGTCTAACAATGTTTTTCGTGATCAGTCCCATACTACTCATTAATAATAATGTGATAATTGATGGTAATTAATTTAGCTCCTAGTTTGGAATGGTACATTCCTGGTTTGGAGATAGATCTATACAGCCGGGTATGGTTGTTCAGGTTTGGTTGGGCCTGTGCAGTATGGGCGTGTTGTTCAGTGTTGATTAATATTGATGATTAATTAATCTACTGTTTTTACTGTTCTCAAATGTTTACTAAATGCTGCTTTTGCAAATGAGCTATATATTATGTCATCCTTTGTGTTACCCTGTGCACTTGCATATTTGTTGTATGGTTTGCTGAGTATTCCATGTACTCACCTTGCAATAATCAATTAAACCTCAGTTGAAGAAAAGTTGCGAAGGAGAAGATGTTTGGCCTATACCCCAGTTGAGCTGCCTGTGGGAGTGGAGCTGAAGTCATCACAAGACTGTTTATCTACTGCTCTTTTCTTTTCTTTTATAAGTATGTAACGTTATTATTATGATGGATTTGTATATTAAATTGTCAGTTTATGTATCTCGGCTGATTCCTGGACAATTAGTTTGAAATTACTAGTGAATTTCCGGACGTGACAATCTTTCCTCTCCTCTTGCCAAGTGTCCATCCAAATGACGGTTGGAGCGTAGGAAACGGTCACAACCGTCTTATGAGGTCGGTAATTACCGACCTGTGGAGTTTGTGGAGTTTCTGGGCCAGGTGGGCTGGACCTGGGTCAGCCCCTGGTTGCCTCCCCAACCCACTCCTTCCTTCCGGGTCCTAACATGAGGGTCCTTTTTATTATTTCTCTGGAGTTGGCCCATTTAATTATGATCTTGTTGGTCTTGTAGGCTCAAAACTTGATGAGCATGGATATGGAAGTAATATTTTCCTCCATGTATATTTCATCTTAACTTTGGTAGTTTGTCACATGCATCCAAATATACACCAACACTTGTGGAATTTGTTAGAAATAAACTTTACCATTATATTGGATGTTTTATATTTTTAGATTTATGTAAGTATTGACGGTGTGAATTTGGTATTTAATAACCGTCAACAGCTGCTTGGTGTTGGAGATTGCAGGTGATCAGCCTCGGATCCACTGCTGCCAGTGACCTAGGCTGTGTTTATTTCACACCAAAATTAGAAGTTTGGTTAAAATTGGAACAATGTGACGGAAAAGTTGAAAGTTTATGTGTGTAGAAAGTTTTGATGTGATAGAAAAGTTAGAAGTTTGGAGAATAAATTAAACACGGCGCTAGTCCTACCACTCGCCATGATTTTACTATACTTAGCCTAACTAATGCTGTCCATCAACCTTTTCCCCTACTCTTTTATCTCTCTTCCTCATGCAAAATACTGCCCACACGCGCATACCCCAAATTCCACCCCCTTTATTTCCTTGCTTGTCAACTATAAACCTACACCTCCTCTGTTCCCAGGTTCCAATCTCCTCTTGTCATTGCATATATTGTGTAAAATAAAACTACCTCTGCCTTCCTCACTGCGATGGCATCCCTTTCCTCGACACTCTGCACTCCAGGCTTCAATTACCCCCTCTCTTCTCCAACCTCAATCTCTCTTAGCCAAACTACTCTCCATCAATTCGGCGCGGCTAGTGCGAGCTATATTCTCTACTCACATTTGCTTCCATCATCTATCAATCCCTACCATCGCCCTCCTTCTGTTTTGATCATATCAAACTTGGTTCTCACTTTGCCATCACCATTTCCATAGGGAGTTGAATTCAGGCCCCTGGCTTAGTAGTAGTAGAATTTGAGGAATTGGTGGCATGTAGATTTAAGCTCAACTGAAGTTGTCACGGCGGACATCTCCTCATCATCTTTGGTGTGGATATGGCCAGAGTGATTACAGTTGTTCTTAATCCTGAAAAATTGCTCAATTGGTTTTCCCCACTGATGCTGATGACCTTGTTGCAAATCGCTCAATTAGTTTTATTCCCAACTGATGCTGACGTTGTTGCAGACCATGCGAGAGTGATCAGAAGGGGTGACTACAATGGAATGGTAGGTTTTCATTTCACATATTGTTTCTTGTGCAGTCTTGTTCTCTCTCTCACTCTCTTTTCTCTTTCAATAACAGAAATCAATTCAGCCTCTACATCAAGGTAATTCAGTCTATTTGACCTAAATTTATTTAGTAGTGGTAGTGCTACATATAACTGCTAAATCAACTTAAAAACCAAAATATCAATTCTAACAAAATAAATGGAACAATATTAAATTTATACGAGTCCCATACTACAAATGATCCATCCATGCATGAAAGTATTTTTCATAATTAGTTATCTTCCTAAGTACACAAACACACCACGATTATATCATCCCTCTTGATTTAATTTACTTGTAGCAGAGACTAATTAATAGAAGCCCACGGTACCATGAAAACTATGTTCGCAAATGGCCAAAAGGAATCTGCGTAGGTGGACGGGCGCTCCACCTCGGGTTAAAAGGTCTGTGATAAATTATTTTCTAGCAGTGTAATAGTTATCCTAAGAATCTCATAGATATATAGGGATTTGTGTATTTCTTTCTTATCAAATACCAACTATACGATCTTATAGTTCAGTTTTTCAATCCACAGATTCACCAAAATTATATGATCCATGGTATTAGGTGGTGGGACTACCTATTCATCGTTCGGCATTTTTTTTTTCCAAATCACACGAATTCGGCACATTCTTTTCACCAAATCACTTGACATCTTTTTTCTATCTCTGGACCATGCAAAAATTATTCCAGCAAGATTAACGGACAAGCAACTAACATAATGGTTTGTCTATATTCATGGTGTCACATTTTTATCAGAAAAACAACAAAAAAAATTTCATGTATAGTTTACATTGTAATTTCACATAACTTATACTGTAAACTCTACATATTTACACTGGAAAGTTCTAATCTTACAATGTAAATTGCAAAACTTACACCATAATTTTACATACACACACGAAAAAAAGGTAAAATAAAAAAAAGTAGGGCATATCAACATTTTTTTTAGCAACATGCCGTACAAGTGAAGACAAATTAAGCAGGAGGCACAATAATGGACGCCTAAAAGTCTGAATGATTTGAGGGGAAAAAGGCGTATACAAATATATAGCAAAATTGTTAGGTGGTTTTAATTAAGCAATGAGCTTAATAAATACTCCAAAACCCAAAACAAACAAATTAAATCAATTGCACATTCCCCACTTGTATAATTAACAGATTATATATACATCTGAAACAGCTAGCTTTCGCAATTTGTAGATGGGCAAAGAACACACTGCCGTATTTGCAAAGGAAACTGAACTTGTGCCAGAGAGATATCACTACATCAAATTAGTTTGTTTACTAAAAGCGTTTGCAGATGCAAACGAAACTTCAGTTTCGCCTTGTCGTCTGCATGCCAGTTGAGGATAGACAACAAATCAGACATCGAAAAGTTATGAATCAACGCCCCAAAACCGTGACTCAATAAATCAGTTGCTTCCCTACATGTCTGTGTGTGAGCATACCCATACAATACTTGCTGTCGTCGTTGAGCCATACTTGTGCTGTGGTGTGTGGTCTACTCTCCGTACTATAAAAACCCAACCTAGTACCGGATATGACACATCCTAGTACTATGAGTCTGAACATCCATCGGTCTAGATTCATAATACTAGGATGTGTCACATCTTATTCTGATTCGTTTTTTATGAGACAGAGAGTATGCGTGCACGTATATGCATTCTGATGTAATTAGTACTGATTTGCTTACTGTCTTGTACCATAATCCATTCATTGCCATGTGTGTATAAATACTACCTTCCTGGATTTCTTGCTGCAGAACACTTATCTTCTCTCTTGAAGAAGCTCTAAGGGTACCAACATGATGGCGGAGACGATGACCATGAAGACGAAGCCATGGATGGCGGAGTGGTTACTGCTCCCATTGAGCATGGTACTGGTCCAGCTATTCACCATAGGCGCCCTCCTCCTCGCGAAGCTATCATTCAATGGTGGGATGGCACCTTTCGTCCTTCTCGCATACCGCAACCTCATTGGCGCCGTCACCATGTTACCTTTCGCCTTCTGGTTCGAGAGGTACGTAACACTTGTGCACATGTGACTTCGGAGCTTTGTCTTTTAAGGCTGCGTTCGATCAACTTTGTTAGAGGTTAGTTTTTCTTATACATGAACGAGGCAAGTTATTGATACATGATAAATTGAGTATTAGTTATTATAAATTTAGAAAATATATCTGTCTCATTTTTTAAAGAAACTTTTATATAGAAAAATTCTGCACAAAATGATTTATTTACAAGTTTTGGAAGCATGCTAATGAAAAAGAGGAATTTGCATGTTGAAGTTGCTGAAAAGAACGGAAGTATAACACTTGGTTAATCTGGGTGAGTAAATAAACACGAGGATTTAACAACGTAAAATGATGAAATAGTGTATTGTTTTGCATGTCGCATTGTTTATGCGGCTTACAAGGGTTATGGAGAACACAATGTCTCTCCTATAAATAAACGTTATTATGTTATGGACGCCACAAAAAGTAGTTATATTTCTTTGGACGCCAGCTGATGACATGGATGCTTCACATGTCAGTTAGTTTTTGGTTTCCCAGCTTAGCAAGACAAGCAGCAGACGAAAACAACGTAGTACTACACACTTTCCTTCCTTTGAAATTTCACATCCCTCTTTTGAAATTTCCTTTTGAAACATTTTATTTTCCATAACATTCAGTTCAATCGAGTAATTTTTGGTAGCTGACTTTTAAATTTTATGCTTGTCGTGTCTCATAACTTCTAATTTCAGGCAAATGATGAAAAAGGTTAACTACACGGTACTGGGCTGGATATTTTTCAACGCTTTGTTCGGGTCAGTACGACACCCCTCAAAACAAGAAATCCTCTCCCCTCCCACCCCCAGAAAATTAAATCTGATTTAATTGGTTTCTTTTTTTATTACTGGAGAATTGTTTTGGCTATGGGGCTACACTACTACGGCCTACGCGCTACCAATGCTGGATACACCGTCAATTTCCTAAATTTGGTCCCCGTCGTTACCTTCATCATTGCAGCGATCTTCCGGTACATCGTGGATCGAAACACTCTATATTCTAGGATAGGTGACTGTATGCATCAAAAGAGAGAATTTTCATTTTTGTTTAATGCATTGTGGGATGAACTGGGGGTTCAGATTGGAGAAGCTGAAGCTGAAGACGCGGTCTGGCATGATAAAGGTGATTGGCACGGTGATCTGTGTTGTGGGCACCATGGTGGTGAGCCTGTACAGGGGCAAGCTGCTGCATCTGTGGCCTACCCACCTGCTGAAACCGGCGCAGCTGCGGGCGATCGGCGGCAGCGACGACTCCACCTTCCCTACCCACCACATGCTCATCGGGACGCTCTTCCTTTGCGGCAGTTGCCTCAGCTACGCCTTCTGGTTCATCGTTCAGGTACAGGCACAGCGTCCATCCATATTGGCAACATCGATGATCAATAGACTAGTGCTATTTGTGAAGTAGTTTCCATGTATACTGATCTTTGCTGAAACCTCAAACCTGCAATAATATAACGCAGGCCAAAGTGAACAAGGAGTTCCCATCTAAGTACTTCTCGACGATGCTCGCGTGCTTGATGGGGACAATCCAGGCGGTGGTGATCGGGATCGCCGTCGACCGGGACCGGTCGGCATGGGCACTCCACTGGGATCTGCAGCTGATCACCATCATCTATTCGGTAATAAAGCTTTATTAATTTATCTCGATGGTATATATCCATCCTTAGAGGCATCTTATAGTAGCACCACATCTCAATTCTGATTAGGCTAAATGATGTGTGTTTTTTTCCTTTCATTGACAACGCACACAAATCACATTGACAGGGGGTTTTCAACACGGCTGCCACGTTCTGCTTGATCACGTGGGCGGTGTCACGGCGAGGGCCAACCTACCCCTCCATGTTCAACTCGCTGGCGCTGATCATCACCGTCGTCCTTGACTCAATGCTGCTTGGAAGCGACATCTCTGTCGGGAGGTGAGAATTAATACTGCGACAGCATGTCTGTATATTCAGTCTTAGGGTCGTACTGTTTTATATATGTACGGTATCAAATCCGGCAAAAGCATGGACTAGCTACCACATGAGAGGCACTATATATACAACTCCCTCCGTTTCATATTACAAGACTTTCTAGCATTGTCCATATTCATATAGATGTTAATAAATCTATACACATATATGTTTAGATTAATTAACATCTATATGCATGAATATGCATAATGCTAGAAAGTCTTATAATATAAAACGGGGGAAGTACAATACTGCAGATCGATCATAACAAGCTTTGCTTGCAGCTTGCTAGGGGCATTCATGATAATCATTGGCCTCTATTCCTTCCTCTGGGGAAAAGGGAAGGAGATAAAACAGCAGCAGCAGCAAGTTCCCACGAATACAGATGCAGATCAGAGCAAAATCACTTATCCTACAAGTAATGGTGAGGTGCGAATTATGTTGGATACATAGACAATGAAGATTGTAGAGATCACTAGATATAACAAAGGATTGTATTTGGATTACTATAGACTAGAATTAAGTCGCTTGTTTACTATAGACTAGATGTTGATTCTTCTATCGTTAATAGAGAAAGATAGGAAGGTGAGTGTAGTTTAGCCATTTCTCTTTGCATACATGGAAGGTAAGTACTATATATGGCGAAATAGGAAGCGTTATCACCTCCCGGATGAGGCCACATGTACATTTATATTAATATGACGTGAAAACAGACTTCACCGTGGCAGTACATAGATCAATCCCATGTATACCGTTATAGATCACATAAAATGATAACCAACTCCTCTATCCTCTACTTTTCTGTTACAAAGATATAAACCCTGACATATATATATATATATCTAACAAGTATGCCAAGATGGTGGTATGAAAATGGGAGATGGAATTTTTGTTAATTTGAAAGAAAAATGTACTACATCTTTTGCGATCTACATTCACTACTAGAAAAAGGATTTTTCCATGCGGCCAAAAACCATTTTTGCAGGCGGGGAGGAGGACCGCCGCTAAAACGTCGACTGTGAAAATAGACTATTTTCGCAAGCGGGCCCGTGGCCCGCCTGCGAAAATCATCTGAGAAAAATAAAAAAAAACCACGGGCGCAGCCGCCGGCCTCACCACGGGCGCCGCCGGCCAGGGCTCTCCTCCGTCCACTGCCCCCACATAGGAGAGGGAGGAGCCGAGCTGCCGCGTCGGTGCCGTCGTCGTCGTCGTCGCTCGTCGTGGCCAGTGGTGGAGGCGGCGAGGAGGGAAGCCGGCGGCGGAGGAGGCGAGCCGTCGTCGTCGCTTGTTGTGGCCGGCGGCGAAGGGGGCGAGGAGGGAGCCCGCCGGCGGCGAGGAGGGGAGCCGGCGGCGCGAAGGTCGTCGTCACCGAGGAGGGAGCCGGCCGGTGGCGGAGGTGGGGAGCCGGCGGCGCGCGGACATGGGGAGAGGAGGGGAGCCAGCAGCGCGAAGGTCGTCGTCGCGGCCGAGGGGAGCCGTCGGCGCGCGGAGCCGGCGTCGCGGTTGTCGTCGTCGCGGCCGAGGGGAGCCGTCAGCGCGTGGAGGCGGCGTCGCGGTCGTCGTCGTCGCCGAGGAGGGAGCCAGCCGGTGGCGGAGGTGGGGAGCCGGCGGCGCGCGGACGTGGGAGAGGAGGGAGCCGGCCGGCGGCGCACGGACGTGGGGAGAGGAGGGGAGCCGACAGCGCGGAGGTCGTCATCGCGGCCGAGGAGAGCTGTCAGCGCGCGGAGGTGGTGTTGCGGTCGTCGTCGTCGCCGAGGAGGGAGCCGGCCGGCGGCGGAGGTGGGGGTGGAGAGAAATGAGTGGTGGGGAGGAGAGGAGAGGAGAGGATAAGGATGGGGGAGGAAAGGATAAGGATACTAGATTTTTTTTAGGTAGCTACGATTTTTGCAGGCGGACCACATAAGGTGCGCCTGCAGAAATTGATTTTCGCAAGCGTCGCTTAAGTGAACAGCGGAAATTGATTTCTATTTTCGCAGGCGGACAGCGAACTTCACCCCGATTTATATTTTTGTAGGCGGTCATTTGGCTTTAAGGGCCATGTTCGAAAATAAGACCATCGGAAAAAATATTTTTTCTAAGTAGTGATTAATGGTTTGAGTTGATTATCAAGCACATATTGCATTGTTGTGCAAAACGGTTGGTACGTATGGCCATAAATACGGATATGGTGTGCAATCCGCCACATATATATGGGCACATTAATCATTGCCGAACATATAAATTTCATCATTAGCAGTTAAAGTTGTTTCTATCTAATTGGCAATATAATTGAATATCTCCAAAAGCAGCCAAAGCTTGATTAGCAAACATATTATGGACGGGACGTAGATGCGGAGATGGAGAGGCACCACCAACATAATTACCAGCTTCGCCTCGTTGATTGTTTTTAAGGTTTTAGATTGTTCTGCTTTGATGCGGTGGAAAATTTTAAAGATGTAATTTTCCAAAGTGTGGAGACAATTTAGTAGCCCACTAAAATTAAATCAGTGTGAAATACCAAGCTATGACAAATCAAATCACCTCAAGAATATAGAAGCCCCATATAGTAGTATTCTTTTCACTCTCCTTGTAGGTGCAACTGTGACCGAAAACCATCCCCATCAAAGCATTCGGTGGCCGCAAATCAGAAGAATCATGCATAGGCTTGGTTGTCCTCACTCCTTGCAAAATACTTCAGGATCATCACACATGACTCAAGTGGCTAGGAGAACATTATCACTTTTTCTCTTCTAGAATAAAAAGATGGTACTTTGTGGTTTTCATATAAATTAATCTTCATATAGGTTTAAGCTCATCTATCAAGAAGAAAAAAGTATTTATGGATGCATAGAAGAAATGGTGAATCAAGAATCATATACTCCCTAAAGTCAACTCATTGTCTAAAAAGGAAGGTGTGAACTTTTTATGTATCAGTTTTAGAATCCTTATTTTCCAATTATGAAAAATATAGTGCCCCCCATTTTCCATGTCCTTTTATAAAGTCTCTGGATTTCAAGTGTGTTTTTTAGGACAATTGTACATTTAACCCTATTTTCATAAGTTTGTTTATTTGACCCTACGGGTTGACCTCGTTATGTTAAGGGTACATAACGGTGTTAACGAAAATCTAAAATACCACTTTTGTCCTTTCTCATTGAAGCAAAAAAAACACAAATGTAGTCAATTAGTGTGTAGCAACAATTTCATGAGCTGCTATACACCCGAGCAATTAGCAACTAACAATGTTCAGCAGCAATCCAACAAAGAGGAGGTGAAGATGTGCAAGCAATAGCCATGCCAGTGCCTGCCTTACGCCGAGCTCCCTGTGTGCACCGCGCCTGGCGAGATGCCGCCTTCCCCATGACCACGCAGCACGTCGGCGAGTCGGGCGTCTCCATCGCGAAGAACGCCGACGAGCCGCACGCCTATACCTTCTCGGCGCTGCTGCTCGCTCTCTCCCCGTGCGCCGCCAACGCCGCTCCCTTCCTCTGCGTGAGTCCCGCCGCCGACGCCCTTCGCGCGCCGCAGCCGCGGCTGTTCCCTTTCTCCGCGTGCGCCGCCCACGCCGCTCCCGTTCTCCATGCGAGCCGCAGCCGTGCCGCCGACGCCCTCCGCGCGCCGCAGCCGTGGCTGCTCCCTCTCTCCGCGCGTGTCGCAGTCGCGCCGTCGCCGCTCCCTCCGCGCGTGTAGCAGGCGCGGTCGCTGGCGCCCCTCCCCTCCATGCGTGCGGCAGCAGCGTTGGGGATAAGGATAAGGTTGTGTGGAATCAGAGGACATTTTGGTCATTTTGGACTAGTAAATGTATTTTCTTTTCTTTTTCCTAAATACAATTTTAACGGTGAGCGAAAACAGGGTCAAACGGTAAGCTCGATTTTGAAAAACAGGATCAAATGAGCAAAGCTGAAAAAGTAGGGTTAAATTGGTAGTTACACTTTAAAATAGGGTCAACCGAGCAATTATCTTTTTTTATTTATTCTACCTCAAAGAACTGTGAGCCCGTTTTGCTGCCTAGGGTATTGCGCGCGCTGTGCAACCTATGCTACGATGCAAGCGAGATCACCACGGAGGCATGTTGGCCCATAGGCTACACGTGCTCTAGCCACCGCCCGTCAGCCAAAAGCCGGTCGATCCATCCACTTGTACATTCAATTTTGTTGATTATATGTTTACCCATATAATGTGTATCAGAGTATCAGACCATTTTAGGACTTCAATTTTTCTCTAGTTTGACTTAATTAGCTCCCTCGGCCCATAATCTAACATAAAAAGCATGGTCAGTCCCCAACCCCACCATGAACCTCATCACAGGCTTTTCCACAAATTGGGATGTACGGCCAAAAGACTAAGACTGTGGAGCAAGAACTTAATCTCACAAGGAAACCTTCATCTCCATATGGCGCTTGAGATTACTCTCCAGTTTGATTTAGTCCAAGAGTCTAGGCAACTCAGCCAAGCTGAACTCACGCTAAGGAGAAATCTAAAAGACAGTGCTGGGTCTCGCAGTTGTGGAAAGAGCCCGTAGAAGACAAGCTGCACGAATCACCAATCTCAAGGAGGGGGACGCAAACACGAAGTTCTTCCATCTGAGGATGAATGCGAGAAGGAGGAAAAATTTCATTCAAAGACTGCGAGTGGGAAACATGTGGAAAGTAAAACACGATGAAAAAGCTGCCGTTATAAAAGAGCACTTTTAGACCTTCATGGCGCACCCAGCCCCACGCTTGAAAGACCTCGATTGGGACGTTCTGCAACTACCGACTTTCGACTGCTCCGCAATCAATGGCCCCATTACTGAGAAGGAGGTTCACGCGGCGCTGAAACAGTCCCCCAGTGACAAAGCGCCGGGCCCGGATGGCTTCCACAGGAGCTCTCTATAAAGCCTGTTGGGAAACGATTAAAGATGATATCATGGCGGTCATTTACTCCTTTGATCAACTGCGAAGTAACAAACTCCCGATCCTCAATTCGGCAAATGTGGTGCTCATACCAAAAAAGGAAGGGGCAGAATGCGTGGGAGATTACAGACCGATCAGTCTCATACATGGAATTGGGAAGTTAATTTCAAAAATGCTCGCCCTGCGCCTGCAACCTTTCATGGGGACCTTGATTAGTCACGCCCAGAGTGCCTTCATAAAGAAGAGATGCATACATGACAACTTTATGTATGTCAGGAACCTGACGAGGAAATTCCACCAAACAAGAATGCCGACCCTCCTGCTGAAGCTAGACATAACCAAAGCATTTGACTCGGTTAGATGGGATTACTTAATTGACATCTTCCAGAGGAAAGGCTTCACATCCCGGTGGACTAATTGGGTTTCAAACATCCTGGCCTCATCGACAACAAGGATCCTCCTCAATGGATGCCCAGGATCGCCTATAAAGCATGGAAGAGGCCTCAGGCAGGGGGACCCCCTCTCGCCGCTACTATTTATCCTAGCCATTGATACACTTCACCACCTCCTGGAGAAAGCAATGGAGTTAGGACATCTGTCCCCCCTTCGTGGGAGAGCTCCCAGGTTCAGAACCTCTCTTTATGCGGATGATGTGGCCATATTTGTAAATCCAAGTGTCCAAGACATGACAAACCTCACGGGCATCCTAAGCGACTTTGGACAAATGACTGGCCTCTGAACAAACATGAGCAAAATCCAAATTGCCCTAATTAGGTGCGACAGCATTGATCTCTCCAGCATCACTGGGATCATCCCAGTAGGACTAACAAACTTCCCAATGAAGTACCTTGGCCTACCTCTCGTGGTTGGAAGACTCAAGAAGGTTCACATACATCCCCTAATGGACAAATGTCGAGCGCGTCTCGCCCCTTGGCAAGGAAAGTTGATGTCGACTACCGCTAGAATATGCCTGACGAAATCCGTCCTCACAGCGCAACCCATCTACCACCTAACATCTTAAAGCTAACTGACGGGACCCTAGAGGAATTAGACAAAATAAGGAGGAAATTCCTCTGGGCGGGGGGCGAAAGCATCACAGGGGGAAAATGCAAAGTCAATTGAAAAAGGGTCTATTGGCCAAAAGATTTGGGTGGCCTTGGTGTCATGAATCTGCAAAGTTTCGCATCAGCTCTCAGGCTCAGATGGCTATGGAACGAATGGGTGGCGCCGGACAAGCCGTGGGTGGGATCTGTGCTCCCATGCAATTAGCTAGACAAAGAGCTCTTTGCGGCCGCAACGACAATAACAGTGGGAGATGGCAAAACTGCACGTTTTTGGAGCTCAAAGTGGCTAGATAATCAAACACCGCAACTAATCGCCTTAGATATTTTTGCGGCCTCCAGAAGAAAGAATAGAACTGTCCATGATGCCATAGCAGAGAAAATTGGATCCGAGATATTGACGTGTCCCGTATCTCTGAGGCAAATCATCTCCAACAATATGTCCACCTCTGGAGAATGATCAGAGACATGAGGCCGCTAAACGAGAATGACGACAACATTCCATGGAACCTCACAGCAAATGGACAGTACTTGGCAAAATCAGCCTATCGTCTTCAATTCCTTGGGGCTGCCAAATCCGTCTTCTATCAGTCAATCTGGAAGGCCTGGGCACCACCCAAGTGCAAATTCTTCTCTTGGCTAGTCACGTGAAACAGAGTTTGGACAGCAGATAGGCTGAAGAAAAGAGGATGGCAAAACCAAAAGATTTGCCTACTTTGCTGCACTGTTGACGAATCGGCCTTACACCTCCTGACCAAATGCAGACTCACAAAGAGGATATGGGCAGAAATCCAGAGATGGACTAGGACTGACCTCCAAATGGACGACTGGGAAAACTGCCACTCAGTCGATCAGTGGTGGACCCTCATAACAGAATCCCCAAACACCCCGCGCAAACCACTAAGGACCCTGATGATTTTAACCTCGTGGGAAATCTGGTGCGAACGAAACGCAAGAATATTCCGCAGCAATGCTTCTGCACCGTCCTCAATTTTAGCAAAGATCAAGGAGGAAGAAAGAGCATGGGTCAAAGCAGGGGCCATAACCCTACAGGAGTTTGGAATTTTGGGAGATATCACTTAATATCCGCCTCTTGTCTTCCTTTTGCGGGTTATTGCTTTTTTTCGGCTAACCCTGTATATATCTTGTTATAATTTTCTCCTGCTCTATTAATATATTTAAGGCAAAAGCTTTTGCCTTCTTTCAAAAAAAAATACTACTCGTCCAGCTACAGCATATGAAGAAGAAGGCCCTCTCGAGCTCCCTCCTCCCCCGCATGGCGGCAACGTCGCGTACAGCTCGTAGAGACCACCTACGTTTGCTGCTCCCCGGTCTCCTTCTCCAGGCGCAAGAGCGTCGTCATCTTCATGGGGAACTGACAAAAGGAAAGGAATTCGTTAGTGTTAGTATCAGACCATGATCGAGAAAATAACCAAATCTCACAAAAAAGAAATGCATGCGGAACTTACCACCACCTGCTCGCCATGCTCATCCCGCGCCGCTGCCTCACCGGCGAGATCGCCGCTCTCTGTGCCCGCACTGTCGCCATCAGCGAGCGCCACGCCCGCCACGGCGTCAACCGCGCTGCGCCGCGCCGTTCCCAGTCCCCGCCTCCTCGGTGATGGCGGTGTCCGCGTCGCCCACGCAGCTGCTCCGCCATGCCAACAATGGCGGCGCCGCCGCCAGGCACCAGCAGGTAGTCAGCATCGGGGACCTGGTGGATGCCCTGGTTGAGCGTCTCAAGGCGCGGGACCGCCCGCCCCCGCGCGTCACCGTCCGGCGCCCACCGCCCGCTCCCACGCGCCGCCTGCCCCTCCGTGCGGCGGGCAACGTGTAGGCTGCGACGGGCGCGATGCTGAGGCAGGAGGCCGCCGGGATAGAAGGTGGGCGAGGAGGAAATGGCGAGCGGTGGTCGCGGGAACGGCCTACTCCTCCGCCGCCGCTGCCTCCCTCTTCCGCCTCTCTTGCTCCTCCTCCCTGTCCTCCTCCCGACGCCGCTCCAGCTCTCGACACGTGCCTCCGTCCGCCGTCCCCCGTCCTCTTCCCGACGCTTCCGGCCATGGCTCGCCTCTCCGCCATGGC
Source organism: Oryza meridionalis (assembly GCA_000338895.3). NCBI lineage: Eukaryota > Viridiplantae > Streptophyta > Magnoliopsida > Poales > Poaceae > Oryza > Oryza meridionalis. The sequence goes on along the minus strand of CM002535.2, from coordinate 10,527,452 downwards.
CGCCGGCGCCCGCCTCTCCCCATCCCCTCCACCTCCCCGCGCGCCGTGTGCGCGTCGACCGCCAGCCCGCCCCCGCGTCGCTGCCCATCGTCCTTCTCCGCACCGCGCCATCCGTGCCGGCCGCCGGCGTGCGTGCCGCTGCCGCTGACTGATGAAGAGAGAGAAAGATAGATAGAGGAAGAGAGAAAGTGGAGTCTGACATGTGGGTCCCACCATTAAAAAAAATAAAATACTGACTGGATTGCCACGTGTACGCCACGTAGACCAAAACCACCGCGGATTAGGTTGAGGGGGGTAATTCGTCCGGTTTGTATAGTTGGGGGTGAAAGATATCCGGTTTTGTGGTTCAGGGGGGTAATTCGGGCGACCGCGATAGTTCAGGGGGTAATTCGTACTTTTTCCTAAAACAAAATAACTGGTCCTATATATATCTCCGTAAGCGTAACAAGACAAGACAGATGAACGAGACTTGCAGCCTCATCTTTTCGCTTATACTTATGCTTATCAGGTAAAATTTAAATTTTCAACCTTAAATTTGGAGTTGATTTTGAGGTTTTTTTTCATCAAAGTTTATTTTTCAGCCTTTGTTTTAGGTCGTTAAAAGCATGTATATAAAAGTTTTATTCACAAATTATTTTTCATTTACGAATATACCGTTTGACTTATGTTTATAATAAGCCAACGATGGAGCCCTCGGGAAACTCGCTAGGGATGAGGGACCTCAGGCATCTCTCAAGCATCTCCCTTCATCCCGATTGACAGTGACTACTGCAACTCTATTTACGTTGATCAGGGTAAAGATAAGGCAAGGACAGGTGCGGACTGGCGGCTCTTCCTTCCTGATAAGATTAATCATTAATTTATTTTTTCATTAATGAATTATTTAAGCACACCTATCATGTCTGGCAGAACAACAAAACACTTTCTCTGGGATCAAGCTTGCTATTAGTACGTGAAAAAGTACCAGGAATCATAAATGCAGACACTGTGTCAAAACCAATTGAATCGACGGAAGCATCCAGTAATTGTGCTGTTATGAACTTATCAGCCTCATCCGCTGTCAATGCACCAGTTTTTTTAGCAATAAAATAATATGGACATATGGAAGACCACGTTTCTGAGATTCGACGTGTATACAACTGCGAAACATCATAAATAAATAAAGTGAAAAACTTATTTAAAATAAATGGAGTACGATTAGAATAAAAGTAATGTTTCAAACCTGCAGTAATTGCATCAAAAAATTTATTCTTTGTGATATCATCGATGAAGAGATGCAGCTTCATATGAAATACATGATCAATAATATCAAGCATGTTAGATGGATGTTGCCCATGAATTAGAGCCAAAGCTTAGTGTTGGTATTTCTTACGATCACAGATAAAATCCGCAAGCGCACGGATATACCGATGTAGCACTTTCCTTAAGGAGTATTCTAAAGGGTATCGAATCTAAGGGAACGTGTGTGGTCAGATCTTCCTCCGGTTTATCCAAGAACACCAAGCAGATGATAGGCCAGGATTGAGAGGATTTACTGGTGAGAAACAGTGTCTAGGGAAAGCTTAAGTTTAATCCTAACGCAATACTTAAGACACTGGCAACCCGCTATTCCCAGAAGTTGCTCTACTATATACCCGGACAAGGAGGACTTAAGTGATTTTGAGGGCTGTCACCATCTCTACACCCACCTCAAACGTACTGTGGATACGCATCAATTAGTGGATATCAATTACCTAAACACCACGTCTAAGCAATTAATATCTACTTTAGTGTTTATAACTCACCAAAGCAATCACTATGTTTTAGTTGATTATAGTGAACAATAATCCCATATGCTATTTAGGAACTAACCAAGAGATAATTCTTACAAGATAAATCTAAATTACTCAGAAAGAATATTATATTGAAATCAGAGTAATAAACATAATAAAAGAAATGAGAGAAGATTATCGACAACTCCGGAATTCTTCTGACTTCTTCTACTCTACTCTCTTCCTATTCTAGTATACAATATAGTACAATAGAGCCGCTTATAATTCAGCTCAAGCTTGGAAGCGTGTGTTGAAGTGAGTGGAGTGAGGTCTTTATATAGGGGTAGGTATGACGGTTGTACTATGCGAATTATCGGAAATGCCCTGCAACCACCATCGGGAGATGATCAGGACCATCCATGACAAACCCCACATCCAACGGTGGAGCTGGTGGTTCGGCCGAACTAGGTGGTTTGGCCGAACCTGGGCTGGGCCCACCTGGCCTGGCCTGAGCAGCCATCCGTTGAGAATGTAGAAATTCATACTCCGGATCGTGCCGCAGTTCTGTTCAGGGACGGTTTTGACGAAGATTATGGCAATACTCTGAACTATTTCAGCAAGAAGAAACCACTCGTCCCTTTGCCGCCTCCCGATCCTATGGAACTTGGGTTCCTAAGGGAAACCGTTCGGGAGCTGATATCCATAATGAGCGACGAATGGCTAAGGGAGGCAGAGCTTTCATCCGAAGTAATTCGAATAAATACCGCTCCCCGAATCATTCCTTGCCATCTGGAAGGTAACGACGTTTGTATTCTCTACAATCCAACCGTTGAGGCCAATCTTGTTTCTGAGTCTTTTACATTCGCTTATTTAAGCGATGAGGCAGTGACCCCGACAAACAAATTCTTCAAGCACCCGAACGGAAATATCATTGAAGGATTTGGGATTGTACAAGATGTGCCTGTCTGCTTTGAAGACAGGGAGGCAATCTTGGATTTCCACGTCTCTGGAATCCAAGATTTTGATATCCTAATTGGGCTTCCCATTGAGCAACTTCTCATAAACACACCCCGATTAGATAGCCTCAAAATAACTTTGGGAGGGAATGAATTCTTAGTTCCATTCTCGCGGGCAAGGATCGCCTTGACTGACCCTCTCCCAGAAATTGAGTCAGCGGAGGAGGTTACAGCAGTTCCCCCTCACGAGTCTCCTGAGGCCCTTCTGGAAGATGAAGTTCTCGACTTCATCAAGGAAGAAGCGGAACCCGGTGAGACTCTCGATCTGCCAATCATGGAACCACCACTTCGACCTCCGCTTAAGCTTAAACCTCTACCTCAAGGCCTACGCTATGCTTTCCTACACAATGACAGAGAAGCTCCTGCCATAATAAGTGACAAGCTCTCTAAAGACGAGACTCAATGTCTTCTGACTGTGTTAGAAAAGCATAGCGCTGTTCTTGGCTATTCCCTTCAAGATCTCCGAGGGATTAATCCTGCACTTTGCACTCATCGTATCCCTATTGACCCCGAGAGTACTCCCTCTAGGGAACCTCAACGACGGCTCAATAATGCGATGCGTGAAGTTGTAAAGCAAGAGGTCCTGAAACTCCTGCATGCCGAGATTATTTATCCCGTACCATACAGTGAGTGGGTTAGCCCGGTCCAGGTTGTGCCAAAGAAGGGAGGAATGACGGTCGTTGCAAATGCACAAAATGAACTTATTCTGCAACGAACCGTAACCGGATGGAGGATGTGCATAGATTACAAGAAGCTTAACAAGGCTATGAAAAAGGATCATTTCCTGCTACCCTTCATTGATGAAATGTTGGAACGGCTCGTAAATCATTCATTTTTCTGTTTCCTTGATGGGTATTCTGGGTATCATCAAATTCCCATCCATTCGGAGGACCACAGTAATACTACGTTCACATGCCGATGTCCTTCGGATTGTGCAACGCTCCTGCATCTTTTCAAAGGTGTATGATGTCTATTTTCTCGGACATGATCGAGGACATTATGGAAGTCTTCATGGATGACTTCTCTGTCTATGGAAAGACCTTCAGTCATTGTGTACATAATTTAGACAAAGTCTTACAACGATGCCCAGAGAAGGACATGGTACTTAATTGGGAAAAGTGTCATTTCATGGTCCATGAAGGGATAGTTCTTGGCCATCGAGTGTCCGAACAAAGAATTGAAGTTGATCGTGCCCAAATCGATGTAATAGATCAGCTTCCTCCTCCTATGAACATCAAGGGAATCCACAGTTTCTTGGGACACACAGGCTTTTATAGAAGGTTCATCAAGGACTTTTCTACAATCTCCCGACCTCTGACCAATTTGTTGGCCAATGATACACCCTTTGAGTTCGATGACGTGTGCCCGAAATCTTTTGAAATTCTCAAAAAGGCACTCGCCTCTGCTCCAATCAATCAACCTCCTGATTGGACTCTGCCCTTCGAGATTATGTGTGATGCAAGCGATTTCGCCGTTGGTGCGGTCTTGGGCCAAATCAAGGATAAAAAGATTTCGCCGTTGGTGCGGTCTTGGGCCAAATCAAGGATAAAAAGCATCATGCAATCTGCTACGCTAGCAAAACTCTAACCGGAGCTCAATTGAATTATGCAACTACTGAAAAAAGAGCTGCTCGCGGTTGTTTTTGCTATCGATAAGTTTAGATCTTACTTGGTGGGAGCTAAGGTGATAGTTTATACTGATCATGCTGCTCTAAAGTACATACTTACTAAGAAAGATGCTAAACCACGTCTCTTAACATGGATTTTGCTCCTGCAAGAGTTTGACTTAGAGATTAAGGATAAAAAGGAAGTAGAAAATTCCGTAGCAGATCATTTGTCTAGGCTGCAGATTACTGACACGCATGAACAGCTGATAAATGACTTCTTGAGAGATGGCATGCTGATGACGGTTCGCGACTCCAACCCGTGGTATGCCAACATAGTGAATTACATGGTATCCAAGTACATATCACCAGGGGAAAATCAACGAAAGCTGAAGTACGAAAGTCGGCGTCATATATGGGATGAGCCATACCTGTACAGGGTCTGCTCCAATGGCTTACTAAGAAGATGTGTGCCGACTGAAGAAGGACATAAGATCATAGAGCGATGTCATGTCTCATCCTATGGTGGCCATTACGGTGCATTCTGTACCCAGACCAAGATTTGGCAATGCGGTTTCTTCTGGCCGACAATGTATGAAGATTCAAAAGAATTCGTCAGAAGATGCCCAAGCTACTAGAGGCAAGGAGGAATCACTGCTCGCGATGAAATGCCCCTCACATACAACCTGCAAGTTGAGATATTCGATGTTTGGGGTATAGACTTCATGGGACATTTTCCTAAGTCCCGCAACTGGGAGTACATTCTGGTGGCAGTCGACTATGTCTCCAAGTGGGTTGAGGCTATGCCGTGCAGCGTCACGGATGCGAAGCATGCCAAGAAGATGTTTACAGAGATCATCTTCCCGAGGTTTGGCACCCCTAGGATGGTCATAAGTGACGGAGGTTCGCATTTCATCGACAAAACCTTTCGAGACCTTCTACGAGATATGGGAGCCAAGCACAATGTGGCCACTCCTTACCATCCACAGACCAGCGGTCAAGCAGAAACATCGAACAAACAAATCAAGAATATTCTGCAGAACACGGTCAACAAAATGGGAACAGGATGGAAGGATAGACTGCCAGACGCATACCGGATAGCATACAAGACACCCATTGGAATGTCCCCCTATCAAATAGTCTACGAGAAGTCGTGCCAACTCCCTGTAGAACTCGCGCACAGAGCATATTGGGCCATCAGGAACTGGAATATGGACTTTGAAGGAGCAGGCAAATGGAGAAAAATGCAAATTGCTGAACTTGAAGAACGGAGAGAGAAGGCTTATCACAACGCGAAGATATACAAAGAAAGGACGAAGCGCTGGCATGATAAAAGGATAAAAATCAAGAAATTCAAGCCAGGAGACAAAGTGCTGATGTTCAACTCCAGGGTTAAGCTTCTTGGCCATGGAAAATTGCGCAGTAAATGGGAAGGACCGTTCAACATCATTGACACCTCTTCGCACTAGGCAATCACACTCCGCGACGACTCAGGTAACATATTTAAGGTAAACGGTCAACGCTTAAAGATTTTCCTCGAGCCAAATGAAACTTTAGATAAAGAATTGGATGTTATTGAATTAATTGATTATGAACCATAATGATCTCATCTATTGCATGCTTAAAACCTTGTAATGTTGTCATTTTTGTGCTTAGCTTAGGTTAGTGTGGGGGCCAGGAAAAGTTGGTGGCCAACTGGACCCACCAGGGTTCAGCCGAACCTCCTGGTTCGGCCGAACCAAGGTGGCACCCGTTCGGCCCCAATTTTGAATGACAAAGCAGAGGCAGGGGCTATGACTAAAGCCCCCATGGATTGATATGGCAGTCTCCCCCGCTCGTTCTTAATCTGTTTAGGTGCGAGTTTAGAGGTAGAACGATCGGATCACGCCCCTGAGCTAGTTCTTCTTCTTCTTCCTCCTTTGCAAAAGCCTCTCCTCTCAATTGTTCAATCTACCCTCAAACCTTCAATCCAAACCCTTGTACCATCAATGGCTGGCAAATCTTTAATCCCATACATCGGCTCTTCCTCCAATTCCACCTACAACCTCGACGGAGAGCCGACACCGGTAAATCAATTGATCCCGGTGGAAAACTATATAATGGAAGAGGTGAATGCACTGTGGGCGCAGCCCCTTGCGACGGTGCCTAGCTCCCCAGCAATTATGGAAACGGTTGGCGAACTCCCTGGTTTGGCCGAACCAGGGGTTCGGCCGTACCGTTCTCGGCCCCGTTCGGCGGTGCGATCCCTCTCCCCTCGCCATGTTACAAAGATTAAAATCCGGGGGGATTCGCCTGCGTGAGGCCAACTATTGACGGTCGTTATCGATCAGTTTCGACCGTCAATATTACCAAAATAGAGAAGAACTAGTGATGCTTACAATGCATATATTTGTTAGAATAATAATATTCCACTAGTATTAGGTATACTAACTTTTTGTAGAGAATGACAATAAAGTGGAGGAGAATCGACATCAACTCAGACGGTAAATCAATCGGACGGTGTCGAGAACCAGACTTATATATGAATGGGCTAAGAACTCAGAAATAACACGACACATTGGGCCAAAATTCACAAGTCTACAAAGGAGAACAACAAAGGAGGCCGCCAGCCGAAGATGGGCTGGGTTGGGCCAGCCCATGGTTCGGCCGAACCTCCCGTGGCGCCGATGGCTGCAGGGTTTGGATGGACGGCTGGATTTGATCCCCAATGACGGTTGGAGGTTATTACCAACCATTCCAACCTTCACAACCGTTATTACCTGCCTATAAAAGGAGTTCCTTTTCTCACTTCACTCACACAACTCAAGCAATAGCTCTCTCATTTCTCTCAAGTTTAGTTTAGTACTCCCTCCATCTATTTTTGATAGTCATATTTCCAAATCTGAAAAATTTATTTTTGATAGGCATATTTCAATTCAACAACTTATCATCTTAATGACTTCCTCGGATTTAATGCATGACTCTCCATTCTTCCACACAAGATTGGCTACATGGGCATCGAGAAATGTAAATATTAATGAATCGCTTGTTAGGATAAATTGTGACATACCTGCATCATATATATTGCAAAGCCAAAAATATGGACTCAAGAAGATCATCAGTCATACTCCTAGATCAAGGGTCTTTATTTACATTAAATGTAAACAGATGGCTGCTCAGGAACCTTCTCATCAATTGAACTAGCAGAAATGGATGGTTCAGATTGAGGCTCGATTGCTATAGGTTCCTCCATCTTGGACACGGATGCTTCCAGCCGAGGTTCATCAGATTGTGTCATGAAGGAAGTATTTTCTAGAATGCGATCGAGAATTATTCTTCCTTCTGATGGTGTTTTGTGCATGAATGATCCTCCGACGGTTATGTCCAGATAGAATGCAGACTCCTTATCCAGACCCGTATGGAAATGTTGCAATAGCACATACTCGGGTAAGGACAGGGTTGGTCCGGACTGCACTAAATTAGTGAATCTGGACCAAGCTGCACCGATTGATTCGTTTTTGATCTGCTGAAAACTGGGAATTTCTACTCGAAGGGAAGTAATACGAGTAACTGGGAAGAAGGCAAGACAAAATCTGTCTCGCAACTTTTCCCAGCTACCGTTTACACATCCAACGGTAGAGGTGTACCATTGCTTCGCTCTCTCTTGAAGAGAGAACGGAAACAATTTCCACCGCACAGTTTCTTGTCTCATGCCACGAATCTTAAGGCATGAACAGACTTGCTCAAAGTCTCGCAGATGATGGTAGGGATTTTCTAGATCAAAGCCAGAAAAGGGATTTTCCCTAACCATGCTGATTAATTCGGGGAGAATTTCATAGCCAGTTGTATAAATGGGCTCCGATGAAGGAAGTGGCTCATAAAATTCGCCCCTTGGAGCAGACAACTCGAAAAGAGGTTGCTCCATGGTCAAGAAGAATTTAACAGGAATACTTCTCTGGGTAGCAAGGGTAAAGGTAGAATAAAGAAATGAAAAAGGGATACGAGGATGAGCTGGGTTTGGAAATGATCAGCAACCGTTCCCCGGCAACGGCACCAGAAATATTTGTTGGTATTTATTACGATCACAGATGAAATCCGCAAGCGCACGAATATACCGATGTAGCACTTCCCCTATGGAGTATTCCAAAGGGTATCGAATCCAAGGGAACGTGTGTTCCTCCGGTGATAGGCCAGGATTGAGAGGATTTACTGGTGAGAAACTGTGTCTAGGCCTGTGTAGCTCTTTTGCAATGCATTGGAGTGTTGAAATCATCACCCTTGTCATGAAGCCTATAGGCATAATATTCTACCTCTATGGCACACGCTTCCGCTTAATCCCTGCTAATCTTCGACACTACCTATATGTAATGTTTTCATGATTGCCATCTTCTCCATAAGGGAATAAAATTGGGTACCACATCGCCATACATTTGCAATGATCTTCTTTGACCTTCATTAGATTGCTAGCCTTGTCTTCTACCATCTGTTCACGTTCAATATCGCTTGTACCTAAATCACCAACAACTAATCCAACAACCTCTGATGCTACTGGAGCACTACATATATCAACATGCTTGTCAGGAGATCCAAACAATCTTATAAAATAGCGGTCATCGGGTGGACCTACCCTAGAAAGTCTATCACGGGCAACACTAAATAATTTGAGAATTAGGATATGGGTATCAAGCATCTGCATCAGAGCTGCTACAATTTCTTCATTTGGTTGGAAGGTTCTATTTTTGTAGGTGCTAACATGCAATCTATTCATAAGCTCATTTTGAGTGTCAAATATGTACAACTGAGTATATTCTGGTCGTTTATCCTTTTTTGGTAGAAGTGACCCAATACGATGGCAGAGCTGACCACTTGTCTTGAATGTATATGGACCATGACCATCATTGATAGAATCAATTACATTCACCCCCGTTGATGTAAAAGTAAACATAGAGTTGTAATACCTTATATTCTCAAAGAAATGAACTGATTTAGCTCTATCCACTGCAGTTAGAAGACTATGCAAAGGCTCTGGGGGTGGCTTGTAGGAAGGCAAGATAATACTTCCTCCTTTGCGGCACTTTTAGTATAATGGTCTTGTTGTGTGACGTTGTCGGTCGATACACTCCTCATGCCAAAAGAACGCGCCAGAATAACAACATGTGTGACTTGGTGGAGACAGGCTCAACGGTGAGAAAACAAAACCTGACAATAAAAAGGGGAAATATGAGCTCGAGTTATCATTTTAGTGTAAAAGGTATCAATCTATTGAGGCAAGAGTGTATACATCGAGATTGAACATTCACAATTAAGCAGTCATGATTGAACAGTCGAGATAACATTCATGATTGAGCATCACATTCTTCCACCTCCAGACGTCGCCCGTTCCTCTCCCCGGCCACGAACCCTAGCGGCGCCACCAATTCGATCCGCTTCCCAGATGTTTTCACTTCCGATTGATTGCAAAAATTGGTTCCATGTCCGGCATCAATTCCCCCATATTTTCCCCATCAATCGTGCTCTATCTCACCATGAATCGTCGCCCTTTCATCTCCAGGGAACAGACGTTATTAACTCCGGCCGGCGAGCTCCCTAGCGTCATTCCTCCTCTCCGAGCTCCTAGAAAAGGATGCCTCGCCTTCCTCTTCCTCACTTTTTCCTCACTTCGAGCTCCCGTGCTTTCTCCCTTCCTCACCACGCCATTGTCTCTTTCCACCATGGTCGGCCACCTCCAGCCGCACCTTGCAATCGATCGAAGCAGCGCGGGTCCTCGGCGGTGCCACCCTTGGCCGCGCCTCAGCCTCCCCGAGCTCGGCCACACCCCCGTTTCGCCCGAAGGCCGCCGGAAGCACGTCCTCGCCGCGGACTAGTGAAGAACGCCATCTTCTCCCTCCTTCGGCAGCCTCTCCTACCTCGCCGGAGTGCCGTCTCACAGTGCCATCGTCACCGTCGGCCTCGCCTCCTTGTGCTCTTCCCCGGCCTCACCTTCACCCGATTTTTTTTGACAAATTGGCCCTTTTCCAAAACTTATTTCGAAACTAGTCCCTGCAAAAAACTTCAACCAAAAATAGGCCGTGGGCTTAGCGCCAGGGACCTTGGCGCTGAGGTCCCACGTGATAGCTCCACGAGCATTGGCGCTGAAGCCCCGCCACCGTGGCGGCCGAGGCGATTGGCAGGTACCTCAGCGCCAACAGAGATGGCGTTGAAGCGTATATGCTCAGTGCCAGACTCGTTGGCGCTGAGTTCTCCGCCTATACCTCGCGGCCAAGCCGCGCCGGCCCGGCACTCACTTCTTTTTTCCCCGCTGCTAGTTCATCCGCTTCGATCTCTCTCCTCCTCTCTGAAAATCGCCCCAAATCTCCCTCAAATCAAAGGCTATTTTGCAGGCATTGCATTGGAGATTGATTTGTAAGGTAAATCACCTCCAAAAACCCTAATTTCCCCAATGTTTCCTCATTTTTTGTAGAGTATTTTGGTTGAAACCGTGGGTTGTTGAATGTGGCTTGGGTTTTGGTGTGTATTAGGGAAAATCTCCCTTAAATCGAAGGCTATTTTGCAGGCATTGCATTGGAGATTGATTTGTAAGGTAAATCACCTCTAATAGGCCGTATTTCCCCAATGTTTCCTCATTTTTTTTGTAGAGTATTTTGGTTGAAACCGTGGGTTGTTGAATGTGGCTTTGGCTTTGGTGTGTATTAGGGAATGTGGGTAAGAATTACAGTGTTTGTTCATAGACAACTCTGAAACTTGTTTGTAATGTACGAATATTACTCGTACAGTTTAGGAATCAATTGGACTGGCTAAATTTATACTACTCCAGAGTTTGCAGCAGTTTGTGGGCACAAATTAATATGTTGAGTACAAAAATACAACTGCAAAATCTTTGCCTGTCCATAGGTCTGCACAGGCAAGATTTTAACCAATCCTATGACAGTAGATAGTCCAGAACTCTGAAGAGAAGCGAGAACTCCTACTATAGCATATTGCATTATTTGGAGAGTTTTGTTGTTATCTCCGTGGTTGCTATATCCTAGCTTGATTAGACATACCATATGCAGGCTGAAATCAGTCTTACTCCACCAATTACCACTATCTATTTTCCAGATTTTTAATAACAGTACATATTACATGCATGCGCTGACTGTGGTCTAAGCACTGTCCAAGCTCAGCTCAGTAGTAGTAGGAGAGGAGTACTATATATACTATATTTTCCTTCTTTCTTTCTTTTAGTACAAAAATGCTTATATGTTTCATCATGTTGAGACGTGTTCATATTTTCATGAAAGGGAAACATGTCCAGTTTTTTATGATCATTGGAACTCAAAGCTGCTTTTTTATGGATTCTCATGAAACATGTTTACATTGTCAAATCTTTCATCTCCTCGCATATTATCAATGTAAATGCAACATCCTTTAGTAATGACTTAATGTTTAATTGCAGGATGGTGCAGTTCCTAGGTCTAGAGGATTACTATGAGGTGAGGCACCGGGCTCCGAAGATAGCGGAGAGGTTAACCTCAAAATGCAATAGCCTTTTATTTGAATGACTATTTTTTATATATTGCATTGATTTACTAACACTTCCATATTTTTTATGTCTATTGATGCAGCGCCTCAAGACACTTCGAGTCAGAGGTCACACAACACACATGCTGTTCGATGACCGGTACATTCCGTACCTACGGCAGGCGAAGCTGTTGGCGTTTGCCACTATGGCGCAGCGGCCCATGCCTCTGTACAACGCCGCAGCTCTGACGGCTCTTGTGGACCGATGGCGCCCAGAGACTCACACTTTCCACCTGCCCAACGGAGAGTTGACGGTGACACTTGAGGATGTCACCATGATACTGGATCTTTCAATACGGGGCCAAGTAGTCACCGGTGACACTTCTTTTGGTAACTGGAGGGCACACGTGGTTCAATACCTTGGTGTTGAGCCTCCAGAGGCTCCTGATGGGCAGAGGCTGACGAAGACCTCTGGAGTTCCTCTTAGTTGGTTGCATGCCAAAACTTCTCACTCTGCCCTCCTGACGCTGACCAGGCGACGGTTCAACGGTACTGCAGGGCATATGTGTTGTACTTATTTGGTAGTATCCTTTTCCCTGACTCTGGAGGAGATATGGCTTCCTGGATGTGGCTGCCATTACTAGCTGATTGGGATGAGGCGGGTACCTATAGTTGGTGATCTGCTGCCATAGCGTGATTGTACAGACAGCTGTGTGATGCATGCCGAAGGACTAGTAATGATGCCAACTTAGCAGGATGTGTTTGGCTGCTACTGGTATGAGGCAATTTTGTATGATGGGTTTCATTTGTTGGTCTTAAGTTATACTCCCTCCATTCCAAAATATAAGGCATAACCACCCCTAACCCAAAGACCAAGAAATAATTATTATCATCTTGTAGTTTGGATCATCCTAATAAATACAATGCATGTATCCAATAGAATTAGAGAACATGAGAGTGTAGGATTTAAAAAAGTAATAATTTAATGGAGAATGGATCATAGTTAATTGCCACATGCATGCATACCTTATATTATGGAACATCTAAAAAAAGTGGTTGTGCCTTATATTATGGAATGGAGGGAGTAAATGCTAACAAGTTACATCTTGCAGGTCTGGATGTGCACTACAAGAAATGATGTGCACTACAAGAAATCTTATGATATATGACGCTTCATTTACGTCACAATCACACAAAATTTCGTCACGTTTGATAATCTATGACGCTCGCGTGACGAAAATTCATTCGTCACCTATCATGCATCTCTAGTGGCGTTCTATGACGAAACCTTATTTTTTTCGTCATTAATCTAGTGACGATCCTTCTGTCGTCATAACTTTGTGACGCTCATATTCGTCATTATCTAGCTAAAAACGTCATAAAATATCTGATGACCTATTAAAATCCGTGTATTGAGCACCCTGTTTATGGGATTAGCCCAATGGCAAGCCCGACTAGATTTTAGCCTAGCCCATCTATGATGTAGCATATTTTCAGCCCAATTCTATTTTATCCATTTGCTTTAAGGAAAAAGTACAACGAAGGTCCCTGAACTTGTCATCGAGTTACAAAATCGTCCCCCAACCGCAAAACCAGATACCTCTCATCCCTCAACTTACAAAACCAGTGCAAACTAGGTTCCTCGGCGGTTTTGACTCCGGTTTTGTCCTACGTGGCAGCTGACTCAGCGTGGGACCCACGTGTCAGCGACTATTTCCCTTCCCCTCACCACCTCTCTTCATCTCTCTCTCTCCTCTCTAGTTCTCTCAAGGAGCACGGCGGCAGGAGAGGCGCGCTGGTGGCTAGCGAGGGAGGAGAGCCGGTGCGGACGCGGAGGTCGTGGACTTCCTGTGCGGTTGCCACGGCTGTGTCGCGTGCGGCATGACCCACAAGGCCGTGTCGCGTGCGGCCTGGCGGTCATGGTGGACGACGGCGATCACGGGTGCCGGGACACCGGGGTGGCAAGACTGCGTGGCGCGGAGATGAATGTGGCTGCGGTGCAGGAGTCGGTGGCCGAGTGTTGACGGTCGTCATCGACCAGTTTCGACCGTCAATATTACCCAATGTATGAAGACTAGCTATGCTTGCAATGCATAAATTCCATATCTACTTCCACTATATACTATCTACTAGCATCTATGTAGGAGAAGCACATATAAATGGAGGAGAATCAACAACAAAATAGACGATCAATCAATCAGAGGCTGTCGAGATCCAGACTTATGGATAGATAGGCTGAGAACTCAGAAAAGACATGATCAATTAAACCCAAAATTCCATGTTTTGGATTGAGGAGCAAATGAAGAGTCGGCCTGCCAAAAATTGGGCCGTTTGGGCTAGATAATGGTTCGGCCGAACCCCCATCACAGCCGTTCAGGCTGGGGTTTGGCGTGGACGCTCCGGATGAACTCCTGATGACGGTTGCGGGGCATTTCCGACAATTCCCATGCTCTACAACCGTCATACCTGCCTATAAAAGGACCTCACCTCCTTCACTTTCAACACACACTCAAGCAAGGATCAAAGCTCTCTACAAAGTTAGTAGTAGTGTTAGTGGAGTAGAGTTAGAATAGTTCTAAGTCCGCGGAGGCTTCGGGGAGTTCGGTAAAGGTTCTATAGCTTTTCCTTTCTTCTATGTAAGACTTCCATTTATCAATATAATATTCTTCTTTATACAAGTTCGGTACTTTATTCCAATCATAGAGTATGAGTACCAGTCTTAGTTTATTCACAAGTAGTATAATCTGTGTGGTTAAACCTTCTGGGATTTGCATTGATGCTGGTATAATGTCTGATTACCGGGTCATAAGTCTGCTCTGGCTAGGCCGAGAGCTATGGCTTGGGGACTCAGATGCTCTGCACCGATTGCAAGGCTGTAGAGTAATAAGTAGTAACTTAAGCATGGGGTTTAGGTTATCACTTATCATTATTTTGGGGTATATTCTCTGGGTGATTTGCAGGCCGCTGATGGTGACAGCTCAGTACGGGCGTCTGCCCCGCAGTTTATATTACTGCATTCAATTTCCTGGGGTTGGATACACCTCCGTATCCTACTTCGGTTGGAGGGTTATGACAGGTTGTCGTAAGAAACTCGGCAACCTAGGGTAACTTTGCGATGCATCGGGAGGGCATAGCTATGCTTGGGCTTAGCTATGCTGCATTGTTAAAGGGGTTATACTATATAGTGTATACTAGTTAGAATATACTAAGATGTTGTGTACATAGTGTATACATAGTGAATAGAACATATCTAACCTACTGCCACTTAGCTATAATTAGGAGATGTTGGAGTTAGCTAAATCCTTAGCTGTGTGTCACTCTACTCTTAAACTTAACTTACCCCTGCATAGGCTTTGATGTATATAAGTAATATATAAACTATTAGCATAGTACCCTCTTATCATATCTTCCCTTGGGATAAAATAAATACGATAACTTGGAATACTCCCGGGTGAAATGCTGCAATGGTATATCCATGCGCTTGTAGATTACATCTGTAACCGTAATATATCATGATTATTTCTAGTGCTATTACTGGGAATTATATTTCCAGTAGTGTCGCTAAGAAATACCAACACCGAGGCGGAGAGGTGGTGGAAGAGCAGCTCGGCATGGCAGAGAGGAGAGCGAGGGGGCCAAGGAGAGCAGCGAGTACAGCTCCAACCTGTTCGAGCTCGACAGAATTTTCTTCTTTATTCTACTCTTACAGCCCAAAAATGTTCTTGTGATCTTGTCGATCGAAGAGGCAACATCAAGATCTCTGACTTTGGCCTAAGTGCTTTGTCTCAACATCTTGGGGTATGATAATGATTTGATTGAATTTTGTTCTATATAAATCACCTGTTGTTCAATTTACTGAATCATTTGCACTCCCACTTTCAGAATGATGGATTGCTGCACACAACATCTCGCAGCCCCAATTTAAGATGCTCAAATCTTCAGGGCTGATAATCCAAGACAGTTTAAGATGCTCAAACCTTCAGGGCTGATAATTTCTCCAACCAGTAGATCAATACGTTGTTTACTGGTAAATGCAAAAAACGGTGTGCTCAAAAGTGCAAACCAAGCAGTGATTTCAGATGAATATACTTGTTATCAATGATCATCTAACATATGAGAACATCACAATAAGAATTATGAATCTAGATCATACATCCGGGTCCCTGATCATTTGGCCAAGCAAACACCTCACAGCAACACTATTTCAGGGTTCATAATTTTTCTAATACATTGTTCACCAGCAGATCAATACATTGTTCACTGGTAAATGGTACAGTATAACAAGCAACATCAAACAATTCAAAATGGCATGCACAAAGGTGCAAACCAAGCAATCTACTTCTCAGATGAATACGTTGGCTCGCGCGTATGTCGAGTGGGGCGTCGCTGACGTCGCCGGTGGTGGTGGTTGGCGGCCGCGTGTACGAGAAGCGCCAGCCATGCTTGGCCGCAACGCAGGCGGCGCAGACGAAGGTGTCGTCGTCGGACTAAAGGCAGTAGCGGTGGGCGACGGCATCGTTGCAGAGGCGGCAGGTGGCGACGGGGACCGGCGGCGCGAGGATGGGGAGGAGGACGACGAGAGCGAGCACGGCGCCGCCGCCTCGGATTCGCCGCGGCCTCTCCGCCATCGCAGCCGCCGCCACCTCGGATTCGCCGTGGCCTCTCCGCTCCGCCGCTGCCGCCTTGGATTTGCCGTGGCCTCTCTGCCATCGCAGCCACCGCCTCGTGGCCCGCCGCCTCCTACTCTCTCACCTCGCCCCGGCGGCCTCGTCCCCAGCCACCGGCCGGCTTGCTAGAAGAGAAGAGAAGAGTGAGAGAGAGAAGGAAGGGAGAGGAGGGGAAGATAGAGGGTGCTAACGTGGCATCC
Organism: Oryza meridionalis; assembly: GCA_000338895.3. NCBI lineage: Eukaryota > Viridiplantae > Streptophyta > Magnoliopsida > Poales > Poaceae > Oryza > Oryza meridionalis. Next base: position 10,510,736 of record CM002535.2, on the reverse strand, counting down.
TGACATGCGGGGCTCACGTGGGTCCTACGCTGACTCAGCTATCATGTAGGATAAAACCAGGGTCAAAACCATCTAAAGACATAAAGTGAACGATTTTTGTAAGTTGAGGGATGTATTGTATCTAGTTTCGTGGTTGGGAGACGATTTTGTAACTCGATGACAAGTTGAGGGACGTTCGGTGTACTTTTTTCTTACACTTACGTGGAAGTGGGTTTGGAGACTGAAAAATGAAGATGTTTGTTAGATTAATGGGCTAGGCCCAATTAAATCCTAATAAATTCCATTGGCCCACATTAAGTGCTATGGGTAATAATACCATCTTGGAAATCTAAGTGAAGAGGTCTTAACTTAAATACGGACTAGTGGAGAGTCTTTGTTGACCGGTTGAGATGGTGCGCGGACAGCTAGGTGGGGCGGGGCGGGGCGAGGCGAGGCAGCCAGCTGCTGCTCTCTCTCTCGTTTTGTAACGGACGGTAATAAACACGGAGAATTGATTTCATATTAATGAGCATGTCGGTTACGGAATTAAACGCCGTGAATTGATTCCGTCGGTTAAGGAATTAAATGCCATGAATTGATTCCGTATTAATAAACGCGTCGGTTACGAAATTAAACACCGCGGTTGATGACTCCGAAAGTTACTCTCGCGCTCACATATATATATACTCCGCAGCGACCAGAAGGAGGCGGAGAAGTTCTTCCCGACTCTTGCACTTCAAGTTCCTCCTCCTCTGTTCCTGAGCTGCAGAATCCTTCCCCAGTTCTGTTCACCTGCGCGCACAGGTGTACGGGACGAGCTGGTGCCTTTGGAACTCCGTCCGCTTGAGAACTTTCACGGGTAGGCGGGCGATCAAGTTTTTGGGTAGCGCTTCAAGCACGACTGCTCCTGTTCTTCGTTCTTCGACGACAACGTTGCATCTTCCTCTACTTCTGCTTCACCATGGCTTCTACTGGAGAGAACGGAGGAGACAACATCAACGGAGGCAATACGAATGCCTCAACATCTTCTGCACCATTCTCTGTGTATAAGATTCTAACTTTATTTGATTTTCTTCTTGTTATTTACATGTTCACAATGTTATCCATAGGATTTCAATCCTATGTGAATGTCAACGATGTCTATGCTTATTTTACCAAAAGTATTCTCATGTTTATGTTTAGCCTTATCACTAGATCACTTCTCATTGTATATGTCATGTTTATTGTCTTAATATTTTGGATTAAAATATGCCGAATTATGATCAAATTTCCAACAATGTTTTGGGGAAAGGCCAAATATCCTTGAAAGAAAAATTTTAGTACAAAAAGCTTAAAGTTGGAGATGGACAGTTCTGGTCTGGGTCGATGAACATGGGGAATGGCAAATTGCAATACCCATCTATGTACATAACCTTTACTTAGGAGACAACTGTGCCCAACGTTAAAACTGAAGTGTGGAATAGTTTTAGGTTCAGAAAATTTCTCGTGGAAGAGAGGTAACTTTCATGGTGCAATCTGAAGAGAATGCCAGGATATTGTCCTAACTTATTCAAAAGATAAACTGGTTTGGACACTTAAAAGAGTCAAAAACTCGATAATCACTGTCAATTCTTTTTCTAAAGCTGTCAAATTCCAGAGTTGCTCCTATTCTTTTAAGAAACTGTGGAAAATGCGTTCCCTCTAAATCCAAAACTAAGTTTTTTTTTTCCTGGTGGTTCTTTAAAAACAGCACTTTGACACGAATATCTTATAAAGAGAGGGTGGGGAAAGGTGGTAATAACTAACGTAAATTTTGCTGCATCGTAGAAACTGTAGAGTTTTTTTTTTTTCTTTACATACCCACTTGCTACATCGTAAAAATGGATCCTATTAGAGGTGCTGAGGTGGGTTATACTGGCCTATATAACAAGAAGAAATATAACATGCTGAAATGGGGTACTTTTGGAAGACCCAAATAGTTTGGAGGAATGGTGTTTCTGGAAACTAGAAGGACGAATATATGCTTGCTGCATAATTAGGTATTTAAGGTTGAATAAAAACCCTCAATATGTTGGCTAAGCTGCTAAACAAAATACATACATAGAGATTTTCTTTTTTCAAGGGACAGCTCAAGGGGGATCATAATTCTGGTAAGGAATACATGAACTTAATTAACAGATGGTGTACTATATGGTGTTAGAGGAAAGTGAATAATGGACCCAGAACTACTTTTTTTTTTATTTGAACAACTCCTTCGAAAACTTTGTACCCTGAATTATATTTGATTAGTGAACAACAATCTGAAACTGCTGCAGAACTCTTCTCAGGGGACTATTGGTAGCAAATTTTAGAAGGAACTTTGGACCTGTTGAGGTAGAGAGTTTAGATAGGAGAATGTTGTCGCAAGAACAAGGTGAATTGATCTGGTGTTATTACAAAAAGGGTTTTTTTATAAACAAACATATGTATGTAATCCTGAGAAATTTTTTATTTGGAGGTAACAAAATCTGATAAAACTCATTTTTTTCTGTGTGGCAATCAGAAATAGAATATAGTGTGCAGTGCGATTGATCAAGAAAAATTGAACAGACAACTAGAACTGTAAGCTTTGTGCCTCGGTGGGATTGGAGAGAAAATTGAGCATATCCATTTGTGTTGTGTGTCATTAGAGAAGTTTATGAATTAGTTTTTGTACCAGATTTCTTCCAGGACTGGTTGAGAGTAGTTGGGCAATCTAATCCTATAAAAAAGTAACACATAGGACTAGGATCTGCACTTCGCTCTACACTACCTGCAATAACTTCGTGTTCAGTGATGTCATGAATTAATCGCTGCAGGTGATTTATAAAATGGTTCATTTTTGCAGAAATAAAAATCATTGAGCTGGGAAGAGGACAGAGGCTGGTTGATTTAGTCGCATGACAAGATCCTGGACCATCTGAAGGTGTTGTTTCCTACTGATGTCTACCTGAGGAAATATGAATCCTGAAGCAACTTATCCTTTTGTTCCTAAGTTCAAGTTTGTCCAGATTGTATAACTTTTGTACTGTTGATGATCCTGCGCGTCTTTTCTGGTAACCCCAACTTTTATTTTATTCTATTCTACGAACCTCTGCTCTGAGCTTTCTTTCCTGGTAATCCCAACGTTTGTTCTAAAAAAAATTGGCTAATTGCTAGTGTCACTTTGTTTAATTACCTACTATAGTGAAGATAGGATGGGGAGCAGAGTATATAATATCTATGTTGTCCAAATACATCATTGCTTGGCAGTTAAATCTAAATGGTCTTTTCCAGAATGCAGCTATAGAAAGCAATTATATAGTCTTATCCTCCTAATTTTTGTGTCACTGCTAGAAATTTTCTACATTAATTTCGATCAGATTGGTTTTTGAATAGTGATCTAACTTTGGATTACAGCTAATATTTGTGGCATAACTAATTGACTTATGGCATGCTTGCGTGTGAATTTGAAACCTAGGACATATAAGAGTCTCCTGTGTTAGGTACAACATGCAAAATTCATTGCACTCTACAATTGTTAAAACTGAATGGTATTTTCGTAATGTTCATTGATGCAGGATCATTCATATTCAGCCTAACGGTAGGTTAACATGATGCAACTCAGTTAACTGTTTCTACTTTGTGCTTATGTATTGTGATTTTCTTGGATTGGACAATTTTCCGAAGAGCTGTTCCCTCTGAATGTGCTGGTAATTCTGCAATCAAGGGTGTCATCCACTAGGAGGATACAGGAGAGAATACCGAGTTCTTATCAGCAATGCCATCATCCAGTGAAAAAAGTAAAGGTTTCCTTACATATCAACATACTTCTTAACTGGAATTCTAATTGTTTATTAGTTTATGGCCTATTGTAAACAGATTTTAACCTTTAGCCATGATGCTAATTCTCCAACAGACAACTTATTTCTTTGGATTTAAAATCCAGGTAGTGTAGGACTACTGAAATTACAACTTGAGAAAATGCAATATATATTGGGTTTTGGCAAGGAACGTCTTGGGGGAAATCAGTGCTAATAAGTTTGACCTCAGACCTCACAAGTTTAATTATCACAGCACTCATTATGTAAATGGAAAAATAAGCAAGCATTAAGGAAAAATAAGGGGTAGTAGCTTGTTGTACCTTCTCACGGGACCTCCCACTTACTATGGAAGTAGGGAATAACCTCGCAATATTTCTCACAGCTTCACGCATCTGATAGTTTTTGTTTTGGGTTCAAATAAACAAATGTTAGATAAATAAATTTTAGGTATATCAAAGTAGCATTTTAGTATGGTGTATGCTCATACCTCAGGGGACATGAATGCCTCTCAGGATCATCCACGATGGGCGAAAAGGTGCCATCGTAGTCCAAAAACAGTGCAATCCTCTTTCCATGTGCATTGGCTGTGATTTCCTCAAATGATAGCAAAGCCGAAAGGCATTCAACCTGCAATTAAAAGGAAATGTTCAATTCATGATAAAGCTGTTGGCAAAAATAAATGTGTGTGCCAAGTGAAAAATACAAACACTGTTATAAATAGTGATGACCTTCTTACCTGTCTTCTAGTGTTGATTGTACTCCTACTGGAAGCTTTTGGGTTTTGCCTCCATTTTTTCCATCCAAAATAAAGTGCTATAAGTAATACTGTGATCACTATTGCACTAGCAATTGGCAGTACAATGCAAAGAATTGTCTTTTTCTTGTTACGGTTTCTCGATTTTCCTGCACAGTTGACATATTATCAGTTATGCTTTGCTGCTTTCAAATTAACGCAATTATCAGTTATGCTTTGCTGCACAGTTGGGCGAATAGAACTTGTAGAAGTGTACTAACAGTATCTCACCTAAATTTATTGATAGCTTTTATTTGCATGTCAGGACATGATAAGAACTTAATAATCTAACAAACTAGAGTAAAATATTACTAACTTCTCACAGGGATCGTCATATAGGAAAGCAAGAATATGTTTATTCAGTCATACCAAAGGGATTAGTTATTTTTTTAGTCAAGAACATATTTCTATATACTTATAGTACTAACATACAGTTGACATAATATATATTTTATTAATAAAAGGGGTAACTAAGATTGTGTCCCTTACCTTCAATCTTGGATGCAGACTTGTATGTGGATAAATTAACCATTGGATGACCAGTGTAGAAAGGGTACAACTGATACTGATAACCGCACCAGATCGTTGTTTTACTTCCTTCCATGGACCCATTAAAACCTGGTGTGGAAATCAGATCCTCAAGACACAACTGACAACTTGAAGATATCAACTCCGGTAAGCATTGTGCAAGCCCAAATATTGTGTACTTGTAGTTATCTACTAAGAACATTTCTTGTCAGTAGCAAATTTTGTAGACAAATTGGATGCTTTGCTTGCTACCGCAGTTATAAGTAAAATAACCGCCTTGTCAAACTCTTGCTGAATTTTGATATAGGACTTATCACTGCGCATAGCAATTAAGTGTACCATATCATTCATATCAAAGTGAATCTTCTCACTAGAAATCCGAAGGCTGCACAAGTCGTAATGTATGATTGCTTGCATTCTAAGAGCACATACCATTTGCACATCCCGTAGCACCTGGCTGATGCAATTCTTGCAGGTAGTGCTGTTGGTGTCACCACGACAGTGTCCAATTGCATACATGTGCTCTTCTTCTAGGTTGGCTGTGACCCTAGCAAATAGAGTAGCAGAAGACGAGACCTTCAGTGGTAGCATTTTTTATAATAAAGCCACATCTTTTCCATAAGTACTGTTTGATGTGCTGTTTTGGACTCCACATTTAAAACTCCACCAATCTGTTCATAGTCCCATAGCACATCCTATTAACAACAGAAATCCAAGAGTTCCCATTGTGATTGCCATCATTCAAAGAGATTGGCACTTAAATCTAGAAATCAAAATTTAGACAAAGTTAGTCCCAAATAATAATGTCACACGCACAAACACATGAGTGCGTAAACAGGCTACAAGATAGTAAAATTCACTTCTCAGTTTCAGTTACGCAGTTTCAGTTTTAGCACATGGGTTCTAGGAAATGATTTAGCTACTGTCAACAATTGGATATACTTTGTGTGGTCAATGTTAATAAGGCTTAGTGAGCTTAATACTAGTTACCAGCATGTCCTTAGTTACAGAAGAGAACAAGGGCGGAGGTAGAAAGTAGCATGAGTGGGGGCCAATGATCTACCACTCAGGTAGACTTAGAAGTACAAAGTGTTAAGGGGGCATTTGCCCCCATTCGTTGCAAAATTGAGTGAGAGCCAAGGCCCCCACTTGTTACACTCTAGATCCGCCCCTGCACGTTTTTTAACCTGCTAAATAGTGTTCCATAAAAAACTTTATATATAGAAGTTGTTTTCAAATAACAAATAAATCTATTTTTTTCAAGTTTGTAATAATTAAAACTTAATTAATCATGTGCTATATAGCTTTCTTGTTGTCCACATCCTAATTTCACCTTCATCTTTATTAGATAAGAAGACTACCAAGAAGTTCCATGTACTATAGTACTATCAGCTGGCCACAGCATCTGAGGAGGTAGCAGGGCAAAAACTTGGTGACTATAACGCTGCATGCATCTGCAGCAGATGGAGACATGCACAGCCAAAACTTGCATGAGTATGGCCATAGCATGCGTACGCTCCTTTGCCCACGCAGACAACCATCTTCGGTAACCTAGCTAGCCTCTGCTCGTGCTGTTCACAGTTTCACTTTCACGACCTCGCGCACCCAGCACCCGGGAACGGTCAAAATTAAAGAAACCCAGCCACCGAGTCACGCATGGGATCTGGGGGTACACCAACGAGTAAATATCTGAGAGTGTGAATGCTTTCGCGCGCGATTGGTTGTGAGCAACTAAACCATTTTAAATAAAATCCATTTTGATCCCTAGGTTTTATGGGGAGTACTATACTTATGGATGTAAAATAAAACTGCTAATGTATATATAGGATGCTACAACATGAATTAATACCACAAGAAGGCGCTCCCCAGAAAAACGATTTTTCCCAACACCTAAGTTTTATTTTTACAAGCATATATACTAAAAAAATTTTGCATGTAGAAATAGTCGGACATCATGTAGATCTAGCCCCGCTAGCAAAAAGGGCCTAAAGAGGATAGCCTAAAAAATACCATTATTTTTACAAGCGGTCCTCTTTAGACCCCAATGGTAAAAATCGATTTTCATAGGCGGGACCTAAAGTGGTCTGCCTGCAAAACGTGGGAGGGCTAATAAAATTGGCATCCGAGCAGCACAGTGTCTAAGTCACTCACGCCTCTATCAGATCTCTCTCACCATAATGCTCTCTCTCTCAGCTCCCTCCCCTCAATCCTCCAGTCCTCCCTCACCCTCCATCACTCTTGTTGAGGAGCAAAGGGTGGTGCGGCGGTAGGGCATCAGCGGCTCCCCTCCCATTCCTGTCCTAGATTTGGTAGAGGGCCAGACAGTACTACAGAAATAGTCTTTCCAAATAGCCAAAATGCATTTTCGTAGGTGGATGTAGTAACCGCTTGACCTAAGGTATCAGTGAAAATCGAAATTCTCCCAAGCGAGTAGCCCACCTGCACAAAAAAATTGGTTTTTCGTAGGCCGGCATGTTATACTGCCCGCCCGCTCATAAAAAGTCCAAAATTAAAGTCCCTTCTAATTGTCATGACCCCTCCTTTTATAGCCTAATGGGGGTCTACAGTGCTGCCATCACCTGGGGAATACCCATGTACATCTTGTCATTGTCCCTTTCACATCCTTGAATTAATAGGAGAATTACAGTGCATGGATGTATTCACTATGCCCGGAGCTCCCTAGTCAAAGGGGCCCAAGATAGCTTGGTCTTTCTTCTCTCTCCACGTGCTTGATCTTGAACTAGGTGGTCCAAGCTATGTCATGTTATAGCCGCCATCGTTCTTCTCGTTTGGTGACCACCCGCAGAAAAAAAAATTGGCAAAAAAGATCCAAATAAAAATTCCGAAACCCTAACTAATCCCGCTCCTGTTTTCGGCTGCCCGCGCCACCGCCGCTCCAAAGGCCACCACGGTCGTCGGTCGTCACTCCCATGTCCAGGCTGCAAATGAGCCCCCTAGGCTGGCAGTGGTAGATCGATGCCCCCGAGGACAACAACCTCGTTGTCGCCATTCTTGTGCCCGGCAGCGGCAGATCCGTGCCACCGAGGCCACCGCTCTCGTCATCGCCACTCTTGTGCCCAGCGGCGGCAGATCCACGTCACCGAGGCCGCCGCTCCCGAGGCTGACGCAGTCAGCCTGTGCCGCTCCCATGCCTAGCGGCCACGGATACGCCCTCCTGTCGCCACCGCCGATGGATCCATGCACAGGAGGGGGAGAGGCCATCGGACCTGCCCTCCCGTCGCCGTCACCACAGATCTGTGCGCATGAGGGGGAGAGGCCTGCGGCAGACAGCCCCTCCCAAGGAAGACCGCTGCCAAGGACGCCATCGATGTGTGCTGCACTACTGTCATCCGCATGAGAGAGAGAGAGGTGAGAAAGAGATGGTGAGGAGATAAGAATAAGGATAAGGATGATGAGAGGGAGGAGAGGAGGGGCGGCCATTTCATCCGCACTATGTTTTAATGATTAATTGACCGTTTTCCAATTAATTGTCAACATGTTGTACCTGATAATGATGTAAAATAGTCTTTTGCGACTTTGTTTAGTATTTTTCTTATGTTCTATTTCGTATTTTTTATGCTTTATTATTTATTCAATGTAAAACAACATGCCACTATTTGGTGTATAGATGTGGCGTTGGAAGCTATATTTGCTAATGTTAAGTTATGGCCTTATGGGCTTATGGCTGCTCAATTAAAAAACAACACCAACATGTTCCATTTGTATAGCTGTGCACATTTAAATTGCCAAAGAAGTACATAATATTATAAAGTACTTACATAATATTTGCAAACGTTAAATTTCTGCATAATTCTGATTAATCAGTGAATGGTGTCATCTGATAACTGTATTTCGTCTACTTTGTAGACAAGTGCAATACTTGAGGGGTTAGTCTTATCCCTAAAAAGTGATGGATAGATAAATGGGTTAATTGGATCGCCGTTAAAAAAATATGCCAGTTTAAAAATATGCCATTACTACTCACTTATTTAACGATACCATTGATAATTATTTGTAATATCAAACGTGCCACTTACGTATTTTGCATGTATTGGACAAAATTGCCCTCATCTTCTACCTCTATTTCTTTCCTTGTCCTCTCCCCTCTGACCCAAATCCCATCACTACCGGCGACGCCTCCCCATTGCTCCCCAACTGGGTCAACTCGTCCACGTCCGCCGCGCCACAATGGGAGCTCAAGACGGTGGAGAACATCGGGCAGGTCTACCCATGGCTCTTCACGAAGGCCGTCCTCACCGTGTTGGGCGCTGAGGTAGTTATTGGCGATGAGGTGGTGCGCGTCGGGCAGCTGCTATACTGGAGGAGGTGATCAGGGCGCGTCGGGCAGCTGCGGGCACGATGAGGAAGGCTGGGAGGGAGGTGCAGGCGCTAGCCAAAGAGGAGAAGCGGCCGCTCTCTCCTCGGTCCTTGCTACTTTGGCATTGTCGTCATCGTCACCCAGGACTTCTCATGGCAAGGAGAGGCGACCGGATCTGGGCTGAAGAAGAAAGGCAATTGGATCTGGGACTCTTCGTCACCTTCTCCATCATGCACCGCTGTGCCGGCATCCCTCTCCACAGAGAGGGATTAAAGGAGGGAGGAGAGACGCCATTGGTGGCGACGACCGAGAGTCCTATGGCGACATTGTCATCAGTGTGGAGATCCGTAGGAGGCAGTTGGGGGCGGTGTGAGGTGGAGGGAAACAATGACGTCCTGGACAAAGAGCCCTGGAGAGGGAGTAGGCGATGACTGCGGCGGCCATGTCCATCGTCGGCCGTGCTTGGCACCGTTGATCCATCGCCGGTCTCTCAGGCTGTGGAAGAGAGAAGAGGGGAAAATGGGAAGAAGGAAGAAGGAAGAAAAAAGGTAATTTGGTCCAAAATTTTTTGTAAATGCATCCAAGGGGTAAATAGTGGCATATCTCGAATATGTGTAAAATTACAATGGCACGGTTCCAAGTACTTGAATACTGGTGGCATATTTTAAAACCAGCATATTTTTAATGGCATGGATACAATTAACCCAAGATAAATAAGACGAAAAAAAAATCAATTGTACACATGATCCTTGAGTAAATTTTGTAAGGACGAAAAGGAAGTCCCAAGTTTAGAGCAAACCTAAAGTCAGGATTTGAGTGTTGTATAATAATTCAAACATACAATATATTCCAAGCCATACCTGTAACTTTGAAGTATCAACCATGTCATCTTGGGTGATTGAAAAATGGAATGATTTGATCCAAATCACCTCTACTCCTTCTGATAACCTTGGGTTTTTTCTTTATGCTCATAAAAACATAACTTTACTTTCACTCCTCAATTGATTCTCTCATATCACTCCTTGAGTAAATTTCGTAAGGACGAAAAGGGAAGAAAAATTTCAACGTAGTCCCAAGTTTAGAGCAAACCTAATGTCAGGATTTGAGTGTTGTATAATAATTCAAACATACAATGTATTCCAAGCCATACATGTTCCCATGAACTTTGAAGTATCTACCATGTCATCTTGGGTGATTGAAAAATGGAACGATTTGATCCAAATCACCTCTACTCCTTCTGATAAATTGCCTTGGGTTTTTTCTTTATGCTCATAAAAATATAACTTTACTTTCACTCCTCAATTGATTCTCTCATATCACTCAATGTGTTTAATCCTCACCAAGGCACTGTTGTTGTCTATTCTTATCATACCTTTATTTTCTAATAAGGCTTTTGTGGAGTTCAGGGTAGGGAAATAAGAATGGCATACTTGCATCAAATATTTTGTAAAGTCAAAGAGTAGATCCAAGAAAAATACTAGACATGCAACCATGATCAATCTTGTGCACAAGTGTGGAAGGGGATATATGAGTGGAAACATTGGGTTGGTGACTCCTTTTTATATGATCCTCCTCCCTATCTTTAATTTGGAGAACATAGCACTTTTTTTTCTAAATTCTCATTCTCTTTTTTTTTCTCTTTTTTTCATCATGCTCAAGAATATTTTTTTTCTTCTTGTGAGCATTCTGATTTTCTAACATCATCATTTTTTTTAGCTCATGTCTCATTTGGCATGAGTAGGAGGATGGAGAATCATAATCATGTGGAGTCTTCATTCGGTGGATGGATGATGGTGGATGCCGACTAGCATATGGTGGTGGATGGAATATCCTTGCTAAACCTCCAATGTAGAGGGAGAGCAATTGATACTATGGATGTGCATAAGACTTTGATCATAAAAGCATAAAAAGAATCTAACAATGGTCTAACCATTTGACCAAACTCAAAATGAGTACAAGCAACATATGTGTAAGGTTTATCATGAAGTTCGACATATGGCTCTGGTGGGAATAAAACAACAATGAGGAGTATATAAAGTTATAGTATTTTCTTTTTATAGAATTCCCAAGGAATTAACAGAAGAAAGCAAGGATCATATCATCAGGCAATCTCTCATTTATAAATTTCTTAGATGGCATGTGTTCCTAATGATATATGTTCACAAGCACAAGGTAACATGCGAGGAATAAAGAGTATGCATGATATTTGCAGGCGAGTCATATACTCTAGTTTGAATTATCCAGTCTCATGTTGAAAGTTGAGTTTAATTTTTTTTAGATATATTCCATGATGAGAATTTATCAAACTCAAAATTTAAAGGGGATGAGAGGACAAACATGCAAACCAGTGTGTAGTGAGTGTAGAGGCGACCAACCAATGCAATGGATGCTTTGTCTCGTCTAGTGAATGTGCAGGCACCATGGTGAAGGACGGACATGGGTGATCTTGGTATGTGAGTGTGCAATGTGAACACAAGATCACCCCATACTTGTTCTTGTACATGTGGTGTTTCAAAAACACAAAGACAAAAGTGAAAACAAATAGACTCAACGGGTAAAACCCGACAAGTCTTTAATTTTATTTAATTGAAATGAAACTTACCTTGAACTTACCTTGAGTCCACATGGGGACTGTGTGCACGAAGGTTGTGTCACCCATGGGACATTTATTCGTAAACAAACAAACAAAAAGAGTAAAGTAAAAGGGATTGTTACCTTTCTTACATGTTTGCAGTGACATGTTGTCACATATGTCCAAAATCTCTTCGACACATAGCTAACGACTACTGAAGATGGCACTGCATGATTGTTGATATTTCTTAACAACAATATTAGAAATATAATTTCCAGCAATAACATAGAAATAATCATGGTATATTTATGGTTACAGATATGATCCGCAAGCGCACGGATATACCATTGTAGCATTTCACCCGGATGTATTCCAAGGTATCGTATTTATTTAATCCCAAGGAAAGATATGATAAGAGAGTATTATGCTAATAGTTTATATATTACTTGTATATATCACGGTCTATGTAGGGGTTAAGTGATTCAAAGGGTAGGTGACACACAGAAGAAAGAACTAAGATACTCTCACTAAACAAATACTAAGCTAAGTGGAGAAAGAATAAGAAAAGAATTCATTCTTATACTTCTAGTATACATACATCTTTAGCCTACACTTTCTAGTATATAGTCATGCAACCAATTCCCCCTAATAATGCCCTCTTAGTGTTTCGAGAGACCACCCCGGGTTGCCGAGTTCCTTACGACAACTTGTTCTGGCCATCCAATTGGGGCTAAATACAGAGGAGTACCCTCCCCAGGAAAGTTTCTTAGGAATATATACTATCGTAGAGAAATACCCGTACTGAGCTATCACCATCAGCGGCCCACCTCGACTAACCCGTAGCATATATGCCCAGATAATGATCCTTAATAATCTAAGCACCATGCATCCGACATAGATCAACAGAATACTCGGACATTAAACCCACACCAATGCGCCTCTCTGGTAGGCTAGCTACACAACTATATTGATACAAGTATAAGATAAAGTCGGTACTTAGATAATATAAATGGAATAAGATACCGAAGACGTATAAAGAAGAATATTCTATTAATTGAATAAGTCTTACAAAAGAAGAGAGGAAAGCTACTAGAGGCATACCCGAATTCTCCTGAAGACCCGAGGACTAAGAATACTATTCTAATTCCTACTCCACTAGCACTAGAATACTACTAAACTTGAGATAGAGAGCTCTTTGATCTTCTTCTTGAGTATGTGTTGGATGGAGTGAGGGGAGCTCCTTAAATAGGCAGCTTATGATGGTTACGACGGTTGGAAAGGTCGAAAACGCCCTCCAACCGTCATAGGGAGTGAATCTCCACCGTCCTGCCAAACCCTACATCCAACGGTGCATAGGGGGGTACGGCGAACCCATGGTATAAATTTTGGGCTTGTTTGGTCGTGTCATTTCTGTATTCTCAACCATCTAATCCATTAGGCCGAGCAAATAGAGACAACGAACTGCACTAGGACTAGAGCTGAAAAAGAAGGAAAGAATGAAAGTTCGGTCAAAAACAAGAAAGTATTCGGTCCAAAAACAAAAACAAGGGAGTATATTGTATAGTATAAAAAATGTTTTTACCCGTTGCAACACACGGGCATTTTTTCTAGTGTATATGTATATATATATATATATATGTATATATGTATATATATGTATATATATATATATGTATGTATGTATGTATATATATATATATATGTATATATGTATGTATGTATCTATATATATGTATATATGTATATATCTATATATATATATATATGTATATATGTATCTATATATATGTATATATGTATATATGTATATATATATATATATATATATATATATATATATATATATATATATATATATATATATATATATATACACACACACACACACACTTAGCTAAATTGTTGGTACAAAATTGTATTGTGTTTAGAAGATTAATATCCTGAATTGAAAGAATATATTTCTTTGAATGAAAACTGGAAAAAAACATAAAAGAAAATGATGAGTACTCGAAATTTCCGTGGATAGAAAACAATGTAGCAGTTTGATGAACGAAGCTCGCGGGTGAACATTGCTGGTAGCGAAGCTTACGAACGACCAGCGACGGGGACGAAGAGGCACACAGACGACCGGCGCTGTAATGGCTTGACAAGAAGGGTCGTGGAGGTCTGGATTAATCCCACAAGAGGCTCGTCGACAAATGTCATCGACGAAGAAAATCGCGGACAACCAGCGGCAGCAACGGACAAGCTTGTGGACTTCCGCCTCGTTACGGCGCCTATGGCGTGGCGACGAAGACTGCGGAGCTCACGAGCAACTGTCGTCGGCGACTTAGCTCACAAAAGGGCCAGCGGAGACGAGGAAAGTGCTCTTGGCGTGTGAACCTAACAGCGTGGCCAAGAAACTCAAAAATGGAATACCGTCGTCGGTTATATATATGCAAGTACTCTGGGTATATGTATGCATTATTTGAAAAATGAAAGGTAATAATCGCAATTAGTGGACATAATTAGATGGCATGATATTTGGAAACAGAATCACGTTTCAAAAAAGGTAGGTACCTGCATTCAAACATTGAATGAAAATATATACTGTCGTCCGGCATATGCATGTATATAGAAAATGGAAAGTTAATCATAATTATTAGGCATGATTAGAGGGCACGAATTTTGGAAAACACAATCACGTTACACTTCAAATGGAAATACCTGCATGCAACGTTCTACGGAAAGCATGCGCATGCACTCTCTTATCGGGTTAGACCCGTTAATAGGTTATAGTATCCTATTTTGTGTAGCACGAATCTTAAAGCATTTCGATGGTGGATGGCCATGTATATGTATATATATATAGGATACACATATGGGACTCTATGGTGTCCGGGCTCCAAGGTATAAAACATATACTCAATTTGAATCTTGAAGCCCATACACCATGTAGCACCAGTTAATTTACATATATACATACATATATATATATATATATGTGTGTGTGCGTGTGACGCCCGGATGGGGCACCATGGAGTATGGGTTCCAATGTCGGGAGCCGTAGGATCGTGGATGATCGATTCAGTCATTTTGGTATATTAGCTTAATGGGTATACACCCGTTAAGAATATAGCTGTTAATAGTGAATGAATTCCATATATTTGAACGTAGTTATAGATAGTAAGTACACTGAATCAATACATTTCAATGCATGCATGCAATTCGGATGATAGAATTTCCATAATTGCGTGTAAAGTTCAAAATGGAAACATTAAATGCCATACAATTGGAAATAGTATCATGAAAATATGGAAAATCACTTGCCTGACGTTGGGGTTTGAATAAATGGAAATATATGTACGAATCATGGAAAGTGCGAAATTTAAAAAATGGAAACTAAGTATATGGAAAAAAACAAAAGGAACTATCCTAAACTAAGTGCCTAATTATAGAAAGTGATCCTCAGTATTTGGCAACATGAGAACTAAGTATATGGAAATACTGATCTGCAGCATTTTGAAAAAAGGAAACTAGGTATTTGGAAATATATATTGCGGCTGGGCATATGGTAATGTATCCGTACCTATATATTTCCATTTATGGCGTCATTAATTTAGCTATTTGATGTACAAAATATGCATGATGGGTATATTTCTATATTTATGCATCGATTATACACTCGTGATTTTTGATTACAAGATTACCCAAATATTGGGTATGAACACGGGGCATTAGTTCTTAATGGGCCTAAAATAAGGTTATGAGTACAAACGTGTGTCATGGGTATATACTCAAAGATTGTGTATATGTAGGGGAAAAAATCACATGTCATGAATAAATTTTCATGTTATTATTTTGTATTAAGTTTATGATAAAAATTTTGGGTATTCGAAGTAAAATTAGGTATACTTATGTGTCGTACGGCGTGTGTATACGCAAGAGTTGAAAATATATACCCAAATATACCAAGTTTTCAGTTTGGGAGAAGAAGTTGAAAATATGGACACATACAGTCGTATATAACCAAATATGCCGGATACTCAGAGCTTAATTAAAAAAACTCAAAAGGGCATGAATGACACAATGTATATATCTTTCTCGTTTTTTGTTCTATACAACGTGCTTAATTATATTCATTCTATGACTAATTTCATGTTAATACACTGTCAAGAACATCGGTTCTACAAAAAACTAGTTCTATTTGTAACACAACAATTTGAAGAACCAGAAGCTCCTAGCGTACTGCTTCTTCTAGCTGCCTACGACTATCTTCTCCGCATGATACCGCGGCGACATAGTACGGTCGTTGGATCACTAAGATGATGAACCAGCAACTTATTATTAGTAGGATCCCTTCCCATCTTAAGATCTTGACAAAGAAAACAAAGGAAGATGTCACAGTCACTGGTGGAGAAGTGTTTTTTAGTCCCGATTCGTAACCCCCTGTAGTCCCGGTTTTTTAACCGGGACTATGAATCCGGGACTAAAGATAGCGATCTTTAGTCCCGGTTGGGGACTAAAGATGGGGCATCTACACCAACTAGGACTAAAGATATTTTTTTTTCTGTTTTTAATATTGAATATTGATTTCACACCATCCCCTCCCATATCCAAATCATCACATATCACAGAACATCTCTAAATCCTCAAACAAATCATCTCCAAATACATCACAAACTCTTGAAAAAATTACATCACAGGGTTCTAAAAAATTCATCACAGATTCACATCTCACATGAAAATGCATCACAGATTCACATCTCAAAAAAAAAAGAAAAAAAATCCGGCCAGCGGCCACTGCCGCCTCCCCTCCGCGCCGGCCGGCCGGCGCCACGCGGCCCCCTGCGCCGCCGCGCCGGTCACCGCCGAGCGGCCCCCGTGCTACTGCCGCGCAGGCCGCCTCTGCGCGGCCCCCTGCGCCGGCGCGCGTCCCTCGGCGCCGCCGCGCAGGCCGCCTCCGCGCCGTCCCCCGCGTCGCCGCCTCCGCGCCGGCCACCCGCGCCGCCGCGGCGCCGGCACGCTTCTGCACTGTGGGTGAAGGAAAAAGGAAGGAGAGGAGGGGAGTTAGAGATAAGGAAAGAGATAAGAAGTTAGAGAGGAAAAAAAAGAGATAAAGGGAGGAGTTTGTTGTGTGGACGGGAAAAGAGGATCGGTACTATGGATTATATAGTGTGTTTTGACTTTTATTTCCGGTTAGTATCACCAACCGGGACTAAAAATAGGTTTTTAGTCCCGGTTGGTGTTACTAACCAGGACTAAAGATCCTAGGGCCCTGACACGGCCTGACATGGAATCAACCGGGACTAAAAATCATCTTTAGTCCCGGTTGGAGTTACCAACCGGGACTAAAGATGATTTTTAGTCCCGGTTGGTAACAACAACCGGGACTAAAGATCTTCCTCTTATTAACCGGGACTAAAAATCATTTTTAGTCCCGGTTTTTAATGGAACCGGGACTATTGTGGATTTGGATCGACCGACCAAAGATGGTTTCTCTACCCGTGAGTACTCGACCTGCAAAACGAATTGGTACCCGTCAGAATATAAGAATAATTTGAAATAAATTACACACGAACCACGCTGGTGACCGCCGGTGACGGCAGCGGTGAACCTCGTGACGATAGGTGGCAGCGACGACGAACCTCATGGACGACCGGCGGTGGCGACGACAAACCTCACAGCAACCAACAGCGTGTGTAATGGCGGGCGACGGCGACGAAACCTCACAGACAACCGATATAGCAGCCGCGGCGACCAAGCTCGCGGACGACCGGCGGCGTCACGGCATGGCGACCAAGCTCGCAGTAGCACGAGGGCAGAGCGTAGTACGTACTCCCGGCCTGACAGAGTGTATGCAGCAAAATTGTAAAATTCCGAGTACGTTGGATGGTATATATACTTAAAAAAAATGAAAAGCCTAAATCAATTCAGCGTAATCAACGGGCCTGATTTTCTGTACGAGACATAGAAACATAATGGCATTCAAATCAGTACGTCTTTTGAAAATACATGCATGCAAATAAAAATGGAATTATGTCTAATGCTAACCTTTCTTATCGGATTGAATGGGCTAAACCCGCTAATTCGTTTAATACTCAGCTTTTGGATAGCACGAATTCTAAAGCAAAATGGATGGTGGATGATGTTGGAGCCTGGGCACCATAGTGCACCGGTTATTTTATATATATATATATATATATTAAATTTGTTTGGTGCTCCATGGTGTCTGGGCACCATTGTAATTGAGTATATACCCAATTCAAATGAGTATGAATCTTTTTCAATTACTTAGGTATTAACATTAACCACTTTACTAACTAGTTCAAAGCAAGTTTGAACTGAATTTGAACTTGTTTTTGTTAGATTTTGATTCTAGATATATAACATCCATACATATAATTAGTTAGGTATGTAATTATAACTAGGTATATACTCACAATTTAAAATTTTGAAAATTTTGAGTGATTTTGTGCATTAGATACCATGGTGCCCGGGCACCATGGTGCCCCATACTATACCGCACGTGAGTAGTAACTACAATGTTCCTCCTCACATCCTACCCCCCACCCCCCCCCCCCCCCCCCCTCCCCACAACCCACACCAGTGTGTTGCCACCCCTTGAGTATTTGTACATGTTTCAACCGTCACACCCACAGGAAATCCCTTCACTTTACTCTCCCATTCCTGAATTTTCCGGATCTAGGATGATCGACGACGAGGCGGCGGTTCGTGCTCGAGCGACGCGGCGACGGTGAGGAGCCCCGGCCATCCTCCGTGCGCGGTGGTCCACCACCGCCGGCCGACCTAATCACTCCCATCCTCCCACCGCCTGGTCGCCGCTGCTCAAGATGCGCCGCCCGGGTCATCGTCGGGTCGTGGCCGGCCGCCTCCAGTATGGGTAGTGATGGTCGTCATCGCCCCTAGAAGAGTTGCCGCTGTCCTTGCTTCCGATGCCGTCCCTCGTCTCCTCGTCCACCGAGCAGTGGAGACCCGCGGCAGTTCCACTCCGTCGTCTCCGCCGCCTCCACCGCGCGACCCCTCCTCCCAATCCACCGCCTTTCATCACTCCCCGATCCACACCTTCCCAACCGTCTCCCTCTAGCGAGTGAGTGTTCAGAGGGCGCCGAGCTCTTCCCCTCCGGCGCTGCCGTGCCTTCGAGCGAAGCCAAGGAGAAGCAGGAGAGGCCCATCGATCCCTTCCTCTTCAGGTATATCTCCCCTTCCCCCATTTTCCCCTGATTTTGTGTCCGGATCCTACCGCTAAGTTCGATGCTGCTGGTATAACAGTTTTTTTTGCCTGTGATCTGTTTCATCGTTGGTTAGAAATAATTTACAATAAACACAACAGCAGGAGATTTCTTTGCTAACCCATTCTTTCAAAGTGATTGTGCAAACATATATATGCTTTCCGTCATTCTTAGAGAGACTGAAATTGTCATTTGTTGTCCAGGGTCTGTGGTGGTGAGTGACGCTGCTGGTGTTAGGCACTCTCCTTTCTATAATGTTCAGAACGTGTTCGACGAAATGTCTAGAAAAAATATCTAGTGAGAGCAACAAAGTTTCAAGGTTGGTTTCTCTTTACAGTGAAGGTACCCATTTCAATCCATCAAGTTTGAATTTAATCTCTCCTTCTCCTGTCATTTTTTTGTAATGATTGCTGTTTTTGCATCGATCAAGATCATGCGTGACAGCGTGAGTAGGATAGTTATATGGAGGTTCTGAAAATTTGGATAGATGAAGTCTCATGCAGCTCGATTGGATAGCAATTATATGCAATTTTGTGGTTCAGCAGAGTGGATCAATCAACGAGAGACGACGACACATTCGTGATGGTTTATTTTCCCTTTTTGTCAGATCAATCGCCTGTTCGCTTGTATTGTCTACCGCCGGCTGCCCTACTGCATCGCTGGTCACTCCCTCACCACTCTCGCTTCGGCACTCTCTCCGCCGCCCGGTCGCCAACTTCTTTCATCGTTGTTGGCTGCCCGGACTGCCGGTGCCGGCGTGCTGCACTGCTGCATCTCTGCACCACGGCACCAAGCCACCGCCACACAAGCCATCCAGAATTCCAGCAAGCACAAGTTGCACAACACATCTGCACTCCTCATCTGGTGAGTGAATCACTGGCATGTTTAAATGTTTCTCAATTTTAACACACAGGTTTATCTAGTATATATTTTAGTATGTGCACTAAATTAAATTTTATTTTTTTCATCTTGTATGAGTACATGTATATATAGGTTTCTATAGTATTTTAAATTTCAAACCAATATGTCTTGTGCAAATCGGATTTGAAAGTTTGATTTGGGTTGTGGAAAGCGGAAAAAGTAAAAATAAATAAATAGAAAGTCTTCACAAAGGATTAAGGTTGGTCCGATACCTAGACACCTTATGTTAATGTTTCCAATGGGATGGTGCTTTTCAAGTGTAGAGGAAGGTGATCACTTTTTCTTTTGTTTGTTGTCGTTTTTCCTAACCATTCCGATCTGGTGGCTTCCTGCTGTACTGAATGCAATGCATCTCAGCCGGAGCAGGCTTGGTGGTGGGGATTGTGTTTTTTTAATGTGAATTTTACTGTGATTTTGTTCATGTTTAGTGATTTTCTGGTTGAATAGTAGAGAAATTGAAGTGGATTCCTCGGAGCAGATAAGTTGAATGGTACGAGGAATATGATCAATAGCTTTCTCACTGCATATAACACTGTTGAACATGCTAGTTTTTCTTTGAATATTTGACAACAAATTTATTCATGCTAGAATGCTCTGAATTTTATTTGTGGCCATGGTGGTAGCAAATGAAGTGTGCACTCTTGATGGTGGAGGCACAGCTCGATGGCATGGTGGTTCATATATAGTGGTCTGCCGAAGATATTCATGTTCTGAATATTGGGTTGCTCATTCAGTTCCTTCATCCCCAACCCCATCTGGTCGATTCTCATTTAGAACTTGCACATCCTCAATCATATTTGAAAATTCATTTTATTTGTGAATTTGTTTGTGTTCAGGAAACTGAAAAAGGAACAGGAGAAGATTCTGCCAGTGGTGGTGATGCCACCGGTACTCCATCCTAGTCATCTTCCTCGACACAGCATCATCCACGCTCATTGCCGGCGG
This sequence comes from Oryza meridionalis, assembly GCA_000338895.3. Classification (NCBI taxonomy): domain Eukaryota; kingdom Viridiplantae; phylum Streptophyta; class Magnoliopsida; order Poales; family Poaceae; genus Oryza; species Oryza meridionalis. Next base: position 10,489,648 of record CM002535.2, on the reverse strand, counting down.
CCAGCACGAAGGGCAGGGGTGACGCACAGACGTCGATCCAGGGAGAGCGCACAACGACTGACGACCGTCTCCGGTGGCATACGATGGAAAAATCTTGGTGACTAATGCCCTCTGCATTGTGATTTTTTGGACCACGAGTGTATGCATGTTTTTGTAACAGTGATGGCATGACCAATTATAAAAAACCATTTATACGCGCATTGATGTACGCTTGTACAGTAAAATATTTACCGCTTATATATGTGACTATATTTCTACTCATGTAAGTAAGGTCCACCATTAAGTAACGTTTTTATACTCCCTTAATAATGGAATGATTCCATACATATCAGTAACTCTTTTACTCCCTTCATGATTGGATGATTCTAATACACGTGAGCATTCAAGTTATTGTAGTAAAAAAAATACTAAAGTTCTACGCCCACTTTGAGGCTCAATTAAGTGTAATATAAAAAAATTACTTTTGGTTTTACTCCTATACTTGAGGCTCTAATACATGTAGTACAAAATTAACTAGAAGAAAATCATAAAACTAAATGTTGGCTGAAACTTTCCGCTTGCTGTTGTTTGCATTAAGAATTCGACCAATGTCTAGAAGAACTGAAAGGATTCAGATTTTACCTCTAATCGAAGAAATAACATCATGAGATGGCCACCACGTTAGTAAATTAAATTAGGATTGGGATTTTGCCTCTAATCGAAGAATAACATCATGAGATGTCCACCGTGTTAGTAAATTAAATTACTAGTAAAATGAATCAACTGAGAGTAAATGATTTATCGACAGAAGGACGTGGGTAGAAAAATCAGGAATGAGATAAGGGTGGTGAACTACCTGAGAGTAATACATTTACCCGAGAGTAATAAGTGTCTGACAAAATACTTGAGTCTATTTGACTAGATAGTAAAATCATTACTTCACAATAAAGAACTAATCCGCTAGTAATTATATATATATATATATATATATATATATATATATATAACTACACTATATTGACACCTTAAGGTGCTACGTATTAAACGGCACCTGACACAGTGACCAAACCCACCCAATGCCCATCACCCCACTCCCCTCCTGACTCCACCCACTTTGATTCACATGTTAAATTTTTACTACTACATAGCTCACCATATATATTCACGTTTAGTCAGTTAAATTTTAACTACATGTGATTCAGCAACTATAATAAACGTGACTTAGCATATTGAGTTATTTATTAACTAAATGACACTTTTTTGCTCATGTCTTAATTTTTCTTCTATTTCATTATGTTTTTGTAAAATTTAAACGTCTATGATTTTTTTTACGAATCAAATGTTCTTTTTTTGACTCACATTGAACAAGTCAGTTAACTTTTAACTTTGTGTGATTCAGCAACTAAAAAACCAGACTTATCATATTGAATTACTTATTAACGCAAGGAAACTTTTTTTTTCTCATGCCTTAATTTTATTTTTTGTTTTTATTATTTTTCTTCTTGTTCATTATGTTTTTGCAAAAATTAAACGTCTATCGTTTTTTGATTTTTTACGAATCAAATGTTCTTTTTTTCAACTCACATTGAACAAGCCAATTATTTTTTAATCTGCCATCACCATTAATCGATAATAACTGATAAAAATTAAATACTGACATAATTTTAAACTCAAGGTACTTATTTTGCCCATTCCTTAAACTTCTTTTTATTATTATTTTATTCTATTTTGGGTGAATATGTTTTAACAAAAAATAAATGTCAATCATTTTTTTTCTTTTTTTAGGAATCAAGTGTTTTTTTTGGCTCACATTGAACAAGTGAGTTATTTTTTAACTATATATGGGTGAGTCAGCAACTATAACATACCAGACTTAGCATATCGAGTTACTACTTGTTAACTCAAGGTAATTATCTGCGCATCCCTAATTGTTTTTGGTTTCATTTTATTATCATTCTGATTCATTATTTTATTATCTGCGGCAAGTCATAGGCAGCACTTTTTTTCTTTTTTCTTTTTTCTTTGTCCCACTATATTTCATTCTATATTCCTTTTTGCATTTTTGACAACGCCGAGGAAGATCTATGCAAAAAAGGCAGTGATTTTTTTACTCCCAACGGAATCAGCAGTGAAATACGAGTGAAAAATACGAGGAGTGAAAATATTTTTTACTCTAATAAGGCAGTGAAAGTAAATATTTTTTACTAGCAATTTCCTCTGGTGGCTGAAAGCAAATATACTACTCACTCCAACAACAAGAACGTACACAAAAATACCTTAATAAAAGTTTTACTTTCGGATGTATGGCTACCGGGGAAGCGATAAAATGGAAATTATACATATTAAGGTTTTTAACTCAAGAAGTTGATGGGTTTTTACTAATAAAATGGACAAAGCACGTAATAACTTTTTTACTCCAGCACGGAGTAATTTTTTTACTCAACAAATAATCACATAGGATTTGAGTGATTTTTTTTTTAACTTTCAATGGTGGAAACGGGAGATTATGTCTAGTCATATTTTTACTCAAGCATGGAGTAATTCTTTTTACTCAACAAATAATCAAATTGGATCCAAGTGAATTTTTTACTTGCAATGGTGGGAACGGGAGATTACGTTTGGAAACAGTAAACCAGCCGACGGTGGGCTCATGGAAAGAAAAACGGAAAATTAGGAATGGAACAAGCGGGGCATCAGAAAAAACGGAAAATACGGAGGAGACTTCGCTGTGTGTCGCGCCATGATCGTTCCTAGCGCGCAACTGTGTAGCGGTACCGTGTGTGTATATATATATATACATGTATATATATATACATGTATGTATATCTATATATATACATGTATATATATATACATGTATATATATGTACATACATGTATATAAATGTACATACATGTATATATATGTACATACATGTATATATATGTACATACATGTACATATACATGTATATATACATGTATATACATGTACATATATATGTATATATGTATATATGTATATATATATACGTATATATATATACATATATGTATATATATATATATGTATATAAATATATGTATGTATGTATATATATATATATATGTATGTATGTATATATATATGTATATGTATATATGTATATGTATATATATATATAGATATATATGTATACATAGATATATATATATACGTATATATATATATACATAGATAGATATATAGATTAACGCCCGTATACATAGATAGACTAGAGACATATACATATATATATGAACAATACAGATATAATATATAGTACTATATATATACATATATATATATATATATATATAATATATATATATATATGTATGTATCCGTATACTTATACATACATACGTATATATATATATATATATATATGTATGTATATATACATACCATACATACATTATATATATATATATATATACATTATGATATATATATAATATACATATATACCTCTATACATATGATATATAATATGTATCTATTACATCTATTACATGATATATATATATATTATGTATATATATATATGTACGTATGTATGTACGTACGTACGTACGTGTGTATATATATATATATGTATATCTATATGTATATATATATATATCTGTGTGTATATGTATATATGTATGTATGTATACATATATATATATGTATGTATGTATATATATATTATGTATGTATGTATGTATATGTATATATATATATATGTATATATGTGTGTGTGTGTGTATATATATGTGTGTATATATATGTGTGTGTGTATATATATGTATATGTATATATGTATATATATGTGTATATGTGTATATATGTGTATATATGTATATATGTATATATATATATGTATATATGTGTGTATATATACACACACACATACATATACATATATACATACATATATACATATATACATACATATATACATATATATATATATACATATATACACATACATATATATAGCAAATCTATTCTACACCCCCCTCCCATGGGCCAACCCCACCTCCCCCACTCTTCCTATGGCCCAAAACCCACCTCCCACCCCGGTCAAAGGACAGTCAAAGCGTCCCCCTGCCGGTCAAAGGTCAGTCAAACCCGCCCACTCACTTCCCCCCACACCCACCTCTTTGCTGTTCTCGTGTCGTAAGAATTGTGCAAAAACAAGACGACCATCGTGCAGTAACAAGACCCCTTTCTTGCCGTAACGACGTCAAAAAATAGTCATGATGGATCTAGTTTTGTTAAGCACTTTTTTACGAACATCATGGTGTAGACGGATTAGAAAAACAATATATAACGTGAGAGATATTGCTCTCTGAAGATTGAGATTTAGACATTTTTTAGTTCTTGTCTCGCTGGAACGACGTAGTAACGCGACAGTCAATTTGTAGTAACATGGTTACTTTTCGCAGTAACGATGTTACAAAATAGTCGTGATGGATCTAGTTTTGGTAAGCACTTTTTTACGAATGTCATAGTGCAAACGGATTAGAAAAACTAGATATGATGTGAGAGATGTTGCTACCTATAGATTGAGATATAAAAGTTTTTAGATCTACACAAGCATTACTACTATAGCATCGCTGTTACTGTTACATGTCTATGTTACTGTAATTTTCAACATGATGTTATTACCAAAAGTGCAGTAACAAGTTATATGTTTTGCAGTAACAATTTATAAGTTTTGTAGTAACATATCATGTTACTGCGCTTTTTTAATAATGTTACTACCGAATCATAGTAACGAGGTATGATTTCTACAGTAACATAACTAATTTGTTCTCACAAAATTTAGATATGCATACAAAGAAAGCAAACAATGATTTGTAATCACATAGTGTCATAGGGGAAATTGGTTAGAAGAGTTTGCTATGAACCATAAGATTATGGGTTCAAGTCTTGGTTTGTCATTTTAATTTTTAATTTTTCTTTCCAAGGTGAAGCAAAGGAGGGAAAGAGAAGAGAAGATATAGGAAGGGAGAGAAGTCGGGATCGAGTATATATATATATATATATATATATATATATATATATATATATATATATATATATATATATATCAGAGACAAGTGCTCGTAACCTCCCCAAGCCATCTTCTCCGAAAGGGGGGGGAAGAGGGGTCGGGTAGCGTGCTGAAGTCGCGGTGATCCCGAACGGTGTGGTGGTGTTCTGAAGTCGCGGAGTTCCCGAACCTTTGATCGGTTGCCTGAAGTCGCGTTGCCTTGTTGAGCCGCAAAAGGCGTTTGTCGGCGTAATTCGTTGACTGGGCACTTATCAAAGGCAAAGGTTGAACTTAATTATGGGAAATATTCCCTGCCGTTGACTGGAACACATCATATCCAAATAGGTTGATCATAATTGTGGGAGATTTCCCCGCCGTTGTCTGGTAACTACCTACCTATCTTCCTATCTTTCGTATAAGATGTCTTGGTTGGTTAGATCACGAAGAGCCACTGATCGATCTGTAGCCTCGTGTAGTAGCGAGAAGTCTGTTGGCACTATGTCGGTAAAGAATGCTTCATCTATATCTTTTGAGGATATTGAGAAAAGTATTTCAAACTGGAAGATTCCTAAGGTTAATATTAAGAAAATATATCATGTAGGTGCTTTTTCGTAAATTAGTGACTACTATATTAAAACAATTGAAAAAACTATTCCAATTAGTTCTTTGCATGAAACCCTGCATCTTCTTTCAGAAAGAGAAATCAATTCTATAAGAGCTAAACATCAATATCACTACCTTCACTTTGGTCTTATACAAGTTGCTATCAGATCCTTGACTAGAAAGGGTTTGAACGTCTCTGTTCTGGCTTGTCTAAGAGATTGCAGAAATAAAAGATTCAAAGATTCCTTACTTGGCATGGTGGAAGCCAGCCTTAGTAATGGTCCTGTTTATTTTAACACCTTTCCTGATTTTTCTGTATCCCTCTCAGACATAAATATCCATAAAGTTGTCACTCTCAACTTACAAACATCTGGTTATGAACTAGAACCAGGGAGTGAAAACATCTCCGTTACCTACAGAGTTTACTACAAAGCCATGACAATTTTAGCACCTTGTGCCAAACATTATACACCAAAAGGCCTAACCACTCTCCTTCAAACCAATCCTAATAACAGATGTACTACCCCCAAAACCCTGAAATGGGATGAGATCACCCTGCCTAAGAAATGGGTTTTATCTCAAGCTGTTGAACCTAAGTCTATGGATCAATCAGAAGTTGAATCCTTGATTGAAACACCAGACGGAGATGTTGAGATAACATTTGCTTCAAAACAAAAAGCCTTTCTCCAGTCTAGACCTTCTGTCAGTTTAGATTCTAGGCCTAGGACAAAACCTTAAAATGTTGTCTATGCTACCTATGAAGACAACTTCGACGAACCCTCAATCTCAGACTTCAACATCAATATTATCGAGCTTGATGATGACTTTGTTATTGCTTTAGAAGAAGAAGAATTTGAAATTGACAAATAATTGCTTAGGAGAGAAATAAGACTCCCCAAAAATAGAACTAAAACTAAAAGATATCTTGAAGAGATTGACAAATCATTCAGAATGAAGATAAGAGAAGTTTGGCATAACGAAATGAGAGAACAGAGGAGGAATATTTTCTTCTTTGACTGGTACGAGAATAGCCAGATTATATATTTTGAAGAATTTTTTAAGACCCAGAAGAAAGGAAAAGGGGTATGTAATGAAGAGAGAAAACAAGAACATGACAAGTCAGTAATTAAGGTCTTTTCAGATTATGGGTCAACCAGTAAAACGTATATTACTTATTCTCCTTTTAAACTTACTCAACAATCTCAGGATATCAGAGGAAAAAATTGTTTTCCAGAAAGCACTTATGAGAAATCCATAGAGAATAATTTCCTAGGATATTTAGTAGAACAACAGAAAACTCAAGATCTATCCCCTGAACAACAAGATTCCAAAACAATTCCTATGGAACCCATTATTCTAAAAAGCCATGAAGAGCCTTCTTCCCACTCTCAATTTGAGGTATCTACACCTCAATCTGAAACCTATCTTTTGCCTTATTCTTATCCTATTACAACTATACTTATTCCAACTGCCACTCCTAAAGATAAGGTAGCCAAATTCTTTGGTATTCCCAACAATTTTCCCAATACTAATGACCAGATGTCTAATTCCTTGACAAGAATCCAAGCGTCATCTTACGATAAATTGACGCTCCAAAAAGAAGTTTCTTCCTTTTATAACAAAATCGACTCTTCGGTATACAGAAACCTCGAGAGTTATATTACCAGAATCATCAATACCTCTTTCTACAACATAATCAATGATCCTAAAGGTATTACCAGATCAAAATTTAGATTGTTCCATAATGTTCTCTTCTCCAAGATCTATATCCAACCCAATCCAAATAAAACACTTTGTTACCATTCTCAAACCAAAAACTCCTTTGAAAGAAAATCTCAAAACCAAATCTCGGCTGAAGCCTTATGCACAAATAATGAAATCCTAGTCCATAAGCACGATCTTTTTGGAAGCATATTTGTTATTTCTGATACAAATCAATTTGGCACTTTTAATCCTGAGGAAGAAAGGACCAAAAGAAAACTTAAGATTTATGACCTCTTCCAAGAACAAAATTATACTAAAAAGGAATTAAGAGACTTCAAGGGTAAAATTCGAAGTCTAGAATTACAAAATAATAGTTGCATGGGCCAAGATGAAGAGGTAGTCAACTCCATCAACAGTTATGTTAAGCAGAAATGGTGTGCAGAAGTAAGGTACAAATTCAATGATGGATTCCAATTCAGCTATAAGACTTTAATTGATTCAGGAGCTGATGTGAACTGCATTCGTGAAGGTATTATCCCATTCAAATACTTTGAAAAATCCTCCCATAAAATTCATGCTGCAGATGGAAATTTACTAAAAGTCAATTACAAAATCCCTTCCATTCATGTTTGCATAAATGGAGTCTGCATTAAAACTTCCTTTTTGCTTATAAAAGATCTAAAGCAAGGAGTTATTTTGGGAATGCCATTCTTATCCCTAATAAAACCCTTTATTGTTACTGAAAAAGGTATCCAGTTTAGAATCAGAGACAAAAATGTTAAGTTAAAATTTTCTTCTAAACCCGAGCAAACCATGTTAAACTATTTAAAGGAGATTATCACACAAAAAGAGCAATTTGTGAGTGACATATCTTCTGAAATAAAAAATGCTAGGATTTCCCAAACCCTTAATGATCCAAGGTTTCAAGAAAAAATTATACTGTTAGAAAAAAAGTTCATAAAAGATATATGTTCTGATTTCCCATCAGCTTTTTGGCATAGGAAAAAGCATGTTGTAGGTCTTCCTTATATCTCTAATTTTAATGAAGATAAGATTCCCACTAAAGCAAGGCCCATTCAGATGTATAGTCGACTTTTAGAAATTTGCAAGCAAGAAATAGAAAACCTGCTAGATAAAGGCTTAATAAGGAAAAGTTCCTCTCCTTGGAGTTGTGTAGCCTTCTAGGTAGAAAATACTGCTGAAAAAGAACGAGGAGTTTCTCGGCTAGTTATTAATTACAAACCCCTCAATAAAGTTCTACAATGGATAAGGTATCCAATACCTTATAAGCATGACTTAATACGAAGGATTCAGGGTTCAAAGATATATTCTAAATTTGATATGAAGTCTGGGTTTTGGCAAGTCCAAATAAAAGAAGAGGATAGATATAAAACTGCCTTTACTACTCCTTTTGGTCATTATGAGTGGAACGTAATGCCGTTTGGTTTAAAAAATGCTCCTTCTGAGTTCCAAAAAATCATGAATGAGATTTTCCTTCCCTTTACATCCTTTATTATAGTTTATATAGATGATGTTTTAATATTTTCCCAAGATGTTGACCAACATTGGAAACACCTTAATATATTTTATAAAATCATAGTTCAAAACGGTTTAGTAGTCTCTGCTAAGAAAATGAAACTTTTCCAAACTAATGTTCAGTTTCTCGGTTATAAAATTCAATATGATCATGTCCAACCAGTAGCAAGAGTAATAGAATTTGTAGAAAAATTTCCAGATGAGATAAAAGATAAAACACAGTTGCAAAGATTTCTAGGGTGTTTGAACTATGTCTCCGATTTTTATAAAGATCTTGCAAAAGACAGAAAGATTTTAACCAGGAGGTTAAAGAAAAAGCCTCCAGCTTGGACAGCTAAACATACTCAAGCTGTTAAGAAGATCAAAGGTAAGGTCAAAACCTTGCCCTGTCTTTATATCCTAGATCAAGATACCTTCAAAATTATCGAATCAGATGCCTCAGATCAAAAGATAACAGAAAAAAGGGCTAAACTACAAGATATCCCTCATCATGAGGAGAGGTTACTAGATTATCGCGAGAAGAACTCCCGTGATGGCCAAGATAAACTTCCCATGGAAGTTGAACAATCTATGGCAACAGATAAGAATACCAAGGTATTCTCAGATAAGATTTTGATCTCAACAGATCCTGCTTCGAGCATGGTTGCTTTCCACATAAATATCAATAAACTATTGCAATCTTTTCCACATAATAAACCATCATCATCCACAAAAAAGCATGATACCATTCCCCAAACACCATACATACTGCATAATCATCCCAATTCATTCCTTCCACAATATATACTTCGGACCCAGCCAAAAGCACCATGTAGATCTTGTGCCTACAAAGATTCTTGCCAAAAGAAACTTAAAAGCCAAAATCCCATGAGTACCACATACGAAAATCTCCAACCTAAATTAAGATTCAAGATGGAACAAACTTTATCTTGCTTTGGGCAAGACATCCTCGATCTTGTTTGGCAAAAGTTTAAGGAGAGACAAATGAAAATATTCCTTGGACTCCAAGATTATTTCTTTGATCTCTTAGAAGGAAGAGAAAGAAATCTAGCCATACGAGTAATTATATATATGCTCCCTCTCTTAAGGCTAGATGATCAGGCAATCTCTGACCCATCCTATAGATTCCTGGTTCTCAAAGCTGAGATAAATCTCCAAAGATTTCGGAACCTTCCTACATACAACCATGAAGAAATATCTCTCCAAACCATTATAGATCATGGTCTTGTGAATTCCATCTATGCAACCCTCGATCAGATCCTTCAATCTGATTTAGGAAGCGCTGTGAAAGATGTCTGCAGGAGACTTGGACATGGAAGATACAGGATTATCTTCTCCTCCATACCACCAAAATTCACACAACCTGTTCGTCCAGCAATTCATTATATATATATCATGAATGGACAATTTAATATTCAAGAAGACGGTCCTAGCAAACTATCGGATGAAGAGGAAGAAATATATACAACAATTGCTAATCATGAAAATTAGAGATTATTTTCTGAAGCTGCAGAAATTGAAGAAGTTATCACCACAGATTATGAATATCAGCTAATTTTCCAAAACAAGATCACAAGGATTTTTATCAGCAAATATTACAACCAAAGTTATGAATACTTCAAGGGAGCAGGGTGCATAATTAAACCGGATTTTGGAAATGAATGCTCCAAGAAAAGTTACTACAGAAGCCTGGCTCAGTGGTTTCAGAAAACAGAGCCGTCAGAGATCGACACGGTGCAATCAGCACCCACGATAATCAACGAAGATAATGAATAAAGATCTTGTCATCCCCGACAAAGATCACTATTCAAGATAAAGAATCTACACTATTCCAGATAAGATAAGTCCATAGTCAAAAGGCGATATTATGACATCTTTATTAAAGGTCTAAAGCGTCATCACCAAAGATTCTCTCCATGAAGTCTAAAGGGGTATCATAAACTCTTTGAGGTCAAGAAGAGATATCATGAAGATTCTCTACTGAGCGCTATATAAGGGGCTCACCATCACATTTCACACGCATCCCATTTCACACACAACACATCTCACTCAACCATTCCTCTCACCTCTCCACCAGCCATCACACTCCACTCCACTCCATCTAAGTGTTAGTGCTATAGTATAACCTAAATAAAAGACTCATGAGAGTCTAAGTGTGAGAGTCTATGTAAGAGTCCTTGTGAGAGTCCTGTACCTGTATAATTACGAACGTGTTGTACCAAGTCCTTGGTGTAATCTTTAGAAGGATCTACCTTCAACCTATCAAGGTATATGAATGAACACCTGGACCGTTCTATATAAACCTACTATGTTCTAAATATCTAATTTTATATCTTGTACATAATTCGTATTTACAGCTTGTCTTTATTTTCTGTACTGCATTTATGTTTGCATAATAATATAAAAATAAAAAAAAATTAACAACCTGGATTGCCATCCAATTGTCACATACTAATCTCACATCCAAGATTGCATATAGATACTGCATTCCTATCCTCATATATATATATATATACATATATGTATATGTATATATATATATATATGACGCGACTACATAGCTAGTGCTAGCTGATTTGTCTAAACAAGCTACCACTCCATATATGAGAGACACTATCCACCTATACTTCGAATACAATTTTCTCTTAAACTACTCATCCGATCTACGATCCGATTGCACCGTTGTGTTCGTAACAATTAAATATTTATAACAAGATCTCACACGATTATGTTTTGATGAAAAATCATAAATTACTTTTATAATATATCTAAATTACTTTTAGATTTCACTAAGTTACTTCTTAGATATATAAAAGTAAATTCAATAAAACTTAAAAGTAATTTACATATATTATAGAAGTAACTTAGAACAAAAAGAAGGTAACTTTAAATAATGCCTTTTTTCATTGAACAAATTATCATATATATAAGTTACTTTTAGATTTTATTAAAAATACTTCCTATACATTCATAATGCTCTGAGGTGATTACTTTTATTATTGTTTTTACTTAATTTCATAATTTGTGCTGATTAATTTAATTTCTAGATAGAGTCATATTTTTATCTTTACAACGGACTTACTTCAAATGACATGCCAAAGTTACATTCGTTTTGTTCTAAGTTACTTCTATAATATATATGTAAATTACTTTTAGACTTTACTTAATTTACTTTTATATGTTTAAGAAGTAACTTAGTGAAATCTAAAAGTAATTTGTGATTTTTCATCAAAATATAATCATGTGAGATCTTGTTGTAAAGATTTAATAGTTACGAACACAACAGTGTAATCGGATTGTAAATCGGATGAGTAATTTAAGAGAAAATTTTATTTGAAGCATAGATGATAGGAATATTTCACCTACTTACTTAATGGATTAGTATTGTAAAAGGCATGCACGTTGACATAATAGGTTGGTACAAATCCTTGCCACCCTAGCATTAAACTCTAGCTTAGATTTCTCTCACACTTCAACTGGACCGTCGCTGCTTAGTACCGAGAGCGCTCTCGATTTAGATTTTACGATATATATATATATATATATATATATATATATATATATATATATATATATATATATATATATATATATATATATACCAGCTCTAACCCAGGGCAGTGACTAGGGGTCTAGTCACCAGATATGAGGATAGGAATGCAGTATCTATATGCAATCTTGGATGTGAGATTAGTATGTGACAATTGGATGGCAATCCAGGTTGTTAATTTTTTTTATTTTTGTATTTTTTATATTTTTATATTACTATGCAAACATAAATGCAGTACAGGAAATAAAGACAAGCTGTAAATACGAATTATGTACAAGATATAAAATTAGATATTTAGAACATAGTAGTTTTATATAGAACGGTCTAGGTGTTCATTCATATACCTTGATAGGTTGAAGGTAGATCCTTCTGAAGATTACACCAAGGACTTGATACAACACGTTCGTAATTATACAGGTACAGGACTCTCACAAGGACTCTTACATAGACTCTCACACTTAGACTCTCATGAGTCTTTTATTTAGGTTATACTACGGTACTAACACTTAGATGGAGTGAAGTGGAGTGTGATGGCTGGTGGAGAGGTGAGAGGAATGGTTGAGTGATATGTGTTGTGTGTGAATTGCGATGCCTGTGAAATGTGATGGTGAGCCCCTTATATAGCGCTCGGTAGAGAATCTTCATGATATCTCTTCTTGACCTCAAAGAGTTTATGATACCCCTTTAGACTTTATGGAGAGAATCTTTGGTGATGACGCTTTAGACCTTTAATAAAGGTGTCATAATATCGCCTTTTGATTATGGACTTATCTTATCTGGAATAGTGTAGATTCCTTATCTTAAATAGTGATCTTTGTCGGGGATGACAAGATCTTTATTCATTATCTTCGTTGATTATCGTGGGTGCTGATTGCACCGTGTCGATCTCTGACGGCTCTGTTTTCTGAAACCACTGAGCCAGGCTTCTGTAGTAACTTTTCTTGGAGCATTCATTTCCAAAATCCGGTTTAATTATGCGCCCCGCTCCCTTGAAGTATTCATAACTTTGGTTGTAATATTTGCTGATAAAAATCCTTGTGATATTGTTTTGGAAAACTAGCTGATATTCATAATCTGTGGTGATAGCTTCTTCAATTTCTGCAGCTTCAGAAAATAATCTCCAATTTTCATGATTAGCAATTGTTGTATATATTTCTTCCTCTTCATCCGATAGTTTGCTAGGACCGTCTTCTTGAAAATTAAATTGTCCATTCATGATATATATATAATGAATTGCTGGACGAACAGGTGGTGTGAATTTTGGTGGTATGGAGGAGAAGATAATCCTGTATCTTCCATGTCCAAGTCTCCTGCAGACATCTTTCACAGCGCTTCCTAAATCAGATTGAAGGATCTAATCGAGGGTTGCATAGATGGAATTCACAAGACCATGATCTATAATGGTTTGGAGAGATATTTCTTCATGGTTATATGTGGGTAGGTTCCGGAATCTTTGGAGATTTATCTCAGCTTTGAGAACCAGGAATCTATAGGATGGGTCAGAGATTGCCTGATCATCTAGCCTTAAGAGAGGGAGCATATATATGATTACTCGTATGGCTGGGTTTCTTTCTCTTTCTTCTAAGAGATCAAAGAAATAATCTTGGAGTCCAAGGAATATTTTCATTTGTCTCTTCTTAAACTTTTGCCAAACAAGATCGAGGATGTCTTGCCCAAAGCAAGATAAAGTTTGCTCCGTCTTGAAGCTTAATCTAGGTTGGAGATTTTCGTATGTGGTACTCATGGGATTTTGGCTTTTAAGCTTCTTTTGGCAAGAAACTTTGTAGGCACAAGATCTACATGGTGCTTTTGGCTGGGTCCGGAGTATATATTGTGGAAGGAATGAATTGGGATGATTATGCAGTATGTATGGTGTTTGGGAAATGGTATCATGCTTTTTTGTGGATGATGATGGTTTATTATGTGGAAAAGATTGCAATAGGTTATTGATATTTATGTGGAAAGCAACCATGCTCGAAGCAGGATCTGTTGAGATTAAAATCTTATGTGAGAATACCTTGGTATTCGTATCTGTTGCCATAGATTGTTCAACTTCCATGGGAAGTTTATCTTGGCCATCACGGGATTTCTCCTCGCGATAATCTAGTAACCTCTCCTCATGATGAGGGATATCTTGTAGTTTAGCCCTTTTTTCTGTTATCTTTTGATCTGAGGGCACGAAATTTTTGAAATAATATGCCAGGCCATTTAAGGCATGAGCTTTTTCTTTTTTGATGGTTGAATAATTTTTTTGAGCCTCATTCCAGGTCCTAAAGGTGAACCTGACCAGCTGCTCTCTGGAATCCTTTTTTTGTTTAAGAATTCCTCCATAACCATGATCTGAGGCATCTGATTCGATAATTTTGAAGGCATCTTGATCTAGGGTATAAAGACATGGCAGGGTTTTGACCTTACCTTTGATCTTCTTAACAGCTTGAGTATGTTTAGCTGTCCAAGCTGGAGGCTTTTTCTTTAACCTGCTGGTTAAAATCTTTCTGTCTTTTGCAAGATCTTTATAAAAATCGGAGACATAGTTCAAACACCCTAGAAATCTTTGCAACTGTGTTTTATCTTTTATCTCATCTGGAAATTTTTCTACAAATTCTATTACTCTTGCTACTGGTTGGACATGATCATATTGAATTTTATAACCGAGAAACTGAACATTAGTTTGGAAAAGTTTCATTTTCTTAGCAGAGACTACTAAACCGTTTTGAACTATGATTTTATAAAATATATTAAGGTGTTTCCAATGTTGGTCAACATCTTGGGAAAATATTAAAACATCATCTATATAAACTATAATAAAGGATGTAAAGGGAAGGAAAATCTCATTCATGATTTTTTGGAACTCAGAAGGAGCATTTTTTAAACCAAACGGCATTACGTTCCACTCATAATGACCAAAAGGAGTAGTAAAGGCAGTTTTATATCTATCCTCTTCTTTTATTTGGACTTGCCAAAATCCAGACTTCATATCAAATTTAGAATATATCTTTGAACCCTGAATCCTTCGTATTAAGTCATGCTTATAAGGTATTGGATACCTTATCCATTGTAGAACTTTATTGAGGGGTTTGTAATTAATAACTAGCCGAGGAACTCCTCGTTCTTTTTCAGCAGTATTTTCTACCTAGAAGGCTACACAACTCCAAGGAGAGGAACTTTTCCTTATTAAGCCTTTATCTAGCAGGTTTTCTATTTCTTGCTTGCAAATTTCTAAAAGTCGACTATACATCTGAATGGGCCTTGCTTTAGTGGGAATCTTATCTTCATTAAAATTAGAGATATAAGGAAGACCTACAACATGCTTTTTCCTATGCCAAAAAGCTGATGGGAAATCAGAACATATATCTTTTATGAACTTTTTTTCTAACAGTATAATTTTTTCTTGAAACCTTGGATCATTAAGGGTTTGGGAAATCCTAGCATTTTTTATTTCAGAAGATATGTCACTCACAAATTGCTCTTTTTGTGTGATAATCTCCTTTAAATAGTTTAACATGGTTTGCTCGGGTTTAGAAGAAAATTTTAACTTAACATTTTTGTCTCTGATTCTAAACTGGATACCTTTTTCAGTAACAATAAAGGGTTTTATTAGGGATAAGAATGGCATTCCCAAAATAACTCCTTGCTTTAGATCTTTTATAAGCAAAAAGGAAGTTTTAATGCAGACTCCATTTATGCAAACATGAATGGAAGGGATTTTGTAATTGACTTTTAGTAAATTTCCATCTGCAGCATGAATTTTATGGGAGGATTTTTCAAAGTATTTGAATGGGATAATACCTTCACGAATGCAGTTCACATCAGCTCCTGAATCAATTAAAGTCTTATAGCTGAATTGGAATCCATCATTGAATTTGTACCTTACTTCTGCACACCATTTCTGCTTAACATAACTGTTGATGGAGTTGACTACCTCTTCATCTTGGCCCATGCAACTATTATTTTGTAATTCTAGACTTCGAATTTTACCCTTGAAGTCTCTTAATTCCTTTTTAGTATAATTTTGTTCTTGGAAGAGGTCATAAATCTTAAGTTTTCTTTTGGTCCTTTCTTCCTCAGGATTAAAAGTGCCAAATTGATTTGTATCAGAAATAACAAATATGCTTCCAAAAAGATCGTGCTTATGGACTAGGATTTCATTATTTGTGCATAAGGCTTCAGCCGAGATTTGGTTTTGAGATTTTCTTTCAAAGGAGTTTTTGGTTTGAGAATGGTAACAAAGTGTTTTATTTGGATTGGGTTGGATATAGATCTTGGAGAAGAGAACATTATGGAACAATCTAAATTTTGATCTGGTAATACCTTTAGGATCATTGATTATGTTGTAGAAAGAGGTATTGATGATTCTGGTAATATAACTCTCGAGGTTTCTGTATACCGAAGAGTCGATTTTGTTATAAAAGGAAGAAACTTCTTTTTGGAGCGTCAATTTATCGTAAGATGACGCTTGGATTCTTGTCAAGGAATTAGACATCTGGTCATTAGTATTGGGAAAATTGTTGGGAATACCAAAGAATTTGGCTACCTTATCTTTAGGAGTGGCAGTTGGAATAAGTATAGTTGTAATAGGATAAGAATAAGGCAAAAGATAGGTTTCAGATTGAGGTGTAGATACCTCAAATTGAGAGTGGGAAGAAGGCTCTTCATGGCTTTTTAGAATAATGGGTTCCATAGGAATTGTTTTGGAATCTTGTTGTTCAGGGGATAGATCTTGAGTTTTCTGTTGTTCTACTAAATATCCTAGGAAATTATTCTCTATGGATTTCTCATAAGTGCTTTCTGGAAAACAATTTTTTCCTCTGATATCCTGAGATTGTTGAGTAAGTTTAAAAGGAGAATAAGTAATATACATTTTACTGGTTGACCCATAATCTGAAAAGACCTTAATTACTGACTTGTCATGTTCTTGTTTTCTCTCTTCATTACATACCCCTTTTCCTTTCTTCTGGGTCTTAAAAAATTCTTCAAAATATATAATCTGGCTATTCTCGTACCAGTCGAAGAAGAAAATATTCCTCCTCTGTTCTCTCATTTCGTTATGCCAGACTTCTCTTATCTTCATTCTGAATGATTTGTCAACCTCTTCAAGATATCTTTTAGTTTTAGTTCTATTTTTGGGGAGTCTTATTTCTCTCCTAAGCAATTCTTTGTCAATTTCAAATTCTTCTTCTTCTAAAGCAATAACAAAGCCAACATCAAGCTCGATAACATTGATGTTGAAGTCTGAGATTGAGGGTTCGTCGAAGTTGTCTTCATAGGTAGCATAGACAACATTTTGGGGTTTTGTCCTAGGCCTAGAATCTAGACTGACAGAAGGTCTAGACTGGAGAAAGGCTTTTTGTTTTGAAGCAAATGTTATCTCAATATCTCCGTCTGGTGTTTCAATCAAGGATTCGACTTCTGATTGATCCATAGACTTAGGTTCGACAGCTTGAGATAAAACCCATTTCTCAGGCAGGGTGATCTCATCCCATTTCAGGGTTTTGGGGGTAGTATATATGTTATTAGGATTGGTTTGACGGAGAGTGGTTAGGCCTTTTGGTGTATAATGTTTGGCACAAGGTGCTAAAGTTGTCATGGCTTTGTAGTAAACTCTGTAGGTAACGGAGATGTTTTCACTCCCTGGTTCTAGTTCATAACCAGATGTTTGTAAGTTGAGAGTGAGAACTTTATAGATATCTGTGTCTGAGAGGGATACAGAAAAATCAGGAAAGGTGTTAAAATAAACAGGACCATTACTGAGGCTGGCTTCCACCATGCCAAGTAAGGAATCTTTGAACCTTTTATTCCTGCAATCTCTTAGACAAGCCAGAACAGAGACGTTCAAACCCTTTCTAGTCAAGGATCTGATAGCAACTTGTATAAGACCAAAGTGAAGGTAGTGATATTGATGTTTAGCTCTTATAGAATTGATTTCTCTTTCTGAAAGAAGATGCAGGGTTTCATGGAAAGAACTAATTGGAATAGTTTTTTCAATTGTTTTAATATAGTAGTCACTAAGTAACGAAAAAGTACCTACATGATATATTTCCTTAATATTAACCTTAGGAATCTTCCAGTTGGAAATACTTTTCTCAATATCCTCAAAAGATATAGATGAAGCATTCTTTACCGACATAGTGCCAACAGACTTCTCGCTACTGCACGAGGCTACAGATCGATCAGTGGCTCTTTGTGATCTAACCAACCAAGACATCTTATACGAAAGATAGGAAGATAGGTAGGTAGTTACCAGACAACGGCGGGGAATTCTCCCACAATTATGATCAACCTATTTGGATATGATGTGTTGGTTGGTATATATATATATATATATATATATATATATATATATATATATATATATATATATATGACAGCTCTATTCTAAACTCCTCCCTTAGAATAACTATTCTACACCCCCTCCTATCCTACCCAACCAATCCAGCCCATCCGGCCCACCCCCCGCTTCCCCCCCAGGCGCCCTCCATCTTTCCCCTCCACGCGCTTCTCTCCCTCTCCTTCCTGGCGACCTCCCCCCTCCACTCGATCCCTCCTGGCGCCCCCACCCCTTCCCCCTCCGCGCGCTTCTCTCCCTCTTCTTCTTGGCGACCTCCCTCCCCCCTCCATTCGATTCCTCTTGGTGCCACCAGGCGCCCTCCATCTTCCCCCTCCGCGCGCTTCTCTCCCTCTCCTTCCTGGCGACCTCCCTCCCCCCCCCTCCACTCGATCCCTCCTGGCACCCCCACCCTCCTTCTTGGCGACCTCCCTCCCTCCCCTCCACTCGATCCCTCATGGCGCCCCCACCCCCTCCTCCCTCTCCTTCCTAGTGACCTCCCTCCCCCCTCCACTCGATCCCTCCTGGCGCCCCCACCCCCTCCTCCCTCTCCTTCCTGGTGACCTCCCTCCCCCCTCCACTCGATCCCTCCTGGCGCCCCCACCCCTTCCCCCTCCGCGCGCTTCTCTCCCTCTCCTTCTTGGCGACCTCCCTCCCCCCCTCCACTCGATCCCTCCTGGTGCCCCCAGGCGCCCTCCATCTTCCCCCTCCGCGCGCTTCTCTCCCTCTCCTTCCTCCCCCCAATCCCTCCTGGTGCCCCCAGGCGCCCTCCATCTTCCCCCTCCGCGCGCTTCTCTCCCTCTCCTTCCTCCCCCCATCCACTCGATACCTCCTGGCACCCCAACCCCTTCCCACTCCGCGCGCTTCTGTCCCTCTCCTTCCTGGTGACCTCCCTCCCCCCCTCCACTCGATCCTTCCTGGCGCCCCCACCCCTTCCCCCTCCGCGCGCTTCTCTCCCTCTCCTTCTTGGCGACCTCCCTCCCCTCCTCCACTCGATCCCTCCTGGTGCCCCCAGGCGCCCTCCATCTTCCCCCTCCGCGCGCTTCTCTCCCTCTCCTTCCTCTCCCCATCCACTCGATACCTCCTGGCGCCCCAACCCCTTCCCCCTCCGCGCGCTTCTCTCCCTCTTCTTCTTGGCGACCTCCCTCCCCCCTCCACTTGATCCCTCCTTGTGCCCCCAGGCGCCCTCCATCTTCCCCCTCCGCGCGCTTCTCTCCCTCTCCTTCCTGGCGACCTCCCTCCCCCCCTCCACTCGATCCCTCCTGGCGCCCCCCCCACTCGATCCCTCTTGGCGCCCCCACCCTCCTTGGCGACCTCCCTCCCCCCCTCCACTCGATCCCTCCTGGTGCACCCCCTCTCGACTTTTCTTTTTCTTCGTTTTTTCTTTCCATCCCTTCTCTCATTTTTTTCCTATTATTTTCTTTTTTCTAGAAAAATTAAAAATAAATTAGTGAATTTGAGACGTGAACCCATGATCTCATGGCTCTAGGCACACTCTCCCAACCAATTCACCCTACAACACTAAGTGATTAGTGATCATTGTTTGCTAGTTTTGTATGTATGTTCAACTTTTGTGTGAACACATCAGTTATGTTTACTGTAGGAATCATACCTTGTTACTATGATTCGGTAGTAATATTATCGTAGAAGTGCAGTAACACGATACAAAGATACATAGTTGCAAGCTTAGTACAATAAACTTTTAGAATTCTAACCTTTAAATAATAATACAATCATCTTGTTACTACACGACAATCGAGACAACATGCTTAACGAAACTAGATCCATCATGACTATTTTATAACATTGTTATTGTGGAAAGTAGTCATGTTACTATATATTGACCGTCATGTTACTACGCTGTTCCAGCGAGATGAGAACTTAAAAAAAAGTAAATCTCAATATTTAGAGAGCAATATCTCTCACGTTATATATTATTTTTCTAATCCGTCCACACCATAATGTCCAGAAAAAAGTACTTAACAAAACTAGATCCATCATGACTATTTTTTGACGTCGTTACCGCGAGAAAGTTGTCCTGTTACTATACGATGACCGATATGTTACTGCAGAATTACTGCGAGACGAGGATAGCAAAGTGGTGGGCGGGGGAGGGAGTCAATGGGCAGGTTTGACCGGCGGGAGGGGGCTTTGACCGCCCTTTGACTGAGACGGAATGGGGGATTTGGGCCCTAGGAATGGTGGGGGAGGTGGGATTGGTCCATGGGAGAGGGGGGTGTAGAATAGATTTAATATACACACACATATACATATACATATATATATATATATATGTATGTATATATATAGAGGGTTTTAAAGAAAGACATCTAAAGTCGTACAAAGCACGACTACGGCCCTTTTTTCTGCAACAAAAACTGGATAAACTTTAGGATAAAAGTGGCACGCTTTTCAAACTGCTAAACGGTGTTTTTCGTGTGAAAAACTTTCAATGTTCTAAAATATAAGATTAATCGATTTTTCAAGTTTGTAATAACTAAAACTCAATTAATCACACATTATTATCCCTCGCTTTATGTGAAATACTTAATATTTATCTTCATCTTTATCTTGAGGAGATTCAAACACCACCTACACCCTTCGTTAAAAAAACCAACCTAGTATGTGTACCTAAAACAACGAATCTAGACATACTCTAAATTTGTTGTTATAGGTTATATCACGCCGTTGCTTAGGTTGTTTTTTGTGGGGACGGAGGGAGTACATGGCTAGTGAAGTTGAAAGTTAGGACATGATCATAATTGTCCCTATTTGAAAACGGCGAGTATTTTGGCCGAGTTTAGTTCCAAATTTTTTGAACAAACTCCCAGCTCTTCTATCAGATCAAAGATTTTCTCCCACAAACTTCCAACTTCTTAGACACATCATTTTAATGCAATCAAACTTTTAATTTTGGCGTCAGAAAAACACCCTTTATTCGATCATCCGAAATCCCTAATCCTTTCGTCCACTCTGCTTGCGCGACTCTCCTTCCGTAGTCCGTACCCTCCTCCCCCCTGCCTCGCCGGCGGCGACCGCACGTGCCCCCCTTCTCGCCGTCGCGCACCCAGCCCCTCGCCGCCTGCCTCTCGCCCTCTCCTCGCGTGCGCGCCACCACCACCGGGGAGGCAGCCGGCGACCGCCGACCGACCGGAAAGGAACGGGACTCCGTCCGACGGCGCGCATGGTGTCCGCCGCGGCGGCGGCGTCGTCGCTCCGTTGCTTCCCTTCCTCCCTCGGGAACCGTGGCCCCGGGGCCGCGACCGCGCGGGGTGGCCTCGTCAGGCTCTCCTCGCGGCGGGCCCGGTCCGCGGCGGCCGGCGTGGCGGCGCCGTCGCGGGAGGCGGAGTCGGCCGCCTCGCTGGGCGACCTCACCCGCGTGGACTTCCCTATCCTTGACCAGGTACCCCCACTTCCCTATCAAGCTTTGTATACCATGTTATCTCTATCATCTGAAATGTCTAAAGTTATTCCTGATTATAGACCATTCTTGAAGTCGGTTCATGCCTATTTTACAGCGTTTTCCACTCAAAAGTATGTTGCAGTTGCATATTAAAGATCATCACGTGTTTCTTTAGTGATGGAACCTCTCCCTTTTTACCAAACTGGGTCTGGTAGTTCAGTACAGTACATGATTGCAGCCATTAGCATCTCTGTTACTATCTTGGGTCTCAATGTTGATACCGGCATTCAGAAATTGCTTATGGAGCGCTTCTGATTGAGAACCAATGTTCGATTTCCTAGTTACCTTGTCAACTTCATGCCTCATTTTCTCTGAATGAAATGCCACATAAGTTGTTCTTGCTGCTTGCTAACAAAAAGGAAAACGATGTTGGTTAATGGGTTGATGCTGAATGGTGGCATTTCACTTCATATGTCTACTGTGTTGGAGAATGAATGCCTAGTTTGATTTAGGCTTTTTCTTGTAAACTTTCCTTATATGCGGATACTCATTTAAAAGTCTTATTTGATTAGACCAATTAATTGAACTCTTTTTTGGACAAATATGGGGCTTCATTTCATTGTAATTGTTCTGACTAGTATCTAGTCTCTTGGTAATCATCACTGTGGAAAAATCAACATTGTTTACCTTGAATTGTTGTGGCTGTTGTGTTCTGTGACCTTAGGGGGTGCAATTAGTTTCTGTAGTTTTATTTTGTTGCAACCAATAACCTTTTGTTTTCTTACTTAGAGAGAGATGAGCTTTATATCATATTGTTGTCTCTGGTACGCTTATCACTGGGAGCGTGTGGGTTGATGCCAGACTCATGTACTTTGTAAATTGATTTAATTTTTGTTAGTTCTGGTGCACTTTTCATTATGGATGTGTGGGTTGCTACTAGATTGGTATAATTTTTAAGCTGATTTACATTTGTATTAATTCAAGTCAATTCTTATTTATTCAGTTAAGCATGTGAAAGCTCCATGTTTTAATGGTTGATTTTAAAGTAGCTCTTTGACATGGTTGTTGTAGTCAATGTAGCTTGAGGAATTGTAATGTTGACTTTTCTGTTGACATATTGGATTGTCATTCTTGTTACAAAAAAATATTAGCCTTGGAGTTGCCAGATAGTAATCTTCGCATTCAAGGTAGGAAAATTCCATTTTATCTGACAATTGAAACTTGCAGGAATTTGATGGTTCCAAATTAGTTTACTTCGACAATGGTGCAACTTCGCAGAAACCTTCTTGTGTAATGAAAACTTTGGATGAGTATTACCGGTTTTACAATTCGAATGTTCACCGTGGAATTCATGTTCTCAGGTAGTTTTTACATTTATCAGTTATGCCTTGTATGTGTTCAGTGTTTGTGCTTATATAAATCATGTGCCCCACTGATATGCTTGTTTCATTGGCATCAGTGCAAAGGCTACCGATGCATATGAGAGTGCAAGAACAAAAGTTGCAAATTTTGTCAATGCAGCTAATAGTAGAGAGATTGTTTTTACGCGTAATGCTACTGAAGCTATCAATTTAGTAGCATATTCGTGGGGCATGTCCAACTTAAAACAAGGAGATGAGGTGAGTCCTCTATTTTTGACCAGCTGATTAATATGTGTTTTAGGCTGATTGTACCAGCTGTTTGTAGTTTTATAGTGCATGTAATTGTACAAATTGTGTTTCTTCTAATGTTAAGTACTTAAGTTTTTGTTTCAAGTGCTTAGTCAAAATCATTTTCCTTTTTTTTTAGTCTGGACTCTGGAATTACCAAATTCTTCATCTAATCAAATGCACCTGACCATTGTAGTTAACTCATCCGAATTTCACCAAGTGTCATTATTTGGCATATATCATCTGAAGTTTGTAGTCTTTGTTTTACCCTCCTGATAAGAACTTTGTCTTCTATTTTGTTGGCCAGATTGTTCTTACGATTGCAGAGCATCATAGCGCTATTGTTCCTTGGCAATTTGTTTCCCAGAAGACTGGTGCTACTTTAAAGTATGTTGGGCTAACCAAAGAAGGGGTTCCAGACATTGAGCAGTTGAAAGATCTTCTGTCAAACAAGACGAGGATTGTTGTTGTTCATCATGTCTCAAATGTACTCGGTAAGTTGATGTTTTTTTAAAGAAAATATTGTTGAGGTTTTGAAACATCATATTGATCCTTAACTGTAATTGTGATTCCTTTTTTAATGAAACGATCATAGGGTTGGTTTTGTTTGATACTGGCATTGCCAAATTTTTGTAGGGTGGAGATGCAGTTGACGTGTTTGGTTTGATGCCAACACTGTATAAATGTGTGATAGATTTATGGACAATGCTGAAATTTTAGTAGGGTAATGTTTAGATGAATTGTTTGGTTTGCTACCTTACCATAATTTTGGTATTGTACCAAACCAAACAAGCCATTAGATTTTGTCTTAGAGCTAAAACATGATTGTGGAAAAGACATGTTTTTTATGGCTAACGAAATAATGAAAATGGATAACAACAGAAGTTAGTGTTTGTTCAAAGATATTATATTTAATGACAGAATATTTAAAACAAATGTTTATTATAACACCCCTAGGTATTGACATACCTAGAGAGCTATCATCATTTGACGGCACTGCAGGAAGCAAAAGGGTTGAAGCTGAATTGGGAAGAACCATCTGCACAGGACCCTGCAAAAGAAGAATTATACCTCTGCCACTTATAGAATCTGGGTTCTGTTTGCATACCACAACCATGTTGCCAACCCTGTTGCACATGCAATCTCTCAAAAAAGATACACTATGCAGAATGGCAGTTCTTCCCACATTTGAAGCTAATCAAACCTTGCTCTATTAGTGCTAAGCGAAGAAATGAGATTCCGAAAGCATGGTTCTGAATAAGACTTAGCTCCTAACTCCTTGGGCCTGAAAGACTGTTGAGTGTGGTTTTGCTCATAGTCACAAAGTTCCTGGATCGATGCGATCGAGGAACGTGGTATGCTTCTTGTGAGAGGTTTTCACAAGGTGGGGATGAAAATGTCCCGTGTTCGTGGAACGTGGAAGATGTTCCTGGGTTGAGGAATGCTTCCTTCAACCCTGTTTTCTGTGACTTTGGTTTTTTGCTTGGACTTGTTGAATGGGGATCGCTGGTAATTCTTTTCTCCCTCCTGGTGAATTCTCTTCTGATCACTAGTCACTACTATTGCCACTGGCACTCCTAGTTCTCTTGTGCAGCAGTAAGTTGGATATCTCCAACTCCTAGTCCTCTAAAGAAACTCCTGCCCTTAATGTTCCACACTTCCCACATTATGCACAGAGGACAATGCTGTTAAACTTTCTGTCATGCTCATCCAGTCTTATTTTCTTCCCAGATATGATTCAGTTCATCATTAATCCTGTCCCCTCAAGAATCCGGGTGATACTTCCCTGAAGAACTAAAGAATAACCTTTCAAGTGATAGCATCATGCGCAGGGGTTCAGGCTTCACAAATCGCTCATCATATGTTAGCCCGACCAGTTAGCTGGAAAGACAAAAAATAATCTTCTCCTCTAGTGCCATCCTAGATCCTTCACATCTTGTGTAGTGTATTTAATCTGCAGCATTGTTTTTGTGGTATCCTGAGTTCCTGACTCCCTGACCTAAATTGAGTGAAAACTCCACCAAATGAAATATATAGACTAGACCTACAGCTTGTCTGGACCATGTGACTTGATTTCATATGGATTTTTAATCCTAGATTTCAAACCAGTGTTTCATCCTATGGATCAGGAAATTAAATTCAAATTAGCAGCGAGCAAACTTGATTTCTACTTGAAATTGATCCATCTAGGGACTAACTAGAGATTAACCTTGCTGTGAGGAAAATCAAATTTAAATTGCCCCAATTATCTCATCAAGTGGCACAGGCCTAATTCTTCAGCAAGATCTCCTGCATCCAGTTTTCCCGGAGCTTCTGGTTCAGCCAGTGGTGCCGTTAAGATGATGGTAGCTCTCTTGGTTTGCAGATACCTAGGGCATTACATTTGCATTAGAGCCTGTATATGATAAAGAGTAGTTTCTTTGTCACGTAACGAGCTGAAATTAGGTTCATGGTAACGTTGAGTTAGTCTGTTTCTTACTGTATCGTGTACTATGGTGTATGGTATTCTGGGAAATTTTCCCTGATTGAATCCATATCCAGTTCTCATTTCATGTGATGTCTGCCTAGACAGCACATTTGGTAACATGGATCTTCATCTTTTCCAGGTTCAATGCTTCCTGTTGAGGATATTGTAACATGGTCAAACAGAATTGGTGCTAAAGTTCTTGTTGATGCTTGTCAAAGTGTTCCTCATATGCCTGTCGATGTTCAGAGGCTTGGTGCAGATTTTCTTGTTGCATCGTCACACAAGGTTTTATTATCAATTCTTTGTTCTAAATAAGTTTGTAATCATTGAGAGTAGCGCAATAATTGACTTTGACAAGTTATGGGCTAAACTTCTCAGATGTGTGGCCCTACAGGCGTTGGATTCTTGCATGGAAAGTTTGACCTCTTATCATCCATGGAGCCTTTCTTAGGTAAGATACTGTAGGACACTAGAAATTTGCTCACTCTATTATCAGAAGTTAAGTTGGATAGTTAGCATCCATTGGTGAAGCATGGCCATGACTAAGAGGAAGTATTGTTTCCTGTTCTCGGGGAAGTATTGTTTTATAACTACCCTCGAAATTCTGATTTCCTTTCAGGTGGTGGTGAAATGATTGCAGATGTGTTCCAAGACAAATCCACATATGCTGAGCCTCCTTCTAGGTGAATCATATTGTGACTTTTTACTTTGATCGTTCTAGATTTCATCATCTATGTCATATCGTCTTAGGAAAGTTGGTGCACAATGTATATCAGTCTAGATCTTTCATGAACTATATCATAATCTTCTGGAGGAAAGTCAGTGCAGAACAATAATAAAATATCTAAAGTGATTAATAGTACAATGTAATACAGCAGAATCATTTGGTCATTTTGAATAGTGGTTATCACTAATATTTCTCGGATCTCCCAAGCTGTTGTGTGGAAACCACTGCCACACTCTTCTTACTTTCCTAACAAAGATATGTCTTTCTTTCCTCTTCATTTTCTGATATAAAATTGATTTGTCCCATAAGACCAAGAATACGAAGATAACATATTGCAGATTCCTAGACATGTGAACCATAATCATTTCACCAAAAACTTGATTGTGTTAGAAAGTTGATATGTTATAGATTTTATTACTAATTCACTATGTTAGATAAGTATCTCCCTTGTCCACATTTCTTCCAAGATTGCCTCTGCTTTATATTATCTGTCAGTAAAATTGAAATGAATCCCTTTTGGAATTTCATGGGACTTCAAAATAATTGCTAGTGGTGGCTATACCTTTTTCTTCATTTCATATCTGGGGATTCTAATTGTAGTTGTTCTGAAAAGATTTGAAGCTGGAACACCTGCGATTGGAGAAGCTATAGGATTGGGAACAGCAATTGATTATTTGTCACAAATTGGCATGCAGAAGATCCATGAGTATGAGGTCAGAATGAACTGTTTATGTTTTACCTCCTTGCATTGTTCTCAAATGTACTTTATTGCCGTTTCAGAAAAACAAAAATATTGCTCTATGTCATCATACTGTGCTTATTCCGGTCTTTAGAAAGGTTTCAGCTATTTATAACATTCTAACAAGTGTTATGTTTTGCCATCCAGAATGAGTTGGCGACCTATCTCTATGAGAGCCTTATTGCTGTTCCAAATGTTCGGATCTACGGTCCAGCTCCATGCCAAACTGTTCACCGCGCCCCATTATGTTCTTTTAATGTTGAAAATGTTCATCCAACAGATATTGCCGAAATTCTTGACCTCCAGGTATGCATTCTGTCAACCACTAACCTCAGATGCAAATGCTAGTTTTGAGTTTTATGAGTATATGGTTACTGCTCGCATGCTAGCTCTGTAAATTTTTTTGGATTAATAAAGAAACACTTTTCTGATAACTTTCTAATTCACACCATATTCCTTCTAAGTATTTATGTTCTGTCTCATAGCTGTTTGTATTCAGCTGTACTTTACCTAGTTTCGACTGCAAACACAAAAGGGTTTAAAAATTTTACATCATGTATTATTAAGAAATTATGACTTCCAGCATCCAAAGCGTAAATATTTTCTTGTGAAAAATTCTTAAATGTTTCCATCTGCTTCAAGAAGGGTTATCTTCTCAATAGCCTTCCCTGAACAGCATGTTGTTTAGTAAAGTTATTTGTTATTGTGCCTTCTTCAATTTATTTTTCTAGCCCTTGCAATGTAATATTGATGAACTATTTGTTTCAGCATGGCGTGGCAATTCGGTCAGGCCATCATTGTGCACAGATATTGCATCGAACTCTTGGTATCAATGCAAGTGCTCGTGCTAGTCTTCACTTCTACAATACCAAAGAGGAGGTGGATGTCTTTGTCGATGCGCTGAAAGATACTATTGATTTCCTTACTTCTGAACACTAGTACCACGGTTCGATTAGCATACGGCATTCTCCCTTTTTACAAGTTTCAGGTTAACTTTATCTAGCCAAGGGGTCATACAATTACAAAATGAAACAACCAACCAAAACATGTGTATTAGATTGCCTACTTTGGCCTTTCTTGTAAATCAAGTCCCTTTTTCTCCCATCCCTGAAATTTTGCAGAAGCTGAATTTGTACAACCGAATAATTTAAGTGTTGCAGCAAGCTGTGAGAAAGCTCATGACCTTGAAGGTTTATTTGTAAATTATGCTGACCTGTATGTTCTCTTGGTTGAAAATCATAAACAAGGTTACACAAGCCTTCTGTTTCCTGTTGGAATTTTTTGAACGACATTTACCTGTGAGGGGGCAACAGTAGTTTCCTGTTGGAATTAAGCTGTTTGCCTGTGCTATTCGTGTTCCAAATGGTACTTAAGTTTTTCTTATGGAGGGTCACCATATCATATTCAAGGATGTTAAAATCGCAATCAGAAGTTCTCAACCATAGAATTGGATACATAAAAACATCATTGAATCGGATACATAAAAACATCAATCATAGAATCGGATACATAAAAACCATAAAATCAGTCGGATACATAAAAACCATAAAAATCAGTGATTCTACCGATATAGAATTATAGAACGAGACACCTTAAATAGAGTTATAAAGTCATAAAATTATATAACAAAACTGAGATTTTAACAACCTTGATCATATTGGTTAATGCCAGTATTCCAAAGTAACAATCCGCTTAGCTCCATTCAGGTTTGAGATGTATTCTCTTCGTTTCATATTACAAGTTCAGGTTTATGATGTACTTTCTCCATTTCATATCAAAGTCGTTTGACGTTTTTTTCTAGTCAAAATAAACTTACTTAAGTTTGATCAAGTTTATAGAAAAATATAGTAGTATTTTCAAAACAAATATATTATCAAAATATATTCAATGTTAGATTTAATAAAACTAAATTTGATAGTTTAGATATTGCTAAATTTTTCTATAGTTAAATTTAATAAAATTTAACTAAAAAAAGTCAAATGACTTATAATAGTATGAAACAGAGTTAGTAAGTCGCAATGAGGAGATTTTCTACCCAACATTATTACTCCTGAGAATCCAGGCTTTTGTTGAGCCTTGAAATCACAGACTATTGTGCTTTGCTGAGATAAAGAAGGGTTCAAACCCCTTCCTTAGGAAGAGGTGTTTGATAGTTGGAGCGTAGGGCGATCAGATATTATCCCAAAGTGCAACGAAACAATAGCTGATGAAGGTGCACTATCTATCTTGAAACTTGAAAGCACCCAACTTCGTGGACACAAAGATCTCGAGTTCTCAACAGTGCATTGCGGATCAAAACAAACAAAACGATGAAAACAGCAATGCTACTTCAGGGAGAGAGACTCCTTGGAGTAGAAAAAGATTACACAAGCATAAATATCACTACTTGAGTAACGAGCACCCAAAGCTTGCACAATCCAACAACAATCCCAGGCACCAAAGTATTAAGATTCCACCCTCTGTTCCACAAACACCCCACCACCATGGTTAACCAGCTGGATCATACATAAAAATACAGAATTCTCTAAAACTGGCCATAACACAATTAAGAGACTGAAAGGAGCTCAAGATTGAATAGGCTTGATCTTGAAGTGGAGATTGATGAGTGAAAACACGAAACATTTCAGATCCTGCACAGGGAAGCATTAGAATTTGTTAGAAATAAATTGGTCTGTATGCTTGCTATACTGTGCACAATTGAAACATTAATTCCCTCGTATGAAGTTAAACCAAATCAGGATGGCGTTAGAAGATCCAACACATTACATGCTTTTTGCACTGCCACTAACTAGAAATCTAGAAGGTGAACAGCTAGCAGTTTCTTAACTGTGGCATACAGTTTATAATATGAACTTACAGATGTAAACTAATGAACTCAAAAGCAAATTAAGGATAGATGATATAATGATATCTAGCAAATCTGATATCATGCGATTCTGGTCATTTTTTCATCTAGAGGGATGAAACTATCGCAGAAAATATGAATGCATCTCTTACTATAAAACTTCAGACGAAACCACCCAGTAATTTCATCAAACAAAATTATTCCCTACAACAAGTGATGGAAGTCACAGAACATGCTAAGAATATACGCAAGTCAACTGAGTCTGTCTAGGGTGTAACCACTGGATCATCCTGCAAGATTTCCATGGAACCCACTGCATCCACAATTCCACTAATTTACAACAATAGAGCAGTGTGGTGCTGACATCTAAGTTATAGATAAGGCTATAGTTTATTAACCAATAAATTTGACCCATTGAAGGGCTTTTGCATTTAATCTTAACCTGAATATTTCCGATATCTATTTTCATGATCTCAGGTAGCTATAATAAGACTTGAACTGTGTAGGTGTTCATCAATTAAGGAAGTCAGGACACTACAGACAAAAGGCTTCTCGAATACAGCAGTCTTCATTAACAACGACTAAGATTATCTTTTGCAATTATTAGGAGGTTATTCCACCAGCATGCTTTGTAAAAATGATGAATTATTAATCAAATTATGTAGTTTAAAACTTCTAACAAAATTTAACAAAAACAGAAAAAAAAATGAAACAGTTCGCATCCACAACAAAAATTTTCTCTGAAGCTAAAATAGCCTGGGTTGTATGGTTGCCAAGAAACAAACTGACAATTAGGGGAACAGTTCACTCTTGTTTTTCCTTTCTTGCTCCATTTAAATCATTTTCATTACAACTGTTGCTCGCTAAACAATCCAAAGTAGAGTGATAAAACTCAAACAAAAACAATGATGATAGATACTACTACCAAACTAGCATTGTGTGTTTTCAGTTGACATCTGAGTTTCTCATCATGTTGTTTGGTGTCTTTAAACAATAATCGCTTAAAGTGGATATGATCTGGTACGCATTATTATGATTCCTGAAGACACAAAACAGGTAGGCTTGTTACTTATGGAGTTGAGCTACAGTGACTGATGTCGGGAGGTTGGTAAGAACCAGGTTGTCCTCCTCGTCAATGGGAAGGGATGGTCCCGATAACCCTCCCCCACCAACACCACATACACAAAAAAAAAAAAAAAATCCTGGAATCACTGATAACTATTCAACTTTAAAAGGGTAAATGCCAGGCAATATCTGCCTTTTTCCCCTAGCTTGGATTGATTGTTTTGAAAACACAAACAAATAAGATTCTTGCAATGTTATCGATCATTCAAATGTGTTGCATCACACATGATTTCAGCAAGGCGACTCAGCGCAAGCATAGTTAGAGTTGATACTGCTATTCCTCTATAGATCATAACTACACTTAAAGAACGTCACTCAGATGAAATAAGAGGTGAAAATTATCATATACGCATCCACTCAATGCTTAGTTAATTAAGCTTTGTACCAAATACTTGTACTATTAACGGAACAAGTAGAACCTCCCACAAGTGAACAATCCCACTGGCATGAAGGGAGGTGATATTCACCTATTTAACATTCATACGCCAATCCTAAGTCAAGCAGAGCACTGGAAAAGACAAGCAGGCAGGCAATGGAGCAGCGAATGTGAGAGGCAAGGACCTGGACGAGGTAGTAGAAGATGCGGAGGCCCTCAGGGTCCTTGCTGGTCTGGACGTCGACGAGGGAGCCAATCTTGGAGGTGGTGAAGGAGATGTGCTCGTTGCCCATAACAATCTCGAGCTCCTGCCTCCCCACGCGGTCGGGTTCCGGCCAGTTGTTGTCGTCCTCCTTCATAATCTACAACAACAACAAGCAAACAAACCAAACCATCCATCATTGGAGAGGGAAATCGGGAATCGGGAATCGATCGATCCCCCAATGTTGGGAGATAAACCCTAACCCTAGAAATCGACGGGTGGGGGGTAAACCAACCTCGGACTCCTGGATGATCCTCCGGGCCTCGCGGAGGACGGAGGGGGAGACGAAGACCTCCTTGCGGATCATGGTGTCGTTCTTGTAGTTGGAGTTGTTGGCGTAGCGGAGCTTGCCGTCGGGGCGGAACTCGAACTCGAGGAACTCGTGCCCGAACTTCCCCTTGTGCCCCACGTAGTACCGCAGGTAGAACTCGCCGCCGCCGGGGACGTCCTCGCCGGCGCCGCCGCCCGTCGCCATCGGTCACCTCTCGTTCTCTTCCGCCGCCGCTTTGTCGCGAGATTTTTTTGCAGCGCCGCCTCTGTTTGAGGTTGGCACGTCGTCGCCTCGCAACGCAAATAGAGGGGGAGTAGGATGGATGGGAAGGTGGGCTCTCCTTTCCTTTCCCTTTGTTCGTGGAAAAAGTATACTTCGACTCCCCCAACTATTATCCGAGTATGATTTATATCCTCCAACCATAGAACTAGGTATATCAACTCCTTCAACTATCAAAACCGGCACAAACAATATCCCTGGGTGGTTTTAGAGGTGGTTTTGACTGACGTGGCGGTCTTGACCGGGTCTTTATCCTACGTGGCGTTTATGTGGCATTCGAATAAAAAAACATAAAAAAATGTGGGACCCATATGTCACTAAAAAATGTATTGTGGGACCCACCGACATCCTCCCTCTCCTTCCTTTCTTCCTCCTCCCTCCCTCTCTCTCTCTCCCTTATCTCCTTTCTCTCCCCCGGCCTGGTGGCGTCGTGGTCGTCGTTGCCCATGGCCACCGGACGCCGGCGCCACCGCTGCCGCTCTCGACCGCCACCGCTCCCGACCACCGGCGAGCTCCAGCTCCTCCCCCGCGCGCGCGACAGCCGGCAAGCTCCTCCCCGCGCGCGAACGGCCTGCGAGCTCCTCCCGCCGCCAGCGCCGGGCAACTCTTGCGGAGGAGCTCCTCCAGGGCGTTGATGGCGGACGCGACCTTGTCGTCACCGGCAGCAGCGGGGGCGATCTGGCTGTTCGAGATCGATCGAGTCCAGGCGAACCACGAGCAACACGGGCACCACCAACGAGATGTTGAATGTAATCTTGTAGCTGGGTCAATTTAGTTTTTCAAATTTACGAAATAATCGAGCTTGACTCGTGCTGTGTTCACGAGGAGTTCAGAACGTAGAAGTAGTCGCTAACTGTTTTTCTGTTATTTCGTCAGTTAAGTCTTAGCTGCAAACTCGGCCGTGATCGATCGTGGGATGGCGCGATTCAATAGGATTGGAGCAAGTTTTGTGGATCTTTTTCAGTTTTAACAAACTCCTGGAGTTCGGAGTATAAATAATAGAAGAGAACCGAGAAAATGCTGCAAGTTTTTACGCAACGCCAAATTCTGTTTCCTCTGTTCTTCAGTTTCGTCAGTTACTGTAGCAGTCTGAAAACTCTTGTTTTCTTCAGAACGTGTGAGTGATACATAGAGCTGAGTGATGAGGATTGAGAGATAGGTTAGCCAATTTCCAACAAGTGGTATCATAGCGGTTGATCGCTGATTCTGAGGCTATGTCGACCGACGACAACAGTCGGTACACCCCGCCGGGGCGGCGTGGAGGCGCCGGCGGAAGCGGCAGCTCAGGCGCCAGCAATGACGGGCAGATTGTGATGCAGTAGGCGCCGTGAGAGACAGGCGTGCCACTGCGTTACCCCGTGCTGACGAGAAACCAACTATGCCGACTGGGCGTTGTTGATGCGTGTGAATTTGCAAGCGCAAGGCCTGTGGGCGGCTGTTGATCCAGGCTACGCCGAGTTCAGGGAGGACCGGCAAGTAATGGCTGCTCTTCTTCAGGCAGTCCCCAAGGAGATGTTGCGCCCTCTGTCCAAGAAGGATACTGCCAAGGAGGTGTGGGACGCGATCAAGACGATGCGCGTCGGTGTGGATCATGTCCGGGAGGCGCGCGAGCAGGTGTTGCGGTCTCAGTATGAGGCCATCCAGTTCAAGAACGGCGAGACGGTGGAGGATTTCGCCCTTCATCTGCATGCACTTGTCATCGACATCCGTGACATGGGTGGCACCCTCACTGACGAACACATGTTGAAGAAACTGCTGCGAGCGGTACCATTCCACTATCGTCAGCTTGCTTTGTCGATTGAGCAGATGCTTGATCTCAAGACCATGCCACTGGAGGAGTTGGTCAGGCGCCTTGCCGCCATCGAATCCTATAAGCCTGTCAGTGCGTCCGGCGAGGCACTGGGTGGCTTGGTGCTGCTCACCGAGCAGGAATGGACTGCTCGCATGAAGAAGAAGGAGCCGCAGGACACCTCTCCTTGTACAAAGGGCGCTGGCTCATCGTCCAGCCCAAAGAAGCAGTGGCGCAGCAAGCGCGGCGGGCAAGGGCGCTCCGGTGAGGGTGGCTCCAGGAAGGATGGTGGTGCGCCGGTGGTGCCGCGTGATAGATCATCGGTACGTTGCTTCAATTGTGATAATTATGGTCACTATGCCAAGGAGTGCCGCAAACCGCGGTGTGAGCGACGGCAAGAGGCGCATGTTGCTGAGGCTCAGGAGGAGCCTGTTCTGCTGCTGGCGACCGCGAGCGCGATGGTCACCACAGTCGTGCCGGGGACGATCGTGCTGGATGAACCGCACGCCCAACTACATGTTGGCCGCCATGAAGAGTTGTCCCCGGATCGCTGGTTCCTAGACACCGGCGCGAGCAATCACATGTCGGGTTGCCAAGAGTTCTTCACCGACCTCGACGACACGGTGCGCGGTGTCGTGCGCTTCGGCGACGGCTCCATCATCGACATCTGTGGCTTTGGCGACGTGACCCTGGAATGCTACAACGGGGCACACCACATCGTGTCCGGGGTGTATTACATCCCAAAGCTCAAGAGCAACTTGATCAGTCTTGGCCAGCTTGATGAGAACGGCTGCGCAATCCACATTGAAGATGGTGTGATGACGATCCGGGACAGGGCGCGCGCTCTAGTGGCGAAGGTGACGAGGACTGAAGGGCGCTCGTACCTGCTGGATTTGAAGGTGGCTCAGCCTGTGTGCTTGGCGGCGAGCTGTGCCGAGGTGCCGTGGCTGTGGCATGCACGCTACGGGCATCTCAATTTCGGCTCCTTGCGTCGGCTGGCTCAGGGCGCTATGGTGCGTGGTCTACCTGACATCGAACAGGTGGATCGCATCTGCGATTGCTGTCAGATTGCGAAGCAGCGGCGTGCGCCATTCCCGTCGGAGGCGAAATACCGAGCAACGGAGCCGCTCGAACTCATCCATGGTGACCTCTGTGGACCAATCACCCAGCCAGCCAGGAGGTAAACGCCATTTCCTGTTGCTTGTTGATGATATGTCACGGTATATGTGGGTTGTCCTGCTGGAGACCAAAGATCAAGCTCCGGCAGCAATCAAGGAGTTCCAGGCGAAAGTTGAGCTCGAGGCTAGGAGCAAGATGAAGGTTCTTCGCACAGACCAGGGGGGGTGAATTCACCTCAGTTGAATTTGGTGAATACTGTGCAGGACGCGGCATGAGGCGGCACCTCACCGCACCCTACTCGCCGCAGCAGAATGGTGTCGTTGAACGGCGAAATCAGACGATCGTGGCAATGGCACGGAGTCTGTTGAAGGCAAAGGAGATGCCCGGTCGTTTTTGGGGTGAGGCCGTCGTCACCGTGGTGCACATCCTGAACCGGTCGCCGACGAGGGCGCTCGACGGCCAGACACCCTACGAAACTTGGTATGGCAGGCGCCCGAATGTGCATTATTTTCGCACCTTTGGCTGCGTGGCGTATGTGAAGAATGTGAGACCACACTTGTCGAAGCTGGAAGACAGAAGCAAGGCGATGGTGTTTCTCGGTTATGAGGATGGAAGCAAGGCGTACAGGGTACTCAACCCGGTGACTAACCGTGTTCATGTGAGCAGAGATGTGGTGTTCGATGAGGAAGCGAAGTGGGACTGGGCGGCAACCACGATGGGTGATGATAAAGCTGACCCTGCTGATATATTCTCTGTCTCGTACACTTTTCACTCTGTCCCAGATGATGAACAGTGCTTTGGAGCACGCCTTGACACAGACGAGCCGCAAGATGCTGTTACACCGGTGTGGGAGTCATCGCCGGGTGTGCACTCACCGGCGTCTCCCTCGACGCCAATCAGCACCACGCAGACAGAAGCTGAGGTGGAGTTTGCCACTCCGCCGACGGACGCATCGCAACCATCTGACGAGGCACCGCGACGCTATCGCACACTTGCAAACATCAACGAGACTACCAGTCCAGTCCGGGAGTTTTAGTACTCCAGGCAGTGCCTTCTGGCGGCCGATGAGCCGGCATGCTTCGCGGAGGCTGAAGTGCAGGCCTGCTGGCGCAAGGCGATGATTGATGAGGTGAAGAGCATTGTTGAAAACAAGACGTGGAGTCTAGTTCCACTGCCTGCTGAACATCGACCGATAGGTCTGAAATGGGTGTACAAGATCAAGCGTGATCCTGATGGCAGCATTGTGAAGTACAAGTCCAGATTGGTAGCTAAGGGTTATGTGCAACAACATGGCATTGATTAGGAAGTGTTTGCTCCGGTGGCAAGGATTGAAACTGTTAGGTTGTTACTAGCACTGGCTGCTCAAGAGGGATGGCAGGTGCATCACATGGATGTTAAATCTGCATTTCTCAATGGTGATTTGGAAGAGGAGGTGTATGTCTCACAGCCGTTGGGCTTTGAAGTGACTGGTGAAGAAGCTAAGGTGTATCGTCTGCACAAAGCTTTGTATGGTCTTCGTCAGGCTCCAAGAGCATGGTATGCTAAGTTAGATGCCACACTGATTAAGATGGGTTTTGAAGGGAGCACTTCTGATCCAGCAGTATACAAGAGAAACAGTGAGCACTCTACACTGATTGTGGGGGTGTATGTGGATGATCTGGTCATTATAGGCTCACAGGGTTCAGTCATCCAAGGTTTCAAGGATGAAATGCAAAAAGAATTCAAGATGAGTGATTTGGGGTTGCTGAGTTTCTATCTGGGGATTCAGGTGAAGCAAACAGCGACTGGAATTGCTTTGAACCAGTCTGCATATGCTCTGAATATCTTGAAGAACAATGGCATGGATGGATGCAATCCGTGTCAGGTTCCAATGGAGGCAAGATTGAGGTTGAGTAAAGAAAGTACCAATTCTCTTGTAGATGCTACACAGTATAGAAGTCTCATTGGAAGTTTGAGATACCTAGTGAACACCAGGCCAGATCTAGCTTATGCAGTTGGGTATTTGAGTCGTTTCATGGAGAAGCCTGCTACAGATCACCTGGCTGCTGCAAAACATTTGCTAAGATATGTTGCCGGCACAGTTGGATGGGGCTGCTGGTATGGAAGAAAGCAGAGTAATATTGTGCCACTAACAGGCTATTGTGATAGTGATATGGGAGGAGATGTTGATGATAGGAAGAGCACTACAGGAGTGGTGTTTGCATTGGGAGAAAATATCATCACATGACAGTCCCAGAAATAGAAGGTGGTGGCATTATCATCCAGTGAAGCTGAGTATATAGTTGCAACCACAGCAGCCTGCCAAGGAATTTGGCTTGCTCGTTTGATTTCAGAAATCACAGGTGATGAGAAGAAGTGTGTTGTTCTGAAGGTGGACAACAAATTAGCAATTTCCTTGTGCAAAAATCCTTTACTGAATGACAGAAGTAAGCACATTGACACGCGGTTCCATTTCATCCGAGGTTATGTTGAGAAGAAGGAGATTGAAGTGGAGTACGTGAGAACTGAAGAACAAGTTGCTGATATTCTGACAAAGTCACTTGGAAGAGTTAAGTTTCAGGAGCTGCGAGGCAGACTTGGAATGCTTGAGATATAGCCACAAGATTAGGGGGTGTTTGTTGAATGTAATCTTGTAGCTGGGTCAATTTAGTTTTTCAAATTTACGAAATAATCGAGCTTGACTCGTGCTGTGTTCACGAGGAGTTCAGAACTAGAAGTAGTCGCTAACTGTTTTTCTGTTATTTCGTCAGTTAAGTCTTAGCTGCAAACTCGGCCGTGATCGATCGTGGGATGACGCGATTCAGTAGGATTGGAGCGAGTTTTGTGGATCTTTTTCAGTTGTAACAAACTCCTGGAGTTCGGAGTATAAATAATAGAAGAGAACCGAGAAAATGCTGCAAGTTTTTACGCAGCGCCAAATTTTGTTTCCTCTGTTCTTCAGTTTCGTCAGTTACTGTAGCAGTCTGAAAACACTTGTTTTCTTCAGAACGTGTGAGTGATACACAGAGCTGAGTGGTGAGGATTGAGAGATAGGTTAGCCAATTTCCAACACGAGATCGACCCGACCTAGCTAGCTAGCTAGCTCGAAACAAAAAAAAAATCAGCAAGATGGTATCATTGAATTGAATGGAATTCTCTGATCACTTCCTGTACATCGAAGCAAAATCAAAGGCAATCGAGATGAACTTACGTACCTAGCTAGCTCGCCGGCGGCCGAGGAAGCAGCATTTGACTGCAGCAGCGGTGGCGGCGCAGCCGGGGGGACGGACCCCATCCTCACCTCTACCGGCACGATGCCCTCACCGGGTGGACGAGCTCCCTCTACCGCGTCCCGCCGTCGATGATCCTGCTTTCGCCACCCAGACCCGTCGCCGGCCTCCACCACGCTAGAACTCAACTGTCGCCAGGGGGACGGGACCCACGGAAGCCGGCGGTGCACTGATGTCCTTCGCCGGCCTTTCGCCTCCGTCGGATTGTCCCGCCGGGCGCTAGCGCACGAGATGACATGTGGGGCCTACATGTCGGAGGGTCCCACTATTTTTCTGTGTGAATGACATGTTGGTCCCACGTATTTTTTTTTTAACTCTAAAATGCCACATAAGCGACACGTTAATGACACGTGAGATAAAGACTAGGTCAACACTGCCACATAGGCACCACGTCAGCCAAAACCGCTTCCAAAATCAGGGATATATTTTGCACCGGTTTTGATAGTTGGAGGAGTCGATATACCCGGTTTTGTGGTCGGAGGTTATGAATCATACTCGGGCCATAGTTAAGGGAGTCAAAGTATATACTTTTTCCTTGTTTCGTTGCTTACTTGGGCTGTAATCAAATTGGGCCCAAATAGGCCGGCAATGACAGCCATACGTAGATTTTTTTTCATTTTTAATTTTTTTTTAATATTTACAGAAATATTATACCATCCAAAATATTTATAAAAATGGCCCCTACCGCCTAAGTGGAGAGCGGCAAGGTGTGTGTATTTTGCACTGAGGTCCCTTGCCGCCCTCTGCAAGGGCTAAAGGGGGCAAATGTAATTTTCATCCCGCCAAAAATGCATTTTTCTAGCTTTTTTTCATCTTGTCCGTCCCTTGTGTCACCCTGTCGCCCTCCCCGAGAGCGGCAGGGTCTACTTTTGTAAATATTTTCGCCGGTACAATATTTACGTAAATATTAAAAAATAAAAAATTAAAAATGAAAAAAAAATCACCATACGAATATGAAAATTTTGTTTTCCCTCTTTTTTTTAGCAAAGTTGGGTGAAAAATGAACCACCACCTTCCATCAATGTCCGTCAAAAGTGGTCCAGATCCCCTAGAGTTGAGTACAACTTTGCCGGATGAATTTTACCAAATCCATAGCATCTATTGCTTCCTACGGCTGAGATGAAGCCATCTATTATTTCCTACGGTTTGAATGGGAATTACTTTAATTTTTCATGTTAGTAATGGTTAAGTTTCTGCCTACCAAATTAACAAAGTATACATGTTCTCTTCCTTCCCAAACACAAGAAGCTATGTTCATGTAAAAAAAAAGTGTTAACTGGATAGTACATGCAAACATACATAAACCATATACATGCAAAAATAGAGGCACATGCTCGGTATAGTCTTTATACCATGGATGAATCAAAGAATTTCTGGGTTATGCAAGTAAAATTAGCTTGTATGTTCTCAAATTCTCTAAATATATTGTAGTCGGTGATTTGTTATTGTTACAAGATTAGGAGGAATTCTTTTTTTTTCAAAAAAGGAATAATGGGAACTGGGAACTAATGGCTTCATCCCAAATTTTGATAAAAAAGAGACCATAGAGATTTTAACAAATCCACCCAGGGGAGTTGGAGTGAACTCCAGGGAATCTAGACCCGTCAAAAGTGCCCCTACGCATTTCTTATTGGGTCTAACATATTTCACGTGAAATTTTCTCCAACCTTCCCCCTCTTTCTTGAGAAATTTCAGTATATATCGCTCAATTCGCAATACTTAGTTTGCCAATCAATTGTGACACTTTCGGAATGTATCATCAAAGGACACAAATTGTTTCATTCTGTGTAATTCTGTCCATTCAATGTCGTGTCCATGTCGTGCCGTCGTTCATCCACACCGGACGGGGAGCAACTCGTTGGTTGGAGTCGGCTAGTAGGTCCTTCTCACACGCTGTCGACCAGTGGAGTCCTCCACACACGCCGTCGAGAGCCACTGCTGGCCGCCGAGGTCCTCTCAACGGGCACATTCGACCACCATCGATGAGCTGCTCATTGCATATGGTGTCGGTCGGTAAGGCATTTTCTCACACATAGCGCTACTGCCCACCAGGGTTCGCCTAGCACGCGCATCCAGCCACTGTCAAGCACTACCGACCAACGAGATCATCTTGACGCGCATGCGGCTGACATCAACGAGCTACTACCTACCCTAATGTTGGTGAATGACGACGCAACATGGATGGATTGACTGCTAGAAGTAGCTTCAAATGGACGGAGTGACACGGGATGAAATAATATGCATTCTCATTGGCAAATTCTGAAAGAATTATGAATTGAGTGACAAATTCTAAAAGTACTGTGAATCGAGTGGCATACATTGAAATTTCTCTTCTTTCTTCTCTTTTAACTCAAATGTCCTGATAGATTTTGTTTTCTTTCCTAAGTAGCAGTATTATCAATTCTGTGAGAACCATCATACATGAAACATTTGAGCTACTTTACAGTTTGTTTGGTTCACGGCTATGGGTAGGGTATGAGTTATGACCATTTATATTTTGTTGGATATGATATTTCTATTTTTTATTTGGTTTCGTAACACTTGGATGGCATATTTGGCACCCGTAGATTATCCCCCAACTTCATCACTTCCTATGTATATCCGCGAAGGTTTTTATAGGAATTATGATGAATCGACCATATATATTGATAGTTAAGAAAGGTAATGAAAATTTAGAGAAGGTATATAACATCTCCCAAAATGGCATAGGCTTAAAAGGTACTAGGTGAAACCCCGCGCATTGCTGCGGGATTTAATATGATAACAATAAAAAAAATAATGTGTAAGATGGCTTGATAACATCAGATTAAGTAAATTAATGTGATTTATGATCATTTAAATTTAAATAGTACGTAGAATGGTGATTCAAACGTAAAAAGTAAGGTGATATAACTTTATGGAAGAAGAAAAGTAGGGAGATAGTTTAGACCGTAGATTAATCATCTAAAGGCTGAAAACAATTGATGTGATATGACTTAATTAGAGGAAAAAAAGAGAAAGATAATTTGGATCATAGATTAATCATTTAAGCACTAACTAAGTCAGGATGAACTATATAAGTATATAGGATAGCATAAAACATAAAAAAGATATACATTAAAACATTATGTGAATTATGTTGGATTATAATTTAACATGTTTGTATTTGAAAAGCTCTTAAATTATAAAAACTATAAAGATATAGTATGTTTGCATGATGTTTAAATGTTGTCGACGTTTGATGTCACGATTCCGGTATTTGCATAGTATGGGGATCGTTGATACTAGGATATACGCGAGACTGAGGTAAAAGAGATAGAGACGAGGATTTTTATACAGGTTCGGGCCCCTGATTGTCAGGTAATAACCCTACATCCTGTTGGCGAAGCCGGTATTGCTCTTATTCACCATAATCACACTAGTACAATATTTGGGGTAGCCTATCTAACTGTTGTCAATATGGCGGTCTGAAGGTCTGACTCGTAGTCGACAACAGGGTAGTCTTCCTCCTCGAATCCGTGCCCGGCGAGATCAAAGATAGCGCTTTCGTCTCTCCTGACCATACCCGGAGACACCATAGGGGACTAGCCGTGCTTATCCCTGAAATCGATA
Source organism: Oryza meridionalis (assembly GCA_000338895.3). Taxonomy (NCBI): domain Eukaryota; kingdom Viridiplantae; phylum Streptophyta; class Magnoliopsida; order Poales; family Poaceae; genus Oryza; species Oryza meridionalis. Next base: position 10,447,019 of record CM002535.2, on the reverse strand, counting down.
TCCGGCGTCTTGTCTTGGCGTATGTTGGCTTCTATGTTGATCTTCTGTCTTGATCTATTGTTCCGTGTATGTTGATTGTAGGTGTCTTCCATGGTGGGTCTCTCCCCTCTTCTCCTAGGGGGCCTTATATTTATACACATAGGTTTCCCCTTGTCCAAGTAGAAATAGAGAAACCAATATGGATACAATCCGAGTAGTCTTTGTCGTTTCCATGTAGAACTCTGGTCGTCTTTCCTTATCCGGAACTCCCTCCATATCCTAAGTCAGTTTCCGTATAAGACATGGTATGTGGTGGGTCCTGTCGAGATTTAGTCAACTACTATTAGGTATGTGGTATCCATAACCCTGACAGTAGCCCACGACTTCAATGCAAATGAACAAATTCATATTCTCAACTGCAGACCTTGGAGTAACTGTTATCGAGCTCACGTGACCGTTCTTGATGAGTTCAGAGATAACGTTAGACTTCCTTTATCAGCCTCGTGCGAGCACCTAAAGGGTTTGTCTGAGTCAATCTCCAACGTCAACCAAGAAAGTACAGAGCATACGACTAAGTCTCCCCTCTTGCTGTAATCGAGAATTTGGATTGAAGTCAAGAAATTTTATCTCGGCGGGTACACCATCTCTTCATTCCGTATTCCTTGTCGAGATCCACCAGTCGTTCTCGAGCGATCGAGAAGGCGTAGAATCTGCGACGAAGCCTTGTCAACATTTGTCGTACTCGCTTTAGTCGATCTTGGTATAGAACCATAGAGACATGGAGTCTTCGATAATGCCGAATAGAATTTTCCTTAAATCAATACTCAGAAAATAATATTAGATAGAAATAACCCCCGAGCGAATGCTCAAAGGGTGACATGTTATAATATGTATGGAAAACTGAAAATGAATTAAATTTACAGACCAATGTTTTGTATATGAGCGTCTACTTTTTTACCGACTTCGATCAGTCAATTTGTGAGTCATACACTCTCCCTAGCCCTCAGCCTTGTCGTCGGAGAATCGTTTTCGGAAGATAAGGCTCTTGGACCTTTTACCTGCCTCGGTTGAACAAGCACTGATCCTAGCCCCCAGCCGTGAAGTTGGAAAACCCAATTTCCGATTACACGGCTTGATTAATACGCACGGCGAGAACTCTTACACGACCAGATCTTACATGGTCTTTTGTCTCTACAGGATCCGACAAGGCCTTATCGGCTCTGGGCCCCCAGCCGAAGTTCCCTTAGGTCCCTCGGAGGCCTTGTTAAGACGGTGTAAAGGGACAGTAGGATTGGTTTCAACGCTAGGTGTCATCGTGGTAAGGGATCTCTGGGTAAAACACTTGGCGATATTGTGTACCTAATGTCAACTCTGTTGGAGTAGAGGTAATGGGAGAATCGCTACACCGCTGGTCGAGGACCAGGTAGTAGTCGCAACTCGACCACTTGAAGTGGAAATAGTGGGAGAATCGCTACACCTCTGGTCGAGGACCAGATAGTAGTCGTAACCCAACCACTTGAAGTGGAAATAGTGGGAGAATCGTTACACCGCTGGTCGAGGACCAGATAGTAGTCGTAACCCGACCACTTGAAGTGGAAATAGTGGGAGAATCGCTACACGCTGGTCGAGGACCAGATAGTAGTCGTAACTCGACCACTAGAAGTAAGGCGAGAGAGATCACTACGTTCTACTGGTTCGAGAACCAGGAGTAGGAGTCTCTTAATCACCTATAGGGGCGCTAAAGTTGGTTTATTACATGTGCATATCATGTCGCCAACATGACTCACATACCCAACTTATAGCATATCCGGATGTCCGTTCGCAATCATGTTGGGTGATCAAGCTGACGACGTTCGCGAGGAATTATCTGTTAACAACCTTTTCTCGAGTAGTCCAGCCATGGCTGGTGCTATGAGATAGGTTGTCGGTCTTCGTTGGTAGATTGGATGCGACAACTTCGTATTTGTCGAGAATGTTCTCGATAATGGGGTGTATTCGACCACAACCTACTCGAGTGCTCAATTGTTCCTGAAAAATATTTTCTAGAAGGCAAGACATATAGCAGATAATATCGAGTATGTACTCAAAAGACTGCATGGATCTTCTAGAATTATCAAGATATAACGAGCAGATGTAAATATCAGGCATTATGTAAACCGTAAATAAGTATGATTTATACGAAAGAAAATAGAATGAGCCCCCAGCGTTAAACCATAGTCGGTTTAACATCCGAAACACTCGCACAATAGATATTGTATGAAAAATATGCTTAGGTAAACATAATAAATTATTGATGTGACAACACTATATGATTTGAAAAGTAGGTACGATAAATTGCATATATAATATTGTGTACCTTTGTAGATACATGCCGGATATATCTACGAAATTAGTAGATTAATTAAAAATCAATCTTACTAATTACCTTTGTTGCCGGTGTGTGCATGCAGTAAAAAACATAAAGCTGCACATGCACACGTAGGGGTCTTCTCAGGTGCACAGTTGTGTGGAAAGTCCATCCGCCCGTCTGTGCTTGTATGCTTTGATAGCGTTGCATGCACTTTAATGTACTGGGACAAGTACTAGACCAACGCCGAGCAGGAATCAGGCTGAGTTGTCGGACTCCATACGTGATCTGGTCTGGACGTCCGAGTACCTGGCGTATTATGGCAGCCCCTCGTCAGAGGTCTCGCAGGCTGGGAGCTCGATCCGACAGTGATACATGAGCGCTAATTTCAGCTTTCCGGCCCCGACGCGCTTGTTCGTTTGGTGGATGTCGATGCCGTGTTCGGCTTGGACGCGTCTAATCGAGCCCTCCACCAGTTGATGTGGCGCATGTATTGGTACTGATCAATCTCGAAGGTTGTCTGCACTGTTGATTGACAACCTCAAAATCGACGTGATCCACGGCACGTCTTGAAGCTTGAGCGATCTTCATAGATCGAATTTGTTGACGATGATGGTTCCGATCTTGTCGGGACACGTACTCTGGTCGGGTTAGATCTCCTCACAGCCGAAGTCGTCGAGTAGCTTGTTGTTGGAGAATCTATCTCTTGAACCCATCTCGTCGAAATCCTGAAGCACCAAAATCCCCCTACCTGGCGCGCCACTGTCGACATTTGATGTCGCGATTCCGGTATTTACATAGTATGGGGATCGTTGATACTAGGATATACGCGAGACTGAGGTAAAAGAGATGGAGACGAGGATTTTTATACAGGTTCGGGCCCCTGAATTGTCAGGTAATAACCCTACATCCTGTTAGCCGAAGCCGGTATTGCTCTTATTCACCATAATCGCACAAGTACAATATTTGGGGTAGCCTATCTAACTGTTGTCAATATAGCAGTCTGAAGGTCTGACTCGTAGTCAACAACAGGGTAGTCTTCATCCTCGAATCCGTGCCCGGCGAGATCAGAGATAGCGCTTTCGTCTCTTCTGACAGTATCCGGAGATACCATAGGGGACTAGCCGTGCTTATCCTTGAAGTCGATATCCGACGTCTTGTTTTGGCGTATGTTGGCTTCTATGTTGATCTTCTGTCTTAATTTATTGTTCCGTGTATGTTGATTGTGGGTGTCTTCCATGGTGAGTCTCTCCCCTCTCCTCCTAGGGGGCCTTGTATTTATACACATAGGTGTTCTCTTGTCCAAGTAGAACTAGGAAAACCAATATGGATACAATCCGAGTAGTCCTTGTCGTTTCCATGTAGAACTCTGGTCGTCTTTCCTTATCCGGAACTCCCTCCATATCCGAAGTCAGTTTCCGTATAAGACATGATATGTGGTGGGTCCTGCCGAGATTTAGTCAACTACTATTAGGTATGTGGTATCCATAACCCTGATAAATGTAATGATTGTTAGTGGATGATGATGTGGCATCTTGTTAATTAGTGGATGATGATGTAGCATCTTGTTAGTGGATGATGATGTGTCATCTTTACATGTTAAGCTTAAGGAGTTAGTTAGAGGAAAAAAAAGAGAAAGATAATTTGGACCATAGATTAATCATTTAAACACTAACTAAGTGAGGATGAACTATATAAGTATGTAGGATATTATAAAACATAGTAAAGATATACATTGAAACATTATGCGAATTATGTGGGATGATACTTTTAATATGCTTGTATTTTAAAAACTCTTATATTATAAAAACTATAAAAATATAGATAATATAACATGTTTGCATGATGTTTAAATGTGATGATTGTTAGTAGATGATGATGTGGCATCTTGTTAATTAGTGGATTAGTGGATGATGATGTGGCATCTTTACATATTAAGCTTAAGGAGTTAGTGGGGATAATTTTATAGTAAGATAGGATTCCCTCCACCTTTATCCCATAAAGGGTATCCGTTGTTTTTTTTTTCAAAATGGGCATGTATTTTTTGTTCCATTCCAAATTCTCCAAATTGTGAGAGGACCGGCACCAGAGAGTACCAAATTAAACAGCCACGAAAAACATTTAGTTGAACGCCTTAGCGAACCACACACATTTTTAATCACCTTAGTAGATACGTGGAGGGATTCTAGTTCAAATCTGGTCTGGGATCATGTTATCCATGATTGTGATGTTCATTTTTATTAAAGATGAAGTTAGGACACGAAAAAAATCCTTAGCGCTTAATTAATTGAGTTTTAATTATTATAAACTTAAACATAGATTTATTTAATATTTTAAATCACTTTCAAAGTTTTCAGTGAAAATACATCGTTTGACCATTTCAAAAGTGTTCAGATAAATATACTACTCCATAGTATTAAGAAGGGGGCTTACTATTAGATGCGAATGGACAGTGCCGTACATTTACAGTTTTACACATGAGCTAAGAGCAAAGGTGTTCTCAGGTCCCTTTCAAACTTCCAAAAATTCCGTCATACCAAATATTTAGTTACATACATAGAGTATTAAATGTGGACGAAAAAAACCAATTACACAGTTTACATGTAAATTGCGAGACGAACCTTTTGAGCCTAATCACGTCTTGATTTGACAATGTGGTATTATAGTAAACATTTGCTAATGATGGATTAATTAGGTTTAATATATTCGTCTCGTAGTTTATATGCGGAATCTATAATTTGTTTTGTTATTAGTCTACGTTTAATACTTCAAATGTGTGTCCGTATACTTTAAAAAAAATTGAAAGGCAATCTAAGCGGACAGACACACTAGGGCCTGGTTTAGTTCCCAACTTTTTCTTCAAAGTTTTAACTTTTCCATCACATCAAAACTTTTCTACATACATAAATTTTTAATTTTTTTCTTTAAACTTTCAATTTTAGTCAAACTTCTAATTTTGACGTGAAACTAACCACAGCCGGATTTGGATCGCAGACGACGTGGCTGCGGCCGGAACACGCTATATATGAACTATGGGCAAACAGGCCCCACGATCGGTCTGGTGCATGGATGAATCGTTGCATGCGCGCGCACGCACGCACGGGCGGGGCTAGTGGTTCGCACAAATGGGCTCACACAGCCCCGGCCCCTCGTCGAGGGCTGAGGGCAGTATGTACGGGGGAGGAGAGGAAAGCGTGCCGAGTGCCGGCTGTCTGTGGCTGTACCAGTGTAGTACCACCCGATGAGATGAGTCCCCACAGGGTACGCGGTCTGTGCGTGTACCGGCGTACCACGGGAGCGCACGCACGTGGATCCGTCCGAAAGCGGCAGAGAGGCAGAGAGAGAGAGAGAGAGAGAGACGTGGCCGCGACAGCGACGGATGGAAAAGCCCACACACCAACCCCACCACCTCTCTCCACGAGTACGCGCACACGCACACGCACGCAGTGGCAGCGCGCGCGCGGATCCCCAGACGCCAGCGCTGCTGTGCCGCATACAGTGGCGATGGATCGATTGGACGGACGGGGTGCTGCCGCTCCGGCTCCGCTAGCTGCTGCGTGCGTGCGCGTGTCGATGACTCGCCTCGACGGTGCGATTGTTAATCAGGCGGGCATCATTGCTTTGCCGGCCGCCTGCAGGCTGCAGCGTGCGGCCTCCCCGGCTTACCCGGTGCCGTGCTATACCTAGGGTGTAAAGCGGAGCGAATTAGGGCTGGCCAGGAAGCTCGTGACTCGATAGCTCGCTCGGCTCGTGAGAAGCTCGGCTTGGCTCGTTTGATTTCCCTAACGAGCCAAGCTGTCATTTCAGCTCGTTAGAGATAACGAGCCAGCTCGAGCTGGCTCGCGAGCCGCTCGCGAGCCTTAACGAGCCAGGGCAGATGAGAATGGAGGCCTAGCCCAACAGCCCAACTCGGCTGCCGACCTGCCGCCTGCCGAAAACCCTAGTCCCAGACCCCAGTCTATCCCCAATTCCCGATCTGACGTGGTGGCCGATCTCGTCTCCTCCCCTTCTCTCGTTCTCGTCTCCGACTCTCCTCCCTGGCTCCCCGCCGGCCGCCGCCAGCCCGCCAGCCACCACCACGGGCCCACGGCTACACGGTACCACCCGCCAGCCGCCAGGCCAGCCACCGCCAAGCGCCGCCGCCGCGCGCCACCGCCAAGCGCCGCCGCCGCGCCGTCACCAGCTGGCAGCCCGACACCGCCGCGCGCCGCCACCAGCCACCACCGTCAAGCACCACCGCCAGCCGGCATCGCCAAGCGCCGCCGCCAGCCACCACCGCCAAGCGCCGCCACCAGCCGCCACCCGCCGCCGCCACCAGCCACCCGCCAGCCGCCGCCGCCGCCACGCGTTTGTGAAGCAACTCGACGCCGCCGTCCACTGAAGGAACTCAACGCTGCCATCTCGCCATCCACATTCCACGCCGCTGCTTACTACCATGGAGGAGGCGCTGCACCCGCAACCACCAAGCGTGGAATCCCAGAGCAAATGCGCGAACGCGAAGCCAACCTCGTCGCCAGCTACAGGTGCAGGTGCAGCGGCACGTACACGCTCCGCACGGATTGCTCAAACCAAGGTTGGCCGTAGTCGAGGATCCGCAACCGCAAGGACCGCAATCGCAAGTGGGGCAATTGGATCGCCGTCGCCGGCATCAGCATCACGAGCTAATGTCTCCACGACCGTGGTATGTATCTAAATTCCACAATCACTTGATTTATACCACTGTGAATTTTGTATTTAGCTTTGAATGAATCACTATACCTACTAGGCTACTACCAAGGCAGCTAGCAGCTAGTAATCAGTTTGTGTGTGTGTGAATTGAATTTGTGCAGGAAATGGACATGGTGGCCATTTCAGATGGAGGGGAGGATGAAGAAAACAGCTTTGACTTGAATGATGAGATGTCGGTGAGCCTACCTTCTTCAAGAAGCAGCAGTGAGGGAGAGGATGGAGATGACACATCAAAGACTCAAAAACGAGGTGCAAAAAGGCCAAAGGCAGGTATTTCACTATCTCCTTCTAAAGTTAAGATAACAAGAGGAAAGCGTGCTAGTTGTTGGAAATATTTTAAGGTGATCAATGTTTCCTCCAAGAAGGAAAAAGGGAAAATGGAATGTAAGGCAAAGTGTAGGTTTTGTCATCACAGCTATGCATATCGCCCTGGGGGAACCACTACAACACTGAATCATCACTTAGATAAGTGCACAATATATCTGAACAAGCTTGCAAAGGCTAAAGCTCAAGGTACACTTGATTTTTCTTTAGCTGATGGTTCTATGGTTGTGCATCCTACCGAGTATGATCATGATCACACTAAACTTTTGATTGCCCGCATGGTAATTCTACATGATTACCCATTTAGAATTGTTGAGCATAAAGAGTTTAATGCCTTGATGAAGTGGATGAATCCTAGCTATGGTCGCAAGGCCATAAAAAGTGAATGCATGAAATTGTATGAATCTGAAAAGGAACATCTCAGGAAAAGTCTTAGGGAGGCTGAGACCATAAGTTTTACTACAGATATGTGGACATCAAATCAAAACCTTCAGTATATGTGTTTGGTGGCTCATTACATAGATGTTAATTGGGTTTTGCAATGCCGTGTCCTAAACTTTGTTGAGGTGGAGCCTCCTCACACCGGTATTGTCATAGCTCAGGCTATTTTTGATTGCTTGGTTGATTGGAAAATAGACAGTGGCGGAACCAGGATTTGAACCCAGGGTAGGCCTAGCCAAAAAAATTCCAAATACAATACTATATGATTCGATATAAAATGTGGTAAACGATACGTTATATAACTCTAAATGGTTCAATACAAATAGAAAATAACAAATAAGTTTAAATCTTACCTAAATGACAATGTAAATTGTTCAAGTAGCCACTGAGTCTTGAAACCAAAATAGTCATAATCGAAGTCCCTATCATAAATTATCTCGCTGTCCAAGCGAGAAGCATTCTGAAAATAAAGATCAAAACATCAGAATCCGCAAGAGGCATAACATACATCGATAATCCTAATGACCAATAAATTGAATGGAACGGTAAATTTTACAAATCAGAACAAGAACAACTATCAATGCAAGTCCCTAAAGTTTAGTTTGATATCTCACCTTCATGATGACTTCATATACATCGTGGGCAACCAAAGGAGCATTCAGCCCATATCTCTCGTTGAAATGTCCATACATGTCCTTAATCCTGCATCCAGAACGACCAAATCCCAATTCACATCCCAATCATTAAATCCCAACACCCTTCGCATGATTCGGATGAAACAAAAGCAATCAATCGCTAACGTCTCCGAGAAGGACTTCTTGGTGACTTAGTGTTCTTGTGCAGGTTGGAAAGAGACTGACCCCCATGAGGGCGGCCAAGATGAAGGTGAAGACAGGAATGGAAGGCTGAATTGCAGCGGCATATGTGGGATTGGTGTAGCTGAGGCCGAACAAGAAGAGAAGCTGGTTGGCGAAGATGCTGCAGAGAAAAACATAGTGGATTCATCAAAGTACGAACTTTACAGAGCATAGCAGCAGCATTGCTTCAGGACTCCACTACCGAGTTCCTGACCTCGGTAACCTGAGGAGCTGGGAGTGGGTGGGGCTTACCCTCACGGCACCTGGGAGGATGGGCGCTGGCGGCAAGGGGCGGAGAGGGTGCGACCGGCGAGGGGCGCGCCGGCGCCGGCGTGGCGCGCGATTGCGCGAAGGCAGCGGCACCGCTGCCACGGCTGGGCGCGCCGGCGCGTGCGCCTGGTGGGAGCCGGGAGGCCACCGGCCGGACGCGGCGGGAGGAACGGGAGCGCTGTCGGTCGCCGGTCGGTCGAGACTCGGGAGTGGGAGGCCAGTCGGGAGAGCGCACGAGAGAGGGAGAGGAGTGTTAGGGTTTTTTTTGTTTTGTTTTGTTGGGCTAGGCTTTTTTGATGGGCCAAGAAAAATGAATACCTGGGGTTCTCTGGGCCAAATTCTATGGTAGTCCTGGGCCTACCTGGACTACCCCGTGGGCCCGCCCCTGAAAATAGAGGATAAGGTCATGACAATAACCCTTGATAGTGCTTCAAACAATGACACCGCTGTTTCAAATTTGAAGTCTAAGCTTGCTGCTAGAAAGAATGCTCAGTTTGATCCAGATTATTTCCATGTTCGTTGTGCTGTCCACATAGTTAATTTGGTTGTTAATGATGGCCTGCAACAAATTCAATCTTTGATATCCAATGTTAGGAACACTGTGAAGTACTTTAAGAAGTCTCCAGCCCGTATGTATAAGTTTGTGGGTGTGTGCAACACTTATTATTAAAGTTAGTAGAGGGTTGTCTATTGATGTTAAAACAAGGTGGAGTTCGACCTATCGGATGCTAGAGACATGCATTGAGTATAGAAATGGCTTTGATTATTATGCTGAATCAGACACCAAATATGAATGGCTACCTTTACAATCTGAATGGGATTTGTTTGAGAAAATTCAGCCAATCTTGGGAACAATGTCTGGTGCAACCACTGTATTTTTAGGGTCAACCTACCCCACTGCCAATGTTTTCTATCCATACATAGCTAAAGTTAAGATTGCAATATTAGCTTCTAGAGCACAAGCACAAACTGCACTGTTAGAAGCTGCAAGGTTAGGGCAGCTGTCTGGACTTTATGAACCTGACCCTAATGATGTATTGTTGGTGACTATGGCTGATGCAATGTTGGAAAAATTCAATAAATATTGGGAGAACACAAACAATATCATGATCATTGCTACAATCCTTGACCCTAGGTTCAAAATGAGGTACATTAGATGGTGCTTCAGTGAATTTTTTGGTGAGACATGGTGTGTAACAGAGGTTGCTGCCATAACTGATGAGATGGAAAAACTCTACAGAAAGTATGAGCGGATATGTCGCCACAACCAAGGTGGGAACAGCCCACACAATGGTCACTCGGCCTCATCCTCAATCTCTACAACCACCTCATTGGCTTCAATTATTCCAAGTGGATTTCAATCCTTTTTGCAGTCAAATGCTAAAGAATCCTCAAAGTTTGAGTTACTCATCTATCTAGATGAACCAAATGTGTCCCTCGAAGATAGCACTTTTCAACTTACTCAATTATTGGAAGGTAAATGCCCATAGGTTTCCTGTTGTGTCCAATATGGCAAAGAGCTTCTTGGTTGTTCCAGCTAGCAGTGTGTCATCAAAGTCCTCTTTTAGTACCGGGGGAAGAATTCTTGATGACTACCGGAGTTCTTTGAAGCCAGAAATAGTTCAGGCTTTGGTTTGTGCTTCAAGCTGGATAAGAGCCTCTCAAAATGACAATAGTGCACCTACCCCTGTGGTATGTAATGTAATGATTATTTTTGCTTCTTTATTTTTGTCAAGTCTTTTGTATAAAATGTTCCCTTTGGACTGTTTTGACAGGGAGAAAATGGAGATGATGACATCGAAATAGTGGACTTCCCCAATTGTATGGTGGTAAGCAACTAGTAAGCCAATTTATATTCATCTAATTAGTTTATGACTTTCACCCATTTATATCATACTCTATAATCTATTTAATTACCTGCAGGCTACAAGCCTACACCCTATGGGAGAAAGGAAGTGTGGGACTATGGGAGAAAGGGAGCTGCCAATTGCCATGCTATTTGTGTTTTGTGTTTATGTGCAACTGTGTTGGATGAAATCATGAAAATGATGAACCTTGCAGGCTGCAGCTTTACTAGTTATGCACTTATGCTAAATATTGGTGTATTGAAGTATTGAACTATTGAACTTGAAGTATGGATTATTGTACTGGACTGAACCTATGTTTAATTACAGTCTTTTGTTGAACTATTTTGAAGTTAATTGCAAGTTTGGACTGTGTGCATGTGGCTGCCAATGTGGGCATGTGGCTTTCATGTGTCTTGTAAGTTGTAACTTGTGAGTGTGGACTGTGGAGTGTGGACTATGGACTATGAATATGTGATAATGTGAATATGTGATGCAATACGTGATGAACTGATGATGTATGTCACTATGTTAGTAACTCAGAATGTGTCACTGTGACCGTGGACATTTATGTACTTGTGAAATGTGTTTAATCCAAGACTTTGAGTAGATTACTTATATGTGAATGTGATTTGTTGCTTTGATATTTTCATGTAACAATTTATCATAGTATCATTATGCATGCTTGGCTGCTTGCTGTGTTGGCTGTTGCTGAGGGCTAGGGGCAGTTTTTGGATGGTTTGGCTCGCGAGCTTAACGAGCTAGCTCGAGCTTTTAAACGAGCCGTGCCGAGCTGGTTTTTTAGCTCGTTATGATAACGAGCCGAGCCGAGCCAGCTCGTTATCCTAACGAGCTTTACCGAGCCGAGCCGAGCCGGCTCGATATCCACCCCTAGAGCGAATGCATGCGCGATAAAAGCTTTTGCGGTCAATCCAGAGAGAAACCTCCATCCTTTTTTTTCCTTTCTGTTCTCTCTCTCACTCCATCACGTCGCAGATGCACGGACATGCGCGCGAGCTGCGTGAGTGCGGCTGTACAACCTTGTTGTGCTGGGTTGGTTTGACCTATGGAGGAAGGATGTAAGCAGAGGAGGAAGGATGTAAGCAGAGGGCCAGAGGCAGCTCGGACGAGTAGATGACTGAGGGCATGTACAATGGTAGCCACAAGCAACAGTGGTGTCAAGACGCCACGTAGGATAGAACCACACAAAGGTCACACAACCCACAGTGGAAACCACTCCAAAATATATTTTGCATTTCAGCCCCTATCTATTTATATGTCAGCCCTTGTGTTGTATGTTATTATCAAACCTATTAAAACTTTATATTTTGGACCCTATAACAACCAAAATATGTACATATGCACCCCTAAACACTATGCGGACCCACTGTCAGCCTCTCCCCGTCTCTTTTTACTCTCTCCCTCTATGCCCCTCTCCCCCGAGCCATTCTCCCCCTCTCTCCCGAGACACCTCTCTCTCTCCCTCCCTCTCTCATTCGCCGGCGAGCTCCCCATCTCGGCGGTGGATTCGGGTTCTCGGCGGTGGATCCGGACGCGGGCTCGACGTAGCCGTCCTCCTGCCCCCACGATGGCGCGGAAGAACTCGCTGACGGCATGGCGAGCTTGGCGGCAGACCAGCTCGCCTTCGGCCAGGCGAGCCTAGCGGTGGCGGGCTCGCCGGATCCGGCCGCGGGCTCGCCGGATTTGGCAGAGGGGGCCACAACGCGGCGGTTCCTCTCCCCCTCCATTCTTCGCGAGCGCCGGTGGCGGATCCGGACGCTGCCTTGACACCGCCGTCCTCCTGCCTCCACGACGGCCTCTCCCCCACGTCTTCTCTGCAAGCAGTGAAGGCGGAGCCCCATGGCGGCGGATCTGGGCGCGGGCTCACCTGGATCCGGGCACAGGCTCGCCGGATCTGGCGGCGGGGGCGACAACGGCGGCGGTTCCTCTCCTCCTCCCTTCTTCACGAGCGCCGGCGGAGGGGAGCAGCGGTGGCGGTGGATCTGGGGACCGGTCGAGGCGACGCACGAGGCTCCGGCTCCGCCAACGCGTGGCCTTGGACTGTGGCTTCGCCCTTCCCGAGCCCAGGCACGGCGCTTCGGACGGTTCTTCTGCAAGCGCAGAATCGAGGTGCAGAGCCACGGTCCCCACTGCCACGGGTGCGCGTGTCCGACGTGGAGGTTTGCGACCACAAGCTAGGGTCACACGTTGTACATGGCCTGAGGGGAGTACATTGTAAGCCAACTACATGAGTGTTCTCATTAATTAAAGCCACTTCATGAAACACCCACCTCTCAATGGGGGATATTCGTAGCCGGGCTCTTCAAAATCTCAAGCAACCAGTGGAGGTACTCTAGCCTACAACGGGATACCACAAGCCCCCAACCCATGTAGCCATAGGTATGTATTTACTTCCCTACCCCTAGCCCACCGAGCACCAACTGGCTTCTCCCCTTCTCTTTTCTTTTTATTCACCGCATTGATCCCATCGCCTCCTCCCTCCTCGCCCTCCCCACCCGCATGACTCCCTCTCCCTATCATGCCGCCGCTGCTCTCTCCCTCCCTCGCCCGCCGCCGTCGCCCTCTCCCTCCCTCTCCCGTCAGTGCTCTCTCCCTCTCTATCCCGATGGTCGTTGCCGTTTTCTCCTGCTTTCTCCCTCTGTCCCGATGCCGCCACTCGCCTCTCTTTCCCTCCGCACCGCGAGCAGCGCATGGGGCGCGGTGGCTAACGGCGAGCGGCGCACTGACCGCCCCTCCCATCGCCGATCCCACCGCAGCTCGGCTTCACCGCGCCAGATCTGGTGGACCGCGCTGTCGCGGATCGTCTCCTTCGTGCCTCCGACTCCATGGAGCTTCACCACCTCCCTGCCTATCGCCGACGCAAGCGCCTGTCACCGACAGAGCTCCTCTTCACCGCGCAATGAGGCAAGGGTGGAAGGGGAAAATACTTCTTCCAGGAGCGCGAGGGCTAGGCACGGCTTCGCCCAACACAGCTCCTGGGTCCATGGATCAGGGAAAAGGAGTTGAGGAGCGCGGGGAGGTGTGTCCCTCACGGAGACGCCGCGCCTCTGCTAGGGCATGCCTCTGGCTCGAAGAGGGATGGCAACCAAACGGTCGTCACTAGGGCTACGAGCCGAAGACCCGCGTTGTATATGGCCTGAGTGCACTAGCTGATCTAGGAAAAGAATAAGGAGGCTGAATAAACTAGATAAAGTTTTAACCGTCCTTTCCCATATATCTGTGGCAGAAAATTTTAGCTGGTCGATGAAGATTCACCATCCCATCCCACCATCCTATCCCAACCTATCCCAAACAATACCAAATTTTAGGGGGAAGTGTTTGGTTGGTGGGATGGGATGGGATGAACCCACTTTTAGAGGTGTTCTGTTTAGGGGTGAGTTGGATGGGTTGGTCCCTGGAGAGGAATATTCCTCTTAGATCCGGGACCAAGTCATCCGGCCAAATCTCGCTGCACGAGTTCATCCCACCTGGGACGAGCGCATGGCATGAGGAGCGCCGCTTCGCCCCGCTGAAGCATCTAGGCCCCGTTGTTAATTTTGGTAATTAATGACAAGCACTAATTGTGGACTAACCGTTGTTTTTGAGATATTTATTTTGGGTTAGGATAACGTTTTGTGTGCACATGGATGATCACCGAAGGATTAAAATTGACGGCGCAAAGCAAAAGGAAAAGAAGACGGTAAAACTAGTGTTTTAAGTTCAAATTTATCGAGGTGCAGGGCGAACAAATTTGCTAGTTTATTTTTAGCTTCGCCGTACTATTAAGAGGGGTAATGACCTAGCAAAGAGATGATTTAAATTGCCACATTACGTCATTATGCATTTAGACTTGTGTTCGCATTTAGACTCTCCCCCATTTAGATTTGATGTTGGCACTGTGTAGGCTGCCAGGGTCGGTCTGACTGCGACATGTGTGCCGGTCTGACCGGCGGGTAGTGGTCGGTCTGACTGATGGCCTAATACCGGTCTGACCGGCCCCCTGGTGGCCGGGAGGTGTGCTCTCGGTGTGGCGATACAGAGCCGCCGGAGCCGTTTTCGGTCAGACTGAGCTGAGGGCGGTCTGGCCGAGCCTAGGTCAGTCTAACCGGCCACCCAACTGCGGTCTGACCGGCTAGGGCAGTGGGCCCCAATGACAGGCCTACAATGGCTAGAAAACTAGCCGTTGTAGAGTAGCATGGTCTGACCGGCCACATACCTCCGGTCAGACCGGCAGTACATAAAGTTGGGGGATTTCGCCCCCAACTGCCAGTTTTGGTTGGTGGGAGTATAAATACTCCCCCACCAGCGGCAAGGGGACTCTCTTGGCACCCACTTCAATTGCATACACCCCTTGTATCTCTCTCACACTCTCTTGAGCTTTGTGTTCATCCATCTAGTGTGTTTGAGTGTTGATTTAGCCAAGAGTCAAGTACATTGCTTCATTGTAGAGCTAGTGTGGCACTTGATCATCTCTGAGCCACGTCATTGTCATTGCTTGTTACTCTTGGAGCTTGCCGCCTCCTAGACGGCTTGTGGAGGAGTTGCCCGATGACCTCCGTGAGAAGATTGTGGAAGAGGCCCGGCGCCGGTTGTGAGTGGTTTGGAGTTCACCACCTTCGGAGTGAAGGAAGAACTACTCCGAGTGATCGAGGCTTGGGTAGTCCTTTCCATGGGCCGGCTCCCACCTTGCCCACCCCTTGACGAAGGGGGCGTGCGGTGGCTTCGTGGTTGAGCGGTGGAGTTGGGCTCGCCTCAACGGGGAGTAGGAAACCGGCGAGTTTCTGAACCTCGGTGAAAAATTCCTTGTCTCTTGTCTCATTTACTTTGTGCATTTACATTTGTGCAATTTACATTTCATAGAGACATACTTGAGCCACTTTCACCCTAGGATTGCAAAACCTAATTTACATGTGTGATTTACCTTCCTATTGACATACTTGAGCCACTTTCACCCTAGTATTGCAAAACATAACTTAGTTGCTAGTTAGACTTGTCCCTCACCGAGCCTAGCAACTTAGGTTAGTTTTGATTAGGTGTCATTTAATTTTAAATCGCCTATTCACCCCCCTCTAGTTGACATCTCGATCCTACACCCGCTCGCACCGTCGCACGCCGCTCGCTCACCCTTCTCGCTCACATCGTGTTCCTTTGCCCATTGTGAGTGACGACGACAGCGGGCTCGGGCGACGGCAGTGGCGGGGGACTCGGCGACAGTGGTGGATCTGGTGGTAGGGAGGGCGGTGGTGGCTAATTCGGAGGCAGGAAGGGCTGCGGCGGCGGTGACGGTGATGGCGGGTGAGGGTGAGTGCTCCGGGCACCACGTCCACATCGTCATTGTCTTCGATGTCGGCGCGGCTCCTCCTTCCGCCCGCGCCGCCGGTCACCACTCCTCCTTCCGCCCCATGCCGCCGGTCGCCGCTCATCCTTCTGCCGCTCTGCTTCCTCTACGAGCTGCGACACCTTTTCTCGCTGGGAGTAACGTGGTGCTAACGTGACTCCAAACATCGTTCATCCCATCCCTACCCATCCCTTCTACCAATCAAAAAACTTGGGTCATTCCATCAAATACCAAACAAGTAAATAGGATCACTCCATCCCTAAAATCACCATCCCTAAAATCAGGGATGGTATCATCCCATCCCACGTAGTCCCCAAACTAAACACATGCTACAGTTTCTTTGTCGGTAGTGGGCATTTGAGGCGCCCCTCCACCCTCATGGCAGATCTGCCCCTGATAGGGAGCGTTACCGCTGCAACTTAACATGAATTGATATTCAATGTGACCTCATATATAAAATGGTCGGTCGGTTGCATTAGTAGAAGGTGCATGATCTTGTTTGCTAATAATTATAGTACTACATAATTATGTAACTAGGGGATTTTTTCCGTGTAATTTTTTTTGCTGGCTGTGCTTTTGTTCCCATGTTTACCGTCATACTTTTGTATGAGTATTTTAGGCGCTAATATGCTAGATCGACCAACGGTAGGCGTATGGGGAATTTTTTCTGAACTTTTTTATTTTTTTATTTTAAAAATAAACCCATTTAAAACTTATTTTCAAGGCCACGCCAGTTTAAATAGGGTGGCGGTGTTATTTGGTCAAGCTAGCGTGACAGTGTTATTTTGCCACGCTAACTCGCCTAGCATGACCAAAAGATCTAGATTTTGGAAATATTCCCTCCGTTTCATATTATGATTCATTTTGACATTTTTTTCTAATCAAACTTTTTAAGTTTGACCAAATTTATAGAAAAATAAGCAATATTTTTAATACAAAACAAACAAACTATCAATATATATTAAATTTTAGTTTTAATAAAAACTAGTTTGGTGATATATATGTTACTAAATTTTCTTACAAATTTGATTAAACTTAAATAAGTTTGACTAGAAAAAAAAATCAAAACAACTTAGAGCACTCACTATGGTGCTCTCTAGTGGTAGTAGAAATCAATCTGAATTATTGATCTTATTTAATTGAAGGTTCAAATCTATTTATACTACCACCCCAGTTAGCGTTAGTAGAAACATGGATGGGCATTATTGTCAGAAAAGAATAGGTGCGAAGGGTATAATCATCATTTAGGGCAGTGACTAAACTTTTTTTCTCCTTTATTGGCTTAGATCGATTTAGCCAGGAAGAAAATATAAATGACAAAGTAATTCCTAACCATTGTATTAGTAAATTACTAATCTATATCTACCAAAAAAATACTTGTAGTATAATACTGTCAGTAGAGAGTACCGGAGCATCGCTCTAATATGGAACGGAGGAAGTAAGTTTTGGAAGAGCTTATTTGTACAAATAAAAAAAATTAAAAAGTTCAAAAATAATAAAAATTGGTATATGGGTAGGCTACAAGTGCGAAGAATAAACTATAGCACTAGAAACACAATAACACATAAAAACATAAATATAATTATAACATCAACAACCAACCCAAACCCACTAATCAGTCGTCGATCATCAGGCAACCTAGCTACACATGACTTGTGCTATAACCTTTCCCAGGCACCATGGTCGTAGGTGTCATCTGGTGGCCAGTTAGCGCGATAGCATTGACATTCACTCTACCGATCTATTGTACGATCCAGTTCAGGCTTTTGCCAAGGTACCTGCTTGCTTATCTGCATGCACACTTTTGACCATGCCATGCTAATTTTTGGGCTGTCATGACCAGCTCTTTATATGGAGTCCCACTGCATGAAGAGTTGCGGTCCAAGTGTGTATGACGACAGTCGACAGAACACGGCCATATAACGGTCTATATCTTGAGGCGTACGTGTCCATATGCTACGTTCTTTTACTACTCCCTCGTCCTAGAATATAAGAAGTTTTAAAGCTTGTTTAGTTCGCGAAAAGAAAATTTTTAGGTATCACATCGGATGTTTGACCGGATGTCGGAAGGAGTTTTCGGACACGAATGAAAAAACTAATTTCATAACTCACCTGCAAACCGCGAGACGAATCTTTTGAGCCTAATTAATCCATCATTAGCACATGTAGGTATTGTAGCATTTATGGCTAATCATGGACTAATTAGGCTCAAAAGATTTGTCTCGTGATTTCCTTCTAATTGTGCAATTAGTTTTTTTAATCTATATTTAATGCTCTATGTATGTGTCAAAGATTCGATGTGATGTTTTTGGGAAAAAAATTTGGGGAACTAAACTAGGCCTTAGAGTTGGACACGGTTATTAAGAAAGTAGGTAAAGTGAATGGTGGAGGATTGTGATTGGATGAGTAGTGGAGGTAGGTGTGAAAAGTGAATGGTGGACGGTTGTGATTGTTGAGATTATAGGCATATAATGATTTAATATATTCCATAAATAAATCATGACATTGCAGATGTATACTAGCATTAACGTATCATTAGATCGACACATGTAAACTAAGCAGTAAAACATGAACAGATCAAATCTGCGCAACATATTGAGCACGTACCGAGGTTCCGTGAAGATCGGTTGCTCAGCAGGGATTACTTGCGGTTGTGGGCGTCGGCGAAGGCGCGCAGCACGCGAGCGAACAGGAAGACAAGCCGTCGCGGACGAACAGGGAGCAGTCGCGTGAAGCGCTTCCCAAAAACCTTATTGCCGCCTTCTCTCGGTGCAGGACGTCGAAGCGAGCGGGATGGAGTAGTCTACGAGCGGCGGCGCAGTACAGAGTAGGAGGCAAACCCTAGATTGATTTCGCGTGTGTTGCGTGAAGACGGCGACTCAGTTTATATAGAGAAGGGTCGCTTGATCAGGGCGCCCACATGATCTCCACTCCTGAACCGGATAAGTCGCGCGTAACTTATCTGGACTCCATGCCGTTTTCACGCATCGGATTTTTCGGAACGTTTCCAAAACAAAACAAATCCAAATTTTCCGCAGCAAAACAAAACTGCAAAAGGAGGCTGCATCTGCGCAAGGTGAGGATGCCAATTTTGGCGGACCATTCGACTGGCTAGGAGGGCATCCTCCCTTTTAAGGAGGTCCCCCTCTCCTAGAATAAGTAAGGTGGTACTAAACTCCACATGCATGCCATCCCATGAAATGAGCATTTGTGATTTTCCAAAGAATTAATCTTCGAGTGGGTTAAGGCCTGTCGAAACAAGATTTCGGCAATACGTAAAGGGGTGTCTATCAAGCAAGAAAAGTGGATGGCTTTAGAGACAAGGAATTTTATACAGGTTCAGGCCCTCTCAATGAGAAGTAATACCCTACTCATGTCCAGGGATTGATCCGCCGAGTGTGTTATTGATCGTATGATCTAGGTGAAAAGTTATGCCCCAAGAGGCATCCGGACCTCTCCTTATATAGTGAAAGGAGTCCTATTGCAAGATACAGCCCATATTCCTGACGGAATAGGCAAGTAAAGATAAAATACAATCGTAACCGACTAGGATCCCGGGTATTTCCTTGATACACAAGTTAAGAATATAACCCGAGCCTTTTAAAGATATTCTATCTACATATGGTACCTCTATACCTAGTCGGATATACATGCCGTGTGGGTATGGGGTATCCATAATCTCCACAGTAGCCCCTGAGACCTCTATAGTCGACAAAATATTCTTCTCTTGTAATCTTCAAAATGATAATCCGAGTGCTTCAATTATTCCAAGTATTTGAATCAAAGACTGTGAAGGGCTGAAATAAAAAATCAGGTGCATCAACTAGATGCACCTAATTAGGTGTAGCCCCCAACTATGTGATTAGTTGAATAAAACTAAACATATAGTCAAGGTATATTAAACATCCATCCGAGTGAATTTAAAACTGAATTACCAAAGTAATGACATAGCTAAGCATATGTGACGTTTGATAAAACATTCAGCCGACTGCTTTAGCCTAAGTGTGCCCAGAAGGCATAGAAAGATCCGAGTGAAAACACTCCGAGAATCTGTAAACCAACATATATGATAAAAAATCCGAGTAAAAAACTCTTAAAGGATTTATCAAATGTTGTATATAAAAGATGGTAAATGACAAGTCTAAATAGCCTAAGCTATGACCCATGCCATTATCATATTAAGCATATAATATGCTGAGAGAATAACCATTTTAAATTAGTCATCTCAATAAAACCCGAACAGCTTTGTAGCCTAAAAAGGCCAACAAAATTAGTATAACACTTTTCTGTTGGGCACCTTTTTATTTGCATCGTAGTAATTCCAAAGAATTATCTAACTGCATAAAAAAGGATTTTAACAGCATTGGGCTATTCTGTCGTGAGCAATTTTTGCCAAAGCGAAAATATATGCCTAAGTCCCTAAGGATCACAACCAGCCACGCTGATAATGAAATTAGGCTGAAAATACTGTTAAGGCCCAGGCCCATTAGTACTTCTCGATACCCTAGCGAAATACCGCCAAAACAGAGCGCCGCTTCGTCTTCCCCGCTGCGATCTCCTCCATTTTCCCCACTCGTTGCTACAGTGCAAAAACTGCGCCGGCGAAAACTAGGGTTCGCAAATCCGCACCAATCCACCTCTCCCGAAGCTTCGTGCTTTTGCGAAGATCTTCCGTGCAACCGCCGCATCAATCTCCCCTTCATTCCCTGCCACCCTTGCTTTAGATCCCATCATCCATCTCGCATCCATGGCGGAGGAGAGAGATAGCTTTGAGAGTCAATGGGCTCCCTTCAATGTTACAGAGGAAAACATGAAGGACATGGTGGCGCACGGCGTTCTGCCGGCGAAGGAGATCATCGACTGGCGTCCGGCGTGTGGCGAAGCATTCCCGACCCCTGACACGCACGAGGTCGTAGTATTCTCCCATTCTTCTATGGTGGTTTTTCTCTTCCAACTTCGAAATTCTTCAGGGGGATTCTTGAGTTTTATGGAATTAATTTGTATCATCTCAATCCCAATTCCATAGTGTACATTGCAAACTTTGTCCATGCCTGTGAAGCTTTTCTGGGGATTAGGCCACATTTTGCCCTATTCCGCCGCATATTCTTCCTGAAGCCCCAGCCAAATAAGAGCAAGCCGTGTGTTGTTGGGGGAGCCGGTTTTCAACTGAGGGGCACTCTGAGCCAAAAATACTTCTCTATGCCTTTCAAAACTTCCAATAAGGGTTGGCATGCAATTTGGTTTTATGTGCGAAATCCTGAGCCAGCTCTTCCTGTGTACTCCTGTCTTCCTCCAACATACCAGGATACATGGAACTTGCTTCCAATGCGAGATGAAGCTGCACAAGCCCTCACTCTGCTGGATCGCATGCTGAAGCTTAAGGAACAAGGTCTGCAGGGGGAGCAAATCACTCGGCATTTCATCAAGAGCCGACTGACACCAATTAAGGAGAGATCTCGTACTGCCTTTGAATTCGATGGCAAAAATGATCCCAATCGTGAAGATCCAGAATCCCTCGAATTCAAGATTATGAAGGAAAGGATGTATAAGATTTTCTCGTCCGCCATCGTGGTTAGTTATTCGCACATACTGCTGGTGGTACCATACAACGCTTTCAACCCTCCTCCTCCGGTAAGTACTGAATCAACCAATTGTCCTTATGATCTTTTCATCTTATGCAATCATAACCAAGAAATGATATGTTGTCTTCAGGAATTTTCTTTGATGAAATCTGACCCACCAACCGCTCAGCGCCGCTCTCCTCGTCGTCATCCTGGTCAGGCTAGTGGGGGTCCAAAAATCCAACCAATTGCTCAATCAGGCAGCCCAAAGCCATCTGATCAATCAGGCCCCAGGAAAAGGAAGATGGTCCTGAGTGACGATGAAGGCGATGACACCGAGAAAACTGGCAGCAAGGAGACGAGTGGAATACGGCCAAGACAAGCTAACCCAGCAAAGAAGAAAACAACCAGTCATCCGATACCCAAGATCAGAAAGTCGTCAAGGTACAAATCCGTTGTAATTTCTCCTTCATTCTTCAAAATGATGTCAATAGCATTTTTGTAACTTGCAAGAAACCATCCGACATTGATCCATCCGGAAAAAAATCCCGAACTGACTAACAAGGAGGCTGGTTCTGCTACTACTAGTGAAGCCAAGCCGATTGAAGAAAACCGTCCGACTGGCAATCAGTCGGTGACTGACAATGTAGAAACTGAGAATGAGCCCCCGACTGGAAACCAGTCAGCAAATGCTGAAACCAGTGCTAACCAGGAGCCCCCGACTGGAAACCAGCCGGGTGACAAACAAAGTAAGGACATCCCGAAGACAGAGGAACAAGAGAGCAGCCCTCCAAAGAATGATACCAATACTAATCCAGAAGCCAGTACTTTTGATAAGGTAGAGGGGCTTGCTCGTCCACCGCCGAAGATCATAACAGGTAACAATCCTCCGAGTAAATTTGTATTTAGAAAATCTTCTTCAATTGCCTAATTGCTATTGTACACATATAAAGGCCCAATGATTGGCGATGAAGAAGAGATTCTTCGGATCCGATCAGCTGAAGACTCTCGACCACCTATCCTGGTCAAGTGGTGGGATGATGAGATGCAACCATAGGGCATAGTAATAAATAAGCAAAAAGAAGACGAGGAAGTGTCTTTGTTAACAAGGACACTTAATCAGGCCACTCGTCTCGTGAACGTAAGTACTCTACCTGCAGCCTCTCTTATCCAACTGAGTGACCCAATGAAATAACTGAGTAAATAATGCAGAGAATTCATCTTCGAAATGAAGCAAAAACCACAACCCTTGAGAAGCTGGTCCCTCATCTTGGAACTCTGGAAGAAACCAGAGCTAAACTCCACGAAACCAGGGAACTAGCTAGAAAAACAGAGCACGATCTCAGGGACCGGGTTGCTAAACTTCAAGAAGCTAACTTTGAACTGAGCGGTTCGTCAAAAGGTAACATTTGTCCTTGCTCAATTTATTCTGAGTTGGTATTTGCATTCAGCTAAC
Source organism: Oryza meridionalis (assembly GCA_000338895.3). Classification (NCBI taxonomy): domain Eukaryota; kingdom Viridiplantae; phylum Streptophyta; class Magnoliopsida; order Poales; family Poaceae; genus Oryza; species Oryza meridionalis. Next base: position 10,423,874 of record CM002535.2, on the reverse strand, counting down.
CGCCAGGATGTATAATAGTCAAAGCTGCCAAGATCACCGGGCTAGAGAAACGAATCAAAGCTCTCGAAAAGGACAAGGGTGATCTCGCAAAGGAAAGAGACTTAGCCCTCAAAGATGTCGAAGGTAATTGCAGTCGGAATTCCAAAAACAAACTTGTCTTGGCATACCGATGCTGATATAATTGCTCCATGCAGATCGCAAGATTAAATCCCAGGCTCAGTTTGAAGTCTTGGTCAGCAAGATTAAAAAGCTTGAAGGGTCTAGAGATGAAGTCGCCAACGCTGCTACACCGCTGATTCAAGCCATGTTCTACAATAACAATGCTCCGAGTGCAATCGACGCTGTTGAAGTCTTCGACAAGTTGAGAACTGCTCCGGACACATATTTCAAGAATATCAAAGAGGCTGGAAGCATGAGAGCAAGAATACCCGAAGATCGATATTGATGACATTGATGGCTTTGCAGATGGAACAAGTGAAGAAGATGCCCTTGAGCTCATCAATGATGCCTAGAAAGCTACGAACAAGATTGTTGTAGACGTTGTAGAAAGATTCCAAGATACCAATCTTGGTCCGACTAGGTCTGATAGATCCGATGATGAGAAAACTGAGTCTGGTTGATTCCATACGATGTAATCTGTGGTGATGGAGGCTCAATTTGTACAATACTGATATATTTATGCATACGATGTAATCTGTGGTGATGGAGGCTCAATTTGTACAATACTGATATATTTATGCTGTGCTTGATAATTTAAACTTAGCTTTTGATTTCTTAAAAGTTTTTGTCAAACCTTTTTGAGCCTAGAACCCGTAAAAGTTGTCAAAAAACTCTCAGTCCTCATTAACTAAGTCAAAAAATCAGACAAGGCAATGATAAATCAAGTAAGCGAATTGAATTGATAAAAATCACACTCCATTATTATTATTATGATAGCCCCCGACTGGTAACTTCAAGAAATAGCTTGATGTTGGCAGTCAAAGAGGAAAAAGTATACAAAGATAATGCCTAAGCATAAAAACGATGAAGGTGTTCAATATTCCAAGAATTGTCGACGTCGGAACCGTCTTCACGCTTGAGTCGATAAGATCCTGGCCGAGTAACTTCAGAGATTATAAACGGTCCTTCCCATAAAGGGGGTAACTTATGCCGATCTCGTGTAGATTGAATTTTCCTCAAGACCATGTCTCCGACTAAAAACGCGCGTGATCGAACATTGCGATTGTGGTAACACCACAATCCTTGTAGATACCAAGCCGACTGGATTAAGGCCGCCTCACGTGCTTCTTCCAGTCGGTTGAGATCTTCCACTCGGTCTTCTCCGTAGCGCTCCTCTGAAATTGTGAAATCGCATGGACTCGAATTCCACCTCACTTGGCAACATTGCTTCTGCACCATAAACTAAAAAGAACGGTGACCACCCTGTAGCCCGACTAGGTGTAGTGCGTAGAGACCAAAGTACTGATGGCAGCTGATCAACCCACTTGCCAGCATAGGGATGCAATCGGTCAAAAACTCGTGCTTTGATGCCTTAAAGTACCATACCATTGGCACGTTCAACCTGTCAATTGCTCATGGGGTGAGCTACAGAGGCATAACAAATCTTGATACCAAAGTCTTCACAGAAGTCTTAAACACACCATCAGTGAATCGAGTACCATTATCAGTAACAATACGATTAGGTACTCCAAACCGGTGCACAATATTGATGAGGAAATCTCGAGCCTTGTCGGCAGTTATTGTAACAACTGGTTTGGCTTCAATCCACTTGGAAAATTTGTCCACGGCTACAAAGAGATGAGTAAAACCACCGGTAGCCCTTTTGAAAAGACCAACCATATCCAGCCCCCAAACCGCAAATGGCCAGGACAGCGGGATCGTCTGCAACTTCTGAGCTGGTAAGTGAATTTGTCTGGCAAAAAATTGACAACCTTCGCATGTCTGCACAATTTTCTCTTCATCAGATACTGCAGTGGGCCAGAAAAAACCCTGTCGCTAAGCCTTAGCAACAATTGTTCGTGCGCCAGCGTGATTTCCACAAATGCCAGAGTTAATATCCTGCAGCAATTGTCTTCCTTCCTCCAAAGAAACACAGCGTTGTAAAATTCCTGAGGGACTTCTCTTGTACAACTCAGCCTCATGCATGACATAGAGCTTGCTGCGTTGAGAAATCCACTCGGCTTCGTCTTTATCTTGAGGAAGCTCTTGCTTGGTCAAAAATTTAATGAAGGGCTCTCTCCAGTCGGCGTCAATCATGCTGACTTCTTGAGTGCCTGCTGTCTCGATCAGATCTTTCCTTGGTACTGTCGGCTCATAGAGGTGCTCCACAAAAACGTCTGAAGGAGTTACTACTCGTTTAGAACCAAAGTTGGCCAATCTATCAGCCACTTCGTTATCATCCCGAAGCACATGAGTTAACTCTAAGCCATCAAACCTGTCTTCCAGCTTGCACACTACTTGTCGGTAAGCAGCCATATTATCATCAAGGCAGGACCACTCTTACATGACTTGATTCACACCCAACTGGGAATCACCAAGAACTATCAGACGCCGAATCCCTAGAGATGCCGCAATCCTTAGTCCGTGAAGAAGCGCTTCATATTCCGCCACGTTGTGTGATGCAGAAAAATGTATCCACAGCACGTAACTTAACCTCTCTCCAGTCGAGGAAATCAGAACAACCCCCGCTCCAGTGCCTGAAAGCCTCTTTGACCTGTCAAAATGCATAGTCCAATATTCCAACTTTTCTGCAGGCGTGTCTTCTTGGCACTCAGTCCACTCGGCGACAAAATCTGCTAAAACTTGGGATTTGATTGAAGTACGTGGCTTGAAGGATAAATCTAAAGACATCAACTCTAGGGCCCACTTTGCAATCCGCCCGTTTGCCTCACGATTATGATGTATATCTCCGAGTGGAAACGATGTGACCACCGTAACCGAGTGACTTTGAAAATAATGGTATAATTTCCTGACGGTAATTAAGACTCCATATAACAGATTTTGTACCTAGGGATATCTTGTCTTGGAGTCAGCCAAAACCTCGCTAACGAAGTAAATTGGTCGTTGGACTTCTTGAACATGGCCATCTTCCTCCCGCTCGACAACCAGGACCGTGCTCACAACTTGAAATGTCGCCGACACATATAACAACAGCGGCTCTTGCAGATGTGGTGAAGCTAGGACTAGTGGAGTTGTGAGAAGTTTCTTGAAATCTTCAAAGGCTTGCTGGGCTTCGGGTCCCCACTGGAAATTGTCGGTTTCCTTCAACAGCTTGAAAAAGGGCATCCCCGCTCGTCGAGTCGTGAAACAAACCGGCTGAGCACCGCCATGCATCCAGTCAGCTTTTGGACATCTTTCTGGGAACTTGGCGGTTTCATGTTGAGGATGGCATTGATTTTCTCCGGGTTGGCTTATATACCCCTACGGGATACCATAAAGCCAAGCAGCTTCCCTGACGGTACTCCGAAGGTGCACTTCTCTGAGTTCAACTTCATCCTAAAGGCGCGGATGCTAGCAAAGGTCTCCTCTAGATCTGCAATCAAATTATCCTTCTGCTTGATCTTGACAACCACATCGTCAACATAAGCTTCAACATTCCGAGCAATCTGAGTTGAAAAACATCTCTGGATCGTGTGTTGATAGGTTGCTCCAGCGTTCTTTAATCCAAAGGGCATAGTGATGTAGCAATAAGCCCCAAAAGGTGTGATAAACGAAGTCTTCAAGCAGTCGGATTCCTTTAAGCTAATCTGGTGATAACCCGAGTAGCAGTCCAAAAAGCTGAGTAACTCGCAGCCGGCCGTTGAATCAACTACCTAGTCAATGCGAGGTAACCCAAATGGGTCTTTAGGACAAGATTTGTTAAGGTCGGTGTAATCAACACACATACGCCATTGTCCTGTCTTCTTCTGAACCAGAACCGGGTTTGCCAGCTAGTCGGGATGTAAGACTTCCTTGATGAAGCCTGCTGCTAACAGCTTGGTTAATTCTTCCTTGATTGCATCTTTCCTGTCTTGTGCGAAACGGCGGAGTCGCTGCTTAATAGGTTTGGCGTCTTCTCCAACATTTAAAGAGTGCTCAATCACTTCTCTAGGAATACCAGGCATATCAGATGGTTTCCATGCAAAAATATCTTTATTAGCTTGAAGAAAGGTGATGAGCATGCTTTCCTATTTACAATCTAACTCGGCACCTATTACAGCAGTTTTGGTAGGATCAGAGGGATCAAGGGGGATTTTCTTTGTCTTGGCGTCGTTTTTCTCCGGTCTTTGATATCTTGGGCGCATGCACTTTTGAATATATATCCAAATCATACCGAAGATAAATCCTCGCATACGATTTTCATGCCCATATGAATATTAAAATCATATAGTAGTCTCTTTATTTCTAAATATAAGCATTTCTATGATTCAAATTTACATAATCAATAGTACTACTTTTGTTCCATAATCACCTCTAATTTAATTTTTTCCTTGTCATATTCTCAACCGCCTCTTATAGTACTACTTTATTTCTAACTATAAGCATTTCTATGATTCAAATTTACATAATCAATAGTACTACTTTTGTTCCATAATCACCTCTATTTACAATCTAACTCGGCGCCTATTACAGCAGTTTTGGTAGGATCAGAGGGATCAAGGGGGATTTTCTTTGTCTTGGCATCGTTTTCTCCGGTCTTTGATATCTTGGGCGCAGGCACTTCTCCTTCGGTTGCCGTTGATGCAGCCAGTCGGATCTCATCCCGAGCAAGTGTGATCTCGCGTGTCTGGGCCATCTCGCAGCTTTCCTTGTCGCAGGTGATGGCTTGCTTGATGTCGCTCCGTAGAGATATGACTCCTCGAGGTCCTGGCATCTTCATCATCATGTAGGTGTAGTGTGGGACTGCCATGAACTTGGCTAACGTCGGGCGTCCGAGCACGGCGTGGTATGCCATCTCAAAATCAGCAACTTCGAAGCAGATATTCTCTGTCCGAAAGTTCTCTCGAGTGCCGAAAGTGACCGGCAAGGTGATCTGGCTGAGTGGAGTAGAAGATAGCCCGGGGATGACTCCGTGAAAGGGCGCACTACTCGGCTTCAGCTCAGTCCGAGGGATCTGCATGTCGTCTAGAGTCTTGGCAAAAAGAATGTTAAGTGCGTTGCCACCATCAATGAGGGATCGTCGGAGCTTGACATTGCGAACCACTGGGTCTAGTACCAGGGGGTACCGCCCCGGGTGGACCACTCGGTCAGGATGATCCGAGCGGTCAAACTTGATTGCTGTCTCTGACCACCGAAGATATTGGGGTGTATCGGGCTGGATGGCGTTGATTTCCCTTTCAGTCAGCTTTTGCTTCCACTTGGACTCGTAAGCCTGGGGTCCGCCAAAAATATGGTTGAGTTCCTTGCGCAAATCTTGAAAGCCAGTCGGTGCATTGTCTTCATCATCCTTCTTCTTTGATGTGCTCTGTTCTCCGTCAGTCGGCTTCCGTGCTTTCTTGGCGTATTGTTCTGCAAACTGTTGATAGATGAAGCAATCTTTGGCAGCGTGATTTGAATTCGGGTGATGTGAGCACTGAGCATTCATGATCTTGTTGAAGGTATTGATACGCGATCGCTGTCGAGAAGATGGTGTTGTAGTTGCCACAAGGTCCTCGGGCTTACGCTTGTGATCCTTATGGTTGGTACTTCCACTCCCCCTATTGCTAGCGCATCTTTCTTTGGCTTCCAATTACTGCCCGACTGCTTGTACGCAGTGACAGCATCATCGGCTTTAGCATACTCGTTGGCTTTTTCAAACATCTACTTGACTGTCCTGGGAGGCTTGCGTCCGAATTTGCCGACTAAGAATTCATGACAAACACCCTTAGTGAAAGCGGCAATGATGACGTCGTCGGTAATGTCAGAGATCTTGTTGCGTTGCTCAGAAAAACGTCGGATGTACTCCCGAAGGGATTCGCCGGGCTTCTGGATGACATTGTAGAGGTTAAACTAGGTGCCAAGGCATTCGAAGGTGCCCAGAAAGTTGGCGATGAAGTGTTCGCAAAGCTCCGCCCAAGATCTAATCGTACCATGGGGTAACTCGTGAAGCCAGGATTGGGCAGAATCCGCTAGAGCCACTGGTAGATAATTTGCCATGGCTTTGCTATCTCCTCCTGCTGCGCGAATTGCGAGACTGTAGACGGTGAGCCAAGACTCGGGGTTTGTTTTGCCGTCATACTTCTCAGTTCCAGTCGGCTTGAAGCCGGCCGGCCAATCCACTCGACGCATGTCGCTCGTGAAAGCTGCAACTCCATCCACATCGTCGTCGTAGCGGTCTGGTGAATGGTGTGGAATATAGCCTCTTTCCGCGCGACGCCGGTTGATTGTATCGCGAAGATCGACGGGATGCCTGCGACGTGGAGAGCGAGGCGGTTCGGCCCGGCGCTCCCTGTGTCTGTCAGTAGTTGAGTGAACAGATCGGTCACCGTGATCCCTGCTCCTACGGTTAGATCCTAAGGCGGCGACGCCGAGGGTCGGTTGATGATAGTCTTGAGATCGAAGAGGTGGAACTCGGCTGCCAGTCGGCGTACGGACACTTGCGGAGTTGACCGGGACCGAGGCGGTAATCATGGTCTTGGTCTGGTTCAAGATATTGACAATGTTGTTAGGTGCCTCTTCTTGAAGTAGAGTGTCTAGAAGGGTGATTGCCGCTACCGCGTTCTACTGCGGGGTGCGAAAAACCACTGTCCCCTCAACGTCTTGTTGCCCGATGAGTTCGCGTTCTTGCCGCCCAGCCTCCAGGGCGTGTTGTCGCCGGTCCTCAGCCTCCTTCGCATCCCGTTCGTGTTCCTATTGCTCACGCTGCAGCCAGTCGCGCTCTTGTGCTTGTCGCTCCTCTTCCAGTCGGCGACGCTCAGCTTCCTGTCGTGTGCGTTGTTCTTCTCCTTTCCGGGCTTGACGTTGCTCTGTCGTCTCGTTATGGGCCATGAAAACGCCGAAAAAGAGAGGCGTGTAGTTGTCTTCATAGCCTTCGTCGAAATCGTCGAGGTTGCTGAAGTCATAATGGTAGCCAAAGTCGTTGTACTCGAGGATCGTCGTTGGTCGAGAGTCGACACCAGGAGAGCTGAGGTATCCATCCAATTCTTCTGTCGAAACCGTCCCGAGAGGCTAAAGTATGACGCCGACTTCCCTAGAGCTAGATTGGATCGGGGCCGAAGCCGGATCCCGTCTAGACCTACGGGGAGAAGACATCCTTGTGGTGAAAACTGCAGCCAAATCGTCGGGGAGCTTCATTAGGATCGAAGGATAGGCCCCGTCATCTTGATCAAGTCGTGTCGGAGTAGATGGGATCTCGTCCGAGTGGTTTGAAGCCGACTCGGATGAGATGATCTTGGAGTAGATCTCGGCCAAGTTCGGAAGGCCGAACAGGGTGGAGACCTTGTCACTTCCTGACTGGTTCGAATCCGAGTCAAGGAGAGAAATCTTACCGAAGTCGTTGGTGATGAAGTCGAGGCTGCCGAACTAAAACGCCTGCCCGGGAGGGAAGACGAAGTCGTCGATGCCGGAGATGAATCCCATCGCACTAGTCGGCAAAAAACTTGACGCTACACCTACCTGGCGCGCGAACTGTCGAAACAAGATTTTGGCAATACAAAAAGGGGTGTCTATCAAGCAGGAAAAGTTGATAGGTTTAGAGACAAGAAATTTTATACAGGTTCAGGCCCTCTCAATGAGAAGTAATACCCTACTCCTGTCCGGGGATTGATCCGCCGAATGTGTTATTAATCGTATGATTTGGGAGAAAAGTTATGCCCCAAGAGGCACCCGGACCCCTCCTTATATAGTGGAAGGAGTCCGTATTACAATATACTGCCCATATTCCTAACGGAATATGCAAGTAAAGATAAAATACAATCGTAACCGACTAGGATCCTGGGTATTTCCTTGATACACAAGTTAAGAATATAACCCGAGCTCTTTAAAGATATTTTATCTACATATGGTACCCCTATACCCAGTCGGATATACATGCCATGTGGGTATGGGGTATCCATAATCTCCACAAGGCCCATCCATTAATTCCAACAGTGATTGATTGGGAAGAAATGTTGATGGAGAAGTTATTATATTTTAGGACAAATTCTGAAAGCTAAAAGATATTATATTTTGGAACAGAGAGAGTAGTTGGATCATGACCTTAGTCTTCACTGGTGATAATAGTGCGCATGAACATCGATCATGACAACTAAGAGTCAGGGTGACATTGTTCATGAGCCATAAAAACTTTTCTTCTATATATATATTTTGTGCATATTTTGCACAAGTATTTAGTGCGTGGTGATAAAGTTGTGTTTCTAGTTGGTGTAGAGGCCAAAGTTGATTTGTCACATATTTTATCTAAATAAATTTATAGGTTTCATTGGGACATAAATTTTGTAAATTTTTACGGGTTTCTCTACAAAAAGCAGGATTTTTTTCCTTAAAAGAAGGCCTTCTCTATTGCAATATGTACTGATAGCCCACTAGCAAGGTTTCTCCGTACCGACTCTTGTCTATATGTTACTCCCTCCGTCCTAAAATAAATACAATTTTAAACTGTTCATGTGTAACATTTGACCGTTCGTCTTATTTGAAAATTTTTATGATAAGTACTTTTGTTGTTATTAGAAGATAAAAAATAAATAGTACTTTATATCTAACTACTTTTTTAATTTTTTTATAAAATTTTTAAATAAAACAAACGGTCAAACGTTGATAGTATCATGTAATTGAACCCTTTGGCATATACCCACCCGGTTGAGCCGGCTTGGAAGAGGAGAACTAGCTAGAGCACTCACAAAAACTAGAGAAACTATATATAGCAGGTGTGCTTGACATAACCAAACACACCAATATATATACGAGTGTAAGGATAGTGGTACAGGTACATCTATATATCTAGGGTTGTGATTAGAGTTACTCGGCTTCTTCTCTGAGATGCCCTGTTCCTTTTTCATTTAATGTTGTTACTCGATACTTCCCTGATCCCGTCCTAAAATATAATCATTTTTAGCTATGAATCTGGAAAAAAAATATGTTGTTCTAGATTCATAGCTAAAAGTCATTATTTTTTGGAATGGAGTAGTAATCAATTCATATTGTTCGACGTGATTACCCCTATTAATTACAATTGGCTTCGATTAATAGTGCTTGTGTATGTTAAAACACTCTCGATTAATAGTGTTTTAACATGGAAAACAATAAGAAAAAATAGTAGCATTTAAAGAGGTATAGTGAATCACTCTAAAACTATGTTAGAGATAAATTCTGAAGCAAAAACTAGATTGAGATCTCAAATACAATAGAGCCCATATAATCGAATGTTGGTTGATAACTTCACTTAGAATAGAGTCCTTATTATTAAATAGGGTTGGTTTCGGTTACATTTTCTAATGATGAGTTGATGATACATTATTCCACAAAGGAAAAAACACTAGGTTTCATGCAAGAAATGTTGGAATTCAGTTGGTTTTCCTTCTGATTATATCTGAATGAAAGTCACAAACGATGTTTGATGGTTGTTCAGATTTTATCTCTTTGGTTCTGTTCATTTTGTACCAGCGATTCTTCTGTTTGGTTCAGATAAATATATATGAACTTTTGCCTTATCTTCAGATTTTGGTTTTCAATTTTGATCTTGTTGGTTTGAGTTGTACGTGGAAGATAAGTATTTGTCGTTCCAGATTTTTATGCCGACGAAAATCAATCTGTTGATTGTTTCTTATCCAGCTTAGAGGTAAGATTTTCTTGTTACTATACAAGGTTATATAAGCCACGTACTGCTGCTGTATTGAAAACACGAAGTTTTTGCCCACATCCATCTGCTTGTTTTGCATAGAAAGAGTTACATCCCATGAAAGTCCGTTGGTTCGTTCTTGGCCGAGTGCACGGCTGAGGATACAAGATCATTGTATCTTGGAGGAGAGCCGCCGTCCATCTCGTGCACCTCGGCGAGGGCGTGAATCTCCTTGAAGACAGCGCCGTCGGCGTGCCTCGATCAAGCTGAAGCTGTTGTTCATTGTTCGACAACGAGCGACATCTTCAGAACCCGCAAAGCTGCTGCCTACGACACAGACGACCTCCATCAAGAAATCAGGTCTATGTTTCAAAGACATGAAAGTGAGAGAGGGAAAAGCAAACATGATTGGTAAAAAAATATATTTTAGACCCATAATTACAAATAATACAATGGGCCAATATGTGACATGCCATATGTGAAGTAGTTTCTAATTGAAGCGAGTGCCTATGTTATATGTGACATGGCTATGTATATATTCATTTCGTCCCAAAATAAACAACTTCTGTAGTTTAAAATTTGTCAAAAAAACAACTACTACCTTTTTATCTACCACCAATCCGCAAATCGTGAAATTTTAGTACTTCAGTACCCCTCACCTACTCATCAACCAATACAATTTTCATGTTAACTAAGGGTGTATTTTGTCTTTTGTTTCTTTCCTTAGATTTTTCTTGGGATGCTAGGTTTGATTTTTTTTTGGACAGAGGGAGTACGCTGCTAAGAGAAAGTGCCATAGGACTCCAACCATTTAAATTTCACCTATCACTATGGGATAAAATTTGTCATGGCAAATCTATCATTGTGATTTTTACACATCAAATCTTAAATATTCCTGCATATAATAATAGGGTTTGAGCCTTTGGATCAGCATCAAAGCTGTATAACACTCCCACGGATCATATACAAACTCCAACGCTACCGCATCTACACTACGCTAGAACCGCCCACCTGTGGGAGCCCACCAGTAACAGGTCGAAGTGCTCGTCATGGTGTAGATTATGTGATCTACTAACATGAGTGCTTAGCCTAAACATGTTAATATACATACTAAGGGAAGAACCCACAAGGATGATAATATGTCTTACTTAAGCAAGCTAATTAAAGACTAAAAGGAAATCTCATACACTTGCTTTATTAAAAGAAGCATCCGCCGAGATACAAGAGAGGAGAGAGCGCTGATAGCTCTCGCACTCCTCCAAACATTCCCCTCACTCTTTACCTATTTTCTCCACGCTACTAAAGTGATGTCTAAAGTATGAAAGTGAGTTGTACTCTACTTTGTTCTTGTTTTAGAGTGAAGTGAGCTCCTCCTTTTATAGCAGCTCCATGACGGTTTTAGGTCGGTAGTTAAGTCGGTAAATACCTGTAACTGTCATTGGGGACCAATTGGGAAGCGTTACATGGAAGCAGGGGGTAGGGGTGCTAGCCTTGGTTCGGCCGAACTAGGCAAACCGCCTCTGACCACCGACTTTCTTCTGTGTATGACATGTGGGCCCCTATAACGGTGCACTGTGGATTAGCTTAATTTTAGTCGGTTTTAACTTATATGTGGGCCCTCCAATCCCTGTGCTCACATATGATTGGTCAGAGGTATATATCGTCACATGGCGGGTGTAAATTCATCCAAAATCACCTGCATACAAATATTTACCAACACTCATAGAAATGGTTAGTAATAAACCCCAACCACTAGGTTTGATATTATATTTTGCATTCTTTTATGCAAGAGTTGACGGTCAAAGCTGGTACTTAATGACCATCAATTGGAGACAATACCGATCTAGCCTCCATGGACCTCCATGCTCCTTCTCTGACGACCATGCTATCCTTACTCCATAGAGATGTAGGAGAGGGAGGACATGTTGCTAGTGCTATAACGGTTGTTTGTAGAGCCTTCCTTCTTTGCCGGCCGTTGTCTCAAGCTATGTGGTGGTGGTATAGACGGTACTTGGTAGCCGTGACCTTGACGCCCGAGCGGCTTAGTATGGTGGGACAACCATGTCGACCAATGGGATCCCAACGAGTCCAGACCTCCCCTTTTCTTTACAGGCTAAGAAACTTGTGCCAATCTGCAATGCACGAGTACCCCCATGAAGCAACTCGCCCTCGCTTCCTCTCTGTAGTACGGCAGCAGGAGTAATACGTACGTGGTCGGACGAGACATACTACTCAGTATGATAGGAGCACTGTGCAACAAAGAGTGCGTTTCTAGGGTTATGAACCCGGTCATTATTTTTCTCTTTTCTTTTTCTAATTTAGCTGAATACATACATATACACGCACGTATATATACGTACACGTACTGGATATATTGATGCTGTAATTTTATACAAGCATTTTCCCTTTAGCGTTTTTACTTTCACCTCTCCAGTGGTTGTCAATCATAATCATTGATACGTCCCAATCAAAAGATTCTTTAATATCACGTTCTTTTCAACTTTGATTTCCATGCTTCTGATTATTCAGATTGTCTGGATATACATACATCACGGCTCCGGTTTTTACGGCCGATGAGAGTGACATCAACTAAAGCAGAAATATAAAATGGACTCTTTTCATTCCATCCGGAGCAAAATGCCGTAGAATACGTCATGAACTTATATTAGAAAAAATACGAGTGTCTTCGCAAACTGCCAACTTTGGGAGGATCGGCAATGGCAGAACTGTGTGTTGTCGTTGACCAGTCGAAACAAGAGTCCTTTAAAGGTCTACGCAGTTAATTTAGGAGGGTCTTATTATTTTAGTGGATAATTAACCTATGATTCGATATTTTTTTCTAGTTATTAAGTTGCTAATAGAAATAGATATTGGTTACTCAAAAAAAAAAGATAAATTAGGGGAAGCATTGGTGGTGTGCTGGTCGAGTCGTAGATATATGACCCCACCTCGAGCTCAAATTCTTACGCTCCTACGAGGACACGGATCCTCAGCCGTGGCTGACAGGTGGATCTAGTCCCATATATCAGCGACAACTACTGCAGATGCAGTACTGCAGACAATCCTCTCTACCCACGAATATTAAACATATACAAGTGGGTTTTTAATAAGATTTTAGTAGTAAGATTAGGGCAAAATTTGCTACAGGACACCGAAAGATTATGGCATTTGCTGTGAGACACTCGAAAATCGTGTATTTGCTCGTGGACACTGCAAAAAAAGTGGTAATTAGCTACTGGATACTCCTCCCATTATTTTATTATTTCCAGTCGAAATGGAGAGAGAATGAGTTGTGTAAGTACCAAAATGCCCCTGGATACTCTCTCTTGTTTTCTTTTCCCCTTCTTCTTCCTCGTAGCGGAGCAGAGGCGCAACGGCGGCCGGCCGAGACGGCTCGGCCACGACAGGGCGACGGCGGCAGCGCATCGCTGGGGTTCACTGCCGATGGCAACGACGCACGACGGCATCGCCATTGCCCTGGACGCGGTGGTGAGGGACGACAGCGTCGACGACGACGATCCGAGGGCCCCTCCCATGCTGGACCCGGATAGAACAAGAGGCTGGGACGGTGGCCCGCCTAGAACAGCCGCGATATCCGCCGAGGTGAGCGGCGAGACGGCCGCCGACGCCGCGGCTGTGCACTGCATCACGGTTCGCAAGTACAGCTGCTGCTGCTGCATTGCAATCTGTCGCTGCTGGTGCTGGTGCTGCTGCCACCTCTCCATATCGCCGAGGCTCCTCTTGAGCACCCCGCCGACCGTGGCCGCCGCGTCGGAGCGCTGCTGCATCGGCATCTGCACCGCCGATCCGACGCCATACAGGTACCCCTGGCGCGGATCACGCCACAGCGCGCCTAGCTCCATGCAAGGAAGTGAGGGACGGAGAGGAGGGAGGCGACGATGACGAGACGAATCTACTGAGGAGGAAGAGGGGAGGCTACGAGAGGAATACCGCTAGGATAGCTCCAAATGCTATATGGCTCCAGCCTCCACCAGCTAAAAACCAGTGCCATTCAATTGCTTGTGCTAATAAAACGCCCTCACCCATATGTTGTTATTAACTTATTATACGCTGGTCTTCTGTCGCGCGGGTGCGGCAGCGCGCGTCGCATCGCCGCACGCTGCTCCACCTCGAGCAGCAGGTCGTCACCCACGGCGACGCTGGCGACGCCCTCCGCGTCGGCGCGGCGCGTGGCGGCGGCGGGCTCGACTTCTACGCGTCGCGCTCCCATGCTGCCCGCTTCGTCGACCTCGTCACCTCGCTGTCGCCCGTCCACGTCGTTGCCATGGAGCTCTGCCTAGTGTGCCGCGACAGAGAAAGAGAGGAAGAGATGATCAGAGAAAGAGAGGAAGAAGAAGAACATAGAAAGAGAGATTGACAAGTGGGTCTATAGGCAAATTTGTCTTTAACCAAAGCTTTTCTCTCCTTTTCGACCGAAAATAATAAAATAATGGGAGGAGTGTTCAGCAGCTAATTACTACTTTTTTACAGTGTCCACGAGCAAATACACGATCTTCGGGTGTCTTACAGCAAAGACCGTAATCTTTCGGTGTCCTGTAGCAAATTTTGCCTAAGATTAGGGATATGCTGTTGGTTTCTACCTCTCCGAGCGTATGGCGCGTATTGGTTGATACAGAGGTGTGTATGCGTCTACAATGTAAAAAATATTAGATCCTGATGATTTCTATATTGCCGGAGTGCCGGTAAAAACAACTATAAGTGAACTTGGCCTCCAACCAGCAAATCGTTGGGCAGGAATTCAAGGGCGGGACAGATCTAGCTTAAAAGGTGGGTTTTATGGAGGTCGGGGACGAATGGCCTAGAGTGAAGTTCGAAAAATAAAGCCAGAGAAGACATAAATTACAGCGATTTAAATTGTCGTTTCATTAAAAGTGAGTGGAGTATTACATCACATCAGTAGTTCAGTACAAACTCATCAAGATATGGCTCCGTATGAAGAAATCAATTCGAATAGGGATTTTGTTGTACATAATATCTGCATCTAGATATGAATGGTAGTACGTACGTGATAAAAAGAAATATTTTGAACTGGTGCACATACACTGTACGTACTCGAAGGCATCACTGAAACAACTTAATTTGAAGGCGTTTCATTGGTACACACGTCCGTCACAGAATTTAGTTTGCCGTTTTTCTCGTGGGATTTAATAGTCTGTCGGCCGACAAAGATTAATTTTACTCTTAATATATATATCCAAATCATACAGAAGATAAACTCTGGCACACGATTTTCATGCCCATCTAAATATTAAAATCAAATAGTTGTCTCTTTATTTCTAAATATAAGTATTTCTATTATTCAAATTCACAGTCGCTACTACTTTTGTTCCATAATCACCTCTAATTTAATTTTTTCCTTGTTGTATTCTCAACCGCCTCATATTTAATGGTTGATGAACCCTGAGTTCCACTCGACACTCAAGATTGTTGTTGGCCCGATCTTTCGGTGAGTTGAGATAACTACGATTTGGGAGAAACGTTGATGACCCGACTATAACCGTACGAGACGTTGTGTTGCGCCTTAGCGATCGATACACCTCTCCGTGGGTTGTTGATCTTGCCGGTGCAGATCAACCCTATTCCTACAAGCAAATCGAAGAAACAAGTAAGAACAAGTTAAAAGCAAGCTGATATTGCAAATAGGAATTTAATACAAATGATAAGTTGGAGTTTCGAATACAAGCAGACGGACGGTCTAGCCGACACGCGCGCTACAAGGAAGTAGCAATGGCTAAACTTTCATCTAAACAAAACCCGAGAGACCCTGAAGGGTACCTAGCTATTTAAGAAGGTGGGAGGACGACCAAGAGGGTCCTAGGGTCGTGCTCCACCAGCTTGGGGTGCACCCCACATGGGCCCCACCTGGGCCGGGGTCCCAAATGAAGTTACAAGCCCATAGGCCCATTATAGGTGACGCAGCACCTTGTTCCTGTGATTCCGGCCACACGAGATGGAATTCGGAGAAGAGGCTGGATCCATTGGAAAGAGGGCTCCGAGAGCTTTCCATCAAGTACTCACGGGCCAAAAAAGGAGGTCGTATGCAGATTCGGTGGCCGTTTGAAGTCAGCAGGGTAGTAGGTGGCCGAATCGGATTCCAGCACTTGGAGTATTTGATCTTGATATCTCCTTGTTCATCCATGATGTGAGCAATGGTTGTATCCGTAGTAGCCATGGTCACATCATCCTCTCCTTCTTCACGAAAAATCGTCCTTGGTTTTTGCATATGGTGCTCATTGCGCGGTCGATTTAAAAGAACATGTTTCATCCAATCAAAACAAGACAAACTGGAAGTAATATGATTAGAAATTACATGCCTCTCTAGCTAGCAAGTTTTATCCACATGTACAGGAGATTCTAAATCCGAACATATATAAACTCTATCCACCAAACGTATTCCTCTATCATTATATTCGCCAAAGATATGAAAAATAGCATTAATTGGACATGGCAAATCAGACTTAGCAAATAATTTCTCCTCCAAATTATCGAGCTCACAAAAATCATCAAACTGAACTTAGCCCAAAGTATTTAAAGAAGATATCAATTCATGTTCCTCTATTTCATTAGCAATGCGAACAACATGCTTAAAATCAGCACACAAAGAAATACTAGAAATAGCATGTTCATTCACCAGTTGTGGCATGGATATAAGTGAAGCATTATCACACAACTCTTCTTTATCACAAGGAACAGCAAGTAAATCAACTTGTGACAAAGGCATCTCAGCAATTGGTTCCACTAATGGTTGCTCTTCTCTGGCATGAAAAGTGGAAAAATGTAATTCATCAGAAGCATACTCTCCTTGAGTAATTTCTGCACTATTTAATTTACCTTTTATGCCCTCTTCAGATAATGTAGGTGCATCAGCCTTCTCCTCATTCGCGAGTGATGGAAGTGACATCTCAAACATATCGTTCTTCTCATTTTGGGGACTGTTCTGAACTTCTGCAAAATATCAGTGATAGGAGGCACAAGCTTGTGCCTCCGTTGGGTTCTCCAAAATTTTGCGCTCAACATTGCAAGCAAGCATGAACAATTGGCCTATATGATTATATGTCACATTAACAAGCCAAGCCTGAATATTGGAATTAAGCCCTCTGAAAAATCTAGTCATTGTGTTCTCATTAGAGTCTTGTAAACCACTATAAGTGATACAAATTTTAAAATCATGAAAGTACTCCCTAACAGTTTTGTCACCTTGTTTTAGATGTTCAAATTTCTCGAGGAGAGCACGTCTATAGTATGAAAACACAAATCTTTTTCTCATTAGTATTTTGCATTCATCCCAAGTTTCAAGCTTATTTCCCACAGTATGCCACCAAAAAGATGCAGAACCGGTACACTTATTACTAGCAGCCTTAATCATTTAAGCATTAGAAAGATCATACTTATCAAATTGTTTTTCTACTGCTAGCTCCCAATTAACGTATGCAGCGGAATTATACTTTCCATCAAAAGATGGCAAAACAAACTCTACTCTTGCAAGATTACGATCATGTACCTTATTTACGTCATGTTGGTCACTTGCCATGTGTTGTCGAAGGTGAAAATGTCCACATTGAGCACGAACAGCTCCAAACTCTTTGTGTAACCCTGCCATAGTTAGTAGCAAACAAGAAACATATACGAGAATATATACGTTCCTATCAACTACTAGGTAGTGGAAGCTCACAAATCACACACACTCAAGCTTTATATCGAGCTCTTACAAGTTCTTACCAATGCAAACTAGAATATGGTGTCCACACCGACTCAACCAAACACCCCAATGGAGTTTGGATGTATCGATGCCTTGGCAAACACTTGCTGTACGGCTGCAATCAAATCTGTGGAGCTCTAGGTAGGCTTAAATATGTAGCAAAGGAATAGCAAATGCTCAACTCAGAGAATGCAAAATTGAATAATCGTTCAAAGTCAGTACCGTGCTGATCCTAGGCTAGAACATACTAGAGACGCGAGTCTAGACACAAACGACACCACAAGATAGTATTAGAAACAACTCAAGCACACTCTGATATATCCATGTGATCCAAAAGATAACAAATGATTTTTTTTCCTTCTTTCTTTTTCTTTTTCTTTCTTTCTTTCTTCTTCTTGTTTTTCTCTCTCTTTTTCTTTGGTGCGGCTTTTCTTTTCTTTTTTCTTTTTTTATGCACCTTTCTGCCTTTTTTTTTTATTTTTTTACAAAAACTGACTCAAGGACCTTAATGGATGATCATAGAGGCTCAAATACAAATATGGAAATTACAGGGACTCAGCTGTAAAAGTCCAAACTCAAAAATTAAAATTATAAAAAATGGAATGTTGAATTTATGCCGGTTCCGTTTTTCCAAACAGATCTCAAAACCGACACCAAACAAAAATTCACCAAGGTGTTTGACAGAAGGAGATGGGCGTCGACCTTCACGCGTGGGGGAGGAAATAGAATCGGCCAAAGTGGGAAGTTTGGCCTTAGATGGAAACAAACCAACCGAATTGATCTAATATGCAAAACTTCCTCTGAAAACCGATATGTTATCCTCTTTTCTACTGATCTGTTATCTTCTTCCTCGCACACACATGCACGGCACAACCACCGAATAGAAGCCCTTAGATGCAACTCAAGAACTCAAAAACTAACCGACAGAAACTTCTGAAAACTACAAAAATATAACCGTGGCAGCGAGCCGATTCCGTTTTCGTAGGTCCCGATGACAACAGACACGGGGGTGGCGACAACTGTGGTACAAAACGTGACTAGAACTCGAAACTCTAAACGAACTAGACGCTAAGACTAGCAACACGACGTGACAATGCAACAAAAATTCAACAAAGCAAAAACTGATAAGAACAATGCAATGGCACAATATGGCTAGGTACAGGATGCAAACTTTTTTGTAGGCAAATTTTCTGGTTATAGGTAGATAAAAAAAACTCACCGAGCAACGAAAGCTCTGATACCACCTGATAAACCCTGAGTTCCACTCGATACTCAAGGTTGTTGTTGGCCCGATCTTTTGGTGAGTTGAGATAACTACGATTTGGGAGAAACGTTGACGACCCGACTATAACCGTACGAGACGTTGTGTTGCGCCTTAGCGATCGATACACCTCTCCGTGGGTTGTTGATCTTGCCGGTGCAGATCAACCCTATTCCTGCAAGCAAATCGAAGAAACAAGCAAGAACAAGATAAAAGCAATCTGATATTGCAAATAGGAATTTAATACAAATGATAAGTTGGGGTTTCGAATACAAGCAGACGAACGGTCTAGCAGACACGCGCGCTGCAAGGAAGTAGCAATGGCTAAACTTTCATCTAAACAAAACCCGAGAGACCCTGAAGGGGTACCTAGCTATTTAAGGAGGTGGGAGGACGACCGAGAGGGTCCTAGGGTCGTGCTCACCTAGCTATTTAAGGAGGTGGGAGGACGACCAAGAGGGTCCTAGGGTCGTGCTCCACCAGCTTGGGGCGCACCCCACATGGGCTCCACCTGGGCCGGGGTCCCAAATGAAGTTACAAGCCCATAGGCCCATTATAGGTGACATAGCACCTTGTTTCTGTGATTCTGGCCACACAAGATGGAATTCGGAGAAGATGCTGGATCCGTTGGAAAGAGGGCTCCGAGAGCTTTCCATCAAGTACTCACGGGCCAAAAACGGAGGTCGTATGCAGATTCGGTGGCCGTTTGAAGTCAGTAAGGTAGTAGGTGGCCGAATCGGATTCCAGCACTTGGAGTACTTGATCTTGATATCTCCTTGTTCATCCATGATATGAGCAATGGTTGTATCCGTAGTAGCCATGGTCACATCAATGGTAGACACCATAATTTTTTCTTAAACTTTAATATTTATTAGATAACTAGAAAAATATCCGTGCGTCACAACGGTAAATACTATTTTAATTTTATTATTGTTATATGGTTTAGGTAAGGTAAAATTCAATGTGGAAATTCGCTTAAATATTTTTTTAGAAAATCATAAGTTGCAATTAGGAGTCCGTATTTCATCTCAAGTTATCATGAGTTTTTTAAGAGATTTTTTATACGACTCCTTTTGTATTTTTAAAAACAAACGAGTTTAAAATCCAACTCAAACACGGATGACGTACCAAAATACGAAAAAAAATCTTTAATTTTTATAATAGTAGAGAAGAGATAGAGATATAGAAATGTTTATATTTGAAAATAAGGGAATATATTAATGTTCAAATCCAACCCCAAAATCACGAAGCGGACAAGTACAAGTAACAAAATCAGAGCTCCAATTTTTTTTTTTTTAAAAAAGCATTCCACGATAGCTGAAACAAATCCAGCAATACGTACGTCACCAGAGTATTAAAAACAGAGAACCTGATTTAGAAAACATTTAGTTTTTAACAGCCCATCATAACGTCACTTGTACTACAGCTCTACTGCCATTATTACTGCTCTTGTCTTTACCCAGCTGTGCATGAATGAGCCAGTGAAAAATGGTACTAATGCGAAGTGGAAATTAAACCCAGCCAGCCTCACCGTCCAGGCCGGATCGGTCGGTGTCGCACCTGAAACGGCCCGCGCCCGGTCGACCGGCTCGAGGCGCAGGCGCACCGGCAC
Source organism: Oryza meridionalis (assembly GCA_000338895.3). Taxonomy (NCBI): domain Eukaryota; kingdom Viridiplantae; phylum Streptophyta; class Magnoliopsida; order Poales; family Poaceae; genus Oryza; species Oryza meridionalis. The sequence continues at coordinate 10,403,548 of CM002535.2, read as the reverse complement.
CGCGCCGCACCGCACGGTGCTCCCATCCCCACGCGCTAGCTCCACCCTCACCCAACCCATCCCCCCACAAATCCCTATTGTAAAGCTTTTACCTTTTCATCCCTTTATAAACTGAAATTTCCAAATGGACCTCTAGCAACACTCTATTCTATCTCTTTTTTTTATGAAAATATAAAATGTACAATCTCTATCCTAAAATATAGTAAGTTATACGTATAAATTCGGACTCCCAAACGACTGAGATATAGACTGAAATCCTAACATGTACAGTAAATGATCTACCGTATTAGTTTACAACCAATCCATACGTATATGTATGGATGGATTGAGATAGATGCCCTTTTGACAGGTTCAGCGCCACAACCTTATATTATACTAGCTTAATAATATAGCTTTTGCATACTATCTTACAAGGTAATTTACATGATACTGAAGCATATAGTATTGGATAAAACATGTAGCAGATCTAAAAAATTCTTAAGCATTGGCAAAATAATTGCTAGCATTGGTAAATACTAGTGAAGCAACATACTCATCCTTTGTGTCACGCGGGTAAGCCCCACCAATTGCATAGTCGGGCAATTGCCAAGAATTTTTCAAAGCCAAGACCAATTTATTTAGGTTGAATATTTGCTAAAATAATTAAATTTTAATTCCTTATTTTAACATTGAAGTTCTAATGCACAATCACACGCGGGCCACCACTAGAAAAAACTTACTTCCTCCGTCCCAAAATATTATAGCAACCTAGTATTAGATAGACACATTCTACTGCTTAAAAATAATAGCAAACCTATCTAGATTCATACTACAAATTCATAGGTTGCTTTATTTTGGGACGGGGGTATAATGTTCGGTTGTTCCTATTGTGTATATTACTTGAAAAAAAAGATCACCAGATGTCTATATATATATATATGTAAAACATTAATTTTAGAAGGACCAAAATGTAAAGCCCACACAACCCAACCACACCTCACGAGCATAGAGGCAACCAAAAAAAAAAAAGGAAATAAACAAAGAGAAAACCGAAAAGAAACGGACCCGAGAACGAGGAGGAAAAGCAGCAGCAGCCCAGCACACACAGCACAGCGCCGCTCCCTCCTCCCCCATCTCCTCCTCCTCTCCTCCGCTCTCGCGAAGCTCCCAAGTTTGACTCCCTCGAGACCCACCACCACCACCACGCGAGCACGCGAGCGAACGCGCGGCGGCGGGGCGGGGGCGGCGGCGGGGGGGATGGGAGGGGTGACGTCGAGCGTGGCGGCGAAGATGGCCTTCTTCCCGCCGACGCCGCCGTCGTACGCGCTGGTGGACGATCCGGCGGCCGGGGTGACCACCATGACGGGGCAACCCCACAGGGAGAACGTCGAGGTGCTCCGCCTCCGGACGCGGCGGGGGAACACCGTGGCGGCGGTGTACGTCCGCCACCCCGACGCCGCCACCACGCTGCTCTACTCCCACGGCAACGCCGCCGACCTGGGCCACCTCTACCAGCTCTTCCTCCACCTCTCCTTCAACCTCCGCGTCAACGTCCTCGGGTCAGTCCCACTGGCTCCTGCTCGTTCGCTTCCTTGCTTGCTTGCTTGGTTGCTTCGTTTGCTCCCTTCTCGTCCTGCGCGGCGCGGGCGTGGGGGGGTTGGGTTTGGGCGTGATCTGTGTGGTGCGGTTTGGGCGCCCGGTTCGTGGTTTCTGGGGCTCCTCCATGGCTGCGGCTTTCTCGATTCGTTACGCCCCGGATGGGAAATTCCATCTTCTGCTGTGAAAATTTCCCCCCTTTTTGAGCGCTGTTCATGTTGCGGTACTCGATAATTTTGCTCCTTTAGCCTAGGAAATTGATGACTTCTCCCTGTCTTTGAGAACTTTTGGTTCTATCTTTCGGAATCTTCGTTTCCGTCTCCTTAGGTTTGCGGCACTTATAAGCAAAATCACGCAAATTCGGCATGTACTAGACGGTGTGATTTGTGAATTGTGATGGTTCGATGCCTCGAGTTCTGGGTTTACTTTGCGAGTAAAGTTGATGCAACCAGGCTGTGCCTTTCGCCAATTTCCTTTTCTTTTACTTTTCTTTATGATTTCTGGCTCGCCATAAAAAAATAAAAAAAAAATTCCCCGCTTTAATTTATTTTCCCCTTTTTACTTTCTTCGTTGGATGATTTTATTTTATTTTTACATCTCACGATTTTATTAGTCTGTTATTGTTTTTTTCCCCCTCACTGTAGTGTAGAATATTCAGGTCCAGCTCTGAACAGCTGCGCCGTCAAGATCCTGTCTACCTGTTTTGGGGGTTTGGTTTTGCAGCTTTCTTAAAGTAGATATATCTTGTGTACGCCGATCGGCGTGATCTGATGATCTTTTCCTTGTCGGCTTTGCGCATATTTGTTGTTGTTGTTTGCAAATTTTAACAATGCCAACTTACTACTGGATTTTAGTGATATTTCTGCGTACTAGTTTTTAATTCTTAATTGTTTGCGCTTTCACCTAGTATGCATAAGACCTTTTCTTAGAACTGATTTAAGAACCCTTTTCTTAGAAGTTGACCTATATCACAGGGAAAACATAAGCAGTTTCTTGTATCAACCAGAATCCCAAATCTGTTGTATTTTATCAAGTTTGCTCTCTTTTTTTTCATTTAAAATGTATGATCCCTTGTTGTTCAAGTAGCCCTGTTGTGCAAATCGATGTGTTTGTGAAGGTATAAGTATAACTCAATCTTACACGCTTGGGTCATAAAACGTCCCTGCAGCAAATAGCTTGTGCATTTTCATGATTCATCTTTCACAGGAGCTAAGACTACTGGACAATATAATTAAGGTCATACCTGGGGTAATAATTTGTTTAATGTAACAGAAAATTGTTCTGTAGAGTTCATGATCCACCTGGGTCCTCAGTTATGTTCTTGTTGCAGAGTTGATTATATGCATTTTATCGCTAGAATATTTTGTTTTGCTACATCCTTCTTGAGCTAGATTGAATCTTGTCATCAAATTTAGCTTTAGAGTAACCTTTGCCATTTAATTTCAATTTTCGTATGCTTGAAACCTTGGCTACATTGTTTCTTATCTGGAAGGTCTTTAAATTAAGTTGTGTTGTGGATAGTTTGTTACTAAAATCTGATTATAAATGTGGATGAGTCCCACATAATAATTTTATACCAAATCTTTATTTGCACATGTTTACAATTATTACAACTGTTTGATGGGGCTCAAGCAGCACTAGCTTTCATTTATGCCGCATCTAGCACTGCAGTCCTTACTCATCATGATATGGGGCATAGAATGTGATGTTTCATGGAGTTTGATGTGGCCTGGTGTGCCTTGGTACTGCTTAGTTGTCCTTGACATATTTCACTAGTGCTTTCATCATTTGCATTTCTGTGTGGCCATCAATGATTGGTCTATTTAGCTTCTGTTTTTGTGTCCATCGTATGAGAAGTCTGTTTGAAGCAACCTGTGCTCAATCATATTTTTTGTAACTAAGCAGTTCCTAAATAGAGGTATTTTCATATAGTCTTTATTTGTTTCTTGTATTATGATTGAAGATTCATTGTGAACAAAACAATTATCCCACTACATCCTTGTTAAAAATAGATATCGTGACAAGGTTAGAGATTTACATTGCACTTTTAGTTGATCTGCTTCATTTATGGATTTGAGATATACTTTGTGGAAGTAGCACAAAGGAAATTACTTGATCTTGATTGAGCATAACACTTCACTTCACAGGAAAAAGGCTTCATGTTGAATCTAATACAACAGACACTACTTATTCTAATTTCCTGTTATCTGGGTTTAATAGTGCTTTTGGAACATTGCAGATATGACTATTCAGGATATGGACAATCATCAGGAAAGGTATGCTGAAGTTTGTTGTGAGCAGTGCATACTACGTGACATTAACACGCTGAAGCTTGGTTAACTTAGTTTTTCCCTTCTCTGCTTTCAGCCAAGTGAACACAACACTTATGCTGATATAGAGGCTGCTTACAAATGCCTCATTGAGAACTTTGGTGCCAAGGAAGAAGAAATAATTCTTTATGGACAATCTGTTGGAAGTGGACCCACAGTAGATTTGGCTAGTCGATTGCATCGGCTTCGAGCTGTTGTCTTGCACAGTCCTATACTGTCAGGATTGAGAGTTATGTATCCTGTGAAGCGTACATACTGGTTTGACATATATAAGGTTTGTTATCCTTTTTTATTCCATGTTGATTTAGCTTGATCTATTATTTCTGGCATGCTGCCCTTTTCTATATTAACACTCAACTTTCCCTCGGTATCCATTGACTTCCAGAATATCGATAAAATCCCTCAGGTCACCTGCCCTGTGCTCATTATACATGTAAGTGCATCCCATCATGCATTAATTTCTTTAAGAATTTGAATTATTGAACAAGCAATTGCCAAGCTTGAAGTGAAGTCTTATAAATCAATCTAGTTCTTTAAGTACTGCTTTGATTGATAATTTTAATGGCTAGCAAGCTGGTTAATTAAGTGCACCACCAATGGTTCAGTTTTCTAGTTGACTACTAGCAAGTTTAGTTGATGGTAATTCAACATAAATTTCCTTGTACGACATACATCATCTTACATGCACCCGCAATTACTTCTCTATTATTTTCCACTAGTTGTGCTTGCCGCGCTGAACTAATCTGCTCGAGGATCATAAAGGGAAAGAAGCTCAAACACATTCCTATTATGCATCATTGATGTTGAAAGAAAGAGGTGCACTGTCATTGTTCTTAGGGACTAGAGGTGCACTGCCATTGTTCTTAATGCAATGCCGTATCATTTACTGTATTATAATAGTTGTTCCTGCTTTAGATGACACTTTTTTCTTGGGCAACGACGACTGTAAGTAGGGTTTTGGTCTCCCCAACCTCACCACCCAGAAAAACTGATATCTCTCCCTCCATAATGGGGCATAAGGGCCGATGGCCAAGTTGAGTGCCTAAGCTTGAATTGTTCATAACTAGTCAAGTCCTGTAAACAGCAGACCTTAAAATCACATGATTTATCACCTGGAAGTCAGGATGATGGCTCTAGTCTGTGATGGCATGGCAACTTGATGACTACACCAACTTCCACGTTTCATCATTTTAGAACCCTCCCTAAGGGCGTCTCGCTGTTTATGTGAGGTAAAGATGCAGGAAAGAACAGTCCTCCAAATTACGCTACTATCAACACGGTAGTGCCTTGTTTACCTAGGATGGAAGGGTCTCTTGTGACCCCTGTAAAGTGGAGAATGCAAAGGGCTTATGTGTTGTAGCGGCTCCTGTGCTGGGAATGCAACAGCTGGACTACTGCTGTCTAAGCCACTCTTCTAGACTGAAAGGGAGTGTGGCGTGCATCACAAGTGAGGGCATGCTCTTTGCATCATGCAGAGATTCATGCTAGCACCTCTTCGCAACTATTCTTGGTTTGCTGGTTTTTGTCAACAATTTCCATTCCTGGGTCGCTTCATTCATCCCGAATCTTGTTCCTAGTTACTAGTTACAGTAATTTTTCTTATTTGCAATATTTAGCGTGCTCTAGAATCCTCAATAATATGTTGCTTTAGTAGCGCTCTAACTAACAAATATTGCAGCTGCCTATTCAAATTCCAGTTCCAAAAGTTGCCCAAACTTATTGAACTCCTTTAGTTTCTTAGTGACCCCTTGTCCAATATCCTCCAGATACAAATATGTCTGTAATATACTCTGGGTTTTGGGAATAAAGGCATTAATTTTCAGAACAGTCAGCTGAGTAAATGGTTTCACTGGCTAAGTAGACCAGCTATTTGAAGAATGGATGATTAACACTTGCATGGTCTGTTGGTTATTCTGTTTTTCTTTTAGACCAAGGTTGGCTGGTTATTCTTTTGTTTTTCTCATGCCTTGTGCCAAGGCAAGCTGGTTATTCAGATTGGTTTTAATTCTATATAAGTTGATCTGATGTTACATATAAGCTGGGGCTTTATGTAGTTTCTCATATTCAGCCTGTAAAATAATGTGGGGCTTGACCCAGCAGCAGTCATGAACTAATGGACTTTCTAATTTCTAATATCATATGTCCTTTTAAATTTGACATTCTAGAATCCATAATATCAAAATTTGACAATCATGATGTTTAACTATCTAGATTAGCAATATGAGTATTATTCTACTGGATTATCCTACATAATTTTTTCATGACGATATCTTTAAAGTGATGAAAATTGTTTAGTCTTAATTATGTCTGCTTCTGCATTTGCATGCAAATAATGTGAAATTATGTATGCAAACCATGTTGTATGGGATTACAAGTTTTAGTTTTAATTTCTTCTTGATTGGCCAGTATCAAGTTTACTTGAAATTGTGCATTGCATAATCCTTCATGTATGCCTGAATATTTTATTAGTTTAATCTCTTTCCTCCCTCTGCAGGGAACTGCTGATGAAGTAGTTGATTGGTCTCATGGTAAGCAACTATGGGAGCTTTGCAAAGAGAAATATGAGCCTTTATGGCTCAAGGGAGGGAAGCACTGTGACTTGGAGCTCTTCCCAGAATATCTTCGGCATCTCAAGAAGTTTGTCAACACAGTAGAGAAGTCACCATCCCCTAGGAATGCCTGGAGGGAAAGTTTGGACCGGATTGAACCCTCTCGGAAAAGTGTCGATTGCTTTGAACCCTCGAGGAGAAGTGTTGATTTCTTTGAACCCTCGCGGAAGAGCACAGACCGAAGGGAGAAATCAAGGCCAACCCGTGATAGGATGAGAGGTGTTGAACACAGATATAGCAATGTTGAGAAGACGGACAAATTAAAGTTCTCATTCGACCATATAGAGAAATCGAGGAGAAGCATTGACATCTTTGAGAGGCCAAAGAAGAACATCGAACAGCTCGACTGTGGAAGGAAGAGCGTGGATAGATTGGACCGGATTTGGGCCAGTTAAAAACCTTTTTAACATCTTATACAAGGTATACATGGAGCTTGGTTGTTTTGGGGGGATTTTTACTTGTGTATTTATTTGTGTTCACCCATGTGCTGGAAGGTGTGGCATAAGAGTTGGTTCGCCGAAACTAAAGGAGAGAAGAAGAAGAGCTAGCTAATTGCTGACAATGTTGTTTGTCTCTGTTTAGAACTTGTACTGGTTTGTGTGGTGGAAGAAGTGTATGTTGGTCCTCAGCAAATGGTTGTTCTGTTAGGCTTGTTAAAAAGTTGGGACTAGTCCATGGATGGCAGCATTGTGTATAAATTTACTATCTGTTACTCTGCCATCGTTATTTTTCTTCCTTCGTTTTCGTTATTGTTTTTTTTATTACCCCCGTTGGTATTTGCTAATTGATGCGATATATATGTTGATATGGTGCTGGCAATGCAAATGAGCATTAGTAGGAATAGCTGATCGTATTGTCATCATAATCTATAGTAAATCTACAGCAAATACAATGTGTTGCAGAAAATGATCATAGCTGAACAAATCCACTTGTTTAAGAGGGAAAAAACAAGGGCTATACTCCCTCCGTTCCAAAAAAAAGTATTAGTATTTGACATACTACTAGGTTGACTTATTTTTGGACCGAGGGAGTATGTGTTTGTTTAGGGAAGTATTTTTCTTGTGTAATGGTGTGAAGCAACCTTTTTTGACAAAAAAGAAATGGAAAGAAGCAATTGATCCAAACGAATCTCGTCATCTTGTTGGGTCAGCGTCAACCAATGTGAGAAAAATATCAATCACTGTGATATTGAACGAGATTAATCTTGTCTAAAAAGAGGTACGCTTTAGTTTAAAATAGGCTTGCCAATGTGAATGAGGTTATAAGGTCATGGAATGTTTGTATAAAATTTTCGTTTCGTATGTAGACGATATCCAAACTTATATAACATGTTGTTTGTAATATAATGAGTAAATTGCACAAAGTTACAGTGTATCTTGTTGCATTTTGCACCGGATTTAATACATATTTTCGCATTACACCATAGTATATCAAAATAAGTTTTCCTTTGCACCGGATCGTGTCATATAATTGAAGGAAAATCTTGTAAAATATAAGCAAAACATACCAGACTTAAATTTATACCGTGTTTCACGAAATCATGTTCATGAAATTTCTTTGAGTTTGATGACGTAACTTCTTGTTAAATGAAACTTATTCTAGTACACTCTAGTTTTATTGTGTAAATGCAATAATATAATGAGTAAATTTCACAAAACTACATATACTTTTATCAAATTATTACAAAACTACAGATTTAAGGTGATGTATCACAAATCTACAGATTTAACATTAAATTTATCACAAAACTACATATTTATAGTTTAAATCCTTAGCACTAGTGTTATGTTTGATTTATAAACATGTAAGTTTTGTGATTAAATTGTTACTAAACCTGTAGTTTTGCGATAATTTTATTACTAAATCTATATAGTTTTATTATATAGTTTTATGATACTCCACCTTAAATCTAGTTATGTGAGAAATTTAGTGTTAAATATATAGTTCTATGATATATCACCTTAAATATGTAGTTTTTTGATAATTTGGTAAAAATATATGTACTTTTGTGAAATTTACTCATACATTTAGTTGTATAAATAGTATACATAAATATATCTATGGTATTGAGTTGTCATTTCAATTACTTACATGACTTTGGTTAGTTCAAATATAAAAAACAGATTATATATTTAATCAACAGTTAACAATATTTAGTCATATGGGGCACTCGCTCTATAATCTGACACCACACCATTGTTTATGTCTTACTCTATAAGCTAACATCACACCTTTATACCTATTCTATACTCTCACATCACACCACTATTCATGCTCTGATCATATATGTGAATCCTTTTAAATTTGAATTTGTGATTCCCTCGGCCTCCTCTTTCTTCCTCTCTAATCCTGAAGCATCCAGGCCCACCTAAAGCCCGAAGAGCTCATACGAGTGTGCAAAGGATGTCCACAGCAGCCCCATCACGGATCGGTGATGCGTTGACAAGTTACCGATCGAACGACGGACTTGGGAAATGAGACGAGCGAGCACGTTCATCCTCGTCGCGTCCGTATGTTGCCGAGACATGTCCCTTGGGCTCCACGATCCCCTTCCTCATCTGCTGCTGGCACCAACGCCGTTGTATCTTGCCTTGTTTTCCAATTTCCGTCTCGAGCCCACGGTTTATTTCACCAAAGAAATTTCATATGCCATAGTTTATTTATGAATTATGCTTTATTTTGTGCTGATCAGGGTAGAAATATGCACTATAGTATTTTTCCTTTCTGAGTGAGCATCATGAATGGCTCCATGGACGATTTAGCTCTCTAAGACTGTCTCCAACAAGTAGCCCATAAGGGCACCTAAACCCAAAATGGGTCTCCGATAGTACTATTTCAGCCTCCAACAGAGTAGAAGATCCATTTCGCGTGCTATAAGAGGCATAACCTAAATCTGAGTATTCTCTCTCCTGAAGACCTATTTGCAGTAAGGGTTCTCTTTTAGGTCTTATTGTTGGAGAAGACCAAAAATAGGTATTGAACTCTTTGACTATAGCGCTATGCAAACGTGAAATGAGTCTTGTATTTTGGGTTTCATTGTTGGAGATAGCCTAACAAATCAATAGGTTTAATAGGTTTTTAACTTTTTTTAGAGAGCTACCTTAGCATTGATAGGTTTAATTGATTGAAATCAATAGCTATCTTTCCACATGATGTTTGCCTTCCCTATTGTAGTTATTAAGGAGTATGTGGGCTTGGTCTCTGTAAAATTGGAATATGAAGATTTTGATGTCAGATATAACTCATATGAGAGTATATTAACACATGGCAATTGTTTTGTTTACGAGGGTCAAGTGACGAGGTTTACAACTACAACCAAATGAAAGGAGCTTTGCTCCTGCTATTATATTATTTGATATTTGAGTAGCAGTCCATAATATTTATAGACAATGGAATCTTTCTTACAGAACTAGATGGACTGCTCTGCATGTTTTTTTTTTCATATGCACATTCAATGGATCTACAAAATCTGGATCTAGAGGATTCAATAGGTTGTGCAAGCCTATCTGAGAACCGGGCCGAGCAACGTTGTGTGGATGTTGATTACGTGGAGATTCTTAAGGCGGGGATTATGGATTATGGGGACAGGGGCTCGAAAGCAATCGATTCGAACGAGCTGATTCATTTCCTTTCCCTAATTTATTTTGTCTCGTGCAAAACTATAAGTGTCGGGTGCTTGTTTACAAACGACACCTATATATAGTTATAGGTGCCGGTTATGGAACCAACGCCTATAAGTTGCTGCATCGGTGCCGGTGGCGAATCCAGCACCAAAGGCTGATTCCCAACCGACACTAAAGTAGATTTTTGTAGTACTGATGGTCGCTATCCTACTCGATCCGCGTGCACCGCCCATACCGTGTCAAGTACTCATGCTCGGAGGTTAGGTACACGGTGTCATGTCATTATAAATCTTACAAATGGGAGGCTTGAGCTCGTAAGGGGAAAACAAATAGGTGGAAGATAACGGGTTGGGCCAAGGGCATATTTGTGGGAGCACGGTGGCGTTGGGCAAGGGCTTGTAACTAACTAGGTGAAACCCCATGTATTGCCGCGGGAATTTAGTATGATAACAATAAAAAAAATGACGTGTAAGATAGCTAAATGACATCAGATTAAGTAAATTAATGTGGTTTATGATAATTTAAATTTAAATAATATGTAGAATGGTGATTCAAACGTAAAAAGTAAGGTGGTATGACTTTATGGAAGAAGAAAAGTAGGGAGATAGTTTGGACCGTAGATTAATCATCTAAAGGCTAAAAACAATTGATGTGATATGACTTAATTAGAGGAAAAAAGGAGTAAGATAATTTGGACCATAGATTAATCATTTAAGCACTAAGTGAGTATGAACTATATAAGTATGTAGAATATTATAAAACATAGTAAAGATACATTGAAACATTATGTGAATTATGTGGGATGATAATTTAACATGCTTTTATTTTAAAAGCTCTTAAATTATAAAAACTATAAAATTATAGACAATATAACTTGTTTGCATAATGTTTAAATGTGATGATTGTTAGGGGATGATGATATGACATCTTGTTAATTAGTGGATTAGTGGATGATGATGTGTCATCTTGTTAGTGGATGATGATGTGGCATCTTTGTATGCTAAGCTTAAGGAGTTAGTGGGGGATAACTTTATAGTAAGATAGGATATCCAAGTTCATTGGCAATTGGTTTTAGCCTTTCATCCGAGCTGAACGCACAATCTCCACCGCCGATATAGTTGAAGCTATGGGGTTGATCTTTAAATACCGGCCATCCTATAGTAATGATTGTGGGTCAAGCAAAAAAGTTATGGTCATATTCAGAGAATGGGATGAGGCATACGTGTGCTTGCCTACACTGCTCAATGCTATCAAGGCAAAGAACCCTTGTATGCACTAATGTGTTGAGCCACACCCCGAGAAGTCAAGAACGGTGAACAGTTTTGCAAGGCGTGGATTTGGCCAAGAAACTTGAATTTTTGGGCAATACGTGGAAGCATTTAAGCTTTTAAGACTTGTTCTTGCGATTGACGGGACTTTCATGGTACATTGTACTATAAGTATATACTACCAGTATATTAATGGGTATAATAGGAATTTGTCAAAAAACTAAAAAGGGCTTATTAGTCATTTGAAGTTGAGATTTAATACGAACAGCAGTACCCTGGAGGTCTAGATCTCGCACGAGCGGTCGGGGCTTGTAGGCTGCTCGTTTGACGACTGTGTGATTCCTCCCCGCGCGGTTTTCTCCTCCGCATCCGTCTTCACAGCTCCTGACTTTCCCAAACCATGGCGGTGAGGGTCCCCACTGCGAGCTGGCTGCCTCCCCCGCTTCCCACCTCCGGCCTCATTGCTCCTGTACTCCCCAACCCACGGCGACGAAGTGTCGTAGTCTCAAGGCAGCTGGAACCCCCGCATCAGCCACCGCGCCCTCTCGCGGCGAGGCAGCGCGCTGCTGTAGCTGGCTGCCTCCCCATCTCCGCGCTTAAACAGGATCAAAATATTTTTTGCCTAACCATCTTGAAAATCTGAAGCCCTCTACGTACCGTTTTCGAACTTGTTCATCATTAATGTTCAGCCCTTGTGTGTAACGGATCTTTAATTAAGGTGAATGTTGAGTCCTTGCTTTGACTGGCTGTCATTTTTAATTTTTATTTCACGATAGTGTTTTATTATTTTTCTGAAATGTTATATTCTTTTTTTTTTCAAAATTGTGGCATGAAGTGATGATTTTAACATAGTTTGCTAGTATGTTCAGTTCGTGGTCCTTTCAACTATGATTGGAACCAGCCTGCCCTGAGCCTTACACTACTGTCCTACTAGTAGCTGGTGCTGACGTATACTAAATGAGTTTATGAGCATACGGAGTACTAAATTAAAATATCAAAATGGTAACATCTCGATGATATGATAACTGAACATCCCTTTGCCTGCTGCTGCTCTGCCCTCCTCCTACTGCCTGCCCTGCCCCTGGCTGTGCCCCAAGACCCTGCGCTGCCGCCTGTCACCGCCACGCAGCCTTGCCGGTGCAAACTGCCGCAGCTGCGCGCCTTGGCCTGGGCCACCAGCGGCCGGCGCCTGAATGCCGCCTCCCGCGCACCGGAGCCGTCAATAGAGGAGTTAGGGAATTTTGAAAGACCTAGGGTTTTGGATGGATGGCAATGATAGAAGAGAATAAAAAGAGGACGTATCGATTTACGGTGGCGGCGGCGTGGCGTGCTTGCGGTGGCTGTCGTCGGCGGCGGTCGAACATGCGACAAAGGAAAGGGAACGGCTCCGACCGGAATTCGCTCGAGCGGGATCTGACAAAGAAGTAAAGAAACGCGAAAATACAAAAATACCACCCCACGCAAAAAGATGAAAAGACAAATATACCCTATTCAATTTATACTACAGGCTTATCAGGTGGAAGATCAGATAAATCTACACCGTTAGATCATATATACTACTAGTATATACTTATAATACAATGTACCGTAAAATTCCTCTTTTCTTAACTGGGAAGTTCAAAGGGACCTTGTTGACACGATTGGGATTGATCATGGATAAAAGCTTGTGCCCTCTTGCATTTGCATTGGTAGGAAAGGAGAACAAGATAGGTTCATACGTGTAGTGAGGCACCGTCCTGGAAACTAAGCTTTGCCACGTTGGCAAGCTGAGATGGCCTCCACGCTACCGGGGGCATGACATTCAGGCATTCAACGCTCTTTAACTTGGCACCAACACGTGAACTCAGTGTGATCTCCCAGTTTAGTTTTGATACAAGTAAGTATGAGTAAACAAGTATTGGTCATGGTAAATTTTCGAAATAAGTTTTCCTAAAGGGCTAAATTGTTAAATTTTTGGGCAACTAGACCAGTGTAGGTAAGAAACAATATCACTAGAGTAATGCTATACTTATTGATTGCTGATTATTACTGATCTAACGTGTGAAGATTGTTTGAATGTTTCAACAATGAAAACGAAGCGTTCGGCACGTATTAAGCGTTCAGAAAATGAAAACGCCATACGGTTCACTCGTACATAATGGCCTTGCTGTCCATGTACTACTAGTACATATAAACGGCATGCAGTACGGCTGCATAGATTGGCTTTTACCACACTGTCTGGAAACCTCTTTTCTTCTCATAAGCTGGGTAAGAACATTTTGAAAGTCCGATAAATATCATCAATTTGAAATCTTTTCGATGCAATCCAATTCAATCGTTAGGATTAGTCATCTTCTTCAACAATTAATTGGAAGAGATAGCAGCCCATCTCTAACACTAACTTGTCCATGCATTTCAGTCGCCATTGCTTAATTCAGCACATTAATGAAGAAATTGAATATCTGTACCTTTCTACCTGAAACCAATTAATTGTGGTCAGCAAATGGGATTATCATTCCTTAAATTCCAAAGAAGAAGCAGTTTTCGCATGAGCAGACATAATTAGCTGAAATGATTAGCCCGATTAATTAAATATCTATAATATAAAGTTAACGCATATAGGTCGAAAAAATATTTCAATCCAATGTTGAAGGAAGATTTTAAAAAACCGTATCGTTTAGTAGATAATTAACTGGCTAATGAGAATAAACTGAATTGTTTAGTAGAATAATGAAGCGGCTAATATCAGATCTGTCAAAAACATCTGTAGCGTGTCGTAACTACCACATCTCATAGATAATCGAAGATCAGTGATGTCTCATCCTCCATAGTAATTTGAGAGCTCTTTTCCAACCCGCATTAGAGGTAAGGTTATCTCAAATGTGATGTGTTAATTCAGCAGCTAGAGATACTCATTGGCATGTCTATTATGTAATAGTGTTATTATTACTATTTTCAATATATTATTAATAATATGAAATTATGATTAGATGAAATATGTTTAAATATTAATAGAACAATATTAATATTGTTTGTTTGACACTAAACATCTATATGTTAACTTAATATAATCATATATCCTATATACGCACCAACTACATCAACACCGGTTCATGTTAAAAGCGAGTAAGCGACAGTGCGTTAAAACCTGATTAAGAAGTGTATGTGGACATGTAATCAATATTCGCACTGCTAACCTACCAGGCCAACAGTAGCTAGCACTAAGCAGCTGATCTGCGTGATTGGATTAAGCCGGCGAGGTCGGCGTCATCGATCGTGTCGATATTTTGCTGCAGGGGGCAGTAGCCCTGCCCCACACCAGCACAAAACGCATGCTGTTTCCAATCGCCATCTGCCATGATGACATGATATGAATTACTAGTACATGGTTAATTAGGCTGCATTCGCAGGTGGGGACTTTAATTACCTTCCACAGAGAGATCTATCAACACATGACTAATATAATTAAGTGTTTGCTAAAAATAAATTTATAGAAAACAAATTTATATAATTTTTGAAAACAATTTTCCAATGGAAATTGGATGTTTAGCAATTTAGGAATCAGATCTTGCATTCAAATGTAGTTTGTACATGGTTAATTACAAGTATTTATAGAGTATAAAAAGGGATGTGAAGATAGTGTGAACATGCCCCTCATGAAGAAGTGTATCTCATGAAGAGGTGTCTCTTCATGGATAAGCACAATTAACATGTGCTAATTGATCATCATATAATCCTATTTCTAACATAGTCTAGCTAATCAAAAACCCTCCAGCTAAAAGTTTTAACCATATTTTATTTTCTAGTTTTTTAAATAAGATGGTTATATTTGTAGTCTCCACGCATTTAAGAGTTAAATGAAAGATTGTTTTTTTGTTTTACATAAAATTATTGACCGGACTCGAGTAGTCATCTTAATACTCGTAGGTTACATGCATATGTACATTTTCTTGGTCTTTGTTACATAGTATATGAGTTATTTTCTCCTTGACATTGGTGACAGATGAAATACAGTAGGTCTTAAACTTTTCGATGATGATAGTATTAGAAAGAGGTTAAAGTAGTATTATACCCTTTATCAATACGGAAAGAGAATAAGAGAAGCTAGAAGGTAGTACTATTGGATGGTTAAAAATGAGGACAAAAATTAAGATAAGAGAGAATCCATTAAAAAGTATAGTGGATCACTATAAAACTATACTCTTTTACAGAAAAAATCTTAAACCAAAACTACATTCTTAGAGATGAAGGGAGTATCATCAAACCACTGTTTCATCCGTACTAAAAATAAAACGAAAATTAAATGTATATCTAAACGCCATCGACATCAAACATTAAAAATCTGAAGTAGTAGATAAAAGTATGTGATGACTATTTTAAATATATTTGTGATGAATAATTTAAAATGGAGAGGGCAATATCCAGCGATGTGATGTGATGATCTATAAATAGACCCATGCATGCAGAAAGCCAAACCAAAACCATGTATTGAGCACATGTACATTTCACAGGAAAATGGAATTCCTTATGGCTGGCTTTGGTCTCACTGCTACTGTGTTAGCTGCCTTGTTGATCCGTTTGTTGGTCATCAAACGGATCACCAGTAAATTAGCACAAGGGAAGCTGCCGCCAGGGTCGAGGGGCCTCCCTATCCTGGGCGAGACCCTCGACTTCTTCACCCAAAGCCCCTCCCTTGAGCTGCTTGGCTTCTTTAAACGTCGTCTTGATAAGTAAAAATATAAACATATTCTACATGTTTATGTTTATGGTTATACCGTGTTAAGTACAAGGAAATACATATTCTACGATAACATGGGTTATTTTTCTAACACAATGATATTTGTATTGTAGGATAGGATAGGACATAGTTTAATATTTTGGAAAGAATAACATTTGGAGAATTGTTTTTTAAAGTTACGGAAATATTGAGAAGTTCATAATTGAAACATTAATACTACTAGCTTGTTAAATTAAAATTCCAAAAAAACATTACCAAAAAGAAACATACCTCCAAGACAGCCGTCGAGCTAAACCCTAAATTTTAGTGCAAAATATTTGAGCCCTGGGATACCATGCAAGTGAGTAACTCTCCCCGAAACAATCCATTCTCCCTTTCACATAGGCGATTTTACGTTGTGCCAATTTTTACACCTAATATATTTCAGTAAACTTAATATATATAGTACCTAGATACTCGAGTGTACAGTTAACCATAGAAGATGAGATGAAACATATTCTATATTCTTTATTAGATTAAACACGTACTTCCTCTTACCTCTTTCTATTGAGATACCTTTTTGTTTAAATATGAACTAGAAATATTCTAATTCAAATTTGAACTTAAAAAAAAATGCAATATTTTAATACGAAGGTAGTACAACGTTATATCTCTACTATCTTTAAAGTGGAGTGTTTTCCTTTCACCCCCTCCTTCCTAGTGTGTTTGCACATGAAAAGTAACTACCGGATCCAAAGTTTTATCCTCAATCACTCTCCCATACATCCCTAATCCTATCTTACTATAAAGTTATCCCCCACTAACTCTTTAAGCTTAACATACAAAGATGCCACATCATCATCCACTAATTAACAAGATGCCACATCATCATCCACTAACAATCATCACATTTAAACATCATGCAAACATGCTATATCTTTATAGCTTTTATAATTTAAGAGCATTTTAAATATAAACATGTTAAATTATCATCCAACATAATTCACGTAACGCTTCAATGTATATCTTTATTATATTTTATGATATCCTATATACTTATATAGTTCACCCTCACTTAGTTAGTGCTTAAATGATTAATCTTTGGTCTAAATTATCTTTCTCCTTTTTCCCTCTAATTAAGTCATATCACATCAATTATTTTTAGCCTTTAGATGATTAATCTACGGTCCAAACTATCTCCCTACTTTTTTTCTTCCATAAAGTCATACCACCTTACTTTTTACGTTTGAATCACCATTCTACATACTATTTAAATTTAAATTATCATAAACCACATTAATTTACTTAATCTGATATTATCTAGCTATTTTACACGTTATTTTTTATTGTTATCATACTAAATTTCTACAGCAATACGTGGGGTTTCACCTAGTTATATTTGTTTGGGCCCCCTAATTATATGAGCTTGATCCATTACAACGTACAGGCAGGCAGCATGTAACTAGTAATTTAAAAAGAATCGTCTTGGATGTTGTAGAAGAAATTAGTTATCATCGATGGCTCACACGTGGGTCTTTTAGCAACATGCTCTTTTTTCTCTTCATGGATTAGTGTTGATTTTGTAATAAAGAAAATTTACAAAATACCATTGTAGAGATACATGAGTTTTGCAAAATACCATTTTATCTGAGAATGACGTGACAATGAAAATACGATGGTATTTGTAGACCAAAAAAGTTGGCCCATATAAGTAATAAATTTTAATTTAAGCATATCTTAAATCTGTTGATTATATTATGAACTATAGCAGTTTGGTAAAAAAAAAAAAGGAAGGTCCATGCAAACTACAACTTGGTAATCTTTAATTTCAAAATTATAAAATTGAATTACTAAAACACTAAATTGAGAGTCTATTTAAGATGGATACAATTCTATATTAAGTTTTCAACAAAAAATATTAAATATGAAAATAAATTTTATGTCAAAGATTCAGTAGGAGCTCACTCAAGATCCACATAATAAATGGTTAGATCTTTCTAGTTAAAGTGACAACTCACTCAAACTACACTTAAATAGGTATACATAGATTATTCCACTTATCATAGCATACATGCTAGGTGTTTTTGTTCCTTATAAATTATATTTATTTATTTAATACTACATATATTATACTAAGAGAGGTTAAGGAAAGTCATCACATATAACTCAAAAATCTACAGCACAACATAGTGACCGATAAAAATATGTATGCTAACACTCAATTGTGCATGTTTTAGGTATGGTCCGGTCTTCAGAACAAACATTGTCGGCGAAGATCTGATCGTGTCTCTTGACCCGGAAGTGAACAACTTCGTGTTCCAGCAAGAGGGGAGGCTTTTCCGGATGTGGTACCCGGACTCGATCATGCGGATCATTGGTGCTGACAGCATCATCACCACGCTCGGGTCGTCGCACAAGTACATCAAGAACATGGTCTTCCGGCTATTTGGCCCTGAGAATCTCCGGCGAGACATGATCAAGGATATGCAGAAAACGGCGGAGGCCAGTCTTTTGTCATGGCTTCATCACCCAAGCATCGAATTGAAGGAAGCAGCCTCAAGCGTATGTCTGATAGGTCAACCATAAAAAGAAAAAAAAACAAGTTCATTTTATTCCCACGAACTATCTCATCAGATTACTTAAACCCCTTTAAAAAGCCCATTTTACACTTACGAACTATAGGAAACAACTCACTTTACCCCCTAATGGAATTTTTCTTTTTTTCCCTATCTATATATAAGTCGTATTTTACCCTAAATTTTGGTAGCATTGATAGGTACGTTATATATAACTTACTTCTCAATATTTTTTAGAATTTTTATCACTATATTTACATAGGTTTGAAAGTACTAAGACTGATTTAAACATTAAGGTTTTATATTTCAAGCAAATAATCATAAAAATTCTAAAAAAAAATTTGAAACTTCGACAATGGAGTCATCTATAACATGAAAGAGTTAGCTTAAAATATGAATCTTGTAAAGAGAAACAAAGAGAAATGTTATTAAGCAGTGAAGTGAACCTTGTAAAATGAGAAAAAAAAGTTTAAGGTGTTATGGGCTCTGATGAAATATTTCAGAAGAGACAATTCTTGAATGAATGATCTTAAAGTGAAATGTCTAATCTTAAATCATTAATATACTAAATATATTTGGATTTAATATGTAAAACATGTATATTATATTTGTCACAATAATACGTTCTTATAGTTTTAATACTCCCTATGTGTCACAGAATAAGACACGCGTGTATTTGTAGATTTCAATCTTCAAATATTTGACTAATTATATATTATTCCAATATAAAAATTTTATTTGATGAAAATAATATCATGTAATTGAAATTCAAATTTGTATTATAATATATGAGAAATTAAAAGTATATTAGTTTTGAAACATTATTTAGTGGGACATAGGTTAGTAATTTTAACAAATATATTTATAAAGAAAGCAATGACGAGACTTTTTTTTGACTACCATAGGGGAGGTTGTCGCGGTTAACAAGTTAAAAGTAAAGAAGAAACGTGTTATATGTACAAAGCAAATAAACATGTAGTAACTATGTAGCTAATACAGAATGATTCACCCATTTCGCAATTACTTTAGTGATGGATCCACTACACTTACGTATACACACAATTGACTCTTTAGATCACTACAATATATTGCAGATGATATTCAGCATTACAGCCAAGAAGTTAATCAGCTATGACTCCGTGACCTCGGACGGAAATATGTGGAAACAGTACGATGATTTCATTCAGGGCCTTCTATCATTTCCACTATGCATTCCTGGCACTTTATTCTACAAATGTATGCAGGTAAATTAATGCATATAAATTTGATGCGCCATAACCTAGTAATTAGATGTACAGTGCGGTTATGTAGTTCAGCTACATATCCTCACTGAAAAGAGAAACTAAGAATATGCAGTTACATAATTAGTGCAAATATAGATCAACTTGCATTCATATTTTTTTTAAAAAAATGGTTTATACACAACCAATAGGTTTTTAACTACTCCCTTCGTTTCAAATTACTTATTGTTCTAGATTTATCATCAATTAAAAATATTAATCTTTGACTATCAAGTTCTATAACTATTGTTCTAGATTTATCATCTTAAAAATTTTTATCTTCAACTATCAAGTTCTATAAACTCATATAGTTCGACATCATAAGATTTATACTTTTATATTTACCATGAGAGATACTTTTATGATATATAATTCGCGTATTGTTAAACTATATGGATTTCTAAAAAAATAATGATCAATGATAGACTTGTTTGACTTAGAACTAACCCAGGCTGACTGGTAATTTAAAACGAAAAGAGTAAATAAAAAGGACATAGGGTGATAGGATAAATTCTGAGCTACCCAAAGAAATTAAGAAGACCAAGTCAGGCTATAAAGAAAACGGAAATTTCAACAGACAAGCCTATTGTTTTTTTTTTGAGGAACCGACGACAGGAGTTTCTCATGTCGGAATTTATAGAAGAAGAGAATTGGCCCAGTTAATAAGGGAAACTGGGCCTAAAAACCGAACAAGCACGGTTAATTAAACGGGAAACCGGCAAAAATCTATACAGAAAAGGAAAAGAAAGCAACTAATGAGACGTCACACAAGTCGTCGTTGCCGAGCTTGCCAAAGGTAAGCAGCTTCAAACAACAAAATGCACGAGGTCTCCAAAACCACCCAATATCCTCTAGTGGAGCAGAAACCTTCTGAGCGAAGCCTTCAATAAGGGAAACAACATTAAGAATATTGTCAACGCCCATTCCCAAATGGAACCCGGTTTTCACCTGAAGGGAGAGAGAGCCATCATGACGATACCTCCAAGGAGGAAACGACACCCACAGGCGTCGATATCATCAGCCTAGGAAACCACTAGGCAAGGTTTTCACCCGAGACTCTCTCAAAAATGCTCCACTTCCCAACCCTCGTTGCGTTGCTTGGACGTCTGTTGAGGGTCATCGTTGCCGAGCTTGCAAGACAAGCAGCTTCGACTCTGCCTCAACAGTCAATCACAATGCAGCTCGACCAGAAACCACCTCACACACAGGAACCCAACTGTAGCAAACCTACAGCGTGGCCGACGAACAGTGAGACAGAACACCAGAAACCAACTCCGCACGCCACCCCTACCACACCAAAGTGCTCCTCGACAACGACTGGAAGCAGCCTAGTCTAAGAAGGGAGGAGCACCTAAGAAGAGGGTAGCGGGCGCCACACTGCCGGAGAGCACTGGAAGAAAAACAACTGAAGAAGATGAGAAACCAGATCTGGAGGGAAAGGAGGGAGGGAGATGAAGGCGCCGTCCTCGCCGCCGGTAGACCGCAGCAGGTCGGCAGCCCTCGGCTAGGTCCGCGGCAGCCACCGCTGGAGCAGCCGTCGTCGCCGACGAGCCCGCGCCGAAGAAGCCCGTCGTCGCCGCCGCCCGGCCTCGACGTCACTGGTTGGGACCGAGGGCCGCCGCCCGCCGCCGCTTCGCCAGCCCCTCGTCGGCTCGCCGCCGCCGGTGGAAGTACCAGATCCGGCCAAGGGAGGGCCGGATTCGAGCTCACCACGTGCTGGCCTGGGCTCGTCGCCATCGCCGCCGCCCGGCCTGGTCGTCACGTAGCGCGCGCCGTCGCCGCCGCCCGGCCTCGTCGTCGCGTAGCTCGCGCCGACGCCGCCACCATCCCGCCAGCCCGTCGTAGGCTCGCTGCCGCCAAGCGAGGGCCAGATCCGAGCTCACCGGCGCCGGATCCGGACGTCGTCGCCGGTGCCGTGCTCCCGCCTCCGGTCTCGTCGGCGCCCCAACTGCGTTGACCATGGAGTGAGGGAGATGGGGAGCCCCGCCGCCGTCTTTGCAGCTGCCCGGCTTTGCCGGCGGCTGCTCGAGCGGCGGCGAGGCGGGGGGAGGAGGGGAAGGGTGGGGCGGCGGTAGGTTTCGCCGCCCAGACAAGCCTATTGTACTAAGCCATCTACAGAGATATGACATCCATGGGTACTCTGAGAGAATGAATTTAACCTTCAACGCTTTTTTTTCTCTGCTCTAGGTTCAAGTTGACAAGAGTAAGTGCAGATGTATATATGTTGCATGATCATCCTATATTATAATATTAGTTTGTAATATCAACAAATTATAGCTTCCACACTTTTTACAAAGAAATGAGCATACATAACTTATTCCGGAGACAGATCGAAATATTGTTTTAGCTATACTAGCGCACGATGGATTCAATCCTATCGATCCCTGCAGGGAAGGAAGAATGTCATGAAGATGTTGAAAGAAATGATGGACGAGAGGAAGAAAGCAACAGGCCGCCAGGAAAGCATTGACTTCTTCGATGTTCTACTCGAGGAGCTCAAGGAGGAGAAGCATGCAATGAGCGAAAATGTCGCCTTGGACTTGATTTTCTTGCTATTGTTTGTTAGCTTCGAGACCACGGCATGCGGAATAACTGCAATACTGTGTTTTCTATCGGATAATCCCAAGGCCCTGCAAGAACTAACAGTACGTATAATAAGTCTTGAAATCATTTCAAGACTAGTAGACTTCTACTGTAATAATACTTCCTCCATTTCAGATTATTTGTCATTCTAACTTTCTAAGGTTTAATGAAAATTCTTATTGTTCTCTCATTTTAAAGCTTTTTAGATGTGACGTTTTATCTTAGGTAAATATATGGTGGAAACATGACCTAGGAGAAAACTTGTGTAAACCACCACCGAAAAGTCATCTAAAATCGCACAAAAAATCCCACGTGTACATAAGATGATGAATAGCCATATAAGAAATCTTATCCAAACTTGAGTTACCTTGTAACATATAAAAATGACAAATTATGAACCAGAAAATAGTACTGTAGATTTGTTTGAAATTAGTCCCTTTTTTTATCTCACAAATGAAGTCAAAATTGGAAAAAAGAATTTACACAACTATTCATTATCATCTTATCACACATGGGATTTGTTTTTGTATTTTAGATGACTTGTTAGTTGTTGTTTACATGAGTTTTTATCTAAGTTGGGATTTCCACCATATATTTTTCCCTTTTATCTTCATCCTTCATTAATACAGCAATGAAAATATATTAATCCAGGTTAATAACTGCATTAAGAAATGATTAGGATGTAATTAATTAGGGTACCTGTATAATTTGCCGCAGCTCTTCGTTTGGTGTGAAATTTGGTAGAACTAAATGCACCCACATTTTGTTGTGGAATATATATGGATAAATATATGTTAAATATTGTAAAAATGGCAGATAGATTTGGGTTGAAATACTATGAAAACGATGTGATGAATGATGATTTACCATGATTGTGTGTTGACTCTTACAATATCATAAATTGTAGATATAATAACTATGCTTACATGATGCGTTTTAGGTGCTCAGTGGGTTAATATAGCATACTTGCATGTTTGGAGCACTAATAATTGCTATATTTGTACGTTCAGTTTTAGATGCTTAGTCCATTGTAAGTATATAGAAGATATACTCCCTTTATCCCAAATTATAAGGTCTATATTTTTACACAGTCTTTAATAACATACTTTGACCAGTATTTTATTCAATTATATAATCCCAACAAATATAAAATTAGCATTACATGAAAGTACTTCAAAATATGAATATAGTGATATAACATGCATAATACTGAGTATAGATATAGTTAGTATGATTATTACTCAAAAGCTACCGAGTTTAATTTTGGATGGAGGGAGTAGATGACAAATACTCTCAAATGGAGGTAGTAGTGATGTTTAATTACTTTCCTCATTGCTACCCCTTCGCGATTGTGACAATTAATTATATTGAGACGTGAAAATTATAAAAATTGAAGATATATATACATAAGAGCTCTAATCTCTACTATTATAAAAATTGAAGATGTTTTTGCCGGTACTTTGGTACGTCATCCGTGTATAAGTCGGTTTTTAAGTCCGTTCGCTTTTGGAAATACATGTCTGTATTCTGTATTTGAGTCAATTTTTAAGTTCGTTCGTTTTTAGAAATACAAAAGGAGTCGTATAAGAAATCTCTTTAAAAAAACTCACATGCTAATTTGAGATGATCAGACTCCTAACTGCAGCTCATGATTTAAAAAAACAAACATTCAAGCGAACTGCCACAGTGAATTTCACCTTAGCTAACCATATAACGATAATAAGATTTAAATAGCCTTCACCCGTCGCAACGCACGAGCATTTTTTCTAGTGAATTAAGAATGTGAATGCTGATATTTGATACAAGTGCTTTCTTTTCTCAACAAGTTACTGTGGTAATGATATTTCTTCAAGTAAGGTAGGATACATTTTGTTGAACAAATTAATGATATTTGGTGCTTTCAGGAGGAGCACGATTACATCCAAAAGAAAAAGCCCGATCTTAACTCTGAAATCACATGGGAGGAATACAAATCTATGAAATTTACATCTCATGTATATGACTTAACTTCCTTGCATTTTTATTTTTTATAAAAATCACCAATTCACTTATGTATATAAATCCTTTTATAATACGCGCATGTCATCTGTTCTTAATTATTTGTTATTTGTAGGTTATACATGAAGCCTTAAGGCTTACTAACATTGCGCCGGTGATGTTCAGAAAAGCCACAGAGGATGTTCATATAAAAGGTAAAAAGCTACTCCCTCTGTTTCACAATGTAAGTCATTTTAGCATTTCCCACATTCAGATTCATTAATATCAATATGAATGTGGGAAATACTAGAATGACTTACATTGTGAAACGAAGGAAGTATTGTTTTTAACAAGTACACTAATACAAGAGAATATATATAATAGAAGTACGTATATATATATTAGCATTTTTTTTGGAAAACACTTTTAGAATCTATTGCGCCATGCATGGATTCTAAGAATCATTTTGATAACGATGGGAGTACATGTGTAGCTTTGGTACTTGAATGGGTTATATAAAGATAATTGCATTTAAGTGGATGAGTTAAATATTATATATTATAAATCTAAAAATTCGATTAGAACAATTTATCAAAACTAATACTGATCCATGCATTAAGTTTTTTCGGAAATCATACTTTTGAAAACGTAGCGCCTTGAATAGCCGATCAATGTTTATAAGTCATAGCTAATTAACATTTTTTTCCTAAATATGTTTGTATAATTAATTTGTGTAGGTTTTGCTATCACGAAAGGATCAAAAATTATGATTTCCCCTTCCATTGTTCACCTAAACCCTGTGGTATACAAGGACCCGAATATATTCAATCCTTGGAGATGGAAGGTTTGTAAAAGGAATTTTCTATTCATTCAATGAAATTAATTAATTTTCCAGAGCTCAGTAACAAATAATTAAGTTTAATTTGTATACTCTAATGGTGTTATCTGTGGTCTTGATCCACTATACTTTACTTTTCCCCGTGTGAAATATCAAATAAAGCAATATTGTTTTTCTCACATGTTACAAATTTGTTCCATGACAAAGTATTTTTTTGGACAGAATGTCATATAGCATAAACACTCTTTTTTTTTTCCACACGCCTTATACTCCATCTGGTCAAGAGTCCTTCACGCTTCCGACAGCTAAAATGTATTAAGCGTGGGTCATTTTGTTTTTCCTAAACGTAAAGTATTCTTGACCGGAGAGAGTGTATTTTTTAAGATAATGGAAATGTTTTCCACATCTTTCCATGTTAGAATGGAATGCCTTAGTGAGAAAAAATTAGAAGTGTGTGACCTAGCATTGTGCCTTCAAAGTTGAAGTGTGCACAACTGTCCAGGATACTGCTGAACCAGCTGGTGGCGCCTCCAAGGATTTCATGGCCTTTGGAGGGGGACGGCGCTTGTGTGTTGGTGCCGATTTCGCCAAGCTGCAGATGGCGATCTTCCTCCATTGCTTAGTCACCAAGTATAGGTAAAAACCTTCACTCCCAACCTGCACATGATTTTCCCCACATGTCTACTTAGGTATACATTGCATCCTACTCTTGCAAAGATATTATTACCTAATCAGTTCACAGCTAGCCCATTTAGCTGAAAACTTCGAGATCATTTTTATCGGTATTAAAACATGTACACTCATTTTGCAAACAATTTGTTGTGCAAGTAATATGTAAATTTAATATTAATATAATAGCTCTTCTAATCTTCTATATACACATATTCTTATTTGTTAACTCGGCAAAAATGATATTGTGTTTACGCTCGGCAGATGGAAAGTGATCAAGGGAGGGAAAATGGTGCTTGGTCCTGGACTACAATTCCCTGAAGGTTTTCATATCCAACTTCTTCCAAAAGGCTGAAGATAATTGGGCCATTAATGTACTTTTAGCTCCTACACAATATAATATATATACTCCACAATAAAGCTCAGAAGCATGTCCCAGATGTATATTATCTCTGATGCTCGATACTTTGGTGTAATTTTCATTTTATGCAATATGATCTACGGTTATCCTATACTTGATTTGCTATGCTGTGTACTGCTCAAACACCAATTTGGCCCCTTAGGTAACTGGATTCAAATATCAAATGGCAAGATAGCGCAAAACTCACTCTAAACCCTTTCCAATGAACATCTTCTGGATTTGTTTATATCTAAAAAGAACCATATTGGTCATGCTTTTCCCTGCACCGAGAACCAATTGGTTCTAGTAGGTTATTGTAATTCTAATTGGATAAAGGATATTCTCAGGATATAAAAGCGACTAGTGCATACTTATTCAATTTGACTGAAGGTGCCATGTCATGAAAGTAGTCTAGACGAACTATTATAACTCACTGTACCATGGAAGGCTGAGTTGGTGGCTCTTGACTCAGCTTCAGTTGAGGCTGAATGTTAATATAATTATATTTGTGTGGTTTTAGAAGTACTGGAAAAGCCAGTTCCCACTATACTTTTACAAATTATGATAATCAAACCTTAATTAAAGGAGTTACGAATTTGCATAGAGGAAACTCAAACTACACAACCACAAGAGGAAAACTAGAAAATGGGCTCACGTTATTCATGGGCCGTATTTTTCGGCCCTACCCAACTCTCTCTCTCTCTCGCCCCCGCCCCCGCCGCCGCCGCCGCCGAAAGCCTCTCTCGCTGATCGCCGCCGCGCCGCCCAGCAACATTCCCCTCCGGCGACTCAACAAAGTTGAGCTGAGCCTGAGCCTCTCGAGTAACTGGACTTGGTGCGCGGTTCCTCTCGAGAGGCACTCGCGTGCTTGGGTTCTAGGGCTCTTCATCTTCTTGGTTGCTTCGTGTTGCTTGGTGTTGGATTTGGATTGGATGCTGCTGCGTTGTGTGTTTTCCGCGTCGGGAGAGTCCTTCTTAGGCTTAGCGGAACCCCATCTTCTTATGATCCGGTGTCATGAGATTAGATGGGTGAACCATTTTCTATTAGTTTGATCCAGATTTAGTGATTTTAGAGGTTTGATTCTGCTGTTCTTATTGCGATCGAGGGCTTATGCGCCGTTTTCCCCCTTGCAGGAAAGAGTACATAAGGGCTTAAGGCAAGAAGAAAATGGCAGTATTCCTGAGGTCAAAATGTTCATCAGGTAATGAAAATGGTTGCCCCAAAATTTCCCATTCGTAAATGTGCTTCTCGCTTCTCAACTATGATAATTGCAACATTTGCATTGCTTTCGTGATAGCAACTGATATGTGTTACTCCCTCCGTTTCATAATGTAAGACTTTCTAGCATTGTCCATATTCATATAAATGTTAATGAATCTAGACACACATATACATCTAGATTCATTAACATCTATATGAATGTGGACAATGCTAGAAAGACTTACATTATGAAACGGAGGAAGTAGTAGATACGTTTGGTTCATGCAAAGTTAGAGTATACGTGCTATGCGTGTTCTTTCATATTGTTCTTCTCGATCCATAAAAACACATGGACAAAAGTTATGCTTGTCACCGCGTATTAGTTGGACCTTAACCAGTTCAGGTTGCATTAGCCTAGTTAACCAACTCTTGTAAATTTTTGGGCTGTCATCTGATGTGATAGGATCATCGATTTGTAGAACTTAAACACTTGCAAAGTAAAATTGTTAATTTTGTGCATATTTTATTGATGCTCTTTTAACTATAAGAAAACAGAATCTTGTCTCTGGTTATATTTGGGCTGTTCATTTGCATTTTTCACATCTGCGTTATGGGTAGCTTACTATAGTTGCTTATGGTGGTGTTGTATGATGCTGATCTAATTCACATGTTGCACATGGTTGTTCTTCATCTACTAAGTTGGACGTACCTTGATGGGAGGCCTTGGGAACAATCTATTTGGGGTGGTTAACTCGTCTGTTGAAACTATGACAAGGCCATCTCACTGTGATGCTATCTGTCAGGTATGATTTCTTCTTTCAAGCAGAAATATTTGACATTTTGCTAGCCTTTTCAGATGCTTGCGGTTTTTTAAAAGTACTTCTAATATCCAGTTCATGAACATGGTGCTTTTTAAGCGATATCACATCTTATAGTAACTTGAAAATTCTAAAATTGATTCATGGACAAATATCTGTTGTTTTCACCAGTGAATCCCTGACCGAGCAGACCAGCATGTTATTTCACTGTGATGTAGTTTTGTTTGATATAATTGAATACCTTTTATCATATCATTCCTGTCAAGATTGAGATTCAGGTTTGTTCACTAGAACAATTGACAGACTAGACTCTTGGTATCTTACATGTTTTCTTTTATGGCACACTGTTTATTGTTCTCGGGTCAAAACCAAGCAGAGAATACATGTCTGCTAGTTTTCTGAATAAGTTTTCTTCATCCTGCTATATGGTGCTAAGATAACAGGATTGTTGCTAGAATTGCAGTTATTTGAATTTGTTTGTATCATCATGGTTGTAGTAAAAATTATAAGTCACGTTCTCATTCTCCTTTCAGCAAATCAGAACATTCATTCAGATGAGAACCAACCTCAAGGTGGTAGACAACTCTGGCGCCAAGCGTGTAATGTGCATACAGTCCTTGAGGGGGAAGAAAGGAGCAAGGCTTGGGGACACTATAATTGGATCTGTCAAGGAAGCACAACCCCGTGGTAAGGTCAAGAAAGGTGATGTGGTCTACGGAGTGGTTGTCCGTGCTGCTATGAAGCGAGGACGCAACGATGGCAGTGAGATCCAATTCGATGACAATGCGATAGTTCTGGTGAACAACAAAGGCGAGCTGATTGGCACCCGTGTCTTTGGTCCTGTTCCCCATGAACTCAGAAAAAAGAAGCATCTCAAGATCCTGGCGTTGGCTGAGCACATAGTTTGAGATATCTATGCAGAATGAAATAAAATGGGTCTGCCTTGAAGAGTATTCGACATTTGCTTTCATCAGCTGTCTGCAATAATGTACGTTGAAAGGAGTAAGTGAACTAATGGGTCTGCCTATAGTCAATAATCCTTCACAAGTCAGATTTTGTACTGCCATTTAACCTCAGTATTGTTGCATCACATTCCGATGGCTAACATACATTGCTTGTATTCTGTTGTTAAACTTGAAATTAGAACGTGCCTCTTGTAATTTCTGATCCCAAAGCGTTTCAGTTCATCCGTACCCCTATTCCTACCATTATCTTTCTGGGACATGCAGAAAATAAGGTGGTCTTTTCGCCATGTATGATATTTCAGTTCAGATGTTCATGCATGTGATGTAGTATCATCTAATTCCAAAACAAAGCTTTTCTTGTTTCTTTCCTTCATGAATGTTTTACAGAGCCATTTGTTTTTACACTTTTGTGTTCCTTTGCTCTTCTTGTTCTTGCTGTCTAGCAATATGATGCCCAGACCTGCGTGCTTTGGGTTTTAGTTTGCATGCTTGTTGGTCCAACTTTGTTTGTTGAGTTTAATCAGTGGCGTAGTATTCATCATTTGCTAAATTTTGTGCAAATTGGCTCGTTGAGGTAGATTCACGCGCTATGTAAATTTGTGATTTTCTCTCCTATTAGCTGCCGCCTGCCGGGTAAAGACTTAGATAAATTTATACGTACTAGTACTACTTAGTAATCCGCATGTACCGGGTACCTGACGACCTGGGGCACACTGAAAATGAGGCTTCTAAATATGAAATGGATGAATTTACTGAAAATGAGGCTTCTAAATATGAAATGGATGAATTTACATCACGGTAGGAGGTACGGAGTTCAACATGAACAAGACAATCATACTTGCATGACCAACCTCCAGTCTTCTCACTCTCACTGTTGTTTAAACACGTATGAGCATACATATGAGGTGACATGGAACAAAATGAAAATAGCTGCACAACTTTGACGACCTTTTACTACAAGTAAATTGCAGTTTGTTTTCTGTTGCAGCCTGATTGACCTTGGATGATCAGATAATAACAATACAGTTCTTGAATAGAACCGATTTAGCCTTAAAAAGTATATATTGATTCACTCATGGCTAGTGTCGACGGGGGATACCCGTAGACCGGATATAGAGGGTATTGGGGTACGTTGGTACGAGGATTTACGTAGTACGACATCAAGCAAATAGAAAACAGGGATTATACTGGTTCAGGCCCCTTGGTAGGTAATAGCCCTAATCCAGTTGATATGGGATTATATGATGGAAAACACAGATTACAAAGGGAATAGTGGAACTCGAGGATACCGACGAGATCGTAGTCGAATTGGTTCGACTAGATCCCCCGGTGATTTGACTCCTGTAGGCTCCGGCTTCGTAGGCTGTGGTGGTTGTCTTGGCTATAAGATTCGATGCCTTAGGGCCTCCCGGGGGGTCCCTTTTATACCGCAGGTCAGGTGGTTTCCAAGTAGGACTCGGAGACATCGGACCCTACACGATACAGTGACGACCCAGTCCTATCCGTGTAGGAATCTTTCCATCTGTGGACTCCGTGATGAATTTCCTTAGCGTATACAGAGAACGTCCGTATACGCGCAGATATACCATATTGATGTATAGCGTATATCCAAGGGTAGAGGGTATACCCGTAACCATGACAGTAGCCCCTCGACTTCTGCTTAAATGAACTCATGTAACCGATCGCGACTTCTGATGTTGGGTTTGTTATCGTTCTCGACTGGTCGATCTCGGCGTGAGGACCGTAGAGACAAAGAGTAATCGATAACGCCATACGAAGTTCAACGGTCGTGAGTGAATTTAAATTGAAGTCCAAAAACTGCCGCGCGTAACGGACCCAGAAATTTCCGGCGGGCATCTCTCTTCTTTCCTTGGAATTCGCACCGTCGGTAGTGTGCCTATTTAAAAGTGTTTTGGGGATCCATTTTGAAGTCCGCCTGTTGCGAAGGAACTTTTCAGTCTCTAAGCGCTCCTCATCTTCTCCGCTCCCGCAAAACCCTAGCTTGTTCATCTCCGTCCCTCCTCCGACGATCTTCAACGGCCATGGACCTCCCGAGCCGCGTCGGTCTTTCTTTGCGAGAAGGAGGTGGCCGAACGCGAAGCCGCGATCAACGTGAGTGTACTCGACGGCCCTGTTGTATTTTTTCTCCGGGATCGCATTGTGACTTCATGTAGTGCAGGCTCTCCCTCCGATTGATATCATCGGGCCGCTCGTGGACCACCAGGCGGCGGCATCGCTGAAGGTGGACGTCACCAAGGAGACGTCCGATGCTGCTGCCGCTGCTGCTACGACGAGTGGTGGCAATGTTCCAAAAAGGGGGAGGAAGTTCTCCTCCCGTGCTCGGAAATCGCCGGAAGACGCCCACCCCATCGGTAAGCTCTCCCGACCCTTCATCGCGTAGTCTGAAGATTTTGACCTCATATCATGCTCGTTTTACTCTAGGCTTCGGACGCGTCTCCCCCACCTCCGCGACGGCAGCGGCTTGTAACACTTGGCGAGAAGTAAGTGGATGAATTTGAGGTTTTGTTGATTCGTCGAACTCTTGCAGCCTGTCTTGAGGGCAATCTTCCACAGGGCGGCGCAGGCAAAGGCGGCGCAAGACGGGTCTGGAGGGAACTCCAGTGCGTCTCCTGCTGCGGCCTCGACAGATGTCGTGGTCATGCCCAGGAGCCGTGAGGCGACGCCCAGCGGCCCTGTCGGCGATCTTGTGCCTGCTCAAGGTCCGCCCGCTGACGTCCTCACCTGGGAGGAGCTCCAAATCGAGATGGGGCGCATCCCCCAAGCTGGCGCTCGCGGCATAGGTCGCGAGATCGCGGAGGCAAGGGCGGCGGCGGCGTCGTCAGCGAACGAACGCGCCGACAAGCTGGCACGTGACCTGGCGGAGGTTCGCGAGGACCTCTAGAAGATGAGGGAGCTGGTGGCCGGCAACGAGCGGCAACGGCAGGGGCTCGAGCACCGCATGTCGGAGCTCGAGAACAACCTGTCGGAGATCCGTGGCTCGTTGCGGGTTACCTACACTGGCCTGCACCAGCTCGCCGGGGAGTGCGGTGTCACGACCATGATCCCGGCGAATCCCGATGAGTTCTCGCTGACGAGTTCACTCGCGGAACTGGCGACGGCGATGGAGGTGATCCCCTCCAAGCATGCGGCCAAGATCGGGGAGGAGACGTCGAACGGTATCTACACCGGGGCGTGTCACGTCCTCGCGTGCGTAAGGTTGCCGCACCCTGAACTTGATCTCCAGAGGATCTTGGATCAGGGTGTGGCTAACGACGCGCGTAAGGATGTGATGGAAGAAGTCGGTGATCTGGGAGAGTCTGTTCTCCCACTTTTTGAAGAGTAGGACTTCGGTTCGCCTGTACTCCTTAATCAATCATGCTTTGTAAAACTTTTGTCGGTTTCAACTGCCTTTGTGTGTGCAGTTATCACCTTAGTTTCCTTTAGCATTTTGATTCCGAGTACTTTGTTGTTGTTTGTAGAGATGTCGATGTCGAGGATGTCCAGCAGCGCGGGCAGCTTGAGTTGCCTGTAATCGTTCCGGCACTTGTGCTTGAGCCGTATGTGCCGTAGGACGACGTAGAGCAGGATCCGCCCGTGGAGACGAGGATGGCGAACGACTTCCTTAGGTTGGTTCTTTCTGTTTCCATCTCCTTTGCTCTTCTATCTGGATTGGCTTAACTTGCTGTGTTCTCGAAAGAGGAGAACGGCTTAACTTAGTCGTTTGCTTGCCGAGCAGACCTCGAGAGTGCGCTTGCCGATCGAGACCGTCGCATCCAATACTGGAGGACGAAGTTCGAGGTCGCCGAACTTTAAAGGACTATGTTGGAAGTGAAGAGGGACCGGGCCGTGGAAGCACTCCGAGGTCACGAGGTGTGGTTCAACTCGTACCTCAGGAGTTGTTGCACAGTCATGGCCGTAGTCTGCAGGGAATTCCGAGTACCTCGCGGAGATCCCGAGGAGTCAGCGGCCGGATATATCTCGTGGCTGAACAGGGCCTGTGCTTAGCTCGAAGGCATCGGCAAGAGTATCGACGAGGCCCTGAAGCAGGAGTGCCGTCGATCGAGCCGGTATGCCGGAGGACACGTGCTGGCATGTATACGAGATCATCGTCCGCAGTTGCACCTCGAGTTCCTCCACGAAGGGTTTTCTCGTTCTCGGAGGACGCCAACCTAGCGAAGTCGATGGCGCCGTTGGCGAAGAAAGTCTTCCAGTCGATGGATTGGCGTTGGCCTTCCTGGTAGTCTTTTTATATCTGTGACAAATATCTTTGGAAAAAGTGTAATATATTTTGGAATTTTTTGCGGACTATAAGAAGTACTTGTGAAATAGAAAGGAAATCTTTCTAACTAAGCTTTCTCACTCTGGATGCGGTGTGTACGAGTGTCTTCTCACTTCGCGACTTCGATCAGTCACTTGAGTCATACACTCTCCCTAGCCCCCAGCCTTGTCATCGGAGAATTCTTCTCGGAAGATAAGGCTCTTAGACCTTTGACCTGCCTTGGTTGAACAAGCACTGATCCTAGCCCCCAGCCGTGAGGTTGGAAAATCCAATTTCCGATTACATGGCTTGGTTAATACGCACGGCGAGAACTCTTACACGACTAGATCTTACATGGTCTTTCGTCTCTACAGGATCCGACAAGGCCTTATCGGCTCTGGGCGTCCCCAGCCGAAGTTCCCTTAGGTTCCTCGGAGGCCTTGTCAAGACGGTGTAAAGGGACATGAGGATAGGTTTCAACGCTAGGTGTCATCGGGGTAAGGGATCATCGGGAAAGAACACTTTGATTGTAATCTTTTCCTGAAAAAAGATTATGTTGAAGCTGTAAGATGTCTTACAAGTATGGATACTATTGATTTATACATAGAATTTACGTAAATGATCAATGTTCCAAGAATTTGCCATCTCGCGACCATCGCCGTCTGCAATCTTGAATGCGCCTGGCCGCAGGACTTGCGTGATCGTGTACGGTCCTTCTCATTTGGGTGAGAGCTTGTTTCGCCTTGCTTGGCTTTGAACCCATCGGAGGACGTAGTCGCCGATCGAAAGCGTGCGTGCTCGGATGCGCTTCTCGTGGTATCGGTGGAGGGCCTGTTGGTAGCTGATCTGACGGCAACTCGTTCTCGATGTTCCTCGAGAGGGTTCACATTGTCGCTTCGCTGCTCCTCCTGATCCTCGGCGGAGTACTTCTGTACTCGTGTACTCTGATGTTGCAGCTCGGTGGGAAGCATGGCTTCTGAGCCGTACACGAGGAAGAAAGGTGTCTCCTTGTTGGACGTTGTCGGTGTGGTGCGCACGGCCCAAAGTACCGAGGGGAGTTCTTCGACCCACTTCTTGTCATGTGACATGAGCCTGTCGTAGACACGGGTCTTGATTCCTTGTAGTACTATGCCGTTTGCCCTCTCGACTTGTCCATTGCTTTGAGGGTGAGAGACCGAAGCGAAGCAGATCTTGACCCCCAGTCCAATGCAGTAATCCTGGAAGTCGGCACTAATGAACTGGGAGCCGTTATCCGTTATGATGCGGTGAGGCAATCCATATCTGCAAAATATCCCTTCAATAAATTTGATGGCGTTGTCGGCCTTGATTTCCCCCGTGGGTGTTGCTTCGATCCATTTGGTGAACTTATCGATCGCCACGAACAGGAACTTGTTGCCGCTTTGTCCTCGTGGGAATGGTCCGAGTATGTCGAGCCCCCAGCACGAGAACGGCCAAGTGAGAGGGATGGTTTGCAGTGCTTGTGCTGGTAGCTTTGTGTGTTTGCTATGAAATTGACAAGCTTCACACCATTGTACCATGTCACAAGCGTCTTTGAGGGCAGTTGGCAAGAAAAATCCTTGTCGAAAGGCTTTTCCGACCAATGTACGACCGGCAGCATGTGATCCGCAGATCCCTTCGTGTATGTTGAGGAGGAGGTGTTTGCCATCGTCGGACAAGACGCATTTGAGAAGTACCCCGTTTGGTGCCTTCTTGTACAGATCGTTGCCGATCATACAGTAGATTTGGTGGTAGCCGGAATAAGCGTCAAGGAAGCTTAACAACTCGCAACCAGCTGTTGAGTCCACCAGTTGGTCTATTCGAAGAAGAGGGAAGTGATCCTTGGGGCACGCTTTGTTGAGGTCAGTGAAGTCGACGCACATCCTCCACTTCCCGTTGGCCTTCCGCACCATGACTGGGTTGGCTAGCCACTCTAGATGGAGTACCTCTCTGATGAAACCAGCTTTGGGAAATTTATCGAGCTCTTCTCGTATGGCCTGATTCTGATCTGGTGCAAATCTCCACAGTTTTTGTTTTACTGGCTTGGCATCGGGTCACACCATGAGTTTGTGCTCAATCACCTCCCTGGGGACCCCCGGCATGTCGGACGGCAGCCAAGCGAACACGTCAGCATTGTCGCGGAGGAAGGTGATGAGCGCGAGTTCCTATTTCTCGTCCAGTGATGCCCCGATCTTGACTGTCTTGTCGGGGTTGGCACTGGAGAATGGAACGATTTTGATTGCGCCGTCTGGTTTCGGCGTCTTGGTTGTTTTGCTCACTTTCTTGGGTGGCTCGGCTATGGTGGGTGGGCTGGGCATGTGCTCGAGCATGTCGAGGCTCCGCTTGTCGCATTGGACCGCCAGCTTTGTGTTCCCTTGAATAGTGATTGTTCCCTTCGGCCCGAGCATCTTGAGTACTTGATACGCGTAGTGAGATGCGGCCATGAACTTCGCGAGTGTAGTTCTCCCGATGATGGCATTGTATGCTATGTCAAACTCAGCAACATCAAACGTGATCTGCTATGTTCGGAAGTTGCTCGCTTGGCCGAAAGTCACAGGAAGCGTGATCTTGCCTAATGGCTTGGACGATGACTGAGGAGTGATTCCGTGGAAGGGTTGATCGGTGGGTGTCAACTCGCTTCGTGGAATCCCCATTGCGTCCAAGGTGCTGGCGAAGAGAAGGTTGATGGAGCTGCCGCCATCGATGAGAACTCGCGCTACCTTGATATTCCGAATAGTGGGTTCGACCACGATCGGATATCGTCATGGGATAATAGCTGCCTGGGGGTGGTCCTCATCTGAGAACTCGATCTTCTGTTCGGACCACTTCATCTTGGGTGCAGCCCCCTGCTATGTCGAACAAACTTCACGCTCCACTTTCTTGTATTCTCGCTTTGAGGAGTACGCTGTGGAACCTCCAAAGATGTGCGAGACATGGAGATCGGAATCTGGGTATGCCGAATCTGAGTCCTGAGTGGTTACCTCAGCAGCTTTCTCGACTACCCATACTCGCTTGGCCTTCTCCAATGCCAGTTGCTTTTCCAGCGACTTTTTGAAGACGAGGCAATCCTCCAGAGAATTTATGTCCGACTTGTGTATGGGGCACCATATTCTCTTCGTGTCACTGCCTTGTGGGTCTGGGTGTTTGGGAGGGCGCTCGTATTCCGACGCGAGGACTTCCGCTTGAGCTTTCCTTTTCCCACTCTTGCTACTTTTCTTCTTGCTTGATTCAGGTGCGTCCTTGGCTGGTTTCTTCTCTCCTCCCGTCTTCGGCTTGTCGTTCTTGCGTCTCAGTGCATCGTCCGCGTGAACGCATCGATCGACGATCTCGAACAATTTTCGAGTAGTTGTGATTCGCCTTGTCGCCAACTCCTGGGTAGTATAGCGATCTTTAACAACGGTTTTGAAAGCGCGAATCACAGAGGCGTCGGTGATTTCGGGGATTGTATTTCTGCACTCATTAAAGCGCCGAACATAGTCCCTTAAAGATTTGCCCGGATTCTGTGTCAACGCGTGTAGGTCGTCTTCGATCACGTGGCGCTTGTAAGTTCCTTGGAAGTTAGTGACGAATTGCTGCCACAGATCTGCCCATGAAGAAATCGAGTAGGGTGGGAGGTGCATCAGCCACGAACGCGTGGAACCTTTCAACGCCGTCGGCAGATAGTTTGCTAACGCGTTGTCATCTGCTCCGGCAGCATATAGTACCGTGGAGTAGACCTGAAGGAATTCCTCTAGGTCTGTACTCCCGTCGTACTTCTCTATTGCTCCTGGTCGGAATCTCTCAGGCCATCGGACATCACGTAGCGAACGATTCAAAGCTCTACACCCGGCGCTGGGGGCGGTGGGTTGTTCGCGATCGTACATCCTCCGTGGATGTCTATCTGATGACGAGGATGAAGAAGATGATGATGATGACGATCGATCACTCGGCTCTGGTGTCCGATTCCGAGGACGACTTTCGGGTTCTCGAGAGTCCTGTCGTCGTCCACCATTGTTGTCCCGGCGCCGATCTCCATTATCATCACCGTCATGTCGGCGTCCTCAACCAGTATCGTCCGGCGTCCGCTGTTCGCGATCGTCGTGGTCGTGGCGGTTGTGACGATTATCATGGTGTCGGTTTTCGCTCGAGCGGCCTCCTCGCTCTTCGTTCTCGCGTCATCGTGAAGAGACACGATGTCGGGAACGATTCTCGTTGTCTCGCACGCGTCGTGCTTCTCGGCGGCCATTCAGATGGTCGCGGAGATCGCCGGTGCCGAGAGGTGGAGGGGTGGCTCGTTGAGGTGACGTCCGTTGTTCCGGTGGTTCGCCGTCAGTACCGCCAGCTGTCGGTTGTTCTGGTTGCGCTCTGGTAGCGGCCTCCTCGAACGCGTTACTGAGATTGGCTACCGATTCCCATAGTCATTCTGTCCACCATGCGAGATCATCGTTAAGTACGGGATCATAGGGGTTTCTCTCAGTATTGCGTTGATGGTGCCGAGGTGCTGGGCCGGCGTGATCGCTTGATTCTCCGCCTCTGCGTTAGCGTGTGCAGACGTGCTGGTCCCACTGATAGCAAATGCGTCGCGTGGTGTACTAGTGGATGATGAGCCATAGTCTTCGAGCAAGTGTAGGACTGACGGCTCGTGGGGATCGATGTCGATCACCCCAACGAATCAGTCTGAGATGACCGTCGCTCCTTGTTCCTTGCTCACGTCTCTAGGAGAAATTTGTGACTGGTGGACTTTAGGAGGCGACGTCTTCATGGCTTTGAGAAGAATCTTGCAGCTTGAGCGGTCGTGATTTTTTGTCTTGTGGATAGGACAATAGACATCACGAGTTGGAGAAGTACGCTGAATTCCACGCTCTTTGCAGGCACGGATCTCAGCTTGTTCGTTGAGAAAAACCCAGCAAGCTTGCAAGGTGTTTCCTGGTCTTGTGAATAGGACACCAGGACACTAGGATCTTCCTCGGGCTTGGATGTCGTCGACATTCTGTTCTCCGCTTCTGCGGGAGGATCCTTCGACATGGGGTCGTCCGGGGTTGTAGCCACGGCGTTCTCGCTTTCGGTCATTGATGGACCAGTCGAGACCGGTACCGTGGTGTAAACCGAGAAGATGATTTCATCGACTTGAGTCCACACCAGCATTGTTGAAGTCGGAACTCCTTGGTTGACGCGGGGGTCGACGCTGTTGCTGACGAAACTTGACGACATAGTAGTAGAACCTTGAGCACCAAGTCCCCCTACCTAGCCCGCCACTGTCGACGGGGGATACACGTAGACCGGATATAGAGAGTATTGGGGTACGCTGGTACGAGGATCTACGTAGTATGACATCAAGCAAAAAGAAAACAGGGATTATACTGGTTCAGGCCCCTTGGTAGGTAATAGCCCTAATCCAGTTGATATGGGATTATATGATGGAAACACAGATTACAAAGGGAATAGTGGAACTCAAGGATACCGACGAGATCGTAGTCGAATTGGTTCGACTAGATCCCCCGGTGATTTGGCTCCTGTAGGCTCCAGCTTCGTAGGCTGTGGTGGTTGTCTTGGCTATGAGATTCGATGCCTTAGGCCCTCCCGGGGGGTCCGTTTTATACCGCAGGTCTGGTGGTTTCTATGTAGGACTCGGAGACATCGGACCCTACACGATACAGTGACGACCCAGTCCTATCCGGGTAGGAATCTTTCCATCTGTGGACTCCGTGATGAATTTCCTTAGCGTATACAGAGAACGTCCGTATACGCGCAGATATACCATATCGATGTATAGCGTATATCCAAGGGTAGAGGGTATACCTTATCCGTAACCCTGACAGCTAGTATATCAGTTAGTTTCTGAGATATTGGAAAAAGACAAAGTAAAACATAGACAATAGCACAGTGCATTTGAGGCTCAACTTTCAATTCAAGATAAAGGTTGAGATGTGGGTGTCAATTAATTAATCATGTTAAGAAGGCAGATTTTATACATCATAGCACTTATCTTAACCTACATAATTTTATTTGCACTTATCTTAACCTACATAATTTTATTTGACTACTCAATAGAAAGTTAGGATGTGGGTTTCAATTCATTCATTAAGGAGGCAAAGTTTATACGGGCTTAAACTGCACACTTTTATTTGACAACTCGACCATTTTACTATCAAAATGCATAGCAACAAATGGAATGAAGAAGTAGACTCTGTTTATTCCAGTTTATGCTCTATTTTGGCATTCATTATTTGGTGCCATCAAATAGGGATAAAAACGGAGCGGATAGTTTCCGTCCGCTCCGGACAAAAAAGGGATACGGATACCTTTCGGATCGGATATTTCGGATACGGATATGAATACGGATATTTTCTCCTGGATACGAATACAAATATGGTATCAGGGTTTCCGTCGGATACGGATAATAATTCGGATATCCGGTGAACAGTGCTATTCGGATATCCGCAGGACCCATGAGACATACCCCATTTCTTTCTAACTCTATAACCTTCAATATACCTTTATAGATTTTAATAGTAGTTTATCTCTTAACACTAGTCCATACTATTAATATTATTTAAATTTTAAAAAATATTTATAAATTATACCTCATTTTATATAAAATGTTATATATGTTGATATTTGTTTCTATTAGAAGTTGAGTTGGTTTTCGTGTTCCGAGAAAAATTTGTTTCCGTATTCATGTTCGATCATATTCGATTCTTATTCGTATTCGAGATAATCCGTATTTGTTTCCGTATTCGAGCTATCCGTATTCGTTTTCGTATCCGGTAAAAAATATGAAAACGAATATGGTATAAGCATTATCCGTCCGTATCCGCTCTGTTTTCATCCCTACCATCAAACACTCTTCTCGATTGCAATATAACACAATGCGGAGATTCATATTGATTCATCTAGTCTTTTTTCATATGATACGCAATAAATAAAAGTGGTACTTGTGTTTTTACCATGTTTTTAACTCCAATTGTGTTTTTACCGCTACTTTTCCATCATGTCAGGCTTGTTCTTGCACCCATTTTTTTTTAACTAAATAATAAATGAATGTTCATATTAAAACAAGGGAAAATCATGTCAAAAAACATGATGTCATAACATGAGCAAAATAACAAAGTAATCCAAAAAGGGCAAATCTGCAAGGACATACTCCCTCCGTCAAAAAAAAAAAGAGTAAAATACATGGCCGGTCTTTAAACTTGAGGGGCTGTGTCAAGTAGGTCCATGAACTTGAAAATTGCACGTTTAGGTCCGCAATCTCGTTTTAATGTACCAAACCCGGTCCAACCGACGATTAATCTCGTTTTAATGTACCAAACCTGCGTGGCACGCCACGTTGGCAGTTAGCGAGAGTCAATCGTTGGTTGGACCGGGTTTGGTACATTAAAACGAGATTGCGAACCTAAACGTGCAATTTTCATGTTCATGTACCTACTTGACACCGTCCCTCAAGTTTAAGGACCGGTCATGTATTTTCCTAAAAAAAACCAACCTAGAATACGATGTTGTCCAGATTCGTTGTACTAGGAGGGGTCAGGTTGGTTTTCTAGGGACGGAGAGAGTACATGCATTTCAACACTGTTTAGGCTTTGTTCGTTGCCCCTGGTTCCCAACCCCCCTCTCGTTTTCCACGCGCATGCTTTTCAAACTACTAAACGGTGCATTTTTTGTAAAAAGTTTCTATACGAAAGTTGCTTAAAAAATCATATTGATCCATTTTTCAAAAAAAAATTGCTAATACTTAATTACGCGCTAATGGACCGATCCGTTTTCCGTGTGCGGGATATGGGTTACCAACCCAGGCTACCGAACACAGCCTTAGTCATCTTAACTAAATGGTGGCAATCATAAGCCTCAGTTCAAAAAATGAGGGCAAAATCACAAAGTTGAAAAAAAGTAGGGACAAAATCACAATTAGAGTTGAACAGGGATAATAATACAATTGTCTCTAAATAAAATTTCATTATTAACCGTAAATAATGGGCAAGTCATCCTTTCAACTAGGTCATACCCCGCGCGTTGCGGTGGGGATTCTAAGTGATAAACTAAAGATTGCTTATTATGATGATTTGTATGAATGAAAAGTGACCAATTCTGATAAAATGGTGTTACTAATAGGTTGACATTTCAAGTATAATGATAATACAAAGGTATCATAATACAATATAAGAAAAATCAACTGTCAGTATGTTAGGCCAGATAGGTTAGTGATAAAAAATTAATATAGACAATAGTAATTTAATGGCCAAAAATATAGAGGAAAAATTGCAAACCTTGTCATCGGCATGTTTTTTTTCTCCAACTCAAGTTGCTGCTTGCCATATACATCATATCGACCTGTAAATTTGCGTTCTAAATGTTATGTTCAACAAAAAATATGTTAAACTCTTGTAAAAAATTATAAGTGATATGAAGATAGAAGGTCAACTTTGAGACATGAATGGACTGGTAAGGTCAATTTTGTCAGGCCAATTTTGAGAACATCCGAACGATAGAAGTTTCTTCAACAAAAGTTATAAAGAAGCTAATAATCAAATAGATAATACATGTGCACTGCTGCGAGTGGCGATCAATTGCCCCTTTCGTGCTTGATCAAATAAGTTGATGCGTTCCAGTGTTTGCATCATTGGAATGAAAAGAAATGATATTGCGGTGAAAAGGGAGAAAATGGAGTTAATCAGTTTTCAAATGATCTGAAATCACCATTTTATCAGGGAGAGGACAAATGAACTCATAATTGCTAAAAATTGTTGAAATTTTGAAGGTAGAAAAAATATCATAAACTTCTTTGCCATTATGGTGAAGAGAAAATTCCTTGCAAATCCACTGGCAGTGGCAGTTAGAAGGTTGCTTCGAGTAGTTCTGTCTACGTATAGACACGTACTGTAGTAAATTGCTAAATATGAGATCTTTTTACGGTATTTGCGAGGTACTTGGAGGTACTTGGAGGTGGAACAACGTGAACCGTTGATCAAGAGAGGGGCCAGGTATGGAACAAAAATATTGTAACATGATGGCAGTGGAGTAATTAACTTGTAAAACATGGGCATTATACGTTAATTGAATACTAACATCCATCTGTCAGTATTCAGATCGGTAAGTCAGTATCCAGATCGGTAAGCCATCAGAGAAAAGAGTAAATCACGGATATCAATCCGATCGATCCGTAACAGATCGCATCTCCATTCTTCTTTCCCTTGGGTTCGTTCTTGTTCTAGGGTTTGGATGTTTCACCGAAAGGAGACAGGTTTGCCGAAAGGAGACAGAGAGAAAAGTTTTTGCATGGTTGAGGGTTGAAGAGGAGACTAGATCGCCTAGTCAACGTCAACCTAACGCATCGGTAAATTATCCTATTCTTATTTATAGAGTTGATTAGTTATTTATGTATAGTTCATAAGTTCTTTATATAAGGGATTTAGAATTTTTGTCAATTTG
This sequence comes from Oryza meridionalis, assembly GCA_000338895.3. NCBI lineage: Eukaryota > Viridiplantae > Streptophyta > Magnoliopsida > Poales > Poaceae > Oryza > Oryza meridionalis. The sequence continues at coordinate 10,360,478 of CM002535.2, read as the reverse complement.
TGGTATATTAAACGAGATCTTCTCCAATGGTGTTCTTCTAGTGTTTTAACGGGTGTACCCACGAGGAGACACGGTTGAGGAAGAAGCTTTGGCATGGTTGAGCGTTTGAACAGGAGGCAAGATCTGATTGACATGTACGGGTGCGTGTATAAGTAAGATATCCTATGCTTATTTACGTAGTTGATTAGTTATTTATGTAGTTCATAAATTTCTTCGTACAAGGGATCAAAAAGAGATATCCTAATATGTTCTTCATATTGGGGTTTGAATAGGTGAACTTGCTTGGTGACATAATTGAGGGAGAAGCATTGGCACTGTCTTGTGTTTGAATATGAGACATAATCTGATTGACACGTACGTAACAAGTGCATAGGTAAGATCTCCTATGCTTATTTACGCAATTGTTATAGTTTTTACCGAGTTCATGGATCCCTAAGTTTACTTGGGTAGGGCTTGAATTGACACATATTGAATTTTCTTATTTACATAGTTTAGTTCTTGTTAATGCAGTGCACTATTCTTTCGTATGTACCGCATGCAAATTAGTTGTACACTAAATTAGCTTTTGTAGATTTGTTTATACAAAGCAATTTGCTATGTACAATTTGAGTTAAAATTATAAATTAACTCAAGATGGTAAAGGGTGTTCTAAAAATTAAATGTTGTTTCTTGTAGGTTTTAAGCACTGATGGAGGATACAGGGATATCGGTTGAGGAATTGTTGGAGTACCAACAAATTGTCAGCTAGACATTCAATAGTGAGGATGAAGGAATTCACTTCTACAACAAGTACGCTTGGGATAAAGGCTTTAGCATAAGAAAATCATATGCTGGAAGAAGAAATGCCGCAAAAGAGGTCAAACGGAGAGTGATTGTCTGTAGTAGGCAAGGGTATTGAGAATCGAAGCATGTGAAGAGGGACAACAGGATAAGGAAGGCAAGAAACATCACTCGTTGTGGTTGTAAGGCCAAACTGATAATAGAGCTAAACACGGACACAGGTCAGTGGTATGTGAAAGACTTTGTTGATGACCATAATCATCCGTTAGCTGCCCCAGATCAGACATGTTTTCTCCGTTCCCATCGGGTCATTAGTGATGTGCAAAAAGAAGAAATAATCGAGATGGAAATTGCAGGAGTTCGAAAGCACCATGTTATGAATATAATGGAAAAGCAATATGGAGGTTATGAGAATGTTGGGTTTATAGATACAGATCTATATAATTACTGTCATAGATACAAGATTGAAACAATAGTAGAAGGAGATGCTGAAACTGTTTTAAGACACCTAAGGGCACGAGAGGAAAGGGATCCAGATTTTTTCTTCAGATTTGAGGCCGATGAGGACCGACATCTAAAGCGACTATTTTGGGCGGATAGTCAATCTCATTTAGATTATGAAGCTTTTGGTGATGTTGTTGTATTTGACAGTACATACAGGACCAACAGGTATAAACTGCCATTTATTCCTTTTGTGGGATTGAATCAGCACCGGAGCACTGTTGTGTTTGGTTGTGGCATAATTGCAGAGGAAACTGTTAAGGGCTATGAATGGCTGCTGAGCACCTTTTTAACCGCCATGTCCCAGAAGCATCCAATATCGGTTATAACTGATGGTGACCTTGCGATGCAAAGTGCCATTAGGTCTATCTTGCCATTTTGCAACCACAAGTTGTGCATTTGGCATATTGAGCAGAACATAATAAAGCATTTCCATGGTTCTGAAACTGGCAATGAGTTCAGAAAGTTTTTATATGACACTTGTTCCATTCATGAGTTTGACACGAGATGGGTTGCATTTAGAGAAAGACACAAGATTCCTAGTGATCATACATGGTTCAACATGATGTTTGAGTTGAGGCATCTTTGGGCTGCAGCGTATCAAGTAGGCCGATGTTTCTTGGGTTTGAAGAGTAACCAGCGCAGCGAGAGCCTAAACTCGACATTGCATAATCATCTTGATGGTCAAATGACATTGTTTCGTATGTTTGAGCATTATGAACAGTGTCTATCCAATCTTCGTCGAAAGGAAGCCAAGCTAGACTGTGTGGCATCTCAGTCAATCCCATTTACTGAACCTGATGCCGATGAATTTGAGAAAGACGCAGCTATGATATATACACCGAGCATTTTTGCGATGTTAAAGAAAGAAATTGACCTAGCAGGAAACCTTGTGATTGTGGAAATATTGGATAGATGCGATTCCACAACATATATGATGTGCTACAAGGAAAGAAGACAACGAAAGTTTGAAGTTGAATGTGTGGTCAACGGAAACACTTTGGACATTGTGAGATGCTCTTGTCGTAAGCTAGAGTTTGAAGGCATACCATGTGGGCACATATTTTGTGTTCTAAGAGTTTTGTGCTCTGACAAAATCCCAAAGTGTTGTGTTCTTTATAGGTGGACGATGAATGCAAAGTCGGCATATCCATGTCAAAGAGTCTTGAGAGGCACCGCGAACTACGCAAGTTGGGGAATGCAGCATCTTTAATAGCATCACAGTCTGAGGAAGGGTACAGTAGAATGAAGAATTATATGAGTGTAATACTTATGCAAAAAGATAGAGTCGATGCCACAAATAAGAGAAGACGTCACGGTCCTGTAGTACCCCAATGCTTTCATCCTGAAGCAAATGACTCAACAAAAGTTCTGGATCCAGTTCCAGTTAAATCAAAAGGTGCGCCCAAGAAAAGAATAGAGACTTTCAGCAAGAAACGGAGAAAGACCAAATGCAGTCATTGCAAGATAACAGGCCACAATATAACTACATGTCCTAAGATAAAGAATAGGTAAACTACACGTGCACCATTACTCGTAATTCATAACTCTTATTGTTTATTGAGTACACATGATGCCAGTACTAATTGCATGTTCTGTTAACGTAGAGCTAAGAAGACATGATGTGAAGCTTGGAGCGTAGCGAGAAGACTAGAATAAACAATATTTGCATGTTTTATTTTCGGATTTAGATCATCTCAAATAACCTGATATCATTTTTCTTGTGGTTTAGTAAATTTCCTTTATTTACATGCATGTCGCAAGCAAGCTGATATCATTTGTGTGGGTTTATATTTTCATATTTACATTTTGTCCCAATGAACCTGATGTCCTGATTAAATATCACTTATATGTGACGTTTACATTGTTTTGTCAGATTTACATTTTGTCTCCCACAAGAACACAAATAGTCGGTAAAATATCACAGAGTAGCCAGATCATTCATAATTCCTGTTTGATACCTTGTACTATCTACAAAATAGTCTTTGGTTTAGTAATTTCCTTTATTTAAATGCATGTCGCAAGCAAGCGATATCATTTGGGTGGGTTTATATTTTCATATTTACATTTTCTCCCAACCAACCTGATCTCCTAATTAAATATCACTGATGTGTGACATTTACATTGTTTTGTCAAATTTACATTTTCTTAGAGGAACCTGCTAGCACTTTATTCAATAATAGTGGTTTGATTACACAATCCTTAACTAAATGGGACCTTAAACACTGGCGAAACAGAGAACCAGGTCGAAGAAACTTCGCTAGCACAACTTTCCTTCCCTAAAAAATGGGCTGCCAAATTGGCTGACTGCTAGATCCAAATGACCCTAAATCATGAAACAGACTAAGCCGATGCTTCAACTCTTGTCAGATTTACATTTTGTCTCCTACAAGAACAAGTAGCCAGTTCATCCATAATTCCCGTATGATACCTTGTACTATCTACAAAATAGACTTTATGTTACAATTTCACATATATTATAAATCGGTTATATTTACTGTGTATGCAATTTTTAGATCTAATTTGAATTGTATTTAAAACCAGAAATCAACTCCTGAATACAACTCTTTTAATCAAATCTAAAAACATCTATATATAGACTTTAAAGCTAGCTTGATTTACTTTAAATTAAAAGGTGCATATGAAATTTTATGGTTTTCTTATATTTGAATATATACTTGTATGGTGTGACTTATCACAAATTTAAAATTAAATTGACACGTGTTTTCACACTAGAAATAGATAAATATTTCATTACAGGTAATTGGATAAATAAATATATTAAAAAATAGTCCATCAGAATGGCAGAAAATTTTATTGCTATTGCTCTATTTTTTAAGATAAGGACTCCCTTATTTCTGAAGATAAGGGCTCCTATTGTACTAGCTGGGATTCTTTAGTCTTTGGTGTGATTGCACTCTGTCTGCAATGGTAGACGAACTTCCTTCGTTTTCCTTCTTCTTGTCAGCCCTGGAACGCTTCATTAGCTGGAGGTTAGTTTTTCCCTTGCCCTCTGTACCAGGGTCATTCAATATACTACGCTTTTTGGAATAATTGGCTGATCTTGTTGCGGTGCCGAGAAAGAGGACATTATCATCAGAATCCTCATCTTGCTGTTTCTCTTTCATCTTAGCCAAGTATTCAGATTGCTTTTGAACGTAAAGTAGACATTTAATTAGTGACAGGTCAGAAAAAAAATACTAGAAGGAATAAATTTAGATCGTTAGGATTTCGAACCGTGATAGGCTTCTTGTAGGATTTTCTTCGTTCCCGATTGCATTCTGAATGTAGCAACCTTGAACAAATCTTGTCACGAAAAATATCCATTTGTTCCTAAAGTAGAACAAAACGTATTAATTAGTCAGGTTTCACGATTAAATTTTTAGCATCACTACATAAGAAAACAAGTTTGTAGGGCATACGTTAGTGAAGTCCTCAGTAATTTGATCTCCATCCCGTGTCAACATGTACTTGATGACATACACACCACAAGATTGCCTAAAATATGGCCCTACCGTTATCAACTGACCTCAACTAGTGGTTCTAATATAAATATTCAGCGAGATGACTTACGTATCTTTTTGTTGTGGTATGTCTGTGTAGCGGCGCCTGGGCCATTTTGTCATGTCTATGGAGTCCATTATTGATACCACGCCAGCTTCGACAGCTGTCTCAACACACGATTGCAGGGCATCTACCTGTAATGAACCAAAGTGCAACTTTTGATTGAATCTATACTGTATAGTGAATTAACATGGTAATAAACAAAGGTTACCAATCTTTTTTCCACTTTATCATCTGACAGGAACGAGAGATGATACATAGAGTTTAGAATTTGAATCTCTTTCTTCTCACAGTTCACCACTAATAAATTCCAGTGACTTGTCATGACATTGAATGGAACAAATACCTACAGGTTTGACCATATAATAAAATATCAATTTCATTGAAACAAAATGAATATGATATAATCGAGCTAAACTGTACCATATTTCTTGTTACACATTTCACGCCGATATTGTCGACCCATTTCAGTTTATATTTTGCATCGAACCCACCAAAATCACAAAGGAACTTTTGGCTCTGCTTAGTTGAAACTACGGCTACTTTGTCATTCTCTATGTTGGATATGTATGCATATGCATCAATCACCTGGAAAATTTACGCAAGCATGAACATGGCATGCATAATTATAATCACATGAAATATAAGCACAACCTAATATACCACTCACATGATCATATATCCAACCCCCATCGACGGTTGGACGTAGAAAATGACTAGTCAGCAGAACGTCTTCAATGTCAACAACCACAGCATAGTCATAACTTTTCTTTACAAATTGTACTGCCTCATTATCCTCTTTTGTCAAAACATAGTCATCGTTGAAACCTGTGGAAGTAAAGATAAAGAAAGTTAGAACATGTAAATGACCAACACAAAATATAAATAAGGAATTGTAAGGATAAGCACTGACCAAGATGTTCCATCGTTAGTGCGTTTATGGAAGTTGAATATTTTGAGTATTGGGGTATCATCGTAAATGTCACGACCACCAGTCTTGCGGAGAATATTTTTGGTTGATAGCATCGTGGAACCCATTTCCATCTCGTCAATGCCATCCATAAGTTTGTCAAATTGCTTCAAAGAATTGGTGCATCTACTAGGACTATGCCAATTCTGCAAGTCATTATGATGTGAAATATGCTCTACACTTGTGTCCTGATTTGTATCTTTCTTCTCCCCTTCCGTTGTTTTGGCTGGAAAGGTTTCACCCTATGGGAGGTGCAAATACAGTAGAAGAGGATTTAGATGGATTGAATATATAATAAGGCCGGTATAAGAGCTCGCGTATGGTGCATATGTTAGAGTATACAACTAACCTTCAAATAATTTGTATCAACCTTTGCAAATCCATTTTCATTCACTGATACTTTAAAAGCCTGCAGAATACTCTATTGCGTATGTACTTTATATAATATTTAAATGTAGACCAAACTTTGCAAAGAACGCATACCTTTACTTCATTTTTGCATTGTTCTAAACCATCTTCTAAAGCTGACATCTTAGCACCATGTGCCCCATTTGTTTTCATCTCTGTCACTTGTTCTTCTAGACTAAAAATCCTTGAACAAAGTCGGTGCTCCATTTCCATCATCATCCTCTCAGTTGAAATCCGATTCTTTGTCATGGCTTGAAGTATAGTATTGACCTACATACAAATATTTATACATATACGTTTTTTTTGATCACCAACTGTTAAAATATTTGTAAGTCATTTGTCAAAGAATAAAGAAAACATTACACTGACATCTGAAGGGGTTAAAGATTGCCGTGACGGATGTCCAAGAAGACCTGTCTGCATGACAACATGGGGCCCTTCATTGACAATTGATGGGATGAAACAATGTCCTGCCTGATGGTCAGTATTGGATTTCTCTCCAGAAACAGAGCTTTCATTGGTATTGTTGGGAACCTATTATAATCATAAAGACAATTGTTACAATTGTTCCATGTCATATAAAAATGAAATACCACACTCAACTTACATGTTGAGGCGTGAATGATGGTGTCACTGGTGGGTCATGCTTCCTTTTGTTTGCAGTTTTTGGATCTTTTTCTTGGCTTTTTCCACTAGGTGTGTATTGGGGTAGATTGACGAAGACCTTGAAAAAAGAAGTGCAAGTTGTAAAGTGACGCAAAATAATATTATGTACAGAGTGCATATCAGTTTTTGTATACCAAGCCTCCATCCAATCCATCGGCATCGAAAGCATCGAATCTTCTTTTTGAGTTATCTGCATCCCATCGTTCCATCCTTGGATTTACATGAGGAGAATAAGTAACACGATGCCGGCTAAAAGATTGGACGTGTTCCCAATACCAGAACTATTTTTTTTTCAAAAAAAAAGAATGAGATTAAACAAACATTTAGTATGCAATTTTGACAATTGAGTTGATCACACTTGGATAGTACAATATACCTGCAGAAGGGCAAGATTACCCTGAAGATTTACATGGTCATGCTGCTTGAAAGTAGAAATGCAGTCCAATAAATGTCGCATGGTGAAATCTCCCCAGTTATACTTGGAAATCTTTTCCACATCCTCGACCAGTGCCAAGTACATTGCATTAACATTGTAATCTGTTGTTGGTGCCAACAGTCGTCCTATTGTAAATAACACAAACTGTCGTTTGAAGTGGTCATCAGGAACCTTCGAGGATAAGATGCCAGTCTGTAGACTTTTCAAAGTGATACAATTCTCTCCTGGTGTTTTATATACATGTAGCAAATCATTGTTGATAGGATCGTCCCTGCATACTTGTATTTTTTCTCCAAAGATAGGTAGACCCATAATTTTCTCCACATCTGATAGGTTTATTGGGATATATTTTCCCCTTATGACAAAACTATTCTTTTCCAAGTTGAATCGTTTAGCAATCTTAACCAACATAATTCTATAAAGAACTGATTTTTTCATGTGTAATAAGCCGCCGAAACCTAATGATCGAATCTCCCTATGATGGTGAGGTGATAAACTTTGAACTACTTGGACAAATCTGCTAGGGGAGCACACAACTGTCATTGCACCATGCCGCGCAGCAAGGATCTAAAATAGTTGTGGAAAGGAAAAAAATATTACAATAACTCACATAATTATATAAATCAAACACATTTCAGTGACTCAAAAAATAAGTAAATCAGGAGAAACATGCATGTGATTCACGATAAGAATTATGTAAATCAACACAAACACACTTGAATGACTCACAAAATTAAGTAAATTAGGAGAAACATGCACGTGGTTCACGATAAGAATTATCTAAATCAACACAAACACATTTAACGACTCACAAAATTAAGTAAATCAGGAAAAACATGCATGTGATTCACGACAAGAATTATGTAAATCAACACAAATACATTTAACGACTCACAAAATTAAGTAAATCAGGAAAAACATGCATGTGATTCACGACAAGAATTATGTAAATCAACACAAACACATTTAATGACTCACAAAATTAAGTAAATCAGGAAAAAACATGCATGTGATTCACGATAAGAATTATGTAAATCAACACCAACACATATAATGACTTACGAAAGTAAGTAAATCGGGAGACACTTGCATGTGATTCATGGCAAGAATTATGTAGATCAACACAAACTCATTTCAATGACTAACAAAATTATGTAAATCGGGAGAAACATGCACGTGAGATTCACAACAGAACAATGAAGCCATGATTCATTGCAAGCTTACCTCATCTTCAATAACACCATCTAGTGTTTCTCCATTTTGTTGGCTAGCCACATCCGTCTGCGATCGCTTGGCGGAGGTGCCACCGCCGTTCAGGTCGCCGGAGGAAGGCTTCATGGTTGACGCCTTGACGGCTATCCTTTGGGTTGTGAAATGAATCTACGGGTCTAATACGAGGCAAATATAAAGGCGAACAAATGGCTCTAGATATTTGGGCTGTAGAGTGGAAGTTGCCGTAATTGGTGGCATTCATGAACGGAATGCAATCCGTTGTATGCATGCACGCGCTTATCTGCCGAGTAAACCAACGTGCTATTAGGAGGTTTGTTTCATTTCTGCCCAATAAACTGACGCACTCAAGAGGTGGTTTTCCGACGTGACACAATCCAAGATGTGGTAACTCGCAGGTCGTGGCAAGGATGCACAGCCAAGAAAAATGGAAAATGGAAAGAGCGTAAAAAAAAGGAGAATACGTAAATTAAGAGAATAAAGTACGGGACACGGGAGCACATGCACCGGAGCAGTCGAGCCGCATCATATCGCATCTGTTTTGGTGACTCCCGTGACGAGCGCGCGGGCACCTACTCTCCCCGAGTCCCCGTCTGGATGTAGTGTGACCTGATTTCGTACGCGCAGCATGCAGTGCATGTATCAAGAACCTCCGGCGACTTGCTGTTTGACGTGTGCTACGACCTGTCTGACACTGACCGGACGAGAGCGTGCGGGAAGGTGCCGGCGATGGCGCTGTGGTTCAAGGCACGCGGCCTGCACAACTCTATGCACTCACAAGTCACGCAATGTAATTCAATAGAGCAGTAGATTAATTAATATTTGTATTGCTGATTAATTAATTGGTCTGGACAAACCAAAATAATGTGGCATGTTCGATTGCTGATTGGTACAGTAGCTTTGATTAGTGTTAAATCCATCTGCACAGTTGACAGTTCGTTACCATTTACCAGCAGATGGTTGGTCATGCTTGTGATTGATATTTTCGTTCACCTCGAGCTATCAGAGTACATTGGGAAGATCTGTATATATTTTTATACATCAAAGGCGCATCACATGTCTATCATACAGGGTAAAAAAAATCAGCACTCCTACAGTGTCGCTACTCCCGTACCCTCCATACAGGGTTACTAAATTTGTTGTTTAACATTTGTGAACAGTGCTATTGTTCAACTATTATTTTTTTATTATCTTATTGCCTACCCATAGTGCTATGGATAGCTTTTGCTATATCCTTGCTATAGATTACTTGCACAATGAGACTAGGTAGCTGAAAAGAATATATAATTGACTATGGACTACTTTTAGACAACATTGTAGATGCCCTTAGGGGAAACATAACTTTTGTTGTTGTTGTTTTTCTTTTTTGCACCTTTCTGCTTTTGTTCTCTCTCTTTTATTATTATTTTTATCAAAAACGACCTCAAGTACCTTATTGTGAGATTATAGGGACTCAAATGTAAATATAAAAATTAATGGGCTCAAATGCAAAAGTACAAACTCAAAAATTAAAATTATATAAAAAGGAATGCTCTCGACCTGTAGGTTCCGTTTTTGTAAACAGATCTTCAATCCGGCACATCATTTTGTTTCACCAAGATTTGAGAGATATCATAGTATAGATTGAAACCGAGAGGAGTGGTGGCTGGTATATCGGCCTCAAAAGGAGTGGCGCCTTTTATTTTTCGGGGGAATCGGATCTATAGTCGGATTTTTTTTCGTTTCTGAGAGGGAATCGGATAGGAGTCGGACTTTTTTTTTATTTTTTCGCTAATTTTTTTGTTTTCACGGATATTTTGTTTTTCGCCTTTTTTGGGCACTACGGAATCGGATTATTTTTTTCGCCCTTTTTTTTGGATTGGATTTCTCGCTCGTCTGGTTTTTTCGCCGATTTTTTTTTGTCGCCCTGGTTTTTTCTCGCTCGCCCGGTTTTTTTGCCGGACGATGGAAGCATCTCTTATTTTTTAAGTAGTAGAGATAGAGATAGAGATATATATATAGTAGAAGTAGAAGTAGATATGTTAAAAGAAAAAGGATATAAAATCTACATTAAAAAAGTAAAAATAAAGCATCTCTTATTTTTTAAGTAGTAGAGATAGAGATAGAGATATATATAGTAGAAGTAGAAGTAGATATGTTAAAAGAAAACGGATATAAAATCTACATTAAAAAGTAAAAATAAATAAAATATGTAGCAAAGTGGAATCGATCCAAGGTATGCCCAATAAAATCTGCGCGAGGTAACCAACCCAATTCAACAATTTCTCGAGTTGTAGTTTGTTACAGATTTATTTGGTAGCATTATTAATGCCCACAAACTGCCACGTTTGCCCCAGCTGTAGATCGGGCCATAGGAAAGGGGATCGACGCCCGTTCTCCTCTCTACCGTCGCATTCTCCGCCCGCACACATCGCAGCAGCCCGGCGCCGCCATCACTGCCAAATTCCTCTCTCCCATCGCTCACACCCGCCGTCGCCTCTGCATCTTGCTGGCCATGGCATTGCCGCCGCCGGTGCCGGTGAGGGGCTGCCGCCGCTGGTGCCAGTGAGGGGCCGCCCCCAGTGGCGGTGAGGATTGGCCGCCATCTTCCTCTTCTCCAGGTTGTCTATGGCGCCGATGACCAGATCGATGGTGCTCGCTGGCTCATCGCTAGATCCGGGTGTGGCGAGCGAATCTGCGACAGCAAGTCAGGCATGTGCTTCTGATCAACAGAAAGGTCCTATGTTCACACCTCCATCTTCTTCGTTGGTCTCGCGGGAACCGGTTACTACTAAAGCTGGGAGGATTGGTGATGAAAATGAGGCTGACATGGATGACGAAAATTACAATAATACAGATTTTGAGTACCTGCGACAGATATCACTAGGCAAAGGTTATATATTTTGGCTATATTGATTGTGTTTGCCTATTGTATTCAGTTCCATATGCTAGCTAATAGAACTACAACTGATTCAATTTTGGCAATGTCTGGAGTTGTAATCCACAAATTTTCATTAAAAAAATCTAGAAATTGTACAGTGTGCTATGAAGTAACTGTTTTCTGATTTTGTCCAATACTGAATTTGGCTAGCTGACCTCATTTTTTGTGACTATTTTCAGCTAACCTGCAAAGTAATCTACATATCAATGCCCACACTTAGAAGGGGAAGAAAACTGTGCAATCCCCAAAACCTACTGTTTCCCCTCCCCAAAAGAATTCAACTTCTGCCTCCAAACCACCAAAGAAGAAGAAACATAAAGGGGATTATGCCGGCTCTCCTATCATAACTGTATGTTTATGTCAATCTATGTATTTGTTATCATTTCCTATTGATTTCATGCTTAGAAAACTGCTATAAGGAAGCCAGTGGATAATGGGTCACTATTAGGAACTATCTTGCATTCATTTCATCTGATGTCACTAAGTAAGCAAAATACCCCAGCCAAAAGACATCCATTACCAGTACATCAGTTTCTTCCCCTCACTATAAGCCATAGTATATGAGGAGTAACATAGTACTGTACAATTTATACTTTAAATCCTTGCCATGTGTGATGAAAGATAGCGTTTGTGCAGCATAGGGTGGGCTCAAGATGCAGTCCGGGTGACATGAGGATAGGTTTCAACGCTAGGTGTCATTGTGGTAAGGGATCGTCAGGAAGGAACACTTTGATCGTAGTCTTTACGTGAAATCAACTTTATTTGAAGTCGTAAGATGTCTTACAAGTATGGATATTATTGATTTACACATAAAATTTACGTAATTGATCAATGTTCCAAGAATTTGCTAACTCGCGACCATCGCCGTCTGCAATCTTGAATGCACCTGGCCGCAAGACTTGCGTGATCGTGTGTGGTCCTTCCCACTTGGGTGAGAGCTTGTTACGCCCTGCTTGGCTTTGAACCCGTCGGAAGACGTAATCGCCGATCGAAAGCGTGCGTGCTCTGATGCGCTTCTCGTGGTATCGGCGAAGGGCCTGTTGGTAGCTGGCTGCTCTGACGGCAACTCTTTCTCGATGCTCTTCGAGTAGATTAACATCGTCGCTTCGCTGCCCCTCTTGATCCTCGTCAGAGTACTTCTGTACTCGTGTGCTCTGATGTCGTAGCTTCGTGGGAAGCATGGCTTCTAAGCCATACACGAGGAAGAAGAGTGTCTCCTTGTCGGACGTTGTTGGTGTGGTACGTACGGCCCATAAGACAGAGGGGAGTTCTTCGACCCACTTCTTGTCGTGTGACATGAGTCTGTTGTAGACACGGGTCTTGATCCCTTGTAGTACTATGTCGTTTGCCCTCTCGACCTGTCCGTTACTCTGAGGGTGAGAAATCGAGGCAAAGCAGATCTTGACGCCCAATCCAATGTAGTAATCCTGGAAGTCGGCACTGATGAACTGGGAGCCATTGTCTGTTATGATGCGGTGAGGCAATCCATATCTGTAGAATATCCCTTTAATGAACTTAATGGCGTTGTCGGCCTTGATTTCCCCCATGGGCGTCGCTTCGATCCACTTGATGAACTTGTTGATCGCCACGAATAGGAACCTATATCCGCCCTGTCCTCATGGGAATGGTCCGAGTATGTCGAGCCCCCAGCACGGGAACGGCCAAGTAAGAGGGATAGTCTAGAGCGCATGTGCTGGTAGCCTTGTGTGTTTACTGTGGAATTGGCAGGCTTCACACCGCTGAACCATGTCGCAAGCGTCTTTGAGGGCTGTCAGCCAAAAAAACCCTTGTCGAAAAGCTTTTTCGACCAATGTGCGACTGGCGGCGTGTGACCCACAGATCCCTTCGTTTATGTCGAGGAGGAGATGTTTGCCGTCGTCGGACGAAATGCATTTGAGAAGTACCCCATTTGGCGCCTTCTTATATAGATCGTTGCCAATCATACAATAGATTTTGGCTTAACGGGTTATTTTCTCGGCTTCTGCATCGTCCTCGGGCAACTCGTCACTGCTCAGGAACTTGATGAGTGGGGTCCGCTAGTCGTCTGTGGTCTCAATGTCGACAACGGCGCGTTCTGCTTTTGTAGCCCCCGAGCTGATGCCGGGGACGACTGTGCTATCTTCGTCATTTGCCTCTTTCACCGATGGTCTTGTCAGGACGTCCAGGAAGGTGCCAGGTTCAAGTGGCTCTCTTCTGGACGCACGCCGTGCTAGGTCGTCAGGTTCGATGTTGTCCTTGCGATATACATGTCGGACTTCGATCCCGTCAAACCTTTTCTCCAGCTTCCTGACTTCTGCGAGGTACTTGGATAACTCGGGGCTAGAGCACTTGTAGTCTTTGTGCACCTGGTTTGCGACTAGTTCGGAATCTCCTTTCATGATTAGTTGCTTGACTCCTAGTGCGGCTGCTGCTCTTATCCCAGCGAGTAGTCCTTTGTACTCGGCTGTGTTGTTGGTCGCCCTGAAGTTGAGGTGAATTGCATGCTTGAACTGGTCTCCCGAAGGTGATGTCAAGATGAACCCTGCCCCTGCTCCTTGGCTGTTGAGTGCGGTATCGAACGCCATTGTCCATGTTTCGCTATCGGTTTGACTGTCCGGCCTGTTTTCAGGCATAGTCCAGTCAGCTATGAAATCGGCGAGGACCTGAGACTTGATGGCTGTTCGTGGTACAAAGTGGACATCAAACTGGCTTAGCTCGACTACCCATTTCACGATGCAGCCGACAACGTCTTTGTTTCTCATGACTTCACCAAGAGGGAAGGAGGAAACAACTATGACCCTGTGGGCTTGGAAGTAGTGGCGTAGCTTTCTTGATGTCATGATTACTGCGTAAAGCAGCTTTTGGATCTGTGGGTATCTTATCTTTGCGTCATGGAGAGCTTCGCTGACGTAATAAACTGGTCTTTGCACCTTCTCTCTCTCAACAACAATGACGGTACTCACAAAATATGCCGTGGCGGCGATATAGAGGAATAATTCTTCATTAGGTTGGTGAGCAACAAGTACAAGGGGATTTGACAGGTAGCGCTTGAGTGCGATGAACGCCTCTTCGGCTTCCTGTGTCCATACAAATTTGTCTTGTTTCTTCAGCAAAGCAAAGAAAGGTTGTCCACGCTCTCCCATCCTAGCGACGAACCTGCTCAGTGCCGCCATGCATCCAGTTAGCTTCTGGACTTCCTTGAGTCTTGTGGGCGACTTCATGTTCTCGATTGCCTTGATCTTCTCGGGATTTGCTTCGATCCCTCTTCCAGAGACGAGGAACCCGAGCAGCTTGCCCGATGGTACTCCGAACGTGCACTTCTCTGGATTGAGCATGAGACGATATCGTCGGAGGTTGTCGAACGTTTCTCGGAGATCGTCAATCAATGAGTCGCTTGTCTTGGTCTTGACAACAATGTCATCGACGTAGGCCTCGACATTGTTCCCAAGCTGATCGTTAAGTGCTCCCTGGACTGTTCGTTGGAAAGTATTTCCTGCGGTTATTAGTCCGAACGGCATCTTAACGTAACAGAATACACCGAACGGCATGTTGAATGCTATCTTCTCCTCGTCCTCTTTTGCCATGCTGATCTGGTGGTAGCCGGAGTAGGCGTCCAGTGACGCCTCGATCTTGACGGTCTTGTCGGGGTTGGCACTGGAGAGTGGAAAGATCTTGATTGTGCCGTCTGGCTTCGGCGTCTTGTTTGTTTTGCTCACTTTCTTTGGTGACTCAGCTGTGGCGGGTGGATTGGGCGTGTGCTCGACCATGTCGAGGCTCCACTTGTCGCACTACACTGCCAGCTTTGCGTTACCCTGAATAGTGATTGTTCCCTTCGGCCCGGGCATCTTGAGCACTTGGTACGCGTAGTGAGATGCAGCCATGAACTTCGTGAGTGTAGTTCTCCCGATGATGGCATTATATGCTGTATCAAATTCTGCAACATCGAAGTTGATCTGTTTTGTTCGGAAGTTGTTTGCTTGGCCGAAAGTCACAGGCAATGTAATCTTACCCAATGGCTTGGACGATGACTGAGGAGTAATTCCATGGAAGGGTTGATCAGTGGGCGTCAACTCGCTTCGTGGGATCCCCATCGTGTCCAAGGTGTTGGCGAATAGTAGGTTGATGGAGCTGCCGCCATCAATTAGAACCCATGCGACCTTGATATTCCGAATAGTGGGCTCGACTACGATCGGATATCGCCCTGGGATGACAGCAGTCTTGGGGTGGTCTGCTTCTGAGAATTCGATCTTCTGCTCAGACCACTTCATCTTGGGGGCAGCCCCCTGCCATATCGAACAAACTTCGCGCTCCACATTCTTGTACTCTCGCTTCGAGGAGTACACCATGGAACCTCCGAAGATATGTGGAACATGAAGATCGGAATCTGGGTATGATGAGTCCGAGTCCTGAGTAGCTGCTTCAGTGACCTTCTCGACTACACGTACTCGCTTACACTTCTCCAATGACAGTTGTTTTGCGAGTGACTTTTTGAAAACGAAACAAGCTTCTAGGGAGTGCTTGTCTGATTTGTGTATAGGGCACCATATTTTCTTTGTATCGTCGCCTTGTGGGTCTGGGTGCTTGGGTGGGTCCGCGTATTCTACTGCGAGGACTTCTGTTTGAGCTTTCCTTTTCCCACTCTTGCGACTCTTCTTCTTGCTTGACTCAGGTGCGTCCTTGGCTGGTTTCTTCTCTCCCCCCGTCTTCGGCTTGTCGTTCTTGCGTCTCAGTGCGTCGTCCGCGTGAGCGCATCGATCTACAATCTCGAATAGCTTTCGAGCAGTTGTGATCCGTCTCGTCGCCAACTCCTGGGTGGTGTAGCGATCTCTGACACCAGTCTTAAAAGCGCGGATCACAGAAGCGTCGGTGATCTCGGGGATCGTATTTCTGCACTCATTAAAGCGCCGAACGTAGTCCCTCAATAATTCACCCGGATTCTGTGTCAATGCGTGTAGGTCGTCTTCGATCGCGTGGCGCTTGTATGTTCCTTGGAAGTTAGCGACGAACTGCTGCCACAGATCTGCCCATGAAGAAATCGAGTATGGTGGGAGGTGGACTAGCCATGAACGTGCAGATCCTTTCAACACCGCTGGCAAATAATTCGCCAACGCGTTGTCGTCTGCTCCGGCAGCGTAGAGTACTGTGGAATAGACTTGAAGGAACTCCTCAGGGTTAGTGCTTCCATCGTACTTCTCTATTGCTCCCGGTCGAAATCTCTCAGGCCATCAGACATCTCGTAGAGCACGACTGAAAGCTCTACAGTCGCCGCCGGGGGCGGTGGGTTGTTGGC
This sequence comes from Oryza meridionalis, assembly GCA_000338895.3. Classification (NCBI taxonomy): domain Eukaryota; kingdom Viridiplantae; phylum Streptophyta; class Magnoliopsida; order Poales; family Poaceae; genus Oryza; species Oryza meridionalis. The sequence goes on along the minus strand of CM002535.2, from coordinate 10,343,734 downwards.
GATCGTATGTCCTCCGTGGATGTCTGTCTGATGACGAGGATGATGAGGATGACGATGATGACGATGAGTCACTTGGTTCCGGGGTACGATTACGAGGATGACATCCAGGTTCTCGCGAATCCTGTCGTCGCCCACCGTTGTTGTCCCGACGGCGATCTCCGTCATCGTCATCGTTGTGGCGGCGTCCTCGACAAGTATCGCCCGGCATCCGTTGTTCGCGATCATCGCGTTCGTGGCGGTTGTGGCAGTTATCACGGTCTTGGTTCTCACTCGGGTGTCCTCCTCGCTCTTTGTTCTCCCGACGTCGTGAAGAGACGCGATGTCGGGAACGATTTTTGTTGTCTCGCGCGCGTCGTGCTTCTCGGCGGCCATTCTAATGGTCACGGAGATCGCTGGTGCCGCGAGGTGGAGGGGTGGCTTGACAAGGTGATGCCCGCTGCCAAGGTAGTTCTCCATTGGCACCACCAATTGGCGGTTGTTCTGTCGGTACTCCGGCGGCGGCCTCCTCGAACGCGTTACTGAGGTTAGCCATTGATTCCCATAGTCGTTCTGTCCACTGTGCGAGATCATCGTTCAGAATGGGATCATAAGGGGCTTCCCTCAGTACTACGTTGATGGCCCAGATGTGCTGGGCCGGTGTAACCACTTGATCCTCCACTTCTATGTTAGCACGCGCAGACGTGCTGGTCTCATCGATAGCAAACACATCGCGTGGTGTACTCGTCGATGATGAGGCCTGGTCTTCGAGTGAGTGTAGAACCGACGGCTCGTGGGGATCGATGTCGATTACCCCAACGAATCGATCTGAGATAACTGTCGCTCCTCGTTCCTTGTCCGCATCTCTAAGAGAGATTTGTGACTGCTGGACCTTAGGAGGTGACGTCCTCATGGCGCTGAGAAGAACCTTGCAGCTTGAGAGGTCATGATTCTTTGTCTTGTGAATAGGACAATAGACATCATGGGTTGGAGAAGTACGTTGAATTCCACGCTCTTTGCAGGCAATGATCTCAGCTTGTACGTCGAGAAAAACCCAGCAAGCCTGCAAGGTGTGTTTCCTGGTTTTGTGGATAGGACACCAGGACCTTGTTGCCTCAGAAATTGTCCTTGTCGGCTCGTGATTCTCGTTGGAAGGAAAAGATTTGGCCGCATTAGGATCCTTCTCGGGCTCGGATGTCGTCGATGTTCCATTCTCCACTTCTAAGGGAGGATCCTTCGACATGGAGCCGTCCAGGGTTATAACCACGGCGTTCTCGCTTCCGGTCATTGATGGACTAGTCGAGATCGGCACCATGGTGTAAACCGGGAAGACGATTTCGCCAACCTGAATCCACACCAGCATTGTTGAAGTAGAAACTCCTTGGTTGATGCCGGGGTTGACGCTGTTGTCGACGAAGCTTGATGACATAGTAGTAGAAACTTGAGCACCAAGTTCCCCTACCTGGCGCGCCACTGTCGACGGGGGATACCCGTAGACCGGATATAGAGGGTATTAGGGTACACTGGTACGAGGATCTACGTAATACGACATCAAGCAAATAAAAGACAAGGATTATACTGGTTCAGGCCCCTTGATAGGTAATAGCCCTAATCCAGTTGGTATGGGATTATACGATGGAAACCACAGATTATAAAGGGAATAATAGAACTCGATGTTACCGATGAGACCGTAGTCGAGTTGGTTTGACTAGATCACCTAGCGACTTGGCTCCTATAGGCTCCGACTTCGTAGGCTGTGGTGGTTGTGTTGGCGGTGAGATTCGATACCTTTGGTCCTCCCGGGGGGTCCCTTTTATACCACGGGTCAGTCGATCTCCAAGTAGAACTCAGAGATATCGGACCCCACACGATATAGTAACGACCCAGTTCTGTCCGAGTAGGACTCTTTCCATCCGTGGACTCCGTTTCTGTTACGCGATGGATTTCCTTAACATGTACAGGGAACATCCGTATATGTGTAGGTATACCGTATCGGTATACAACATATATCCAAGGGTAGAGGGTATACCTTATCCGTAACCCTAACACAGGGGTACACAAGGAATTTTCTCTAGAAATATAGATTATAGGTGTCGGTTTTTAATTAACCATCACATAAAGTACATCATATGTGCTGGTTCTTTTAGAAAACCTCTACACATGGTATTGGTGTTGGTTTTTCGTATTGAACCGGCACCCCCAATAGTTTCTCTTTTTTGAAAGGTGTCGGTTCTATATTTTTTTCAACACTCAGAGGTGAGGAAAGGTTCATAACCAACACATATGAGTCGATACTTATGAGGGTTTTTGTGGTAATGTAAACCAAAAGTGCCCCTATTATGTGCTGATCAATTGAGAACTGAGGATAAGATTCATGACACCATGTTAAAAAAGACTGAAGATGGAAACATGGTATATATTGTTTAGAGGGAGAATAGGAGATGGGATCACCTTAGATCAACAAGATACTTTATGTACATATACACCAGGGTACTTATAGTTAATGTATTTCTGAGTACTATAATATCATTGGTGTGATACACTAAAGTATTATGGGATATCCATGAAATCACCTATGTATTAGGCGTTTAGTCAAGAAAAACAAACAAAAAGAATTCAATTCTAGAAAAAAAAAATCTAAGCAAAACAACACCAGATCAACAACAAACTACCCCTTTGGTTAGAGATGTTACTGCATGTTCTCACCCCCACCCACCCCCTCCTCCCCCCCTCTCCCGAAAACAAGCAATACCCAAAATCCTTCAATATATCTAGCTAACTCAAATCAACAAGCAAAACTACATCCGACACCACCTATTCCACAAACAACATCATGGCTAGAATCCAAATCGCGTAGGACAACAACAAGCTTCAATCATACACCATCTCCACATTGAAGAAGGTCCTCACATTTCACAAATCGAGTCAGTATGGCAACTCTTCGGAATCATACACAAACTAGCCTGAGAAATTACCTCTAAAAGTGATTCAAAACCATGAAAAAAACCAATAAAAAGCTCATTGATTCGATTTACCATCTCCGATAGAAGAAACTCATTGTGCATCACAAATCGAGTCAGCAACCAGAGCTACCGCAAATCAAAGAAGCCTCATGAGTCATCCTATCAATCCCTCCGTCTTGAGTGGAGGCGACCTTCCACGATAACACGGAGCTTGGTTATTTTTTACCACACGGATCCACAGTTGCATGGCATTCTTGATAGCAGTTAGGCTATATTAGGCTAGTAAACAGAGGGGACAGGGTGGGGGTTGGGAGGACTATATAAGATTCGTAGCTTTTACCCTGGGGGTTTATACCATCGGTCACCTAAAAAACTCTCACTCACTCACTCACTTAAATATCCTATCGGCCACATACTAAATAGCCGAGTGTTATCTTAATAACCCTCATTAAAATATCAAGTCAGCCACCTAAATCTTTCTGACTGATTATAGGTTTTTTATTTTTGCTTGGACGCTTGGCAAATCTTAAGATTCTAGTAGTGTACGTATAGTATTGAGAAGAGAAGAGTTGGATAAGAGCAAATATGTGGCGTGGATGAGAAGCACTGGACATGGTCATTCAGTCATCCTGTCCAGACATAATGCCTTCCTATGGTATTTCTGATATTATTTAGTTTGGTCATATCCATCTTGGTACCCACTACAAGCAATAACTCCTATAAAACAGCCTCTAGGTTAAGCCACGTCATCATCACCTTACAGCCGTTGGATCAGTCATTCAAGTGCTATCTTTGTTCGATTCATGCACGAATGATCAGCATGCAGTGAGTTAGAAAAGAGTACTACTATACATCCGATCCTATTGTTTGACCGCTGTCCGACCCTGTCGTATCTGCCAATCAATTTACTCCAACGAGCCAGCTGCTCTCCAAGTGGGCCAGAGCAAGGAGCAGGTAAGTACTGGTCGGATACTAAGTCGTACACACCAGTCGGATGTGTAGCAATTTTCGTTAGAAAAATGGAGTGTTTGTTGTGCCGCAGATTTAGGAAACTGACTGGGTTGTGTTCTTCCCCTAGTTTTCCCAACCACCTTTCTCGTTTTCCACACGCACACTTTTTAAACTGCTAAAGGTGACTGAAGAGCCTATATAATAGCCATCATGCTTTAATCAGTGCCCATTCAGAGCTTCATCGACTAAGAGCAGGTACAATAGCAGGTTATAAGCCAGCTGCAAATATATTTTAAGAAGATAAATGAGAAGAGAGAAGAGCAGCGAGCTACAGATTTGTAGCCAGCTGTAGCACGGACTCCAAGACGCAGTGTATGATAGGTGGGATCAGGTATTAATAGTATAGTATGTAACTATTGCATGAATAAGCTATTAGATTAGCTATAGATAAATTGGAGTTAGTAATTGGCTATACTATTAAACTTGCTCTAAGCGTCGCTCACCGTCCCTGGAGTTCAAGAATCAAGATCATCCTTTTGGTTTGCCGCTGGTTGAAATCAATGACATGCTCTCTCACTCTGATGGATTCAACTCTGTTCAATAGCTGGAATTGCTTTGCCTCATATACTCATCATCGATAATTGGAACAATCGTTCGAGTGAATTGGCGTCGTTGCTGGATGGCAGACTCTCGTGATAGGTAACCAATTTGTCATCCTTCATCAGTTCTTTTCAAGATAACTTCATCCGTTATTTTTTATTCCGTAGCTGGCTCAGATTAAGCGTTTTTTTTTTTTCAAGATAGCAATACAACATGCCATCACAAATATTTAGCCAGAACTTTTACAGTGTTTGCATTCCAAAAAGTGTAAAGATCCAACGCTCCTCAATCACAGGTACCATGTTAAAAGTATTTAAGTATTGATATAGGTATTTAGGTACTAAGGATAAAAATATAATTTTGCTAGTAGAGTGAAAAGGTAGAATTGTCCTCCAAATTATAATAGGTACCGCATAGGTACGCTCTACACGGTATCAGTGTATCTTACACGGTATCAGCGTATCTTTTACGTGGTTTCTTGAAGATTTACGTTGTATTCGAGTTAAGTCACCGTAGTGTTCTTTGATCTTCTCTTTTGCGTAGATTTCTCTAGATTTACATTGTATTGTTATAATACATTAGTAGCCTAATTATGTGAATTTTTTCTACATTTACATTTTGTTCCAACGAGCACATGAAAACTCATACCTTAATTCTGTTAAAAATTATAGTTTGTTTCCAGCAAGATATTTATATTGTGTTTCAGAAACATGACCAGTTAAAATATCACCCAAGGTTAGCATCAATTTAAATTATACATTTTATCAATTTATGATACTTGCTTCCAATTGAACATGCTATGTCAAGTTAACCAACAACATACCAACACAAGTAGTCTGACTCATGGTGAGCATGCTCACAAACACCAATATCATACCCGCTAGATAAATATGTCAGACAAACTTCATCAACAACAGCCTTTTTACAACAAAAGGTCATAGGTTCAACAACAGGCTAACTCTAATATTAGTTCAACGCATAGCATCTGTACCATTAGCCTATTTACATTCCAACATTCGCACATATACAACCAAAAGGACCTTAGGAGTATTCTAACATCGCCGTGAAACGTGCTTCCTTGCTGTCCGCTTTGTTAGACCTACCTTCTTAGGAGTTTCTGCACTTGTGATATGGGTGTCTGCACAAATCTGCACAATAAGACAAGAGGAATCAAATTGCAGCCTATATATAATGCTACATCTATAAGGCCAAACTTAAAAAAAAATAAGGAGTTGGATTTAGGGGACAATCTATTATTTATAAATTATTTATAAGTAGAATTAGCCAACTACATTGGGAAGGCAGAGTCAAATAGTCACAACCAATCAACAAAATAGTTGAGATGACGACACAGCGACGGTGTCTGGATTTATGTCTTGATCTTTCACGGTACCAAACAAGAGTACACCAAAATTAGTGTCCCTCACCAATAAATATATACTGTCCAATAATCACTATATGCAATCTGATTTCTAGTAATTGATCAAGCTGCTAATAGATGCATGTGTGTACTGAAACTTTGACAATCCAGAAAATGACTCATGATCCAGTAGCAGTAATATCGCCCAAGAGAACTTAATTTGGTATACGTACATATTGAAAAAACGATGCCGAAAACAAATCGGCCAGCCTCAATGCCAATTAACAGGAACTAGACTTACACTTAAATAAACTAAACACAAGATCAATTGTATGTTCTTCCACCCGTGCTGAGCAAACATGATGACAAGAGAGGATTCCAACAGGAACCAAGGGCATACCCAGGAGATGATTCTCTGGTCATGCACCTTACTCCAAACCTCAGTGGCGGCGACGACAATACGTCAGGATGACTGCATAGCTTGGTGAGGGAACAACCTCGACCAACGGTTTCAGTGAAAGAAGATAAAAATCTAATCTAATCTAATCTCATCGGTACATGGCCAACTTGGCCTTATACATGCACCCAGGGACCTGGTTGGAAATCCAACCGAGTAAAAAACTCCAAACATGACCCACAACAATTAATTAAGGAGATATTTAACTGCCTAATAATCACCTAGGACTCGAATAGACCCAAATAAGCTGACTAAAACAACGCCAAACAATTTAACCTATTAAAATAATACGGCAAGAGTGCTAATGAGTCAATTAGCAGTAGCTTTAATTCCATCCTATGTATTAGTCAATTATATATGCATGGTGCACATCCATCTTCTGTTTGCATCTTCTCTACAAGCTTGCCTTTCTCATGCACTACTTTCTTCCATGAATTTACTGTATCAGCTGGAATTTTAGTTTCTCTCGACTCTTTTATGTATTTATTTTCTCAAGTCTCAAAAATTAGTAAAGCCCCAATTTATATAGAACAATTATTCGCTTTCCTGCATGAATTTTCGAGAAGACTTGTAGAGAAAAATTAATAATGGAACCATGGTCTCATCATGAACAGCACATGACCTATGAAAATTTTAGTATAAAGCGAAAACTATAACTCACAGAAGTCATCGCATTGTTGTTGGGGCTAGGTGCTGTGGATGGCATTGATGTGGTAGAGGTAGCACCATACATGGTAGTTCCCCCTTGTTTGTTTAGTCTTGCCGATCGGTTATTGCAAACTGTAGCAAAGATATTCATTAGCCGTATGGTGTTTTTTGAAGCTTCTTCATGCATCTTGAGCTCAGCACAGTTCACAGATACCCTATAGTCATGATTAATGGCTGCATGCTCGTGGCCGTAGTTGGTTATGGCCTTTTTTACCATCTCCATCTCCTGTGACGCATAAATCAGAAACCCATGTGTATTAGTTGAATGCAGAATTGTAGTATTACTTACAAGGTTATGTTAATCACCTCAAAGGAGAAGCTTCCATTATCCAATTGCCTAACTAGATCAGCATAAGGTCCAAGACCAGCCATATCGACTGTTTCTTTATATGGCTCAAAAGCTTTAGCATAACAGGTGGCTTCTACATTCTTTAGCTCGTAAAGTAAAATGGCTTAGGAAAAAAAATAAGGAGCATGTCTATTTAAATGAGATGACATTGAAGGAGTGGTCGTATTACCTTGCATGATCCATAAACTGCATAAAGCCCAGATCCCTTATCAGCCTTTTTAAATGGTTTTGCTGCTTCATCTGTCCAAAATGCCACCCTAGGCTCTCCCCATGGCACATTACATCCAGGTGCATCTACATAATCTAAATACAGTAGCTGCATTTTTAGGGGAAATAAGTAGTGAGATGTTACAGTACTAAAAAGAAGGCGTAAATAAGATATTAAGCATGTAGATATGTACCCCGAGAAAATATGTGGATGCTGAAATCCAATCAATATTTTCTTTCTTCTCAATCTTGTCCTGCACCTGCAGCGCTGCATTTCTTATAGTTGAAAGCATGTGCTCAGCCCAATTGTACTTTGCAATGTTGTTAACATCCAAGCAAACATTGGCATATTGCATACTAGGTTGGTTTGATGTTGTTGGGGCAATGATCTTGCACAGAGTAATCAACATAAAAGCTATGAGGGATACCAAACACAATGTTGACACATCTAGGATTGATTGGGATTTTACCATTTGGTAGTTCTATAACGTCAGTTAACACGTTATAGTGTTGCAGTAAACATATTCCAAGCTGCTTGAAAACACTTGAGCACTTAATGTTTAATAAGCCTCCGAATCCTAATATTTGAACCTTTTCTTTCTGGTCAGGACGTCTTTTATGGCTACACTGAAGTCACCCGGACTGCATCTTGAGCCCACCCTATGCTGCACAAACGCTATCTTTCATCACACATGGCAAGGATTTAAAGTATAAATTGTACGGTACTATGTTACTCCTCATATACTATGGCTTATAGTGAGGGGAAGAAACTGATGTACTGGTAATGGATGTCTTTTGGCTGGGGTATTTTGCTTACTTAGTGACATCAGATGAAATGAATGCAAGATAGTTCCTAATAGTGACCCATTATCCACTGGCTTCCTTATAGCAGTTTTCTAAGCATGAAATCAATAGGAAATGATAACAAATACATAGATTGACATAAACATACAGTTATGATAGGAGAGCCGGCATAATCCCCTTTATGTTTCTTCTTCTTTGGTGGTTTGGAGGCAGAAGTTGAATTCTTTTGGGGAGGGGAAACAGTAGGTTTTGGGGATTGCACAGTTTTCTTCCCCTTCTAAGTGTGGGCATTGATATGTAGATTACTTTGCAGGTTAGCTGAAAATAGTCACAAAAAATGAGGTCAGCTAGCCAAATTCAGTATTGGACAAAATCAGAAAACAGTTACTTCATAGCACACTGTACAATTTCTAGATTTTTTTAATGAAAATTTGTGGATTACAACTCCAGACATTGCCAAAATTGAATCAGTTGTAGTTCTATTAGCTAGCATATGGAACTGAATACAATAGGCAAACACAATCAATATAGCCAAAATATATAACCTTTGCCTAGTGATATCTGTCGCAGGTACTCAAAATCTGTATTATTGTAATTTTCGTCATCCATGTCAGCCTCATTTTCATCACCAATCCTCCCAGCTTTAGTAGTAACCGGTTCCCGCGAGACCAACGAAGAAGATGGAGGTGTGAACATAGGACCTTTCTGTTGATCAGAAGCACATGCCTGACTTGCTGTCGCAGATTCGCTCGCCACACCCGGATCTAGCGATGAGCCAGCGAGCACCATCGATCTGGTCATCGGCGCCATAGACAACCTGGAGAAGAGGAAGATGGCGGCCAATCCTCACCGCCACTGGGGGCGGCCCCTCACTGGCACCAGCGGCGGCAGCCCCTCACCGGCACCGGCGGCGGCAATGCCATGGCCAGCAAGATGCAGAGGCGACGGCGGGTGTGAGCGATGGGAGAGAGGAATTTGGCAGTGATGGCGGCGCCGGGCTGCTGCGATGTGTGCGGGCGGAGAATGCGACGGTAGAGAGGAGAACGGGCGTCGATCCCCTTTCCTATGGCCCGATCTACAGCTGGGGCAAACGTGGCAGTTTGTGGGCATTAATAATGCTACCAAATAAATCTGTAACAAACTACAACTCGAGAAATTGTTGAATTGGGTTGGTTACCTCGCGCAGATTTTATTGGGCATACCTTGGATCGATTCCACTTTGCTACATATTTTATTTATTTTTACTTTTTAATGTAGATTTTGTATCCGTTTTCTTTTAACATATCTACTTCTACTTCTACTATATATCTCTATCTCTATCTCTACTACTTAAAAAATAAGAGATGCTTTATTTTTACTTTTTTAATGTAGATTTTATATCCTTTTTCTTTTAACATATCTACTTCTACTTCTACTATATATATATCTCTATCTCTATCTCTACTACTTAAAAAATAAGAGATGCTTCCATCGTCCGGCAAAAAAACCGGGCGAGCGAGAAAAAACCAGGGCGACAAAAAAAAATCGGCGAAAAAACCAGACGAGCGAGAAATCCAATCCAAAAAAAAGGGCGAAAAAAATAATCCGATTCCGTAGTGCCCAAAAAAGGCGAAAAACAAAAATATCCGTGAAAACAAAAAAATTAGCGAAAAAATAAAAAAAAAGTCCGACTCCTATCCGATTCCCTCTCAGAAACGAAAAAAAATCCGACTATAGATCCGATTCCCCCGAAAAATAAAAGGCGCCACTCCTTTTGAGGCCGATATACCAGCCACCACTCCTCTCGGTTTCAATCTATACTATGATATCTCTCAAATCTTGGTGAAACAAAATGATGTGCCGGATTGAAGATCTGTTTACAAAAACGGAACCTACAGGTCGAGAGCATTCCTTTTTATATAATTTTAATTTTTGAGTTTGTACTTTTGCATTTGAGCCCATTAATTTTTATATTTACATTTGAGTCCCTATAATCTCACAATAAGGTACTTGAGGTCGTTTTTGATAAAAATAATAATAAAAGAGAGAGAACAAAAGCAGAAAGGTGCAAAAAAGAAAAACAACAACAACAAAAGTTATGTTTCCCCTAAGGGCATCTACAATGTTGTCTAAAAGTAGTCCATAGTCAATTATATATTCTTTTCAGCTACCTAGTCTCATTGTGCAAGTAATCTATAGCAAGGATATAGCAAAAGCTATCCATAGCACTATGGGTAGGCAATAAGATAATAAAAAAATAATAGTTGAACAATAGCACTGTTCACAAATGTTAAACAACAAATTTAGTAACCCTGTATGGAGGGTACGGGAGTAGCGACACTGTAGGAGTGCTGATTTTTTTTACCCTGTATGATAGACATGTGATGCGCCTTTGATGTATAAAAATATATACAGATCTTCCCAATGTACTCTGATAGCTCGAGGTGAACGAAAATATCAATCACAAGCATGACCAACCATCTGCTGGTAAATGGTAACGAACTGTCAACTGTGCAGATGGATTTAACACTAATCAAAGCTACTGTACCAATCAGCAATCGAACATGCCACATTATTTTGGTTTGTCCAGACCAATTAATTAATCAGCAATACAAATATTAATTAATCTACTGCTCTATTGAATTACATTGCGTGACTTGTGAGTGCATAGAGTTGTGCAGGCCGCGTGCCTTGAACCACAGCGCCATCGCCGGCACCTTCCCGCACGCTCTCGTCCGGTCAGTGTCAGACAGGTCGTAGCACACGTCAAACAGCAAGTCGCCGGAGGTTCTTGATACATGCACTGCATGCTGCGCGTACGAAATCAGGTCACACTACATCCAGACGGGGACTCGGGGAGAGTAGGTGCCCGCGCGCTCGTCACGGGAGTCACCAAAACAGATGCGATATGATGCGGCTCGACTGCTCCGGTGCATGTGCTCCCGTGTCCCGTACTTTATTCTCTTAATTTACGTATTCTCCTTTTTTTTACGCTCTTTCCATTTTCCATTTTTCTTGGCTGTGCATCCTTGCCACGACCTGCGAGTTACCACATCTTGGATTGTGTCACGTCGGAAAACCACCTCTTGAGTGCGTCAGTTTATTGGGCAGAAATGAAACAAACCTCCTAATAGCACGTTGGTTTACTCGGCAGATAAGCGCGTGCATGCATACAACGGATTGCATTCCGTTCATGAATGCCACCAATTACGGCAACTTCCACTCTACAGCCCAAATATCTAGAGCCATTTGTTCGCCTTTATATTTGCCTCGTATTAGACCCGTAGATTCATTTCACAACCCAAAGGATAGCCGTCAAGGCGTCAACCATGAAGCCTTCCTCCGGCGACCTGAACGGCGGTGGCACCTCCGCCAAGCGATCGCAGACGGATGTGGCTAGCCAACAAAATGGAGAAACACTAGATGGTGTTATTGAAGATGAGGTAAGCTTGCAATGAATCATGGCTTCATTGTTCTGTTGTGAATCTCACGTGCATGTTTCTCCCGATTTACATAATTTTGTTAGTCATTGAAATGAGTTTGTGTTGATCTACATAATTCTTGCCATGAATCACATGCAAGTGTCTCCCGATTTACTTACTTTCGTAAGTCATTATATGTGTTGGTGTTGATTTACATAATTCTTATCGTGAATCACATGCATGTTTTTTCCTGATTTACTTAATTTTGTGAGTCATTAAATGTGTTTGTGTTGATTTACATAATTCTTGTCGTGAATCACATGCATGTTTTTCCTGATTTACTTAATTTTGTGAGTCGTTAAATGTATTTGTGTTGATTTACATAATTCTTGTCGTGAATCACATGCATGTTTTTCCTGATTTACTTAATTTTGTGAGTCGTTAAATGTGTTTGTGTTGATTTAGATAATTCTTATCGTGAACCACGTGCATGTTTCTCCTAATTTACTTAATTTTGTGAGTCATTCAAGTGTGTTTGTGTTGATTTACATAATTCTTATCGTGAATCACATGCATGTTTCTCCTGATTTACTTATTTTTTGAGTCACTGAAATGTGTTTGATTTACATAATTATGTGAGTTATTGTAATATTTTTTTCCTTTCCACAACTATTTTAGATCCTTGCTGCGCGGCATGGTGCAATGACAGTTGTGTGCTCCCCTAGCAGATTTGTCCAAGTAGTTCAAAGTTTATCACCTCACCATCATAGGGAGATTCGATCATTAGGTTTCGGCGGCTTATTACACATGAAAAAATCAGTTCTTTATAGAATTATGTTGGTTAAGATTGCTAAACGATTCAACTTGGAAAAGAATAGTTTTGTCATAAGGGGAAAATATATCCCAATAAACCTATCAGATGTGGAGAAAATTATGGGTCTACCTATCTTTGGAGAAAAAATACAAGTATGCAGGGACGATCCTATCAACAATGATTTGCTACATGTATATAAAACACCAGGAGAGAATTGTATCACTTTGAAAAGTCTACAGACTGGCATCTTATCCTCGAAGGTTCCTGATGACCACTTCAAACGACAGTTTGTGTTATTTACAATAGGACGACTGTTGGCACCAACAACAGATTACAATGTTAATGCAATGTACTTGGCACTGGTCGAGGATGTGGAAAAGATTTCCAAGTATAACTGGGGAGATTTCACCATGCGACATTTATTGGACTGCATTTCTACTTTCAAGCAGCATGACCATGTAAATCTTCAGGGTAATCTTGCCCTTCTGCAGGTATATTGTACTATCCAAGTGTGATCAACTCAATTGTCAAAATTGCATACTAAATGTTTGTTTAATCTCATTCTTTTTTTTTGAAAAAAAAATAGTTCTGGTATTGGGAACACGTCCAATCTTTTAGCCGGCATCGTGTTACTTATTCTCCTCATGTAAATCCAAGGATGGAACGATGGGATGCAGATAACTCAAAAAGAAGATTCGATGCTTTCGATGCCGATGGATTGGATGGAGGCTTGGTATACAAAAACTGATATGCACTCTGTACATAATATTATTTTGCGTCACTTTACAACTTGCACTTCTTTTTTCAAGGTCTTTGTCAATCTACCCCAATACACACCTGGTGGAAAAAGCCAAGAAAAAGATCCAAAAACTGCAAACAAAAGGAAGCCTGACCCACCAGTGACACCATCATTCACGCCTCAACATGTAAGTTGAGTGTGTTATTTCATTTTTATATGACATGGAACAATTGTAACAATTGTCTTTATGATTATAATAGGTTCCCAACAATACCAATGAAAGCTCTGTTTCTGGAGAGAAATCCAATACTGACCATCAGGCAGGACATTGTTTCATCCCATCAATTGTCAATGAAGGGCCCCATGTTGTCATGCAGACAGGTCTTCTTGGACATCCGTCACGGCAATCTTTAATCCCTTCAGATGTCAGTGTAATGTTTTCTTTATTCTTTGACAAATGACTTACAAATATTTTGTCACACCCTAAAAATCCTAAAGTTATAAATTATTGTTTAAATGGAATTATCAGAAAAAGATTTTAAAAGCCTGAAAGAAAAGATTTAATTGTAAATAATAAATTCCAATATAAAATTGGGCCAGATAAAATTTAATTAAATACTTTGCTTAATTCTATAATTCCTAGATTTTTCTGGGATTTATTTGAGCTAAGGAAGTATTTTTAATAAATGAAATTGCATTTCATGAATTATTTAAATCGAAAAAGGTTTTTAAAGTTCTCTTTTGGCTTTGGGCCGAAAGTCGGCCCAAAACCTCCTCTCTCTCTCTCCTCAGCCCAAGCCAGCCCAGTCCGCCGCAGCCGCCGCGCGTGCGCGCGCCCTCGAACGCTTACAGGTGGGGCCCGCCTGTCGGAGCCGTCGTCTTCGTCGCGCCGCCCGCGCCCGAACCCTAGCCGAGTGCCGCCGCCGTCGCCCTTCCAAATTCGGCCGCGCCTTTCCGTTTCCGGGGCAATTGATTGAGGGGAAAGGAGCCCCGTGATCTCCTATATCTTTTTCCCTTTGGAATCGATCGCTATCTCGGTTTGGAAATCAAGGATTCGAGCTCGGATCGGATTCGGCTAACCCTAACCTTTCCTTCGCCGTCGCCGGGCCGCCGCCTTCCGACCCCTTTAAAAGGATCCCCGAGCTCCCCTCTACCCGTCGCCGCCTTCGCCTTCGCCTCTCGTCAGCCGTAGTGCCCTAGCGCCGTGCAACCCTAGCGCCGCCGTCGCCGCCGTCTCTCCAGCCGTGCGCCGCCGTCGCTCCAGCCGTGCGCCGCCGTCGTTTCAGCCGTCGCCGTCGCTCGGGAAGATCACCGTCGTGGTCGCCGTCGCGTCGCCGTCCTCGTCCCGTCCTCCGTTGCCGCTGTAGGCCGCCGGAGCACCGCCGTCACCGTCGACCCGAAGACCGCCGCCGCTTCAACCTCGTCGCCGTCGCCGTCCAGTCATCTTCCGCCGTCGTTTTGGTCACCGGTAAGTTCGCCGCGTTGCCCGCATCGTTTCGGTGCCCTCCGTTCGCGCCGCCGCGCCGTCGTTCGCCGGCGGGCATGCGTGCCCGAGCCGCCGCCGGTGGTGACGTCATCGCCGACGTCATCGTCGCCGTCTCCCGTGGACCGCCGTGGTCGGGATAGATCTCGACCGTCCGTTCGAGTTGGATAGATCTCGGCCGTCCAATCTCGTGAACCGCCGCCGTGGACCCGGTCCACCGCAAACCCTGGCCGCTGACGCAATAATCCCCTTTTTCCTTTTCAAAAATAATTTATTATTGCGTCATAATTCAATTAAAATTTATATAAATGATTTAATCCGATTAAATCTTTAAAAATTCATAACTAATTCATCTTAGCTCGGATTTAGTTGGTTCAAGTCTCTAAATTTTTCTAAAATTGAGATCTACATGTTAAAAATATCCACATGTACTGTTCATGCTTGCTTATGTGCTGTTTTGGTGTTTTTGCTCTTTTCTGTTTAGAATCCGACGTTTCCAGAGAGTCCGTTTTCGCAGGAGAAGATTTAGAAGAGTTCCAAGGCCAGCAAGGCAAGTCACACAGATCCTAATCAATCCTTTGAGCATGTTGATCCAGTTTAAAGCTATTGTTTCTATTCAACTATTGCATTTATTTTCGAATGTCATTGGGTGGAATTAACCTATTGTTTGTTATAGCCCTTTTGTTATTGATTACCTTGTTCTTTGATACCTTGGGTTATTATAACTTGACTAGTTGAGCTTTATATTGGTTCGACTAGATGTTAGGTGTAATTGCTTAGCCATGCTTAGAAACTTTAGCACACTAATGGGATAACTTATGATCCACTATTATTTAATGATGACTTAATGATAGTTCACGATGGTCAATCGTGATTGGTTAATTAATTAATTTGCCAACTAAAACCTGATAATGGTGGGTTGTGAGTACATGGTTTTGATGGTCGTGCTCATGACAATTAAGGACCGGTTCACGAGTTTCGGTTGTGAAACATTAATCGTGCCAACCACAAGCCAGCGTGGGCAACGGCTTTATCTTTTGTATAGCATAGTTCATTGCGGAGCACCAGACTGAGAAGTGGCGGAGATAAGCCCACGGGGGTCGCTGGGGAGTCCATGCCTTGTTTATAAGGGGGTGATTATGATCCAGGAATGGTGCACTGTGGTGGATTGTGTTGTGCGAGGGGTATTGTCACAGCTCCTTTCCGAGGTACCATGGGGGTATCAAAGCACATGGTGACATGTTGTGGGGCTGTGTCTTGTGGGTACAGTGGTACACCTCTGATCAGAGTAAAACTATTCGAATAGCCGCGCCCGCGGTTATGGGCGGGTCTAACAATGTCTTTCGTGATTAGTCTCACCCTTCACACTATAATGAAAGATGCTATAACTGGTAATAATTGATTATCTCCTGGTTTGGAATGGTATATTCCTGGTTTGGAGATAGAACTGTGCAGCCGGGGTTGGTTGTTCAGAATGGTTGGGCCTATACAAGAGGGTATGTTGTATAGTGTTGGATTAATACTGTTTAATTAATACTCTACTGTTTTATTAAATTCTGAAATATTCATTAAATGCTATTTATGCAAAGAAGCCTATATTATGCCATCCGTGGTTATCCTGTGCACTTGCATATTTGCTGCGTGGCTTGCTGAGTATGTCATATACTCACCTTGCAATCATTCATCAGAGGAGGAGTTCTACAGTGATGCTGATAGTGTTGAGGATTTGGCGTAGTCTTTGTCAAGCTGCCTGTAGAGTGGAGTCGTCTGCGCTGTTTATCTTTATTTTCCGCTGCTTAGATCTTTATTGTTTGAGAGGAACTATCTACCTTTGTAATGACATTTTATTCGCCTATTAATTAGAGTAATGATGGTACTCTATTATCAATTTGTTATTGTGTGCCTCGGCTGATTCCTGGACGAGGGTTTACACACATGTAAGCGTTTGGAATTTTGGATAGAAATTCCGGGCGTGACATGTTTTAACAGTTGGTGATAAAAAAACGTATATGTATAAATATTTGTATGTAGGTCAATACTATACTTCAAGCCATGACAAAGAATCGGATTTCAACTGAGAGGATGATGATGGAAATGGACCACTGACTTTGTTCAAGGATTTTTAGTCTAGAAGAACAAGTGACAGAGATGAAAACAAATGGGGCACATGGTGCTAAGATGTCAGCTTTAGAAGATGGTTTAGAACAATGCAAAAATGAAGTAAAGGTATGCGTTCTTTGCAAAGTTTGGTCTACATTTAAATATTATATAAAGTACATACGCAATAGAGTATTCTGCAGGCTTTTAAAGTATCAGCGAATGAAAATGGATTTGCAAAGGTTGATTCAAATTATTTGAAGGTTAGTTGTATACTCTAACATATGCACCATACGCGAGCTCTTATACCGGCCTTATTATATATTCAATCCATCTAAATCCTCTTCTACTGTATTTGCACCTCCCATAGGGTGAAACCTTTCCAGCCAAAACAACGGAAGGGGAGAAGAAAGATACAAATCAGGACACAAGTGTAGAGCATATTTCACATCATAATGACTTGCAGAATTGGCATAGTCCTAGTAGATGCACCAATTCTTTGAAGCAATTTGACAAACTTATGGATGGCATTGACGAGATGGAAATGGGCTCCACGATGCTATCAACCAAAAATATTCTCCGCAAGACTGGTGGTCGTGACATTTACGATGATACCCCAATACTCAAAATATTCAACTTCCGTAAACGCACTAACGAATCGATGGAACATCTTGGTCAGTGCTTATCCTTACAATTCCTTATTTATATTTTGTGTTGGTCATTTACATGTTCTAACTTTCTTTATCTTTACTTCCACAGGTTTCAACGATGACTATGTTTTGACAAAAGAGGATAATGAGGCAGTACAATTGTAAAGAAAAGTTATGACTATGCTGTGGTTGTTGACATTGAAGACGTTCTGCTGACTAGTCATTTTCTACGTCCAACCGTCGATGGGGGTTGGATATATGATCATGTGAGTGGTATATTAGGTTGTGCTTATATTTCATGTGATTATAATTATGCATGCCATGTTCATGCTTGCGTAAATTTTCCAGGTGATTGATGCATATGCATACATATCCAACATAGAGAATGACAAAGTAGCCGTAGTTTCAACGAAGCAGAGCCAAAAGTTCCTTTGTGATTTTGGTGGGTTCGATGCAAAATATGAACTGAAATGGGTCGACAATATCGGCGTGAAATGTGTAACAAGAAATATGGTACAGTTTAGCTCGATTATATCATATTCATTTTGTTTCAATGAAATTGATATTTTATTATATGGTCAAACCTGTAGGTATTTGTTCCATTCAATGTCATGACAAGTCACTGGAATTTATTAGTGGTGAACTGTGAGAAGAAAGAGATTCAAATTCTAAACTCTATGTATCATCTCTCGTTCCTGTCAGACGATAAAGTGGAAAAAATATTGGTAACCTTTGTTTATTACCATGTTAATTCACTATACAGTATAGATTCAATCAAAAGTTGCACTTTGGTTCATTACAGGTAGATGCCCTGCAATCGTGTGTTGAGACAGCTGTCGAAGCTAGCGTGGTATCAATAATGGACTCCATAGACATGACAAAATGGCCCAGGCGCCGCTACACAGACATACCACAACAAAAAGATACGTAAGTCATCTCGCTGAATATTTATATTAGAACCATTAGTTGAGGTCAGTTGATAACTGTTGGTCCATATTTTAGGCAATCTTGTGGTGTGTATGTCATCAAGTACATGTTGACACGGGATGGAGATCAAATTGCTGAGGACTTCACTAACGTATGCCCTACAAACTTGTTTTCTTATGTAGTGATGCTAAAAATTTAATCGTGAAACCTGACTAATTAATACGTTTTGTTCTACTTTAGGAACAAATGGATATTTTTCGTGACAAGATTTGTTCAAGGTTGCTACATTCAGAATGCAATCGGGAACGAAGAAAATCCTACAAGAAGCCTATCACGGTTCGAAATCCTAACGATCTAAATTTATTCCTTCTAGTATTTTTTTTCTGACCTGTCACTAATTAAATGTCTACTTTACGTTCAACAGCAATCTGAATACTTGGCTAAGATGAAAGAGAAACTGCAAGATGAGGATTCTGATGATAATGTCCTCTTTCTCGGCACCGCAACAAGATCAGCCAATTATTCCAAAAAGCGTAGTATATTGAATGACCCTGGTACAGAGGGCAAGGGAAAAACTAACCTCCAGCTAATGAAGCGTTCCAGGGCTGACAAGAAGAAGGAAAACGAAGGAAGTCCGTCTACCATTGCAGACAGAGTGCAATCACACCGAAGACTCAAGAATCCCAGCCAGTACAATAGGAGCCCTTATCTTCAGAAATAAGGGAGTCCTTATCTTAAAAAATAGAGCAATAGCAATAAAATTTTCTGCCATTCTGATGGACTATTTTTTAATATATTTATTTATCCAATTACCTGTAATGAAATATTTATCTATTTCTAGTGTGAAAATACATGTCAATTTAATTTTAAATTTGTGATAAGTCACACCATACAAGTATATATTCAAATATAAGAAAACCATAAAATTTCATATGCACCTTTTAATTTAAAGTAAATCAAGCTAGCTTTAAAGTCTATATATATATAGATGTTTTTAGATTTGATTAAAAGAGTTGTATTCAGGAGTTGATTTCTGGTTTTAAATACAATTCAAATTAGATCTAAAAATTGCATACACAGTAAATATAACCGATTTATAATATATGTGAAATTGTAACATAAAGTCTATTTTGTAGATAGTACAAGGTATCATACGGGAATTATGGATGAACTGGCTACTCAGTGATATTTTACCAATAATTCGTGTTCTTGTAGGAGACAAAATGTAAATCTGACAAGAGTTGAAGCATCGGCTTAGTCTGTTTCATGATTTAGGGTCATTTGGATCTAGCAGTCAGCCAATTTGGCAGCCCATTTTTTAGGGAAGGAAAGTTGTGCTAGCGAAGTTTCTTCGACCTGGTTCTCTGTTTCGCCAGTGTTTAAGGTCCCATTTAGTTAAGGATTGTGTAATCAAACCACTATTATTGAATAAAGTGCTAGCAGGTTCCTCTAAGACCTAGCATAGACTGATCAAATTTTAGTACCAGTGTTCATATTAAACAATGACGGTTCTGTCCACCATCCATTGTGATCTCAAGGATAGCTTCCCGCCATCGAGTCGTCATGGTTTTCTGAGGACGTCCACCTTCCCTCCTCTCAGGAAGTGGCTCCATCAGCATAGAAATCATCATGCAACATCCCATCCCACACAAGTTAAGAATTTAGAGTCTAGCCAAGTGTAATACACGTCCCGTGCTCAATAACCGCGAGCACGGCTATTCGAATAGATTGGGTTTACTCACACTGCAGTGGATGTACACTTTACCCGCACTCCGCGACCGCCCAACACATGAGCCTCGTCCCAACACATGAGACATGTCACGGCAAAGCTTTTCGATAACCTCGCATTGGCAGTACCCGCTCCATGAACTTTACATCCTCATGCACTCTACGCGTACACAATTTCTAGCAGTGAGAGGAGTTCTGGCGCACCCGGGAAGGAAAGACTCACACAGGCATTAAGTTATAATTATGTTTAAATTCTCACATGGCAGTCCTACCGATGGCGACACCACGGTAGACACCCGCCACACGGTTCTACCAATGGCTGCCCCACCGTAGAGCCCCTGCCTCACACATCAAGAAACCACTATGCATGGATACTGCCTCTGCTCAGCTATCTATTCCGCTAGGTCTATACCCATACGAGAAGTGCGGTTGTACGGGGGTCGTTTCATGCTTAACTTCATGGCTCGGTCCTTAATTGACCGGGGACGGTACTTGCCTTTTCCCGGATACCACCCAAATCCTCCGTCCGCCCCAGTCGAAAACAGTTGTTTAATTTCATTTCTCTTTTCATAAATCATGTCATCAACATCATGGCAATGTGGTGCTCATGTCTCCACATGCCGCATCTCAATTACCTTCCCAAAGGCAATTGCCCAAGCATAGAGCATTTTGATAATTATGAGTATGCATGATTCTAGAATAGCGTTGCTAAGCAATTGTCATAGTTGACTAGGGACTCATACGTAAACATGGTTACGAAGGAATATGGGGTAAACAATAATCAAGGCATGGCATAATCACAAGAAGGATGTTTATCATTGCATGCAATTTTATTTGTAAACAAAACAATTTCACAATTGGGATCAACATGTTCAAAGAGTAGTGATGACTTGCCTTGCTCAAAGTCTTGCGGTTCTGGACCTTCGCTTGGGTCAGTAGCTTCCTCGGGCTCTATAGTTACATGCGAAAATGGATTTGAATTCGGTTAGAATTCAAATAAAAATCCAAGTAAATCCAAATGAAAGTCGAGTGCGGAAGTTGATTCCTTTATATTAACTTTACTATTCGCGAACTACGGCAAACCCATTTCCTATGTAAATTATTAGTGAATATAATTATTTCGTTGTCTTAAGTTTTTAATTTAATATTCCCAAGTATTATATCCATGTAATAGGTTAGAAATTTCTACCACGAGCTAAATATCGGACAAAATCCTAGAGATATTATACGATTTAATTCAGTTTATGATTAACCGATTAAGTATTCTGTACGTCTAAAATTACTAGTGATTAAATCCGAACTTCTACCGTGAATCAATTACTTGTAGAGATTATCCAAAGTAATCTTTAATAATCTATAAGATTTCGTTTATTAGTTGTTGATTACATTTAAATTACTACCGCGAATTGATTATTTATAGTGACTACCCAAAAATAACCCATAATTTATATTAAATTTTTGCAATCCTACGACGGAAAATTAATCTATAATTTAAATTCTAATTTTTAAATCTTCTAAACTCTCCTAATTTCCCTCTATTTATACTATTACTATCATTTATATTTATTTATTTATTATTATTATTATTATTATATATTTTTTTCTTTTATTTATTCCCCCTTTTTTTTCTCTTTTCTCTCTTTTTCTTTTTTCCCTCCTTTTTTTTCTCTCTTTTCTCTCCCTTTTTCTTTTTCTCTCTTTTCCTCTCTCTTTCTTTCTTTTTTCTCTCTCTCTCGGCCGACTCCCTCTTTTCCTCTCCCTCTCTCCCTCTCGGCTCTCTCTCACCCGAGCGGCGGCAGCGGCGGACGCGAGGGGAAAGGAGGGCGGCTCACCGGCGGCGGCGACGGTGGCGACGGTGACGGCGGCGACGTCGGCGCAAGGCGCGGCGTGGCACGGCGGCTTCGTGGCGGCGGCGCGGTGGTTCTACGTGACGGCGCGGCGGCGTGGAGGCGGCGGCGTGGCGGCGTGGAGTTGAGGAGAGGGGGGTGAGGATGGGGGAAAGGATGGAGCGAGGGGGGGAGATTTATAGGAGGGGGGAAGAAGAAGAGGGGAAGGGGCGGCGGCGGCGCGGCAGCGGGGCGACGCGCGGGCGGCGACGCGATGGCGGCGTGGGGCTCGGCGCGGTGATGCGACGGGCGGCGGCGCGGGGCTCGAGGTGGGCGACGCGACGGAGCGTGGGGCTTTGACGCGGCGATGGGACGTTGACGGCGACGGCGACAGCAGCGACGCGACGGGTGGCGAGCGAGCGGCGTGGCAGGCGGGGCGACGCGACGCGCGCGGCTGCACGGGGCTCGATGCGATGGAACGGGCGGCGCGGCAGCGGCGCAGGGTGACGGCGAGGGGACGGCCGCACGGCGGGGCGCAGGCGCGAGACCGACGGCGATGACGACGACAGCGGTGCGGTGCGGCAGCGGCGATGGCAACGGTGCGCGGCGCGGCAGAGGGGAGACGAAGCGGCGCGCGGCGCGCGGGGCACGAGGCGGTGAAGGGCGCGAGGGCGCGGGGGCGAGCGGCGATGGGATGGTGGCGCGGCGGCGAGCGGCGCGGCGGGAGAAGGGACGGCGCGCGGCGTGGCGCGGGGTAGGGTTAGGGCTAGGGGAACCGCGTCGAGCACCTTAGGTGCAATGAACAGTGCCGATTTCCAATTTTTCTTTTTTTTTAATTTTATTTTTATTTATTATTATTATTATTTTATTATTATTATTTTTATTTATTTATTATATAAATTTGATTCTAAAATTCCTAATATTTGCATATATAATTCTTACCCAATATTTGTGTTATTCCCACTAATAAATTCATCCTAAATTAATATTGCTCACATTCTTATATAATTTATTTACATCTTTATGTAGTGTTATCTAGTGTTATTTAAATCTTTATCCTAAGCGTACTTGTTGTAGAAGTGAATTCCTTCATCCTCACTATTGAATGTCTTGCTGACAATTTGTTGGTACTCCAACAATTCCTCAACCGATATCCCTGTATCCTCCATCAGTGCTTAAAACCTACAAGAAACAACATTTAATTTTTAGAACACCCTTTACCATCTTGAGTTAATTTATAATTTTAGCTCAAATTGTACATAGCAAATTGCTTTGTATAAACAAATCTACAAAAGCTAATTTAGTGTACAACTAATTTGCATGCGGTACATACGAAAGAATAGTGCACTGCATTAACAAGAACTAAACTATGTAAATAAGAAAATTCAATATGTGTCAATTCAGGCCCTACCCAAGTAAACTTAGGGATCCATGAACTCAGACTATAACAATTGCGTAAATAAGCATAGGAGATCTTACCTATGCACTTGTTACCTACGTGTCAATCAGATTATGTCTCATATTCAAACACAAGATAGTGCCAATGCTTCTCCCTCAATTATGTCACCAAGCAAGTTCACCTATTCAAACCCCAATATGAAGAACATATTAGGATATCTCTTTTTGATCCCTTGTACGAAGAAATTTGTGAACTACATAAATAACTAATCAACTACGTAAATAAGCATAGGATATCTTACTTATATACGCACCCGTACATGTCAATCAGATCTTGCCTCCTGTTCAAACGCTCAACCATGCCAAAGCTTCTTCCTCAACCGTGTCTCCTCGTGGGTACACCCGTTAAAACACTAGAAGAACACCATTGGAGAAGATCTCGTTTAATATACCACAAATTGACAAAAATTCTAAATCCCTTATATAAAGAACTTATGAACTATACATAAATAACTAATCAACTCTGTAAATAAGCATAGGATAATTTACCGATGCGTTAGGTTGACGTCGACCAGGCGATCTAGTCTCCTCTTCAACCCTCAGCCATGCCAAAACTTTTTTCTCTGTCTCCTTTCGGCGAACCTGTCTCCTTCCGGTGAAATATCCAAACCCTAGAACAAGAACGAACCCAAGGGAAAGAAGAATGGAGATGCGATCTGTTACGGATCGATCGGATTGATATCCGTGATTTACTCTTTTCTCTAATAGCTTACCGATCTGGATACTGACTTACCGATCTGAATACTGACAGATGGATGTTAGTATTCAATTAACGTATAATGCCCATGTTTTACAAGTTAATTACTCCACTGCCATCATGTTACAATATTTTTGTTCCGTACCTTGCCCCTCTCTTGATCAACGGTTCACGTTGTTCCACCTCCAAGTACCTCCAAGCACCTCGCAAACACCGTAAAAGATCTCTTTTTCATTTGTATCCAAATTACCCTTTTATTCTTCCCACCTATGTACCCATATGAATACTTAAATACCTTTTGCGTGGTAACTTTTATTGTAGAGCGTTGGATTTTTACTATTTTTAGAATGCACACACCGTAAAACTTCTTTGTTTTCTGTTGCAACCTTCAAGTATTTTTGCAGCCTAACTAACCTTGGATGATCAGATAAGAAAGAATACTTGCCTGAAAAGAGCCGACCAATACAGATTTAGGCCATAAAATTAAAGGAGAGCTGATTTGGTCTTAGAAAAAGTATATTAATCGATTGATGATTAGTAACACGTGCACATAAGTTAGTTTCTGAGACATTGGAGAAAGACAAATTATCAGCATAATTTGAGAGATCGCATAGCGTATTTGAGTTCTCAATGGCCAACTGCAATCCTCACCAGTAAGCGCACAACAATACAAGAGGAGAGTTTAGAATATGTTTGTCAAAATGTATATCCAAGTTTAAGTTGTTATTTAGGTTAAAATGCATACCCGAATCCCTAATCTCGGTTTAATGTATCGTCCGGGGTCTAAAGCGCGAAAGACAGAGCTCGAGCGTTGACGTGGTCGCCTATGGTTGTGTATTTTACTGAGAACACTTCCACTAGTTGTGTTTTTTATTCTTTGATCAATGTGGATCATGAAATAACTTCTTCCCTTCCTCTGGTCGTTTGCACCGGATAGATGTGGCTGTTAGGTTGGTTTTAGTTTAATGCCCTATCAAAATTTTAGCAGAATCTAAGACTAAGACTTGTTCGGAATGAAAGGCTTAAAAAACATGAATAAGAAAAACATAAGAATATGGTAAGAATACACGTTTAAACATAGGACTTGAAAATACTATAGGAATATATAGATATTTGGATGAACCACGAGAAAAACATATGAAAAATATAGAATTATAAGCCTAATAATGATGTTTAAGCCTTGCATTAATGGTATCAGAGCTTGATTTGTCTTGATCCTATACGAAGGGGAACTAAGGCCCTATTTGTTTCATCTTAAAATTATTGCTATTGAGCCAGATTACTATAAGTTGGATTATAATAAGCCAAAATATAATAAGTTGTTAGCTATTTGTTTATCTGGATTTTAGCTGTTTGTTAGCTGTTAGCCACCCACTAATTAAAAAAGTACCTTTAGAGTGGATTTACCATATTATAGTAATATGGCTTATAGATTGTAATAATCTACCATAATAAGCAATCTGTTTGTTTCAGCTTACTCTTAATAATCCAAATTATAATAATCCTAAGTTGAGTCAAACTGGGCCTGAAACAAAAAGGTAAGGTTAGAATTTTTTTTAGTAAAGTATATGGGCGGTTCTTAAATTTGTAGGGGTGTATCGCTTAGGTCTTTAAAATCTCAAAATGCAAATCCAGATCACAAAACTTATCAAAGTGTGTCATCTAGGTTCCAAATCACCATATCATCTCTACTATCCTAGATGACGCTGTTGTGGTTATGGCATTGCCACACCATCTCTACTATCCTAGATGACGCTGTTGTGGTTATGGCATTGCCACACGGATGTAACGTGGCGTAATCTTGGCTGACAAATGGGACTCACTAAAAAAAATTTTCCTTTTCCTTTTTTTTCTTCTTTCCCTTTCCTTTTCTTTTTTCCTTTTCTTCTCCTTCTCTTTTTTTAAGAAAGGAGAAGAAAGAAAAAAAAAAGGAGAAGAAAAGATAAAAAAAAGGAAATTTTTTAACTGGGTCCTATTTTTCAGTCAAGATGTTGCCACGTCACATCCGTGTGGCATGTCATATCAGTGCCCTGTAGGGTCCTGGAGGGATTATGGTGATTTGGAACCTAAATGATACACTTTGATAAATTCTGGGATATCGATTTATATTTTTTTAAGTTTAGAAACCTATATGACACACCCCTATAAATTTAAGGATCTTTGCAGTTTATCTACGAAATCAATATCTCCTCAATTTTTACTACACAAGAATTCTCTGTTACGAATGGATGACAGATAAACTATTATAATTGGAATCCTCCTTTTCTTAAGAATTTGCGCAGATTATAATATGAATAAAGCCCTATTTGAAGATCGAGGATTCTCTGGTGTAGTAAAGAATTTGAATAAAACAGAGAATCCTCCTTTTCTTAACAATTCTCTGGTGTAGGCCCTATTTGAAGAATTTGCTCCGGGAATGCATAGAACTATTATAATTGGAATCCTCGATCTTTTGATCCGAATAAACCCTAAATAATTTGATAAGACAAATAAATTTATATGATACCAAATTTAATGATTTAGTAATATTGAGAGCTAGATAGAACCCAAATATTGAAGGTATGAATATTTTGGCATAAAACCAAACATCTAAATGGTGTTTCTATTGAAATTTTAAAAGAAAATATTAGGGTTAAATTTTGGTCGAACCCAAACTAACCCTAGAATTCCACGCCGTCGATTCGAGTACTCGATCTTCAAATAGGGATTTTTTTCGCCTTCCCGGCGCCTCCACACAAACCCCCATTCTATCCCTCCCCAAAACCACCAAAGAAAATCCTTGTGATCTCGCCTCCAAGATCGATCCATGTCGCTGGAACCGGCCTCCCCTTCCGCCGATTCCGGCGTCACCAGCCTCACCTCCACCGCCAACAACGTCGCCGTCGTCGGCCGCGGCGGCGACAGCGACGACAGCAACAGCGACGGCCTGATGGATGACATGATGGACGACATGATGGACGACATGTTCGAGAAGTTCATCGAGAAGAACGAGCTGCTGGACCGGATCGGGGCCCTCCTCGTGGCGCCGCTGCTCCCCGCCGCCACCCGGGCGCAGCGGCGGCAGATCCTGGAGCAGAGGGAGCGGGCGCGCGCGGCGCGGGAGGAGCTCAGGCGCGGCGTGGCGAGGAGCAGGGAGCTGACGAGGAAGATCAGGAGGCTCAAGAGGATGGCGAGCGCCGACGTCTCCGGCTACCCCGCCGCGCGGCGGGAGGCGCACGAGAGGGAGACGCGGCGGCTCGCCCGGGAGATCTTCGGCTCGGATGCCTAGCCTGGTATACTCTCTCTGATCTGATCTGATGGATGGATGGATTGGTTGCAATTTGCTTTGCTTTGATTTGGGAAACAGGGATATCTTCGGTTCGGAATTCGGATGCTTAGTCTGGTAATACACTATCTGATATCCCATGGATGGATTGGTTGAAATTTGCTTGCTTTGATTAGGGAGGCAATGCAATGCTGTGCTATTGGTACTAATTTGGTGTCGTTTTGAATGCTGGAAATTCTCTAGTACTAATTAGGCATCGTTTTGAATGCCGGAGATTCTCTTGATTTGTGGTAAAAACTTCTTGTTACCTTCAAAATTGGGATGTCACTGTGCTGGAGTATTATTAATGGGACTCTGCAGCCTAGTGTTGATTGAGCTTTTCATGATTTAGATGGGGATTTCTTTTTTAGTTCTTGTGGGTAGAAAACTAGTTTATTTGGGTGAAATATAGACAGCAATTGACCATCAGAAAACCAACCAAGAGACACTCAATCTCTCAGACTCTTACGTGTGCTATTGCCCTGGAAGGCTGGAACATCTTTTTAAAATTTAGTCTCATCTTTTTTCTTTCCTTTTGACATCTGACAATCCCAATTTTCTTCACTTCAAATTTACAAAAAGAATAAAAAAAGACAAGCTTATGTGAAAACCTTGTTCCAATTCCAAACAGGGTGTTATATAAGCTGTGTTGGCAACCTGGTTTCTAGAACGAGGCATCAATTGTTGGCTCCAGTGAGCTTTCACATTTTGTGGGAAATGCATGACGTGCTAATTGCCTACAGAACAAAATGTAGGTGTTGTAGTTTACACTTGTGCTAATTGCCCAAGTGATTTTGTCTTTTGAACTAATTGCACAAGTGATTTGATTGTGTTGTGTCAATGAGAACTCTTTTCAGAGCTCTGTTTGTGAAAAAGGTTTTAAAATGTTGAACCATGCTGAAAAAAAGAACTGGATGAATCGAGGCCCCATGCATCCAATATTCCAATACATATGTATATTATAATAATACCAAATTTGAACGCTACCTTGAGATATAACAATGTTGTCTTTTGTTAGTGTAAGATAAATTATACAAAATATTACATTCTACAGCATTTCTAAGACAGCCATTTATGTAGTGAAAACCACCAAGTAAGGAAAACCAAGGAGTAGAACTTCCAATAGTTGTGTAAAAAAATGCCCTTATTTTTTTGTAGTAAATGGAGGTCAAATTAGGCACATGGTTTTTTCAAACTTTTGTTGCCCTCCATCTTTTTGTCTGCTAAGTACATTGATATTGGCAATATGACGTAGCAAAAATGATCTTGATTATTTTATCTTTATTCCAGGCAATCACATCTATTCTTACTGCCAACTCAATTCTTGACAACAGAACCAAGAGGGTATTGTTGGCACCAATTTTGCCCATGATTTAAACATGATTTTAATATGTAGTATATTAATATTTAGCTTGTAATATACTGTATAGAGATGACCGAATGGATGAATAAAATCATTAACTAAATAAATAGCCATAATAATATACGGATGGTGTGAAATAAATGTGCCCCTAAATATTCACCGGCACGGAATAAAATGTGTGTCACTTGCGTGCCTTATAAAATGTGTAGCAAAAACCACTGCTTTATCTTAAAAAGGGCGTATGTGAAATATATAAAATATATTTAGATACGATCATCCAATAAATGAAATCTTGGGCTTCGAAGGTATATCCATGAATAACGTTTATCTAGCTGACCAAAAATAATTGTGCTCTATTCACCAGTAAAAAATAGCAATTGCAAAATACGCCTCCAAACATCAAAGCCATTACCTCTTTCTTTAATAGATGCTACCCGTTCTGATCAATGACTTGGAGGCACTTCTTTCAAGATGAAATCATCGGGACAGTCTATGATAGAGATTTGGCCTATGGCACCATATTTGCGTTCTCTAATTACAAGGAACACGTCCATTTAGATTATCATGCTGAAGGTCCCTCATGATTGAGGGGAAAATCCGAATGAAATTTGTACACCAATCAACTCAAGGAAGTGAGACTTTTCCATAACGGGAATCAGTTGGGAGCTGATAAGGATTTGCTGGCCACCGCCTCCCAGTCGGGATGGCTCGCCGCCATACATCCGCTCGCCTGCCTGGCCGTCACGTGGTTGCCGCGTTGGCGTCACGCGTGCGCCATGTGGTACACCTATTCCTGACTGCATGCGTCCATCCGGCTGCCCATGTGTGCCACGCGTGCTCCAGTCGCCTTGTGTCACCGACAGGGTGGGCCCCGCTTGCTGACGTTGGCCTCCAATCCGCTGACGTCAGCCCTCGGGCTTTAATGCGCAATAAATCATTAAGGTTTTTTTTAATATTAAAAACACAGGGAATCTTCTAATATTCATAACTAATTCATCTGAGCTCCGTTTAAGCCCATTCAAGTTGTAGTAAATTGATAAAAATGCCTAGAATCGAATTAAAATGGTCGTGTTTCCCTTTTCAGTAGTCTTATAGCATGTTTTACTTGTGCGCTTTGTTTGTCGCGTAGATTCTAGCAATTCCGACGTTCCAGTCTACTATGAAGTTGTTGCAAAGGTTCTTAGCACCAGAGCAAGGCAAGTCATGCATTCCTCATTGAGCATATAGTTCCTACTTTGCAAATATCCTGCTTTCTATTTGAATTGCACTATTTTATAATGTCATGTGGGATGGTTCGTATGTACTCGGCCATAGCTTGATTACCTTGTGTCATTGATAACTTGGGAACTAATATGATTAGATGCTGGCTTAGGAGATACTTAGCCATGCTTAGATCAACTAGCTCACTTTGGGGAATCACACTAATATCTTTGATCTTGATTAATTATGATGCCATTGGACATGTACTACCATGGTACTAATTCAACTAAAATATGACTAATGGTGGGTTGTGGGCGCATGGTTTTGCTAGACGTGCCCATGGCATTTAAGGACTAGTTCGCGGCAAACTTTGGAAGAATTACCGTGCTTATCTAGCTCAGTTTTATGAGGATGGTTGGAGGCACACTTATGGCAAAGTGGTAGGTTTGAGAACCCTCCTGAGTGTGGTCAATCGGATTGTGAGGGCCACTATTCTCTCGTTGTGGAAACAATGATGATATTGGGGGGAGTGGGTTGGCATGTGATTGATGCCATAATGCAAGGACGGAGATTTGATGTGATCAACCTCATGATGCAAGATATAGCAATCTCCAAAGGAACCTTTGAAAGGCATTTACTATGCTCCATATATTATGACGTTGACTCACTCGAAGGTTGACAATTTGTGTGGCCGTTTGACTCAACACAAGCAACACAAGCCTGGCCTCCAAATTACTACTCCTTGGTGGCCTCCAAATTACTACTAAAAGGGGTGTTCGAGTGAGACCTTCAACTTTTGATCATGGGGAAGGATCTACTATGGCTCAACATGCTCCTCCACCTCCTCCTCCTTTCCAAGGTTTTGGTGTTTACTTTTCCCCTCAATATGCTTATTTTGGAATGCCTCCACAAGATTACTTCAACCCGATGCTAGGGGCTATACTTCAACCCGATGCTAGGGGCTATAAATACCCTTATTGACAATATTTCAATGTTGAGCACCGGGCATGAAGCTATGTATGAGGATGTGAGGGGGTTAATGACCGATGTGGGGCATTTGAATGCAATAGTTGGGAGATTATCAACTTAAGTGGGTACTTTGGACTGAGGTGTGCGACAATTAGAGAGCTCACAAGCTTTTGTTTTCCATCATCGTCGGGATTCTTCTCATCCATCCATCTCGGCTTGTCCTCCATCTCCTCCACAATAATGATGCATTTTTGGTCTTTGATGCCAAAATGGGGAGAAGTGCTCCATGTCAAATTTTTGTTTGGAAGGGACTAGTGGTTACTCCTATTAATATCAACTAAACGACAAAAACACACAAGATACATAATATAGCCCATGCCTATACAAATATAGCCCTACCACTAGTCTCTTCCAAACAAAAAAAATAGACATGAAGCACATCTTCTCCCCCTTTTGGCATGAAACTTAAAAAATGCATCATTCTTGTGGAGGAGAGGGAGGACGAGCCAAGGTGGAATGATGAGAAGAATTCCGGCGACAATGGAAAACAAAAGCTTGCACACGCCGGTCCAAAGTACTCACTTGAGTTGATAATCTTCCAACCGTTGCATTCAAATGCCCCACATCGGTCCTTAACCCCCTCACATCCTCATACATAGCTTCATGCCCGGTGATCAATCTTGAAATGTTATCACTAAGGGTATTTATAGCCCCTAGCACTGGGTTGAAGTAATCTTGTGGAGGCAATCCAAAATAAGCATATTGAGGGGAAAAGTAAGCACCAAAACCTTGGAAAGGAGGAGGTGGAGCATGTTGATCCGCAGTAGATCCTTCCCCATGATTAAAAGTTGAAGGTCTCTAGCACCCCTTGGAGTAGTAATTTGGAGACGAGGCTTGTATTGCTTGTGTTGTGTCAAACGGCTACACAAATTGCCAACCTTTGAGTGGATTAACATCATAATGTATGGAGCATAGTAAATGTCTTGCCCCAAGGTTCCTTTGGAGATTGCTATCTCTTGCATCATGAGGTTGATCACATCGAATCTTCGTCCTTGCATTATGGCATCAATCACATGCCAAGCCACCTCCGAATGTCATTGTTTTTTTTTTTCCAAAACGAGGGAGCATAGTGGCCTTCATAATCCGATTGACCACACTCGGGAGGGTTCTCAAGCCTGCCACTTTGCCATAAGTGTGCCTCCCACCATCCTCATAAAACTGAGCTAGATAAGCACGATAATTCTTCCAGGGTTTGCCTCGAACTGGTCCTTAAATGCCATGGGCGTGTCTAACCTTGCGCCCACAGCCCACCATTAGGCATATTTTAGTTGAATTAGTACCATGGTGGTACATGTCCAATGGCATCATAATTAATCAAGATCTAAGATATTAGTGTGATTCCCCAAAGTGATAGTTGATCTAAGTATGGCTAAGCATCTCCTAAATCAACATCTAATCATATTAGTTCCCAAGTTATTAATGACACAAGGTAGTCAAGCTATGGCTGAGTACATAGGAACCATTCCACATGACGTTATAAAATAATGCAATTCAAATAGAAAGCGGGATATTTGCAAAGTAGGAACAATATGCTCAATAAGGAGCGCATGACTTGCCTTGCTCTGGTGCTATGAGAACCTTTGCAACAACTTTATAGTCGACTGGAACGGCCGAAATCTACGCGACAAACAAAGCACACAAGCAAAATAGGCTATAAGACTACTGAAAAAGGAAACAAGACCATTTTAATTAGATTCTAGGCATTTTTATCAATTTACCGCAACTTGAATAGGCACGGAGCTTGAATGAATTAGTTATGAATATTAGAAGATTCACTCAGCTTTTAATATAAACAGAAAAACCTTAATGAATTTTTGCGCATTAAAGCCTTAGGGCTAACGTCAACGAGGTGGAGGCCGGTGTCGGCAAGCGGGCCCCACCCGTTGGTGACACAAGGCTGCTGGAGCATGTGTGGACGGATGGATGCATGCTGTCGGGAACAGGTTCATCACGTGGCGCACGCGTGATGCTGACCCGGCAGCCACGTGTTGGCCACGCGGGCGGGCGGATGGACTGCCCGTGGCATATTACTCTTAAAGTGAACTTATTTTGGGACAAATGAAATGAGATAAAAATGAACTTATCATGTGACGGAGGAAGTAAGACCTTGTAAATCAATGGCTTAGATAATTTCTGTTGCCATCTCTACTGGTACACTAATACTGTAAAAATATTTGTTTTGTTTAATGAAATTGTGAAGTATATTTTTCAAGGATACTAGAGATTCAGGTACCTAATTTATTGACGGTAGTAATCATCATGTTGTTGGAGGATTTTATGATTTTCTGAAGTTGGATAACTGGTTTTATCATTGATATAGTACGCTCATAGCATCTCAATTATAGAATTGTATGAACTTATAAAAAAAATCCTTAGGAATCATCCAAGTAAAGGAGAATCAGTAGTTTCGGTTTGCTACAAGATTCCTGAATATTTTGGTCTGTCACCTGCACATCTTGGTACTCAATTTTCAATTTTAATTATGTATGCTAATTATAATTATTCCCTCTGCTCAATCATACAAAAAGAAACACATGCCCTGTGGAATATAATCTTCTGTTGTAATCATGCTGAATTTATATTTGTGATCATATCTTTGAAGAAGTCCAAGTGGTGTTATATAGATTTCACATAGATGTCTTTGTCGATTGTTTTCGCATGGATAATGTGCTTTGCTCAGTTTCCCTTTTTGTTTTAGATTTGACCATTGGATTGCATTTTAAATAAGTAGACCGATTGTTCCCTGTACGCGAGAATGGTTGCAGCTTGGAATGCATCTTCCATTTTTCACTTTGTTTTTAAAACTGAAGTGATGAATGACTTGTAAGAGTGACGCAAATGCAATGGCGATCGCGTGGTTTTGGTTAGTGGTTTTCAGTTTGTGACGGCGGTGAGCAGGAAAACTTGCCGGTGAGCTTTCTGGGCTCTTATAGGATCAGAGATTAATCCCCTCAAAGACAAAATTACCAACTAAATGAAATTTACACTTTATTACCTCTTATAAGACACTTTTTTCTTAATGAAACTTTTATAAGTTTTATCAAGATTATACGAAAACATAGCAATATTTTCAAGAAACTACTACCTAAAGTGTAGCGCGCGGTTTAAAACCAGCACGTCTCATGTACTCTGTTTCATCGGCGCACGTGTTGAGAGGGTTTGTAATTATTTTACCTCGCAATGTAAGTAACATGCCCTTCCTGTATATCTCATATTTTTATGGACCAACCCCCGGCATTTCCTGATTTTACGTATCAAAACAAATCCAGTGAGCAAGAGCAACGAGAGGTGGGTATAGGTGCATCGGGGCATCGGGAAAGCAGCAACGGCGTCGAGAGTGGAGGCCAACCACCGTATAGCGGCGAGCTGCTTCCTCAAGCAGCCTCTGCCTGTCATTGCGGCTATACGGCTGGCAAAGTTGGATCTTGAGGATTAAGGAAGTAATGATGCATACTTTGGTAAGAGATTAAAAGAGGATTAACGATGTTAAATTTTTGGCGAGAAGACATTCAATACCCTTACTCATTGCACACTTCCCCTATTTTTTTCATGATTGAGAATTTGCCCACATATAGCACACCAACCTTGCAATTTTGATAAACTTTTATCAATATGATAATTTTGACAGAAATATCAACAAAAATTTACTTCAAAATTTGACATTTTGAAAAAAAAACAGACAAGTCAAGCAAATTTCCTACGGCTTGTCGCCAACGTTGTCTCCTCCCACTACCTGGTTGAGCCCACCGCCACCGTTGCCTACCTATGCCAAGCTGTCGTCGTCGCCTCCTCTCACGAATCGACACCACCGCGGTTGCCTCCTCTCATCAAGCTGCCGCCACCACCTCCCCACGCAGAGCCACCGCCATCACCTCTCACCGCCGCCACCGCCGCCTCATTGAACCACCGCCGCCGCCATTGTCCTCCTCCCTGCTGCTTGGCCGAGCAGTCACCACCATCGTTGTCGCCTCCTCGACACGTCGAGCAGCCACGCCTCCTCCGTGCACCGAGCCGAGCTGTAGCCGCCGCCATTGTCCTCCCTACCATGACCTCCTGTGCAATGCCTAGCCCCCTCCAACTCGCTGCAGCTGGGTTGGGTGGCATGCACCTTGCAGGGTCGTCCCCGACAACCGGACGACTGTTGCTCCCCGCTGCCTGGCTGGCCCACGGACACTGCCGCCACTGTTTCTGGGGATTCGAGTTCGGGAGGTGAAGAGTCGATGCCAATTGCCCAAGCCTAGACGGACATCATGGGTTGGGTGGCATGCACCTTGCAGGGTCATCCCCGACAACCGGACGACTGTTGCTCCCCGCTGCCTGGCTGGCCCACGGACACCGCCGCCGCTGTTTCTAGGGATTCGGGTTCGGGAGGTGAAGAGTCGATGCCAATTGCCCAAGCCTAGACGGACACCAAGCAGTACTTGGATATTTTCTAGGGGTAAAAGGGTCAATCAATAATTTTAAAAATCATTATCTGTTTCTTTCTCTAATTCTTTACCGCGTTAAGTCCGATCCCACTCACTTCCATCAAAAACAGGGGTAAACGCCTCATTCGTTTTAAAAAAGAAGAGGGCAAAAAACGAAAACCCTAAAAGAAAGGGCAAAATCAGTATTCGACATCAAAGTAGGGGTAGAAACAAAATTGTCCCTTTCTCTTTTCTCCCTTTGTCAAATGCAACCTAAATATGTCTATTAGGGGCTACTTTGAAACGAAGATTGAGAGATGAATAGGAAAAACATAGAATTCTGACAAAAATTCAAGCGCAAAACAGAGAATTATAAAACACAGAAAAAATATATGAAATGATCGTTTCATTGGACCACACGAAAAATACAAGAATTGGATGAGAGAGATAAACTCATAAGAAACTTTGCATGATATTGGACCTCATGTTAAAAATCCTCCAAAACTTATATTAATTAGAACATTCCTTAGAAATTTGATAAGATTCAATAGTTTTCAATAATCCTTTGGTTCAATGAATCATATAGAAAACTTCCTATAGAAAAATTTATTGTTTCTATAAAAAAAACCTATATATTTTTTTTAAATAAAGGGGCCCTAATTAGTTACCTACTAAGTCGAATGTGCTAGACTCACTCTACCATGCGTGGCAAAGCCACGCGGTTTTTC
The DNA here is from genome assembly GCA_000338895.3 of Oryza meridionalis. Lineage (NCBI taxonomy): Eukaryota > Viridiplantae > Streptophyta > Magnoliopsida > Poales > Poaceae > Oryza > Oryza meridionalis. The sequence continues at coordinate 10,307,509 of CM002535.2, read as the reverse complement.
TAGTTTTCTCTTCAATTTGATCGGTTGGAGATGACAAAGAGATGATCCTGTTTTTATTTCGAATGAAGGGGACAGATAGTGTGATTGAAGGGGGATGGATAGTTCAGAAGGCTCTAGAATTTGGATGACTGATTTTTTTTAACTTTTACATTTTTTTCTCTGATGTTAATCTCAGATTTATCTCAAAATTACCAAGCCACGTGGACCTATAGGGTGGCCGGTAACTGGCCAGCTTGAGAGAGATAGATAAGTTCACTTTAGGTCTCTCAATTTGTCGGCCAATTTGATTTTCGTCCCTGAACTGAAAAACTAGATATAATGCACCCTCCAACTTACAAAACCATACAAGCGAGGTCCCTCGGCAGTATTTGACCCCGGTTTTGGCTAATGTGGCGTTTATATGGATCTTTTGATTAGGTCTTCATCCTACGTGACATTAACGTGGCACTTACATGGCAGTTTCATCCGAAAAAAAATAAAAAGAGCAAAATTGAAAACTAAATAATTAAAAAATATGCAGGGCCCACATGTCAGTCAAACAAAAAGTGGGACCCACATGTCAATGGGTCCCACATCCTCTACCTCATTCTCCCGACCTCTTCTCTATCCACGACTTCGCAGCACATCATCCTCCCAACCTTTTCTCTATCCTTGACTTCGCCACACCACATCCTCCCAACCTTTTCTCTATCGCGACTCCACCGTTGACCCGAAGTCCGTGGGGAGGCCAGCGAGCGGGGCGGGAGGAGGCGGGGACTCCGGTGAGGCTGGCGAAGAGATGGGTGGTGTGCGGGTCGATGAACCCTGACTTAGCGTCGTCCGCGTTGTTGTCATCATCCTTTACCGCCTCGCCCCTCGCCTGTGCCGTGGGCGCCACCTGTTGGATCCACACGTGGAGCACTGCCACGGTGGACTAGTCAGCAAGCACCACCCATCTCCCCGCCAGCCTCTCAGCCCCGCCTCTCCCTGGAGCCCTTCCCCTCCTTCGACTCTGATGATGAGGATGCGCGGGCGTGGAGTAGGAGGTGGAGAGGGCGATGAGCTTGCTCGCTTCCATAGTGCCGTCCCTCTGCTCCGCCTTGCCGCCCGCTCCGCCCACCCACCGCCATCTCCACCGGCGACGCCATGCTTCCTCCACCCTAACCCAGTGAGGCCCTCCCCTTTCCGGCAGAGCGGCGCTAGGACGGGGGCGGGGGCCGTGATGGTGAGGTGGCGTGTCCTTCTCCTTGAATCCGTCGCCATTGTCGTCTTCGGCGGTGATGGCTTTGCAGGTGTCGAGCAACACGACCCCTCTTCCCCTCCGCCGTAGCAACCTCCCATGTCGCTGGGGTTAGATCCGCTAGAGAGCGTGTCCCGCTAGGCACGGTGACAAGCGAGCGGAGAGGGAGGAGGCGGGGAGGTCGGCAAGCAAGGTGAGGATGCCGGTGAGCACGGGCGGAGAGAGAGGGTCTCGTCCCTCCCTGCCCTGGCCCTCCTCGCCGTCCTCCCAACCGTTTCGACCAAATATAGGGAAGGAGGGGAAGAGGGGAGTAGGAGAAGGGGAAGAGATAAAGAAGAGGGAGGATGAGGTGGAGTAAGTGGGCCCACTGACATGCAGTTTCCACTATTTTTTAATCTTAATGTCTCACTGATATATGGGCCCACATATTTTGTTTTAATTTTTTAATTTTTAAATTTGGCTTTGTGTGTCACGTTAGATTAAGATTGAGTCAAATAAGCCACACAGGCATCACGTTAGCTGAAACCGTTGTCCAAACCGCCTTGGGCCTATATTGCACTTGTTTTGTAAGTTGAGGAACATGTTGTGTCTGGTTTTTCGGTTAAAGGACTAAAATTGGATTCGGTGTCAAGTTAAGGGACCCAAAATGAACTTGTTCCTTTTTATAGTCCACGCCTAACACGATTTTTTTTCATTTTTAATTTTTTTAAAAATATTTACAGAAATAATCTATCGTCAAAAAAAATTACAAAAATAGACCCTGCTGCCCTAGTGGAGGGCGGCAAGCTGACGTGGCAGACGGAGGAGGGACGAGCGGTGACGGGCGTTTGAAAATTTTGATTTTTTTTGCATTAACACCCTTGCCGCCCACTGCTAGGTCGGCAAGGGGCCTCAATGCAAAAAAAGATACCCTTTTGTAGACGGCCCCTTGCTGCCCTCTGCCAGGGCGGCAGGCCTCCTCGCCTATGAAAGGCCTGCTGCCCTGCCCTCCCTCGTCATTCCTCCCCTCACCTCCACTGTAAAAAAAAAGAAGGGGGAGGAGAAGAGAAGAAGAGGCGAAGCCCTGCCGGTTTGAGACTCCGATTTCAGGTAATATTCATAGATCATATATGTGACTATTTAGTTAACTACTGTGTATTTTTTATAATTTTGTTTGAATACATGCATTATATTATCTAGGTTTTTGGTTGTACTACTCTATAACCGTATATTGTTAGAGATCGGTAACTACGTAGATCTGTAGTCTTTGTAGTTTTACATTAGCATACATAACAAGATATTACGTATTGCATGAAAGAATGATCTAGTTATTTCGTTGACAGATATGTCCAACAAACATATGTCTGTTACGGGCCGACTGGGGCAGATCTGTCAGAATTTATTTGAACACCAAGGGGAATTGTTAGACCGGCTGAGGAGTGTACCTTCTATAAAAGGATGGTTGATGAGGGGCTTGAGAGTTGATCCACAGACAAGAGACATAACAATCAATGTTGTAGTAAGTCGGGCAACTTAGGGTTTTTATTGGGAACTAATGCCAGTTGAAAACTCTCGAATGTGGAGATGGTATGTGGAGAATGCATTGCAACGCGGGTGGCCTCTAGCTATGGTTATGTTTGTTCACCCGAAGGATCCAAGTGTGCAGATGAACATGGATGATGGCGAGAGACCAAGTGCTGAAGTGAATGAGACTTCGGTGGAAGAGGTCAACGCACTAGAAGAAGGTGGCGTAGTAGCTCCAGTGGGCATTCAACCCGGTGGAGTGGCTGACGAGGGGGAGACTGTCGGTGCCATTGTGGATGAAATGGAGAGAGAGGATTCTGACAACGAGCTTGTAGAGGAAGATGATTCGTCAGATGATGAGGAGACCGATATTAATCCAGCCGAATGGGCTAGTGAGGATTTTTCTGGTCTGGTCGTCTCTGAAGAGGATAGTGTGAGATGGGAGTACAAAGATAATGAGGTTATTCAGGGAGCGATTTATGCTAAAGGAGAAGATATGAAGGAGGCGGTAAAGCATTTTGTTGTGTCACTTTATAGAGAGTTTTGGGTTGCCAAGTCCAACCGGTCACAATATGAAGTTAATTGTGTTAAGAAAAAAGATGGGTGTCCCTGGAGAGTGCATGCTTATAAGGGAAAATGGAAGGATTACTGAACAGTGTCAGTCATTACCAAGCATACATGTTTTCTACCTGGTGTTCAGAAATACCACAGGAACATTACATGTGTATTTGTTGCATCTGAGATGTATGCGTATGTCATCGATAATCTGACATATGAACCAAAGTCAATAATCCGACATATCGAAGAGACATTCAAGTATACTATTAGCTATGCCAAGGCGATGAGGGCCAAACAAAAAATAATAGAGATGAGATTTGGAACTTACGAAGATTTGGAACTTACGAAGCCTCGTATGACAATTTGCCACACCTGCTTGGTGTTATCCAACAAAGAAACCCTGGAAGCTGTTACGCAGTGAAGACATTCCCCTCAATTGAACATCCTGGCAAGACTGTGCTGCAAAGAGCGTTCTTAGCTCTACATGCATGCAAGATGGCATTCGTGCACTGTCGTTCTGTTCTCTGCATTGATGGGACATTCTTGACTGGAATGTATCGGGGCCAGATACTAACAGCAATTGTGGTAGATGGGAAAAATTAGGTATTGCCCTTGGCATTTGCTTTTGTTGAGAGTGAGAATACCGACAGCTGGTACTAGTTCCTGAAGCTAGTTAAAACAGAAGTTGTTGGTATGAGGCCCAATGTGTGCCTGATACATGACAGGCACACCGGCATCCTGCGAGCGATAGAAGAGTTACAATTTGGGAGTATGGATCGAGGATACCCTAGTGAGTGGGAAGATGTACAGAGTATGTGGTGCATGCGTCATATGGGAGCTAATTTCTTCAAGCAATTCAAGAACAAGGAGCTCATGAACATGTTCAAAAGGCTATGCAATCAGAATCAAGAGAAAAAATTCAATGAGCTTTGGAAGAGATTAGATGAGTTGATAGCCAAATGTAGTGATCAGCGTGCAGCGGGACCAGCGCCCACCGTTCCTGACCCTCCTCAAGCTCTTGGAGCTCTCCCAACAGATAGTCCAACATTGGTTAGAAGAACTGGAGTGGAGATTCGGAAAATTTCTCAGTGGATTCTACACGAACCAAAAGAGAAATGGGCCAAGGCTTATGACACAGGTGGTGCTAGATATGGGATAATGACAACAAATTTGGCAGAAATTTACAACTGGGTGATGCGCGGTGTCCGTGGACTCCCACTAGTTGGTATAGTGGAGTTCATTTTACATGGGACATGTAGGTATTTTAGGGAGCGATTCCTGGCAGTTCTTCCCTCTATGTCGAACAACATTTTATTCGGAACTTTCATGCAGAAAAAGCTAGAGGAGTGGCGTAAAAAGGCCATGAAACATCGAGCTCTAGTGCAAGGTAGCCAACAGCACAGGTTTGAGATACTCTGTCAAGATAAGGCAGGCAGGGTATCTACTGCAAGAGAGTGAAGCAGGAATGTGTTCTCAAAGCCGACGACACATGTCATTGCTCATGTGCAAAGCCGAAACTGCTCCACAGGCCATGCACCCAAGTCATTGCTGCGGCATCATAGTGTGGCATACCAGATGGAGTATATGTGTCACAATACTTCAGTAAGCAAGCAATATATCATACATGGAGTGGCGAGATTTATGGCTTCGCATAGCTGGGGAGTTCATAGAGACTAATGATCATATAATCAATATTCCTGACCCATCGAAGCTCCGAGGCAAGGCTGGAAGGAGGATCTCGTCGCAGCCGCAACAATATGGACGAGTCGGAGGCAGGCAGGGTGAAGCGTTGCAGCAAATGCGATGAACGTGGGAACAACTACAAGTATTGTCCTAAAGACAAGGAAAAACCAAGTGCGGTGGAGGCAGGAGTATCAGGATCAGCAGCAGATGGAGCTCGCCCTACGGGTGAAGGCAGTACCTCAAGTTGACCCCGTCCTAGACGTCATCGTGGAACGTCCGGCTACGTGGTGTAGTTCTTGTGTTCTATGTTGGCATGTGGCTTTGCTTGTAATTTGGTTCGAACTTTTCGATGTGTTTAGATTTCGTGATGTAATGTCAGACTTCGGCATGTAATGTGTTTAGGTTTCGTGATGTAATGTTAGACTTCCGCATGTAATGTCTTTAGGTTTCGTGATGTAATGTCAAACTTCGACATGTAATGTTATGTTTTGTTATATTATCGAACTCTACATATATGTTAAATCGCACTTCCTCGTTATGTACCCTTAGTAATGTTTGCTATCTTGTAAATAACCTGTACTTTTTGATGATTATAGTACTTTTTCATGATTTTACAAGTTATCTTTTGTTCTACATAACATTTTTTTATGAGTACATTACTATTTTTTGACTTGTTCTAACATGCAACACTTTATTTTTCAGAGATGGCACGTCAGGACACACCTGAGTTGTTGGACCCGGCGATAAATCACCGATACCAGCCTCACCTTACTGCGGTGCAGGGGGCTCAACTTGGGACGTTCCGGCCACGGTCGTCACGTGAGCGACTTATGGTTCACGACTCCTTCATTGAGAGGTATGAACATTGTATTACTATAAATTATTTGCACCATCTAAATTATTTAAATGACATATTAATTTGTTCTTGCAGGTTGCTTGAGGCTAGCCTCCTACCGTTGTGTCGGCTGGTGGAGGCTGCCACCGGCGATACGGACCCGACCAGATGCTGGGATGCGGACTGGTCCCTCCTAGCAGCTTTGGTCGACCGATGGAGGCCAGAGACGCACACTTTTCACTTCGTGCGGTAAGGTAGCCCTTACCCAATAGGACATATCGTACTTGTTGGGGCTACCGCTCGTAGGAGACGCTGTCGGGCCAGTTCACACGGGTGTTGACTGGAAGGACGATCTGACGGCATGTTTCGCACTAGTACAGCGCACACCACATCTCCCGCTCGAGCCGATGGCACACCACCGTATCACCGGACCTACGAAGAGGTGGCTGCTTCAGTTCACTGTGAGTTTTTTGTACCAAAATGACTAGCGTACTACCTATCTTAGTCGTAAGGTGCCTAACATTTTATCCAACGCTTGCAGGTCGACCAGCTACAGGATGAGACCAACGAGTACTCCTACAGCCGTTGTTTGGAGGCGTACTTGCTCTGGCTTTTTGGGTGGGTGATGTTCTGTGGCGGTCACGGGCACGCGGTCGACAAGGGTCTCGTGCACTACGCTAGGAGCATCGTCCACGCCGCGGTAGGCGAGGTGCCTCAATGGAGCTGGGGTTCCGCGTTGTTGGCGGCTCAATACCGAGGCCTTTGTGAGGCTTGCACAAAGACGGATCCTAGCGCAATCTTCGGTGAGTGCCCTCTCTTTATTTCTATTTGGGCAGCTGAGAGGATTGCGATCGGCCGCCCTGAGGTGGACCACCACCCGTACGAGGAGTCTTTGTACGAGCACCGACCGCAGGTCCACTACCCAACGATGGGTACTCTGTGGTGCCGTCGTCAGGTACGTTGCAAGTACTTGTTGGTATTATACTAATATTCTTAAGTTCATTGTACGCCACATCGATCTTCTTGTATTGCAGCGCCGATGGGCTCACGTCCAGGTTAGGCGGTCGTATGCTGAGTTTGTTATGGAGTTCGACCGCCTTTTGCCGACTGACGTAGTGTGTGAGCCCTACAGTGCCGCGGTTACCCACAGTCATGTGCCGTTGGACCTGTCCACACTCTGTACAAGGGACCAGGCGTACTGGATGACTACGATTCCGATAGTCTTCGACATCTGCGTTGAGCCTCACGCCCCTTACCGCGTGATGCAGCAGTTCGGCTTCCGTCAGTCCTTTCCAGTACCATTTCCGACGAGCGTCCCAGCTGCTGTTCACCGGTAAGAGCTTTCACTACGCTTTGATTTGTTGCATTAAAATCGACCTCTCCATAATAATTTGCTTCATCTGTTGATTCACACTAATATGATACATTAATTCGCAGGTACTCACGCAAGGGTCAGCAGTCAGCTAGCGACTGGCCTGTCAAGTTTGGGGCCTTTTGTTGAGGATTGGTTGCTCGCAACCGAGGAGGTCGTGGACCATGCGGGAGAGCCACACACCGAGGAGGCGTACTAGGCCTACCTACGCTGGTACCAGCCACGCACCCGTACTAGGGTCACCTTCGCTCCCGTCGAGCAACAGGCCCACACTGCGAACACTAGAGACCTCTACACCAGGCACCGTGACCAGGACTTCGCTCGTGCTGTGAGTACCATGCATCGCACCATTCCTTTCTCTTCTATTTCTTTCTCTTGGTCAAATGTTACGAATATTTACGTACAAATTAACTGTGCAGGTCGTCGACTGCAACAGGGTCGTCGTTGATGCTTCAACGACAATCCAACGTTTAGGCGCGGGGATTGGGGTACCCGTAGACGAGCACCTAACGACGTACACGCGGATACTGGACGCAGCGCTCTCGGTTCTCCGAGCGCTCACCTGTCGTGCTGCCGACGTTGCTCAGGGAGACGCAGCACCACAGCGGCCACACCGACCGACTGGTCCTTGTCCAGCTGCGCATGTTCCTAGGCCGACTCCCCCTCCCCACGGAGGTAAGCATATTTAAGGTTTTTTTTACATGCCTCACACATATATGTGAACCGATTGATCCGATTGCTTCAGGGTTTCGTGCACCATTCACCACCCCGCCTTCCATGAGTACGCCTCCTGTTATGCCCCCCACAGGTAGTAAAAGAACAACACTATATCGACAATCAATTTACATGCAATTTATGTCTTAACTTACAAGGATCTCGTTGTTGATGTGTAGGTTTCGGCCAGTTCGGTACGAAAAGGCCACCCACTTCTCCCAGGCTGCAGGGTCAACGTCTTAGGCAGCTGCGTCGGCCTCGCACTCTGCACAGTTCTGGCAGGACGCCGGGACTTCGTCACAGGCAGCCGGCACGTCGAGTCAGGGTCCACCACTGGACCATGCCGGGACCTCGTCGGAGTACGGGGTGGCTTCCGCCTTACTCTTCGACATCAACGACTTCGACTTCCAGGTCTCGACAGAGGACGTCATCGGCCCCTCACAGCTGGGAGGCGCACCGCCGGTGCAAACGCAGGATAAGTCGCCCTCCACTCTGCCGCCAGACACTCGTGCTACTCATGTTGTGCCATCGGATCGCTTCACGTACTCCCAGGACCACGTGCGAGCACAGGCCCGGAGGACCAAGCGTGGTCGCGGTGCAGGGCTGGGCCAGTAGAGCAGACTTCTCTTTGTTTATTTACTTTACATGCTAATATTGTACGCTTGTATAATGAATACGTTATTGCTATTCGGGTTTCGCATCCCTAAACTTCGCTGTTACTTTTTACGAAAGCACGATACCTTTCGGCGCATGCACGAGTACTTTCTGCCGCACCGATGCAGCCTCCTTTATTCGCGTGCGATATGACTGCGGAATGGCTGACCCTCCATGGCCCGCATACATCCAATCTTACTTTCGGCGCCATTCAGGCGTACCCACCATGGCCCGCGACGTTGACATGTCAAGGTTATCACTGCGATTTTGGTGCCTATATAAGTCGCCATAACGAGCGATGCCTCACAATCTTTCATAACTCAGTCACAATCAATACTCTCTTCCTCACTGGTTTCATTACAAATCCCACCAGCTTTCGTCAATGGCTAGGCGCCTGGGTGTTGAGAATTCGAACTGGCGTAGTGATCCTTGTGTATACCTACTACCACCTTGGTGCCAGTGGCCTCTCTGCCTATGCGGTGACCGATGCCAACTAATGGCTTCGATGAATCCTGATATTCGAGGAAGGCGCTTTTTTAGGTGCCCTAACTATAACCGTGAGGTATTTTATTATTTGCATATGCTTATTCATTTTGTATGGGCAATTGTTTTATTCTTCATCATACAACTCTATTCGTCAGACCCGCACTACGGCTTGCGGATACATCGAGCGGGTCGATACAGAAAATCCCGTTCTCGACCTAACCACTCGTTTACAAGAAGGACGCTGGTATTTCGCATCCGAAAGTACTGAGCAATACTTGCAAAGAAAAGCAGCTTACGAACAACAACGTCATGAACAACGGTGTGGCTGGCAGGAGCTAACTACGGCACTCCCTCCATGGGAATCCTGTCCAAGATGTAGATGCGGTGATCGTTGCCAGGTTCTTCGTTCCATAAAGCCTACGACTTTGGGTTGAAGGTTCTTTGTTTGTCCAAATATTCTAGACAATGATTTCATGGTAAGAATATATTGATTATCATGAATCCTTATTTTCTCACAACGTTTATTAACTTTGTTCGCTTCTCATCTATTCGTTTCTCACAGGAATGGAAAGGAATAGATAGATGTCAATATAGAGAATTGATAGACACCAGAAGGGTTCTAACTCCACCTAGCCGTTACTAAAGCGCGGTTTGAGAGAGGAGAGGGATTCTCACGTAGCGGTTAGCTATTATTGGACAACTTACCATATTGAAATTTGTAATGTCATGCTTCCTTGTCCCATTACTATATCGTCGTTGTGTTCAACTCTTGCACTACCTCCCTCCTAGTTCGAATATAATATTATCTATGTAACCACAATGGTCTTATCTATATAACCGCAATGGAACCAGATGTATCATATTCAAATTCTACTATTATTTCTTTATGTTACATAATTTTCCTTGTTTAAGTGTATATAATGTTTCTACGACCGAGACTGCGATATGCCTATATCAATTTCACGTCGAATAAGTTACAACGTAAAATCTTGCTTAAAATATGAAATTGCAAAACAACCGACTTCAATACATTTTTAAAAACATTATTAACAAGTTTTACCAATAAATAATTCTTTAATTATTATCAACATGGCTAGAAAAAAACATTTTTGTTGTTTCTTTTCATCTGGCCCCTTGCCGGGGCTGAGATGAAAAAAAAAAGCCGAATGCTTTTTTCCTGCTGCGTAAATTGCATTTCGCCCCTTGCCGCCCTCTGTGACCTAAGCACATTGCAAAATGCGCAGACGGCGCCGTCGAGCCGTCGTCTGGGTCTATTTTTGTAAATCTTTTCACCGATAGATTATTTCTGTAAATATTAAAAAAAATGAAATATGAAAATAATTCCGCCTAACACAGCTGGTTGAGCTTACCCAACTCTTTCCGACCCGAACGAGAGTTGGACCTCCTGTGTCTTCTGCTCCTGGCCCGTCTCTGTACAGGGTTGGTAACAGGGCCTGGCTTAGGATGCCATACTAAATAAACAACAACAAAAACTGTACTCCAATTCACTAGCAGTCCGGCGATGATCTATAATGATAAAAGGGCTGTTCAGATTGATCCATTTTCAATCATATTATTTTTTTAAAGTTATAAAAAAAGTAACTACGTTTAGTTTGTTATAAAACTTTGGTAAATACATAAGAAATCCTGTTAAAATTTTGGCTATATTGTCAACTTGCCAAAATTTGATAAGGTTTATTTTAGCTACAATCTGAACTGGCCCAAACACTTATTTTGTTTGTACGGTGATTTGATATCTTATCAACTAAAAAAGAGATACACCTCTTTTAATTATAATTAATGGTATCCACTATCCATACATTATTGGACGAACATACTATGCCTACATTCTTTCATGGGTGCCAAAGATCACACAAGGCTCAAATATATAGATATTCTTTTTTTTGGAAAACAAAATATATAGATATTCAGTCGAATATCTACGAATGCCAACATCGGTAGGTACACTCTAAGGCTGAGTTCTTTTCTTCTCTTTTTCAACTCACCTCTCTCATTTTTCATTTTTCGTGTGCACACTTTTCAAATTACTAAACGAGATATCTTTTTAAAAATAATTCTATATGAAAGTTTCTTTAAAAATTATATTAATCCATTTCAAGTTATTTTTAGCTAATAACTAATTAATTATACATTAATAAGCCACCACATTTTTTGTGTGGGGAGGTGGAGTTTGGTACTCCACACAACCTAATTCTTGAGAAACATTACATATATTTAAGATAATTGTAAAATGTATCAAATTTCTTAAAATATTAGTCATATGAGGGCCTCAATGCAAAGAGGAGTGTTCTTTTCAGATCATACATGTGGGAAAAAAATGAATTTTCTGTTTTCTTGGAATTAGGGGTAATATGGAAAAGTTTATTTTATTAATTCTTAAGAAGGTTCTACCGAATATTTTTACAAAAGGCAGCGAAAAGGTTGAAACCGATATGGGTAGCTGAAAGCGTGAGAAGCTATTGGAGTATTGATAAATTTGAGTTCAACCAAATGACACATTATACTCCCTCCGTCCCAAAATATAAGTATCTAACATCGACGCTTGTCCAAATTTGTACTACTAGATAATGTCCCATCCGATCTTACATTCTTATATTTTTAAATGAAAATATCCTAACCGATTCTAGATTTTATATTTTAAGATAGAGAGCTGCTACAAAACGGAATCCCGTTACAACGGGATAGACATATTAACTATTCTCTTACACGAGTATCACAGGTATCAGGTCCTAGGTATCACAGGTATCGGGTAACAGGTATCGGGTACCATGCAGCTGGTATCATAACAGGTATCAGGTATCAGGTAATGTCTCATAGAAAGGTATCCCGTTTTAACGGGATACCGTTGTCTAGGTTTTCTGTTTAAGATAGGCAGAGTACTTAATTTAAGTGTGCGTTTGACTTTTTGCTACTCTTATCTGGCAAAGCTAAAAATTGTGGCCATCAACAAAACCAATACCATCACACCATTACCAAATACTTTATCCGTTCCACAATGTAAGACTTTCTAGCATTATCCAAATTCATATAGATGTTAATGAATATATACACATATAAAACATATATATTAATCAATGGATGAATCTAGGTAGGTCCAAAAAATCTTACAACATAAAACGGAGCGAGTATATAATAATTCTAAAACCTTATACTCATCAACATTTTTACCGTACTCATCAACATTTTTACCGTACCTAAATCTAGCAATGCTAAAATACCATAATCAAAATTTGGTAGTCTTCCACTAAAAAAACAATTTTTACGGCAGATCAAACACACTACACACCCTTATCTATACTTTCTATATAGTTAGTACCTACTAATAATTATTAGAAGCTAAAGCTCAACATACAAACATGCCACATTATCACCCACTAGCAATTACTATTCTAACCCATTTAAAATCCCATGCAAGCATGCCACATCTTTACTCACTAGCAAATATTATTCTAGCCTATTTTTAATCACATGCAAGTATGACACACCATTGGCAATATTATATTACAGAGATCAACAAGTATGTGTCAAATCATCTTCCTCACAATATTTTCTCAACATTTTAACTTTCATCATTTTGACAATATTTAACATATATGCCCGTTCTAAACTCCAACAACATCCATTTTTTTCTCGATATCCGTTAGCACGCTTTTCAAACTGCTAAATGGTGTATTTCATGCGAAAACTTCTTTATTGAAGTTTCTGTAAAAAAATAAATAAATCCATTTTTCAATTTTTAATAATTAAAACTTCATTAACCATGTGCTAATGACTTGTCTCGTCTTACGTGCACACTTAATCTTTATTCTATAATCAGATTCGAACGGGGGCCATACTTATCCATGAATCCCACGGCAAAGCGCGGGGATCCTCTCGTTATTATTTGAGTAAATTTCACAAAACTACACATTTTGTGGTCTAAGTTGCAGAAAACCACGCACATTTTGACACTTGGTACTTAAGTACGTATATTTTGGTAGTTAGTTTCACAAAACCACACTATCAATTAATGGATTCACCCGCAAAATGACGTAGTTGTTTCACATATGACGAGGACATGGCATCCCATTATTAGCCATCGCACGAAATTAATAGGATGCAACGTCCTCATCCTAGATGGAACAACCATATCATCTCACGGGTAAATCCATTTATCGATAGTGTGGTTTTATGATATATATACTTAAGTGTTAAGTGTCAAAATGTGTGTTGTTTTATGTAACTTAGAACCATAAAATATAAAACATGTAGTTTCGTTAAATTTACTCTTATTATTTTATTACCGATGACGAATGTCATTGAGCCGCGGAAATCGAAAGCGACGTTACTTCTATGCCGAGCAGGAAGCCCCCTCCCCGCCCGGCGCCCACTTGCACTTGGCCACCTGACGGGCGCAGCCGCCGGCACGAGTCCGATCCATCCATCCCCACCGTCCATCATCGGGCCACCACCACCACAGCTCGATCGGGCCCCACCACCCCTGTCTCGCCATCCACCGACGCACCCTCCCGTCCACGTGCCTCCGCTGCAGCACCCTCATGCACCCAACCCGACCACCCATCCCGCCTCCTCCACCAGTCACACGCCGCCACGTGTCCATCTAAGCCTACACGAACTCCAGACACACGGTGCCTCGCCCGCACCCGATCCGTCTCCGCCTCGCGCCCCCTCGACGCGCTACCGAGCGTACTCCCACCGGACGCCGTAACGACCTCGTCCATGACCGGTGGGTCCGGGAGCTAAGGTAGGCCCACCGGTCAGTGAGGTAGGTGGACATCGTAGCGTGGAGGGCGCTTTCCTGGTGGGGCCCCGCGCTGCTGCAGCTGCTGTCTGCGTCTCTCTGCGCTGCACAGCGACGTTAATGGATCTCCTCCAAAACAAAAGCGTACAAAAACAAAAACGGCTCGCTCTCACCGACGAGTGGGCCCATCCCCCACCCTCCCTGGCCCACGCGCCAGTACCCAACGGTCGCCATCCACCGCCACCACCACACCACCCGCCACGCACGTTAACCACGCCGACACGTGGGCCAGGGCTCCCCCTGGACCCCACATGTCAGTGAGGGATTCGTTGGCATCCACCAAAATTATTCCCCCACCAAGACCCATCCCCCTACTAGTAGTAGGCTAGTAGTACTAGCTTTGTGGCTTCCGCTGCCTCTGTCACTGCTGCTGCTGCTGCCGTCGCTATTATTAATCGCCATCAAAACGCCACTTCGCCCTCATTACTCCGCCACACCCAAGCCACGGTACGGCCTCCTCCGCCTCGGCGATCTCCATGGCCTCGCAAACCCTAGCCGGCTGCGGCGGCGGCGGTGGAGGCGGCGCGGCATTCTTCTGAGAGGCTCCGATCCGGGGGCGGAGGGTGGTGGGGGTTTCGTCGATGAACCCGCTCTGCTGCATCGCGCCGGTCTCGCTCGACAGCGCCGTCGAGCACCACCACCAGCCGCCGCGCATCCTCGCGGCGGCGGCCGCGGCGCCGACGTCGCCCACTCCGCCAGCGGCGGCGGGGGCGGCGGTGGCTGCGCAGGTGGTGCTGGATGCGGCGCAGGCGGCGGTTGCGGGGGTGCTGCACAAGTGGGTGAACTACGGGAAGGGGTGGCGGCTGAGGTGGTTCGTGCTCGAGGGCGGGGTGCTCTCCTACTACAAGCTCCGGGTTGGAGGGGGCGGGGATTCGGCGGCGTCGCCGGCGGTGGCGGCGAGGGTGATCGGGGAGGGTGGTGCGCTGCGGCGGGCGCGGGAGGAGGCCGCGGCGGCGGGGAAGCAGTGGAAGCCGTTCGGGGAGATACACCTCAAGGTATGGTCCAGCTTGGCTTCCCATTGGATTGGGTTTGTTCGTAAGCGCGGTTGCGGCTTGGGGAAGTGAGATTTTTGGAGCGGCATTGCTCGGGTAATGATTGGGTGGAGAGTATTGTATTCGAAGTGGGGTAGATGTGTTTAGGTTTAAAAAATGGGGATCTTATTATTATTGTTTGTTATTTGTTTTACCTTTTCGATTGATGAGATGTGATGTGAGGGAGGCCTGGTCATTGATATGCTTCGCGTTGTTGCAGACAATATAGTTTAATACTGAATTTGACCATTACTACGGAATTATCCAAATGATGTGGCAGAATTCTAGAGGGACAAGACCAGCATTGCTAAGGAATTTCCTGCTCTGGTGTTCAGGTTTCGTCAATCCGCGCAAGCAAGTCGGATGATAAGAGGTTGTATATATTCAGTGGAACAAAGACGTTACACTTGAGGTGTGAAACTGAGGAAGATAGGAATGCCTGGATACAGGCTCTGCAAGCGGCAAAGGATCGCTTCCCACGTTCACTAACGAGCAATGATTTTAGTCCCATGTCTGATGTTTTGTTGTCCACGGAGAAACTGAGGGTGCGGCTGCTGCAGGAGGGGCTGAATGAAACAGTGGTCAAGGAATGTGAGTCTATTATGATGACTGAGCTTTTGGAACTGCACAACCAGATGAAGTCACAGCAGCAGCAGTATTCTATTTTGATAGATCGGCTCCGACAACTAGAGGTAGCTTTCTGTTTCTTGTTTTCGTTACTTGTTAATGTTTTTAGGATAAATCTTGTAATCTGTTCGTGTGTTCTCGAAATTTCTGCAATAGACATGATACATCTTATTCCCTTAATCAGTGAAAAAATACTAAGTGGGCTATCATAATTGTTTGTCTTAGTTTCTAAATGCCAGACAATAACATATGCCTGCAGCTTTTGTGCTTGGCATTTTTTATGTACAATCAACATTTTGTAAATCAAGCTACAGACTATTTGTCGATGTAAAATCATGTGGATAAAAATGGGATATCCATTAATTCGTCTGCAGTCCTTTGCATTCATATGAGAACCAGTTAATTGTGGTAAACAAAGTTACTTATTTATATTGACAAACATTGATTTACAGCAAAATAAAACATTTGCTTAGTCTGAAACAATTGCTTGCTGTGACAATAGTGTGGTTTAGTTACATAACACACTTAGTGTGTAAGCTTATCACAAGCTGCCATTTGTTTTGTTCTTAGTTCTTGAATGTTTTTCTTGTGAGATGGCATAAATTTGACCATAATCTTAAGGACCAAAATGGTCCATTTCTGGGTGCAGACAGAGAAAGTTGAGCTGGAGAGAACTGTTGTGCATGAAACTAAGGAGAGGGAAGCACATGGATATGCTAATGGCAGATATAGTGGTTAGTAATTTCATTAACCCATATCTTGCTTCTGATTTTGGTTGCTCTTTTACTTTGTTTTGACTTGAATTTTTTTTCAATCAAATCACCTATTTCTATTTTGAGTATTTCTTAGCAAAAAAGGTAATTATTAACAAGGATATGTTAATAATAATTCAGAGATAAGCATATCCTTCCAGTAGCAAGTAGCAACAGTACTTAGGAAGCAATATTCAGTTTACAAGATTATTCCACTTTTTTTTTTGCGGGGAAGATTATTCCACAATTTGTTAGTTGCATTCAAGATATATTTGTTATATGCTGGTTGCATACAATATTCCTAATTATCTTCTTAGGGACTTGAGAGTTGTTATCTCAGTTCAACAAGCAGTGAATAACCAGGGCATCTAAATCTTCCTCCCATACGTTTATCCCCCTCCTTGTGTGCCCTTTCTTTCTGTCCCTTAGCCTAAGGCCCTGTTTGTTTCAGCTTAAGATTATTGTAATCTAGATTATTAAATCAGATTACTCTAAGCTGGATTATAATAAGCTGACATAAAATAAGTTACGAGTTGTTTGTTTCTCTGGATTATTAGAGGCATCTAAGGGTAGTGGGCCTTTAGCCACTCAATAATCTGGAAAAAACTCCTCTAGAGGAGATTATTGGATTATAGTAATCTGGCTTATAGATTATAATAATCTAGCATAATAATCTACTTGTTTGTTTCAGCTTACTCCTAATAATCTAGATTATAATAATCCTAAGCTGAATCAAACAGGGCCTAAGTGTCTTCTTATTTGTCCCTATGCTTTTTCCCATTAGTCTATTGTTCATCTTCTTCTTCTCCAACATGGAACCTACCAGCAGGGAGCCTGCCCGGATGTTGCCCACCCCTGTCACACTACTCATTACATTTTCTAATCTGAGGCCAAGGCATGAGGCAGATTTATACACTTGATGCAATTTCTTTAAATGGGTAGTACCTTTTTTTTTGTGATTACAAGTGGATATATTCATAACTTCATATACCCATTTAGTATTTCACTGCTTTTTCCCATTAGTCTATTGTTCATCTTCTTCTTCTCCACCATGGAACCTACCAGCAGGGAGCCTGCCCGGATGTTGCCTACCCCTGTCACACTACTCATCACATTTTCTAATCTGAGGCCAAGGCGTGAGGCAGATTTATACACTTGATGCAATTTCTTTAAATGGGTAGTACTATTTTTTTTTGTGATTACAAGTGGATATATTCATAACTTCATATACCCATTTAGTATTTCATTGAACTTTTTCTGATTTGTGAACTGAGGTTTTTAGATATGGGAGGAAAAATAATAAATATAATATTTGAAAGTTTAATATATTGTTATTTTAGATGTTTCATATGACTCATTAATCTATTTAATAATCTGTGAGACTTTAGCGTGTTGACTGGTAGTTTGACTTATTAGCTTTTATGCGTGTTGTTGGAAATATGATGCTGTAGATTAGATATTCTGTTCAACCATTGTCAGAGTTATTTGATGGTATCCAATATACCTTGTTTCCATTATTTTGAATTGCTTGTTGCATAAATATGGCTGGGGCTGTTACATAGTGCATTTTCACATGGTTTTAGAGATAGTCTACATTCACATTTGCACATTGACATGCTGTTATGTTGTACATTCACATGGTGTTAGATATAGTCTATTTCTACTGTTAGCTGCTTGCTGGATGTGTCAATGTTAGCATGGAAAAAAATATTTTCTGTTGGTTGGCAGGATTAAGGCACCATCATTTGCCTTTAATGTACTAAAATTTCCTGATTGGTTCCTACACTTCCAGCTGATATTTTCCTGCTTGCTTTATTGGCAGATTTTTATTCAGTTTTATCAGGAGGAAGTGCAAGCGAGTCTGATCCAGATACTGCAAGTCAAGTTGCAGACGTTGAAACTGATGAAGATGAAGTGATGTACTTTGATACAAGAGACTTCTTGTCTGCAGAGTCTCTACGAAGTGCTTCATGTCGAAGGAGAGAACTTTTGACAAATGGTTGCAATGGATTAGAACATATAGACCCTGCTGCATATGTCGTCAAAACTACTCAGTATCCCTCCGTTAAACGTCGAGATAAGTTACCTGAGCCAAAAGAAAAAGAAAACCCAGTAGGGTTGTGGTCAATAATTAAAGAAAATATTGGAAAAGATCTCTCGGGTGTTTGTCTGCCTGTTTATTTCAATGAGCCACTGTCTTCTTTGCAAAAATGTTTTGAAGATCTCGAGTACTCTTACTTGGTTGACCATGCACTACAGTGGGGAAAACAGGTATAGTTGATAGTCCATCCCAACTACTTATGTAAAGTTTGGTTGTTCTTGTTCAGTACATGAAATCCTTACATCTGTGTTCTTTATCTATTGACAACATGAGACTTTTTCTTAGACTTATGTTGGTTCATAGAAAAGCGGTTGATATGCTTATTGTTGTCTGAAATCATTTTTGGTGCTGTATTCATCTCTGCCATTCATATGTATGGCACAAGGCATCCAACTCTATTGTTCTTTGTTATGTGTTAATTGAACCATTCATATAAAGTCTTCAAATATCTGTTATCATTGTAGACATGAACCTTGAACATAACATAGTCTTGGAGGAAATATTCTTATTTGAGGCTATAACATCAGGTTTTCTGAATCCTTAAGTATTTGCATGGCATTAATGTTTGACACCTTTCTTTAATCTGACAAAAATAGATCAGCAAAATGTAAAGAATTTAACCCACTACCTCCGTCCCAAAAAGAGTTCACTTTTGCACACGAATCTGACAAGTACCTGTTCAGATCTGTGTAGAAAGTTGAACTCTTTCTGGGGCGGAGGTAATATTTTTCTTTCAGGTTAGGATATTACCTACATTATAGCATTTTTTGTACAATGTTCTTTTAGCCTTGTGCCTGAAGGTTAATTTCCCCTTGATACTGCCCCTTGTGGTTTTGTAATGAAACAACTCTTGTAAAATATAATGCAGCGCGATAGCTTGATGAGGACACTTCATGTTGCGGCATTTGCAGTATCAGGCTATGCTTCAACTGAAGGTCGGCAATGCAAACCGTTCAATCCTTTACTGGGTGAAACATATGAAG
Source organism: Oryza meridionalis (assembly GCA_000338895.3). Lineage (NCBI taxonomy): Eukaryota > Viridiplantae > Streptophyta > Magnoliopsida > Poales > Poaceae > Oryza > Oryza meridionalis. The sequence goes on along the minus strand of CM002535.2, from coordinate 10,288,169 downwards.
CTGATTATCCAGATAAAGGACTTCGATTTTTCTCTGAAAAGGTTGTGTAGTTATTTGAGAGCATGGAGAATTATTCCTTGCTAAATTATTTCCTAATTCTGAATGCTTTTCTTAGTGTTGTGCAATTTTTTTGAGAAACATGTTCTTATTGTGTGTTAATGTGTCTTTCAGGTCAGTCATCACCCAATGGTTGTTGCATGTCACTGTGAAGGAAGAGGTTGGAAGTTTTGGGGGGATTCAAATCTGAAAGGGAAGTTCTGGGGTCGATCAATTCAACTTGATCCTATTGGTGTTCTAACTCTCCAGTTTGATGATGGGGAAACGTTTCAATGGAGTAAAGTAACTACTTCCATATACAATATCATAATAGGCAAAATTTATTGTGACCACTATGGTACAATGCGCATCAAAGGAAGTGGCGACTACTCTTGCAAGCTTAAATTCAAAGAGCAGTCAATAATTGATCGAAACCCACACCAGGTATTTATATTTCAGTGCATTGTGTTGATAGATTTGCAATATAATTTTGATCAAAGTACCTCAGATATACGAGCTATTCAATCCAATATTTAACATGACGGCTAACTGTATTGGAGAATGGGGAGAAGTCATTGTCTTACAATATTCTCTTCAGTTGTGAAAAAAATTCAACCATAGAGAAGCTTCCTCATATGCCACTGAAATTTCACCCATTCCATTATTCATCCCTTGTTTTTACTTTCGGCATATGTGTGGCAACTGCAGTATAGGAGTGAAAACCGGTGTAATAAAAATAAATCAGTGTGGAAAGATCTGACTGTTTGCTCTAACTTTAACTAAAAGGAAGCTTCTAAAAATTATGTATGGTAATGTCCATCCACAGGAGAGAAGCACTTGATGTCTACTCCCACCACCCCAAAAGTTACACTTTTTTTTTTTGCCAAGATAATCTTGTGAACTATTTATTACCATTAATATAACACTATATGTTAGCGAAAACATAAATTTATAATTTGAAAGTACTGATGATAAACTATGTCATGTGCTTCTATAAACATGGTACAAACTCCAATTATGAGACCTATATGTTATCCTTTATTTCTGGATAAATGTTAAGAGAATTGTTGCTGACTGGCTGGTGTGTGCTGATTTTGTTGAAGAGGCGCAATGAATTTGAATAGATTTGCATATGAACTATGTCATGTTTGAAGAGTCCAAGGAGCTTAGCAACAGCAGGTGCACAGTATCAGCTATCTGGTTAGCCACATGGGCCTCTAACACTAGTCAGTTCAAATCTTTTAGCCAAACTATAAGCTTGATTAATCATTTAATGGCATTAGATTAGCTTGTATAGCCATGGTTTAGGTTTAGGTGGATATCTATTTATACTTAGTATTTCTGTAGTATAACCAGTTTCAGAGCAAAGTTCTCTGGTCTATTCTTCATCCTCCCAAAGTCCTCTATGAACCATTCTCGTTCATCTAGCCCTTTCTCCTTCAAGCTATCACGTCTTGCTTCTGTTGGTAGTTGTACTGTTGTGAATTTTGGTCCATTGCAAACTATGTATTTAATGTTGCTTACACCTTGGGTCAAATTGAAAGGTAGGCATATCAATATCTAGTAGTCTGTTTTGTGGTTTTATAAACATATTAATTGGACACTGTTCCCAGCCTCCCACATCAAATAGTTTGAATTGCTCGTGCAGGTGCATGGATTTGTGCAAGATAATAGAACAGGGCAGAAAGTTGCTATGTTAATCGGAAAATGGGATGAAGCTATGTATTATGTTCTTGGGGATCCAAGTGCAAAACCCAAGGGGTATGACCCAATGTCAGAAGCAGTTCTTTTGTGGGAGAGAGACAAGTCTCTGAACCAAACACGATACAACCTTTCCCCTTTTGCAATTTCACTAAATGAATTGACACCTAACCTGGCGAAGAAGTTGCCTCCTACTGATTCTCGTCTGAGGCCTGATCAAAGGCATCTTGAAAATGGTGAATATGAGATGGCTAATGCAGAGAAACTTAGGCTTGAACAACTGCAGCGACAGGTATTCCAACCTTTGGTTTGATTCATTTGTGTTTATATGTTTTTTGCTTCTGTTTGCCATGGCATATTTTCTTGGACATATGAAAGGTGTAAGGCATAAATTATGAAGTAAAGTTTCCATCCATTATGTAATGATGAGCATGCCTCCATGGTATTTACTTCCTCCGTTTAACAATGTAAGACTTTCTAACATTGTCCACATTCATATAGATTTTAATGAATCTAGACATATATGTGTGTCTAGATTCATTAACATCAATATGAATGTGGGCAATGCTAGAAAGTCTTACATTATGAAACGGAGGGAGTATTTGTTTTTGTCATATAGATACATAGTTAGAAAATGCCATATGGAGCTGAAACTGGCAGACTGTGAATGATGCTTTCTCATCTGAATTATGGTCGTGCTAGTGTAACTATTCAAGGGTTCTTTCATGATAAAAGTTCTCACTTTACATCTGAAGTTGCTATGTTTCCTCATTTTACATTCAAAATTGGATATTCTCTTGTATATGCCATCTGAAAATGATTTGCATCCCTTGGATGCTCTAGCTGAGAGAACACTGCTACAATGCTGCTGTTAAAGATTTTAAGCTAACCAGATATTTTGTGCAAATGAGAAAACTGCCCAACACAACTTGGCAAGGCATTTCAAGTTCAGTTACTCTTATATCTAGTTTTTATGCCACTTTGCCAGTTTATTACTATCTATTATATTTTTAGGAAAAGTAGGGGGATTGCGCTGGTTCCACAGCATAATTGGACCACAAGGTTTTGCAGTAAAAAATGTGGCCACGCTAGACCCGAAAATCTCACTCATACGAGGCCAAACACACACCAGAGATTTTCCTACTCCTGCATCAACCCCATACGACGCAAAGTTCAATTTCAGATATTCATTCCGTGGCGACATGTAGTAGCATGTCCTACTGCTGCAAAGGTCATTCGGTGGTGGCATGTTTACTGGGATCCCTGGCACTTCTAACCTGAAACTGTTAAATTTTGCAGGCCCGAAGGTTACAAGAGAAAGGATGGCAACCCAGGTGGTTTAGCAAGGATGACGATGACAGCTACCGCTACATTGGCGGTTACTGGGAAGCAAGGGAGAAGGGGAACTGGGATGGGATTCCAGACATCTTCGGTCAGCGCAGCGCTTCACCTGGGTGGTCATAGCTACCTACCCCCTCTCCCTGTGTAGTGTAATCCCACATTTCTTTACAGAAAAAAAGTATGTTACCGGCTATATATACATATATTGAAGCAATGTCCATATGTGTGCCGATGTACTGGATTCAGAGAGCCGAGATGTACTGGTAAACACACGGCAAGATTACGTTAGTAGGAATTCGGACCCCAAGTAGGTTAGATTAATCCAAAGTTTGAGTATAATTTTATTGTCGACCAGAAGATTTGTCCTGGTTTTGAGGCTACTGTTGTACATCTAAATTTTCTCAACTCACGAGTCCTTGAGAGCTGTTTCCTGCTAGAACCTCAAGTACAATGCAATATATTAGCTGTTTCCTACTCTATCCAGAGCAATTCAGGCGTATCAGCGGCACAAATCCGCAGGTTGAGGACTAATCTGTCCATGTGCATTTCTAAAACGCTAGAGACCATGATCCATTGATGTGTGCATTCCTTTGTGTTCTCCATTCGATATATGCCACAATCGATTTATCTGTAAACGGTATGGATTTAGTAAGCATTAGCAAGTGCACTAATAACTTGATGGATATTAAACTGTTCATCGTTGGATCAAGTTGGTTCAGCTCCAGCAGAATTTCACGATGTCCGGTGTTTGATTGCCAAACCTAGGAGCTTGATAGCCATACTTACAATACACATCATACTGAACTCTGGTCAGCACATTATGCGCTGGATTTGTCATCAAACTTCGCCGCACTTTGGGGCTAAAAGTTCGTTTGCTATGCGTTACGTGGCATGCCATACTTCTGCTAATTGGCTTTCTCAAATTTAGATACCAACACCAGTGTTTCATTTGAAACTTGAACAAATTGATTTGGCACATCCAAAGCTGAAGAAGAGAATCTTAATAGCGAAGTGATAACTGCGTATGCTATGTGTGGGGAAGATCTGATCCCTACAACTCTCTTCATCTTAAAATATAAAAACCTAAAATTGGATGAGACATTTTCAAGTACTACGAATTTGGATAAGCAACATATGTTCTTATTTTTCAGATTCTTAGTATTATAAAATGTCTCATCCAATTTTAGGTTTTTATATTTTTGGATGGATAGAGTACGATAATTCGATTTAAACTTAAATTTTATATGAGATGAGTTAGTAAACTCTAATAAGTCTGATATTATTGTAGTACTTTTCACTAAATTTGAGAATGTATTGTTAGTCAAAAATTTCAAATGTTTGACCAATTCTAATTATAAATGTCAACTATTTATGATCAGAGAAGAAGAGAGTATTTCTTTTCTTTTTCAATTACATAGAAGACGTGCACCCGTACTTTTCCTAACATGCTCTGTCAAAAGAAACGCTAGGAACAAAATTTAGAGACATCACAAATTTCTACCTGTGTGTGTAATTGTAGATATTATTCTTATTAATATTAGTATTTAAGTCGTGCACTCATAATTTGAATCTCCAGTTGATCTCTACTATTCTCATAACATTTCTATGAAGCCTCAAATTTACAAAAAATGAACCTTACGGTAAACCTTTTACTGGCGAGTGGCAAGGATGAATGTTCTGTTGTTCACCGAAACTTACGGTGGATTTGACTCATCGAGACTGCAAATTTTGCTGTAACAATACAATGCAGCTGCAATCCAATAATGTAAGCAGTAAGCGTTGTGCAACATGTGTTTGGCTATGATTAAGCCTAGTTTAGAGCTTAATCATGTGGTTTACCACTAAAACGGGGCCTCGAGATTCCCGCTCAGACCAGACAGATTTCCTTGGTGCTCGTTTACTTAATTCACGCCGTAGCTAGGGCTTTGCTTTTTAAAACCTTTCTTTGCTAAATAAATTACAGCGCAGGCCTTTCATCAACCAACAGGAACAAGATCTATGATGTATGCACCATTTTCAGGGAAAAGCAGGCTTGATTTGATGACTAAATGGTTTTACTAAACCAAAAGTAGTTGGAAGTGAGTCCTTAATTTGAACACAGAAATTTCACGATAATTTTGTCGGAAATTCATAGGAATCAGTTTTTTTTTCTTAACAATATTATGAGGAATCAGCTCAATTATCGTTGCTGCGAAATTACTAAGTAATTTTTAATATATTTTTTCTACTATCAAGTTAGGAGTAAAAAGGAAAAATAATAATAAAACATTAGGATTTATCAGTACTTATCATAAAGCAAACAAATGATGATATTCACACTTTAATGTGAAACATATTGATAAGTATATGTTAAATATTATAAAAATGATATAGATTTGTTAAAATATTGCAGATGTTGTATGCTTGTATAAGATTACATATGTAATTATTGCTAGTGGATGATGATGTAGTATGGTTGCATATTGAATTTTAGACTTAGTGGGCTATAACTTCATATAAAATTATAGATACCAAAATTAACCAATGACACTACCAACGTGTTGGGTAGCCGACAAAACGTACCGGGGACAGCTTTGGAAATTATGCAAAGATCCTGTCACCATTTTTCAGTCTGTGACAAGATTTTGGTCTTAGGACAACCATATCTACCCGTAGTCACAAACTCCAAGTATGAGACAACATGGAAGTATAAAGACCCATGCTTTTGGTTGTCCCCATTTCTCCTGCAATATTCTTCAACCAACATGGTTCAGTAGAGACAGGGGAAGAAGTGCAGCAGAAGATCCTCATGAGAGCTTCTCAAGTTGCATGTTTGATCCTTCTGGTTGCTGCCTTGTTTGTTGCACTTGCTTCTCTACAAGCAATTGCAGGTGAGCCGACTTGTTCCTCATTCTCGCTCTTGTCTAGGGCTTTTTGGAGTGTAGGAATTTCACAAGAATTTCGTAGGAATTCTACACGATGTGGTTTATTTTTAACATGGAATTCTTGTGGTCCGAATGAGCCCTCTCTTTTTTCCCTTTTTGAAGTGGTTTACATTTTTGAAGCAAATGATTTGCCGCTATATATTTATGGTGAAACTTTTCTTAAATTTTTTGCATCAATTTTTGATTGGAACAACGCAGATGCCGCTGGGTTGCATGAAGAGGCCGGGGCATTCAAGAAGGGCAAGCTGCCATGGTGGTGGGACACCGATTATACACGGTCGAAACGTCGAAGGCCAATACATAACTGAACTTGATTAGAGCAAGAGCAAAATTGATCCTTCATTAGTCTTAGAAGTGGTCTCTACTGATTCATATAATCATGTATGTCATTCGGTTAATCATTGTTGTATTAGCTAAGTTAGGCTACATATATTGCCGTGAAATCCCTTTTAGTACTTCGGTTTCACATTATTCTTGTTTTTATTAGATTGTAGAAACTTTTCTTAAGAATGATAGATGGATGTTAATGTTTGACATGAGGAAATGTGTGGCAAGTATGCGCAAAGCAGCCCAGGAAACGAAATTCAAGGCATAATCCTTCCCTCCTAATATAAGGATGACAGTAAGGTAAGATTGCAATCAGTCATATAACCTTGATTTTATATCTGTAAATTTCTCTCTTTTTTGGCCTGGAATGCCAATTTCTGTCTTGCCAGTGTCAGGGGAGTGTTCAGCCTACCTTTGTCGTACCAGTTTAGCGAACTTGACGGAAGCAAAAGAATGAGATGACCACAAAGAAAACATAAAGTTCAAACTATAACATCAATGAGATCACGAACACGGCAACTGTAGCTCTAGTTTCTTCATACAAGATAAGATGTACAAACCAGGCTCCTACAGCGAAAAATAGTTTGCTTAGCAGTTTTTACACTGATCAAGAAGCTCGATACTCTCTTTGATCCATAGAGGTGTCATAGCGATGCAGTTTTTACACCATATTAGGCCTTTGGGGTAGCAGAAGGTTGTAGAACTTGTCTTTCAGGAAGAAGCTACGGCCTTTGCTGTCAATGGATTTCTTCCACCCACACCATCCACCATTCACGATCTTCTTGAGATCATCAGCACCAGTATAGTGTGGATCAAGGATGAGAAAAGCACAATCACCACTGGCTTCGTTGTAGTCAACTCCTAAAAGGGTGTAAGCCAAGACTCCACCACCTGCATTAGTTTGGGTCAGGATTTCAGCACATAATTGACCCAAAACTATTTGAAGACAACCATGAATAACATCACGTCAGGGTTTCAAATGTTTCTTTGACGTGAAGAGCAGGGAGGAGATGAATGCATTCTAGTCTCAACAAGTGGAAGTGCAGGGTTCAGTTTAGAAAAAAAGTGGAATTGCACGGAAGGCAAGTATATTCATTCTAGTATTTAATATCTCGACTCAAGCAATGTTGCTGTCCACTGATGGTTGCATCATACAAGCACTAGCTAAATGTCTGTGCATTGCCACGGAAGTTAAGAAAGACAACTCAGTTATATGTTGTAAAGCCTATATTATATACACAGAGAATGGATCAAAACTATCCATATTCTACGACTATCCTATACTCTCCTTTCTTTTATTCTAATTTGATATACCAACACATATTATATTAAAATATAATTTGGTACTATTGCTAGATCCCACGTGTCAGTTGGTAGTGGTGGAGGCAGACTCACTGCCACCACCACTATTGGCTTTTAAAGTAGTAGAGATACAATCTTGCTTGGTTATAATGTAACCAAGTTTATATTCATTCTATACAATCTTGCTTGGTTATAATGTAACCAAGACATCAGGTGTTAAACATGTAAAAGACTTCTGAATTTACTACTGTGTATAAACCTTCAAGTTTATATTCATTCTACATTAAGAACAAGAAATGCTGATAACCAAAAAGGAAAATGAAAGAACAAAAGGACAAGCTGTTTCTCATCACAAAATTTAATACTTTTTTTGGGTATTTCAAACAAAATATGAATTTGAATGTCAAATTGTTAAGAACGCTACAATAATTGATATACTATGCCATCATCTTCCTTTTGGAACTTTTCATGTTAATTTAGTGCATCTACCAAAAGCCAAATTGTATGATTACACCATAAGGGTAGATTGCAGGAAGGTTTCTGTGACTGATACAAACAATAATACCAAACAAGTAGAACAAAGCACATACCAATCATCACAGGAGTTCCCTGGGTTTCAAAATGGATTGCAAGTTCTCTGCATTTCTCAGGAAGTTCATCACCAGATCTCACATTAATAACCTTGCAACTAACCTGTTGTCACATATTCTGTTAAGCTAACATGGTACATGGCATGATATCAACATAGAAAACTACATAAAGCTAACATGGAAACAAATTGCCTGGTGTCAACACAGGAAACTGCTTTAAGGTATGTGTTCTCAGATAAGTTCTGCTTCTAGTTGATCAGATTGTTAGATTCCAGAATGGTTTCAATGTGCAGCAATTTGAAATTCAGTTTAATTTAACATATAACAGGGGCAACAGAAACTGCGGAGAAATTAATTCCAAGCTACATTTACTGTGAACAATCATGTAATCTGATAGCATGACATGCCACAGAACCAACATCTAGCAATAACAAATTTATATCTGCTTTTTGCTTGAGATATAATTTGATTGTTTTTTGCTTATAGGTATACAGGCAACACCACAAGCCAATTTGAAATAGACATTGAAATCATAAAATATACAAGATACGATATTGCATTGATAACATGGACTTCAGGTATTAACTAACAAAGCCCTCCCATTCTCAGAAAAAAAATGATCTAGATAATTGTTCATCAAAATGGAAGTAAAATAGAAACATACTCCAAGCAGTTTGTCAAGGACAAAGCTTAGTTCAATTGCTCCAATCCACTCTCGAGATCCAATAAATGATGGATCCTTGTCACCGATTTCAACAAGGACTTGCTGAATCTCCCTGAATAGGAGTCTCAAATACATGAATCAGTCTGACGTCATAATTCGTAAAGTGTAAAAAAAAAGTCTCTCCAGTTGAAAGCACATATGGCAAGCTAGATTTATGTTATTAATCAACAACACCAGAATAATTGCATTCTAAGTAAAGCATACCAAAAATACCACAATTCTATTCCGGTTTTCAAGAATACATTACTAATACTTATATCGAACAAATATAGATGTAAATGACCTGGTAATTAAGTGTGACGGTAAACAACAAGAAATGTAGGCATGAAAAATATTAGTACATACAAACCTGTGTGATGGAACATTTATAGATGAATACTGTTGCAATCTGTACCAAGACATGATAGTTTGTAGAGAACGATAAGCACATCCCCATCCCTGAAATAGAAAAATGGCCAAGACTGGTCAGAACAACAGTAGGTCAGATACAAAGAGTCTAGAAACATATGAAGAGGACACTAAACACAGTTCTAGATATTCTCCTCCAGGCATACACTGCAAAATGCTAACTGGATAATCCAAAGCAGCACAACAATATTTAGGTCTCATCCTGTAATACCAAAGTTTTGGCTTGGTGATAAGGCAAGCAACTGTGGCCAATATGAAATCTACTTTCGAAATTTAAGTGTGCTAATTACGAAGTGTCTTCCTATACTTCTGCTATTACTAGACAGTTGTGCATGAAACCTAACATCATAGTTTGAGGTGGAAGAACTTCGAATGTAAGCCTATGTAGCATGATCATGTCTAGGAGGTATCGTGTTTGTAAAGATACTGTGTTGGGCATGGAAAATAGCTCCGAAACACCACTACACCTGTTTGACGTATGGTAGTGTTTTCATGTTCAGATACAGTTAATTTTATTGTTGCAAATTTTAAGGTGGCTTTGTCCCTCTTCGATGCAAGGAGTTGAAGAGAGATTTTTATAAGAGAAAGTAAGAATCAAAGAGATGATACTTAAAAACAAGCAGTCAAGCAGTCACGTGTCGAGCCAAAGTCATCGTATTGGTTCTGCTTGATTCAGAATGGTTACAATGATCTTTTTGAAACTACGGTTCTGTGGTGCACCAATTAATGATTACAGTTCTGTAAAACATTATCATTGACTTTATTTCTAATATCTCGTTTATATTCCACATCAATGTCAATCTTTTTTTGGTAACGTGTACCTCAACTTACTACCTGTCAACATTCATATTAGGGATCTATAATCTGTTCTGAAGCTAAACCATCAATATTTTGTTGTATAGGCAGCTTGAGCAAAATACTCAAAAACAAACTGTACGATACTGAGGTAAAAATATTCAGCATAGATGGAAGCCAGGCATTACATTGTCATCAATACCATCATGAAGGTAATGGTAGTACTCATAGGAACCATCAATCAATGATATAATTCCTCCAGATACTGCAGTAAATAAGAAATGAAAACTCATTTTCTCCCTAACAGATATCCATAGGATTTCTTATTATGTTTAAATTAAAATATAGAGAAATTACGAACCACCACTAGATGGAATCTCTCTGTGGACATCCCGAAGCAATGATGAACCTGAACTCGATGGTGGATCATAATGAAAAAAAGAAAATTATTTTCAAAATAGAAGTGTCAAGAAACGGAAATCAATAAGCAGACATTAGACAGCACCAAATTAATTTCATTAAATTCAACATTCAAAATATTTTTATAATATACTTTTTTGTTGTTGGAAATGTTGATATGTTTTTCTATAAACTTGGGCAAACTTGAAGTCGTTTAACTTAGGGCAAAACAAAAACATCTTATATTCTAAAATGGAGGGAGTATAACATTCTAACAACATATACATATCACCATACCACTTTTTGATGCTTTCTTATCTGTCCCTCCTATGGAAAAATTTAGTGCATTTGAAATTCGTAATAAAGGACGATCTAAGGGAAGTTGTAGCCGTAAGTGAAGATTTCTTCTCAGTTCACCTGCAAATCAGGTAAAGTTTATGAAATAGATTATCTCGATGCACGCTATGCTCACTGGAAGTAATTACGAATTCTCAAAAAAATAATAGCATATAAAGAAAATTACATACTTTGCTTTTCCTCAATCTCCCCATATCTTGTGTCATATATAGTTGTTACTGGGATTAACAATCCAGGAGGAACAAAATGGTACGGAGAAAGCTGAAAACAAGGGCAATAACCATTTGATAAAAAAAATCTTCAGAAAAAAACACTTTGCACCTGCAATCAATTTAATATAAAATACCAGCGAAATCATATTAAATGATGCAAATAAATTAAAACAAAAGATACATGCACGGCAACATCCTACATATTTTCTCAGGTTTACTACAGAGATCCATGTAACCTTTATCTTTTACTTGTTCATTTGGTATTAAAAGTCCATGTTCCAAAAAAACCTTGATAATATAAATGTGGATTAGCACACATGGTAAAAGGAATACATGTGATTACATACATGTCACACTTGTGGCATGCCTTGTACGTTTTGTTCATGACAAGTCAAAATCAGTAGATGACGCGAATGTTATGATAACTTCCAGATTGATTGTGTTTGCAGTCATTACATAGCTGACACGAGATGTAAGATGTCAAACATTCAGAACACGACTACCATCTTTTAGCACCTGAGAATTATATTCAAACTAGAAACAAATTAAACATGGCCTAGAATTTTACAAGTTATCCTTGCTACAACTTTTGTTAGGTGGATTGGTGGAATCAAAGGAACAATGCTGCTGCTGCACCATCTTTAAGAATTCACACTACTGCTAGAGCATCTCCAATGCAGTCAACATGGTTCATTAAAAGAAGCATATGCGTAACACTGTGCACCCATCTAAGAGCTCAATCTTACTAAGGAAGCACAGGTGGTTATTCCCTAATGTCCGCACAAACTCACAAGAGTGACTTCATGCAGGCACGGCTAAATTAAATATGCTCCTAGAATCACATGAAGCCATGTTTTGTTTTGTACACTGCACTTAGATTATAACATGTAAACTAGCAAATAGTTGTGCAAAAATGTAATCACGTGCACTGCATGGAAAAAATATGCGCAATTTTGTAATATCACTTTATTTCTTTTGCACAGTGCATGTGATCATATTAGTGCAAAAAAAAAAAAATCATGTGCACATATTCTACATTTATGATCTATTTTAGAACATCCTGAAATGCACCAAAAAATTTGGAAGAGCTGGGTGCCCTTGCGGTGAAAGTTCTTGTGGTTTGCATTCCATAACTGCCGCTGGACAGCTAATTGCCTTGCCAAGTGTGGGCTAACTTATTATGTACCTGGGGTTGTTGAGTTGTGAGCTCTGATACAATAGCCTTCTTCATAATGCTCAGCTGATCAGCTAATCCTGGAATAACAAGCTCAGACACAGCAGCAGCTACAGGGAAATCTACTGAAGTGTAGCAAAGTATATCTAGCTTCAAGTTGATTGCTCTCAGGCTAGCCAATGCAGGTGCTGGCAAAAAGAACAAGAGCATATTTACTTTAAGGGAGAGTAACATTTCCTGAATTGAAGTGGACAACGAAAAAATTGTATGACATTAAGTAATGTTGAAGCATAAATAATTAAGTGTACTTCTGCACAAAGAATTTGCTTTACTAGGCAGAATGCCAGCTGCCACACCACAATCAGTACAATGGAGGGATTTAAACTTTTGAGGGCGCAAAATAAGTTCAAGAAAACAAGTACCTGGAAAGTACTCAACTGCTGGGGTGCTAGCCTTTGAGCTATTGAATGACTGATTGGACAATATGGTTATTTGAATTGCATCTGCATTCTAGCAAATAAAATTTTCAGAAAGGTGCTCACATAATGGTACAAGAAGTCTGCATCATCCTACTATAGAATGCACCAAACATGATATATATTACTAGGCATTTTCAAAACAATATAACTTCATGTACTTCATATTTCTATACATGTCAGTCAGGCAATTTGAAACATAACATTTCATTGCCAGATATTGAAGCTAGGTATACTTAAAATTTGATGCCGTCATGAACAGGCGAAAGGTAAGTGAACCAAGCTGACAATGTCCATACTCCACATTCCTCATTCGAGCTCCAGGAAACATATTCTCACAAGCTCACCAAGAAATAAATTTGTATCAAATTGGAACTAACAACCAATCACAACATGGAAGTATTAAGTTAAGTATCAACTTATATAGCAGGTTTAGTTGAGTCTAAGCTTACCTCTCTTGTCAATGAGAGGCTCCTCTTTGCTGGGAAGAATTTTGAACAAGATACAATATTTGCATCATACTCCTCTGTGCTTCCATTTCGAGATAAATGAGGAACAGAATTCAGATCATTGCCATGCAAGATAATAGAATAATGTGATTCACCAGGAGTTGTTCGTGGGCCTTCGATTAGGTAAGAAACATGAGGATCTCTGAGCTTAGAAGCTGTTGATTCAATGAGTGAATAAAATCTTGCTTCAATGCCTGCAAAAAGTGACACAATACATAATAAACAATTTGGAAACATTTGAATAAACATTTGCCAGAATCAAAACCATACAGGTGAAGTAGGCACATCTCCAACTTTGACAACACATGAAGCAATTTTGTCCTTGCATTGCTAATAATTTACTTAGGTCCTTCTATTCATATCGTCCAATGGAAGTATTCCATCTGTTTTATTAAATGTAATGTCTTCAAGTAAACTATCATGGTGATATTTGTGTTGTACAAACCATGTGAATATTGATCATAACAAATACCTGCCTACTGAAATTTACCCTTACTACTTCACAATCCCCACATACCCTACTCCCTACTAAAATAAACCATTCATGCAGCTTATTGTACCATTTTGCTATGTGAAAGATAATTATATCAAACACAACATGCTTGATGACATCAAGATATTTACAGCATGATCGTGCTGCATCTAAGTCTTAAGATATTTACAACATGATCGTGCATTCGTGCTACATATTTCAAATAATGTATGCAAAGTAAGAACCATCATGTTTGCACTGCAACTATCAAAAAGGATTTCAGTCTCTGAAGCTCAAGGAGAGGATCGAACAATTACCAGACGTATCATCCGAAGGAACATAGAGCGGGAGCTTCAGCGGCAGCTCGCAGCGGAGAAGGCAGCCCTTCTCCCACAGCAACCTCCCGGGATCATCCTCCCACACAACCTCCGTCACTTCCACCGCCTCCACCCCGTCCCCCTCAGAAACAACAAACCGAATCTCCCCGCTGCCCAATTCCACGCAGCCCCCGACCATGCCATGGCTCGCCCTCTCCCCGTACAGCCTCTCCCTCACCGCCCGTGCAAGCTCCAGCGCCCCGCCGGCATCCGCGCTCCCGACGTGCACCGCCCCCACGATGTCGAACCCCCTGACGAGAAATCCCCTGATCTCCTCTGCACGGAACCACGAAATTGTCAAGCGAGAGAGCGCACCGGATAGATAGAGGAAGGTGGTGAGTGAGGCGAGAGGGTTTTACCTGCTTCTCGCTGGAGATCGGGGGAGGAGTCGTCGGGGAGGGAGCGGAGGGCGGCGGCGACGGTGAGAGGGGGGAGGAAGCGCGGGGAGCCGAGGAGCCAGCGGAGGGAAGGGGAGGGTGGGGAGACGAGGGACTTCTTCGGGCAGAGGAGGCGGAGGAGGGTTGGACGGCGGCGTGATCCGCCGGCGGTGGCTTCCATCGGCGGCACAGTCAATACGCTGCCTCACTTCCCAACTCCCAAGGCTCCCACCGTTTGCTCGCCAGTTGCGTTTCGGCTTGGGCTTTTTTGGGCTATGGGCGGCACAGCTATGGACTGTCGATCATTTTTTTTTAAGCTTAGATTTACATCCAACGGACTACAAAAGAATATAACTAATACATATTTACTTACACATTATTTTTATCAAAATTATAGTGCACTTGTATGTAATATCAACTGAATTTACAAATATAATTTTAGTTATATAGGACTATAATTTTATATTTTTAAAAAAATAACAAATATATAATTACTTACACAATATTCTTATCAAAATTAGAATTTGCAAATGTAATTTCAGTTATATAGGACTATAATTTTATATTTTAAAGAAAATAACAAATATATATTTAGTTACACAATATTTTTATCAAAATTACAGTGCACTTACATGTCATATCAACTGAATTTACAAATATAATTTTAGTTATATAGGACTGTAATTTTATATTTTAAATAAAATAACAAATATATATTGTATTTACTTACACATTATTTTTATAAAAATTACAGTGCACTTATATGTCATATTAACTGAAATTACAAATGTAATTTTAGTAACTTTATATTTCATGACGACGACAACGAGAGGGGTGGTGTCACTCGCTCGCCAAACAGCGTTGGCCGTACTGCCGGCGGCCAGCTCGATCAGAGGCCACCTTGGCACCGTGCTTCTCCATCATCGCGCGCGCGGGGGGGCTAGCTAGGTAACACAGGCCGACGTGCCAGCCGGCCGGCGGGCTGCAACGTTCGACCTTACAAATTGCTGCTCGCATCGCAAGCTGCATGGAGGCCAAAAAAAAGGTGTCAAATGCCAGCAAAAAAAATCACACGAGAGATGGATAGCAAAATCGTTCATGGTTTAGCTCTTGGACATGAAAAAAATGAATCTTCCAGAGAAGATGCTACTCACTCAATTTCAGGTTATAAGTAGTTTTGACTTTGTCCAAAGTTAAACTGTTACAAGTTTAACTAAGTTTATAAACAAATATAGTAACATTCACAATACTAAATTAGTTTCATCAAATCAATAATTGAATATATTTTCAATAAATTTGTCTTGGTTCGAAAATTGTACTACTGTTTTCTACAAACTTAGTCAAATTTAAAGCAGTTTGACTTTGACCAAAGTCAAAACGACTTGTAACCTGAAACGGATGGAAAATATTCATTGCAGTTGAGTAAGAGAAAAAAATTAAACAACGTGAAATATCAAAAATACCCTTAGGCCCACTTATCATATTCTTCTTCTTCCTCCCCTTTGTCCTCACAAACCTCTTTGAGATATGATGACTACACAAGGACGGTGCATCGACTCCTCTATGACAAGAGCTCTTCAACAACAAGTATAGGCTATAAGGCCCTCTTTGTTTAGGTTTATATGTCATAAGTCTAAAGCTAAACAAACAAGCAGCTTTTGATTTGTTTTTTTAAACCATAAGCCACTTTAATACTATTAAGACAAAAGCTATGTTGGAGAGATTTTTTATTTCTTATGTGAGATAGAGGTATGGTTCCATCACTAAACTTAAGGTATTAAATCTACTAACTTATAAATCATTATAAGCTAATAAGCTAACCCTAACACTACTGGAGTCTCCAAGACTGGAGAGGGAGAAGCTCCCTAGTGCCAAAAAGGCAAAAACCCATGGAAGCATCACCTAATTCGTCTATGGAGCCAGGTGAGATGAGCATCACCCATGGAAGCACATGAGAAATACGGAAAAAATACGGAAAGAACTCTGTCTGGCCATTGATTTCCGCTAATCATTCTGGAAAGAGAATTAAAGGATGCATTGCAAATCCATGCAGATCTAAGTATTATGCAACTCGTGTTACATGCGTAGTCCATAGGGGTTGCATAATATTCTACAAGAGTGAAGACATAAGATATGTGGAGGGGATCAGTCTCATTCATTCTTTCATCCTCTAGGTACAATAGTGAGCCTCCTCTCCTTTATATAGGAAAAAGTACACCGTAGGTCCCTCAACTTGTCATTGAGTTACAAAATCATCCTTGAACCACAAAACCGGATATAACGTATCCCCTATGTTGAGGAGTGACCCTCTCTAGCGGGAGGACGTGAGACCCCCCTTTGTGAGTTCGGCCAGGGGATTGGGCGCGATGATCGGGAGCGCGATGTTTACTTGGCGAATCGGATTCGCCTAGGGTTAGGCTAGCGAGGTGAATAGCGATCGAGACAGAGACGAGGGATTATCCACGTTTGGGCCGCTGTGGAGCGTAATACCCTACTCCTGTATGCAAGATGATCTTCGGATTGTTACAAGGAATCCAAATCCTAGGGGAAAACAACTAAGGTTTGGCTAGTCTCTTCCTAGAACTTGAACTCTCCAGAGTCGTCCTCTTGCTCGCCGGGCAAAGTCATCCTTTTATAGTTCAAGGGGATACCACATGCACCGCCTCTACGCTCCCCTCCTTGGAGAGGGGCCCACTCCGACCTGGGTTGAACACCCATGCCTTGGACCGGAAGCGAAGTACACGCTCGTCCTCAGGTGGTCCCCAGCGAAGTCCTCCACCTGACACGGGGGACATCCCCTATCATTCCCTCATAAATTCTTGGAGACTTCGTGGACTCACGCGCGTGGGGCACACCGACCTTCATGTCGATCCCCTGCTGCTGACGGGACAGGGCAGGTATGCTCCCACGCCGCCTGACACAGGGTAGGACATGGGTGCGCTGCTGCCTGTCTCGTCCGTCTGTCACCGGTCGCAGACCGGTCAAGGCTGCCTGGCGCACGTCTCTCGTTGGGCGGCGCATGACCGGCCACGCCGCATTAAATGCGACGGGGGCGGTTGGGGCGCCGCCCATGAATGCGCCTGGCAGCACCCGCGTCTCCACCCGCTCGATCCCTCACGTGGCGGCCGAGCGAGGGCCTCAATGTGACGCCGCCCCTCGGGCCCGAGGGGTACGACGAGATCCCCCGAGCCCCTTGGGGAGACACGGGCGCCCCTTGACTATTCACTATCCGCACGTCCGATCCCCCGATGGGTGATCCGGGCCGCGCGGCCACGTGGCAGAAGGGAAAGGACCCCTTCCCCTCAGCATAGGTACCTCCGGGCCCATATCACCGACACCCTAACTTACAAAACCAGTGCAAACCAGGTCCCTCGGTGGTTTTGACTCTGGTTTTATCCCATGTGGTAGTTGACTCAGCGTGGGACCCATGTGGGCCCCACGCATCAGCCTCTTCTTCCCTCCCCTCTCCACCTCTATTCCTCTCTCCTCTCTTCTCCAATCTCCACGGGCAGCGCGCAGGGGAGCAGCTGCACTGGCGGCAGCCAGTGGGGCAGGAGCCGGCGGTGGTGCACGAGCTCCTCGCCGGACGAACGCTAGACCGGCTCCGCCACGTCAGCTGCGAGGAGGTGGCGCGCCTCGTCGGCTCGCTCAGCTGGAGTGCCGCCGATGGCGTTTATGCAAATGACCTGAGAATTTGAGATCATTGCCATCCACCTGTTCTCCTTCAAGCCGGAGTGCCGCCGATAGCGTTTACGCAAATGACCTGAGAATTTGAGATCATTGCCATCCACCTGTTCTCCTTCAAGCCCTATCAACAAGATTGACACGATTAAGCTCTGGATCGAGATATGATCGATCGAGTAGCACCGACGAACTAGCCACCGATCATCGAGTCAAATGCTCACATCTCATAAGCTCCAATCCACGTGGATGAATCAATCCATTAAACTTATACGCATGCACATCACGCACGAACACCACAAGAGGACATGAAGCTTCACCTGCAAATCTCTCTATAAATACATGGCAAAACCATCAACCTAGCTAGCACACAACTTACACATGGGCCTCGTGCACGCACTCCTCCCCTTAGCAGCAGCAGCATTGCTGCTCCTCGCTGCGCCGCCGCCGGCGACCCGGGCCTCACCGTCTAGTGGGGCCGCCACAAGGAAGAAGGCTCCCTGAGAGAGACCTGCGACACCGGCCGCTACACCACCGTCATCATCATCTTCTACAACGTCTTCTGCTACGGCCGATACTCGCTCGACATCTCCGGCCACCTGCTCACCGCCGTCGGCATCGACATCAAGCACTGCCAGTCCAGGGGCATCACCGTGCTCATCTCCATCGGCGGCCAGGGGCGGCTACTCCCTCCACATCAACGCCTCCGCTGCCGACGTCGCCGACAACCTCTAGAAGCCTACCTTCGACGACGACGCGACGGTGGATGGCATCGACTTCTTCATCGACCAGGGCGGCGCCGACCACTATGACAAGCTCGCCCAGCTGCTCAACGGCTACAAACAGTACTACATCGATAGGGCTTGAAAACACCGATGTAGTCCTGCAGGTTGAACGTGCTGGGGTGAGCTCCGCCGTCTCAGCGACCATGCTCCGCATCTCCTCCGTGTCGGTCTTCGCCGGTCCACCGCCATCCCATCAGCATGCGAGAGACAATGTCGCTGGTGAGTCCCATCAACTCCTCCCCCGCTGACCGTCGCTCGCTCGCTGCCTGCGCCCAGCCCGCGCGCGGCTCCTCCCCACGCCACCTGTGCCCGCCGGCCGCCATCCGTGCAGCTACTCCCCCGCGCGCCGCCCGTGGAGATGGGAGAATAGAGGTGGAGAGGGGAGGGAAGAAGAGGCTGACACATGGGGCCCACGTGGGTCCCACGCTGAGTCAGCTGCCACATAAGACAAAACCGGAGTCAACACCGCCGAGGGACCTAGTTTGCACTGGTTTTGTAAGTTGGGGGATGCATCATTGTCACGCCCTGAAGTTACCCTCCCTTGCTTTAAAATTTGTAAAATAAATTGCCGGAAGAAATTGTTTAATTAACCTAGAGCTAAATCCCTAATAATAAATGCAAATAATAATCGCAATCGGCATGTGGAATTTTTCTTGGGTTCCCCATGCTCTAATATATTAACAGGATTTTTAGTAGAATTTTCAGACCCTTGGAAATAATTTTAACCAATTAAAATTCATCAAAGTGCAATATTTAATCCCTGGGAAAATCCTTTCTTCTTTTCCCTATCATTTTCCTCCTTTTCCTCTTCTTGTGCCGTCGGCCCACTTCCTCCCGCGCCTCTCCCTCCTTGCTGGGCCGGCCCAACCCCCTCCCCTCTCTCTGGGGCGCTGACAGGTGGGGCCCACCTGTCGGTCATCCCCTACCTCCAGCCGCCCGCGCCTAAGCAGGCAACCGCCACCCACGCCACCGCCTTCCCGCCCTCTCTGCGCGCCACTTCGCCCGTGCTCCGTACCCACGTCGCCGCCCACCTTCCCCACGCCTCCCGCAAGCCCGCACGCCCGCAAACGATGGGGGATTTGAAATCCCCAACCCCACTCTCACTCCTCCTCCACCTTCCCCACTTCGCCGGCGCAATAGGGCCCCTTCGCAGCCACGACTCGCCTCCCCCGCTCCTATTTAAGCACCCCCACACCTCCCTCTCTCTTTTTCCTTTTGTCGCCGCACTCTCCCGAGCCCTCTATCGCCGCCGCGCCGCTCTCTCCTAGCACCGAGCCGCGCCGTCGCCCTTCGCGCCGTGCGCTGCCGCCTTCCGCGCTGTCCGCCGCCACCTCCCATGCCGCCGGTCACTGCCGGTGACCGTGCGCGCCGTCGCCGCTAGCCATGGCTTTCCGGCCGACTTGGAGCCGAGCCGAGCCCAGCAGCCACCTCTCTCCCCTTGAGCCTCTGACCGGTGGGACCCGCATGCCGGCCCCTCTCCTTCCCCTTGTGCCGCTGACATGCGGGGCCCGCTTGCCGGCGCCCACCCCTTGCTGATGTCATCCACCTGGGTTTATTGCGCAATAAATCAATTAAGGCCTTTTGTTTTTATAGTGAAAACAGAGATAATCTTCTAAAAATCATATCTAATTCATCCGAGCTCTGTTTAAGTCCATTCAAGTCTCAGTAAATTCAAAAAAATGCAAAGAATCCATTAAAAATGGTTTTGTTTCCTGTTTCAGTAGTCTTATAGCATGTTTTGCTTGTGTGCTTTGTTTGTCGCGTAGATTTCGGCGGTTTCGTCGATCTGTGGATTCTCGAAGGTGTTGCTGAGGTCTCATCAGCGCGAGAGCAAGGCAAGTCATGCATTACAATTGATCATATCGTACCCAATTTACAAATATCTCGCATTTTCTATTAAATGTTGCATTATTTTACAATATCATTTGGGATGGGTCCTATTACTCAGCTATATGTTGTTCACCTCATGCCATTGATAACTTGGGTATTAAAATGACTAGATGTTGGCTTAGGAGATGCTTAGCCATGCTTAGTTCAACTAGTACACAATGGGGGAAATACATTAATGCATAGACTTCAGGTTCTAGTATTGATGTTGGATTAGTGCCACCGCAATGGTGTTAGTTAATTAAAATACACTACATGGTGGTCTGTGGGTGCATGGTTTTGCTAGTCGTGCCCATGGCGATTAAGGACCGGTTCACGGGATGCCCTGGAAGAACTTATCGTACTTACCACAAACCAGCATGGGCAATGGCTGGGCTTGTAGTGTAGTTTTCCTCTAGCCGACGTACCCAGGCAAGGGTGGGCATGATGGAGTTGGGTCGGCCGGGGTGTTCGGTTGATCGGCTTTCGGATTCACCGTGACATGAGAGGGGGCCGCCTGTTGCCTACTAGGGACGGGGGCGAACCCTGAGGTGTGGTGCGATCGGTTAGAGGGGGTTATACGAAAGGTCCTGTCACGGCCTCTTTCCAGTATGTCATGGTGGCATGTCAGAGCACGGAAACGTGTCATGGGGCTGTGTCTTGTGGGTACAGTTGTACACCTCTGATCAGAGTAAAACTATTCGAATAGCCATGCCCACGGTTATGGGTGGTCGACCAGATTCACCGTGATTAGTCTCACCCCTAGTTTAGCTGAATGAACTGGTGTAGTTTAGGTGGTTGGTTGGGCTTGTTGCAACGTGGTGTAGCGTTGGACAGTGATTGGTTAATATTGCTTAATCTACTGCAGCTGTTTTACTGCTTTCAACTACTGCTTTTAAATGCTAGCTTTATGCAAATGAACCTTTAGCCTCCTTTGGATATATCTTGCATTATACCTCCTCTTTCGGTATGACTTGCTGAGTACAGTAGTTAGTACTCAGTCTTGCTCTCTCTTCCCCACACCAGAGTTGAAGTTCTTCCTAGTTGGAGCCGTCTCGAAGAAGTTGGTTTTATCGCTGCCGTCAAGGATGCCTGTGGAATGGAGTCGCCCACTGCAGGAGTCAAGTCTTCAGGCTTAGTTCGTTTTTACCTTTTCCGCTGTATTTGTAATCTTTTATATTTTTGTAAGATGTGGATCTGTATGTCAACAATTGTCGTTTGTGTACCCTGGCTGGTTCTGGACAGGGGTTTAATGCACATTCAGCTTAGAAATTCTGGTTCGTGAATTTCTGGGCGTGAGAAATTGGTATCAGAGCCGAATTGAACACGTAGTCTCCTTAGTATCTCACCTATCAAGCAGTTCGTGAGGGTATGATGGATGCTATTCTTTTGACTTCACCTCTCATAAAGTTGTAACAAATATTTTGTGCTCTAAACAACACCAATAAAAATGTCATCAACTAACTACTTGTAGATTGCGTTGAGCATTACAACTTTGATATAGAGCATCTCTCCATCCGAACTCAATTGCAAACCTCAAAAAATATTTTATCAAAATAGAACTAAGAGTGTGCAATAAATATTTGGCCACCCTAATCAAATTAAATGAAAAAAAAACATCCAACTATAAAGTTGTAGATCTCATCAAGAACTACAATTTTTTAGAAAGTTTATCATGATCCGACTTCATATGAATGAGTTCTATTTTTTTTCATATTTTAGTGGTGCTCCTATTTATAAGTATAAGGGTGGTTTTTATTTCAAGGCTAGTTTTGTTGAAGAATCCACCTTGTAAAAACATTTTCCCCTTTTTTTCTTAAAAATAACTAAACTTTAAAAATTTATAGAAAATTCATGCTAAGTCCAATTGAGGTGAACCAAAGTACTCCATGGTCCTAACAATATTGGCTAGTTAAAATACTTATTTTATTATGATTATTTACTTATGTTATATAGTCTGTTTGTGAGTTGATATGTTATGAACTTTGATATTAGTGAATGATCATATTACAGAAAAATTATTCCCATAATAGAATTTTGGTTGCCTCAAACAGATCTCAGATCTAATATAACTTTTTAGAATTCTTTTAAAGTTTGGACTTTAGATTAAAGAACCCCTTGTAAAACTAGATACCAAAACTTATAACGGATGTTTAGGTACCTTAGTGTATAAAACCTTTCAACTATAAAGTTGTCTTGTCAAGATTTACAATTCTAATATAGAGCATATCTCTCCATCCGAGATAGTTTAGGAAACTAAGAAAAACAAATTTAAAATAAAACTGAGAGCAAAACACTAATATTTGAACTCCTAAACAATCTCAAATGAACATTAATTAAGTCAGGATGAACTATAAGTATATAGGATATTATAAAAAAAATGAAGAGATATATAGTATGCTTGCATGATGTTTAAGATGCAATAATAATGGATGATGGTGTGGCATCCTTACTGTTCAACTTTAGAATTTAGAGGGTTGTAATGATAGGATACGTAAGACTGCATACTTTTTCCTTATTCGAGCTATTCTCTGACAGCATATACGATACTCCCTCTGTCCTCTAATATAAGGGATTTTGACATTTTGCTTACACTGTTTGACCACTCGTCTTATTCAAAAAATTTGTGCAAATATAAAAAAACGAAAAGTTGTGTTTAAAGTACTTTGGGTAATAAAATAAGTCACAAATAAAATAAATAATAATTTTAAATTTTTTTTATAAGACGAATAGTCAAACAGTATAAACAAAATGTCAAAATCTCTTATATCAGAGGACGGAGGGAGTATATGCATATTTGTCAAACGTGGGTGTATGTGCCACAGTTACCAAACAGAGATGATCAAGTAAACAAACGGTCCACCTAGCATAAAGCAGAACGGGAATTTATTTGGAAATGGAGCAGTACCGTATAGGCATATATATTTTTTCATCCTCGGTTTGCATTACAAATTAGGGAGTTATCAAGAGATACAACACGCGTTGGGATCTTCCTCGCCCAAATACATAAAGTGGGGCGGGGGGTAGTACGCAGGCATAAACTCGTACAGTTCCGGCCTGGCAGCTGGTTTTGGTTTTTCTGGTTTTTTAAATTCGATGCGATGAACTTTCACAGCTTCGTTGATGAGGTCTGCGAAGGTCATGCGAGGCTTCGCTGTCTGGTCGCAGATACCAGCGGCGATGTCGTTGAACCGAGCAGTCAAATCTGCATCCTTGCTGATAATTCTGTTAAACACGGTTGCACAGAGGGACGCCAATGCTTCCTGCAATTTCCAGTCATCACCTTGGGTACCTTCAAGGCCTGAAACTGCCACTCGCAGTATCTCTTCTCCTGTCAACCCCCAACCAAGTGCTTCTCTTAGCACCTGCAACATTACAGTGCTTTCGGTCATTCCGATATAAATAGGATGCATATAAAAGCAGTATCCCATCTTTTGGAGACTACTCTGATGGATATTCACTAAGCATGGATGAAATATTAATGATAGAAGTTGTGCTTCAGTGTTTGCTTTAAACAAGATTGTTTCCCATGGATTATTTACTGTCTTATTGGTGTGGTTTGCTGCGAATGTAGAGGTTGCCAAACTATTTAATAAGCTATGGTTTTGTGCATCTGACAATGTAGAGGCTGCCAGAGTTATATTTCATTATCATGAAAAAAAATGTTTGTTGACGTAGGAAGTATAAATGACAGCGATTAACGTACCCTGGGTATCAAATCAATGATGGCCTCCTTCAGATTCTGAAGATGTTCCTCGTCAGTGGAGTAGGGACTACACAGATGATTGAGGATCTTTGCTGCAATTTTTCTGTGCATGCTGCTGTACACGCTTGAACGAGTATCAGCAATACAATCAACAATATCATGACCATATTTCCTCAATATGATCGCGGCACTGCTTCTACTTCCTCTACATATCTGCACCAGATCATCACCTGCTAGTTTTTCAAACAAGTCGCCCTTGCTGTTGTGAAGAAACATGTCCATCAGGATGCCGATGAATTTTTCTCTGTCTCCTTCGCCCATAAACGAAGATGGACCCATGCATATTTCTTTGAGAATGCTTAAACCTTGTTTCTTGAGGTCCAGATCTTCACCTGGCAGATTTCCAAAGTCGCCCTTACTGTTGTCAAGAAACATGTCCATCAGGATGCCGATGAATTTTTCTCTGTCTCCTTCGCCCATAAACGAAGATGGACCCATGCATATTTCTTTGAGAATGCTTAAACCTTGTTTCTTGAGGTCCAGATCTTCACCTGGCAGATTTCCAAAGTCGCCCTTACTGTTGTCAAGAAACATGTCCATCAGGGAGCCGATGAACCTTTCTCTGTCTCCTTCGCCCATAATCGAAGATGGATACAAGTATATTTCTTTGAGAATGCTTAACCCATGTTTCTTGAGTGCCAGATCTTCACCTGCCAGATTTTGAAAGTCACCATTATTGTTGTCAAGAAACATGTCCATCAGGGAGCCGATGAACCTTTTTCTGTCTCCTTCACCCATAGCTGAAGATGTATCCACGCATATCCTTTTGAGAATCCTTATGGCGTGTTTCTTCAGCACAGAGTCACATTGGTCGCACTCAAGAATACTCTCCAAGGTGCCGATTGCTTTGCTGCTTGTTGATATTTCATGCCACAGAATATTGTTTGATTTTGTAGGGCCATACATAAATCGCATAAATCGGCTTAGTATCTTCACCCCGAGCTCTGCCATACGGGACCATTCATTATGTTGTTTTTTGTGAAGTGATCCCTTGGACGTTATAAGTGCCACAATCTTGTTGATCAAGGCCGGATCATCTGTGTTGCTCATGAGGAACAAGTTGTTCTTGTCGTAGGAGAGCTTTAAAAGGATCTGCATGCCTGTAAGTTGCATCTGTTTATAATCTTTGGGGTAATAATCCTTTTCTTTGACAGAAATCTGGTGATCATCCTCTTCTTCAAAAGAAAGTTGGTCGCCATCGTCTTCTTGGAAAGAACTATGGTGGTCATTCTGAAATCCTTTCTGCTCGAGTTCAAGCAAGGAAGATACACATCGAATCCCCTGCAGGATTTTGTCTAAACGGACCTCACCAGCAAAGTGCTCAACAATCCTTGCGGCTCTCAACCTGATCTCTCCATCATATGCACTTTTGAAATCCAGCATCTGAACTAAGTTGTGGAGTATGGGACTGGAGGATGCAGATCCAATCATATTGTATATCTGCATACTCTGCCCCGGTAATTCGCTCCCCGATGCATCATCCCTATTAAATTTGATGAGTGTATCAAGAATCCGTGCACCTGAAAGGTACCCATCCGGTGATGTGGATTCCATCAGCTTGACGGCGTATGTGATCAGGTTCCTCCCTCTGGCAAAGGACGGGTCATTCTCACATCCCACCTTGATCTCATGTAAATAATCCGAAACTGAACTGCGCGACACTGTATCAAACATGTATTTGTCGGCCACATCTTTCACTAGCTTCTGTTCTTCCCAAGCAGAGATGGCCCTGTAGTAGAAGAGGACGCCCTGGAACAGGGCCAGGGAGTAGAGAACCACCAGCGCAGGCTGCAGGTGTGCCTTGCTGCTGCTGTCTCCGGCCGTCACGCCGTAATCCTGCTGGATTAGACGCCACAGCGAAATCCAGGGGGAAACGAAGAGCCCAAACATGTAGAGCAGGAACAGCGGACACAAGACGATGGTGAACATAAGCACTCGAACAGCACCCCTGAACCCAACCTTCTTATGGTTATGGGGCAACGCGATGAAGCGTGCGGCCTTGCATAAGCGCTTCAATGAGTACCCAATGTGGCTTACTTTTCCATTCAGAAAAACATCGAATATCCTGTTGCAGATTATTTTTTTTGTTTGGAAGGATGAATTTTCCGGTTAAAAGGACTGATACCGATAGTGGAAAGAGTAAGGTACGGTTTTTTTGTTAGGGATGAACACAATGATAAAATAAGATTCAGTACATGCCATCCTGTCAAACTAATATCACATTAAATAATGATCAAATTTACTTTTGTCGATCGTGTAAAATTAATTTTGCCATGAAAGAATGAATGCAGAGAGTAGCTCTTTCTTTTCTTTTCTTTTTTATTAACTCTATTTTTTTTTCTCTTCCAAAATTTGACATTTCTATTCTAGTATGTCATCTCTCTGAACATGCCTATGTGTATTTGTCTGTTGTAAAATCATATGATGATTAATCTTGATGATGAACAATTGACAACGGTAAGTGTTGTTGAAAATACGGTGGATAGTGTTTTCGGATGGTGAACAGTGCAGTCAGCACTGGGTGCCTGTCAGACCGGGTGGTTCCAGGAGGGAGTCGGTTTCAGGTTGTTTTCGTGGAATTTTTAGATTGCTTCATGTTTATGACTGATGGTTTTTATTCGTATGTGATACTATTATGTGCTGATGTGAGTCAAGTTGGTGCGAACTTGTACTCAGATATGGAGTTTCTTTATTGTTCATGTGTAGGTGTTGCTTGAGGCTATGGGAGTATAGTCAGTGATGGATCAGGACTAGGCTTGGAAGAAGTTGAGGTCCGGATGGTCAAGGATATCATGCGGGTTGCTCAGGCTAGAGAACAACGCATGTGGAGGTGAAGGTTTCCATATGGCATACACATGGTGTTGTGTGCGTATGGAAAGAGAGTCAAATTTGGATCGGAGTCCAAGTTTAGAAAGATTGGAGTTTGTAAAGTTTGTTTCTTGTACGACTTCTTGTATGAGTCAGATTCGTGACTAGGGGAAGCCATGTTATAGGTATAAATAGAGAGGGAGGATATGGTTAGAGAGTTGAGTTGAGAGATAAATGAGGGTTTCAAGTCTAGTTCGAGATTTTGGTGAGGAGTGTTGTTGATGCACTTTGTAAACATTAGTTGATGCAATAAAGTCGAGATAGATTAATCTACATCTTTGAGTTTCCATCTATCCGTGTTTTCTGTATCTCGATGGTTTGACCGAAGTATTACGAGCAGTCTAACCGGCGGCGATCAAGCAGTCAGACCGGCGGCAGCGAGCAGCGACAAGCAGAGAGGCGGTGGTCCGACTGGCTGGACAACACCGGTCAGATCGGCAGCATAGGAGCAGTCAGACCGGTGTGCACACAGCGGTCAGACCGGGCTATGCTGACTTCATCAACTATGAGGGTAACTTTTATTTCTGCTAAAAGTTTTTTTATTTTTGGTGTTACAGCCATTAACCCCCCCCCCCCCATTGGCTTGGTTCTTGTTTTCGATCCTACAAGTGGTATTAGAGTCACGTTCACTCTATTTGATCTTTGCTGATCTTGAGTTCTTGCCTTGGCTAACAAGCTTACGACCTGGCCACATGTTTTTGATGGAGTTAATTTTCCTTATTGGTGCGAAAAGATGCTATCTTATATTATGTTTGAGAGTTATGATATTTGGCAAAAAGTTGCAAATCATTATAAAATTCCTGCTCAGATTAATACTATTGTTCTTAAGACTGATTTTGAAAACAATTGCAAAGCTCGCAATATTTTGCTTAATGGAATTCCCCGTTCGGATTTGATCGTGTTTCTCATCTTCAAATTGTGCATGACATTTGGAAGGCATTATCTGAATTTCACCAAGGGACTTCCAATATAAATGAACTGTGCAAAGATCTTTTTAGAAAGGATTGCATAAAATTTGAGATGCAACCTGAAGAGGCTTTGGATGATTATCTTGCGCACTTTAACAAAGTTTTGAGTAATCTTAGATCTGTTGATTCCTCTTATGATACTTATTACACACAATCTGAGATTTCTCGACACTTTTTGAATGGTCTTGATATGTCAATCTGGGAGACAAAAGCGACTTCAATTCAGGAATATGTTAGCATGTCCGCTTTGACTTTAGATTCTCTTTACACCAAGCTTAAAACTCATGAGATGAATATTCTTGCCCGCAAGATTGATCCTAAAACTAGTGCCTTGATCTCTTCTTTGAGTTCTTCCATTAGTGCTTCTTCTTCATCAGCTCTTAATGTTATTAATGCCATGTCCGATAAACAACTCGAGTGCTTCTTCTTCCATTGGTGCTGCTTCTTCTTCCATTGGACTTGGTTTTGGTTACTAACAAACTTTCTCGAGCTTTTGAAAAAGTCAAGAACAGGAAGCGAGGAGGACCCGTTTGATGCTTCGAGTGTGGCGAGTTAAATCACATCAAGCTCAATTGTCGTAACCGCAAGAAGACAAGCTAGGAGGAGAAAGTGAACAAGAAGGACAACAAGAAGGAGAGCAAGACGAGTCACAAGCAGAGGCTAATTCGAGAATTGATTGAAACTTTTGACAATGATGAATCAGAGGATGAAGATGAGCACCATAACAAAGGTAAGCAAGTTGTTGATTTGGCTTTTATTGTTCGCAATGTAGACTCTGATGTTAATGAATCTGATAGTGAAGAAAAGCTTACTTATGATCAATTAGAACATGTTGCTTTTAAATTTGCTGAGAAATTGAAAATATGTGCTAATTTGCTTAATCAGAGTAACCACACTATTGAATTTTAAATGCTGAAATTGTTAGATGATGATTGCAAATCTTGGGAAGTTTTATTTTCTGAAATTACTGCTTTGTGAGATGTCAATTAACTTAATTGCTTTAGATTGGAATCTGAGGTTGAAAAATCTAAAAATCTTGATTTGTCTTTTGCTCTTGGATTTGCTTTGCATGCTCATGCTATTAATAAGTTGATTTTGACAAAGAACGTTTTGAAAAAAATTATAAAGTTGCTTTTTGTGTGAGTTCATTATTCATGTTTTGAGTGCGGAAAGGATTAAACAACACAAAGATGTTTTGGTTTCTCCAAATTGCTCAAACTGGTTTTTGAATTAGATGAGATTGAAACATGCTGTAGAGCATGTTGAGTATATGGAGGATCTTGTAAAAGATGATGAGGTGCTTTCTTGTTATGATTGTCGCAAGAACAAATGTGTTTTGGTTGATTATAAAAATTGTGAAAATTTGACAACAAGAAATTTCTTATTTGGAAAGGTTTTCCGATGGTAAGAAGAAACTAAACATGATTTTGGATCAATCAAAAGTGAGCACTTATAATCGGGGTGTAGGTTTTGATACAAATGCCCATTTTACATATCATTGATATGCTGTTTTGAACATAATTGAAAAAGGTGAAGTTTTGAAAAAAAATCCAAACCTAAGAAAACAATTTTTAAATCCGCTGGAGTTTTGCCATCTCTTTCTTCAATGATTCAAGAGAAAAAGTCTTCCATTGCAAAACCATCAATTTCAAAACCATCTACTTCAAAAACTTATTGTCGTGAGAAATACAATTGTTCTTTTTTTGGAAAAGATGACATTTGGTTAGTTTTTGCTTTAGACTTGTCCGTAAACAGAAAAAGGAAAGAGAAATTGATGTGACCATGGCTACCACGGATGCAACCGTTGCTCACATCATGAATGAACAAGAAGATATCGAGATCAAGTACTCCAAGTGCTGGAATCCGATTCGGCCACCTACTACACTGCTGACTTCAAACGGCCACCGAATCTGCATACGACCTCCGTTTTCGGCCCGTGAGTACTTGATGGAAAGCTCTCGGAGCCCTCTTTCCAACGGATCCAGCCTCTTCTCTGAATTCCATCTCGTGTGGCCGGAATCACAGGAACAAGGTGCTGCATCACCTATAATGGACCTATGGGCTTGTAACTTCATTTGGGACCCCGGCCCAGGTGGGGCCCATGTGGGGTGCGCCCCAAGCTGGTGGAGCACGACCCTAGGCACCCCTAGGTCGTCCTCCCACCCCTATATATAGCTAGTTACCCCTTCAGGGTTTCTCGGGTTTTGATAGATTAAAGTTTAGCCATTGCTACTTGCTGGCAGCGCGCGTGTCGGCTAGACCGTCCGTCTGCTTGTTCTTCGGAACCCCAACTTATCATTTGTATTAAATTCCTATTTGCAATATTAGATTGCTTTTATCTTGTTCTTGCTTGTTTCTTCGATTTGCTTGCAGGAATAGGGTTGATCTGCACCGGCAAGATCAACAACCCACGGAGAGGTGTATCGATCGCTAAGGCGCAATACAACGTCTCGTACGGTTGTAGTCGGATCGTCAACGATTCTCCCAAATAGTAGTTATCACAACTCACCGAAAGATCGGGCCAACAACAGCCTTGAGTGTCGAGAGGAACTCAGGGTTCATCAGAAATTGCTTTTGCGAAATGCGAAATGACAGCTCGGTTAGACCGACACTGACCAGTCGGTCAAACCAGTTGCCAATGGCGGTCAGACCGCAGGTGTATCAATGATCAGACCGGTGACTAGGCCCGGTCAGATCGCAGGTACAGCGGCGGTCAGACCGACCTCGGGGCGATTTTGCGCGTAATTCAAAACAGACTATTGTGAAGCATCAAGGTAAGTTTTCAGGTAAGTTTGGTTTTGATTTTATTCGTGCATATGTACATACTGGTTCTATTTGTCGTGTGACTCAGTGTTGGATTCCAAAATTTCTTATGACTAATCCCAACATGGAGGCCTCGACATCTTCATGTTCGTAGGTATTTTGGCGGCATACTCCCCATGATCAATGTGGAGACGGTGATTTCTTTTCAAGGTAACATCAATGTACTTTGGAGTTGGCATAGCCTTGTTCTACTTCTTCGTTTATTCGCTTTTCACGCTAGTGTTTGAAGTGGTAGTTTTGGTAATTCAAGTGTATATATGTCAATTCATAAGAACCTTGGTGATATAATTGGTAATTGGATGTCTTTTTCAAAATCTTTGATTTCTTCTTGATTTTTCTTCTGGGAGAATTGGAGGTTTGTTTGAGTGGGAGTTTGTCCTTTTACGGTGCATTCATGTCTATATCCATGCATTGCTCTAAATCTGAAAATAAAGAAAAAGTGAGAAAAAGAAGAGCTTTGGTTTATACCTCTTGTACATTTTTGTGCATGCTAGCAAAATAATTGAGGTATATTTGTTGATATGATAGTTTGTATGCATTTTAGTGTTTTCATGTGGCTTGGATATTGCTTTTAAGTGAGATGATGCATGACACTAATTGTTTTCCTTGATTTAAGTAAATATGCAATGTTGAAGCAAGTGCTAAGTTTGGACGATTAATGTTTATATTTATGCTTATTGGGTTGTTATTCCTCAAATTGCTTCTTGTTTATGCCAAATGTTGCAAGAGAATAAAAAGTTACATATGATGAGAGAAAAAATGAATACCGAATTCTTGGAAACAGTCTTTGACGATAAAGACGTATTTGCAATGAGGAAAATAATGAGTTTCGAATCCTTAGAAATAGTCTTGACAAAAAGGACATACTTGAAATAATTGAGATATTTTATATTCAATGTCAAAATGAGCACAAAAAGTTCTAATACTTGCTGAAAATTCTCTTGGTTATTTTTGTGATGAAGTTAATTTGAGAAAGAGTGATAATTAATGCAATAGGTATATGTGTAGGGATTTTTTTTGTTAACCTATATAGTTGTGAATATGTTGCATTATAAATCGTTTGAAATCATGAATCTTTATTATTGAATTGAGCTTAATTGTAATATTTTTGATTCATGTTTGTACTCTAATGCATGCTTATTAACTAGGTGATGAATTTATCTCATTTGTCTTGCAACATATGACCATGAATTGCTTTGCTTCAAAGCTCTTGAAAAAAATTCAGAAAATTTAAAAAAAATAAAAAAAAAGAAGTGATTATTACGTGTGACAATCATGAAATCATGACATTTGTTCTTTATTAGTTATATTTTCCGTTTTAAAATTCTGATGAAATCATTGTTAAAGGGAGAGAGAAATATACCGAATGCATGCTTCTTAAAAGGGGAGAAAATAATTCGATTTTAAAAATAGTCGATTTTGCAAATATGGGACTTGAATAATTTCATATCAATGTAGTATATAAAGCCACTCTGGAATTGCAACGTTTTGCTGCATATTCAGTTCGCAACACTAGATCTGACAGTAAAATCCAAATGCTTGCCTCAACTGGTTAATGTTGGGAACGCGAAATAAAATAAGTCTGGTTGGCATGCCTATAGCTCACCTTGTTTGAACGAGCGTGATCACCGTGAGACTCCAGAAGTCCTTGTTGGATAGCATGGAGACGAATCCACCGAGGAGGATGACGCTGGACCACGTGAGCACCAGGAACCCCGTCCCGGTGACAACCATTGACAGGTAACCCATGAACACCGCATAGTCATTGATCAACAAGACCTCCGGCCAATCCGAATCAATGTGTAATCCAAGGCGATGAGCACGGCTCTGTCCCCCGGACATCCTTCCTTCTTCCGCTAAACACCTGATCAAGTCGAGTCTGATATATACATGGTAAATATTTCAGGTCCAGCCGTCTTAGATGATACTGGCTCACTGCATTTGCATGCTCAGTGTGCGCCAGGCACCAAGAAACCGGTAGGTAAACTGTACTAAACACTAAAATCACATCAACTCCCAGGTGGTATCCAAGTAAAGTTCTGGCCAGTTTTAACCCCAAAATCCACAAACTACGAGCAGGACCTATATATCGACTCCCAAACCAAGACAAGAAAGACGAAATGTTAAGGGATGATCACAAGCAATATCTGCAGTCCCTTAATTACCTGCTTAGCGGCCGCTTGCCGAACCCGGCCGGCCAGCCAGCCGCCGCCTGGCCACGCTGCTACCTCGCTGCGGCGCACCTTGCTGGAGTGCTACTAGTTGGCTGCTCATCTACTGAGGCAAGCTAAGGAGCGCTTAGCTGGGGACGACTGGGGTGGTGGTGGGTGGGCTGTACATTTCAATATTAAACCACCGGAGAGCTAGAACCATCCTATTTCTGCTGAAGTGTACTGTTGATAGTCATATGCTCCACAGCTTCTCCGCTGTCTATCTACTCCCTCGTCTCAAAATTTAAGCATTTTTAGATGTCGATATAGTTTTTAAAATATTTCTTTGATCAATAATATCTATAAAAAGTAAAATGTTTAAAAAAAAAGTTATGTATTATGATAGCTTGTTTAATGATAAATCTAGTAACATCAATTTTACATTATTAATTTTATTTATTTTTTTATTAACTGTCAAAGTTAAAAATATTAGACTCTGTACTACGCTAAAAATATTTTTGGACGGGCAACAAAAGCGATGCAGGCAAGTGGGGACGTGATCATCAGGAAAATAAATCTGGTGTATACGGAACAGGATGCAAACCCCAGTCCACGGTTCACGATCCCAACACCGTTGCTCAAGGGTGGTATCTACGGATTTGGTTGCAGAAAACAGTAGATGAACAAACGAAATCTGGATAAATAGTCCATTTTTTTTTACAAAATTCAGTTTTATTTTTTTTCCACGTGAAAAAATACCATGCCATTTGTATTTTCAACCGGATACAATTTCCACCGGAATTATAAACCTCACAGTGGTATTAAATAAAAATAAAAAATTAAATAGGACCCATATGTAAGTCAAAAAAAAAATAACGAGTTCACATGTCAGTCACCCCTTTCTCCCTCTTTACCCATTCTCTATGTTTCTCCACGGGTGACAGGTTGACAGAGGCTCATGAGGGAGCGCCTGTGCAGCAACTGGTAGTGGACGGTAGCAGCGGCAGGACGGAGCTTGGTTGAGCGGTCCCAAGACCGGAATCAATCAGAGACCGTGGAGATGATGCACGAGCAGGAGCCTATTTTTCCAGACAAGGAGTCTACAGAGGTGATGGGGTGATGGAATGCGTCGGTCCATGGTTGCATAGGAGGATAGGATGGAAGCGAGGGAGAGGGGCAGAAATGCAAGGAACTCGGCGTGCCTGAGCTTGCCATCCCATTCACGATAAGATTATAGCGACGGTGGGCGGTCATCGAGGAGCTTTCAAAGCACCCTGTCCCCTCGTCCATCCCCCCCCCCCACACCGTCTCAGCAGCACGACCACTAGCTATAACCCCCTGCGGGGTCCGGTTGTGGTAAGGCAGTGGAGGGGCCAGAAATGGTGCACGAGTGGGGGCAGCATGATACCAACGAAGGTCAGGACTCCAGAGGCTCCGATGGCAGGAGGATGGAATCGGCTTGGGCAGAGGCGGCACTCAATCTGCCCGTCCTTGCCTCCTACAGCTCCGGCGAAGAAGGAAAGAGGGAAAGGTTGGCGGCAGCGATGGGTCCATATCCTTTCCAAGATGGTGGAGGGGAGAGAGCTCGGAGAGGATGGATTGCAGCGGTCCTATGCTTGGGCTACCTCCTCTCCAGCTCTTTAGTTGCCATTGCCACTGTTGGTATTTCTTACGATCACAGATAAATCCGCAAGCACACGGAATACCGCTGTAGCACTTCACCTTCAAGTGACCCCAAAAGGATATCGAACTCAGGGAACGTGTGTAATCTATCTAAGACTAAGGCAATCCAAGGACAACAACTGATGGTAGGCTGGCTAGGCTAGAGAGGACTTTTTGTGTTTTAATCATCTAAGCTAAGTTTAAGGTAATTTCCTATCTGTTGCTTCGGGCACCAACCCCTGCTGGTCTGTCAGCGTGGTTCCGGCTATAGCTCTATAATGTAGGCAAGGGACGTGATCATTAGGAAGTGATTCAGGGCTGTCACCACCTGCCGCCTACCTCTGACAAATCCGTGGGAAATACAACAAACAAAGGTAATCTCTAACCTAGACACCACGCCGAAGTTATTAATTACTACTCTAATACTTGTGCAGGAACTTCCTTCTTTATACAGAGTCCTAATACTAGAGCACTTAGTACGAATACTAAACAATGAACCCACAAAAATGGAAATATATCTTACTTAGACTAAGTAATTAAATACAAAAGAGAGGATCACGAATGCTTACTTTATAGAGGAAGTTTCTCCGAACCCGGAGCAGATTGTACCGACAGCTCTAGTACTCCTCCAGAATTCCTCCTAGAAAGCTACACTCGTTGAGCTAGAAGTCGGATGAGCGCTAAACTTTCGGGCACTCCTCCAGAGCTTCCCCTCACTCTCTACCTAATTCTAATGTACAAAAGATACAATAGAGCCTCTTGTAATTCAGCTCAAAGTTGTGTGTTGTGAAGTGTAAAGGAGACCTCCTTTTATAGGCTCCAAATGACGGTTACAGTATGGGAAATGACCAATGTGCCCTCCAACCATCATTGGGACTTCATCAGTAGCGTACATGCGGAAGGCTGGCGATCAACGGCCACTACACTGGTTCGGCCGAACCAAAAAAATGTCTTCCTAGCCCCTCCTTTGGCTGGTAGGTAGCTTAATGGGCCCCCAACATCTTGCACTATGCCAAAGCCCAATTCTAAGTGGTTTTGATTGACTTATGGGACCTCCAATCCGTGTAAACACGTCCTGATCGTGCGGAGGTGCATTTTGTCACATGATGGGTATGTTTTCTCCTTAAAATACCTGCATACACATATTTCACCAACACTAGTGGAAATGATTAGTAATAAAAACCTACCACTAAGTTGGATACCATGTTTTATTTCATTATATGCAGGTATTGACGCTCAAATATTATGATTTAAGGACCGTCAACAGCCGCTGCAGAGGAAGGTAGCTGCAGTGAAGGCGGCGGAGATGGAACAGTGTGGCGCCGGTGGAAGCGATTTTATCTGGTGACCGGATATCACACTCCGATTTTCTTTCGTGGATTAAAATCAATTATTAATTCATTTCTAGAATCTCTGCTATTATAAAAATTGGAGATGCTTTTGTTGGTACTTTGGTACATCATCCGTATTTAAGTCTTTTTTAAGTTTATTCGCTTTTGGAAATACAGATTCACGTTTGAGTCGGTTTTTAATTTCTTTCGCTTTTAGAAATACAGTAAGAGTCGTATAAGAATTCTCTTTAAAGAAACTCGTATGCTAACTTGAGATGATCAGACTCCTAATTGCAGCTCTTGATTTTGTAAAAAAAAAATATCCAAACAAATTCTCACAGTGAATTTTATCTTAGCTAAACCATATAACAACAATAATATTAAAATAGCCTTCACCCGTTGCCGAAAACAATGATGACGTGAAGCCGCCTGGCCAGGGAAAACAGGAGGCCCGCACTGTGCATGGGGCACAAGCAGGAGGTCGGCGTTGCGCAAGCAGCAGCAGCCAGATGCCAGCGTTATGATGGCGGACGTCAACTGGAGTGGGGGGGCGAGGACAATGAGAGGCCACGACCAGCGACAAGATGAGCAGACGCGGCACGGGTATGAGACTGGACGGTGTTCCAGGTAGAGATCCAGCGGCGGCAAGGGCAACAGGACTAGTGACACGGCTCGAGATGGGGATGATGCGGGCAGTCCAGCCAAGGAGGCAGTGATTGTAGCGCCTGTGAGGTGGGCGTTCTAGGCCTATGGCGATCTTTGGTGTAGATGCTAGTCCTCTTGCGGCGATGATGCATTGCTGCCACAAGAGGGCCATGTTGGCGGGCTGGAGTAGGGAAAAAGGGATCCATTTTTCTCTCTCACCCTCTCCCTCTCCAACCTGACTACGTGGATGGAATTGGAGCACGCCAAATGTCGGGATCCTACTTGATGGCCGACTAGTGATGAGGCGTTGACGCGGTGGCTGCTGTTTTCGGCAAGCGGTCTCGACACAGGAGGGGAAAAAGATTACGAACATAACCCCAGCCGGTTCGGGCCAGCAATTGCAACACTTGCGGGTGCCGCTTTTCCCTTGTTGCGTGATCTTTCTTGCTCTCTCAATGGATTTCTTCGGTCGAAAATTATGTCCCGACTTTCCAGGTGAAAATCCTTGTTGGAGGCGCTGATTAGAAGATCCATTCCTCAGGGATGTCACTTTTCTGCTATACTTGTAGACTCGTGGTGTGAGTATCTTTTTCTTCTCTTGTCCCTTTTATGTTTCCTGGCAAAAATCTCCCAGAGCTATAGACTTGTAATCTTTTTAGTTCTCTATCAATGTAAATGTCGCAGTATCTTGTATGGTTTGTTTAAAAAAGATGAGGGATGTGCTATGGATTTTTTTCCTCTTTTAGGACTTGGGCCATGGGCCATGGGCCGTTTGAGCGAGACAAGTTTACAATATTTGTTAGGAATAAGTTCACCGGAGGTTCCTCAACTTAACAACGATATTTTTTTAGGTCACTTAACCACAAAACTAGAAATATACCCCTAAACTCACACAAACCGTGCACTCAAGGTCCTATGACAATATATATGGGTGGTTTTGCTGACGTGGCATCCTAGTCAGAAAAAAAATAAAAAAAGTATGTGGGGGCCCACACGTCAGCTGCACATCTTTTTTTTTCTTCTCTTTTCCTCTCCTTCTCTTCACTTTTCTCTCCAGTGGCGATGGGCGGGCGACAGGTGAGCACGGCGGCGACCGCCGTGCTGCTGCTGTTGGGCGCGCCGAGGGCGAGGAACCCGGCACCGCCGCTCATCAGCGGGAGGTACTACGAGAAGGGCCCGCCGAATTGGGACGACGTCTGCGACAAGAGCGACTCCGGCGCGCCGCCGAGCCCGAGGAGTCCATCAAACTTCTCGTAGGGGCCGTGCTGGTGGTCACCGCAGCCGAAGCCAAAGTTGGCGACGACGACGCAGGGCTTGACCGTCAGCGTCTCCGTGCTGTACACCCCGGTGGTGGTGGTGCAGTTGCCGTACTCGATCCCGTATTCGCACAGCGAGGCTCCGCTGGAGACGCTCGTGCAGCCATGGCCGTACGCGCCGGCCGCGAGCTAACTACACGCGTCGGAGTCGCACGGGACGGAAGCATGCGACGACGACGAGCTCGGATCGCTTCTGGGCGTAGCACTCGCCTGCGTCGCACGGCTTGCACTGCACCCACGACAGGTCGCTGCCGGTGTCAATGAGGACGGTCTGCTGGATGGCCGGCGTTCCGATGCCGAGCATGACGACGTACTCCAGCGAGTCGACGGAGTCGCCTAGGAACGTCGGAATGCTCGAGCCGCCGCTGGCGTCTGAAGCGTGGTGGTCGTCGTGCGGCCGGCGGCGGCCTTGGTGATGATGTAGTTCGCGCGGGCCCGCCGCCGCGCTCGCCCGCCACCACCCATAACCGCTCCACCCGCCGCCGCTCCGCTGCGACGCGGGCCCGCCGCCCACCCATCGCCGCTCCGCCGGCCTCCCTCAGTGAAGAGGAAGAGAAGAGAGAAGAGAGAAAAGAGGAGAAAAAGATGTGCAGTTGACATGTGGGTCCCACATGTTTTTTTTTTATTTTTTTTACTGACTAAGATACCACATCAGCGAAACCACTTATATATATTGCCATAGGATCTTGAGTGCACGGTTTGTGTAAGTTTATGAATATACATTTCTGGTTTTGTGGTTAAAGGATCTAAAAAAATCTCACTGTTAAGTTGAGGAACCTTCAGTGAACTTATTCCTATTTGTTATCGCATCGAAGTATTATCGCCTTTGTAAAAGACTAGCCTAGTAGCACTTCATATATGCTTAGGTCGCCTTTGAAAAGGACTAGTCTAGTAGTACTTTATATATGCTTTTTGAATCTTCTGAAGATAAAAATTAAGTATTTTACGTAAAACGAGATGATAATAACTTGTGATTAATTGAGTTTTAATTATTACAAACTTGAAAAATGGATTAATCTGATATTTTAGACAACTTTCATATAGAAAATTTTCGCATGAAACGCACCGTTTAGCCGTTTGAAAAGTGTGCCACGAAAATTCAAAATTTTATCTCCCCTCTGTTGGCTTCTCGAACAGGGCCTTAGTGTTAAAATTGTCACTTCCTGAAACTTTACACAAATTTATTCCACCTACCTATTCACCTACCTATTCAGCTATCCTTTATATTTTGAGGGTTTCTTTGGAACGCAGGGAAATAAGAAAAAGGGAAAATTGCAAAAACCATCCCATAAGTCACTTTGTTACAAATACTCACCCGCTACTAAGTTTTGTTGTAAAAACCACCCCAATGCTTACGTGCTTAACCGAATCAGTTCGTTATTGCTAATGTAGGGTTACCATAGGCTAACCTAGCCAAGTCAATCTTGTACAAGTGCTTGCATTAGACTTCCATATTTGATTTTTTTTTTGCGCATAGCAAAACTCAGTGCGTACAATGTTTAAGCTTTCGTTAACAATTTTATTTGTGGAATCTCACAGAAAATTATCAATAATACGATAGAAGTATTTAGTTTTGGTAAAGACCATATTGATGGCTCATATTTTATAAAAATATGTTGATTCGGTTAAGCATGTGTTTACTGGGGTGGTTTTTGCAATAAAATTGAGCATGTGGGTGGACATTTACAACAAAACAACTTATAGGGTGGAATGTCAAACTTCAAGTGAAGTATAGGGTGATTTTTGCAATTTTCCCTAAGAAAAATGCAGGGTAGGATGTCACGTGTCCTACCAAGAAAAAGTTCACCTGAAATTACAGAACATTTTGTTTGATGACCCCCATAACAAAAACATAGGCACTAGCAAGATCTCATGTTATTTCTCCTCCATAGTTCCTATGAAATGGCGCCTTCCATAAGAATTTTAAGGAACTTCTTACATCTATTCCTTTGTTTCAAAAGATCACATAGAATTTTTTTCCCCCTTCAATCCTTCAAAATTCTTCCAAGTTTAATTTGTTCCAAAGGAGCCATGAAAGGTTGTATGGTATTTTATGACATTTCGCTTGCCCACCCCACTTGCATTCATACTGCTAGCAGACTTAGGCCGAGTTTAGTTACAAACTTTTTCTTTAAACTTTCAACTTTTTCATCACATCAAAAATTTCCTACACACACAAACTTTCAACTTTTCCATCATGTCATTTCAATTTCAACCAAACTTTCAATTTTAACGTGAACTAGACACACCCTTACAGCGGCACAGAAGGGCAAAGGAATAGCGAAAGGTAAGGCGGAAGTACCAAACATCATGTTTATCAGAAAAACACCTTATCACAAAAGCATTCGCATGTGAGCTTCTAGACAATTTAACAGGGCCTGAATATAAACGGCACGCTGACAGTAGCATATTTCCAAACGTACACAACAATGTCAATCAACTAGAAATAAATATATAAATATATATATTATATCACACACACGCGCGCGCACACACACCTGTTTAGAAGAAATATAAATGGTGCAGATGTAGAGTTAAGGTAAATTTCACAGGATGTTAAAAGCCAGCTACTCATGTTTTAAAGGAACTGGCAATGAGACCTGACTGTTATATTTACATGATAATCATATATACAAATTTTCTAAACCGAACCAATCATATGAACAACAGACTGTTTAATTGATGGTAACTATTTTCACAAGGATTAGCTGCAGAGCAGGATGAGGCTGATGAACAGCCAACAAGCTAAAGGGCGCGCAATGCAATCAATTTGAAAGTTAACGTTAGAAGAGTGCATCTGGAGAGAAAAGGAGATGAAGTGGCGTTGCAATTTGGACCTAACTGAGGTCAATTTCAACACGCTCCGGTGTCCCCCTCTCGCTTTGCTGCGCGACGAGTTCGGTACCTAGCTGCCCTTTGTCCCCTGCACCAAACGCATAGAGTTTTCCTGAATCCGTCAGTGCAAATGTATGTGCATTCCAGTAAATGGAGTTAGTGAGGCTGATCTGAGCAACCCTTTCATTTGTTCTTTTCAAAGAAGTCACCAACTCCGGGCTAAGGACATTAGTGTGCCTATTATTACCCTGGAAAAAGAAAAAAATATACATCAAGTTCAGAAGCAGAGAGTAAAGAAAAGGTTTATTATACTGATTCTAATTCGCAGAGAGAAATGCGAAGTTATAAAATGTATATGAGCAAATGTGTTTATCTTTTCACTGAAGATTATCATTGTGAGTAAGGATGAGCAGATAGGTGAAGAACTAAAAGAAAATGAAATTCACAGTAGAGGGTTAATAGACCCTCAATCTTTTGACAAAACGGAAGACAGACATTACTGACCAATACTCTTAGAAAATAACAATAGTAGATTGAAATACATACTGTGTGATTTAATTGGTAAATTGCATTTAGTGTAGCATTTAACAAAAATTATGGAACTGTGTAGAGAATCATAGAGCATTGAGCTTTGACAGCCTATTGTGAATATACAGACAGAATGAAAATATAACTCCATGTTTTTGTTAAATAACTTCAAGTATTCAGAACATGAAAACTAGTAGTGCCTAACCTCAGTTATAGTGTTGTGGCCAAGACTTGATGATTCACCACATCCAAACGAGTAAACATCACCTTTATCAGATACAACAAATGTGGTGTAATCTCCAGTTGCTACATGGACAGCCCTCACATTGACTAAGGACTCAACAACCTTAGGAACAGACTCACATTCCTCATTACCGTGACCCAAGCAGCCATACCGCCCCCATCCCCAAGTGCAAACACGCCCATCCTTGCCTACAACAGCAGCATGCCAAGCACCAGCAGCAACCACTACTGGTTGTATATTCAAAGCTTGGAACTGCTCGATTAACCTAGGGTATTTCTCATCGGTTCGAGAACCATGGCCAAGTTTCCCACCTAACCCACAACCAACAGAATAAACAGACCTGCAACAAAAATAGGACAAAAGCATTTTACTAGTTTTATCATATCTATAACAGCTGGTGTATAGGTAAAAATATTCAAAACTTGCATACTGGTTCACCTGTCTATCAAAGCAAAAGACAAATTCATTGAAAATGTTAAAACAATTTTTCATATGTTATAATGGAATAAGAGACATTAGTTTTTTTTTTATTTTATCTGATCATACAAAACATTAAAATAATACAGTAGCTATACTACATGCAAATGTAATACTTACTTGACATTAGTTCACCTATTAGCTAATGTTGTCAAATTAACCAAGGCTGAATAGTGAAGAGTGAGGCTAAATGCAAATAACGTGTGGTTTGTTTATTAAAAAAATAGTATATCACTAAGCCATACTTCACAGCATTGACAAAAAGTTGCATGTTTGGGTGAAAAATTTTACATGCCACTTGGTTGGCATGCCAGAGCCAGGAGATAGCAGTAGCCTGCGGCAATCTGCACAACTGGAATGTTCTCAAGAGGGCCTGCTAGAAGATGAGGCTGAACATCATTTGGCTCTGTCTGATGACCAAGTTTCATGTCGTTCCCCCAAGAAAATGTATACACATGACCTTCCCGAGATAAAACTGCAGTAAAGAAGTTCCCGATTGCTGCCTGGACAATGTATATGTCCTTCAATGTTTCCACCAGCTGTGGTGTGGTGACAACCCTAGAACCTTGGGCTGCATATTCCACTTCTCCAAATGAATCCTTTCCAAATGCATAGACCCTACCAGCATCACTAACAAGCATTGTGCGTCCTGCTCCTGCTGCCGCTTGAATAATTCTAATACCCTGCAATGATCTATACGAGCACCAACAGACGTTTAGCACTCTTTTAATCTACATTTGTGTCATGACTAAAGTTATGATAACTGTATATTCTAGAAGCACCTGATAATCCGTGGCCTCCACTCCTCTTCTAAACTACCATGGCCAAGTTGACCAGAGCTGTTGGACCCAAAAGTATACACTGCACCGCTTGTTGTCACAGCGATGCTGTGACCAGGTCCAGCGATTGCCTGAGATTTTTCCCTCCGGCAACATGCTTCACCTGCCATTATAAACCTAAGAACCAGCTTCCAACTCCCGCCGCAACGTTGCTTAAACATTTCTCTTTCTTGTTGAGTCATAGGTTTAAATATCGCCCGTTTCTGGCACATATCCAACGCTGCGAGTTCTGACATTGACAACTGAAAATCGGGAGGGAAATTGGCAGGCTTCCGGAAAAACGAGCATGTTGCCTATCGCAAGCACAAATTTCATCAGTGGCAATATCAATTCTACATTGGAGAGGAAGAACAGAACACTACTTGCCTCCAAGTGAGCGAGGTCATCAGGTTCCAGATTGCATGATGTGAGGATATGGAGGACAATTGATGGGTTTGCAGCCAAGGGGAATTCTCCAGGAGCAGAGTCACCAAAGCAATGGTGCTGTGACCTCTGAAACGACTGCTGCAATGGAGAAACAAGGGCAAGAGCATCATCTATGATAAGGTGGAGGGGTAGAGAGGAGGAAGCTCCACTGCTCGTCGTGGCGTCCATCCGCCACGGCTGCAACTTGCACTGCCTTATGCTTTTATCTCAAACTTGTGGTGTTCCTGGCTCTCCAGAAGTCCAGAGTGAATTAAGTACAGGACCATTCTGCAATGTGCAATGCATTAATGTAATCAAGACATGTAACTACAATCATTAATTGTTAAGTAAC
Source organism: Oryza meridionalis (assembly GCA_000338895.3). Taxonomy (NCBI): domain Eukaryota; kingdom Viridiplantae; phylum Streptophyta; class Magnoliopsida; order Poales; family Poaceae; genus Oryza; species Oryza meridionalis. The sequence continues at coordinate 10,244,127 of CM002535.2, read as the reverse complement.
TTCTCTAACAAGCTCATCAGCACACCTTAGTTTAACACAATTAAACAATAATATGTTATATTATTCATCCGAATCAGAAAAGTGGATGAGAAAGAATCCATCCAACACTTGTAAACAAACAATCAGAGCATATCAATAATTGAACGCATTCCCAAAGTCAATGCAATCAAACAGAGCATATCACCCTGACCAAACATATAGAGATGCCATATTCTTCTGGATGGCAAACAGACACTAAATCAGATGCAAAACAACCTCCAAAAATCAAAGAAACAAAGGAAGAAAACAACTGAAATCTCAAAACAGTGCCCCCAAACCCAGTCAAGAACACCATTAGACGGTTGTGAGGCTTGCACCAAGAAATGATTGATGCAGAACAGGAACATGTAAAATGGTAAAGGACAAAGAGCCACTTCCACCCCCTCACAAAACAAAGCATATTCCTCCCAACTCCACCCCCCCACAAAAGTCTACCTTTCTTATCCTATCCAACAATTATCAACAATATCCACAGTTAACCAGTACTACACACAAACAAGCAAGATTCCAACTGCATCATCGGCGGCAAAAGATCACACCCACTAACGTCCTACCAGTAAAGAAAGACCCCAATTCGAGTAAACAACGAAGGATCCACGCTAATCGCCCCGATTCTGATGAAAGGATCACCAAAACCGAGAACATCATCTTTAAGCAGAGAACACCAATCCGAACAAACGATCATCAGGATCGCGATCATCGCCATGATCGGCTCCGATCATCCAACCTGACATCTAATTGATCGGCACACCACCCACAAGAAACCAAGAAATCCTCACCCGCAAATTCCCCCCTTGGTTCTTGGACCAAGAACACAAAAGAATCAAACCCCCTCCTCACCAGAGGCAAAAAAAGGATCAACGAACACGCACCAACGGGCGGGTCGGCCAGTCAATCAATCGATCGGGAATTCTTGGGGTTGGGGGAGGAGGTTGGAGAGGCGTGAATCTAACCGAGAAACGGGGGAGGAGAGAGAGAGGGAGAGGATGAGAGCAGGCGACGGACAGGGACGAGCCTCCCAATAATGATGATGTGCGTGCGTGGAGAAGGGAGAGAGAGAGAGAGAGGGGAGGACGTTGCTGTTTCGATGCGTATTTCTGCAGCTTTGCTTTTCTCTCTCTCTCCTCTCCTCTCCTCTCTCTCTCTCTCTACCGTCGTCGGCTGGTTCTTGGGGAGGAGATGAGGTGTCGACGAAGAGGGGAGGAGGAGGCGACGTCGAGGAGGAGCAAATCGCAGCGGCCACCGAGGAATCCTGCGCTCGGAATTGCGGGAATGCCATCGGTTCCGCTGACAGGTGGGTCATGGAGGGGGTGGGGCCCACGTGTCGGTGGGCTACGGTGGGACGGGTTTGGGTGAGTTTATCGTCGTGCTGTTGGGGTTGGGGGTCAATTACTTGCGAGCCGTATTTGTTCGATGGCGTCAAGCAAACGTCCGCTGCAAGGAGTATTTTTGTCACTGATGGTCATATTAGTTTATTTTCTGTAGGGTAAGTGTGTTTTACTCCTAAAACTATTTTTTTCACTACTGGTTATAGGCCCTGGTTAGATTTCAACTTTTTTCTTTAAATTTTTAACTTTTTCGTCACATCAAATTTTCCTACATACAAACTTCTAACTTTTCCGTCGCATTGTTTCAATTTCTTCAAACTTTCAATTTTAACGTGGCACTAAACACAAGCACAGTACTCCCTCCGACCGTTCTAAACATTTTGACCGTAGCACAGGTAAAACAAAAACAACGGGTTGGTTGAAAATTTATGTCAAATTTACCCTTGGCAATGATTTGGAAATGGAGAAGAATACAATAATATGAAAACATACGAATAAAATGCCATGTTGGTTGGATTTGTATGGGATTTTATGACACAAAGAAAGTTTCAACACCGTAGTTTGATTGGCACATAAGAAAAATGCAGAATTACATGACACGGGAAGAAGAAAACATGAGGTGGAATCTCATACTTATTTTTTCTCTAAAATTTCTCTACAATAGAAATTTCAAAAGAATTGGTAGGGATGTTTTTCATATGATTATTTCTCATAGAATTCTTGTTTTTTTTCCTTTGTTTCAAAGGGGCTGAGAAAATAAAGTGAATATGGGCAAGGCATGAATCCACAATACAAGTATCTAGAGTAGGGGTAAACTACTAATGAATGGTGTTGACAAGTATTTTAAAACAAATGATTTGGTTGAAATTGACAATTATTCTAAATGGAGGGAGTATTTTCTTCTCTCAAAACATAGTTTCTAACATATTTTCCTAATTAGTGGGAAGAAGATGCGTACGCATACTACACTCACACCTGAGAATGCACTCTCTAAGAGACGAACAGCATGTGTGTAAATTTTTAGTGATAGCGTAACCGTGTGTGTGTAATATTCCTGAGCATCGGGATTTAAACCTAGTGGATAAAACCTTACACCATGGATTCGCTACCACACCGTGTAATGCTTTCCCTTGAGCCCCTGCATCTTGATTCACATTGAAAATAAGAAACTGCCGTTTAATCCAAACAGTTGAGTTGTCAAGTACTCCCTCCAATTTCTTTTTTAACTAAAAACAAAGGGAGTACAAAATTTTGGTGGGTGCATCATTCATAATTTTCTTGAGGAAATGTGGACAGTCCATTGAAAAGAAGAGAAAACGGGTAGGCAGTCACAAGCAGGAAGCTGATCAGAACTGTTGCAAGAGCTTATTCTTGCACATTTGCAATCTTCTTGTTTAAATTTCAGTACTTCTATATTATTCAAAAATCCTAGTCAATCAGAACTCTCGAGCCTGAAAACTCAAGGTAGTGCAGTAGTGGAAAGACCTGCTGCTCCTGATCGATACGGTTAATTGATCAAATTTAATTTGTGCTACTGGGACCTGCTGGATTTTCAGCATAAATTTCTCTTTCAAGAACCCTAGTTGCATCTTTTGAAAACCGGACTTTTCTCGTAACTCATTTGAGAATATAAATGTTTGCATAAAAATCACGTGAAGTTCCTTCAGATTTCCCAGTTCCAATTGGTGTTAAGCTCATTTCACTTCAGGAAAAAAAAAGGCGGTTAAGTGACTATGATGCACAATGAAGATATCACATTTATAATCAAATACAAAATTGAACATTATTCATATGCAAAGTGGGTATATTTGAAGGAGATTAATGCAAACAATTGGAGGCATTTCAAATAAGCAAAATGGGAAAAACAATTCTAAGTCCATGAGGCAATCTCCTTCTACTTTCTACTCCGTATAAAGCAAATAACAAATTCACTACTGTATAAATGATTGAATGTTTACAAGTTAGGCAACTTACAAACAAATATCAGTGTGTTCTCAATGTTGGAGACTTGGAGTGAGTTTGAAGTGTTCAGAAAAAAGAGGGGGCCGAATGCTACATGATCCACCTTTCCGTTCTGTATCTATATAAACTAGATGTTCCAGTGCTACCAAAATGTTTTGTGCTGCTGGGAAGATCCCCAACATAATAACTACTCGAAAACTTGTTCTCTATCCTGATGGGTTCCACTTTCTTAACAGGCCGAGGACCCAAAGAATTTAGATCTATGAGGGACCCATAATCTTGGCATGCCTCCATTACAGTGTCGTATGATTTTGCAGGAAGCTCAAGCCCTTGGTTGCAAGCCCTCATGTACATCTCATAGGCAAGCCTGGGTTTACCATCTTGTACAAGAGCTTCAATCAACATCTGATATGTAATTTCATTTGGCTCAATGTTCTGCACTTTCATCCTATGGAACCATTCAAAAGCAGAACCACCCTTATTGTTTCTCACGCATGCGCTGATTATCGCATTGAACGTAACAACAGTTGGTTCTATCTTTGCTGACAGCATACCACGAAGAACAGAATCTACCATAGCATGGTTCCCCTTGCCAATGTAAATTGATACTAAGATTGTATATGCATGTAGGTTCGGCTTAACGCCTACCTTGCACATGTGTTCCCAAACTCGGAGTGCCTCATCATACAGCTTTCCCTTCTCAAGCGCACTCAGCAGCGCTCCGTAAGAAACTACATCCGGTGTCAACCCTTGATCTATCATTCTCTTAAATATATTCACTGCAGCAGATGTTTCAGCTGCTCTAGAACACGCAAGAAGGACGGCATTCCACTCTCTGCTTCCAGGCTTCAAGCCCTTCTGTTGCATCTTATCAAGCAGCCTTACACCCCACCTCCAAATGCCCCTTCTCTTTGCAGCATTGAGTAGAATATTGAAATGTGACATGATCAGCTCATACGACAAGTTATTCGGTTTGGGGCCTTTGTCCAACAAATCCTCATAAATCTCAAGAGCTGCCCACCACTTCTTAGCCTTGCCCATCAGCCAAATCAGATGATTGCACACAGATAAGCTGATCACGCCATCACCACGCTCACGGATCCTTTGGTACAGCTCCTTGGCAATGGTGTAATGCTCCTCACCTGTACATGCCCACACAAGCCGCTCGTAATCTCTCCTGTCTGGCTTCACCCCAGCTTCATCCATGCCAAGAAGAACTTTCAGCACCTCACCTACTGGATTCTCACCACCCACAAGAGACCGCCGCATCGCCATATAGCAGACACGGACAGTCAGCTTCTCAAACTTGACAAATTCTCGGTCCCAATCTTCACGATTCCCCGCCAATTCACCCTTGTTGTACATCTCCCTTAGCTTGGTGATGAACTTGAGTGCCGCGAATGCATCGCCAGCCTTCTTGTAGGCCGACATCACTGTCGAGTATGTCGCCGCGGTGGGCACCAGGCCACTGCCCTCGATGGTGTCAAACACCCTGAAGACCTCATCAATCTTGCCTTGTTCGACATAGATTGACATCAGAGTGTTGAATGTCACAATGTTTGGGGGAACCCCCTGTGCCTCCATGTCTGCAAGCACATCGTGGATCCTCCCAAATTCCCCACTGTTCTTGACCGCGCCCAGCAGGCAGTTGTAGACGAACTGGTTGACGCCGCCGCCGCCACTCCCGCTTCCCCTCTTGAGGTGCTCCACGACGGCGAACGCGGCGTCGAGGCGCCTCTCCTTGCCCAGCCCCCGGATCACCGAGGTATACACCTGGAGCGGCAGGTGCTCCTCGCCGCCGCCACCGTCGTCCAGGAAGCCCTTCACCAGGGTCTCCACTTCGTCGGCCGTCCTGGCGTCCCGCAGCGCCGCGCCGACCGCGGCGACATCGACGTCACCGCCTCCCCTCGCCCTCCTCCCGCCGCCGCCGCCGCCGCCCGTGCCGCCGTCAGCGCCGCCGACCGCGAACTGCGGGGTCCTAGAACGGAACGCGTCACACTCGGAAAGCCGCCCGTCCATTTCACGGAGGATACGAGGGTTGAGTACAGGGGTTCGGGAGTACCTCGGCAGCGAGCCTGCGGCGGGGCGACGAAGTCTGGTGGTGGTGGTGGAGGTGCAGGTGCGGCGGGCGCGGGGGGTGGTGACGGCGAGCGGCGGCGGAGGCGGAGGCGGAGGCGGAGGCGGCGGCGGGGTGGAAGACGGCGAGGGGGGAAGCCATTGGGGCGCTGGTGTGGCCGCTGGAAGAGAAGGGGGGGAGGGGGAGGGGAGGCTATCTGCTGCTGCGGTGGCCACAAGTTTTCCTTCCGCCGACTTGGCGTGCGGTGCGGCTGCGCGCTCCTGCAGTAGACGACAAACGTTGGCTTGTGTTTTGTGGGGTCAAATTGGATGTGCGTCAATGTTGGATGGCTATCGGCGCGCACCATACGTGGTGCGTCTTTGAGCACAGTCGTAATGTGGAATTTTTGTCCATTTTCTATGTTTTATTTTATGAGAGCCCTGGTATTTGCTCTAGGGAAAATGCTTGTTTGTTGTTACTCGTATTGGAAAATGCTTGTTTCTTGTTACTCGTATTTTTTAGCTTCTAATTTTAGAATCGTGTAAAAGTTGATTTCTCAAGTGTAGAAATTTGGAGTAGATAATACTAGCCATCATCTTGGCAATATTCTAGGTAGTACCTATTTATTATGGAGGGGAACATAAAATACAGACTCGCATAAATTCTGACAATCAACATCCACCGCAATTGGGTCCGTGCATGTAAAATCTCTTAATGACAAGAAGAGCTAACTTCCCACTCGAATCACATATTGATATTACAAGAAACATGACAAAGGGATGACTTCTAATAGTTTGATAAGTTGAGGGATTGGTTTTCACAAGTTCAAAAATAGAGATAAGGTAATCAAACTATGTCAAGAGTTAACATATAAGAATAGGCATTATCCTTTGAAATAAAATCATCATAAAACTATTATGGAATTTGTGCGCTTAGTGAGATTTGCTGTATATCCACAATTGTCTGCATGCGGGGTTTTAGCATACAGTATTTTCCATCCACTTTTATTATATTGCATGGTAGGAGCAATTTAAATACTATTTAGAAATTTTTTTAAAAAAACATCACTTTCTTTCTTAGATTTAATTTTACTGGTGTGAAGACACTGCAAACTATGCGAGTGATTTCTAGGTCATTCTCCTATGCGCTCCATGATTTAGGGGGAAATATCCTCCAAATTTGTCCAAAGTAGTACTCCCTCCATTTCACATTATGACATTATAAGTCATTTTTGACTTTTTTCTTAGTCAATTTTTAAAAATTTGACCAAATTCATGTAAAACAAATAGCAACATCTAAAATGCCAAGTTGGTTTTTATTAAAACTAACATTTGATATATTTTAATAATGTATTTGTTTTGTGCTGAAAATTTTGCTATATTTTTCTATAAACTTAGTCAAACTTCAAAAAATTGATTAGAAAAAAATAGTCAAAGCGACTTATAGTTTGGAGTATAATTTTAATTTACCCCAAATTAAAAACAATACCATGCCTAAAATGGCTACCCAAACATAATCACTCCCCCCGGGCCCCAATTGCACCTAGTTTTGACAAACTAGCACTAACTCCCGCCATATTAACGTTGATGTGCCTTACTGCAATTTCCCTCTCCTATATCAAAAGGAGAGATTAATCTATAGTTGAATAAGGTCGGCATGAAAAAAAATATAAACAAGAAATAAAAGTGCTATTTTGATGAACCCTCACATGTGCAAAATCTTTCCAAGGCACAATGGTTTAGGAGAATTGCCGAAATTGATAGATTTACTACAACATCTTTCCTCGAAGCTTATAATATGCATGAAACATTGCCAGGGATAACATGATGTTTCATTCAATCTTTTATATTTTTTTTGTCAATTGTCATATTTAATTTGCTGGGTATTTCTTAGAGTGGGTCAAGAAGTACCCACAGATGAGTACACACCACTTATGTGTGCAAAGTACTTAAAATGCCCAAGCAAGACAACCTTAGATGGTTTTATTGATGATACGAGTATAACAATGCCAAATGTAGCCTTTTGCGGATTAACTTCACGAGTAACTCCATTTAAGTAACAAAAAAAGAGAGACTTGAAATATCATTGACCGGAGAAGGTGTGACTTGAAACTAATGCATGAATTGCCATATCTAGAATATTTAAAGATATGCTATTAGACCAACAATATGCCATAGATGCAATTTTGACAATTTTCGTTCGAAATTCACATGTTTTGAGCCAGGTCAAAACAAGATTTAGCGGGACAATTTTAACAAAATTGGAAAAGTTCAAATTTCAAATGCGAAGTGCAAAAAAAAATCCCTATCAAGGGTATGATGTTTGTTTTTTTTTAAAAAAATAGAATTTAGATGCGATTTTGGACTCCTATCTATTGGGAATTTCCTTAAGAAAGGAGAAGGATTCATGGGCAAAATGATGATGAATCTTCAGCCCATTGAGCTCATTTTAGATGGAATTAATAATGTGTGTTGATGGACTTTACATTATGTTGCGATGAAATGTGGATGTTATGGACTTGAAATTGTTGTGTACTTGTGTTGATGAAAATACATTGTACATTGATCTGTCTTCAAAATTAGGTTCTCCAAATGATACAAGGGTCATGCCACAGTTTTTCATTATTTTTTTGCTATTTTTGCCCATCTTCCCTACATATTCTAATAGTTTTCACCACTTCCCAACTAATTTCTCCGGTGTTGCATCTTCCATTTATATTCTACATTTACTAGATTGTCCTCATGTCTCAAGCATTTGTATATGCGTTTCTTCTATTTATAGTCCAAAATAAATTCAATGAATCTCGTACAAATGGAATGGATTCCAATTAATTAACTTTGAATGCATTCCATTCTAATGTTGGAAGTTATACAAAGTTCAAATTCAAATTTTGGTTTGTGAACTTCCTTTGGATTTTGTTTGAGCCAAGATGATGTGTTACCACTGCTCATGGTGTGATAATAACAATTTGCCATCCCACCTCGAGTCATGCCACGATTTCTTTTATCGGTGTCAAATGTTTTTAAGAATTTAATTAATTAGAGTTAGTACGATTTTTTTAATTTTCTGTACTTACCACATTTTGCTGTTCACATGAATTTCATCCAATCCAAAATAAAAACACATTTACTATAGTCACTTCTTTCCTTCCAATTCAAATGTGAGTGTAATCGGAGCAAAATTTGAACCAAAGTCACTAAGCCCGTGACCCTTTTTCTCTTTACACCCCACGTGCCAGAATCTTCAGTGTCAAACAACCCAGAAAAGCTCCCTTAATCCAAATCCCTAATCCCCCCACGCTAAAAAAAGCAGGGAATTCCCCAGCAGGCAAGGCAGCCTCATCACTCAACCGATTACTATTTGATTTGATAATAATAAAAAAACAAACAGAAAAGAAGAAAAGAAAATCATCCGATAGCCTCTCCTCCCCCCCTTCCCCTCTCTTTCGATAAAGCCTCCGGAGGGCACCGGAGGGCGTCGACCACCACCACCACCACCAACCCCCATCCATGGCGTCCCTCGCCGCCTTCCACCCGGCCGCGCCCCGCGCCGGGGCGCACCACCCGCGCCGCCCCAACCCGGCCACCGGCCTCCTCCGCCTCCGCCTCCCCGCCCCCCCGCGCCGGAGGGCCCGCGCCGCCCCGCGCCTCGCGGTCTCCGCCTCCTCCGCGGGCGCGGGCGCCGCGTCGCCCTCCCCGGCCGCGGGGTGGGACCGGTCCGACGCGGCGTCGTCGCTGGAGCGGTGCCTCGCCGCGTCGGGGTCCGCCGCGCCGGCCTCGGCGCCCACCCGCGCCCCGCCGGCGATGAAGGGCGGGAAGCAGTACGGGTCGTTCGGCGCCGTCACGCTCGAGAGGAAGGTCGACCTCTCCAAGGGTCGGAAGAAGATCACGCCCGAGGTAGGGTGGCTAATCATCATCATCATCATCATCATCCTTTTCAGAGATAGGTGTAGGGGGTTCGGGAGATAAGATAGCCTTTGTGTTGTTCTGAATTTGATGGTAGAGAGGTGAGGATATCAATCTAAATTCGTTTTGAAACTGGATGGATGGACTCGAAGGCCAAAATATAATGGATAAGGTTTGATGACGCAATGGCTCATGTGTGGGGTTTGTAGGGGATTATTCATGATATGGGAGCAATTTCCTGTTTGTATCTTTCAGCAGAATAATATGTTCCCCTGAATTTGCTTCGAATAGAGTACTAGGCCAATTACTATAGATTGAATGTTATACCCAAACTCATGTTATTTGTCTGACTGATGTTGATCTGGTGGTAGGTTGGGATTCGTATAACTATCGTATGTCCAACTTCACCGAGTGCCTCATTTCTTTGCTCTAGAAAAAAAAAGTACTGCACCATTTTGTTTTTATGAACTAGATGAAATTATCCTGTCATGTTGAGACAAGCTTGATGAGCTGTTAGCTTAATAAGTCAGTTCTGTATGCATGTATATTTTTACTTTGAAGGCAAAATATCTGTTATTCCCTTGTACTGCCATATTAATTTGTGAGTTTGATGACTGGATTGTATATATTCATCATATTCCTTTTCTTTTAAAATGTTGCAGCTGGCAACAGGTGGTGGCGGTGGTGATATTGGGAAAAGGATTGGTCATGGTGGTGGTGATGGTGGAGATGACGATGGCGATGATGATGATTACTTCGATGATTTTGATGATGGCGACGAAGAAGAAGGTGGTCTTTTTCGGAGACGAATTGTCATTCAGGAGGTGAAATCCTAAATATTTATATTCAAATACATTAATTTCTAAATCCTGGAAAATATTGAAACCTATGTGCTGATTATTTCTTCTTTGATTGTACCAGCTTTTCAATAGAGAGTTTGTGGATGCTGTGATGCAAGAGTGGTGTAAAACGATGAGTAATTTGCCTGCTGGTCTCCGCCAAGCTTATGAGATGGTAAGATTTCATCTTTTGTTTCTCATGGCATACTTTGGTACCAATGACTGAATTGCATTGACTGATCATGATATATGTTATCTAGGGTTTGGTAAGTTCTGCCCAGATGGTCCGATATTTGGCGATATTTGCAAGGCCTACTCATTCTAGGTCCTTCTCACGAGCTCTTCCTGGATGGCTTTCCAGAGGTCTTGTTGGAAGGTAACAGCTAGATGTCCACACTTAGTTTCTTGTCTACTACATTGTATATTTTTTTGCGTATAATTGTTTTTGGCATTCATTCATATGCCTTCTCAGGCATAATTCACGTTGTAATAGGCATAAATTACCTTGTTGCACTATGATTAGATTGCTAATATTTTCTTGGTTGCACGTTTTGCTGCAAGGAATATACAGAGAGAAAAGAGATAACCTCACTATTTCTAGGTTTATTCATATACCTTTTTTGTTGTAATGCCCCAACCACCCAATTTGTGAGAAGTTTCGTTTACCAGTCAAACAACGAAAATAATATTTTTGTATATACCACCGGAACAATGTCTCAGCTTGCTGCTTCATGCCACGCTGCACCATCTGAACATCCATCTGGGGAATTAGTTACCAAGGACCACATGTTGAAACATTGACCAGAGTGGAAAGCTCTTTGAAATGCCAAAATGGAAGTCTTTTCCCTCTATACCATCTCCTTTCTATTCCACAGCTGTGACCGTAACTCATCATTGTTTCCTCCAAATTCCACATCTTGCTTGCCCCATGCAACATGACTGCTAGCTATTTCTCAGGTGGCACCCCTTAGAAGAATGCTGGCATGAATCCCATGTATATCATATGTGAAAAAAAATTGGGGTAATTTACCACTGTCAACCTTGCCTCAGCACCATCACCTGTGCCTATGTGGGAGGGCATAGAGTATGGTTTGGCACAATCAGAACAGGATTAGGGGTGGTTGATCTCATTGTAGTAGGGTGCACCTTGCCATCTGTACGTTTCTGTTATCCATGGCATTGTGAAGTACTTGTTGATGCTATCCCACTGCTAGTTGCACCTTTCCGTAGTACACCACTGACCACTATACAGACCTCCTCACCTCTGCCATGGCATGCGGAAGATAAGTAACATGCTGCAGATTTTGCTTAGTAGGGAAGCATTGATAGGATGTATATCTAGAATTTGTTGTGGAGGTGGGATAAAGCTTTCATTGAGTACAGGCGGCATGAATACTATTGGCGGCATGTGCAGTGGGCAACCTTAACATTTTAACTCAACCCAGCATGGTTTATTTGCCTAGCTGGTGGAAAGTGCCATCAAGCAGTAGTTTTAGTCACTCCAGTGGTATATACAAAAATGTGTTTAGTGACTGCATATGCAAAAAGCAGCTAATTTCTAACAGTATGTGCAAAATCTGCTCTCATAAACTAATGAATCAGAGTGGAGGTTTATTTTAGTGTTTATACTTTTAACGTCAGTCCTGCAGTATATTGTCTGTTCCTATGTGTTCCTGGAAGTCTTGTGCTCATATTTTGTCGATAGTAGCCACACAGTTTCTGTCTTAAATGATATGGAGTATCATTGTTCAATATTTTACTGAACAAAAAGAATGGCAAGCAAAAACTATTGATAACAATAGATGTAGGGGTAAACCTTGATGTGCTCTTAGCTGTATATGCTCTTTGTTTTAAATAAATCTTTTCTCATCATGTAATTATTTACATCATTTTAATTTACTCCTGCTCATTGAATGGCCTTCATAGCTGAAACAAAGAAGCTTATTTTAAATAAAAGTTGGGGGAAGGGCCAATATAACATATTTGGAATATGAAAGATAAACAAATATGTAGTAGCTTGGGTGGCACTATAACTTATTTGAAGATGATAGGGGTGCTCTATGCTGGTAGTAGGAATGGCGGTTTAGTTATTTGGGACTTGAATGCAAGTCAGAAAGCAAAGTTGAGATGTTCCCCTCCTTTATTAGAGAAGCGTGTTCATGACTACTGTCTCATGAAGTGCCTTTTCTTCTTATTTGGTTTTACGATTGAAATGACTGAAGTTGGCCACCATAATTTTGGTTCCATCTATATAGGATATATAGATTTATCACTTAGCTTGTAAGTTTTCTGAATTTAAAACCAAACTGTAACATATTTCTTGTTTTGGTACCTTAACAAATCTTAACTTCCAACTTTATATCAAGCTTAGCTTGTATTTCAGTAGTTGGTGAACTCCATCAAACAACGCTTGCATTTCGTTGGCCACGCTTACTCAATAAATGCTTGGTTAAATATGAATGGAGATATCTTGGTTGTAAATCTGGTTTATTCCATTGTTGATTTTCGTAACACCAGTTTAAATTGTCTTGTGTTCTGTCAAAATGCAGAACGCTTGCAGATCCATCATTCCCACATAAGATAGCTTTTGAGTTCATGGCTACCTTTTTCTCATCTGTTTGGTGGGAGATGAACATACGTAAGGAGAGGTATGTTTTATATTATCTGCGATCTCCTATTCAACAGTTTAATTTTTACCAATTCTTCTAACTCTGAGAAATTAGGTTTGAGCAAGAATGGGATTTGGCTGTCGTCAATGCTCTGACTGCATCTTGTTGCAATGTGATGGTTCTTGGGCTTCTGGCACCATGCCGCTCATATGGGAGCACATCCCGATTTGACTTCCAGAATGCAATTGAGAAACTTCCCAACAACATTTTTGAGAAGAGTTATCCTTTGAGACAGTTTGATCTACAAAAACGAATCAGCGCTTTCTTTTACAAAGCGGCAGAGCTTAGTTTGTTAGGGGTAGTTGCTGGTTCTATTCAAGGTGGTCTCTCAAAAGCCTTGTCTGCAAGAAAGGAAAGGAGGTGGGTTCATCACAGTTTTGATTCAGAGTCATAAGAAAAGATTCTTCTAAGCTTTTCTGATCTAATCATTCTGGAATTTAACCTTTGGGTCTTTATTTTTCTAATCTTATATATAGGTTATCGGTTACCATTCCTTCTGTCAGCACAAATGCCCTTGGCTATGGAGCCTTCCTAGGACTATATGCAAACTTGCGGTATCAACTATTGTGTGGACTGGATCAGTATATGGTCAGGCGATTTGATGTTCTTGGTGTGGCAATTTTCTTCAGCACAGCACTAAGGTAAATATGCATTGAGCTATCTAGTATATCCCACAGATAGTGTACTTTGTTATGCATAAAGGCAGAAACTTGGTTTTCTGAGATTAAACCATTGTTGGTGCATGGGATATTGTTGTTGGTGCACATATTGTCTGTATCAATTTTAATTTACATGGGTTGTTAATATGTTCTGATTGATTTTTTACCTTTTTGTCTTGGGCTGTGAAAGTGGACAACAACCTTCATTGAGATATAGGCACTTACGGAAATGGTTATTTCTGATATCTGTATTATCTAGAAACAAGATTAAGTAGCAATTTGCAGTGGTAGAGCCATAAAAACATGGGTTCCCCAGAGTTTTGGAGTTCACTCTATTGGTATAACATACTGTTTCAGATAAGAACACTCTTCAAAAAATTTCGTCAAGTATGAACCTTTTGGTACCTGTTGTTGGGCCTGTGGCTCTCTCCTGCCTGTTACAGATGAGAAACTGGAAATCATCGCCGGTTGGCTATCAAAATTGAAACAGGAAGGTTTTCATTTATCTGTTGATGATTAGGAAGTTCATGACCAGTTCCAGCAGATAATTACAGCTACTGTGTTCATGGAAAAAATATTTTTGGCAAATTTAACTCTTAAAGAGTAAATTTCATAAAACTACACGTTTTGTGGTCCAAGTTGTAGAAAACCACACACATTTTGACACTTGGCGCTTAAGTACATATATTTTGGTAGTGTAGTTTCACAAAACCACACTATCAATGAATGGATTCACCCGTGATATGATGTGGTTGTTCCACTTAGGACGAGGACGTGGCATCCTATTATCAACCATTGCACGAAATTAATAGGATGCCACGTTCTCATCCTAGGTGGAACAACCACGTTATCTCATAGGTGAATCCATTCATTGATAGTGTGGTTCTGTGAAACTACACTACCAAAATATATGTACTTAAGTGCCAAGTGTCAAAGTGTGTGGTTTTCTGCAACTTGGACCACAAAACGTGTAGTTTTGTGAAATTTACTCTTAAATTTAATACATCCTAAACATGCAGTTTGATTAGCGGGTAACTGCTCGATTTAGTTCTCGCAGCACTAGATCTGATTTGCTTCATAGTATATGGTTTTAGGTTTATGCCTTTGAAATTTAGGGATTATTAACTGCCCCCTGATATATGTACTATTCTTGTGAGAAATGCTTGTTGAATTTCTTTATTTAGTAATAAATCGTATGATCATGACCTTCCACAGTTGGGTTGTGGTTAGAGTTCATAATTATGGATATGGCTGTGGCTGCATAAAGACTATGTGAACTTTTCAGCAGTGCTTTGTTTGTATGTTGAGTTGTTGACTAAAAGTTGTATATAGGAGCTTTGCTGCAGGTTAATTGTGTATGCTAGATAATTTGATCTTAATTATATTATAATTCACTTTAATTTTAACAGTTGCATATTTCTGTAATAATTGCTTTCTTTAATAATTCCATCGGTTCACTCTATTTCTATTGCCCGTGTTCCAGTCTTCCAGGAGTGTTTTAATTGCATTTTATGGGGGGCCACACTCTTGTCACTAAGCCTGGTGCCATTTGTATTGCAGATTGACGAATATTCAGATTGGTGAATCATCGAGACGCACATGGCTTGGGGAGGAAGCTGATCCACAGTACTCAGATCGGCTGCTGAGAGCATATAAAAGACCAGTCGAGGTTGCTGGAGATCAACAAGATTCAAGGTGGTTTATATCGAAGGATGCGATTGTATCTGGCCTTGGTCTTCTCGGCATCAAGCAAGGTGGAACAGAAGCTGCATTGTCCAAGCCCCGCAGGAAGAGAGTTGTCCGAAAGAAAGTTGCCTCAACCTAAATTTAGTTGGATGTTGTCTAATGCTGGAACAATTTTGCTTTAGTTCCACTACGCCGTATTGAGTTCTACCCAGCAAGGCGAACGAGGGAAACCGTAGTTGGCAGCCAGCCTTGCAGTCTGTCGTGGAAGGCATCGAAGCGGTGGTGGTGGTCATAACTGGGAGGGTTCAGAACTGGAGGCCCTTTACCATTTTGTATCTTTTTTCTTCTCGCTTTCTGATAAGAATTGACATCCCAATTTCTTGTACTGTTGTGAGCCAAGTAGACTCGGCATAGTTGTAGTCCTGGAGATTGTTAAAGATACAGTCGTTAATATGAGCAAAACCATTCCATTTTTGATTTAGGTCATGTAGTTGCCCGATGTATTGCTTGTAGCATTACAAAGTTGGATGCCTCTTTATCGTCAGATCCAAATGGTGTATCCTGGAAGCATTATGGGCTTTATAGCCGTCCGTTTTAACTGATGTTTGCTGTAAAATGTATTACAAGTTGTGTCAACATCAACGACGAGCGAACTGGAAATTTAGGGGATGTTTGGTCGACGATTAACATGGTCAAACCTTACATTAGGGGATGTTTGGTCGACGATTAACATAGTCAAACCTTACATTAGGCAAGCTTAACTAAGAAATTCTGTCTTTGAAAATTAGTATGGTTAGCCATAAGCCCATAGCAATAGTAACTAAACAACCTAAGAAATTGTTATCTGCCTAAGGTTTATCTTGGCAAGTTGATGCATCTAACCAAATAATACTCCATTTTGATCAAAAGTCAAGAGGGAGTACACCCTTAATACCCCACGTGTTATGAGCTATCTAAATGTCTAACGTAGACAAATGTTTAAGATGCATTTAACTAAAATTTAAAATCTTAAATCAATAATACTATTGAAATTTGATATGTAAAAATAACATGAACATATTTGTCACATAGGTTATTTCCATTAATTTTTATTAATCTATGTTCGAAAAAGTAGTGACAATGTGGGGACAAAACAATATTTTAATTTTCTTTTGTTGTTCCAATCATGTGCCTCGTCATATAAATTTGAAATTGAGTTAAATCCGATATATCCCCCCTCTTTAGCTACAAAACCAGACACTCTATATAGACAACCTTGCAGACTAGGCAAATCACCCTATCCTAGTAAAGAGCGGTTCTCAATCCTACACGAAACACTTATGGCAATATAGTCTATAAACTATCAAAGAAAACGCTAGAAAAAGATCTAGTTCACTCACATGTTAGTCTAAAACATTTCTTCAATAAATTTCAAACTTACCAGATTTCATGTGTTTTGTGATAACACTCCGTACATGTGGATACAAAGAGATAAATGTGACGACTTCTAAAAGGGCCTTCAATTAATATAAAGAAATATGTGTACTCAAAATCTGGATGCACACAAAACATAGGCTGAATAAAAGCTTTTGCTTGCTCCGCAAAAGAAGAACAAACCTCGTCAAGAAAGTGTTAGCATGACAGTAATTAGCTTTATTATCTTAGTGGAACAGAATAACCATGATGTCGGTGACACATTTTCTAACAAAAGCTTAGCGATCGACATTCGACAAGAAGGCTATTGGCCACAAAGGTAGTATATGTGTCAGACTTATTCAGCTGTTGGACACAATTATGGCTGTTGGTGAAAGCTGCAGATATTGTACACCACGAATCGTTTACAAATCTGCCCAAGTTCACTATACAATCCCTTCAATAAAAAAGGTTTATTATATAAAATGGACATTAACTAAATATAGCTTAAGGTATAAAATCAGTACAACTACAAAATAAATATAAATTCTAAATGTTACATGTACAAATAAAGCTAAATTATAAACATTAAATCAACAAATCTGATCATGTTTTCTAATTAATTTCTACCCATGTATTTCATCTGTCAAGATTGTCATGGTGGAAGAACTTTTGAGATCCATGTTCTACTTGTGCATAATTATGAAATAAAGTACTTAAAATTGAAATAAGAAGGCAGTGGTGAGTATGTTAACAACCAAATTTGGTAATATCGGCATTGGGAAAGAAGATTAGATCGAAGCGAAGCTGGAGGCGGAGATCGAGTTCGAAAAACAGAGCAGGAATCGGCTGGAGTCCAGATCAGCTACGATAAGATCGGCTGAGTCTGAGTCGGACTAGGTAAGCCGATGTAGCCGATCCCGGCAATACAACTTGATGTGTGATGTTGGGTTGGATTGAGGTGCTTCAAGGTGATTGCCGCACATGGATAGAGTCCTGAGGAGGCAATTGTATCTATTAATTAGGATGCTTTAAGTAATTTCCTTAGAGATATGTTTGGGCAAAAGTCTGCCGCAAAGACTTATGGTATCTTAGAGTTTGTTAGAGATAGTAGTCATGTCCGTTATGGACATATCTTGTAATTCTCGGGTATAAATAGATCCGAGCCCTATGTAACTTTTAACACACACGTTCAATACAATTTCGGCGTATCGCCACCCTTTTACTTTAGTTTTGTTTCGACGAGTTCTTGCTTTCGGGTTGAGCTGCATCGGTTTCGATCTTCAACAAAAGGTAAAACTTATTATGACGACTTGCGTTCTTGAGATTAGTACTTCCATCTTTATGATACTCTAATCTTGTTTATATGATTCGTCGAGTTATCATATATCTTATATAATCCCTGGCAATATCGCTATCTAACCTACAATCGGCTAACATCTATCGAAGAAGGCAGCCGATTAGGTTAGATTCTGACGTTGACTCAGATTATATAAGATATCTACCACTTTATGAAACTTCCAGCGGCTTGATTGTCTAGATATTGTTTTTCTTTTCATACTTAATGCTGCATCAGTTGAGTTTGATCTATTAAGTCGTGCTTAGAATATCAACCTCTAGCCTGCCTTCTGGTTTCCGATTAGGGTAGCATCGGAGTTTCAGCCGATCTTATCTGATTTAACCACATTTCCTCTATATGCTTCATTGGCATGTTAAATCTGCCCTTTATGTTAAGATATTGCTGTATTCAAGCGTATTAGGCCTTTGTTTGATACTTTATACCTATTTTAAATATCCTGATATAGAGTAGTATCGGAGTATTAGCCGATACATGCTAGATCTATCTGATCGGCTATGCTATAAACATATATACTCCTGCTATTAATATATATTTCGATCTAAGTGATTTATACTGTCTCGGCATGATGACTGATCTATCCCAATCACTTGATTTAAGTATATATAGATATAAGGAGTATATATTGTTAATATCTACAACCGATCGAGTAGATTTAGTTCCTTCTTACTTATTCATGATTGCCGATCGATCCACATATGACATCGGCTCAAAGATAAATGATACGTCATCGGCACCTAGCCGATTGGCTATCATTTATAGATTTAACCGCGGTTTCTTTGCTTCTATTTCTTGTTGATTACAGGATCAAATCAACTGGCACGCTAGCACACCCGAAGGCGAGCTTTGGACCTGCACTAGAGTTAAGCAGATCTCCCAGGCCTCGTGTTTTCTGTCAACAGAGTAATGAGTATTAAAAGTATTCAGCAAGGAAAAATAGAAGAATAGAAACCTAGAATAAATATGAAAGGGCAATGGAATAAAGGTGGTGTTTGAATCTCTGAAGATGAAGATGGAGATAATGATTAAGTGTTTCACGCAAAATGAGGTGGTAATAACGTGTGATTAATTGAGTTTTAATCATTACAAACTTAAAAAATGGATTAATCTGATATTTTAGAACAACTTTCATATAGAAAGTTTTATTACGAAACACACTGTTTAGCAGTTTGAAAAGCACGCCACTTTTATCCAAAACGGGACCAAAGTTTATTTTTTATGAACATTGATTTTGTTAAAAATATATAGATTGGCTACTGAACGTACTTTCAATTATCTGCAGAAGCCAGAACCTTCCACAAACATAAGTTTAAATTCAGAATCCAAATAGTGATGATCACATTTTCTTTAATTTGTAGAGGGGTTCTATTTTACCCACGATATGCAGCGGCAGAGCCACCATCCTGGCTAGCTCACTAGTCCATGCACAATAGAATTTTTGCTTACACGTAGTTAGATTTGTCTGAGTTTTCATGAATATACCACTACAAACATATAATATATCAATACACCCGCTTTTAGGCTACTTGACAAACATGCTTCACTCAGCCTATCCAATTTTTGTACTGTTCTTAATACACTGAGGTACACAGTAAGGAAGCATGTGAAAATGGTTATTAACCTTTCCTTATAAACCATATGCACATGATTGTGCTTTAACTGCACATTTGGTTGGATGTAGAGGCTAGTTTTACCCATTTCCTAAAAAAAAAAAATAACTGATACACGCAGCTAACGCATCCTCTACCAGCCATAAAATGTGTTCGGACATCCCCTTGTTCAAACTTCAAGCCCAATGGTCAATTTCCAGCATTTTTTTTAAAAAATAAGTTTCAGGCAGATTATTGTTATAACACCTATTAGCTGCAAATCATTTTCTAAAAAATAGGACATCAACATGATCAAGGTATCAGTGGATTCCCAATTAACATGTACTAACTGATTATATTTCTCCCACGATTTACAATACATGATATCAAAATCCATATTAACGTTGAAACCAGAAATCGTAATAAAACCCTACCTTTGCTCCTTCCACCTTTTTCTTCCTTTTCTCCTCCTCCTTATTTCCTTTTCCTTTTTCCTCTTCTTCTGATCTTCTCTTTTGTTCTACTTCTTTTCCTTTTCTCTGCTCCTGGTACTAGCTGCACATGCTCCTCCCTATTGCCCTCCTCGCCCCTTCTTTCTTCTTATGCTTGGGCATGCAATTTTTTTTTGACGCAAAAGGTAGAGAGACTCTACCTTGTAACCATATCATTAATGGTGGTCAAACCAGATATAATCTGGTAAAAACCAAACAAGAGAACAGAAAGGAGTATTACAGGGGGGAGAAGAAGGAAAAAACAGAAAGAAAAGACAGGAGAAAAAGCAGAGGTACAAGGAAGAAAAACAGGAAGAAAGAAAATACAGAAATACAAGAGATACATAGATACAAAAGGGGAGACAAGATGTTGGTTAAACGAATTTGACCACCCAAGCAGTAATGTGTGCTCGAAGGCAAGGCTTGAGGCGGTGCTCCCATAGTTGCAGATTTTCTTTGATCAGATTCAACGTTGTGGAGGTGCTTTGCTGAGAAGATTTGAAGGTCCCGTGGTTGCGGGCCTTCCAAAGGTTATGCGAGCAAGCAACAAAGCATGCCGGCCAGCCGGGCTTGAGATGAGCGGGTAACTGCTCCAAAATTGACTCGGCGAATTGTTGAATATCTGTGCTTTGAATGGCGTGGTCGTGGAGGTGTAGTTTCTTCCATATATCATCAGCAAGCTTGCAGCGGAGAATAATGTGATTAGCTGTTTCTATTGCTGGGCAGGAATCACAATGTGGGTTAGAGTCCCAGTTCTTGCGAACTCTATTTGCATTGGTGTTAAGTCTTTCGCGGAAGGCAAGCCATAGGAAAATTCTGCAGGTGTTCGGAACAGCTTTAGTCCAGACGAAAGTTGCTGGTGGCCAGAGGGAGCCATGGTAGGTGATCAGGTGGTAGAGAGCTGCCGTTGAGATTTCCTTTGGTCCGGCCAGCATGCATGGTTCTCTCGTCAGGTAGATGTTGTTGGAGCCGCTGGTCAGCCAGAATGCTCAAAAGAGAGTGTAACTCGGCTTGTGATTCCGCTATTAGGTATGCATTGTTCCACATATATTTGACTAGAAGTGCATCTCCTCTCCTGTACTAGTTTGTGCAGGATAGAAAAATGTAGCGCTCATTTGGTTCTCTACCTTACCAATTTATAGGTAGTACTAAAATCTAGACAAGTTTTGGTACTATCAATTTTTTGATAGGACAATGTTAACTAACATTTTCGAAAATAGTTCAAATCGTTTGGTAGGATAATGTTAGCTAAATTTTTATGGCTCAACTAGTTAGCTAAACATTATTTTCGGAAATAGGCCATTGAATCCAGGTGAGAAAGTTTCACCATAAAGAATCTAACTAGTTCAGCTATGCTCATTACGCATAAGCTAATATTCCTAACAATAAAAATAAAATCATAAGAATCAAGGGTTTGAGATTTATTTTGTACTTGTAAGAAAGATGAAAGAGAAAGAGAAAAAGAAAAAGGAAAAGATGAAAGGAAAAAAATATTAGAGGAAAATGGAAAAAGAGGAAAAGGAAAAGGGAAAAGAGAAAACAAGAAGAAACAACGAAAACGATATTAATAGAAACAAAATTTGTGGGAGATCGTCAGAAAAATTGATAACAAAGTTTTGAATAATCAATTAGTCAAACTAAAACTATTGTTTTGAAATTTTTGTTAAGCTAGAAGTAAATGAACCGAACAATATTTTTATAATGTTGCAAAGCTGAAACTTAGAAAACCAGGATATGATGGACAATACCTTTAGAAAAAAACAAACCAAACCAGAATATGATGGACGTTACCTTTAGGAAAAAAAAAACATGGTATCAACTGTGGACCTGAAAGATGTGGGTAAAAGTATTAATACATACTTACTCCCTTCATCCCAAAATGTACTAGATTGGACACAATCTGACAGTCCATATTCTATGTTTAGACGGGGGGAGTAACACTTTTTTGCGCTCAAGTAGTACGAGTACTTCCAGTGGTGAACTAGAAGGAAAATGACCAGGGGTCCTTTAAGTATTGTTTTCTACACACAGGGTAATATATATATATATATATATATATATATATATATATATATATATATATATATATATATATATATATATATATATATATAATACCCATATGAGACTTCATGGTGCCGGGCTCCAAGGTATAAAACACACAAATTCTCTCAATTTTTTAAAAAATTTCAAATTGTGAGTATATACCTAGATATATGAATTTGATTCATACAAATACCTAACAACAAAACAACTCAAACTCAACTTTATTTCACAATTCATTATTACATACCTAACGAATTATATGTTTGGATGTTATATACCTAGAACCAAAATCTAACAAAAAAAAAGTTCAAACTCAGTTCAAACTTGTTTGAACTTGTTAGTAAAGAAGTTAATGTTCATATCTAAACATTTAAAAAAATTTCATACTCATTCAAATTGGGTATATACTCAATTTGAATCTTGGAGCCCATACTCCATGTAGCACCAATTAATTTACCTATATATATATATAAATAATATGATACTACCTATATTTTGGAATTATACCTATATATCTAGACAACAAAATTTAAGACATAGTTAGTATATAGTAATAACAATATATAGTATTTAACTTAGAGTAATAAAGGTATGCCTTAGCTTATTGAAATAGCGATCGATCATACATAAATGCACAAAGGGGAAACAGATTCTAATCCTCCCCTCCCCTTGGCACCTTTTTCTTCCAAATTCAATGAAAGATTATTTTTTTAAAAAATATTAATAATATATAGTTAGCAACGTCTATCACTCCACCAAAAATAAGTTCAAATTTGACCTACACACTAAAAAAAAGATAATCTAGATAGAATAGTACCACTATTATTGATATGGTGAATTTATCTTTTAATATATTCTGAGTTGTGTTTGTACTAACTTTGTGAGGTGGTATATATATGTTGTACGAATGTCGCCAATTAATTTAGAATATTTTAAACAAACGGGAAAATATCACCACAAGTTAGTCCGTTACCCCACTATGCAATTAGGTTCATCCAGATTTTGCTTTGTTGTCTATTTGTCCTCTCATCCACCAACGAGTAAGTCGGTGGGGATGTGAAACAAAGGCCATGTTTATTTTAGCTTAAGATTGTTGCAATAATCCAGATTATTAAATCAGATTACACTATAAGTTAGATTATAATAAGCTGATATAGAATAAGCTATGAGTTGTTTGTTTCTCTGGATTATTGGAGGCATCTAAGGATAGTAGGTCTTTAACCATTCAATAATCTTGAAAAAGCTCCTCCAGAGGAGATTATTAGATTATACTAATTTGGCTTATAGATTATAATAATCTATCATAATAATATACTTGTTTGTTTTAGCTTACTCCTAATAATTCAGATTATAATAATCCTAAGCTGAATCAAACAGGGCCTTAGAGTATCCATGGATGCTGGATGGGTTGGAGAAGAAGGCTTTGTCAAATTTGATTGTAATTTTCTTTTATGGTATGGTCAGATACAAGATGCCCTAGGCGACTTTGTTAAAAAAAGGTCAGTTACCCCACTAAAAAATATGATAAGATTACAAATGACAGTTCAGACACTAATGAACTTTGGAATATGCTTTTTTTCCTCTTTGCCGTGGCCCAAAAGAGACTGAGAGCCAATGTTTATATTCTGGGGCATTTTATTATTTGCCACTCTGTAATGTGGCATTTAACTATTTGTCACTTTATGACATGTGCACCCTAACGTATCTATGACGTATGAGTTCAGCTAGAAAATTGTTAGACACCATATCTAAAGTAGCAAATAGTTAAATATCTACTTATCTTTTCTTGAGAAAATGTATTACATGGAGCTTTGAACGAAAGTATAACAGGATGACAGGCCCAAATGTTGGCAGACCCTTGTTTGAGCAACTATATAAGAAGTCTGCCCCTCGGCTTGCACTTGAATCCATCCAAACACCCCACCTTAATTCACGTCATCCAACATTGGAAATGGCGAACCGAGAGGAGCCTTATTCTACCACTGGCGGCACTGCTGCAAAAGCTCCTCTGGTGGCCATGGACGCCAAACTGCTGATGGCGGAATGCCCTGAAGATCGCAAACTGCTCAAGGAGCTTGTGCACAAGGAAGACGCTTTGAAGATGATGGGGGTTTTGGCATCGACCACCAACCAGCCTGCCACAGAGAAGCCCACGGCAGCCCGGGCGGTAATGAATCCGCTGCTGCTAGCAGCAGCATCCCTTGGTGCTTGCGAGGTTTTCTACTTTCTTTTCTGCAGGGAAGACGCGCGAGAGCCGCTGCCGACAATGACGGCTCGTGCATTTCATGCCATACTTGCTGGGGACGCCTCCGGCGCCGATGGGCGGTGGCCGTCGACCCATCAGCAAGCTCTCGACGAAGTAGAAGAAGGCGGCGCCGGCGCCGCCGTTGCCGTTGGTCATCAGTCCACTCGACGGCTACCACCACCTGACGCGCCGCTCCTGGAGGGCGCCACTGTTGAAGGTGACACCGCGCTGCATGTGGTGGCCACCCATGGTGACGCCGCCAACTTCTTGGAGTGCGCTGAAATCATCTGCAACAGAGCCAGGGGCCTACTGCTGGCGACTAACGACAAGGGTGACATGGCCCTGCATTGCGCGGCCAGGGCCAGGAGGTTGGAGATGGCCTCTCGTCTCATTGCTCTAGCCAAAGCTAGGGACGATGACGAAGTCGAACGTGGCCAAGCAGCATCGTTTGTCAAGGTATTCCTGAGAACTGAAAATGAGCGCAATGAAACAGCCTTGCATGATGCAGTTCGTGCCGGAGATGGTGACATGGTCCGGCGGCTAATGGACGAGGACCCAGATTTGGCTTTGTTTCCAGTGCGGGGCACTTCACCCTTGTACCTGGCTATCTCTCTACGGAATGGCACTATTGCTGAGATACTATATGAGAAGAGTAATCGGAATATATCCTACTCCGGACCACATGGACAAAATGCACTACATGCTGCTGTTCTTCTTCGACATACAGGTACTCGCTTCACAATTAATTCCATGTTCCTTTTGGACCTTATACTTTCTAGAAAAAGTGTTTTCATCCCTCAAGGAAATATCTCCTCGTTTCGTGCATGTCGCCCAAATAGTTATAAAACAATTTAAAAAAATCATAAGATAGATAAATATGAAATATACCACAAACGACATGAAAGCCAAATTTAACTCATACAAGTTGTACCAAAAATAATAAATATAACTACAAGTGTACAATAACTATTTTCGATTTAATTTGTTTTTTTTGCAACATGTGGAAATCAAATTTGGTCCTGCATATTTGTGGAGTGATATATATTTCATATTAATTTATGTAGTCATTTTTTTAATAACTATTTAGATGACATGCAGGCAACGAGGGGACATCCCCTCAAGGGATGAAAATCCACATCATTACTTTCTCGCTCATTGGTTGTTAATTTCTCTGCAAATGAAGTTGTGTGTCGCTTGCTGTCCCCATATATATATTTCCACAACCCTTGAAAAAAAGCTCTCTTGTGTCTATGTTTTTTTTAGTTTCCTAACAAGTTTTTCCTGTCGTAATTCTACAGAAGTTGCCAACTTTTCAAAGCAGAAATTAGTTTTTCTTTTACCTAATCTTGTGATTACTTAGTGTCTAAAATGTTCTTCCATTTGCAGCGGTGTTAGAACTACTGTTGAAATGGAACAGCAACCTTACAAAACAAGGAGACAAAAATGGGAGTACACCTGTTCATTTTGCCGCATCTTTTCCTCTATGGCATCGAAAATTCCATTGGAGACATCCTTGGATTATTCGTGTTCCCCATAGTCTCTCGATGTTGTTAAACACTGGTGAGGTAGATCCATTCTATCAATCCGACAAGAATGGAATGTTTCCCGTACACGTCGCTGCTGCCGTGGGGGCAGAACTTACCGTCGCTTTTTTGCTCGACAAGTTTCCCAACAGCGCGGGTTTGCGCGATGCCAAGGGAAGGACATTCCTCCATGTCGCAGTTGAGAAACAGAGTTTAGCTGTTGTTAGGTTCGCTTGCCGGACTACGTCGTTACAGTGGATTTTGAACATGCAAGACAAGGATGGCAACACTGCACTGCACCTTGCTATCCAGGCCAATCACCTTCGATTGTTTTGTGCTCTTTTAGGGAATCCTGAAGTGAATTTAGATTTAACAAATCATAGTGGGCATACTCCTCTCGATTTGTCCAGAAGTATGCTTCCCAGAGGGATGAAATATACGGCGGTACGTATGTATAGCATGCATGAAATTTCCTTTATTATTTCAAACCTTTGCCATTTGAAGCAAATTTACAAATGATAACACATGGTAATATACAAACTCAACATTCCTCTTTTTCATATAGAACACTGAGGAGCTCATATATTTGACACTCAAACAAGTTGGCTCTGAACACTATCACGATCGCCGGGATCACATCGAAGAAATCTATAGCCGTCGTGTGGTATCAAAAGAGGATCTGGCCGAAGAATTAGACAAGATGCAAGAATCGACACAAACAGTACTAGGCATTGGTTCGGTTCTAATTGTGACTGTGACGTTTGGTGCAATGTTTGCTCTTCCTGGAGGATATAGAGCTGATGATCACCCTTACGGAGGCACACCGACATTTTCTGGGAGGTATGCTTTTCACGCATTCATGATGGCCAATACGTTAGCATTCATTTGCTCGTCAATAGCTACCATCGGTCTCATGTACTCAGGATCTTCTATGGTTAACTTGCGGACAAGGCAATATAACTTTGGGATATCCGCATTTCTCATGACCAATTCGGTCACAAGCTTGACAATTGCCTTTGCACTTGTTGCTTATATGGTGCTAGCTCCCGTTGATCATAAAACTGCAGTTGTAATATGTGTCTTGAGTCCTCTTGTTGTAATATATATCAACATCGATTCTTGGATAAAATTGGCTGTTATTGAACAATCGCTAGGCAGTACAATGGGGTTACGTCGACACTGCCAAGGGTCATACGGATGATGCTATGTAATCTTTTATTTCAATTTTGGTCATTCATAGTCATCTTTAGTTTTAGTTGGATTGTATATAAAAGGACAGCCACACACCTTTGATGTGACCAAGCATCAAAATGCTCATAGGGGTAAGATTTACGTACGTGCATTTATAGGGGTGAGTGTGTGTGATGTGACTGTCTGCGTTATACTGTGTAACTCTAAAAATAGGTGGTGGTCCGAGAAGAAATGGAGTCATCATTGTTTTCTTTTATGGCGACAATGTTTTCACTCAACCATATTGAAGATCCGAATACAGTCATCAAACTATGTCCATTCACAAATATTTTTTAATTATGGCGTATGTTGCATTTGTTGAAGATAAAACCTACGTAAACTAGTGGATCCATTTGTAAATTTTGATTACTTTCAACCTTGAAGTCTTAATTATTATTGCCCACATATATCTCTACTATTATAAAAATTGAATATGTTTTTACCGGTATTTTGGTACGTCATCCGTGTATGAGTCGGTTTTTAAGTTCGTTTACTTTTAGAAATACATATCCGTATTTGAGTCGGTTTTTAATATCGTTCACTTTTGATAATACAAAAGGAATCATATATATGACTTTTGAAGATATTTTTTTTACTTAATACCATACTGTTACGCACGGGCGACGACGCCGACTGCGGAGGCGGCGGCAACAGCTGAGGGCGCTCTTCTCCAGCGCGAGCTCGACGCCGGTGGCGGGAAAGAAGGAGAAGACGGCGAGGAGGTGGTGCTCGCAATCCGCCCAAGACAAGGTCGTTGTCGTCATCGTTCGCGTCCAAGGTGTACGACAAGAGGCTCCAGTTCAGCAAGCCATGGCCGGCCACTGCAGCGACCACACCCGTATTGCCGGGCTTCAGCTCCTAGCGAAGAGGTAGACAAGTGGAGGTGGCGAAGCTGCGGCCTGCGCCGCCGCCTGCCCGCGCGCCACTCTGCCGCCTGCCCGCGCACGGCTCCTCCCCCCACTATCTGCGCCCGCTTGCTGCTGCCCGCCCGCGCGCCGCTCTGCCACCCGCCACCCAAGCGTGGCTCGAGTAGGAGGAGAAGGAAGAAGAGGCCTGCGCCGCGCGTCGCGCGCCTCCCGTGCAGCTCAGAGAGGTGGCTCGCACGCCGCCTGCACCCGCTGGTTGCCACCCGTGCAGCTGCTCCCCCACCGGCGCCCGTGAAGAAGAGAGGAGAGAGGAAGAGAGGAGGGAAAGAACAGGCTAACGCGTGGGGCCCACGTGGGTCCCAGGCTGAGTCAGTTGCCACATCGGATAAAACCGGAGTCAAAACCGCTGAGGGATCTAATTTGCAGTGGTTTTATAAGTTGGGGGACGTCGGATATCTGGTTTTATGGTTAGGGGACGATTTTGTAACTCGATTGACAAGTTGAGGGACCTTCGGTGTACTTTTTCCTCTCCCTTCTGTCCCTCTACCTCTCCCTCCCGGGCCTCTCTTCCTCTTGGGCTGCAGCCGCCTCGACCCAACTCTCTTCCCTCTCCCTTGGACCTAAGTCCGTTTATTGTCCTCCGTGCGGCCCAGCTGGCCCAGCCGCCGGTCATCTTCCACCTCCAGCCGAGCCGCCTGTTCATCTCTCCCGGCCGAACTCAAGCACCGCCGGCATGACGATCTCCCTCCCCGGACGTTTCCCCTCCGAATCAAAATGCAAAAATCGGCTTCTCTCCTCCTCATCATCAATTTCCCCATATTTTCCCCTCTTGACTCGGCCTTTAATCGTCGAATTTAATCTCCGGTGAACCGCCGCCATTGATGGCCGGCCGGCGAGCTCCCCGGCCGTTCCCCTCCTCTACCCCGGCCTATAAAAGGGAGCCTCGACCTCCCCCACTCGCCACACACGCCGCCCGAGCCCCCTCGGTCTTCCCTCATCTCCTCGCGTCTTCCTCTCTCTCCACCACACCAGCGAACTCCGGCCATCCCTCCCCATCGTGCCGAGCAGCGCCAGACCTCGCCACCACCTCCCTCGGCATCGCAGCGACCTCATCTTCCCTGACCTCGCCTGCGTTCCGCCCAAGGCCAGCCGGAGCGCCGTCGACGCCGACATCCAGGAGGACGTCGTCATCCTCCACCTTCGAACTTGGGTATAGCAACTTGAAACTTTGAACTGGGATTGTGAAACATTTCTATATAAAGTTTTAGATATTCGTGGCATGCTTTTCAAACTGCTGAACGGTGTGTTTAGTGTGAAAACTTTCTATATAAAAATTGTTCTAAAATATCAGATTAATCCATATTTTAAGTTTATAATAATTAAAACTTAATTAATCACATGCTATTACCACCTCGTTTTACGTGAAATACTTAATTTTTATCTTTAGGATATTCAAACACTACCATAGTGTTATTACGGAGGTTTAACCCGTTTGAATTCCAATATAAACTATATGATCATCAAACACAAAAGGGTGTGCAGTCACATAATTTTAATCAACAAATATGAATAGCCATTATTATACTGAAACAGAAGTGAAATACATGCATACTGCCGGCGGCCGCATGCTACCTTTTGCACTACTACAGCAACTCCTCTATGGAGTGATAATACAAATTAATAAAAGAACATATCAAGTGGATTCGACTCTAATTAATTGGGACACACAATTAATTGATATACGTGCCCCTTGCAAAAAAAAAAAAGGATAAATACGTGTCATTACACGTATATGTATTGTATGCAGTAGTACTATACTGTATTTGTACCGTTTGTACCTGAACGAATTGCGAGTAGCTAGCTGGTTGGGTGAACTTAGCTAGGTATAAACAAGCTAATTAAGCTAGTTGTTGTTGGACGAGCTGAGGAGCGCGATGATGTCAAGCGCGACGGAGCAGAGCTGCCTGAGCGCCACCTCCGTCGCGGCGAGCTTCGGCGGGTAGTCTCCGGGGCTCTGCCGCCCGAACAGCGCCCTGCACACCTGCGGGTACTCCGCGGCGGCGCTGACGTGCACGGACGCCATGTCGTAGTCCTGCTGCGCGATCGAGCCCTTGGCCGCGGCGAGCGCGTCGCGGGCGTCGCCGTACTTGGCCGCGCAGGTGGCGAGCAGCCTC
The DNA here is from genome assembly GCA_000338895.3 of Oryza meridionalis. Classification (NCBI taxonomy): domain Eukaryota; kingdom Viridiplantae; phylum Streptophyta; class Magnoliopsida; order Poales; family Poaceae; genus Oryza; species Oryza meridionalis. The sequence goes on along the minus strand of CM002535.2, from coordinate 10,214,071 downwards.
TGCACGACGGCGCCGCCGCCGTCGCCGGCGACGCCCGCCGTCGTCCCCGCGTCGGTCGCGTTCGCCAGCGCCGCGGCCGCCTGCGCCGCCCCGGACGCGTTGGCGGCGGCGGCGGAGACGGCGATGGACGACAGGCCGCGCACGTCGGCCGTGGCGCTCGACGGGTCGGCGGAAAGCTCGGCGACGCAGAGGTCGTAGTAGGCGGTGGAGTTGCAGGTGGCACGCACCAGCGCCGCCGGCGCGGGCGGTGGCGGCGGCGGCGGCGGTACCGACGCCGGTGGCGGCACGCGCTTTGCGTGGCCACCGCCATGGCCGTGCTTGGAAGAAGGCCCCGCCCGTGAGCACAGAGTGCTCGACGGGAGAACCACCAGGACGATGAGGACGATGAGCACCATTGCCGATGGCGCCATTGATGCCATTGGTGTTTCTCTTCTTGTGCCTGTTACTAGCTAGCTACTTAATTAATTACTGCCTCGATCGATCTCAACTATCAAAGAAATTTATTGGTTTAGTGAGGCTAAACTAGATTGCTAGTTGCTTGGGTTAGCTTGTTGATGCTGAGCGACGATGAACTTAATTAAGCTTGGTTATATATAGGAGATGGGCAATGGGGTGTGTGGCTGGCAAATTTGACTATGAAGTTGAACTCCAAGTCTCAGCAAGGTAGGCAAGAGGAAGATAGCTGGTCAACAAGTGGTGGAGAGGTGTAGCTACGATACGATTAGCTAGTCCACTAGTTAGTGCGTTGTTGGCAGATACTTGTAGGAATTGTAGATGTAGCTTTATAGTTTAATTAGGTAAGATCAACTGACTTGGATACTCCATCAATATTGCATTTCTTTTTCTTCTCGGTTTAATTAGGTTGATATAGGTATATATATACTCCAGCAAGTTAATAAGCAGGCGGAGTGTACATATTATACATATACTATTTGTGTTGTTAACATTTTTAAATAACGAATAAATTATTGCGTTTGACATCCAGGCCGGAGCAGAGCAGCAGAAAATATAATATGCTAAACTGATGCAAAAGAAGCAGGCAGCTAATTTTAGCTAGTCAGTTTTCTATACGTACGTACGTGTTAGACAGAGGTATACATTCACGAATTTTTAGTCGTCCGTGCTTGCAAGTTGCAACGATGATCAAGCTAAGCAATATACTAAGTCATTTTCAAAATATATTAAACCGTTAACTTTTCGTATAACGTTAATCATTCGTTTTATTTAAAAATTTAGTATAAACATTGTAAATATATAAGTTAAAAATATATTTTGTTTAATGATAAAATATCTTAAAATAATAAATAATATTTAAATACATTTTTTAATAAGAAGAAGAATTAAATATTATACGCCATATATTTTAAAATATGGGAGTATATAATTGTGCACGATTTGACAAGAAACACTAGCTTTACAGCTGAAAAAATATAATAAAAATTAATTATACAGCTAATCCGCAGTAGCTTGATCTGCTTATTTTAATCTGTTTCTTCGCCTTTTGACCGACGTGTTGACGCCTCCATGCATGCATGGGACTGCGTATATAGCTAGGAACCGTGTGGACTGAATTTAGCGTCAGCTAAGCTAGCTAGCCAAGATGAGGACCGCATATATATGGTTGTACACTTGTCCTACCTCCCTTCATAAAAGACTTGTTTTAGCATTCCCCCCAAAAAAAAAAGACTTGTTTTAGCATAAGAACTTCTCGCACAGAGACATAAAAATAGGCATTTTTAATATTAACTAGCATTGCCTGCGCAAATTGCGCAGTGTCAGGGTTATGGATACCACAAGATTGCACGGTGTCAGGGTTACCTAATCGTAGTTGACTAAATCTCGACATGACCCATCACATACCATGTCTTATACGGAAACCTTCGGATATAGAAGGAGTTCCGGATAAGGAAAGACAACTAGAGTTCTACATAAAAACGATAAACACTATTCGGATTGTATCTATATTGGTTTCCCTAGTTCTACTTGAACAAGAGGACACCTATGTGTATAAATACAAGACCCCCTAGGAGGAGAGGGGAGACACCGACCACAATCAACGGACACGGACAATATACACACCCACCACAATCTATGGAACAACAGAAGCCACAGCATACAAGCCAACATACGCTAAGACAAGACGCCGGATATCGACTTCAGGGATAAGCACGGCTAGTCCCTTACGGTGTCTCTAGATACTGTCAGGAGAGACGAAAGCGCTATCTCTGATCTCGCCGGGCACGGATTCGAGGAGGAAGATTACCCTGTTGTCGACTACTGTCACACCCTGAAGTTCTTTCCCAAGCCTAAATTGAAGTTATAAATGGTCTCAAGAAAATAGCAGTGTAAAGCAGGAGGAAACCTTAATAAATTAATGCAAATAACAATCGGAATTGGCATGTGGAATTTTTCTTGAGTTCTACATGTCGAAATTCGCTAACAAGATTTTTAGTGGAATTTTCAGAGCCCTCGAAATAATTTTAACCAATTAAAAATGAGCACAAGCAATATTTAATCATAGGAAAATCCTTTTTCCTCCTTTTTCCTTTTTCTTTCCTTTTCTTTTCTTTTTTTCTTTTTTTTTCTTCCTTTGAATGGGCCGCAAGCCCATTCTCTCTCTCTCCCCCCCTCTCTCCCGCTGGGCCGGCCGCAGGCTGAGGCCCAGCCCAGCTCAGCCGCGCCCCCTCCTCTCTCCCGGGGTCACCGACAGGTGGGGCCCACCTGTCGGGCCCGTCTTCTTCCTCCGCCTGCCGCCGCCGCGCCCGCAACCGCCGCCGCGCCCACGCCCCCGCGTCTCCCGGGCCACGCCGCCCACGTCGCCCTCGCGCCTGCGTCTCCCGCGCCCACTTCCCCCTCTCTCCCGCTCGCCCGCGCTTCCGAGATGGCCAGGATTCGATTTTCGAATCCCGCCTCTCTCTCCTCCCCGCTCCCCCACGTCGGCCGGCGATTCCCGCCTCTCCCGGCCACGTCCGGCCCCCTCTCGCCCTATTTAAGCACCACCGCCACCCCTTCTCCCTTTTTCCCCATTCCACCGAGCTCTCCCGTGCCCTCTACCGCCCTAGCGCCGTCGCCCTCTTCTCCGCCGCCGTCGCCGCCGCTCCGGTCGCCGTTAGCCGCCGCTAGCCGCCGTGCCGAGCCGCGCCATCGACGCCGTCGCGTTCGCCGTCGTGCGGGCCGTCCCGTCCACCCCTCCTCCGTCGGATTCCGTCGCCGGAACCCCTCCGCATCGTGCGCCAGTGAGCACCGCCATGGCCGCCGCCTTCGGCCGGCGTCCTCGCCCTCTCTCGTTTTCCTCTCCCTCTCTAACTCCTCTCACCTTGTTCGCTAGGTGGTCCCGAAGCCCGTTCCCCCGTCGCCGTCACACTCTGCCGCTCGCCGTCGCCGATCGTCGTCGGTGAGGCCCTCCTCCCCTTTCTCCCTCTCTCTCCCGCGCCGCTTAGCCGCCGCGCCGTCGTTTAGCCGCCGCACCGCCGCGACGCCGCCGCCCGCTGTCGCCGGCCGGTCGCCGCCGGTCGCCGTCTCGCGCCGCCGCCGCATGCGCGCCGCGCCGCCGCGCGCCATGGCCGCCGGGCCGGCTTGAGCCGCCCGCGCGCGCTGGCCTCACGCCCCGTCGCCGTCCGATCTACCCTCGGGTAGGTCGAGGCCGTCGGTTCGGCTGCCCACGTGGCCACCACGTGTGCGCCGCGTCGGCGCCACGTCAGCGCCACGTGGTGCGCCGCCCTTCCCCGGTCCGTGGACTCGGTCCACCATGAACCGCCCCCCCCCCCCGAGTCACTGCCATGTGGGGCCCGCATGTCGGCGCCGCCCTCTCTCTCCGGGATTTATTTATTGCGCAATAATTCAATTAAGGATTTTTCTGTTTATAGTAAAAACACAGTGAATCTTCTAAAATTCATAACTAATTCATCCGTGGTCCGTTTAAGCCCATTCAAGTCTCAGTAAATCAAGAAAAATGTGTAGAATCCGTTAAAAATGGTTTTGTTCTCTGTTTCAGTAGTCTTATAGCCTGTTTGCATTGTTTGCCTTGTATGTCGCTTAGATTCCGGTTCTTCCGACGCTCCGGTGTATTTCGAGATAGTCGCCGAGGTTCCTCCAGCAGCAGAGCAAGGCAAGTCATGCTTGTCACTTGAACATATTGAACCTATATTGCAAATGCTCTCTCGTTTTCCTTTAAACACTGCATTGTTTTATAATATCTATGGGATGTTTACCTACTGTCATAGCCGTTCTATTCTGTACCTTGTTCCTTTGTTAGCTTAGGATATAACATGACTAGAGATTGGACTAGGGATTGCTTAGCCATGCTTAGTTCAACTAGCACACAATGAGGGAAATCCTATTAATGTTTAGACTATAGGTCCTAATGGTAATGTTGGATTAGTACCACCGCTTTGGTGTTGATTAATTAAAAGGAATCACATGGTGGGCTGTGGGTGCATGGTTTTGCTAGTCGCACCCATGGCAATTAAGGACCGGTTCGCGGGAAACCCTGGAAGAATTTATCGTGCTTACCACAAGCCAGCGTGGGCAACGGCTGGGCTTGTAGTGTAGCTTTCCTCTAGCTGACGCATCCAGGAAAGGGTGGGCGTGATGGAGAGGGGCGGGCCCTGCGATGGCCTCTGTCGCTTCCGGATTCACCTAGGCACGAGAGGGGACTGCCCGCTACCTTGCGAGGAGTGGGGGTGAAACCTGAGGTGTGGTGTGCTTGGTTAGAGGGGGTTATGCGAAGGGTCCTGTCACGGCCTCTTTCCGGTATGTCGTGGTGGCATGTCGGCGCACGGTAACGTGTCGTGGGGCTATGTCTTGTGGGTACAGTTGTACACCTCTGATCAGAGTAAAACTATTCGAATAGCCGTGCCCGCGGTTATGGGCGGTCAACCAGATTCACCGTGATTAGTTTAACCCTAGTTTAGTCTAATGAAATTGGATAGTCTAGGTGGATGGTTGGGCCTGTTGCAACGTGGGATAGCGTTGGACAGTGGATGATTAATATTGAGTAATTATTACAACTGTTTTCTTCTTTCAACTCCTGTTTATAAATGCTCGTTTTATGCAAATGAACCAGTCTAGCTCTCCGTTGATACTTCCCTGCATCATACCCCTATTCCGGTATGACTTGCTGAGTATAGTGGGTAGTACTCAGTCTTGCTCTATTTTCCCAACCCCAGAGTGCGAGTATGTGTCAGATGGTGGTTTCTCCAAGGAGTAGGCTTCGTCCGTGCCGTCGAGGATGCCTGTGGAGTGGTGTTCCTGCTGCAGTTCTTGTCAAGGCTTAGCTCCTGTTATCTCTCATTTTTCCGCTGCATTTATGTAAGACTTTTATAATGGTTGTAAGACGTGGATCTGAATGTCAACATTGTCGTTTGTGTACCCCGGCTGGTCCAGGACGGGGATTTTAATGCACATTCTGCTTGGAACTCTATTCGGGAATTTCTGGGCGTAACAACTACGAGTCAGACCTTCAGACCGCCATGTCAACAACAGTTAGATAGGCTACCCCAAATATTGTACTAGTGTGATTATGATGAATAAGAGTAACGACCGGCTTCGGCCAACAGGATGTAGGGTTATTATCCGACAATTCAGGGGCCCGAACCTGTATAAAAATCCTCGTCTCCATCTCTCTTACCTCAGTTTCGCGTATATCCTAGTACCAACGATCCCCATACTATGCAAATACCAGAATCGCGACATCAAACGTCGACACGCAGCTAGCATCATTATATTTTCTCTCATATAATAGCATATATGTTTTCTTATTATATTATTCAAATATATTAAAATGACAACATAATTTTAAATTTTGCAATAACTTTACAAAACTACTAATGTGTAATATTCATATTATATTTTATATACGTGTTAGTTATTAATTATTTTTAATATCAAATTTTAGTTATTTGTAAATTATATATATTCCTATATGCACTCTAGACTCGTCTTTTAATATTTTTTTAATTCTGAATTTTCTGTAAATTGTATTTCTATATAGACTCTAAGCTCTTCTTCCAATATTATTTATTTTTATTTCTGAATTTTTATTATTTCTAATTATATTTCTATGTGGACTGTAAACTCATCTTTCATTATTCTTTAATTTTTAATTTCGAATTTCAGTTACTTCTAAATTGTATTCCTATATTGACTTTAAACTCTTCTTCCCATGTTTTTCTTAATTTCGAATTTTAGTTATTTGTAAATTGTATTTTTATATGGACTCTAAACTCTACTTTTAATTTTATTATGTTTATTCTAAATTTTAGTTAGTTTTAAATTCCTATATGGACTCTATACTCTACTTCCAATATTCCCTAATTTTTAATTCCGAATTTCTATTTTTTTACTCTAGTCTCCTCCTCTATTATTTTTTAATTCCGAATTTCAACTATTTCTTAATTGTATTTCTATACGGACTCTAGTCTCCTCTTCTAATATTCCTTATTTTTTAATTCCGAATTTCAACTATTTCTAAATTGTATTTCTATACGGACTCTAGTCTCCTCTTCTAATATTCCTTATTTTTTAATTCCGAATTTCAACTATTTCTAAATTATATTTCTATAAGAACTCTAGTCTCCTCTTCTAATATTCCTTATTTTTTAGTTCTGAATTTCAGCTATTTCTAAATTGTATTTCTATATGGACTCTGCTTTTTCTTTTTCTGCGATTAATGTGAGAATTTCTAGGCCATGAGAGTGAACGTGGAGGCTTCTTTTTTTATTCCTTTAATAATATAATAGATTCATCAATATCTTCTTGTTTTAGTCATCAAACCAATATATTGTCTTCTTGTTTTCTCCCCACTCGATCACTATCTATATTAATGAAATGTAAAGTAATCTTTTAGCTTCCTGCTGAGTATGTTTTTAAAGTACTACCTATATTCCCATCAAAAGAAGATCTAGTGGACCTCAATGTAAAACAACAATCTTTTACGGACAAATTCATAGCGCTAAAACAATAGTCTAATTAATCAATATAGTAGAAAAAAGTTTTATGGTTATTTTTAGGAAGCGTTCAACAAAGTGAATAGGCTGAAAAAGTTTTGTGAATATTTGTAGGAAGCGTTCAACAAAGTGAATAAGCTGAAAACTAGCTTAAATTAAACAAGGTAATACCATATCCTAGAGTCTTTCCGATCGATTAAACAAGCGTTTGACTATTGATTGTTGATTCTATTGCTTCTCTCTCATTGCATGCATGGGCAGGGACAAAACGTGTGGGATCGGACCTGGTTGCCATGCTGCTAATTCTGACTGAATTTTGGTTGCTAAATAAGTCCATGTGTCTGGCAGATTCCGGTAGCTCTCCTCAAACAGCTACTCCTGAATGTCTGTCATCCAGCAGCTGCATACATGGGGTATATGCTAGCTAGAACAACCACCGCCAAAATCAACGCAAAGCGTTGTGTGGCTACTGCTTGATCAGTCCATCGCTGTCTCGTAGAACTCTATCTGACTTGCAGAAAGAAAAGAGAAAAGAAGTCTAAAAGCTAGCACACATACTACTATATGACCAAGACCATGATCTATCCTCGCATCATGAAATTTAAAGTTTCCGGTAGGAATGAACCGATTCGATCGATTCAATTGGTTGGTGTAATTCCTCGATCAAACCAGGACAGACGGCCGGAAGAATTGAATTGAATCCTATGCTTTGAGATTGTGAAACACCACGTGTCATAGAAAGGGAGGATGTCTTTTTTATCAGTGAAAGAAAAGGTCCTACTTCCTCCATCCCAAATATAACAACTTCCAGCCTCTACGAATTTGTCCTTAAATATAACAACTTATACACAAATATTCTCTTCTCAACCAATCATATATGACCCTCCACTATTCAAAGTTTCTACCTATCTGCACTTCTCATCCAATCACAACCATCCCTATTTAATTCTACCTAATTTCTTAATAACCGTATCCAACTTTAAAAATTCTTATATCCTGGGACGGAGGGAGTAATAAATTTGCCTCCACTAGTATAACTAGGAAGGTGGCCCGCGCATTATAAATCGGAAAGGAATTTCGCACGGATGCACGGGCATCTTATTTGTTATTAAAAAATGCTAAAAGGAATCATGCATCACTATATATATACTATAAGGGAATTTAGATTATCCTACAATAAAAAAAGAAATATATTTACCGTAAAATAGACGGTAGATTTTAATATACTACTTATATATCTGATAAGAATGTATCTTAGATTTAAATAAAAATCCCGATATCAATTGCTAGAACCTTCGATAAAAGAAAGGGATGTTCTGTATGAATCACTCACCTATTCTTCTGAATTATACGTATCCACGCGATTATTTTTTGGTTTCGATGTGCAAAAGCAAACCGTTTCCATTGGAAGCATTCGTATAATTAATTCCTTAGCAACCTTTATAATAAATGGAATAATACCAAATTGTGATGAATCAAATATTGCTAAGTCCTGGTATTTACTACCGCTCGGAATTAGACCATAAAGGAATTTCTATCTATATCGGGACTATAAATTAGATTGGGGAGGAAGATCTTAAAATCGTAAATTAAAGGCTATTGACAATAAATCTGTACTGGCATCGATGATTTTTCCTTATTAGTATTTCTTTCCGATTCTACTATGTATGTGTGCATGTTTTCTTTTTATTTTTTGGCTTTACCTTTTTTTCGATCGTGTATGGTGTAGGTATTTAAGTTTTATTTTCTTTTGGGTAGGGAGACGATCGTACGATATAAGCAGGCTATGTTTTTTTGGATAGAGATTAGCAATGGGAAATTTAAGAGCTCTAATCCAATGTTTAAAATAATAGGTCTACTAATTTAAGTGAAAATTGAAGGTTGGATGCTTTTTTTAACTCTAAATTTGAGCGTCACGTGAAAATGTAGGAGCATTTGCAAGAAGTTTAATAGACTTTTAATATATAATAGATTTCTAGGATTTCTCTAATTTATTTGATAATCACGTAGCGGTGTAAAAACATTCGTAGAAAGTTTAATGCACTTTTAATATATGATATATAGATTTAGAAGATGGTTTAAAGAACATTGATTGGATATTTGTTATAGATCTTTATTTAACTAAATATAATTATATATGTGAAGTAATATATTTTATCAAAAATCATATTTTAAAGACCGTTGATTTTTATGGATGTATGTTTTTTTTCTGTCTTTTTTATGTTCATGTGTATATTTTTTCCAGCAAGATTAGGAAAGATCATGTACGTTTGTACATATGGAAGAATTTGTATCGCACAAACTCATACGTACAGTAGTAGCGCCTGTATGTTAAACATGAGGAAGTTATTATTTGTTAATAATAGATCTAATCTAATGGTGTAAACTAACGGGTCCACCAATTTAAATGAAAATCAACCGTGAGATTAGATAGTGCCATGTGGCGACTTCGGAGCATTTATTGGAGTGCTACGTGGCGGCTTAAGAGTGTTCGTAGGAAGTTTAATAAACTTTTAGTATAAAATAGATATAGTACATACTCCGTCCATTTCAAAATATAAGAATGGTTAGAATTCGAATGTTGTCCTAAAACATAACGATTTTTAGCCCTACTTCTTGTTCCGTCATTCCATGAATCACATCATTCAAAATTCTTCTTATCTTATAAGGGCAGTAAAGTCTCAGCCCTCTATCCATCCTTTTTATAAGGGCAGTAAAGTCTTTTCTTCTCAATTATATATAATCCCTACTAAACAATGTAGAAATCTTTGTATTATGAAATGGAGTAGCTACTATGTAGGTTCGCGGTAAATCAAAATCCTCATATTTCCAATCTAATCATCTTCAGAGTTTGAATCACCTCGAGCCTTTAATCTATATAGGGGCTAGTGTTGATTCCGTGGAGTCAAGATTAACTTCGTATCTTTAGGGTTGATCCTACGGAGAAGAGAATGGAGAGAGCTGGGGGAAATAATTAATTAATTCTACATCTTAATCCCCTCTAATTTTCTTAGAGCAAGGTCAATAGTGTAGTCCACTACTAGAAAAAGTATTTTCCCAAGTGGTCAAAATTGATTTTTGCAGGCGAAGGGTTGTGTGAGGATGTCCCAAAGCCTAGGTGGTGCAACGCTCCAAGGCATGTCAGCACGAAATATCTGAATGTATGGGGTCTCAAATAAAGCCCAAATAAATACGGTAACTATCCAACCTCATCGCAGACCCCGACATGTCTTGAAGAGTGCACTACATAGGCTCTAAGCCATCGGATATGAAATAGAAGACACAACCGTTGGAATAGCCACACCAGTCATCTACGTCATACGCCCGTCAACCACTCGATGGTGGCGACCAAAAGCGTACCCCAGAGACTCGATCTCAACAAAGGCATATTCCCCGGTTATCTCAACCATTTCAAACCCATCCTCATGTGGGACTAGTTGCCCAGGAATGCAACATAGTCTCACATAAAATCATCTCAAGCATGATATCCAAATAATAAGTGGTTCTAAGCAATAAGCATACATAATCTTAATAAGGTTCTAAGTAGTACTTGGCAACAAGCCATAAATATTGGTTCATACGGTAAGCGTGCTACCCAAAAGCCCATAGGCAAACCGACTAGGGTAAATCCCTAGTTAGAACCATCCTGGAAATCTGCAACATCACAAGCTGCATCAAACTCCTCATCCAAACAGTCATTACCTGCAGCGGGGTTTGAGCATAAACAAGTAAAAGAAAGCAAGAAATCAGTACATTAATCAAATTAATGTACTGGCAAGTCAGAAACAATCCTAGCATACTACATGTTGGCCATATTCAAGGATAAGCTGTGTATAGGTTAATTTGCATAAATGCCAATTTTAGTTCACAACATGTTTCGCAACGGAATTTTATAGAAAATAGTATAGAGTAAGTAAAACTTGTAATGTGAATGAATAAATAACACACATCTACCCCTCAAGGTAGATCATCACTACTCGCCATCATCTCATCACCATTCACCGAACTTTACCCAAGTTCACAAACAAAACATCCCAACCATTTTCCAAGTTCACAAGAGTTTATCAAATCACTGACTATACTCATGACACTTCACCATGCTGCTCATGACCGTGAGCACGGCTAATCGATTAGTTTTAGACTCTGCAGAGTTTGTATAACTTTTAAGCCCACATGATATGGATCGCTCTAGTTTGTCAGATACCCATCGGTATCACCACACTACACATTGAGTGTGATCTAGAGGTCATAACGAAACCGTTACATTGTTTATTGTCTAGCCTTGCACCAGCACGATGTGTGTTTTACCCACGCTACTAGCAAGGTAGCGCCACTAGGTAGCGGGCCCACGCTTTAACCTAGCGCCGTAAGGAACCTAGCCCGGAATCCCTCACGAGGCACGACACCGTTGTATTGGATAGACTACCCGCTCAAATAATCACATACCACATATCATTTATCAATTTCATCATATCACAAACCATAGGAAGTTCCGATAAGTTACCAAAACCCGGTAACCCATACCCTTCTGCCTACCAAGATGCAAGACTAAACTCTAAACAACTTAATAGGTTGAGGCCAGCCCATACTTAGCACATGTGGTTTGTACTGTTTTCATTAGTTGGTGACATAGAGTGGGGTCCTTAATTGACCCGGGCGAACGCTCCCCCTATCGGTGTACAGCTACCACCATATGTACACCACTCGCCGCCCAAGCCTAAAAACATGTTATCTCCATTTTCAGTTCACAATACTCACACATTTAAATTTCTGTCTAGCAACATCAAAATAACCATTTTCACATATAACAATTATCAAAACGAGTAATTTGTAAGGTGGTAACCGAATAAGCATATAGCGGCAATATAAGCATAGTATAATCCCAAAGAACACAATAATTGTATTCAAAAGCACTCTATGGTTACAACCAGCAAGGATTCAATATTTCAAGGTGGATTATGCAGCAATTAGGTCATATCTACTAGTCCCACATTTATATATTTTTTTTACCAAAATTAATACTAGCTAACGTATGCATGTTTGCAATAGAATCATTTAGCCCCATAAAACATAGGATCAATGTGGTCAAAGGAGGGGCAAACTTGCCTTCATCTGCAAACTCCTGAACCTGGTCGTCAACAAACTCACCCTCTTCCTCTTCGACGTATTCTTCCTCTATACAAAATACGCGTATACGATAAATACAAAAATGCATGAAACTTATGCAGTGAGTGTGTGCTGGTCTTAGGTGGTCTCTGGTGAAGGAATTTTTATTTTGTCACTTTTTATTTACAGAGATATGCATTTTACAATTAAAAAGGTTTAAAAAGGGCTAAGTTTTATTAAGCAACATTTTTGTATAGAAGTGAACAAAATTCCTTTTACAAAGTTACAGAGCATGATTTTAGAAAGTTAACAGAAGTGGTTTCACAATTTTTGAAGTTAAAATGAATGTTCTACAAATTTTAGAAGTTCTGCTCATTCTTTGCTTTAAACCAAAATAGAAATCAATTTTCGAAATTGAATTCCAGCCGGGTCCACAGGTCAATGAAAGGAGATTTGCAGAGAGGCCCTCAGAAGTTGGGGGAATCATCCCGCACTTCTTCTGCCACCTGGACAGCAAACTTTATTAAGAGTCTCTATTCTTTTGTTTATTTCCATCAAGGTCTTGCTATAGTAATATGAGTCATGGCAGTTTTCAGATTGGACCCTAGAGTCGATCAAATTCAAGAAATGAAGTCCCCAGCTAGCTCACATCGGGAGCAGCCATGGCTGAGCTCGGTCTACGGCTCACCGGCGGCGATCGGTGGATCGAATCGGTTCGAGCACAAAATAGAAAATGTAGAGAACGTTCTTGCGCATCCGTGAGTAGTCGTGGTGAGGGAAATGGTGGTCTGTAGCCCATGGAACATCAGCTACAGTGGCGGTGTGTCTCGGTATGCCCATGCATGTGCATGCAGAGGCTTAGTTAGTGCAAAGGGTTAGTGCATGTGCTCTCATATGGTACTAGGGTGCTCACCAAGCAGAGAAACAGAGGCAGCGAAGTCCAGGGAGCGGTGGAGGTGGTGGTTGTTGGCCAACGGCGGCAAAACTCCGGCGTCGACGTCGCCGGGTCGACTCAAGGCGCGAACTGCAACTTCGAGAGTACGGGGGTGTTAGAGATGAGCCACAGAGGGTGCATGCGCGAGGAATCCGGCGGAAACTCACCGGAGCTTGGTGTTGCTTCGGTGGTGAGGAACGGCGGCCGGAGCGGCGTCGGCGGTTCGGGTGGCCGGCGGCGAGGACGGTGACGCCCACCACATGCTCGACAGATTAGTCCTAGGGCAAAAGGGGTACGGGTGAGCTCGGCGTGATGCGTAGGTCACGTTCCATAGGAGGGAAGAGAGAGGGACTCACCGGGGATGCACGGCGACGACGGCTAAGTCGCCGGAGCCGGGGAAGATGGCCGAACTCTGGGCATTCTGTGCGTGGGGTGTGTTTTCTTGGACTTGGAACGTGATGTGGGGAGTGTGCTGTTGCTTCTGGTGCTTTGGCTTGGGAAATAAGGAAGAGTGGAGTGGGGGAGTGAGAGAGAGAGAGAGAGAGGTGGCTGGTGCACTCATTGTGTTCCTTGGGCATTTATTGGGGATGAGGGACGGTGGATGCTGTGAGGGGAGAGTAGGAGGCTGTCATGTGGGTCCCAGAGGGTGTGGGGCCCACTGTCAGTGAAAGAAATTCGAAAATAGCCTTGGAGGCTAAGTCAAAGAGGGTTGCCTGTCAAGGATCTTTGAAGGGGATTCAAGGTGGATTTTGTGTAGCAAGAAACCTGGGCTAGAGATCCTCTTGGTCAGGGGTGATGTGGAGAGTAAATGTGTTGAAGTGGGTTGGGTTAGAAGTCTCTGGTTTAGGTTTGATGGAGTGATGAACATGTGTTGACAGTGTTGGTTAGCAGCAGTTGACAGTGTAGTTAGCAGCTGATTGGATTTTTGGAGGGAGAGAAGAAAGGGTTAGAGAGTGATCTAGGGTGTGCCACTCCTCAGGGTGTTAGAAGAAAGTTAATAGAAGACTTTGGCTTAAACCAAACTTCAAAAAGAGGTTTTGAAATAAATTTTACAGAGAGAGCAAGTTTGAATCTGCTAAGCAGTTTTTTTTTCAGGATTTTGGAGATTAAAGTAGATCAACAAGTTAGCAAACCTTATTGAAAAACTCTGAAAATTTGTGGGTTGATTTCTAACATATCAAGGTATTTTTGATAATTTTTGTAGAATTTTTGGATGCATATAATTACCAGATTAATTGTTTTTGTGACTCTAGGTCTATCAAGATGCATGTGATGATGAGATGATTAAGATCCAAAAACAATTAAAATCACTCCACAACCACATGATGCATTTAAATTAAATTTAGTTCTCAGGTTTATAGGCTTGGGTATGTTACAGGTTGGACCGCCAGTAGCTCAACGACTGCGAAACCTGCGAAAATCCATTCAAAAAAACAAAAAAAAAATCACGGGCGGCGCTCCTCCGGCGTCGCCGCGCCGGGCGGGAGGGGAGGGGAGGGGCGCCGCGCCGGTCGTCGTCGTCGCCGCCGCTGTCATCGCGCCGTCGTCGCCACCACCGCCCCGCGCCGTAGCCACCGCCACCGCCCTCCCCCCTCCCTCCTCCGGCCAGATCTGGGAGGGAGGGGGGAGGGGAGCCACCGCCGGGCCGCATCGTCATCGCCGCCGCCCCGCGTTGTCGTCGCCGTAGTCGACACCGCCGGCCTCCCCCCTCCCTCCTCCGGCCAGATCTGGGAGGGAGGGGGAGGGGAGCCGCCGCCCCGCGCTGTCGCCACCGCCGTCGCCCCACGCCATCGTCTCCGCCGCCGTCCCGCGTCGTCGTCGCCGTAGTCGCCGCCGCCGGCCTCCCACCTCCCTCCTCCGGCCAGATCTGGGAGGGAGGGGGGAGGGGAGCCGCCGCCGGGCCGCATCGTCGCTGCCACCGCCGGACGCCGCTGCCGCCAGACGCTGCCGCCGGCCTCCCCCCTCCCTCCTCCGGCCAGATTTGGGGGGGAGGGGGGAGGGGAGCCGCCGCCGGGCCGCATCGTCGCTGCTGCCACCGGACGCCACCGCCACCCCGCCGCCTTCCGCGCCGCCCCACGCGCGTACCCGCCGTGGGAGAGGGTGAGGGCCCGAGGGGAGGAGAAGTGAGGGGAGGGGAGGGGAGGAGAGGGTGAGGATTTGGGACTTAGAAAAAAATCTACTCCGATCCCAGTCTATTTATATTCAAGTCTTTTTTCGCAGGCGAACCACTTAAGCGGGACCTGCGAAAATTATTTTCGCAGGCGCCGCTTAAGTGGTACGTTTTCGCAGGCGGACGGTAGATTTCACCCTGATTTATATTTTTATAGGCGGTTATTTGGCTCTAAGGGTTATGTCCGCCTGCGAAAATAAGACCCCCACGTCGCGAAAAATGCTTTTTCTAGTAGTGGTCGCATGTTAGAGCAGGTCAATAGCAAGGCCATTCTCATATTGTTTTTGTAGTTAGTGTTAAAGCCAACTAGTATAATATATTGGCTATTGTGCTTACTGATAATGTTTTAACCAAACGATTAATTGTGCATGCACATATTGACATATATGATCAAAAGTGGATGCTATTCTCGTGGTCATTGCTGTGACATGAGGATGAATACAACGAAGAACAAGAAAACGTTTGGCTTCCTGCTTGCTTAGCCCATCTCTCTTTTTCCAGTTTCCCCTCTTTTCTTCTTCCTGGGCCAAATCACAGTAGCCACCCGGCCTAAAATCGAAGCAATTAAAAGATAATGATAGGTTGTTTATCCTTTTATCCATCTCCATTCACACGAAAGCAAAAATTAATGAAAGGAAGAAACAAAACAAAATGCAAAGAGAACGGTTTTGCAGCTAGCCGATGGTTTGATCATGGCGGAGCAATAAAGCTCACGGTGGATTAGCTCCATCCATGCATTGATCCTGCCTAGCTTTTATCAATGATCATCCATGGGTAAGCTGCGTGCCACAGCCACCTCGTGGCGGTGCACCGCGCGGCCTTGCCCTTCTCTGCTTCGATCTGCTGCCTCGTCGAGACGTCGTCTCACGTGTGCCCGTGGCTTGCCTTCAAGCGGGACTACTTCGTCTTTACAGCGGCGACCGGCCTCCGGCGATGGTCGCGGCGGAGGCCCAGCTGCTTCCCCCTTGCTACTGCTCAAAGTGCTCCCACCTTGTGCCAAAGACGAGGACATCGGCGGCGGCGGCACGTTGCGTCGCCCGACGCATCTCCAGACTCCAGTCCGTCGGCATCTTGTGTTGTGCAGAGGCGAAGAGAGTACGCCGTCGCTGAGCTCCAGCCAGGGTTTTCAATTTTGATTCCGTCCGAAATTTCAGGAATTTCACTTATTTCGGTAGAACGGAAATCCCAAAAATTCGAGATTTTCGGTACTTTTTGACCAACATTGTTTGAAATTTTAACATAATTTAACTGAATTTATCTAAATTTTGATCAAATTTGCAAAAAATCGAGAATAACAGAAGATTTCGGCCGAGAAGCACTTGCCGCGGGGACTGAAATTTCAAACCGAAATTGCAATCACTAGCTCCAGCTCATCTGGCGTGGCCACCATAAGATTGCTGCTCGATAGTGCGTGCTCCGCTCAACCATATCGGCCAGACATGGCGATGATGACGGTAGCAGTCTCATTTTAACTTTTGAGGGCTTTAAAATTGATTGTTTAACAGAAAAAATAAAAGATTTTAGTGGTTCTCTAAACTTTTATATTTTCCCTCGAAAAACCGTGTGTAACAAAAATAAAAGAAAGGATGTGTGTGTTTATGTGCAACAAAAAAAGGGAAGTATGCGTGTGTTTGACAAAAAAAAAATGAAAAAAAAGTTAAAATGAGGAAGCGAAGAACATCTGGCTACCAATCTGCCATGGCGGCAGCGATGTTGATCTCTGGCAGCTCAACCAACGCCGTTATCGCCTTGGAGAGCTACCTCTGCTGGCAGGGGTGGAGCTAGCGTTATAGCATTGGTGTCAGATGACACCAATGGCCTTTGGTCTATTCCATGTACTCCTTTCAATTCTTCCATGGATGACACCTTCGAGCAAGGGTACTGTGGGTGAAAGTCTAGCTCGGGATCTCCTGAGACGGTAACGCTGATGCCTTCGGGCGCCGTAACCCCCTGAACATTAACATCTTACTGGTGGAAACGAACAAGTATACAGCTTCAACCCTCGCCAATGCGTGGCTCTTCTACTACAACCTGCCACATGCGGATATTATGATGTCTTCATCCACAATTCTTGCCATAGAAAACAAATGCGATTTCACTAATCCATGGACCAATTGAGAAGATGAAGAACCAGGGATATCAAACATGACCGCTGAATAAAAAATCGATTGATTTTACTTTTGTTTTCGCATTGAGCAGCTGTTGAACACATTCTTTCTCCCTCGATTCCTTCATCACCTTGGTTGCCGTGCATTCTCCCTCCACATAGCAACCTGAACCAAATCACCAAGAAACCATCATCAACCCAAGTCAAAAAGGAATAACCAAACACTCGATTCACCAAAGGGTGATGCTCCGTTACAATATACTTGAAGTATTCTACTCCGAGTAGAATTAATCTAGACCCTTTATTTTAAAGGGTAGGTAAGTAATCTTCTAATATTATTTAGGGGTAATTTTGGTATGGGATGTTTTCTTCGGTTCGCATCACAGGTGTGGACTCCATCGCGCTATTCCTCCCCCGGACTCGCCGGCTTGCCTCCGTCGCCGTCCGTATCGCTCGCGGTCGCCGCCTTGTCCGCCTCCTCAGTCGCCGTCCGTCTCCTCCGCCCGCGTCGCCTTCTCCGCTCCCCTCTGTCGCCGTCCGCCTCCCCTGCCCTCCCCGCCCTCGCCGCCGTCTCCGCTCCCTCCGGCGCGTCTCATCAGGTGCCACGGAGGTGCTCGGCGGCCAGGCGCATCGCATCTGGTGCCCGGTGGCGCAGCGCGTCGCATCAGGCGAAAATCTCCGGTAGCGCTGCCATCGGCTCGGCGCGGCAAAATCCTCAGGTGGCCACTCCTCCCACCCCACACCTGTATATGTTCCCCTTCCTCTCCTCTATTCCACGCCGGCATCCCAGTTCGCCGTCGTGGCCTTCCGCGGAGGAGCACGCCCTCTCCTGCGTCCCCTCTGTCCGCTGCGAGTGGCCTATGCTATTCTGCCTATTTGCTCCTTGCCTCAGTGGTGAACTTGTCTGAAATTTGCCTCTATAAATGCATATACTAGCTTGTAAATGGTTGTGTATACTAGCTTGTAACTATACTAGAGAATCTACAGTTGCGGGTGTTAAATTGAACTGGAGATCTAATAAATCGATTTTGTATGTTGAATTGTAAGCATGAAAGATGAAACTGAGCAATGATTTTTTTTTTGAAAGAAAACTGAACAATAATATTGGTCTTGAGCTGCAAATTAAATACACCTGTCACTATAAATTCTACTCAAAACAGTTTCCAGAAATTGATGTGTTACTGATATAAGTCCATCATTAAACCTCAGCAAAGGTAGCAAATTAAATCATTTCTTGTGCAATTGATCTTTGATATTTTCTAGCAAATGCTTGCCTTGGCAACTGGTTAAAGCATCCAACATTTCCAGCTAGTTCATCACTGCTACTACTACTACATTGAATTAATTGCTTAGGGCATGACTTAATCCTTCATACATACAAAATTTGCAGCCATTGTGGGGAAATTGTAGTAATTGTTCAATAGTTTAGAGTGGCAATGAATTTATGCAGTTGATGAAACGAACATAATCTTATTTTGGGTGGTTGTACTGATTTTTTTTTTTTTGAATCTATGCGGTTGTTCTCTGGAGTTCATCTGTAAATGGCAGAAGTGTGATATAAATACTTCGTCTTACTATATTAGAAGTCTGCAGAGCCCTTAACAGAATATATTATTACTAGTCTTCATTTTACCAGTTTTTGGCTAAACCACTTGCTGCGGACAGTTCAGATTTTGGCAAATAGCAAACTGGCCTAGCATCATCATTTGCTAGGCATTCTGAAAATCAGATGTTTGTTTCTTCGTATATGTAATATATGATCAATTTCAGATAGCCCTGTATTCAACTTAGCCATTAATTCTTCCCTGAGCCCTTGCTGTAACTCTGTAATTTTAGATGGTTGACTCCAACAAAACTGGAGGATCCCCTGCAGGGACTTCGAAGCAAACATTATCTGCTGAAGAGATGGATGATCAGCTTGAACAATTTACCAGCTTGATGCAACAGAAGTTCCTGTCCGGTGAAGACTTTGGTCAATTTACTACTCTCGGATCGATAATGACGAGATGCTGGACGACCATTGGTCAAAAGAAGCCAACTACGATGCTGGGGAGAAGTATTTCGAAGAGGATTAGTTCAAACTAGGCTGTTGTTTTAGCATCAGTTAACTGTTTTTGTTCATGTTCAGCACTTAGTCTATCATGTTCATGTACATATATTATCAATGCAGTTGTTGCATCTCTAATCCAAATAACTTCAGTAACTTTGTTTTCGAGAACTACGGCTTGCGTTGGAACATCAGTCAGAAAGTAGGGTCCTGTCCTGTATTGCGGAGATGTTTACAAATTGCACAATATTTTTATGCACTACCTCCAGGATGATTGTGTATGCAGGGAAAATAATTGGTGTGTTCTCTAGGGATTACTTCTTCAGTCTGGACCGGGTCGATTGTAATTTCAGTCTGGACCGGGTCGATTTTAAAAAATTACAGTTTTCAAGTCGATGGTGCATAGAATATAGCGGAACAGTTTATTTTTGGACAAATAAAATATTAAGTCCTGGACCGTTCGGACCGGGTCGATTTTAAAAAACCATGGTTTTCGGTCGATCGCGCATAGAATAAATCATAACGGTTTATTTTGGAGAAATAAACTATTAAGTGCTAGACCGTCTGGATCTGGTCGGTTTTAAAAAAACCATGGTTTTCCAGTCGATCACGTATAGAATATAGCGGAACGGCTTATTTTCGACAATAAAATATTAAGCCTAGACCGTTTAATAAAAAATAATAGTCCATGAAATTGGCCGAGTTTGATAGTATTAAAAAAACACGCATGGCTGTCCAACAACTGGTCTAAATTCTTGTCAAATCTATCCGGATGTTTTGATCCCATACTTAGAGATATAATATCCAGTTTTGATCCCTCTATTATTCCATTTTAAATAGACGAGGTTTCTTGTTTTAAATACTGCAGATCTCAGCCGTTTTTTAATCTATTTTCTATTTTTCCCATTTCAATCCCTTATTATTCCGTTCCGAGCTATGCCAACAAAATCGCAATGATTATTCCAGGTGTACCATCCCCAACTTGTACACATATATGTCGATAGATATGAGGCATGTTTTTCGTTTTCTTTATATTGTCTGGGCATCAAAATACGAAAATACAACATGAGACCAAATTACGAGCCCCCGAAGACAAGCAAACGAAAACACTAGAATCTAGCGATGACAGGCACAAGCCAACAGAAGAAAAATCGGGTACATCTTTTTACAGAGCCTTTTACAGTTGCAATGCCAAATTTCAATCCAAATTTCAATCGGAACACTCCAATCCAACGATGACTTTACAATTGCAATTACAAGTAATATACATTCAACCACAAAAGCTATGATATGCACATATCGACACTTTCAGAACCACAAACTTCTCTTTTCCAATATTTTGCGACGCCATAATCTTGTTAGCATGACGGGTTTCTACAGCAGCAGAGATAATATAACAGTGATTATAAGATGACTTAAATCTAGAGAGAATATAACAGGACCTCAAAACTTGCAAAACTAGTAATCTCTAGATGAAGCCTGGTAGTATAATGTTGTGACAAGTTGAGTCACAAGGATATGCGCAATCGATTTCTTTGCCAGGCCCTCTCTCAAAGTACCAATCACCAACCAGCTCTACAATTGTCTGAAACACCAATGGCATGTAACCAGATATCATCTATGTCTGCCTGCAATACACTGCATATACACAACATTTTCATGTAGATTGCCAGTACCTTGTTTTGCAACCTGGGCGAATTTGGTGCAAACCATGTTTCCTGCAGCTCACTCTGCACCAGGATCCGACTTACAGTGGCTCCATTGGCTTCTAGGATCACATGAAGGAGGCACAAAATTGTGATGGAACTGTAACTTGGCCTCTAGGTAGAGAAGTGGACAAGAAGATTATAAAAAGTTGTAACTTTTGAACAATGAAATTCAGTACTTTGAAAGGGAAGAGAGAAAAATACTACCTGGTATGGATAATTAGTGACTCAAAGGGTAATCTTTAGATGAAGCCTGCAAAAGAAAAATGCTAACTGTTTCAACACGCGAAAAACTATATTGTAGGCTCTGTACAGCAAAGAACAGGCACCAAAGTATGACTATATTCAGTGAAGAACATACATCGACAATCATAATTCTTTAGACAAAGCAGCACATGGACATATTCCTAAAGTACTCCATAGTATGTAATCTCTAGATGAAGCCTGCAAAAGAAAAATGCTAACAGTTTAATTGTGAAAGTTGAGTAGAAAAGAGTACCGGCTACTTGATTGTATTATTATGTGCCGATTTCCTTCTGTCTTACTCCTATATGCATATCCATCTACCTGCTATCGATATTTTTGCTGCTTCAAAGTATAAATATATTCCAATTAACATTATTCATGTTAAAACTAGAGTGCATCAGATAGTATATTTGACAAATGGCTTCAGATCTCATACACCATATTGCTTTTAAGATGCTGATTTATATGCGAACAAAGCGAGAACATATTACTATGAGTATAAGATGACTTAAATCTAGACACAAGTCCACCAATTTCATATTATTTGCATTTGACTGAAGTCCACCAGTTTCATATTATTTGCATTTGACTGAAACCTTGTCCCTCTTCTCCTTATGGCTATCAAGCAACCATCAGTGACCACCTAAGCTGTCCACGTAACAGACGTGCATCTGCTTCTACGTCGCACCTGTACACCGAGAACCCCTTTGCCGACATGCAGACCCCCTTCACGCACGCCACCGTCTTGCATACTGACCCTGCTCCCAACCATTCAACCAAATAATCAAAAAACAATACAATGTATTGAAGAACAAACAAACATTTTCTACAATAATTGGGAGAAAGAATAGACTTTTACATGGGCTCACAGGGGAGATGAAAACTTCAGGGAGGGCCACCCTTGGTCGTCGACGACAATACAAGGAGCAGCAGGGCGCTGGGGGTGACGGACGCGGTGAGGGAGCTGGACGGGCGACGGAGGTGACGATGGAGGTGAACGGGAGGCTGAGAATGGCATTGAAGGAGGCGGCGAGGGCAGGGTAGGCGAACGACGGGGGATGCGAGGGCGATGAAGAGGGAGGAGACGCCGACGGCGCTGGAGGCGGAGAGGGCGGGGCCGGATTCGGCGAGGTCGCTGGAGTCGGAGGAGGCAGATGTGGCGGAGAAGGCGGCGATGTCGATGGAGGCGGACGGCGACGGAGGGGGCTCAGAAGTCGGCGAGAGCGGGGGAAGCGGAGAAGGAGACACGGGTGGGGGAGACGGACGGAGACGAACAAGGCGGCGAGGGCGGGGGAGACGGACGGCGACGGAGGGAGCGGAGAAGGCGGCGAGGGCGAGGGAGGCGCCGACGCTGGAGAGGGAGGAGACGCCAGGACGGGCGACGGAGGCGGCGAGGGAGATGGACGGCAAAGGAGGCGGGGATGGAGGGGAATGGCGTCGGGATGAAGTGAGATAGCGACGATACGATAGGATTGGGAGAGGGTGATAAATTACGATAATACCCCTACGTAAATTATTATCTCTGAACGAAAATACCCCTCCACATTTCTACTACCACTCATCCTGGTGGGAGTAGGACTTGATCTCAATCCTACAATTAAATATGCTCAATGGCTCAGATTACTTTCTACTCCAAGTATAAAGCACCGGAGTGGGACTCTTCACGAAATGGAAACAGCACCGCTCGTCTTAGCATTGAGCTTCCGGATCCCATTGTGCTGCTCGTCGAGCACCCTGTCGAGGGAGGCGGGCCTTCTGCTCCACCTAGTCAACCTTGGCGACGAGCTCTTCCGGGTCAACCATGCCATCGAGCTCCTGCCGCGTGGGTATAGGAGGCGACCTGTGTGGCACGGCGCGCTTCGTTGAACTGGAATAAGAGACGGGTTGGGTGTGTGCGACATCACATGGCTACTAGCAGATGATGAGTGAGCTTATTCCTCCCTCCTGGGCAGTACTCCAGCCATTGCTCCAGGCTGCCCAAGATTAAACAATCATCATTCAGAAATCGATTTGAAGAATAAGAGGAGGAAATGGATTTGGGATGGAGGGCGAACCCAGGATGTGGAAGACGTGACTCTTCGCCAGTGGATCCGAACTTCCCGCCGCCGTCGCCACGCTTCCTCGTCACCGAGGTGCCCACGAAGCCGTGGGAAGTGGATGCAGAGGGGATAGAGGTGCGGTGGGGAGATGAGGTCATGGCGGCGAAGGTCGGCATCGGCGACGTGGCTGGGGAGAAGGGAGAAGGGAACATGTCGAACAATGCAGGAATGGGATACTCTTCATAACAGATTATAGAATTTACACTTTTCAAGTGAAGCAGATAAATGGGCATATATATGGAAATCATACCAGTTTCAACCCAGGAAGGTCTACTTATTGTTTTTCGACCATCTCCAACCTGCCAGACCCCTTTCCATGCTTTGGAAAAGTAAATGCACAATGAAGCTAAAAGTATTCCTATGGCTAATGCTAATGAACAGACTCAACACAAAAGAAATGCTACAAAAGAAGCAATTTAACATCTAGGGAGGTACAAACTATGTAATGTGCAACTCCATGATTGTAGAGAGCATGACCCATCTATTCTTCTCCTGCACATTTGCACAACAATGCCGGCAGCAATTAGGCATTCAGTGGAATCTAGCGCTGGAGCTCATGAACATGGTTACGACAGCTCAAGTATCTCTTCATCTCAACTTTTTCTTTGAAGCTCTGGCGATTGGTTGTTGGCACATCTAGTGTAGAAGAAATGATTTTATTTTCAACAATGTGACTATCAGTTTAGTCAAGTGGAAATCGGAGTTCAAGAAGGATTTTGCTCTGCATATGCACAGAGTAAAAGAAGCAGACAAACCCATCTTGCAATCATGGATTGACTCTCTTTCTTAATTGTTTTGTAATTTTGTAAATATTGTAAACCTTTTAGTTATTATTAATATAACAGTAGGAGCCTCTCCTGCTATTTCACGTCAAAAAAAAAAAAAAGGAACAGGCAGCAGCGAGGTGAGAGTGGACGGCTCCGAGAGAGTTGGGATGGACCGATTTTGCAAAACACCCTTCAATCCTCATATATTACAACGAGGTCCACCACAACGATCCCTCTCCGTTAATCTGTGATCTAACAGCTGCGAGAGGAGGACAAAAGCTGGAATAGCGCAGCACCACGTCGAGGGACCATTTGCATGCAAATCCGCATAGAATTCGATATTTAGATATATGTGTGCATTTTTTTTATAAATAAGGCCAATATTATGGCTTTATGCTAATTATATATTTTTATCATTTTTTCAGGCGGTTGATAAATCTATTTATGAGTATTACTTTACTCGGATTTTATGCCATGTAAACCATGCATTTAACTTACTGCATAAAGGCTTTGTTATTTAAGTCGTTTTATTATGAAGTCGGTTTTTGCTTTATGGAATATAATTTATATTTGGCCGTCGGTATTTTTGCTCGGATATTATCTGGGTATTTGCACCATATATGCTATATTAAGTCATCCAGTTGACTATAATTATTTATTCCTTAATTATTAAAAACCACTTAATTTGTTCAACTAACCACATGGTACACGGCTACACCTAATTAGGTGCATCTAGGTATTTTTATTTTTTATTTTTTCTAGCTCTTCATAGCCTACTGTACAGGTAAAAGTACTCAGGAAACTATAGCGAAGATGATTGAAGCTCTCAACTTTGGATTTATTTAGTTTGAGAAAAGATTATCTTTTCGACTATAAAGATCTTATGTGCTACTATGGAATTTATGGGTACCATATATCCACACGACTGGCTACCGAGGATAGGTTATACCGCTAGAATATGTAATGAATTATGACTAGGGTGTAACGTTAGCTTGTGTATTAAGAAAACGGTTTAAAGTTTTAGTTCGGTAATATTGTAAAGTAGATACCATATTCGGTGAGGTTTTTATCTGTAATCTTGCTCCCCGATCTATATAAGTCAGACGGGAGGCCCCTCAAGAGCACAACAAATAATAAGACTGTCATATCAGTATAACACCTGGCAGATTCCAATCCCTAAACAGGAGTAGGGTATTACCTCTCACCGAGAGAGCCTGAACCTGTTTAAACCCATGTTCACAATCCATCTACTTTAGCTCTTGTGCGCTACCCCTTTTCTTATTGCCGATTCCCAGTATCGACAGTATCTGTTGGGTGTAGTATTGATCTGACGATATAATCGTGGCTTATGTCGCTATGTCCTTGGAGGACTTCCTGCTCACCATATATAGGTTGAGGGGCGGGTTTACAAAGAGGAAAACATAGTAGGATACGATATCAATTTTTTAATCTATTACACAAGGGCTATAGGCCTATCTATAGAATACAAGGCAACATTGCGACCGAGTCCTAGCTACTCTATTACATAATATATGGATCTGTTCTACCTTCTATCTCTAATCGATATCTCTAATCGGATATGCAAGCCGTGTGGGTATCCGGTACATATACTCCATAGTCCTATTTTAGTTACATCACATTTTTTGGGTAGAAGCCATATATTAACTAGATAGAACTCCGCGTGTTGCCGCGGGACTTTGTGCAGGGCAAAAATGAAAATGATATTATGATCAACTAAAAATATACTCCAAAGAGAAGTCTGAATTATAGTTAAAAACTTTATAAACTCTGTTGTCTAGTGGTACTAAATTATGAAGATGTATATATTTTCTTTTCTCAGAACATGTTCCTGGATGTGCGTGTATATATATTACTGACTCTAGCATAAATAGATTACTTGGTTAAGTAGCAAGCATCTTTGTAAACTCCCGTCGTACTGCTGTAGTGCTGTACTGCGTTACATGGCTAATTGCATTATTGCCATCTACAGACTACAGTGAATTATATCAGCGGAGCAATAGCGCGCAAGCTGCAGCAAAGCCGAGAGGACGTAATGCCAAAAGGGCCTGAAATAAGAGAAACAAATGCCCGCAAATTATCAAACTGAAAGAATGAATCATATGTACAGATAACAGTACATATAACAGACCGTATATCCATCCAGTTAATTCTTTAGAAAATAAAGTTAAACCTATCAAGCAATTTGTAATGTCAGGTCTACCTCACATGTACTGCAACACTGCACTCTTTATTGGCTCCAGTTGAAAATATTCCAACCAGTTCTTATGCCGTTCTGATGAGCAAAAGAATATATGATCGTTGCTGGACGAAGCCACTACGATTAAAGGAATCCATACAACGCTAGCATATGATATTTGAACACAATAACAATACTTATGAATGTACTGTCAAGTGTGAAGGTGTGAGGTCTTGATATATAAGTTTGAAGAGGCCAATATCAAATAGATGAATACCTGCATTGCTGCAAATGGCGATTGAATGGGGTTAGCAAAAGGGAAAGCTTAATCAAGCCAGCTATACCAAATAAATACTGCGATGGGAAATTTGCTGCTTACCAGAGATGACAATGACTCTGCCAACCAGCAACGACGGCACCGAGCAAGTGATTATGCCAAGATATATATGAGAGGAAATGCACCGAATTTATAGTGCGAAGCTATTCAACAGAGATCAAGGTGAGGAACTGTGTATGTTGATTTCAGCCGTTGGTAAGGCAAAAGACGATATCAAACTCCAAGGGCCAGTGAGTAATGATGGGACGATAGTACTCATAACAATAGAACGGATATGTACTGTGTCAACTAAAGCTCAATCGCCTTAGTTGATTTGTGGATAGCATTAAGGAGGGCTGTTCAATCCTACTTCATTCATGCATGTTGATGAAATGCCCGGCTAGCAAAATTGTGGCATCGAATGCATGCAGTGCATGATGGAAGAAATAACTAAATGCAAGCTATACAAAACGTATCACACTCAAAGTAAATCTGAGCTGTCCAAGATAATCCAATGGTGAAATAGTGAAATGGCTTTGAGGTAATCTGGAATGTTGGATTTCAATCCAACGGCTAAAAAAAATTAAGGTGATGAGGAAGCACCACAAGTGAGAAAAATACTAATAACTACATTTAGTGGGGATCAACTATATAGATTATATAGATTTGTGTCTCATATGCCGTGTGTTGTTCGCTTGAAAGAACCGAATTACTTCCAGGAGGTCAGCTTGGATTATGTTCAAGGATTGTTTGTATAACGCCCCAGTAAAACGAGAGCCTACGAGATTACATTGGGTAGTTGTAGCTAGGGCTGTCAACGAGCGAGCTTGCCAATCTAGGCTCGAGCTCGACACAAGCTCAGGCCTAGTCCTCCTTCGAGTTTTAAGTAGGCTCGGCTCGAGCTCGGTTAGACTCGCGAGCTCGACTGAGTATGGATAATGTATATTTTGATGATAAAATTTTATAAAAAACAATAATTTTAATTAACAATATTGAAGAAAAAGATTATGAGAACTTAAGATTAGGAAAAAATATGAATCCCCCCGAACTATCGCGGTCGTCCGAATTACCTCCCTGAACCATAAAACCGGATATTCTTCACCCCCAACTATGCAAACTAGACGAATCACCCCCCTCGAACCAATTCAGAGCGGTTTTGTCCAACGTGGCGCACACGTGGCAAGCCGGTCAGCGTTTTTTTAATTAAAAAATTATGGGACCCGTATGCCATCCTCTTCTCTTCTTCCTCTCTCTCTCTCGCTTTTTCTCTCTCGCGGCTCGCGGGGACGGCGCTGGGGCAGCGAGGACGGCGATGGCGGAGGCAGCGGCGGCGGCGGCGAGGCGAGGCGGTGGCGGCGGCGAGGCGAGGCAGCGGCGGAGGCAGCAAGCGCGGGGAGGCAAGCGGCGGGGCTGGGCGGCGGATGAGGCGAGTGGCGGCGGGAGCCCGCGCTGCTCGCGGAGGAAGCGAGGCGGCGGCGGCGGAAGAGGTGAACGGCAGCGGGGTTCGGCGGAGGAGGCGGCGGCGGCGGCGAGGTGAGGTGGTAGAGCGGGAAGAGGCGGCCGGCGAGCCCGGTCGAGCTGCGCCCCCTCTGCAGCGGACCCACCGGCGGCGACGCCGACCGCCGCGCCTCTCCCCTCCCCCATCTTTCGTCGGCCGCTGCTTCGCCTCGCCGCCGCCGCACCTTGCCGCCGCTCGCCTCTTCCGCCGCCGCCGCCTCGCCTCCTCCGCGAGCAGCACGAGTTCCCGCCGCCACTCGCCTCCTCCGCCGCCCTGCCCCGCCGCTCGCCTCCCTGCGCACGCTGCCTCCGCCGCCGCCTCGCCTCGCCGCCGCCGCCGCCTCGCCTCGCCACAGCCGCTGCCTCTGTCCTCGCCGTCCTCGCCATCCGCCGCGAGAGAGAAAAAGCGAGAGAGAGAGGGGAGAAGAGAAGAGTATGGCATGCGGGTCCCACAATTTTTTAATTAAAAAACGCTGATTGGATTACCACGTGTGCGCTACGTTGGACAAAACCGCTCTAAATTGATTCGAGGGGGGTAATTCGTTCGGTTTGCATAATTGGGGTGAAGAATGTCCGGTTTTATGGTTAGGGGGGTAATTCGGACGACCGCGATAGTTCGGGAGGATAATTCGTACTTTTTCCTTAAGATTAATATTTGATGTCAAAACTAGCTTGAATATATGATGCCAAAAATACACTAATTTTTCAATACTAATTTATTCTTGAGCTAGCACTTATCATATATAAAATGAAAAAAGTTACGCACACAGTTAGACTCATGAGAAGCTTGAGCTCGGCTAGACAAAGCTCGCGAGCTTGCAGCTAGGCTCAGGTTCGGCTCGTTAAGAGCTCGAGCAGCTCACGAGTCTCGAGCTTTTTTGACAGCTCTAGTTGTAGCCTCAGCTAGCCAGTTTAAGCATCACGATCTTGGGATAGAAACTCCAATGCGCTTTATAAAGAAACGGTGGAGTTCCTGTTGTTTATCTTGGTTTGAGATCCACAAATGATAAGTTCATGAATAATAAATTCAACAGATAATCAAAGAAAAAAATATGTTAACAAATACGGCTAAGAAATAGTTTGCCACGAGTTAAATATGTTTTGATATAGAAATATTGATATATACAAGGATACAATTATATAAAAAAAGTGTGGCATGGTAATTATGTGATGTCCAAACAAACTGTTAAGTTGGTTAAAGTTGCTTTGTTAACATTGTGTGAAAGTATAGTCACCCTCCAAACACCCACTTTATTTTTTCCGACCTTTTTCTGAACTAACTCCATCGTACTCCCTCTATAAAAAAACAAACCATAGACATGGATTTAACATTTTCTAGATAATGAATCCTAAGCTAAGAAATATCAAATCCGTGCCGAGGTTTTATTATGAGAGAGTATTTCGTAGTTCTGAAAAACTTTTTTATTCTTAAGGAAAGGAAAAACGTAAATTATACGTAAATAAATATGGAGTTATTTTACCCCGCAAAAAGCCTCAAACCCCGGGATTTCTACACTAATCGCTTCCAATTCCGCCGATTTTCTGTTCTTCCATCCTCGTCGTCCACACCACATGGCAGCGTAAGCGAGTAGCTCCCTCTCCCATGGCGTACTGCGAAGCCGGTGGCCCCGGCGGGAGATCACCGCCGTCGGCGAGCGGCGGCGGCGGCGGTGGGAGGAGGAAGACGCTCGCGGAGGTGATGGCCACGAGGGCGCGGCGGCCGGCGTCGATCCGCCCGGAGGCGACGCGGGCCGCCGAGGCCGCCGCGCGCGAGGTGCTGCTGCGGGTGGCGCCCACGGAGGAGGCGGAGCGGCGCCGGCAGGACGTCGTCGGCTACCTCAGGCGGCTCCTCGGCACGGCGCTCGGCTGCGAGGTTCGTGCGTGCGTGCCCTTCCTCGTCCCGGCGGCGCTGGCGGCGGTGCCCCCTCGTCGTCGCTAGTCCGGCCGGCCACCGACCGCGCCTCGTGATCCGCGCGGATGACGCGGCTCTGTTTATCTCTGTTTTTTTCTTTTTTTTTTTGCCCAAAAGTAAAACATACATACAGACAAAAATGCCGTTGCTTCTTGTAATTATGACATTATTATGTTTGTTTCCTGTAGCTTACATGCATCCACATCCCTCCATCCACAAAAGGGAATTTGTCATTTGGATGATGAGCTTTCGCTTTAATCACTTGCTCAGCACACATGTCGTTATCAATTTATCATCTTTGTTCCGTTTTTGGTGATTAGGATAGGACTAATCCATCCATCCCGTCTGGATTAGGACTAACGGGTAATTACTCAGTTCATATCCTCGAACGCATGCGAATCATCTTTTTTACCAACACTTGCTTGATAATTGACTGACTAGTGACTAGTCGTATTCACTGTACGAGTAGGTCCAACCAATTCTTGTGCCTACTGCCTATCGAGTGACATCATCTCAGTTTTGTTTTTATAAAATATAAGGGGTGAATATAGTTCTTTCACTTCTTTGATCATATTTTGTAACTTTTTTTTTACTAGCTTAGATCTTCCATTACTTTTACGTTTCACTTTAGCGTAAATACAGGCTTGTTTTCAGAAACAAAAATGCTTTGTCATCTAGCTTTTCTAATACCAACAATTGTATTTTTCTAGTCCCTCAATTCTAAGGTAAAAATGTTGTTGCTTTCATGCTTGTAAATTTGCGTGCATGCATTGGATTGCGGCACGGGTTGGCGAGCGATAGGTACTGCAATGGCCTCATATGGTATGGCTAGAGCAATAGCAAGATCTTAACACGGCGTAGTGATAGTGACCTTACACTTTACAGTATGGTGCATTTGAAGTTCTCTAAGATGGTGTTCTTTTTTTTCTCTCAATTTCTGTTTGATACTTTCAGGTCATTGCATTTGGGTCAGTTCCACTGAAGAGCTATCTCCCAGATGGTGATGTTGATATAACCGTACTTGGGAACACCGCTCTGGATGGCACTTGCATTAGCGATGTTCACAGTATACTCGAGTCAGAGGAGCAGGATAGTGGTGCAGAACTTGAAATAAAGGGTTTACATTTCATCGATGCTGAGGTGCATTTCTCATATTATACTTATGTTAAGTCATTTATTTTAGGGAGAGTTTAGGCAAAGACAGTTATGGAGCACTAACAATGTTTTGACATTTTTCCTTGTTTCTACATCAGTCATCATGCATGGTCTCTTAAGAAGGCAGAATTTTCTTTTCATTTTCCAAATTGATGCTATGCATTGGAAAAGAGATTGAACGATGTATTTCTAACCTTTAGATATGACACTAATCTAATGATATGCACAATCTCATGAAATTCTGCCATTGTTTTTGCGTCCAGGTAAAGCTAATTAAATGTGTTATTGAGAATATTGTTGTTGACATCTCGTTCAACCAAATTGGTGGGGTGTCCACACTCTGTTTTCTTGAGCTGGTATGTAGATGCGAATCTAAACTATCTGCTCCACTCGAAAGTATTCGTCTTGAATATACTCACCAAGCAATTTGAACAAATGTAGTGTGTGATGTTGATCACATACTTGAAGGCTTTTTTTTCCTTCTTCAGGCTGACCGTAAAGTTGGGAAAAATCATCTGTTCAAGAGGAGCATTATGCTAATCAAGGCTTGGTGTTATCATGAAAGCCGCATACTGGGAGCTCATCATGGACTATTATCTACTTATGCCTTGGAAACACTTGTTCTTTACATATTCAATATATTTCACAAATCTCTGCATGGCCCCTTGGAGGTAATTCTGGCAAACCATAACATTTTTTAGAATTTTTACAAGCCTCTTTCTAAGATGGTTGAACTAAAAAATTTTGGATGAAATTTCCAGTGGCTTTTCAATAATTTCTTAAGGGAATTTACATAGTGGGGACTAAAGTTTTTCTATATGTGGTCTTTGTTTAACAGGCCTTGTATAAGTTTTTGGAATATTTTAGCAAGTTTGACTGGGACAAGTATTGCATAAGTTTAAATGGACCTGTTCTTTTGTCATCCTTGCCCAACCTTGCTGGTGAGTCTTGTATTACTTTCCTTTGTCCAGTGATCACCAGGCATGTATTGACTGGTCTAAATGTTATAATCCCTGTGACATGTAGTTGAACCTTCAAGCATACAAGATGATATACTGTTTGGCAAGAAGACTCTTCCGGAAGTTTCTGATGGATCAAACATAAATTTTTGCCTGAAGCATCTAAACATAATCGATCCATTGAAGTGGAGTAATAATCTCGGAAGAAGCGTCAGCAGAGGTAAGAATAACCTAGAGGCTGCATCATTTTCTCATTATTTTTTACATCATTTTATTTTTCTATGTTCTACCACCATGTAGTGCACATTTCTTTATAAGTGCTTACTCATGTGGCATTCTTTTTTATGCTCTGCATGTGAAGAAAGGCATATGTTCTTAACAGCATACATAGAGATCTCTTTGCAGGATGGTTCTGATAATTTTTGTGCACATGCTGATTTTTTTTCAGGAAGCTTTTATCGCATAAGAGGTGCTTTATCATTTGGTGCGCAAAAACTTGGTCAAATTCTCATGTTACATTCTGACCTTATTCCTACTGAGATCTTTGGATATTTTGCGAACACCTTGAAGAGACATGGAAGAGGAGAAAGATCAGACGTTGGTAATAATGATTCAATCGAATCGTTGCTTGATCCTGAACATGCACTTGAGAAAGACGCACCAGACTTCACAAATTCTGACAGGAATCAAGATGAAAACAGGAATCCAAATCTGCAGAGGACTTCAAATATATATTTTCGTGATGCTAAAGATCGTCCTTGGAATAAAATCTGGTTTACAAATTTTGATATTCAGTATTACAACATGGTTTCAGGAGCTAGTTTAATGAGCCACTCAACATCTTCCACACAGAATGGCAACCACAACATTAAACAGCGCTGTAGTAGATCACTTATGGAGCAACAGATTTATGCAAACAACCAACCACATATATTGACTCCATCTACTCATAAAAATACTTTGGACGTTATCAACTCTTTCAGAGCTGAGTTAAATAGGAGTGACCTCCATGAAGAAAAAGTAATACTTTCTCCTTTCTCACCATCAAATTTGTTGGATCTATCAGGGGATCTGGATTTGCACTTGAGGTGCCTTCAGAAAATTCAGTACCACCTGGAGTCCATGTTTGATGGGTTGGTGCAGCTGATTCAGGAAGCATTTTTGTCTGGGCTGCTAGATGAGGACTCCTTCAAGATTCCAACCAGAAGCTTCTCAAATAGTACTGATGAACGGCCTACAGGGCTATTGCCAGTTGCATCTGTTGATACCGGTACAAGGAACTTATGTCCAGTTTCCTACTTTCCTTGCACAGGAGATGTTTCTCATAAATCACACACTGAGGATCAAGTCAATGCAGTTTGTCAGAAGAATGTGGTGTTGTCCTCGGAAACATGTATTATATCCAACGGGTTTGCATCTTCTCCTTCTCCTCCTGCTGATTTAGAGAGTTATCCTGTTTCTTGGTTTCATAACACACAGGAAATTATGGCTCACGGAACTGGCATGCAAACTCTCAAAGTAAGAACCTTTGCGGCTTTTGTGCATTTGCTTTTTGCCGTCCATGGTTTGGAATTAGTTATGTTGTCAATAATTTGACTCAACTCTTGTTTGTCCCATATGCGCAGAATGTGTCATTGCTTCCTGGAACAGATGTACTATCAAATGTAGTCGGACAACTTCCATTTCTTGCAGCTGATTCAGAGAACTATAGCTTTTCTCGGTCTCATAACACAAGAGAAAAACGTGTGATGCGTGGAACTGGCACATTCCTTCCCAGAATGGTGAGGACTCCTGGGAAATCATTTCTCTTGTTAATGCTCCATGATTTTGAACTTCAAAAAGATTTTGTGTTCAGTTGTTGGACTAGTTAATTTGCTGCTCCTTTTGCTACCTTATTGGCACACTTTATGCTCATCTTATTCTCTGTTCATCCTAGGCTGGAACTGATTCGTTCATTATCATTTTCGTCATGACAAAAGCTGGAAACAAGCTGTTTTATGCAACTCACTCAACATCCATAGTAGTATAAACTAGAAATCATGTATTGGTCCATTTCTTACTAAATCTATGTAAGAAATTAGTTTATTACATAGTTATTCTACATAGCTATTCATTTCGGCAGTTCATTTGTTTATTACAGAGTTATTATACATACAAGGAACGCATATTATCTGAAAAAGGAAGAAGGGAAAGAGAAAGATTACCAGATCGACCATGGAAGATTAAAACCAACCCAACTGGCTACCTTCACCAGCACACCTCTCCTGAAGTGGGATGTTCTGGTGCAAGCACTGGGGGTATTACGATTGACCAAAACAGTTCACAACAGGATTACTCAAGAAGTTCAGTTCCAGCTGAAGGAGGGGCTTTTCAGAAGAGAGCACTAATAAATCATGTAAGCGAACAAATTCAGACCAGCTTGCCATGGGACGTTCATAACAATCAACATGGGTATGTTTACTCGGACATGAACATGGTTGACAACCAAAATCCTGGGTGTACTAGTGAAGGCCTTGTCGGACATAACAGTGAATCAAGGGAGCTACCGATACACCATCCGCCAGAAGTTCAATTCAGCGAAACAATGGCATCATCACCTTGCATATTGCTGCCTCATTGCATCAGCAATGGTCAAGGAAATTTACTCCAAGAATCCAATACTTGTCAGCCCTTCCCACCAGCAACAGATGTTTTTCAATCAACCAAAACAAAACAAGATGAAAATCTTAAGTTTGAATCTTTCGGACCTATCCCATTTAGTCCCCCCTGTGCAAAGTTCGGAGAAGCATTCCCTCTGCCTACTAGCAAGGGGCCTGCTGAAACCGAAAGCAGGTGATCCTATCTCATGGACTAATTTTTTTTATGTGATGCTTAATTACATTGCAATCTTGTGTTTTTGCTCTTCATGATACAATCTTGCTGTTGCATTTCTCTGCTAATTAAAGTGCATAATTTTGTGAATGAAAATCTGCAGACCAGATGGACTCTACCAGCTGAGAGATGAAGCTGACTTCCCTCCACTCCAGACTCGTTCTTGCTGAGACTTGCCATGGATTTAATCATAGAGTTGGAAGATAGAGGAAGCTTACTGGCTGAGAAATAGGTGCTTCAGGAGGAACCTGATATCATATGAAGTTTGGATGTTATCGCCCTCAGTTTGGAGTACTTCTTTAGGTGTGTTCACTCCCGGTAGAATCTTTAGTAAAAAAGAACTAGTTCACCTGCAGCTTATATAACCCCAAAAAAGGAAAGAAAAACAAAAATGCTAAAAAAAGAGGACTCCATGGACCCTATCAAATTTTAATAGAAGACAAAAGAAACAGTGTTTAGGTGCAACACCCTTTTGCTGTGCTTTATGTTGATGCACCCTTTGCAGTTTGCATGGTGAATTTGTTTAAAGTAAAGTTTTTTCCTGTAATACTTATTCATTGGGGGTGAACGCATGGTTGTATACAACTTAATACGGCATCAGCACCTATATGTGGCCCTTGTACTTCATCCTTATGATCAGGCTGTGAGCCTAGACTAGTCAGCATGTTTTTTTTAAAAAAAATGACCCGCACAAGACAGCGTGAAGTTTTGTATGATATAGTAGGAAAAAAAAACAAGATTACAACCCTTAGAGATTGTAACCAGGAAAAACAAAAGACAAAACTCCGACTGCTAGTGCCGAACCGACTGCCGCTATGCGTGGCCGGACACTGCTAGGCGTACAAGAGGGGTCACAAACGCCCCCCACACACCGACTTCGCTTGGAAGAGCGCTGACGAGTTTTCGGTTATGCTCATGTAGAGGGGCTGAAGAGAGGGAGAGGGTGAGAGAGATCTACTCGTCCCTCGTGATAACCTAGTTTGGCTGAAGCATGTGAGTATATGAACCGAATAATAATTAGAAAAAAGTCCAAGTTACCTCGATGAACTATTGTGGTTGGCTGAATTAGCCCATAAACTCGAAAACCATACAATTTGCACGTCACTATTGAAACCACACAAATAAACCCCACTCTGCCCACCACCCAATCCGGAGTGGTCCTACGTGACATTATGAAAAGGAAAACAAAATATTGCGTATGATCGACTTAATTAGACAGGCAAGCGTGCAGAGGTAGACTCCGACGACGCCTCGTCTTCGTCTTCGTCGCCGCCGTACGTGCGAGCAAGCCACACCCAGACCACGATGACCCCAACGACGAAGGCAGCGACGACGCAGGTGCATGCCACCAAGACGCGCGCGTCCTCCACCCTGAGGCCCAGGACGACGCAGACCATGATGCAGATGATGAAGAAGCCGCCCCACGTCCCGACGTCGAAGATATTGTCGTAGACGCGCACCGGCGTCAGCGGCAGGAACAGCTGCGCGTAGGACGTGGTCGCGTAGAGCACGGAGAAGTAGGCGCCCATGGAGAGCAGCAACGGCAGCCGCCACGGGACGCTGCTGAAGAAGGAAGGGAATCCCAAGTGGTAGCCGTACGCCAGCGACGAGGTGGTGCCTATGGGGTACGTGTGCCAGCGACTCCCCGAGCGTCGGCGACTCCGCCGTTGCCCACCGTTCACCACGGGGTACGTGTGCCAGCGACTCCCCGAGCGTCGGCGACTCCGCCGTAGCCATGGATAGATCGATTGATGCTGCAGCTAGCGTAGCTAGTATGATCGATATTTTCCCCGTATAAAAACGTACGTCCACGTACCTAATATATACCCAGTCGTATATATTCCTTCCGTCGACTTAATATTTGGAAAGTAATGTGCCAAGGGAAATTCGAGTAATATGCTACACTATTATTACATTCCATAATTGGCTTTCTGCCCAAACTTTCGTCCGTCGTTGTCCGGCCGGTTCCCATCCGCACGACAGAGTTCCTCCTCATCCTCGAGTTATCTCGGCAGTAATAAGAACCGTAAATATTCCGCCTAGAATCTTTACTTCCGGTTAGTAACACAAATTGATTTTTAGTACTGGTTATTCTTTGTCAGAACCTGTCAGGCCCCCTCTGTCAGGCCCCCTCTGACGGTACAAGAGATCCTTAGTACCAATTACCGGTAAGATCAATACTTTAGTACCGGTTCGTATCACTAATCGGTACTAAAAATAATGAACACCTTGGTATCGGCTGGAGACACCTACCGGTACATGTGTTAATCTTTAGTACCGGTTGGTGATTCCAACCGTTACTAAAGACAGTACATGCTTTTTTAGTTTTTTAGTCTTTCGTTTTTCTCCAGCCCAAACTATTACTGCCAAAGAGGGGAAAACTAAGGGAGGTGCTGCCAAATTTTTTTATGAAAGTATTTTGGTGATTTATGTATCTAAGGGGTCTAAAAAGTTAGTAACTTCATTCTCAATGGTTTTATGGTTAACATATTCTCAACTTCATTCTTAAAGTCCATCACCGGTCCCTAAACTTGTATCGTTGTGTCATTCCGGTCCCTAAACTCACAAATCGACCGTTCAGTTCCTCAAACTTGTTCGAATGTGTCATCCCGGTCCCTAAACTTGCAGATCACTCGTTTAGGTTCTCCAACTTGTTCAGTTGTGTTACCCCGGTCCCTAAACATGACGGTCTAAAAACTTTTTATCAAAAAATAATTCATAACTTTTTCATGTGAGCTCTAATGAAGACAAACTTTATATCAAAATTGTAGCCCTCGACGCGTCCTACAACTTTGTAGTTGAAAAGTTTTTGAATTAAAACTGTTTAGGGTCCCAAAATATTGTTGCATGTTTATAGATTTTGAAATTTTAATTTTAAAATTACATTTGGGACAAAAATGACTTAAAATAAAAAAAATCAACTATAAAGTTGTAGATCACGCCGAGGGCTACAAGTTTGATATAAAGTTTGTCTTCATTAGAGTTCACATGAAAAAGTTATGAATTATTTTTAAATATAAAGTCTTTAGACCGTCCTATTTGACCCAGATAATATTCAAATCCAAGTTTAGGGACCGGGGTAACACAACTGAACAAGTTGGAGGATCTAAACGAGTGATCTGCAAGTTTAGGGACAGGGATGATACAGTCGAACAAGTTTGAGGAATTGAACGGTTGATTTGCGAGTTTAGGGAACGGGATGACACAGTGGTACAAGTTTAGGGACCGGTGATGGACTTTACTCTATTATATTTGTAGCTATGTTTCTATGTGCCATTCTCTCTCAAAAATATATGAAAAAAAGATGAGAGAGGATAAAATTTTAGACGATATAAGAGCACTTCATAATTTGTAGAGACATGGGATTAAAATATAAAGAAAAAAAGGCAAAAAAGGAAAATTATAGAAAATGAAAGGAAAAAAGAATAGAAAATTAGAGAAAAGAATGAAAAGATGAAGGAAAATATAGATAATAGAAAATAGAAAAATAAGTGTGGTATAGTAAAAAATAAATGAAATCTAGCTGTGATTAGCAATACTCTTCATCCACTCAACTTTTGAGTTTAATTATGATGTTTCAAATTATTAAATGCTTATTTAATTATTTTCACTTCCGCGGATTTCCTTTAAATTTCTTTATTTGATGTAGATGAACTGGCAATGGATATACACCGTGGACCGATGGTCGAAAGAGTTTATTGATGGCGCACATTATTTTTTGAGTGTGACCGATGCCCACAAACCTAATTGTTTTATATGTTGTCCAAGAAAAAATTGCAAAAATCAGAAGCAGTATTCTATATCAAGAATTCTTCATATCCATTTGTTGCAATCGGGATTCATGCCTTGCTATAATTGTGTTAATGCCAAAATATGGTAAGATTTTTTAGTGGATTCGGTTAAGGAAAGAGCGAAGGCGGCGGTGGCTCAGGTTGCCGGGGAGAAGGGCTTCCCATTGATGATAGAGGGAAATGGAGTGGTGACCAGGGTGCTATGCGGAGCGGCGAAGCTAAGGGTGGTGGTTGAGCGCTATGACGGTGGTGGCACGTGGCCAGAGTACGTTGTAGTGGCGCGGTGGGAAGGTGGTTCTGGGCATGGGGTGCTGGAGAAAAAAAGGGGGAAAAATGGCGAGAGGGGTCCGGGAGGAGCTTTATAGGCTTGGGAGGCGGTGAGAAGGCCGAGGAGAGGTGGATTTGGAGGGAGGTGTGGATGGCGACGTGGGATGAGACGTAGCTCCATGTCACGTGATTTGCTGGGGAGAGTGGGGGAGGAGGTGGCGGGCATGAGCGACTACCACATCCGCACGGTTACACTAACACAGAACACCTGATAGGTGCCAGTTGGGAAACCTCGTTTAGGTGCTGGATTTCCCAACTGGCACCACGGAGGCGGCTCTGATGACTTGAGTGATTGGTACCGGTTTGAAAACCGGTACCTTTGAGACGTACGCGAGCAAAAAAAAAAAAGGCTCGATGCACCAGCTCGAATCGAGCTGATGAATCGAGCGCATCCACCCTGCGCTGCCCCGGCATCTCGATGCAGAATATGGCCTTGTTTAGTTTCAAAAAAATTTTGCCCAAAAACATCGTATCGAATCTTTGAACACATGCATAGAGAATTAAATATAGATAAAAAAACTAATTACACAGTTTGTATGAAAATCGGAGACGAATCTTTTATACCTATTAGTCCATGATTAGCCATAAATGCTATAGTAACTCACATGTGCTAATGATGGATTAATTAGAGTTAATAAATTCATCTTGCGATTTACAGACGAGTTATGAAATTAGTTTTT
This sequence comes from Oryza meridionalis, assembly GCA_000338895.3. Lineage (NCBI taxonomy): Eukaryota > Viridiplantae > Streptophyta > Magnoliopsida > Poales > Poaceae > Oryza > Oryza meridionalis. The sequence goes on along the minus strand of CM002535.2, from coordinate 10,174,237 downwards.
TTATTCGTGCCCGAAAACCCCTTCCGATATCCAGTCAAACGTCCGATGTGACACCTAAAAAAATTTCTTTTCACGAACTAGAACTCCCAAATCAATCACAGACAATGAACTCCCGAATCAATCACAATCCCGAATCAACGAACAACAATCACAAACATCACAGATCAACAAACATTGAAAAACATGACCGACGCGGAAAGAGGGATGACCGACTCAAACGCTGCTCACCGTTGCCGTCTGCCATATCTGCTACAGGAGAAGCCAACGCCGCTGCCACCGCCGGATCCACCCGCGGAAGCCTCCCCTCCCGCCGCATCCCTCCAGATGTGGCGAAGGGAGGGCGTCGCCACCTCCTGCACTCCCGTCATCGCCCGAGGATCCGCTGCTGCTGCCGTCACCCGTAGATCCGCCACTGCTGCAGCCGCCACCCGAGGATCCGTCGCCGCCAAGCCGCCAGGCTGCTACCACGTGCCCTCCTGCCGCCAACCCTCCCTCTAGATCTGGTGATGGGTGGGCACCACAGCAAGACCACTGCCGCCTCCTACCCTCCTGCCGGATCGGGTGGACAAGAGGGTGCCTCCACTGAGCCGCCAACGCCTCCACCGAATCCGGCCTGCGGGAGCTACCACCTCCTTTGTTGTCGGTGAGTAAGAAGAGAAGGGAGGGGATGGGGACAAGAGGGAGTGAGTAGGGTGTCTTTTTTTTAAAAACGAAACTATAATATATTATAGGTGTTGGTTTTTAATTAACCGTCACCTACAATATATCAAAGATACCTACTTTTGTTTAAATAAAAACCTGGCACCTATAGTATTGGTGTTGGTTTTTCTCTATAACCGGCACCTATAATATATTAAAAGGTATCGATTTTTTTGTATTTTCAGCCCGTGAAGATGGGAATAACACTATAGGTGCCGGTTTTAATTGTTCCAGCACCTTTAGTGCCAACTTGTATTAGGGGTTATGTGGTAGCGTTAAGAGGTGCGAGCATTGCCGAGTGAGGCGGGCGCCTCGTGGGGGTGGGGGGAGGAGTGGCGGCCATGGTGGTTTCAACCGACCGGTCGGAGGTTTTGGATGACTGGTGGGGCCTCCAGTCTCACCTTCCGGAGAGAGGGATAGAGGGGGCCGGGAGGGGTGGCAAAATATATTTTTGGGAGATGGAGGAGGCAAGCGGGCCGGAGGCCCAATGGGAGGGAGGAGGCTGACCGGTTTTTAAATTTAATATAATTTCTAGGAATGCATTATAAAATGATTTTTAATCCCGACAAAAAATCAGGGTGTGACAACTATCCCCTTTCCCCTCTCTTCTCCTCTTTTCCCAATCCCCTCTTGGGTGGGAAGGACGACGAGACGGGTAGTAGGGAGAAGGATGACATGGGAGAGCTAGCGGCGGTGACGTCGCAAGGATGCTCGTCGAAGTTCAAGTTCAAGCCGAGCAACCAAATGCTCGTGGAGCTCTTCCTCCTCACATACCCGCGTGACGGCTAGCTCCCAGTCCCCAGCCTCATCTTCATGGAGGAACGACCACCTGTGGGGCATGCTGCTACCACCGTGGATGCTCCTCTACCGCCATCGCCGGGGCGATGAGGACGAGGCCTACTTCATTGGGTCGATGGCGGTGAGGGGGCCTGGCAGGAGGGCTCCGTTGCCAGCGACGACAAGTGGGTGAAGCAATTTGAGCCGGAGTCGCTTGTGCATAGGGGTGAGGAGGGTGTCGAAGCGGTGGAATTATCGCCATAAGAGTCGACTTGGCCTTATCGACCTTGTACTTCTCCTCGAGCTTGTCGATGCGGTTCTTTTATAGGATGCTGTAATTGGGCTGTTTGGGGTAGCCGTCTGTTTATGCAAAAAAACACACACTAGCCTGAGAGATTTGCTTTACTCTAGTCCAGGTCCAAAGATTCTGCAACATTTAAATCGACAAGAAACATAGAAAACAAAGTTAAAACCATAAACGATAGCCGATCGGCTGGATTGCCGATGAGGTATCGTCTAATATCAAGCCAATGCAATATAATTTGGATCGACAGTGAAGCGTATAGTAGATAAAGAACTAAATTCACTTTATCAGCTGTAGATGTTAACATCATATAATCTATACCTCAAAATATGTTTAAACTAAGTGATTGAGATAGATCGGACAGCCGCCGAGACAGTATAAATTACCTATGTTTAAAAGTACTTCGAAGTAAGGATTATATGAGCTCATGTCATAGCCGGTTGGTAAATCTAGCGTGTATTGGCTATTGCTCCGATACTTCTTTATACTAAGGGCCGCTCCAACTCCAACTACACCTCTACTGGAGCTGGAGCTCAGCCAAACATTTCAACTTCACCTATAACTAGAGTGGACCTGGGTGGAGCTCTCTCACAAAATGAACTAGAGAGGTGGAGCTGGGTTTAGGCAACTCCACTCCAGACCCAATTCCTGGAGCTAAATTTAGGAGTTGGAGGTCTACCAAATATGGCCTAAGATATCATTATAGATTAAATATATTAAACAAGAATCAATCCTTTATTGGTACAACCTAAGTAGATTGATATCAAGCTTAATATATTTCACTTTATGGAGATCTTAATATAAATGGCAGATTTAGCATATCAAGTAAATAAATTAAGAACAAGATAGCTAAACCAGGTAAGATCGGCTGAAACTCCGATGTTATCTCTATTAGCAATCATGAAGCAAGCTAGAGATTATGGTTCTAGATATTACTTAATAGATCAAACTTAACTGATGCAGCATTAAACATAAAAAGAAACATAAAATCTACTAAACAAGCCAATGAAAATCTTTTTGAGATGGTGGATATACTATATAATCTAACTTGACAAAGTTATCTTATTCTATCGGCTGATCTCGATGATGGAGGCTAGCTAACAAGACTAGATAGTAATATCGATCTAGATTATATATCATATACGCTAACTCGACGATTTACATAAACAATATTAGAGTATCATAAAGATGTAAGCACTAATCCCGAGAATGCAAGCCGCCATAACAAGTTTTACCTCTCGTCAGAGATCGTAACCTATGCAGCCCAACTCGAAAGCAAGAACTCGTCGAAACAATAAAAGTAGAAAAAGGTGGCGATGCGCCAAAAGTGTATTGCACCGGTGTTAATTGATTACAAGGTATCGGGCACATATTTATACCCAAAATACAAAATATGTCCATATCTGACACGACTCCACTCCTATTACAACTCTAAAACACAAACAAGTCCCTTAGACGGACTCTTACGAAGAATATCTATAAGAAAACGACTAAAATATCCTAATTAGTAGATACAATTGCCTCCTTCAGACTCAATTCAGGCCTGGCAATACTTGTGCAACATTTAAATCGATCCCGACAAAGATTCCAAGATCACTTTGCCGAATTCGGTTACATCGACTTCTCCTTATCCGACTCGGTATCAGCCGATGCAGACGGTAGCCGATGTGTACTCTGTTTCCAAGAATAACAAACTCCTTCCAAATCCGCTTTGGCTCTTACTCCAAATCCAATCTATGATTCACCAAATTTGGTCGTTAACACCGTCGTAGGAGCAAACGACCTCGGCGACCCTTGCCACTATGGGTGGCAGAGGCTCCCTCGGCCAAGTACGACGAAGTGCTCCCCCAAGCGTCGACCAGTGTGAAGGTGGCACCGTTGCTCTAGGTGTCCTCCCGACCCCTGTCCCTGCTCCTCCCCCGTTGCCACCGGAGGAGGAGCCCGGCTTCAGGATGGGGATGGTGACAACTAGGTGGCTGGGGGGTGCCACGGCGATGGGAAATGGGGACAGGTAGCATGACAGGGAGAGCAAGGACGACGGGGACGCGCCACCATTGTTGTCCATGGCCACAGATTGAACTCCTATGCTGCCGCTGGCACGGGGAGGGGGGACGGGGTGTGAGGGGACGAGGGCATTTTGGTTGATTGTTGTGGCCTCCGTTGCATCCGGCGGTGAGGGGACAACAACGGAGACAACGGAGCAACAACTGAGTGAGAGAGGGGCATAAACAAATCAAGAATTATAAGCATTTTCAGGACTTGATTGTTGAAAACTTGAACACGGAGCATGATGCATAGAGTAGAACCAATTCATGAACAAATAAAGCTTGGACATTCAGATAAAATCCATACATAGATACCCAGAAATACTACTGCTAACCTCAGCGCAGTAGACTGATTGGAAAATAGTTATCTTTAAAGGCAATAAGGCATAATTTTTACGTGCAGTGCATCGAACAATAAAACCTTCTGCCATTTAGCAAACAAAAATTAAATATTCCACAGTGTTCAGCATTAATTGGCCATCCTTTAATCATTGAAAAAAAGCAAACCACAGTATTAATAATGTTATTTACCTTTCCACAGTATTAGGGAAGCTTCTACAACAAAAAATTGCAAACCTACTCGAATGCTTTACTTGCCAATAGGCCTTTGACACTCCTGGTGCTTTTGATTGATGGGAGGAATTCCCTACTGGTTTTTAATTGATTGAAGTTTCTAGGATTTTTTTTATGCTTAAGAGTGAAGTTTCTAAGAATTGTTTTATGCTTGAGGCTACCTATACATTTTTACTATCATAAATGATCATCTTTTTAGCTTCATACTGAAACTATATTATTGAAATAGGAAATTGGATGCATCATATGAGTTCAATGTTATGAATTCAAATGGAAATCTAGATCCTTTCTTATAATAACTTGTGTTCACAAAAGGCTTTTGGTCAGATGGATAACCTCTCATAATGAAGTGCTAAAAGTTGCCCTATGAAAAGGAAAAAACAGTCTAGTAGGCTAATCCACCATGAAAGGCAAGCCATCTGACCCAATTCACAACCAACCAGATCCATCTTGGCATCTTCTCAGCTAGCAGCCCATTGAACCATCTCACCCTACTTCTCTAACTTCCAAACCCAACTGATATCGTGTTTTTGTGTATAACAATTGATATTATTTTTTATTTTTCTGAATTGTCTATTGTTGATACTTATACTTGTTCTCATTGATATTAGTATGAGATTATTTTCATATATTATAATATTCAGGTTAAATACTCTCTTGTTGAGGCTGTTGGTGGAAATACAATTTTTGAGGGCACTGAAATGTATGTCCATGTGAATTTCTTTGCCATGGCTAAGAATGGCCCACAAAAGAATGGATAGTGTACCGACAGCTCCGGTACTCCTCTAGAATTCCTCTTATAAAGCTACACTCGTCGAGGTAGAAGTTGGAGAGAGCACCAAACTTCCGGGCAGCCCTCCAGAGCTTCCCCTCACTCTCTACCTATTTTTAATATACAAAAGATACAATAGAGCCTCTTGTAATCCAGCTCAAAGTTGTGTGTGTGTGAAGTGAGGGAGAGGAGGTCTATTTATAGGCCTAGAGGTGCCTTGGGAATGTGGAGATGCTTAAGCATCCAAAGAGCATCTCTTCTCTCCTCTTGACAAGTGTCTATGATGGTTTCTTCAGGTATAACGCTTACAACCGTCATTGGGATGCCATCAGTAGCCTACACGTGGAAGGCCATGATCAAAGGCGCCAGTGGTGGTTCGGTCGAACCCTAGGCCCCACCTCCTGGCCTCTCCTTTGGCAGGGACACTGGCTGGTAGGCCCTGATGGCGGTTATGACAGTAATGACCCATTCCATGTCGGTTTCACCTGACTTGTGGGCCCACCAATCCGTGTGCTTGCGTCTGATTTGCCTAAGGAGTGTTTCTTGGGGAGATCCCGAAAAATTTGATCAATTAATACATTTATTGCTTTTCCAACACAGTTGAGTAACCACGTCCTTCGACGTATGCGGTTGTCGTTTCGACAACAAAGTTACAAGCCCATAGGTCAATTACAGGTGTCGCAACACCTTGTTTCTTCAACTGCTGCCGACTGAGATGGAATTTGTCAATGGGGTTGGATTCATTGGAAATTTGACTCCAAGAGCTTTCCATCAAGTACTCGCGGGCCGAAAACGGAGGTCGTATGTAGATTCGGCGACCGTTTGAAGTCAACAGTGTAGCAGGTGGCCGAATCGGATTCCAGCACTTGGAGGACTTGATCTTGATGTCTTCTTGTTGTTCTATGATGTAAGCAATGGTTACATCTATAGTAGCCGGTCACATCAAATACTGTCTTAGGACCACATTCGTACCGTTTTTAAAAGATTTAGAATGTGTTTTATCCGATTTTGCGGTTTAGAAATATGATTCAAACTCGAAATCAAAATGAGGGAACTAAAGTGAAACTTATTCGTTTCAGTTTTGGAAGGCACGTGTTCCCCTCCCGATTCCAAATTCCCAATTCTGAAAGAAAACATAACCTAGGCAGGTGTAGGTGGTTGCCGTGTTCGTCCCCGACCTCCCCCCACCTGCGCCCCTCGCCGACAACCCCTACCCCATCTACGACTAGCACTCCCGTATTCACAGCCCGCGCTGCCACCATCAACCGCGGCACCGCGCCCCTCTCTTGCGACCCTCGCAGCTACCGCACCTACAACGCCTGTGCTCACTACTGGCCGCCGACGCTGCACAGGGACCAGTATCGTGACCGGAGAGTGGGCGCAGCCACCATCGCTTCCGCTCACCCCACAGAGCGTCCTGGCGGTCACCCAAGCGCTCTCGGCAGCTGGAACATGCCAGCAAGGGGCCATCACCCTCACCCAACAATCTCAGGGCTCGTCGAGCACAGGGTAAGGCCAGCGCAATAGGATGTGTGAGCCATTGTAACTTAATCTACAGGATATCATTGTTCTAAATATTCATATCCTTTTTAGATGTAGGCGTATGTACGATTGCGAAGACGAGGGAGTTGGAGACAGTGATCAATATCTTGCTGAACGGCGCACTGCAGGTCACCTTATTTCACAAGTAACTATTATTGGGTTACATGCACCGACCAGTTCAACCTAAAAGCTTAAGCTGATGAGAAAATATGGACAATTCACTTTACATTCTAACATCTATCTGTGCACACACAGTTCCCTGCGTGAAAATAAGTTTTTCATTATTTTGATGTCCTGAGCTTTCCCTTGCTTCCAAGCGCTATATTATATTCTATGTTTGCAACGTTATGCATAGGACATCATACTTAGGGATGAATTCGGTTCGGATAGTGCCAAAAATAGGTCCAAAAATATGTCTTTGAATATGACACTCCTAGTGCTTTTGATTGATACGAGGAATTCCCCTACTCTTTTGATGGTAGGAATCCCCCCTACTGCTTTTTGACTATTAATATGCTCATGCTAATGCTACGACGATATTTGATAAATATTTTGACAACATTTAATACCAATCAAACTATATATATTTTTGGAATCCAATTAACATAAAATGAGAACAATATAACCGAGCGCCCATACATTGCAATGTATCAACAAACGCATATATAGAATTATAAAGAGTAGATTTTTTTTAAAAAAAAGTACAAGTACTTTGATCAATCTATCACAAAACTACAAATTTAAGAGAATGTGTATCACAAAATTACAAATTTAACACTATATTTCAGGAGAAAATTGACATTGTGCCATCCTCAAAAGTGGGTTTCGTCCAAATACTATGCTGGGAGTGGGCTTCGTTAAAATGCCACTTTCAACACATGGTTATATGCTAAAATACTATCTCGGACCAAATTAGCCTCCTCTCATCTTCTTCCTCCCACCATCAACATCAGCACTCGGCGGCGGCCACCATCCGCCTACGCGCGAGCTCTCCTCCATGGAGAACCACAGGCCACAGGCCCCTGCGGGGACCCCTCCCATGACTCCCCTCCCCGTGCCCCCTCCCATCGCCCCCATCCCAGCCCCGCCCTCCGCGAGCCCCCGCACCCGTCCCGGCCGACCCCGCCGTCGCCTCCACCTCCGATGACCATCGCGCCGCGCCTTCGCCATGGCCATGCCCACCAACGACTCCGCCGTGTGGGCGCGCCTCCGCCGCCTGGAAGAACGGGAGTGGCTGGGACGGCGGGTTGGCACGAAAGATGGAGACCGCCGACGTCGGCGTCAGCGGCGCGGATGGCGTGGAGCGTGACCACGGGGTCGTCTGTTGGGGACGGTCGAGGCGGGGAGGAAAGGGAGCGGAGGTGGAGGCGGACGAGGTGGGGGTTGTCGGGGAGGAAGGGGTGCGAAGGTGGAGGCGGATGAGGTGGGCGCGGCAGAGGCGAGCCGGCGAGGTATCCCTTGTCAGAGGTGCAGGAAGGTAGTTGTAACACCCTGAAAATTCGACCAACAAAATCAAAACTCTAAAAATACGGATTTTCATAAACTTTTTAAATAAATTGCATCATGCCGATTTTAATCGCCCATTCCATTGAATTTTGATTTCGGAGTTTGTTGATCGTGAACAAAGAGCAACTAATTAGGAATAAACCCTAAAATTAATGTGGCTAAATAAATAATTGAAATATAATTTAAAATAAAGATTAGGTGAGTCGGAAATAAATAAAATATTATCACGACCATATCAATAACAATTAAATTTAAGTGCGATGGAGCAAGAATTAACCCTAATTAAAAATTCAAATAAATTATATAAATAAAATATGAGTAATATTAACCGAGGGTGAATCCATAGGTTGGAATAACACAAATATTGAGTAAAATTCATATATGCAAAAATTAGGATTTATAGAATCAAATTTATATAAGAAATAGACTAAAATGGGAAAAATAGGAAAAAGTCACTATTCATTAGCCCCTAGGTGTTTGATGTGGTCCCCTAGCCCATTCCCCTCCTCTGCCACACCGCGCCTAGCCGTCCTCGCGCGCCGCGCCGCCGCGGGCCGTCACCGTCGCCGTCGCCTCGCTCCGCCGCTGCCGCCGCGCGCCGTCGCGCCACCTCGCGGCCCGCGCCGCCGTCGCCGTCGCGTCGCCGCTCCGAGCCCCGTGCCGCGCCGCCCGCGCCTCGCGCCCCGAGCCGCCGCGCGCCGTCGCCATCACCGCTCGCCCGTCGCCGTCGCGTCGCCGCTCCGAGCCCTGCGCTGCGCCGCCCGCCCGTCGCGTCGCCGAGCCGCCGCTGCCGCGCCGACGTCGCCATCGCCGCCTGCCGCCGCGCGCCGTCACCCCGCGCCGCGTCGCCGTCGTGTCGCCGTCACCGCGCGCCGCGCGCCATCGCCGTCGTGTCGCCGTATCTCGCGCCCCGCGTCGCTGCCGCGCCGCGTCGCTGTCGCGTCGCCTGCCCCGTCGCCGCGCGCGCCCGTCCCCTCGCCGCCTCGCACCCCATGCCCCTGCTGCGCGCTCGCTGCCCCGAGCCCTGCGCGCCGTGCGCCGTCACATCGCCGCCTGTCGCGTCGCCACGCGTCACCGTCGCCACGCGCCCTGCGCGCCGCGCCGTCCCATCACCATTAGGGTCGGCTGCCCTTCCCCAAGCCCTATAAAACCCCCTCCCCGGCCGCCCCTCCCCACCCCACACCATCCCACCCCATTTTCCCTCCTTCTCCACCGTGCCGCCGCCTACGTGCCGCCGCGCCGTGCCGAGTGCCACGCCGTGCGTCGCCGCCTTGCGCCGCCGCCGCCGTCGGTAAGCCGCTGCCCCATTCCCTTGTTCGGCCGTCGTCGCCAGAGAGCCGAGAGAGAGAAGGGAGTAGAAGCCGGGAGGGAGAGAAAAAAAGAAAGAAGAGGAGAGAAAAAGAAAGAAAGAGAAGAGAGAAAAAGAAAGGAGAAGGAGAGAAAAAAAAGAAAGTAAGAAAAGAAAGAAAAAGAAAGAAGAGAGAAATAGGAAGGGAAAAATAAATAGAAAATTAGAGAGAAATTAAGGAGGTTTAGAAAATTTAAAATAATTAGAATTTAGTTATAGAATTATTTGTAGTCGTAAAATTACAAAATATTATATAATTATAGATTATTTTGGTAGTCCCTATAAGTAATCCATTTACGATAGATATTCGGATTTAATTGCTAGAAATTTTAGCCATGTATTATATTTAATTATCAATTTCGTTTGGTCGTAGACCAAATTAAATCGTACATTATTATAAGATAATTTTAGGGACTCGTCCGATATTTAGCTTGCGATAGAAATTACTAATCTATTACAAGGATATAATACCCGGGCGTTTTAAATTAAAAACTTGTGCTAATAAAATATTTATGCCACAAAATAGTTTGGGGATGGATAAAGTTAAACAAACGGAGTAGCTCTATTTCACGAACAAAATAGATAATGTAAGGAACCGACTTCCGTGCCCGATATCTTCTTGGATTTACTTGGATCTTTAATTGAATTCTAACCGAATTCAAATCGTTTCTTCGCACGTAATTTTAGAGCCCGAGGGAGTTGTGGATCTAAGCGAGGAACAAGACCCGCAGGACTACGAGTAAGGCAAGTCATCACTATTCCTTGAACATGTTGATCCCAATTGCGAAATTGTTTTGTTTACAAATAAAATTGCATGCAATGATAAACATCCTACTTGTGATTATGCCATGCCTTGATTATTGTTTACCCCTTATTCCTTTGTAACCATGATTACGTGTGAGTCCCTAGTCAACTATGACAATTGCTTAAAAATGCTACTCTAGATTCATGCATGCTCATATTTATCAAATGCTATATGCTTGGGCAATTACCTTTGGGAAGGTAATTGAGATGCGGCATGTGGAGACATGAGCGCCACATTGCCATGATAATGATGACATGATTTATGAAAGGGAAATAAAATTAAACAACTGTTTTCGACTGGGGCGGACGGAGGATTTGGGTGGTATCTGGAAAAGGCTAGTACCGTCCCCGGTCAATTAAGGACCGAGCCATGAAGTTAAACATGAAACGACCCTCGTACAACCGCACTTCTCGTATGGGTATAGACCTAGTGGATTAGATAGCCGAGCGGAGGCAGTATCCCTGCATAGATGGTTCACCCCTGAGCGAGGCAGGTGCGCTACGGTGGGACAGCCGTTGAGGTAGGGCCGAGAGGCGTGCCCTACATCGGTGTCGCCATTGGTAGGAGTGTCATGAGTGTGTGTGAGAGAGAGAACTTAACTTGAACCATAATTTAATATGTGTGTGAGACTTCTCTTTCCCGGGAGCGCCAGAACTCCTCTCACTGCTAGAAACATGGACGCCTAGAGTGCATGAGGATTTAAGTTCATGGAGCGGGTACTGCCAATGCGAGGTTATCGAAAAGCTTTGCCGTGACGCGTCTCATGTGTTGGGACGAGGCTCATGTGTTGGGCAGTCGCGGAGTGCGGGTAAAGTGTACATCCTAAATCAAATCTATTCGAATAGCCGTGCTCGTGGTTATTGAGCACCGAGACGTGTATTACACTTGGCTAGACTCTAAATTCTTAACTTGTGTGGGATGGGATATTGCATGATGATTTTTATGCTGATGGAGCCACTTCCTGAGACGAGGGAAGGTGGACGTCCTTAGAAAACCATGACGACACAACGGCGGGAAGCTATCCTTGGGATCACAATGGATGGTGGACAGAACCGTCGTTGTTTAATGAGAACACTGGTACTAAAATTTGATCAGTCTGTGCTAGGTCTTAGGCTTGTGAAAAGAATTACAAAACTTGCTTTGCGCAAAAGAACCATAGCCATCCTTTGAATACCCCTGTCATGTGCATTGTTGCTGTGGTGGCTTGCTGAGTACGGTTGGTACTCACCCTTGCAATATACAAACTTAATTAGAGGTCGGAGATGAAGCTTCGGAGGATCCCTACGCTTACTACCAGGAGGGTGATGAAGACGATGGCGCTCAGTAGGTCTTAGTTACGGTCGTTGCCTGTGGCAATGGCGTGCCGCTGCCTTAACACCGCTGCCTTATCTACTTCTGCTTTTGGAATGTATTCCAGACTGCTCGGTCCGATGATCTAAGACTATGCCTGCAGGCTTATGATGTAATAATTAGCACTAGACTCTCGTGTATGTGCATTTGGTATGTCAGCTATGAACTCGTGTGTACCAGACTACTTGATTCAGGGAAATGGTACTGTTTACACGATTGATTCCTGTTATAAAAACGGGAGTCCACAGTAGTAACAGTGGTATTTTTGTCCGTTTGGGCATTATAGCGTATAGTCTTCGATTGAAAGTGGCATTTTAACGAAGCCCACTCCCAGCGTGGCATTTGGGCGAAACCCACTTTTGAGGATGGCACAATGTTAATTTTCTCATATTTCAGAATGATAGAAGGTCCCCTATATGGGCATTCAACTTTGATTTCAAATAGTTGACCAGTAGTAGAAAATCATTTTGGTTGCATTCAACTTTCAAACATGACAATATCATCTTTGATTGCCTAAAGTGCTGGCTCACCGGCTTCATTTAGCATTTTTTAAAAGATTTTCAAGGACGGAATTTTGATTGCATCAACTTGACATAATGTTTATAAACACACAATGAACAAGAGATCATAAGTGAATCATACTGTTGGGGAGGCCTTTCCTCAGATATCATGTAAGCATGCCCGAGTAGATGGCCACTGCTTACAACTAATGGCGTGTTTACATTCAGGGGCGTAAAGTCTTGGTGTGTCACATCGAATATTATATAGTGTCGCATGGGGTGTTCAGACACTAATAAAAAAAACATTACAAAATCCGTCAGTAAACTGCGAGATGAATTTATTAAGCCTAATTAATTTGTCATTAGCAAATGGTTACTGTAGCATCACGTTGTCAAATCATGAAGCAATTAGGCTTAAAAGATTCGTCTCACAAATTAGTCGCAATCTGTGCAATTAGTTATTATTTTATCCTATATTTGATACTTCATGCAAGTGTTCAAACTTTTAAAAAACTTTTGATGTGATATGATGTAAAGTTTTAAGATGAGACCTAAACAGGGCTAGGATCCTTCAAAGCTGCAACTGAGACAACTTGACGACCGAATAGCTACTTATATAGGATGCGAAGAATACCGCTGAGGGTATTGTTCCTCGAGGTGGCAAAGCATATGTGCACCTGTCTACTGTTTTCTTCTTTACTTCCTTTTTCTTCAGTTTAATGGCTTACTAAATCATTTTTCATTTGTGGATGACATACAATTTTTTTCTTAACAAAATAGCTCTCCTTTAACCTATTAATTTTCGATGGCTTTGATATGTTGTCCTTTATGACTTGAGCGATCCATTTCCACCAATTTAATAGCTATACTTAGGCATAACATATATATTTTTTTCTTAACAAATTGTACTTAGAAATTATTTTACAATATCAATACCCCATCTATAAATTCTACTTCTGCCATTGACATACTATAATAAAAAAAAATCATCGGTTCATGCTTAGTAGCGCAGTTTAGTTATAATGATACCTACATATCACAAGATTGGATTTTTTTTTTATGCTTGAGAGTGAAGTTTCTTAGAATTGTTTTATGCTTGAGGCTACATATGCATTTTTACTGTCCTAAATGATCACCTTTTAGCTTCATGCTGAAACTATTATTGAAATTGGAAATTGGATGCATCATATGAGGTCAATATTATGAATTCAAATGGGAATCCAGATTCTTCGTCATATGAGTCATTGGTCGGTGACTTCATGGATGCTGTGGAAAGAAATTGGCATGACTCGGACGATGATCCAGCAGAGTGTGATAAAAAGTATCAAGAGCAGATCATTCGTTTTGCTGAATTGACTTTGAAGTGTTACAACAAAGGCAAGAATAACAACGTAATTGCTTTGTTTTTTTCATTTTAACAAGTGTATGAACCTCATAGTGATATTATAACTTGTGTTGACCAAAGGCTTTGTGGTCAGATGGATAGCCTCCCATATTGAAGTGCTAAAAGTTGGCCTAAGAAAAGGGAAACAGTCTAGTAGGCTAACCTGCCGTGATAGGCAAGCCATTTGACCCAATTCGCTACCAATCAGACCCATCTTGCTATCTTCTCAGCTAGCGGCCCACTGATATTGTGCTTTTGTGTATAACAACTGATATTTTTTTTATTATTTTTCTCAATTGTCTATTGTTGGTACTAATACTTGTTCTCATTGATATTAGTCCCTGAGATTATTTTCATTTATTATAATATTCAGGTCAAATACTTTCTTGTTGAGGCCGCTAGTGGAAATACAATTTTTTAGGACACTGAAATATATGTCCATGTGAATTTCTTTGCCATGGCTAAGAATGTCCCAAAAAAAATGGACCAGCCTGAAGGCGAGCGTCGGCAGCAACGGTCCGGTGGCTGCAGAACCACGTAGCCAACCCATCCAACGAGTGGGCCCACGCTTTGTGTAAAAGGTACCCGAGAGTGATATGGTTGGAGGACCGCGAGTGTGGGCTCTGATACCATTTGTAACAACGTAGCCAACCCATCCAACGAGTGGGCCCATGCTTTGTGTAAAAGGTACCCGAGAGTGATATGGTTGGAGGACTGCGAGTGTGGGCTCTGATATCATTTGTAACAACCCTCCCTCCAGAACCATGTAGCTAGCCCATCCGATGGATGGGCCCACTTACACATACCACCCCACTTACACTTTCTTCCTTGCTTCGTGTAAAAGGATTAACCCGAGAGTGATATGGTTGGAGGGAAGAGTACTTATAAGTTGGTTCCACCCTTGCTAAACTAGCAAGGTGATACTAAATAAGTGCACATAGCTCTTATGAGCTACATATGCCTCATCCTATTGGGCCAAGATGTCACGGGTGGTGGTGTTGGCGACGAAAGTCGTGGAGAAGGGGCGGCAGGCTCCGGCGCCCGATGGGGACCCTAGGGATGGGGACCCTGGGTGCGGGAGGATCGCGACGCCGGCGGGCGCCATGACAATGACCCACGTGCGCCGTGCAAGGAAGAAGCTGGGGTAGCAGGAGCAAAGGCCGGTAGAGGGAGCCAAGGCCAACGCCTCGGCGGACGGCAGGTGGCGGGTCCCTGTCGATGGTGATGGGAGTCGCAATGACGGCCTCCAGATCCAGAGGGCACTAGGCGGTGGCTCGGAGTAGAGGTCGGGTGGAGGAGGTCGACGGAGTCCATGGAGAGGTAGAGGTCGACAATGCCATCCATGGAGATCCACACGCTGCCGTGGACGGGGCTCCTGTCCTACCGGCGTCGGCGGAGAACAGCAAGAACGGGACTGCGTGCCACCGTGTAGGGAAGCAGAGCCGCATCGATGACGAGGCTCCAGTCCCCCCGTGGTGCGGATTTGATGGATACAGCAGGACAATGATGACCTGAGGATTTCATTGTTGCTGCTTGACTCACGAACAGATCAATCCCGACCGACGGAGGACGGCCGAAAAAAAAATCCAAAATGGTGGCCGCCCCCAGGAGACCAGAACCCTCCCGGGAAAGACAGCGGCGGAAGCGTGAGAGAGACGATTATATGCTCTATACCATGTTGAATAGTATAGGGAGAGAGGAAATACTGCGAATATTGAACACATTGTATTGAGCCTCATGGGCAGTATATATAGCTTACATGAATTGGATCTAAGTAAACTCAAAGAGATAGAGATGGTAACTAATACTATCTTACCATAACAAACCGGATACAATACGACCTATTCATATACTCTAACACTTCCGATTTCTCCCTCCGGCCGTCCATCTCGATCCTCTCGGGAGTCGGGAGATGGCATGAGCTAGTTTGGGCGGCGAACCACAAGGCGGCGGCGAATCAGGTGTAGGCACCAGCGGTGAGCTCGCATCTCGAACGCGCAGCTCCTTTTCCTCCACCGTGCCAAGTCCTCATCGGCTTCCTCACCATGGTGTGCTATTTCTCATCATCCATGTTATCTTCTTCTTTTCCCCATCTTTGTGTGCTAGACTATTGTTGGCAACTTTTTGTGACAAGTTGACAACCACGATCGCAGCACCTTACGCCTTGCGGTGATCCTAGAGTCGCCAACCACCTCAATCTAGCAAAAACTAGACCAAGATGGGTTTTGATAACTAAACCGGCTAGCGGAGCTGATTTCTAGATAACTACCCGTCTCGTGGGCAAAACGGAAGGTTTTCAAGACAAACCTACAAAGAGGTGTCGCACTATCGCAGCGGCGGCGGACGATTTACAGCGCAAATCGACAAAGATAGACGAACTAAAACAAAAACTAAAAGCAATATGAAAAACGATTCGATTGATTGATTGTAGATTGATTAGTTACAATTGAACCAGCCATGTCCCTTATATAGGGGTTGGTCTTGCCCTCTACAGGCCCTCCTCCACGTCCAACTCGGGATAGAATCCAAAGGAAACCCGAAATATGCCTTCCCGAGCAAGGAAACTATGAGACCCGACAAAACACACTCGGACTAGGACCTTGCCGGTCAGACCGGCCACACACCGCCGGTCTGACCGGCCCTCAACCGGCGGTCTGACCGGCCAACACATGACGGTCAGACCGACCCACTCGGAGGAATCCGGCAGACTTCCAAACTTTGGCAATTTTTCCTATTTTACTCCTAGGTGCCAAATTTGGGTGTAAACACATGTCCCCCCACCTTTTTTATGAACAATGTGAATCTAAAAGCACAGAACATGTTTTTGGTCTTAGGACAATAATTCAATTACCGGCCATAGTACATCCTAAGCGTCTTGCCAAACACTCGAGAAGTATTTCTTCAATTATTTCCCGTTGATTGCTCGCTGAAAACGCTCTCCTTGAAGTGTCTCAAAAAAATACGCGTTCCCTTGAACAATGCCGCACACTCGATAAGGACCTTCCCAACTAGGAGACCACTTACCGAACTCCCTAGATCGAGTACTCAAAGGCAAAATTGTCTTCCAAACCAAGTCTCCAACTTGAAACAACTTTGCTTTCACCCTTTTGTTGTACGCCTTGGCCACCCTCTTCTTCTCTTTCTCTATTTCTTCCAAAGCCTTCAAGCGCTTATCGATGACTTCATCAAGGTTGTCTCCCATCAATGTCTTGTAATCTTCACTTGACAAATCGTCTTGCTTGATATAACGAAGAGAACCAAGATTTACCTCAACCGGTAAAACGGCTTCTTGACCATAAACCAACTCAAAAGGAGTGACTTTGTTGGCACCATGTTTAGATATCCTATGCGCCCACAATGCTTCGGAAAGTACTCCATGCCACTTCTTTGGGTGTTCCTCAATCTTTTTCTTTACTAGCTTCAACAATGTCTTTTTACTCAACTCGGCTTGTCCATTAGCCTGAGCGTAATAAGGAGAAGAACTCAACAATTTAACACCATAAGATTCGGCAAAACTCTTCACTTCCTCAGACATAAAAGAAACGCCTTGATCCATAGTTAATGTTTGCGGAATACCGAATCTATGGATAATATGCTTCAAAATAAAGTCAATTACCTCCGTATGAGTCATATTCTTGAGCGGCACGGCTTCGGCCCACTTGGTGAAGTAATCCGTAGCAACTAGCATGAACCTATGCCCCTTTAATGACGAAGGATAAATTTGACCAATGAAATCCAAAAACCATCCTCGGAACGGCCATGGTTTGATGATAGGGTTCAACACGGTGGCAAGCGCCAATTAAACATTGCCGAACCGTTGACAAGCTTCGCATCCCCTATAATATTTGAAACAATCTTTAATCATCCTCGGCCAATAGAACCCCGCTCTCCTAAGCAACCAATTCATCTTGTGGGCTGATTGATGAGTTCCACAAATTCCTTCATGCACCTCTCCCATAGACACTTTAGATTGATCTTCATCTAAGCACTTCAATAAGACTCCATCTATATTTCGGTGATATAAATCTTCATCAAGCAATGTGTATTTGAATGCTTGCCGCTGAATTTTCTGATCAACCTTAAGTGTAGGTTCTTTCAAATATCTAATCAAAGGAATTCTCCTATCTTCTTCTGTCTCCTGGGCACAAATATCCGAATTCACAATTAATTCGGCCTTTGAATCAATTGCGGCGTGCCCCCCAGCGCTCTGTCCAGAACCGGTCAGACCGGCCGTGCAAGGCCGGTCAGACCGCCCGGGGTGGCCGGTCAGACCGGCGGCACATGGCCGATCAGACCGCCCCTGGTCTCCAGTTTTGCCAATTTTGCACAAAAGTTTAAAATCAAGCACCGGCTCTTCTAATACCAGAAATAATCTCTTCTTCACATTATAGCCAGATGCTTGTTGTGCCAAATCATTTGCTCTAGAATTATCATGCCTAGCAATATATTTAATAGCAAAATTATCAAAATTGGTAATAATATCCAAGCATGAGTCAAGATACCTATTTAGTGATCCGTCGAAGCATTTGTAGACTCCGGCAACTTTTTGCACCACCAATTCCGAATCACCAAAAGCTTCCATGTGCTTAGCTCCAACCAACTCCATCATTTGTAAGCCGAATAATAAAGCACCGTATTCGGCTTGGTTATTTGTACAATAATACTCCAAATGGACCGATGCCTCATTACACATGCCATTAGGTGAAAACAAAACTACCCCTATGCCTTGACCTTCTTTGCAAGAAGAACCATCTGTTGACGGTCGTTATCGATCAGTTTCAACCGTCAATATTACTAAAACAAGAGAGAACTTGTGATGCTTGCAATGCATAAATATGTTAGAATAATAATATTCCACTAGTATTAGGTCTACTAACCTTTTGCAGAGAATGACAATAAAGTGAAGGAAAATCAACATCAACTCAGACGATAAATCAATCGGACGATGTCGAGAACCAGACTTATGTATGAATGGGCCAAGAACGCAGACTTGACACGATGAATCAGGCCAAAATTCACAAGTCTATGGAGTGAAGCAGCAGGGGAGGCCGCCAGCCGAAATTGGGCTAGGTTGGGCCAGCCCTAGGTTCGGCCGAACCTGGTGGTTTGGCCGAACCTTCCACGCCTCTGTTGGATCCAGGTTTTGGCTGGACGATGGAGATGAAGCCCCAAATGACGGTTGGAGGGTATTACCGACCATTCCAACTGTCACAACTGTCATAGTTCAGCTATAAAAGGACTTGACCTTCTCACTTCACTCACACACCTCAAGCAAGAGCTCTCTCATTTCTCTCAAGTTTAGTTTAGTACTATCTAGCTGGTGGAATAGAATTAGAATAGGAATCAGGAGTCCGGAAGTCTTCGGAAGAGTTCGGGTATGGCTCTAGTAGCTTTTCTCTTCTCTTTTGTAAGCTTTGTACCTTTATTAGAATACTCTTCTATATATATTTATGGTATTGAAATAATTTCCGAGTATATGAGTACCAACTTTACATTATGTTCTTGTTACACTGAGTATACTGCTAGCTTATCTGGGAGATGCTTTGGTGCGGGTATAGTGTTTGCTTATGCAATTACTCTACGTCATGACGATGATATTAGAGTAGTATCTGGTAGTTTAGACATGGTGTCTAGATTACGGGACATCATTATTTGGGGTTATATATTGCGGATGAGAGGTGGGCCGCTGATGGTGACAGCTCAGTACGGGTATTCCTCCGCGCCTATATATAATCCTAAGTTAATTTTCTGGGGAGGGTATTCCTCCATATTTAGCCCCGGTTGGATGGTCATGACGGGCTGTCGTAAGAAACTCGACAGCAGGGGTGGTTTCTTGAAGTACTAAGAGGGCATCGGATAGAGGGTATTAGCTAGCATATCAGTTAACTAGAATGTATGTATACTATGTATATTAGAAGTATAGGAATAGATTCTCTTTCTCT
Organism: Oryza meridionalis; assembly: GCA_000338895.3. Lineage (NCBI taxonomy): Eukaryota > Viridiplantae > Streptophyta > Magnoliopsida > Poales > Poaceae > Oryza > Oryza meridionalis. The sequence continues at coordinate 10,154,690 of CM002535.2, read as the reverse complement.
TTTCTTTCCACCTAACTTAGATTATTTATTATGAGGATGAGTAGTTAAATGCATGTGTGTCACTCTACCCTTGGATTATCTTAACCCCTGCTTGGAATATGATTATCGCAAGTAATATATAAATTATTAGTTGAGTTCTCTCTACATGATCTTCCCACGGGATAAAATAAATACGATACCCTTGGAATACTCTCGGGTGAAATGCTACAATGGTATATCCGTGTGCTTGCGGATAAACTCTATAACCATAATATACCTGAAGTATTTATGCGCCATTGCTGGGAATTATATTTCTAGTATTGTTGTTAAGAAATACCAACAAGTATTTCTGGCGCCATTGCCGGGGAAGATTCATGATAGAGATTACTTGAACTAATACTTTATATTTACCTCTGTATAATCATTTTCCTTTGCAGGCTAACCATGGTTGTTTTCACTTTTTGTTGTGAAAACAGGGTAGTGCATGACTGGTTTCAACCTGCCGGAAAACATCAAAGAAAATCCAGAAGCTTTCTTCCGGAGCGTCAGGCCGCAGGTCGTTGCTCCGCAGAAAACTCTACTGACGGAGAAACCAGCCGTACCAGTGCCACCAACTTTCAAGATTATGGCCAGCAAGACTCTTCGCGAGTTCGCTGCTCCCTCTGCTGACAATTAATGTGGCCGTCGGGCCGCAAGTCAACATAGAAGATGTGGATTTCGACTTGAAGTCCAGCCTCATCACGATGGCGCAGGCTAGACCGTTCTGTGGCAAGCCTAACGAGGATGCCATCGCTCATCTGCAATAATTCCTGGAGATTTGTAGCACGTACACTATCAAGGGCGTCAGTCCTGATGCCGTCTGGCTGCTACTGTTTCCGTTCTCCCTCCTCGGGAGAGCGAAGTAGTGGTTTTATGCCAACCGTACTGCTATCAACACCTGGGATAAATGCTCTACGGCATTCCTCTCGAAGTTCTTCCCGATGGGCAAAACCAACGCCCTTCGTGGACGAATTTCCAGTTTCCAGCAGACAAGGGACGAGTCCATTCCTGAAGCATGGGAATGACTGCAGGAGTACGTGGCCACCTGTCCTCATCATGGGATGGACGAATGGCTGATCCTACAGAACTTTTTACAATGGGCTCACTCCAATGACCCGCGATCACCTGGACGCGGCAACTGGAGGAGCCTTCTTCTATAAAACGGTTCAAGGAGTCGTTGAGCTCATAGAGAAAATGGTCTCCAATATGGGTTGGAGCGAGGAACGACTCCAGACCCATCAGCAAGGCATGCACACCGTCAAGGAGACGGAGTTACTTGCTACCAAGTTGGACCTCCTCATGAAACGCTTGGACGACCACGAGAAACGGCCACAAGGCACCGTCAAGGCCTTGGACTCACACATCACATGTGAGGTCTGTGGCGGCACGGGTCATTCTTGGAATGACTGCCCGGAAACCCGTGAGAAGGCGATGTACATGGGCAACAACAACAACGGGTATCGTCCACAAGGAGGTCAAGGGTGGAACCAACCATGCCCATATTATCAAGGAGGTAATAACAATGGTAACTTCTCTAACCAGCCCTCCTTGAAGGATCTTATTTTTGCACAAGCTAAAACTACTGATGCACTGAGCAAAAAGCTTACTGCTAATGATAAGATCCTAGAGAACATAAATGTCAAATTAGATGGCTTTGCTTCGGCATTTCAAAACCAGCTGAGCTTTAATAAGATGATAGAAACCCAGTTAGCTCAGTTGGCATCTTTAGTCCCGGCAAATGAATCTGGGAGGATTCCGGGGTAACCCAACTCCTCCATTGAAAATGTTAAGGCGATCACAACGAGGGGAGGTAAGTCCACTCGTGATCCGCCGTATCCTAACCCTGCAGGAACTAATGGGATGTCAAAAGAAACGCCATCTACTGAATCGGCTGACAAGGAGATTTAGCCAGAGAAGACAGTGGCGCAGGAGTACTGTGACACGCGGCTGCTGCCATTTCCTCAACGGAGTAGGAAACCGTTAGTGGACGAGCAGTTCGCTCATTTTGTTGAAGTAATCTAGAAAATTCACATTAACGTGCCGTTGTTGGACGCAATGCAAGTGCCAACATATGCTCGTTATCTCAAGGACATACTCAACAACAAGAGACCGCTCCCAACAACGGAGGTGGTCAAGCTGACAGAACACTGCAGCAACCTGATACTCCACAAGCTCCCGGAGAAGAAGAAAGATCCGGGGTGTCCCACGATTACCTGCTCGATCGGGGCACAACAATTCGACCAGGCCTTGTGCGACCTTGGAGCCAGCGTCAGCGTCATGCCAAAAGACGTCTTTGACAAGCTCAACTTCACGGTGTTGGCACCAACACCGATGCGCCTCCAACTGGCTAACACGTCAGTCCGTTACCCGGCGGGGATAGCAGAGGATGTGCCAGTCAAGATACGGGATTTCTTTATCCCGGTTGATTTCATGGTGCTGGACGTGGACACGAGGAAGGAGACGCCGCTCATTCTGGGCCGTCCATTCCTTAGCACCGCAGGAGCCAACATTGACGTGGGAACGGGGAGTATCCGTTTCCATATCAACGGGAAGGAGTAAAAGTTTGAGTTTCAACCGAGGACGGAACAATGCTCCATGGTCAGAATCAAGTACGGACCAAACCCGCAGAACATTCAAGTGGTCGAAATGGAGCCACCCAAGACGGATAGCCTGGTAAGGTTCATGCAGAACTTCCTAGAGAAGGAAACAACAATGCCCAGGAACCATTATTGGAGGACGCCGGTAAAATCACCTGTACCGGCCAAAAAGTCAGAGCGGCCGGCTCAGAGGAAGCCGTCTTCTACACCAAAATCAAAGAAGGTGTGGAAGGAAAAACCAAAGACGCCCGCTCCATCACCTCCGGAGATGGGTGGAAAATCTGCGAACTAAATCGAAAGGAGGTACTGTCTTGCACGTCGGACTTTAAATGATGCGACCTTCGCCAACAGGTAAATTGGTATGTATCTGCATATTTGCTTTCAACAATTTGAATTTCAAAATTGCATTTAGGACTTTTGAATTTTGAGGAAATTCTTCAAATGAATTTTTCAGAGCAAACCAAAATAAAATTTTCAACGAAAATTCACTGTGCCACTGACCGTTGGATTCCAACGGCCGAAAGTGGGGCCGGTTGGGCCCACCAGGGGTTTGGCCGAACCGGCCAGGCAACGGTCGGCTGCCTCATTTTTTGAGGCAACAGCTAGTGGGTCCCACAGGTCAGTTTTGACCGTTGTGGGTGCACTACTTAAGCCAACCGGCCGGGAGAAGGGACTTCACCCCATTTCAACGCATTTTCATTCCCTCTCCAAAGTTTGCTCTCAAGTTCATTCAAGCTTTGATAGTTTTCCTCAAGTTCAACTCTTTAGTTGCATACATACAAGTTGCTTTGGTTAAACTAACTGGTGGGTGAAACTCTTGTCATTTCTAACCCCCGCCAAGTTAGCTTGTTCTTGCTCCATTGTGTAGTATGAGGAGGCGACTGTCTCGTCTGTTCAAGGGGTCAGGCTCTCCATCAAGTCGTCATGACGAGTCTAGTACTCGTTCATCAACCGATGTCTTGATGGAAGAAGCCGACGCTCCGCGAAAACTCCTGAGCGACGCTGACCTCGACCTTGTCAGTGATCGGGAGAGACAAGCCTAGTACATGCTAAGCGACGGGGAGTATGCTCACACGCGAGAATACTCACCGGAGTTGCTGAAAAAGATAGGTATGGATGTTGAATTTCGTTCTATTTGGAAAGCTGTTGGTTGGCAGAAATTTGTTGTGGTAGATGAGCCTGGTTCTCATTTGCTCACTTTGCAATGTTTGTGCACTTTGAAAGAAATAGAAGATGGTATTTCTTTTCGCTTTTTCCGTAAGAAGTTCACGCTCACATGGAAAGGCTTGAGTACACTTTTGGTTTTCACGATTCCTGTAAAATCGATTTCCAGAAAGGAATTTCTGGGTTTGAGAAAAATAGGTTTTGGGAAAACAAGAAAATCTTTGTTAGCAATACTAATCGACGTGCAGTGAAACAGAGGGATTTGTAGTCTTCAAGCAGGTAAGAGTGTGGGGTGCAGTTTGCTTCAATCCACATTATGCTACTTGCAAGATTGCCAAAGAAGAATTCAGACTACATGCTGAAAATACTATTTCACTGATTCATCAGGTCAATACATTAAAATACTGATGGATCATTAAGTCTACATAACTAGCTAATAAATAAAAATATGTGGGCAGTGTCTATAATTAGATTCATCACATTGACACGCATGATTAGATACCTTCAATCTCAACAGTCATGCATACAAAGGGATTACCTAATCTGCATAATAATAAGACCTCGCAACAAGCACTGGGGCAAACCGCGCAGTGAGGAACTCTAAGGGTTACAGGACTGAGCCACACCGGTGTCATGCCATGCGGCAGGGAGCAGAAACCAGTGTCTTGCTAGTTGTTAGCTACTAGCTTCTCGCCAGTCATCCATCGTTAGAAGTGCAGAAGCTCTGAAATCTAACGAAGCGAACTTGGTTGATGCTAAGAAGATCACTTTCCCTTTCCTTGATCCAAAATCTCCCTTTTTTGGTTCTCTGCAAGTTGCACAAGAATCAATCACTGAGTTGAATCTGAGCAAACAACGAATCAAATAGCCTGAAGCACATGCCCAGGCATCTAAGGCCAACGCCATTCGTAGATGAAGCTCTAGACGTTGAGCACGACGGAGTGATGAAGGTGATGCCTATCTAGAGAAAGACATACACCGGCCTGGCCAGCACACTAAGCTCATTTGATGTTGAGAGGCCGTTGGATTGACCTATGGCGGAGGCGATGAGAGAGGCGATGAGTGAGGCGACGAGGAAGGCGACAAGGGAGGCGATCCCCTCGCGTGGTTGGCCGGCGAGGTACACTGTGGACCCCCGATTTTATAACAGGAATCAATCGTGTAAACAGTACCATTTCCCTGGATCAAGTAGTCTGGTACACACGAATTCATAGCTGAAATAACCAGTGCGCATACACGAGTGTCTAGCACGAATTATTACATCAATAGCCCGCAGGCATAGTCTTAAGTCATCGGACCGAGAGGTCCAGAATACATCCAAAAACAGAAATAGATAAGGCAGCGGAATCAAGGTAGCGGCACGCCATTGCCACAGGCAACGACCGTATCTAAGACCTATTGAGCGCCTTCATCTTCATCACCCTCCTGGTAATAGGCATAGGGATCCTCCGAAGCTTCATCTCCGGCCTCTGATTAAGTTTATATTTGCAAGGGTGAGTACCAATCCGTACTCAACAAGTCATCACAGCAACAATGCACATGATAAAGGGGTATTCAAGGAATGGCTTTAGTTCTTTTGCACAAAGCAAGTTTTGTAATTCTTTTCACAAACCTAAGACCTAGCATAGACTGATCAAATTTTAGTACCAGTGTTCTTATTAAACAATGACGGTTCTGTCCACCATCCATTGTGATCCCAAGGATAGCTTCCCGCCATCGAGTCGTCATGGTTTTCTGAGGACGTCCACCTTCCCTTCTCTCAGGAAGCGGCTCCATCAGCATAGAAATCATCATGCAACATCCCATCCCACACAAGTTAAGAGTTTAGAGTCTAGCCAAGTGTAATACACGTCCCGATGCTCAATAACCGCGAGCACGGCTATTCGAATAGATTGGGTTTACTCACACTGCAGTGGATGTACACTTTACCCGCACTCCGCAACTGCCCAACACATGAGCCTTGTCCCAACACATGAGACATGTCACGGCAAAGCTTTTCAATAACCTTGCATTGGCAGTACCCGCTCCATGAACTTTACATCCTCATGCACTCTAGGCGTACACAGTTTCTAGCAGTGAGAGGAGTTCTGGCGCACCCGGGAAGGAAAGACTCACACAAGCATTAGGTTATATTTATGTTTAAATTCTCACATGGCAGTCCTATCGATGGCGACACCACTGTAGACACCCGCCTCGCGGTTCTACCAATGACTGCCCCACCGTAGAGCCCCTGCCTCACACATCGAGAAACCACTATGCATGGATACTGCCTCTGCTCAGCTATCTATTCCGCTAGGTCTATACCCATACGAGAAGTGCGGTTGTACGGGGGTCGTTTCATGCTTAACTTCATGGCTCGGTCCTTAATTGACCGGGGACGGTACTTGCCTTTACCCGGATACCACCCAAATCCTCCGTCCGCCCCAGTCGAAAACGGTTGTTTACTTTCATTTCTCTTTTTATAAATCATGTCATCAACATCATGGCAATGTGGCGCTCATGTCTCCACATGCCGCATCTCAATTACCTTCCCAAAGGTAATTGCCCAAGCATAGAGCATTTTGATAATTATGAGTATGCATGATTCTAGAATAGCGTTGCTAAGCAATTGTCATAGTTGACTAGGGACTCATACGTAAACATGGTTACGAAGGAATATGGGGTAAACAATAATCAAGGCATGGCATAATCAGAAGTTGGATGTTTATCATTGCATGCAATTTTATTTGTAAACAAAACAATTTCGCAATTGGGATCAACATGTTCAAAGAATAGTGATGACTTGCCTTGCTCAAAGTCCTGCGGGTCTTGACCTTCGCTTGGATCAGCAGCTTCCTCGGGCTCTATAGTTACGTGCAAAAATGGATTTGAATTCGGTTAGAATTCAATAAAAATCCAAGTAAATCCAAATAAAAGTCGAGTGCGAAAGTTGATTCTTTTATATTGACTTTAGTATTCGCGAACTACGGCAAGCCCATTTTCGGTGTAAATTATTTATGAGTATAATTATTTTGTTGCCCTAAGTTTTTTTAATTTAATATTCCCGAGTATTATATCCAGGTAATAGGTTAGCAATTCCTACCATGAGATAAATATCCTAGAGATTTTATATGATTTAATTTAGTTTACGATTAACCGATTAAGTATTCTATACGTCTAAAATTTCCTAGTGATCAAATCCGAACTTCTACCGTGAATCGATCACTTCTAGAGATTACTCGAACTAATCTATAATATTCTATAAGAATTCGTTCATTTGTTTTAATTATCGATTATATTTAAATCACTACCGCGAATTGATTATTTATAGTGACTATAAAAAGGTTAACCCATAATTTACATTAAATTTTGCAATCCTACGACGGGAAATTAATCTATAATTTAAATTCTAATTTTTCTTTAAGTCTTCTAAACATTTCCTAATTTTTCCTCTAATTATACTTATTCTTATCATTTATATTGATTTAATATTTTATATTATTATTATATTTTTTTATTTTTTTCTTCTTTTTCCCCTTTCTTTTTCCTTTTTCTTTTTCTCTCTTTTTCTCTCTCTTTCTTTCTTTTTCTTTCTTTTCTCTCTTTTTTTTTTCTCTCTCTCTTTCTCTTTCTCTCTCTCTCCCTCTTTTTTTTTCCTTTTCCTCTCTTCTCCTTCCCGGCCTCTCTTCTTCTCTCTCGGCCGGCTCTCTCTCCCTCTCTCTCTCTCTCTCTTTTACCCGAGCGGCGGCAGCGGGGAATGCGAGGGGAGGAGGGGTGGCTCACCGGCGACGGCAACGGCGACGACGGCGGCGGTGGCGGCGGCGCACGGCGACGCGGGAGCGGCGGCATAGCGGCACGGAAACGGCGGCGCGGCGGCACGGGAGGGGGACGGCGGCGCGGTGGCACAAGAGCGGCGGTGCGGTGGAGGGGGTGGAGGAGATGAGGTGGGGAAGAACGAGGAGGAGGGGAGATTTATAGGAGGGGGAGGAGGAAGAAGAGGAAGAGGGGAAAGGGGGCGGCGGCGGCGCGGCAGCGGGGTGACGCGCGAGCGGCGACGCGATGGCGGCGTGGGGCTCGGAGGCGCGGCGACGTGACGGGTCGGCGGCGCGGGGCTCGGGTAGACGACGTGACGGGTCGCGGCGATGGGATGCGCGAGCGGCGACGGGACGTCGATGGCGACGGCGACAGCGGCGATGTGACGCGGCGATGGAACGGCGCGGCGACGGGACGGCGGCTGCGTGGCGACAGACGGCGAGGGCGACGGCGCGCGCGGGTCGCGAGGCGGCGAGGGCGACGGCCGAGCGGCGACGGGACGGCGGCGCGGCGGCGAGCGGCGCGGCAGGGATGGCGACGGTGCGCGGCGGCTCGGAGCGCGAGGCGGTGCGGGGCGCGAGGGCGCGGGGGCGACGGCGACGGCTCGATAGCGGCGACGCGACGGCGACGGGACGGCGGCGGCGGCGAGCGGTGCGGCGGGGATGGCACGCACGCGGCGCACGGGGCTCGGGGCGCGGCGCGGCGCGGCGCGGCAGCGGGTAGGGTTAGGGTTAGGGTTAGGGGACCGCGTCGAGCACTTGGCGGGCAATGAACAGTGCCGTTTTCCAATTTTTCCTTTTTCTCTTTTTTTTTTTATTTATTATTATTATTTTTCTATTATTATTATTATTATTATTATTATTATTTTATTTATTTATTATATAAATTTGATTCTAAAATTCCTAATATTTGCATTTATAATTCTTACCCAATATTTGTGTTATTCCCGCTAATAAATTCATCCTAAATTAATATTGCTCACATTTTTATATAATTTATTTAAATCTTAATTTAGTGTTAGTTCCATTCCATCGTATTTAAATTTAATTGATACGAGTAGGTTTGCGATAATATCGGTCTAAATTGATTGATTTAGTTCTTTTATTCGAAATCTCCAAACTCCGAAATCGAAATTCAATGGGACGGCGAATAAAATCGGCATGATGCAATTTATTAAAAAAAAAAATTTGAAAACCCGAACTTCTAGAGTTTTGATTTGTAGGTCGAATTTTCAGGGTGTTACATACACTCACGCCGATGTGCTTACGCCGGCGGCGAGAGCTCCCTCCGGTGAAAGAGCCCCCTCCGGTGATACGGTGGGGAGCACAGTTCGCTGTGAGGGGAAGGAACCGATGGAGGAGTCGCGGGTTCGTGATGGGGAGGGGACGTCATCGCCTTCGTTTTCCGGCGATCGCCGACTTCGGTGGTCGTCGAAGTGCTCCGGCGGGAGGTTCCCTTCTGAAGAGATGGCTAGGCCTTCGACACATGGGGTTCAAGCTGGGATGGTTTGGGCTAGCCCAGCGCATGTGCATAACATCATCAATGGCGGCAGCCCAACATCTACAGTACAGCCCAATACTGTTGGACCCCGTGGGGAGAGTTCAAGAGCTATTGGGAAACCTGACTTGGAAGATATTTTCCCGAAGTTTATCCCCTTGGTAGAGCAATTGATTTGGGTGAAACGAGGAGAGGTGCAACCAAAGCTAGGGTTCCCTGCGAGAGGTGAGGAAGTCCGACGATTTGGTGGTGGTGCTCGCAGGATCTGGAGAGTTCTAGAACGCAAGCACGACCATCGTTCATATGCAGAGGTGGTGATGGAGAAGCGCCTCCCAAATCGGCCGGAGTGGCAAGTCAACAAGCAAAGGGCGACGGATCCGGTTAGAGGTGGAGATTGGGGGAACCGTGACACGTGCGAAGAGGATGAGCTCGAACGCCAACTTCTCGCTCAGAATCCAAGGGGGAATCTTTGTGGATGACCTCAAGGGCGTCAAGGTGGCGAGGTAGATTGTGGCGCGGGAGTGGCGGATTGAGGTGCGGGAGCGGTGAGGATAAAATGCTTCAAGTGTGGGCGTGAAGGTCACCATCAGGCAACGTGTCCTAACCCTCTCCTTTGCTACTCCTATCACAATACTGGCCATATCTCTCCTCACTGTCCATTGCTTTTGGGGAAGAAGGGTATTAAGCTGTGTGGGTTTGGGATCCCTAGTCAAGGTTTTTATAGCTTGCAAGTTGAGATTTCTGATACAGAGTTGGCTAGAGCTCTTGTGAGAGGTATACTAACTGTGATTCTTGGTGAAGCTTCTGTGGGAAAAGTGGTTGCAGAGCTAAAGCATTTGTTTGTTGGGCTAAATTGGGAGTGGAAGGTGAAACAACTAAATGCTAAAGAGTTTTTAATCAACTTCCCTTCTGATGAGGTGAGAAGCAAGATATCAACATGCAAGAGTTTTGATTTTGAGACCTCACTGATCAAGGCAAGTGTAGTGGAAACTGGTATGACAGAAGAAGTGGTTGATGGGCTGGTTGCTGTATAGGTAAAGATCTATGGTATTCCGAAGCTAGCTAGAACAGAAGATTCTATCAAGGCAATTGTTGAACTAGTTGGGGAGTTTGAGATGCTAGATGTGACTAGTCTTAGAAGGGATGGCCCTGTGAGGGTGAGGCTTGCTTGTAAGGAACCTAGAGAGTTGCATTTCTCAGTTCACATCTACATTAACAAAGTGGGTTATATGATTAGTTGGGAACCAGAAGGACATCTTCCTTATGACAACAAATATGACCTACCTGAGGATGGTGATGATAAGGATGACAAGGATGATGAAGGGAAAGAAGATGATATGAACTTAGATGAGGAGTTCAAGTCTTAGGACAATCAGAGAGGTAGACAGCTTAGAGGTGAAGGAACCAACCAAGGGGGCATATTTGGTGCATCTTCTACACCTCCTGTGTACAGAGGGACAACACAGATACTTCAGAGTAGGGGTGGAAAAAAATAGCCTCTAAGAAAACCTCCCTTCTGAAATTTGAGGAGGTGAATGATTATTGCACTTCTTTGGTGGTTTGGGAAGAGAAAAGTGACAAGGTGGTGGAACAAGAGTCCCAAGAGCTAATAAATCCCATTGAGATGATAACCCAGGAAGATTTAGAGGGGACTCAGAATGATTGGCTGACAATGGGTGAAGAAAACTTGTTGGATGATGAGATGGAGTGGTGTCAAATTCCCACTGATTGTGACATAGAAAGGTTGAGGGAGGAAGAAGATAGAGATGACGAAGATAGCTTTCATGAGGTGTCTCATAAGAAGAAAAGTAGGGGGAGAAAAACTAAACCTGCAGTTACATCCAGGATGAGCTTAAGGAATAGGGAGTTGGCTGATGTTCCTGTCACCAGGAGGGCTGAAATTCTCACTCAAAAGAAGAACTTGGAAGGTAATGCTTCAAACCCTTTTGCTATTTTTTAGCTACTAGATTCAGTTGGGTTAAATAAAATTTCTATTGCTGCTAAGATAGATTTGGGTACTACTTCTACTGAGATTGATACTAATTTAGAATCCTTGAAAGCAAAAGAGATAGCCCAGGCTAAACTAGCTAAACTAAACTGGAAAAAAGAGATGGAAAAATTGAAAAAGTAAGGAAGGTAATGTAGAAAAATCTGAGGAGGTGAATCAAAAGTTAGGAAAAGAGGTTGTGTCTGAAACAAGTAAGATGTCATTAGAGGAGGTGGCTGCTAAAAAGAGCCTTGAGCTGATAAAGGGAGGTGGTGTGTTCAAACAAAGGAAAAAAATGATTATCTTGTTCTGGAATATTAGAGGGTTAGATAGTGTAGATAGAGGTGGACAACTGAAAGAGCTGATCAAATAAAAGAAGGTGGACATTATCTGTTTACAAGAAACTAAGAAAGAGGTGTTCTCAGATAGAGAGTTGAATTCCTTCGAGGGAGGGAGTTCTTTTGTGTGGTGCTGGAAAGCATCCAGGGGGGCTTCTGGTGGCATCCTTGTAGGTGTGAATTCTGAGATGTTTGAGGTTATCTCTACTCATGCTGGAGCTTATTTCCTAAGTTGTGTTTTGAAAAATAAGAAAGATGACTATCTCTGGGAAATCATAGGTGTGTATGGTCCTGTGGACAATCACTTGAAGGGTGGATTTTTAGATGAGTTGAAATGGCATGTTCAGGGTAATGATTACCCCTTTATATTAGGTGGAGACTTTAATTTGCATAGATTTGCTTCGGAAAAATCCAATGCTAATGTTGACTTTAGGAATATGCTGTTGTTTAACTCTTTTATTGCTGATTTAGATTTGAGAGAGACTTTTAGGAATGGTCCTATGTATACTTGGACTAATAAGCAAGAGTGTCCTGTTCAGGAAGTCCTAGATAGAGTTCTAGTGAATGATAGTTGGGATATTAAGTTCCCCTCTGCTCTGCTCTCTTCCCTCCCTAGAGTTGGTTCTGACCATACTCCTCTTCTTCTTGACACTGACGAGGAAAGGGAAAGAAGCTATAGTTACTTTAAGTTCGAGTCAGCCTGTCCTGCTGAAAATGGGTTTAAGGAGATGGTTTGTCATAAGATGTTAGAAAGAGATAGTTCCTATATATTAGAGTTCTGGAATAGAAAGCAATCAGAGTTGAGAAAATTTTTGAAAGGTTGGGGAATCAATCTCCTGAATGAGAAAAAAAAGGGAAAAGAAAACTCTTCAGGGAAAATTGGAGGAGCTAGACAGGAAAGCTTTAGAAGATGACTTATCCCCAGAAGAATGGAATCAGAGATATGAGGTGGAAAGGGATCTAGAACACATGAGATGGAAGAGTTGTACTGGCATAAAAGATGTGGAGAACAATGGATCTTGGAGGGGGATAGGAACACTAAGTTTTTTCATAGGGTTGCTAATGGCAGGAAAAGAAAGTTCTCAATAACCTCTTTGATGGATGGAGATACAGAGCTGACTACTAAAGAAGATATAACAAATCATATTGTCTCTTATTACAAAACCCTTTTTAGAGCTGATGTTTCAACTAATATCCACTTGGCTCGAGATATCGAGTGGGGGTCTGAACCTTTCTGCTGACAACAAAGAGAGTTTGATTAGACCCTTCAATATTGAGGAGTTAGATAAGACGCTTCAGGAGGCAAAATTGAACACTGCTCCTGGTCCAGATGGCTTTAGCATAACTTTTTACATAGCTTTTTGGCCTCAAGTGAGAAATGATTTGTTTGAGATGTTGCTTATGCTTCACAATGAGGAGTTCGATCTCAAGAGACTGAACTTTGGGGTGATTTCTTTGATTCCCAAAAACAATAAGCCCTAAGACATTAGACAATACAGGCCCATCTGTGTGCTGAATGATTGCTTCAAATTTCTCAATTAAGTGGTGAATAACAGACTCTCAAAGGTAGCTAATGATGTGATTTCTCCTACCCAGATAGCCTTCATTCTTGAGGACTGTGTGATAATCCATGAGGTGTTACATGAAATGAGGACTAAACATAGAGAAGGGATTATTTTAAAAATTGGTTTTGAAAAAGCATATGATAGGGTCAAATGGGAGTTCTTGATTGAGGTTATGGAAAGAAAAGGTTTCCCTCCCAAATGGATTAGTTGGATTAAGTCTTGTGTGATAGGGGGGAGGGTCTGCATTAACATTAATGGGGAGAGGACTGAGTTTTTTAGAACCTTTAGAGGCCTCAGGAAAGTGATCCCCTTTCTCCTCTCCTTTTCAATCTGGTCAGTGATGCTTTAGCTGCAATGTTGGATAATGCTAAGAGAAATGGAGTTATTGGTAGCTTGGTTCCTAAGATTGTTCAGGGGGGATTACCCATTTACAATATGCCGATGATACTGTTCTTTTCATTGCTAATGATGTCTCTCAGATTACTGCCACAAAGTTTATCCTTCATTGCTTTGAAGAGATGGCTGGTCTAAAAATTAATTACCACAAGAGTGAGGCTTTCACTGTAGGGTTAGAGGAATCTGATACTATTAGAGCTGCACAAATGCTTAATTGTCCTATAGGTCACTTTCCTATGAAATACTTGGGCTTGCCAATTAGCCCTGAGAAGGTTTTAAATCCTGATTTTGATTTCCTAGGACAAAAACTAGAGAAGAGATTGGGAACTTGGGGAGCTGGTAGTCTTTCTCATGCTGGGAAAGCTGTGCAGATTAATGCTTGTTTGTCCTCTATTCCTTCTTATGCTATGGGGTTCTATCTTCTTCCTGAAGGGGTGCGTTAGAGGTTTGACAAGATAAGAGGGAGGTATTACTGGGCTGGTAACAAATTGAAAGGCAAGTATCACATGGTCAAATGGGAAGACATGGCTTTTCCTAAGGACTTTGGGGGGCTTGGTTTTACTGAAACAAGGAGGATGAATGCAGCTTTGCTAGCCAAGTGGATTATTAAGTTGGAATCCAATAATCAGAGTTTATGCCTTCAGGTGCTGAGGGGAAAGTATATGCAGGAAGGTGGTGTGTTTCAGTGTAAATCTGGGAATGGTTCTCAATTTTAGAAGGGTTTGTTGAATATTAGAAAGTGAGTGCAGCTTGGTGCTGAATGGGTTTTGGGATGTGGGAATCATAACTATTTATGGGAGGATGTCTGGTTACACAATTGTCCCTTGAGAGTTATGTATCCAAATATTTTCAAAATTTGTAATCGGCAGAAGGTGTTGGTTGGTCATTCAGAGAGGTGTGGAGTGTCTCACTTTAAGGAGGTCCTTTGACCCTGTAGAAAGAGTAGAATGGGACAACCTGAAAAATGACATAGACTGTGAATTTGAGTAATGAGCCTGACAAGCTGATTTGGGGCTTAGCCTCTAACAAAAGATTCTCTACCAAATCACTATATAGAGCTTCAACTTTTAGAGGTATTAGAGAGGTGAACTCAAAGTTGTGGGCTGCCCCCTGCCCAATGAAAATCAAGCACTTCCTGTGGCTTGCTCTAAAAGGAAGAATTCAATCTGCAGCGAACCTGAAAAAGAGGAGTTGGGAGGGTTCTGAATTCTGTCAACTTTGTGGGCAAATTGAGACTAGTAATCGTATTCTTTTTAACTGTGACATGGCTAGGATGGTTTGGTGCATTTGTAGAGATGCTTTAGGATGGGGTTCCATCCCTCGAAATTTTGATGAGTTCTTTCTATTATGCCAATGTGACTCTAACCCATCTTCTATGCATCTGTTTATGAGTTTGCTTGCGGCTGTTTCCTGGAATCTTTGGCTAACTAGAAACAATATGGTTTTTAGAGATAAGATCTTGTACTCCCCACTAACTTTGCCCTTTCAAATTATCTCTAATCTTTTGTAGTGGAGGAGGCTCTTCAAACCTAACAATGAGATCAAGCTAGAAGCTATGACAGAAGAAATGAAGAAGGTGATGACAGGTCTACAGCATTCGAGATTAGGTGTGGGTTAGTTGGTTAGCACTAGCTGTTGGTGTGTTGGCTTTAGAGGTTGTTGTCGAGTGTTTGTTCAGCTTTTGGTCTGCTGCTAAGCTCCTTGTTGTGGTTAAGATTGCTAGTCTTGTTTTGCTCTTGTATGGTTCGCTGGCATCCCCAGCTGTTAAAAGACACTGCCGATGTGGCTTTCAAGTAAAAATTAGCGAGGCGCAGAGCCGCCATGCCGAAGAAGTTGCGCACGATGGCCGCACCGGTGTCGGAGCCGATGGAATCCGCGCTGATGAGCTCCAACATCATGGAGCCGAAGCCGATTTCTATTAGGAGTTCGTCGTGACAGAGGCAAGCAATGATAACATCATGGAGTTGAAGCCCATTCCCACCATGTGCTAGCCGTTGGTGAAGAGAGAGGGGAGAGAAGGTAGAGGAAGGTGATATGGCACTTACATGTGGGCCCCATATGTTCTTTTAACTTTTTTTTCCGATGACTAGGATGCCACGTCATCCAAAACAACTATCCATACTGCCAAGGGACCGAACTTGAACGGTTTTGTAAAGTTTTTTTTTTGTGGGGGGGGGGAGGTGAAGATTTATGGTATTGCAGTTTTGGGATGTTAATTAGACTCGACATAAAGATGAGGGATGAAAAGTGGACTTATTCATTTTCAAAAATAGACAAGCTCCTGGGCTTCGCCGCAATATAAACTATTTTCTGGGCTCTCAAGTTTGAACATTGAGCGTCTGATCCACCCCTTCATTATCATTGCATTTACGGATGGCAGTCGGGCACGACGGGCACGGGTAGTTTGCTCGCGGGTATGCCCGTACTACATGACGAGGAAGGAATACTGCCCATGCCCATTACACACGGGCGCCATGTGTCCGCGGGCATGCCCGTTTACCCATCACAGACTCAGAGTTCAACCCTTCAACCACAAATCTTCACAAGCAGAGAGATATTATCACAGTTTAAAGAAAGGGTACAGTTGTACCAAGTTCTACAATACAAGCATTACAAGTTCATCAATCCTAAATGGTGGCATTTATACTAATTTGACTGAGGGCCCACATATCAGTTGGTTTTTACGGGTAAACAGGCGAAGTGGGCATGGGTGACTACCCATGCTCGTGCCCGTATGCCCGTTGGGTACAGGTTTTGACCTAATAAAAAACTCATGGGTACTAAATGGAGAACAAACCCAACTCTATTAGGGTTTTTACCCACAGGTAAACATGCAAACAGGTCAAATTGCCATCCCTAATTGCATTCGCTACAACGTGTAGGGCAATTTGGTAGATACCTGGCTACAAACCTCACCCGAGCAGCCCTTATATATCCAGATGAGTGACAAGTGGTTGAGGAAGGGATCCTACGGTGCGACTGTACGGCTCCAACTACGCGAAGAAACGGATAGCTAGCCGCATGCATGATCTCCACGCGTGGAAGCGTGGCTCGCCTCCGCTTCGCTCGTTACTGGGGATGCGGACTACGCGGCTAGAAGCAGAAGCGACGCATGTCATAACTGGGTCTGTTAATTATATGAGAAGCAGTTAGTTGGTGGCCAGTTTCTGAGAATGTGAAAAAGCTGGGTTTCCCGACGTTTGATTTCTAGTTTATTTTCAATATTGAACAACTACAGTACAGTATTTTTAGAATCTAGACAAAACTGTATTATTTAAGGGAGCTTTTAATTAGGAGAGAAACTATATCAGCTATAAGCTCCCAAATAGACTCATTGATTGCCGCTTTGCTCATGCTTCACCTTCATGCGCCAGATTGCCGCCAAATCATCGACAACCACAGCTACCATGGCAGGGAAATCGAGGGACGCAGTAGCTGCCATGCATGGCAGGAGGAGGCTAGGAGAAGGGCCTAGCCTCTACAGCTTCTATGCCTAGTTCTTTGATTGTCATGTATATTCATCAATTTTATTTGATTTATCGTTCATGATGCGTGCTGTGACGGATGTAGTATAAGCAATACTCATTCCATTCCAAATTGATCAGCATATTTCATAAGTACAAGAAAAGCTAATAACTCTCTCATAATATATTTACTCTAGCAACAAACTCAATGCATGCACCATCCCCACTATTTCCTAGCCAATAGCAAATCAAGATATTGAATGTGGGTTATAAATACTTGTGTGCATAGATGCATGCATCAATGCCCATTTACTCTAATACACAAATAACGAATAGACTTAATGAATGAACATAAATATGCAGATCATTTAGAAATAGCCTAAAAAAACTATATGTAGATCAATTTGGAATGGAGGGAGTATAAGTCTACCTTTACTTAAATAAAGTAATCTATTAGCTACGTTTTATTGAAAAATATTTTTCATTAATATATAATAAATCCATAAAGTCATTGATAGCACACAAGAAAAATTGTTAGTAAAATTTTGGAAACTGATATACTAGATATTTTAAAAAAATCACACATAGTACAACTAGATATAAACCAACTCTATTATTGTGACATAATTTTTTTTAATAATTTTAGTATAGAGTTTATATGTTGAAAGGGTAATCAGAAGAAAATCATAACTAATGTCCAAACTACTTCGTTATTAACCAATACATGTTTACAAGGAGTAAAAAATACTTCAACAATATAATATCATCCAACACATTCATAATAAAAATGAAAACAACATTAAACAAGGTGCCCTTCCTAGTTAACTACATAAGTGCCATATATACTAGACAAAGACGATAAAAGAAGTCATTATTATCAACGGAGGAAGTAAGGAGAAGCTGTGTGCCTTTGAATCTTGGCTCGGAGCAACTCCTTGTTAGCACCAGGAATCTTGTCAATCTTCTCCCCATCCTTGACGAAGAAAAATGTTGGCACTATCCCTTCGATGTCATACCAGTCCGTAACACTCTCCAGCTCATCGCTGTCGACATTGACCTTAATGAAAACTGCACCGGCGAACTCCTTCGCATACTCGGTGTAAGCTGGCGCGATGTAGCGTGAAGCAGGGCACCTGGAAGTAGTGAACTGGATGACTACGAGCTTGTGGGATTGCTTGGCTTGGCTCATGTGGAGGGCGAACTGCTCCATTGTGTGGGGCACAATCACCGTCCCTTCCGCACCGGTGGGCATGTCTTCTTCGATACTTATATCTGTAGTAGTGTATGTTTTGTGTTGGTGTGCAATTATGGTTAAGACATGAGTTAGTACCATGGGATATATATTATACTCCCTCCGTACTCATAAAGGAAGTCATTTTGGACAGCGACATGGTCTCCAAAACACAACTTTAACTTATTTTTTCTATAAAAATATCTATTATTATATACTAAAAGTCCATTAAACTTCCTACAAACGATCATAAACCGCCATGTGCCCCCTACAAACGCTCCTACGCTGCCACGTGGCACTCTAATAAATTAGAAGAATTAAGCAAAGCATCATCTAGCCGTTGGTTTTCATTTAATCTGGTGGACCCACTATTTTTAAATGTTAGATATAGCATAAAAAATATCAATTAGATTTATTATTATCTTTAAAAATCCACACATGCCCCGTACGTGTACGTGCATGTACGTTACATATTTTGTACGTGGGCCCCACTCCCCCTTTTCTTTTTTCTTTTTCCCTAACACATGAGAAAAAACAAAATTCATATTCCAGCCCATATGGTTCGCAGCATGTACTTGCATGTAGGGCCCCACGTCCCCACTTTCTTGTCTTTTTCCTTTTTTTCACTCACATGAGATAAAAACCACGTTAATAATTCCAACCCATAGTTGTACAAATATAAGTTATTTTGAGTTGTATTGTACTATACGCACGTCATCGAAATATTCATAAAATATCTAAATAAATGAATAATATACATTATATAATCTATCTATTATATATTAAAAGTCCATTAAACTTTTTACAAACGCTCTCAAACCGTCACGTGGCGCTATGATAAATTAGAGAAAATCATAAAAATTCTAAGAAAAAAGAAAAACATCTACCCCTTGATTTTTCACTTAAATTGGTGGGTCCTATATTACACACCGTTAGATGAAATTGATCTTAAAACAAACCAAATACTATAGGGTTCCACCTCTCCTCCTTCTCCCGCACATGTGTGGGTATACGTACGTACCATAGTACTTATCCTTTCTTCCCTTCTTTTTTTCCTTTTTTCTTATTTTCCCCATTTATATAGTAGATATATATATATATTTAAATAATCATAATTTTAGAAACAAAGAATCTACCATCATACAACTCACAGACAACTCACAGGTAACTAAATTAGCTCTATATATTTTCTACATAAACATGTGTACTCATTATTTTGTACTATTATTTTCAAATAATGCACTATTTTAAAATAAAGTTTACACAATTATATTATGTACCTATCAAATAAACAATTTTAGATCTGTATTAACTGATTTATATGTGCATTTAAACCGACAGACCCATTATTTAAATTATCGGAACTATTTTTTATTATATTGGACTATTATTCTCAAATAATGCACTAAAGTCTACATCATTATATTGTGTACCCATTAAATTAAAAATTTAAAATCTATAATAACTAATGTACACTTATACTAGAACCGGTGGACCCATCATTTAAATCATCTGATATATTATTTGCTAATAAATAAAGCGTCCGAAGTTCTCTTTTTGGCCCGCTGCACCATACACGTCTGCACCTTTGCCTTTTGCACGCGTGACAAAGTGTCGTGTCTGAGGCATCTAAGGTGATCACGGCTGCCGCAGCACTTCCGTTTTGCCACATATAAAATCATATATGGAGACGATTAATTTATTAATAACATGAAAAGAAAATTAGAGGTGTGATGCAGCGAGAGCAGAATTAAGCAATATGGGTTGTGTTTTTTCTAACACTTAGCTCTATTTAAGTTGAAATCGAGAGTTAATTACAGAATAATTATAATGTATTGTGTTATGTCGTATTTGGATTTTGTTCTATTTGTAGCTCTATGTAAGTTGGAATCGAGAGTTAATTACAGAATAATTATAATGTATTGTGTTACGTCATATTTGGATTTTGTACTATTTGTTTATATAGGTAAAAGAAATCATTATGTTATAAATATGAGCACAATATTAACGAATATCAATAGAACTCTTACAAAGAGAAGGGTGCTATAAGACCCTCTTTTTTTCCCTGATTCTATAGTTGGATTTTCGTTTGCACGCTTTCTAAGTTTCTAAATGGTGTCATTTTTAAACAACATTTTAACTTTCTAGAAGTCAATTCATTCATTTATACCCTCAAATAGCTATCACATAAATCAGATAATTGATCAATTTCAGCTGTCCTAAACCCTAAGTAGTATATATTTTTTTCATGCGAGTCATGGTGATCATTAAATTAGGGATCAACGGATAATCAAAGTCGTAAGATGAATATGTACGAACTACTATCAACAACTGTAAATTGGTGTCAAAATTAATTGCTACTAATTAGACATCTAATGGCTTGCTAGCCACATAATTAATTTTATATTAAGCGGTTAATATTCTAATTACATGTGTTAAGTCCTTTAAAATTTCTTAAAATACTCTCAAGCTATCACGTGGTGCTCTAATAAATTAGAGGAAATATTAGAAATTCTAAGGAAAAAAAAGCAAAGTATCCATTACTTGATTTTCGGTTAAATCGGTAAGCCCAATATTATAAACGATCTTAGAGCAAACTAAATACTACAAGGTCCCACCTCTCATCCCCTGGCATAGGTACGCACCTACGTACGTGGGTACGTATGCTTTCCGTCCCTTTTTCATTTTTCCCTTTCTTTTTTTTTCCATGCATACACTTCCCTCCCTTTCCTACTATATCGTGCGCCTTCATGAGACAATTTATCACAAGAATTTTGAGTATCTTGCTCTCGCATTTTTCATTTGTGGCCATACAACACGGTATGTATATGAATGGCCTGTATGATATTTAACTAGCAATAGTTTATTATTTACTCGAGAAAAAAATAATTCAAAAGTCGTAAGTACTTAATCCATCTCCTACTCAAAGTTTGTGAATGGTTTTTTAAGATACATTAAGAAAAATAGAACCCTTAAATTATCATAAAATGACATTATCCGAACTTTAGTTTGCCCTTAATCTATAAGACAAAATTTTTGAACAACAATAATCTTACCTTTCAATAATATAAGTGCCCGCGTATGCGCGCGGGCCACCTTCCTAGTTTATTGAAAAGTGATATATGTATACTTTTATGAAAGTATTTTTCAAGACAAATCTATTGATATAATTTTTATATTATCAAACTCAACAACTTGAGAGTTATTTATGATTTATATTCCCAAAGTTTGACTTAAACATTGTCCTAAACGACTTTCTTTACGAGTACGGAGAGAGTACACGTTTGCGCTAAAACGCACCCAAGATGCGCAATAACTAAAACGCGCACCTCACATAGTAAATTCTTTACTGAAAGTTATGTTGTCCACAAACAGCTCGTAAATATTTTACTAATAGGCTCAGTACGGGTATTTGGCGATGATTGATATCTCAGTAAACCAATTACTAGCACTGGGTGTATTTTAACAAATGTCTTGACTTGTGTAATATATAAAGGATACTATAGTGCATACACCTTTCGTTCTTTGATCCAAGTGTTAGGGCCAACATTTTACGGTTCTTAAAGAGGTAAGACTAAGAACCACACCTTCTAGGTACCCGAGAAAATATAGGACCTCCCATTTACTCCTTAAGTACCCTAAAAGAGATATTAAGATGAACTGTAAAATGACAATAAATAAAATTACCTCTACTCTGAAGACGTGAAGAGGATTCCGGTAGCATACAAAACCTGATTCAGGATCACAACAATACCATTTAACTTCCATTAAAATTGGTTTCAAACAATCATCAAGTCAGGTTGAAGATGCATAGAAGGTAAAGATAGAAGCCACGGCAGAGAAAGAAAGAAGCTCAATAATCCTTGTAAGTTGTAACCTGGGAATAGAATGAAAAATCCATACCCGTTATCATCTTCTTGTGCCAAATCTTCATCCAAGTCTCTCCCTTCAGCACCAAAGATCCAATCCACCCATTGTATATCAACCATAAGAGTGCTCGGCGTCGGATGCTTGCGAATTGCAGTCCTCAAGGCAGACTCCACTTCAGTTTTGTTTGATTCATCATCATCAGTGCCCCCAATTCTTGCAGAGATCTCTGCAAGGGCGACCAAGTGTTCAAACCCTGTCTCCTTAGAGTCATACTGCTTGAACTCGTTGGCATTGAACCTTAGATTTAACCTTTGCACACTCGGCATTGCTCCTTCCACAAAAGTCATGCATGGTGCTGTACAGACAAACATGAAGTACTTGAGAGACCCGAACCCCTCATTCGCCGCGACGATTCTTTGTGCAGGCGCTGTTCGAACAAGCAGCGAAAGAGCAGTGAGAGATCCCAGTCCTTTGAGAGTGTCAAGGTCATCCTGGGAAATTTGCATGACTGCAATGTTTAAAATGCGGAGATTGTTGAGCTTTCCAGTCCATTTGGGGATGCTGTTGAAGATGTACCTGTGACAGTGAGGGAGCAGATCAAGTAGTACAAGACGAAGGTGCAACAAACACTGTGTATGAACAATATCCAATAGGACAGCAGTTGCTCTTGCATCTGCTTCCAGTGTCTGCAAGTGTTGTAGTCCTTGGATCTTCTCTGGAAGTTTAACTGTGATATTACCTGTTATCTTCAGATATCTCAGTTGTATCAGTTCAGAAATGCTTGTGAGGTCATAGCTTGTTTTCTCTTGATCAGCCCAAAAACAAAGAATCAGAACTCGAAGAAGCCTATAATCTGCAATGGAAGGCATACACTTGACTTGTCCGAAAAATGCCATCGATCGAACTTGTGAGAGTCTCAAACCTGCTAGTGGTGTTGTATCATGTGCATTGCTAAAGTGAAGAGAGAGTCGGCGAACCTTGTCAGCATGTCTTACTGTCGTCTGAGAATGATCCAATGTAATGCTGAAATTCTCCTCTATTGACTTACACCTGATGAAATTTAATACCATGTGGTGCACTACACATGACAATACCTCATTTTTGCAGTTAACATCTACTGGTTGGACCAGGCCCCTACCAACAAGTTCATCAAAATAGTTCCCTGCAACTTCTTCCATGACTTTATTTTCTATGGAATTGATGAAACCTTCAGCCATCCATTGCCTCACCAAGTTGGCCTTCCTAATTATGTAGTCCTCTTTGTAGATGCTAAGGTATAACAGACATGCTTTCAAACAATGAGGAAGATTATTGTAAATAAGGTTGAGTACTTGCCTCATCCCCTGCAAAGTAGGATTTTTCTTCAAATTGGAAGTAGTCAATGATTTTTGTATGTGATTCCATTGCTGAATTCCATCTAACAGCTGGCTTTTAAAATGTCTGGCTGTTATAATTATTGCTAGTGGCAAGCCACCACATTTTTTTATTATGTCATGAGAAACTTCAGTAAGATATCCAGGAAATTCATTTCCTTGGCCAACAACTCCACTGAAAAACAATTGACTTGAGACATCATCACCCAGTGGATCAATCTTAATAATGTGCTCTGAGTTATATCCACAGCATGCCAAAGCTACAGGTTCAATTTCTGTTGTTATTAGTATTCTACTGCAACTATTATTATCAGGCAAACCACGGCTAACAATATCCCACATTGATGAAGCCCATAAATCTTCAATTATGATGAAGTACCTGCAGAACATTTAGTACTTCGTAAACATTAAACTTCTAATGTACGAAAAAAAAATCATATTTAAAAAGCTATACGTGGGATAGCATGCTGAATTTAAAAAGTTGAGTGCAATTTCATTTTATCAGCTTTGCAAACATGGTGAAGACATGTTCATCTTGCAAATTTCAGAAATTAAATTTAACCACATATCTAAGGCATGGAAAAAGACACGTACTCCTAAGCAAATACTCTCTCTCGTTTTTAATGTTTGATGTCAAACTTTTGGACATATATATGTTCGATCATCCATCTTATTAAAAATATAATTATCATTTATTTTTTAAATTTATTTTATCATTAAAAGTAATTTAAGCATGAATTATATTTTTCATATTTATAAAAAAATAGAATAAAACAAATGGCCAAACATATATAAAAAATCAGCATTGTCAGACATTAAAAAACAAGAGGCAGCAGTTAAATTGCACTATTTTTATCACTGTTTCATTTTAGTTATATTTTCAATTTTGTTTATGTACAAATACGATTGAGTTTAGTCTAATTTTTTTTGACCGAACAGGGGAGGCCCTTACGACTATTTTTTATTAAGTAAAAAAGAGTTCTTGTAACAACTGAGAAAATGAAAAGAAAATAAATTACAACTTACTACTATAAGTTAACATGTCATTGTGGTAGTTTAGTCTAAAAAATATAACAAGGGTATGAAATATGTACTTTCATTTACATTTAGTAATTAAAAATACAAACAACTTTGTAGTTGTTGTACTAGTAGTAGAAATAATGTACTAGTAGTTTAGGCGTCTAAAAAAAATATAACAAGGGTATGAAACATGTACTTTCATTTACATTTAATAATTAAAAATACAAACAACATTGTAGTTCTTCTACTAGTAGTAGAAATAATGTAAACACTTTACCTTTATTTTTTCATGCAATAGACCATATCTATTTATATTAACAACTCAATTGTTATTTAGTAGAATGAGGTGGGTATAATAATTGTTTAGGTTACCAGTATAATTCATGGCTCGAATCGTATCTACTCTATACTAATAAAGGGCACTATAAAAGTAATTTAAAATATTATTGGCATTGTCGAGTAAATTAAATTCATATGTATAGTTACTAACTTAATTACTATATGAAGGATAAAAAAGGGAAAACTTGAGAAAATCATACTTAAAAGTTTGTAAATTCATGAAAAAAGTACTAGACATAGATGTAGACATGAATTACTTTTTATCTTGCAAATGCGTCCGGATAGTTTCAAGGAGTCGATCAACCTCCCAAACATCCGAATACTGATGCTGATGTTGTGGCCGCAGCTGTGACAGCATGTCGGTGAGGATCTTCGTCATGTCAGGCTTCCGGGGCGTCCGCACGAAAGCCCGGCAGTCGAACGGCGCATCCAACCGCCGGCCATGCAGACGATAGAATTCTGTGGCCAGCGTCGTCTTGCCAACACCTCCGGATCCAACAACGGAAGCCACCTTGAGCTTCGGCTCGCCGTCGGCCAGCCACCGGACGAGCTTTTGCATCGAAATATCCCTACCAACGAGCTGGCCGTGCACAGCAGCGTCGTCCATCCCGAACGTCAGCGACAGAAACCGGCGGCGTTCGTTGCCGGCGGAGTCCTCGCGATCGTCGTCGTCGTCTTCTTCTCTCGGCCTCGAGCTCGAGGTGCGCCTGCCAAGATCGTAGCTCTCGTGGCGGCGAATGGCCTCCTTCACGCGGGCCCTGAACAGGGTGACCTCGTCGGCGATCCACCGCCGCCGGTTAAGCTCCCCTCGAAGCCGGGCGATCATGCTGCTGATCATCTTCTTGGGACCAGCAGTGCTACTGCCATCGCCGCCGCCGCGGTGGTGGAGGAGCTGGGTCGTTAGCTCGTCGAGGAAGTCGTCGACGTCATAGGAGAGCTCGCGAACCTCCTTCGCCCAGCACGCCACCGTCGAGTCAGGCGGTGGCACGGTGTCTGACGGCGGCTCCACGAGGAGATAGTCATCTAGCAGGTGTCGGAGATCACCTCTGAGGAGGAGGATCTTCTTCCTCTCCCCCTTCCGCAGCGACGACGGTTGCTCAGGCGGCGGCGGCGGCGGCTGCAGCAGCAGCGAGTCGAGCTTGCTCGTCAGGGACCGCATGATGACACCCTGCGATGCACTGACCGCCGGCGCCATGGATGGAGACCTCTGCAACTCGCCGGCGCTGAAGATCAGGTCAGAGCTAGTGATCGAGATTATGCCTCGTTAGTTGCTGATTTGACAGCATGGATCGCCCAAGAGTACAAGAAATTAACTCTTGAAACTTACTCCTATCTAGTAAGAAATCATGCAGAGAGGCTGCAAATGTAGCTCGGCCATAGCCTTCAAAGGTTGATGTGGAAAGAAGTAGGCAATCCCTCGTCTCTTTCGTCATAGGAAGATACTCCATCCAAATCCAAATGTATTAAGCATATTTCATTGTGTTGATTTGTTTTTCCAAATGAGATGAGCGTATTCATATAGTCTCCATGCATCCGAGCCTTAAATGAAGAGAGTCTCTTTTCGTTTTACCGTGTATGATTAAATTGTTGACCGAAACTTGAGCAGCCATGCATTCTCCAACCCTTTTGCATGCATATGAAAAAGTTTGTTACATGGGAGTACAAATCGAATGAGTTCATTTTTTCTTGGTCTCGATGATAAAATAAATATGCTTAAGACCTTTGCTTGGACCGAGTAGCTAATTAATGGAATGACTTTTCCTACATTGGAACTATGACGACTTGGTTCTCGCTTGAGAGTAACGTTGTACGATGGTACTCCCTCCATTCCAAAATACTTTCTCCATCTACTTTTGATAGTCATATTTTCAAATCTGAAAATTTTATTTTTATAGGCATATTTCAATCCAACAACATATCATCTTAATGACTTTCTCGGATTTAATGCGTGACTCTCCATTCTTTCATACATGATTGGCTACATGGGCATCGAGAAATGTAAATATTAATGAATCGTTTGTTTACGAGGAATAACTAGTAGCATGTTTAAATGGATGATAAGTAAGATTACTTATCCTTGGTCTGTGTGCCAAGATGAAATATAACTATCAAAAGTAGATAGAGGGAGTATAAGCCACAACCACCCTTAATCCAAAGACCAAGAAATAATTATTAACTTGTAGTTTGGATCATCCTAACAAATTCTAATGCATATATCCAATAGGATTAGATAACATAAGAGTGGAGGAATTAGAAAAGCAATAATTTAATACAGAAGATGTCATAGTTAATTGCATGCTTGCATGCATGTCTTATATTATGGAACATCTAAGAAAAGTAGTTGTGTCTTATATTATGGAATGGAGGGAGTATTTTTTATAGTCATATTTTCAAATCTGAAAAATTTATTTTTGATAGGCATATTTCAATCCAACAACCTATCATCTTAATAACTTTCTCGGATTTAATGTGTGACTCTCCATTCTTCCACACATGATTGGCTACATGGGCATTGAGAAATGCAAATATTAATGAATCATTTGTTCACGGGGAATGATTAGTAGCATGTTTAAATGGATGATAAGTAGAATTACTTATCCTTAGTCTATGTGCCAAGATGAAATATGACTATCAAAAGTAGATAATTAGATGTTAGGTTAGGCCAAACTCCAAAGAGGATAAAGTTGGAAGAAAATTCTACAGAGAAGAGCCCATTGGGGATTAAAAAAAAAGCATAACTAAGGGCATTTGCCCTGGAAGCAACTCTTGATTGTAGCCTTTGGGATAAAAACATGCCACTGAGTTGAGAGTACTAATCCTACAGTACTTATCTTCATAGTAGTAGCTTTGGGATAGCAACACTTCCATTAATGCTCTCTCCTTGTTCCCATGATCACCGATGGTGCTGTCTCCCTCGTCATCACCGGCCTATGTTGTTAATTCTTGGCTACTACTACCTCTCGAGTAGATGGCTACCACATCTACTCAAGAGGTAGTGGCAACCAGGATCAAGGCGCTAACTACCACATTGAATCCAGACACAAACTCACAGTTTGACCATTTTGTAGCTGTGATAGAGGTAGTCTTCCTTGTTACGATGTCTCAATAGCAATAGAGTTACGTCCCGGGAACAATGTCTTCCTTACAGTAACGGCATCAACATTTTCCATCCCCGACACTTGAGGTGCCACTATCTCTTTCTCTGTATGGACCACACCCTCTCTTCATGCGGAATTGGCGACTTGCAAAATGTCCTCCAAATCCAAAGCTACACGAGATACCCATTCCCCTATGGTGGGATCCAAGCCTACACGACAATGTATTATTGTGAGTTCTCTAAAGGAGATGGGGGTTTGTGTGCCATGGGAGAGGGGAAGGGGACGGGTTAGCTTTGACAGGTGGGCCTGGCGACTTTTTAATATTTCCTGTACTTAGTGTTTTGGCCATATTGATTCCATGCAGGCTGCATGCTGTCTATGATTTCTACATAGCATGTGAGATAAGTGCTTACTCATTCCTATTTCTTGTCCCGTGTTTTATAAACCTTTCGAAATTGTTACAATAACCCCCACCAGCCTTATCCACGCGGTATGGGTATAACATAAAGTCAAGAAAAATTTTCTCTTTTTTTAAAAAAACTATAGCACTGGCTACCAAAACTCAGCCAACTTTATGAATTTTCTTTCTATTCTTTCAAAATTCTATATTTGAAATTTATATTCTCAAAAGAAAGATAAAACACAAAAAAATTGCTGAAAGAAGTGAAAATTCAAAAGTGGTATTTCGCAACCTAGCTATGTGCTGACAAGTTAGCAATCATTCTTTCATCGCTTTAGCAAAGACGTTCATCCATTGGCCTGTAATGTGACGATAAGATATATAGTAGCTAGTGGATGCTAACAAGGAAAGTAGCAATATGCGGATACCCTTGATAAAACTGGTATAACAGAATACCACAAAGGTTGATGTAACCTGCGAACCTGCTTTTAATTGCAGGCAATGAGTCAGTCAAGCACTATGAAAGGTCTTCTTTAAAAAAACCACTATATGGAAGGATGCCTGTGAAGATTATGGATACATGATACCCACATGATCTATATGTATCCAGCTGCTAATAGAAGGTGTGCTATATTTGTACATAACTTGGTTGCTAGGGTTTCCTTGCTGGTTAAGGCAGGACCGTACACTTCGATTGGGTTTATCTCTTGTAATACTAAAGGGAACTTAGGCCGAATCCGACTGGGTTTCATACTTGTAACCTCTGCCCCCAACCTATATAAGGAGAGCCAGTAACACCCTCAAAGGACAACATACAACAAGTCACCACAACAAGATCGTCAGATCAATACAACACCCGACGGATTCAATCCCTAAAAAGAGTAGGGTATTACTTCTCATTAAGAGGATATGAACCTGTCTAAACCTTTGACTCCACATCCATCCACTTTTGGACTTCGTACCACTATGCCGGATCAGGTCATTTCTGACAGGCCTAAACCCTCACCTCTGACGGGTTCAACCTTGGTCAAAAATGAGTGGTCACTGATGACGTTGAGTCACCTGTGACGGGTAAAGGCCCGTTAGAGGTAAGAGTCACCTCTAACGGCCCCCAACTAAAACCCATCACAGATGAGGGTCACCTCTGACTGATCCCAACAAAAACCTGTCATATATGAGAGTCACCTCTGATGGGTATATATTTTAACATGTCACTGACCATAATTATGATCCATCACTGGTGTGAAAAATGGGAAAAAAATAACACCGTCCTCCTAGGTTACCATCACATTCATTTGGATGGTCATAGATCGCATCTGGCATTCACAAATAAAATAAATCATCAAAATTCCTCTTGTTCCCATGGCATTCATCCCAACAAAACCACATGAATGTCAATCACCAGAATCACCACATGAATCGGAATCATCGATCATAGTAGCAAGAATGTGAACAACATGAACAACACAAGACAAAGTATTTGGGTGAAAGAGGACTGGCAGGCAATGGATCTGAACGCCTCCACCTGCCATCATGTTCGTTGTGCTTGTCCCTGAGACGGTGCAGATTGGAGCTTGGGCGCGGAGGAGACAACAAAACAACGGGCGACACATGTGGATGGAGGTGGCGGCGACCCGAGCTCGATGGTAAAGGAGACGAAGAGACGGCAGTCAGTGCATGTGGATGGAGGCGACGGCGACTTGACCCCCACGTCTCCCATTCACCTGCCTCCCCATCTCTGCCTCCGCCCTGAGCCGCCGCATCCACGCCCACACCCCCGGATGCCTCCCCATTTCCAGCCCCCTCTGCCCGAGCCGAGCCGCCGCCTCCCCATCTCAGACCTGCGTTGCCGTGGTCGTTGCCTCTACCTCCACGCCGTCGCCTCCGCCTGCCTCCCCATCTTCGGCCCCCTCTACCTGCCGCCTCCCCGTCTCAGATCCGCGTTATCGCCGTCCCCACCTCCACCTCCACGCACTGCCTCCGCCTGCCTCCCCATCTCCTTCCCTCTTCGCCTTGAGCCGAGCCGTTGTTCCCCGTCTCAGATATGCTCCGCCGCCGCCTCCACCCGCACGTCGTCGCGTCCCGCCTACCTTCCCATCTCCAGCCTCTTTCACCTGAGCCACCGCCTGCCCATCTCAGATGTGCGCTGCTGCCGCCTCCACCCCCACGCCATATCCTCCGCTTACCTCCCCATCTCCCTCTCCACCTCCCTATTGTTGCAGCCTCAGCCCCAACTCCCGCTCACCCGTTGGCGCTGCCTCCATCCCCGCTGACTCACTGGCGTCACCTCCGCCTCCACCAACGCGCACCCGCCGGTGAGAGGGAAGGGAGAGAGGGGAGTTCAAGAGAGGGGATGGTTTGACTGGGAAAGAAAGATTGAGAGAGAGGGGGGGCAAAAAAATCTGGCAGGTGTCCTCTACTCCTTTGACAGGGTGAAAGTTAAACATAAAAGATGATTTTCAATTTACCATTGACGGCCTATATTCTTGCACCCGTTAGGGGTAAGTTGTCACATGTGAGGGCAGTCATTTGCACTCGACAGAGATCGTCTCTGTGAAGTGCAAATGACAGCCCATCACAGGTGACAAATTACCTGTGACGGGCCTCGGCCTATGGTCTCGTCTATTGTGGCCTCTAGTTAAAGCCATCACAAGTGAGGCCTTATGTGATGAGGCACTCTGGCCCGTCACAGATGAGCCATCACAGATGGAAAAATCTGGTATACCCTATTCAATTATTGCCGATAGAACATGGACAGTGCTTGAATGAAAAATAAAAATAAGAAAAGAAGAGAGATTCTGTTATCAGTACACCACTTTGTCGTACCAACTTTGTTTTGGAGTGGCAAACAAAGCAAAAGTTCGCTTTAAAAAAACAAAGCAAAAGTTGGTGCAGAATATATGCCTTTGTTTTCTTCTGAAATTATTCTGATGATTTATTCCTGATGGGGAACCCACCTAAAAATTATCCGTGCTCTGTGGATTTTTCAACCTCACAGAATGTCGCCAATCTGATTGCGAGTATATATAGTTTCAAAACTTGCGTACTAGCTAGATAAATTTACCTATTCTAGAATGCTCTCTTTTATACTTCTGTTTAATCTTGGATGATCTTTGGATTGACTTGCTTTAACCCACATTCAGGTCTCACTATATAATATGAAACCGACCATGTATCACCGATTCTATCCTTTTAATTTTATGAGCGATGACGATGCTGATGATTTATGTCTTATATAGTTAGGAAGTATAAATTTTGTAAGTATAACTTATAGCGCCATCTATTTATCAATTTACCAATTTTTTTCTTATTTATCAATCACTGTTTAAACAGTAGATCAATATCCAACCATTCACATTTATATATGTTTTCTTGTGGTGAAGCTTCTAACCTACTCTAGTGCAAATTCTTACTAGCATGAAACATAAAATATGACTTACGTAAACATAATAATGCATCTGGATTAACCCTGAAAATAAAAACAAAGTAAAGTAAAACTTGCATTTCATTTGTGTTGAAGTTGCAGTAATTTTATTTTGTGCATGTTTGGGCCAAGCAGGCTTGTGCAAGTTTAGGCGATTTATTGTCCAGGTGTAGGTGACTGACAGATAAGAAAAGATCAAGCGAATGATAAATAACTAAACGGATAATTTCTTCATTCAATACGTAAATGTTGAATTGTCATCATTTTTTAGTGTCTCGTGTATTATCGTGTGGGAAGAAAGCTGGCCTGAAAGTAAAAAGAGCCCTACTCATCTTGCATAATAGTGCATACATAGCACCATTTCGAAGTAGGGTACGTACATCAAGGCAAGGAAGATATTGTATATCATTTTTTTAAAAAAAAGGTACTTAATTAAAGATGGATTTTTTAATTCCGTTTGAATTTTTATTTCTATTTTTTAAAAGTATGAGATCACACCACAGGTACAATCAAAAGTCAAAACCATGCATGTATATCTTTAGCTGTACTGAAATGCCAGAAATTCGGTGATTTTTTTTCAGAACATATGCATTGTTCTAAAACTTCCCAAAATAATATTCTGCCCTGATTTTAGAAACACCTCCCAAGTCACACAACAACACTAGCTAGTGTGTGGCATCTGAAGACTGAAAATAGTTTTTGTTTTGCACTAGAACCAGAGATAATGCTGCTTTATTTTCGTCCTTATTGGCTGAGGCCAGCGAGTGTCTGTTGAAAATCTACTATTTGCTAGTGTGAAGAAAACAATTCGGGTTCACCAAGATTTCAGGAGAAAAAATGATTTGAGGTAGTCCCTTTTGTCTTTGCCAATGATGGCACGGAAATTTATTAAATCAGCCGTAAAATCCATGCGAATAGAACATATATACACGTGGTGCTAAGTTTAATTATGGAACCTCCATAGTCATATCATACTCTCCCCCCATTCTAAAATAATCATCATATTACATAGGTACATCAAAACTTAAAAAAAACTAATAATTTTCTCATACTATATTTACTCCAGCAATAAACCCGATGCATACACCATCCCTATTATTTTTTAGCCAATAACAAATCATGATATTGCATCTTAGTTATAAATACTGGTGTGTATGGATGGATGCATCAATATCCATTTACTCCAATGCATAAATAACGAATAGATTTAACGAATAAACACAAATATGATGATTATTTAGTAATAACCTCAAAAAAGTTATATAATAAGTTATATAATGATCATTTTAAAACGGGGGAGTATACAGCAGTTCACAAAGGGAACCACTTGTGTGTGTGTGGTATATGAGTGTAGGGTGTGTTGGTGTACTCAATTACGCTCTAATCCCTACCCCGCAGAGGGTGCCAAATTTAAAAGAAAACGTCATAGCTAAAAAGCCAATACCCCTTCAGCCACAAATTGGTTCCATGAATATAACACTACTGGAAACAGATTTTTGCAAACGGGTAAAATAGATTTGTCTAAGTGGCCATCCATCCCGCTTGCACTTAAAAACCTGCGAAAAATACATGACTTTTACAGGCGGCGATCAACCCCACCTACAAGAAATCATTTTCACATATGACATCTCAATTTTCATAGGCGCAACAACCACCCGCCTACGAAAATATTCTTCGCGAACAACAAAAAAAAAAACAATCCGCCCACCACCCCCATCTGCCGCCACCGTCGCTTGCTGTGGCCGACACCACCACCATCGCCCCTCTGCTGGATCTAGGAGGGAGGGAGGAGGGGAGCCGCACCGCCGCCTCCGGTTAGATTTGGGAGGGAGGGAGGGAGGGAGGGGGGAAGAGAGACAGGAGGGGTCGTGCTGCCTCTTCCGCTGCCGGCGCCCTCCTCCTCCACTTGCTGAGGCCGCCGCCACCGTCCTCCCCCTTCGGCCGAATCTAGGAGGGAGGGAGGGGAGGGGAGGGGACGCGCCGCCTCCGCCACTGCCAGCACCCTCCTCCCTTTGCCGGATCTAGGAGGGAGGGAGGGAGGGGAGGGGTCGGGCCGTCTGCGCCTCTGCTGGCTCCCACCCCCCTCCGCTGGATCTGGGAGGAGGGGAGGGGTCGCGCCGCCTCCTCTACTACTGTCTATGGCTGCCACCCGTGGGGGCCTCCGCCACTGCCAGTGCCCTCGCTCCTCCGTCAGATCTAGGAGGGAGGGAGGGGAGGGGCCACACTGCCTCCTCAGCTACTGTCTGTGGCCGTCACCCGGGAGGAGCCACGCCGGCACCTGCTGGGAGGGAGGAGTGAAGGGGGAGAGAGGGATGGAGAAGGAGGTCTAGGGAGGAGTGAGGCCTTTTTTGCAGCCGGATGTCTTTACATTCCACCTGCGAAAATTAATCTTCACATGCGTGGTCTTAAGATGCTCGCCTACAAAAATAACCCTTATTTTGTAGGCGTACCTTTTAAAACCATGTATGTGAAAATCGATGTTCGCAGACAGGACTAAGTTTTATTCTACCTTTAGCTATTTTTGTAAATGGTGATTTTGTTGTCCGTCTGAAAAATAAAATTATGATGTTGGGAAAAATAGTTTTTCTAGTGGTGTGATTTTGGTTTCACCTGTGTGGTAAATGCATGATTAACATCTTCTAGTCCCACAAGTCAAAAACCCATGCAGTGCACGAGCTAGCTACTCATGAACCATTGATCTCATTTGATCAAGGGTTCAGATCTATTTATACTACCACCCTAGTTAGCGGTAGCAGAAACATGGAGGAGCATTATTTTTTAAAAAAAGGTGCGGAGGTGTCACGCCCAGAAATTCGCTAACTCGAATTTCAAGCAAAATGTGTATTAAAATCCCTGTCCAGGACCAGCTAGAGTACACAAATGACAATTTAATAAACAGATCCACGTATTACAAAAACAATAAAATAAATCTTACAAACGCAACAGAAAAAACAAATAAACTAGACTGAATCTTCACGACCAAAAGCATAGCTTCCTCCATAAACCACAGGCAATCCTCGACGTTCGGAACAAGCTCAATCCTCGAAGAACTCATCATCTAAACCAATCTCTGCCTCTTGGGAGGGGGGATAAAGCAAGACTAAGTACCAATCACCGTACTCAACAAGTCATACCAGCGGGAAGGTATGATGCAAGATATTCTCAAAGGAATGGCTCATTGGATATTTGCAATAAAAGCAGTATTTATAAATCATATTTTAAAAAAGTAAAAGAATATATATATTTAAGTAGTATTAAATCATCACTGTCGAACGCTAAAGCCACGTTGCGACAGGCCTAACCAAACCACCTGAACTACACCAGTTTTACAAGTCATATTATTATAGTAAGACTAATCACGATGAGCTGGTTGACCGCCCAATAACCGCGGGCACAGCTATTAGAATAGTTTTCCACAAGACACGATTCCACATATGTTACCATGCCTCGAAGTACCGCCACGATACTGCAAAGGGGGAAATCATGACAAAACCCTTCATATAACCCTCCCTAACCGAACATACCCACCTCAGGTTTCACCCCCTCCTTGTGCCAAGTCGGGCAGTCCCCTCTCATATCTAGGCCCGAATTGCACCCCGCCTCAACCCTTGCCATGGTATGTCAGCTAGGTTAAGTTATACTCTAGATTTAGCCTGGAGCCGATGCTGGTTATCACCATATAATTAAGAACTAAATTATAATGAATCCCATTGTGAACTAGTTGATCTAAGCATGGCTAAGCATTCCTAAACATATCATCTAGTCAATTATAACCCAAGTTATCAATAGCATAAGATATTCAACAGGCTAAGTATGATAGGCATCCATCCCACACGACATTCTAAAACAGTGCAATTTAGTAGAAAGCAGGGGATTTTATAAAATAGGCTCAGCATGATCAATCTTGTATGTATGACTTGCCTTGCTCTTGTGCTGATGAAACCTCGGCAACCACTTCGAAATAAACTGGATCACCGGAACTGACGGAATCTAAACGACAAACAAAGCATACAAGAAATACAAGCAATAAGGCTACCGGAACAACAAAATAAACCAATTTTAATGGATTCTATTCATTTTAACGAGTTCACTGCAGCTTGAATGGGTTAAAACAGAGCTCAGATTATTTAGTTATGAATTTTACAATATGAGCTGCGTTATTACAAATAACCGAAAAACCTTAATCATTTATTACGTATTATTGCCCAAAGATAAATAGATCAATGGAAATATATCTCTGGTAAGCAAGCCTCATGAATTAGCGACTCCACAAGCCAATACTTTGTGACCCGGGACCATGCAAACGGTCAACCGAACCGGCGAACGGAACCGGCGGCTCAGAACGACTATAAACTAAAGAACGACTCGGAACGACCGAACGAACTAATACTTTGACAACACTACACGCGAACGAATGGTTAGCGGCTTAACGAACGGCTGCGGCAAAGGCGGCAACTAAGCACAGTTAGCGGCAACAACTCGGTACAGCAAACAATAGTCCGGTAGGTATGGGCAGCGAGCAAGCCACAACGACGACATGGGACCGCGGCAGCGGCATGGCTAGGTGGTGGCAGCTCGGCTCGGCTCAGGGGCGGCAGCGACGGCTACAACAACGGCTCGGCGCGCGGCAGGGGCAAGGCGACGGCGGCGCGGTAGGGTGGCTACGGCTCAGCAGCGACTAGGGCAGCGGCGCGTATGGCAGTGGCTACACACGACACGGCGACACACGAAAAAGCTTAACCCTAAAACGAGAAGAAAACCTCACCGGAGAAAGGAACCCGGAGAGGGATGATGGCGGCGGTTCCGGCAGCAACACACGTGATCGACGGTGACGCTAGATGAGAAACAACAGAATAGATTAAATAGATGAATTGATGTTTGCGGCGGAAAACACATCAATAGAGAGGGAGAATGGAGTACCGGCGACGCAACGACGACAACGACGGCAGCTGGAGGAGGCGGCACCGGCGGGCGGCGGCATGGCAGACCAGCGGCGGCGAGGCTAGGGTGGCCGGCGGCTAGGGCTAGGGTTTTGTAATATGAGGGAAATAATAAAAATTGAGGGGTATAAAGACTTATATAGGGGGAAAATAAAATAGGTGGATCCTACTATGACTAGGATTGGGAGGAGGAGGCGGACTCAGCCGGCCGTGAAAGGGAGAGGGGGCGCACTACATAGGGGAGAGGGGGCACGCGGCTCGGCCAGGGGAAAGGCGTGCGGCGGCTTGGGGAGAGGGAAGGGGATAAAATCCAAATAGGAAAGGGACTAAAACGGGAAAGGAAGAAAAAAGAGATGCGGTGCCGTTTAAGGAAAGGAAAGGAAACGGTACCGGAAACGAAATCGGACTTGGCTCGTCATGCAAAACGAAACCACGAACGAAGAGAGGAGTGAATCAGGCATGATTCACGACCAAAGGCGAGGAGAAAAATTATTATTAATTCAAATCTTGATAATTTAAATTAACAACATCAATTCTGTTGCTCTGAATATTCCGCTTTAAGTCCTGTTAATGATTTTGGAGCAAAGAGAATTCGAAAAAAAAATCTCCCTAATATTTCTGATTATTAAATACATTATTAATTAGGGTTTTCTCCTGGTTATCCAAAGTAATTTCTATAGTCAATTTATTGGTGAATTAGAATCTACCGCAAAAGGGGAAACTCTGGGTGTGATAGGAGGGTTATAATCGTCATTTAGTAGTGAAAATACCATTTTTTTTCCTGTTTTTTGGCTCTTTCGATGGAATATGATCGATGTCAGTGTAATGGATGACCACATATTTGATATAGCCGGGAAAAAACATAAATGCCAATGTTACCCTAGTCACTTTATTAGTAAATTTTTGATTTACCCTTAATACTATTAGTAGTATTATACTAACAGTAGAGAGCACCAGAGCATCGCTCATTTCTATATATGAAGTATACTATATGTATTATAATATTCGATCTATATTACTTAGCCATAACAGTAAGTACAAGTTTCAATCAACCTGAGATAAACTTTTAACGATCTATTTGCAGCGTTCGTGTACATAAATAGAAGTCGGCAGTATTGTTTTTACCTCCTGCTACCTTACTTGCATGGTGTATGCATGGTGTAGTGTACATATATATACTCCCTCCGTCCCAAAATATAATAATTTTTTGAGTGGATAGGACACATCTGAATAGACTATCCAGATTAATTCATAGTACTAGGATATGTCACATCCTACTTAAAAAATTATTATATTTTGCGACAGAGGGAGTACATTGTAACTAACATTCTTTTATATATATTTATATATATATATATATATATATATATATATATATATATATATATTCCTCCTAGATTAAAAATGTCTCACTATTGTCAATTATAGACTTGTCTTCTAATAATGTAATTAGGGCATGTTTAGATCCATTTGGAATGGCAAATGGCAAATGGTAAAAGTTTTGGTGGCAAAAGTTTTGACATTGCAAAAGTATTAGTTGGTGTTTAGATGCATGTTAAAGTTTTGCCATTCTAGCACTAAAGTGAGAGAGAGAAAGAGAGAGGGAGTGGTCCCAAAGCACTTTTTGGCACAATTTGCTACTATGGACTAGCAAATGCCAAATGCTAAATTGCCAACTTTTGACACTAGTGTTCAGATCTAAAATGGCAGAAAGTGCTACAAAATGACAAAACTTTTGTCATTTTGGAGGATCTAAACAGGGCCTTAGTTAAACCGGTTTTATGTTTTTACCTTTCAAACAATATGGTAGGTATATATATAGCTCTCGAACAATGGAAAAAATCCTTATTTTTTTTCATAAAGTTGGAATCTTTTTAGTGTAAAAAAAGAAAACAGTGCAATAACTGGGGAAACGAAGGAATACAAACTTCATATATGCTATATAGTACTGCTAGTAAGAAATAGCTTACCAGTTGTAGTACGTTCCACACTTCCAGCGATGGAGCAATCGGCGGTGACCGCCTTCAGCAAGTGCGTCGTGGGGAAGCTCCTGGAGGTGCTCGACACGAGGTACAAGATGCTCAGGGACCTAAGCCACGAAACCGCCTCCATGCAGAACGATCTCCTCCTCCTCGCGGCGTTCATGGACGACCAGCTCCGGCGGTCGTCGTCGTCGCCGGCGGCGGAGAGGCCGACCGCCGTGCTGAGGGCGTACACCAAGCTCATGCGCGAGCTGACGCATGACATGGAGGACTCCATCGAGCGCTTCCTCCACCGCGTCGCGCCGCGCGACGACCACGGCGGCGCCGGCGCGCCCAGCTGGCCCCGCCGCGCCACGCGGTGGGTGGCCACGCTCCGCACCCGCCTCCGGTTCGCCGCCGAGATCCGGCAGCTGAAGAAGCGCCTGGAAGATGAGACCAAACGCCTGAGGAACGCCGTCGAGGCTGCCGCCGCCGCCGGCGGCGGTGGCCATTCCTCTGCCACGCCGGCGCTGGCGGCGGCAGCTCCCCGCGACGGTCACGTGGAGCCGAACCCGGTGGGCATGGAGAAGCCTATCGAGCATCTCGTCCAGCTGCTAGATGAGGCCGGTGCCGGCGGCGGGCCGCAGCAGCTGCGGGTGATCGCCATCGTCGGGTTCCGAGGATCGGGGAAGACCACCCTCGCACGGGCGGTGTACAGTCGGTCCGGCCGCCAGTTCCGCGAGCGCGCATGGGTCGACGCGTCCAGGTGGACGGACGTCGGTGACCTTCTCGCCGGCATAGTCCGGCAGGTGTGCCTCGGAGAATATGATGTTAGCGAATCTCACGAGGAGAATCTTCGAAACCGTCTCAAGAACAACCGGTACGTATGTTCCAAATCGAGAGAATTTACACTAGTATTTACCATCCTTCCAAAATACTCATGCCCTAATACATCTCTCACAAATTTTCATGCAAATTTACCATTTGGGCCTACATGTCAGCCTCATCCATCACGGTCCAACATCCCATTTTTCCAAATGGAGGATGAGGCTGACATATGTGGGCTTGGGCGGCAAATGGGCATGAAAATTTGGGAGAATGACGTACACATGAAAATATTTATGTTATATATTGGGAGGATGGAAAAAATATAAATTCTCCCGATAGAAATCTAGTCATAATACTCACATTTTAATCTAGAAATATAACATAAACATGACATGCGCAATAGAGAATGATTCTAGCATGGTGATAAACATGAATATGCTAATAGAAACAATAGTATCTAAAAACAACAATAACATCTAAAAACATGTTTAATACTAAGATGAGAAGGACATGCCTGAAGAACGCTCCGGATCCAAATGATGAGGCACTGTTATTGTTGCTACCTCGGTTGCCGTTGCCGTTCTCTCCTCCTCCGTTGCCGCCGTTCCCTCCTATGTTGGAGCCATTGCAGGTAGCGGACATGATCGGAGTTGTCGATGTAGAGAAAGAAGAACATGATGTAGAGGATGCAGTGCTAAGAGCAATCGCATGTAAAACGCGCTCCCCACAAACCTGATTACTTACCTACTCGTGCAGGTTTACTCGTGCAGGTTTTTAAGTGGACGAAGTTCCGGAGGCCTGCTTGTTCTCAGTACCTGTGCGCAGGAACTCAGAACCGGGAATTGATAGAAGCTGCGTAGGAACAGAGAAGAGGGGGAATTCTACCATAGGAGGAGAACCAGTGGAAGCTGATCATAAGAGGGGATCTTCTGTCTATCCCAGAGGAGAAGATAACGTTGAACACCCTATAGGAACGCTACGAGATTGATAGTGCATTATTTTCTAGTCCGTTACTAGAGTAACGTCACCAATCATACCCGTCGGTTACTCCATTTCTTATAAAAACAAAAATAATAGAAAGCTAGCTAATCTCGCATGCCACGCCATGCCCACAACCTAGCCCGGCACGCGCGCGCATGTAGGCAGGCCCACCATGATCACCCCTTCAAGCACTTAACAAGTGCTTTTAATTAGCTGGCTATTTAAATCGACGTCCCTCCACATTGGTTTTCAAGGTGGTATTAATCCCTTAGCATTAATTATGTATCCATAAAATTTACTATGATTAAATTGGGTCTAGCCCATTTAATTCTGACAATCTCCACAAAATTTTAGAGTTCATAGGAAATATTGTCATTTCTGCACCTATTTGTTATACCAGTGTTTCGGTGGAGACTGTTAAGTTAAATTTTCACCTAGAAAAGATGTTACATCTGACCACAACCAAACAATGGGCCTATGGGAATTGTCAGTCTTGTACAATCAGTCTTTACTCAATTACTTAATTGATACTAGACTGTTGTTAGCATCTGCTTTGTTTGGAGCGTATAAGTCGTACTATAGGCTTTTGCATAAGTATCTAGAGATCACTCAAATCTCATGGAAACCTTCCACTCAAGTCTGTCAGAGCATGAGCTCCTCGATCGGGGGTCCGTGAGGCCCCCCTTTGCTAGTTTGGCCGGGGCAGCGGGTGAGATTCGAGGATTCGGTGGAAGGTGTTATGCGGAGAAAATCGGACCCCTCAAGGAAGATGAGACAAAATGGGTTTATACAGGTTTGGGCCGCTTGATGATACGAAAAACACACACTGGCCTAGGAGATCTGCTTAGTTCCAGTGCAGGTCTAAATATGATGAGATGCGGGCATGCCAGTCAGTTTGATCCTGCAACTGACAAGATATGGAAATAGTAGATCAAAATAGCCGATCGGCTGACAAACCGATGGAGTAGTTCCAGCTGATAGCCGATAATAGCCGATGCCGATACCAGCCGATAGCGATAGGGTTTAAGCAATCGGCTATTTGTCCAATGTAGATAATGATATAAAGGCAATCGGCTGATGATGATGTAATAAAATAACAACATAATCCAGTATAAACCAATCGGCAAATAATGATATGATAAATAAGTATCGATCTGAAGGTTAAAGCATACATCGGCTGGAGGTCCGATGTCATGAAATCCACAAGATTGGATTAAACAGTGAAACCTTTTTTGTCATCGGCCAAATCCAACTTATATGTATATGCAATCCTTATGAGCCGATGCAACATCCAGATAACTCACCGGCTGAAACCCCGATGAAACCCTTTTTGGCAATCAAGAAGCAGGCTAGAGATTATGGTTCTAAGCACGACTTAGTAGATCAAACTTAACTGATGCAGCACTAAGTATGAAAAGAAACATAATATCTAGACAATCAAGCCGTTGACTGAGTTTTCAGGGTGGTAGATGTCTAAGCTAATCTAATCTAGCAACGTGATTTAGCCGATACCAGCAGAAACCCTAAAACGAGAAGTAGCCGATAGAGCTAAATTGATATGCTAAGACTAGATTAACAGAGACATATGATAAATAGGTAGGCAAATATATCATCCAAACCAGAGCAATCCAAGAGGTCGAATGTACTGATGCAGCCTTGAACGACGCTGACGTAAACGATACAATTGCCTGGGCCAGCGGAACATTGGACTTACCCCTTAGCCGGAGATCG
This sequence comes from Oryza meridionalis, assembly GCA_000338895.3. Classification (NCBI taxonomy): domain Eukaryota; kingdom Viridiplantae; phylum Streptophyta; class Magnoliopsida; order Poales; family Poaceae; genus Oryza; species Oryza meridionalis. The sequence continues at coordinate 10,112,676 of CM002535.2, read as the reverse complement.
AACACCGATGCAGCCCCGCGTCAGGTGCCAAGTCCCGCCGGACGATAAAATAAAGTAGAAAAAGGTAAAAGGTGGCGATGCGCCGAATTGTATTGATCGTAAAGATAAATTACATAGACCCTAGGTGTGCATATTTATACCCATGGGTTGATACAAGTCCTTGTCGGACAAGAAAGCAACTTTCCTAAAAATAAAAAGATAACATAAAGTCCTTACTGGACACTAAACACACTTTCCTAAAGATAAAAGGGAACTAACAAACTATTCCTAATTAATAGATAAACTGCCATGCCGCATCCTTCTTGAACTCGGACTCTTCTGGATAAATTCCCTTTAGTTAATCCGTCTCCATCGAAAACACGGTTACTGGCGATTTGACGACTCCCATTGGCTGATTCCATAACTCTGAAGCCGATACTGACTCTAAGCCGATGATGACTGGACTTACCAAATTTTGTCGTTAACACCGCTGTAAAGTGTAATACCCTACTCCTGTACTTGGCTGATCTTGTGAGAAATTACAAGATCTCCTTGTTGGAGTAGAAGGTGTTGATCATGAGGGGCAGAAGCTGCTCTAGAGTCTAAAATGGCTCATCCCAGAGAAAGGGATTCCTCCTCTCCCTAAGTCGGCCTGGACCTCATTTTATATCTCAAGGGGTTACCACATGGGCCCATCTAGCCTATTCAGGGAGGATAATCACATTAAATGAATGTCTTGTTGCTTACCTTGTAAGTCTCTTACATGCCTTGCTGCGACGCGGAGTCCACCAAATCTTATCCAGCTGACAGAAGGGACACACCCGTCATTCAGTATTTAATGAGTGAGGACTTTTGGGCCCTCACTTGCCCCGGGAAACAGGAACCCTACCATAACCGGGTTAAGCAAGCCGTCTCCGGCTGTATTGAGAGGCTAAGACCTCTCATCATCATGGCTAATGGGACAGGGCAGGACGCATGCCAGCTGACACGCGCGGTAGTGCACCTGGCACTCTGGGTCCCATCAGTCAATCAACCGGTCACAGGCCGGTTGAGTGCACTGCACGCCACATTAAATACGGCGTGGCGCAGCCGCTCAGGTCGCCATAAATGCAGGTAGGTGGGCGCGTGGAGGCAGCCACCTAACCCACTGCACGTGGTGACCCGCGGAGGGGGTCAGGGGAGCCTGACCCCTAGTTACGGGAGGGAGCGGCCGCCCTTTACCTCGAGCCCGATCCCCCCTCGGGGGGGGGCACGTGGCGCCTGGGGCAGCCTCCTCCCTCTAGTCTCAGTCGGGATGGGCCTAACCCCCAAGCGAGGAGGGGGCGGCAGCCGCCCTACCTTGGGCCTGGTCCCCCATCGAGGGAGGGCCACGTGGCGCCTGGGGCAGGCTCCTCCCTCTAGTCTCGGTCGGGATGGGCCCGACCCCCAAGCAAGGAGGGGGCAGACGCCACTCCTCGCCGGGCCCGAGCCTCCTCGGGGAAGTGCCACGTGGGCTTGGGGACGGCCTCCTCCCTCAAAACATGGTACCCCCGGGCCCATATCACCGACATAGTCAGACTTACATAGGTATGTTCCTTCTAAAATGTTATGTGGCTAGGCCAACATGTCTACCTTAAGGAAAGTCACTCGGATAACATTAAGGTATGCACCAACCTGCCATACAGATGTGGAGAAAAGTACATCAAAGAAATGAGCCTCTCCTCCTAGCTACCCAATAGCTTATTTCAAAATCCTAATTCACGGGATCTCTAATCATATACGATAGTTTACTACTATTGTGTAACTCAAGTGGGTCTCAAACCCATCTCACTCGATGTACTGCCTATCACATTTTGTGATAGTCCCTTATTGAACTGATTTGTTAGATTTTTAGCAATCTGGACATATGGCTGCGTTCGAATCTCCAACAAAAGTTTGATGAAAATTTTGATATTCGTAAGACGCTTTTCAAACTATCAAGCAGTGTGTTTCATGCGAAAACATTCTATGTGGAAGTTGCTCTAAAATATCAGATAAATCTATTTTTCAAGTTTGTAATAATTAAAACTTACTTAATCGTACATTAATACCACGTTGCTTTGCATAGTTTAATTAAAACTTAGTTAAACGGTACCTTCGTTTACATGAGTTTCAAACACATAGTCTAATTCTATCACTCCGAATTTTTTTTTTAGCATTCTCATAGACTTCAATCTTCTTTTTACATATCTGGATGACTTTATGTTATCCTTCAAAATGCTCACCTTAATAATCATCATTTGATTATCACCGTTCATAAGGATAGCTGCCACTGGTTTTTCAACCACGGTAAATCCATCGGAGCCCATGAAGTAATCGATTTCAATAGTGGCAGTACTACGTCGAATTATTTTGATTTAATGACTGGCCCTCAATCGTTCGCAAGTTGTTATACGTTGCACACGTATATACCGTGAGCGCAGCTTATCCTTTTTTTTGTTTAACCATATTTTAATTTTCTCTCTTTAATTAGGTATCTAATTGTTCTTGACGACATCAGCATGGAGCAGTGGAATGCCATAGAATCGATATTTGAGAACAATGGTAGAGGCAGCAGGGTAATCGTGACGACGGCCATCCTCTCGGTCGCCAACAGTTGCACGGCCTACAAGTCCGGAGCCAACGGCGGATGCTGCATCCGTCGCCATGGCTGCGTCTACAAGATGCAGACTCTCGGAGAAGCACACGCCAAGGAGCTCGCCCTCGGCGGCGGCGATCAGCTGCCGCCGGAGCTGGAGCACGGCTCGGCGACGCTCATGGCGAAGTGCGACGGCCTCCCGCTCGCCCTCGTCAGCGTCGCCAACCACCTGCGGTGCCTGGCCAATCTCACGGGGCGGCACTGCGCCGACCTGTGCCACCTCCTCGGCTCCCTCCTGCTCGACGAGCGCAACGTCCCGAGGCTCGCCGGGACGGCCGCCGCCGCCGACAGCTTCGCGAGGCTCCGCCGGGTTCTGATGGACAGCTACGCGGGCCTCCCTGACTACGCCGCCAGGACCTGCCTGCTGTACCTGGCCGTCTTCCCCAACGACGGCCGCCGCCTCAAGAGGAGCGTGCTCGTCCGGCGGTGGCTGGCCGAAGGGTACGCGCGCGGCGGTGAGGACGTGCTTGGCAACAGCACCGACCTGGACGTCGCCGACGGCCACTTCAGGTCGTTCATCGACCAGAACATCATCGTTGCCCACCCTGCCGACGACGACGACGACGACGACCACCGCACGAGGAGGTGCAGGACTCACGGCATCGTGCACGAGTTCGTCCTGCACAAGTCCATCGCCGAGAGCTTCATCTTCTCCTCCCGTGCTCCTCCAAGGCGCAAGAGAGTCCGCCACCTCTCCATCCAAGGCGGCGGCGGGAACACCACGACGGCGGCGCTGAGCACGACGGACCTATCATGCGTCCGCTCGCTGACCGTCTTCGGAGACGGCGGCGACGCCGTCTCCAACCTCCGAAAGTGCAAGCTCCTCAGAGTCCTTGACCTCGAGCAGTGCACCACTGCTCTGAGCAACGATCACCTCGCTGACATCTGCAAGCTCTGGAACCTAAGATACCTAAGCATCGGGATGAGCAGCAATATCACCATGCTCCCAGACAAGATCCGAAGGCTGAAACTCTTGGAGACGATCCATCTCAGCAAGACCAAGGTGACAATGCTGCCACTACAAGTCGTCGGCCTGCCATGCCTAGCTCACCTGGTCGGAAAGTTCAAGCTTCTCCTCCCAGATCAACGTGGGAAGAAGACGGTGGTGATCAGCAACGAGCTCGAGAAGCTCGCGAAGAAGAGCAACCTCCAGACGCTCGCCGGCTTCGTCGCCGACGAGAGCCAGCAAGCGTTTCCGCAGCTGATGAGGCACATGAGGAAGCTGATCAAGGTCAAGATATGGTGCGAGTTCGGAGGAGAAGCCGACGGTGTCTCGACGACGGCGACGGATCACCTCGCCGACGCTATCAGGAGCTACATCGAGGCACCCAAGGTTGAAGAGACCGACGCACGCTCGCTGTCAATCGACATGGAGCAATGCTCGAAGCAGCTGATCAGGTCATGTCATGGAGAGAGCAAGCTCCTGCACTCCCTGAAGCCTCCATGCCGCAGCTACCTCACCTCGCTGAAGCTTCATGGCGACCTGTTCCGGCTGCACGGGCTCATCTCCATGCTCAAGAACCTCTACGAGCTCTGCCTCTCGTCGACGACGACGACCCTGACCAGGGATCTCGTATCAGCCATCGGCGGATTGCCTTTTCTTCTTCGCCTCAAGCTGGTGGCGAATCACGTCGAGCATTTCGCCATAGTAGCCGGGGAGTTCAGAAGCTTGCAACACCTGATCCTCGTGGTGCATCGTCGGAATCCCATCCTGCCAAAGATCGAGGAGGGAGCACTGCCTCAGCTCGTCTCTCTCGAGCTGCTCTGCAAGCATCTGCGCGGCCTCTCCGGGATCCAGATCAGACACCTCCAGCGTCTCAAGGAGGTCGCTCTCGATTCTCGAGTGGACGAGGACACGAGGCGGGAGTGGGAGGCAGAGGCCAGGAGGCATCCGAACAGGCCCAGCATCTTGCTCCTGAAGAACAGGTACAGTACTGTCCTGTCTGACGACAATGACAGATTGGATGATCAGATAGACGGTGAGCTTGCTCGGGACGCTGCTGCTACTGAGAAATCCGCACCTGATGATGCTGCTGGCATCCAAGAGCAGATTGCGGAGGTGGAATCAGAAAGCAGTGCATTTCAATTGGCAAATGCCACTATGAATAATTCAGTCACTGGAAAGGAATCAACAGCTGATGATGCTGATGAAGAAGGATTGGGAAGCACTACTGCAGTGCCCATGGAGCAGATAAATTCTACTGGCTTCATCAATGAGACCGAGGTCTCCAATAGAGGGAAATTCACAATGTCATTTTTGAGGACTGCTGTCCCTACCATGAGGTAATAAACTATAAATTTGGCACATATTATGTGAATTCAACTGCATTTGAGATATTATTTAATTAAGGTCAGAGTTTCAAGATTTGATCAAACTTTTTACATAACACAACTTTTAAAACTAATGACGGAAAAAATGTTCAAACTACTCGTTAAAATTATAATACCATACAAAATATTTCTCAAAACACGCGATTATGCAAGTTTATAAAATATGATTTCCCTCCTAAAAGCTTGGGTTAATTGGATCCATGCCATTATAAATTCTTCTGTTTTGAAATATACCATTAATATTCGCCTATTTGAAGTCATGCCATTATAACTTTATTGGTATTTGAAATATGCCACTATATACCCTTTCAACACACTTAACAAAAACTTTAGACCAAATTGCCCTTATATCTTCTTTCTTTTTCTTCTCCCAGCTTTCCTGTTCATCTTCTTCTCCCCTTCTTCCCCTTCTGCATCTGGCAGCTTGACTTCTTCCTTCTCATCTCTCTCATTTTCTACTGGTGAACCTCGGCCAAGGACACTCTCTCCAACTTCACTCTGACGCCATCCTCCGAACCCAGCGAGAAGGAGATAAACAGGCATCGAGGGCCGAATTGGGGCGGTATCATGGCTCGACGTGGGCACTGTGAAGCGCGACGAGACATGGGCATAGTGCAGGGGTTGCAGCGGCTCGCATGGGAAGAGTGGTTGGTGCAGACTTACCGTGTCTGAGGAGATCAGTGGACAGTGGGTGGGTAGGCATGGGCTTTGGTCTATCCATGGCAGCAGAGATGAACATGAGACATTGGGAGAAGAAAAGAAAGAAGATGAGGGCAATTTGATCTATAGTTTTTGTCAAGTGTGTTGAAAGGGTATATAGTGGTATATTTCAAATACTTATAAAGTATAATGTCATGACTTCAAATAGGTGAATATTAATGGTATATTTCAAAACATGAGAATTTATAATGGCATGAATCCAATTCAATTTCTTATATGACCCTCGTTCTCTCTTCTCTGAATGATATATATGAGAATTTATAATGGCATGAATCCAATTCAATTTCTTATATGACCCTCGTCTCGTTCTCTCTTCTCTGAATGATATATACTTGGGTCTAGAGCCCATATGTGTGTCGTTCAGACAACATGGACAAATTAAGATTGGTTTGAGATTGACAGGAGCAAATAAGAATGATCAATATATAATATGTTTGATTTTTAATGATTTTTGATGTCCCACTTAACCATATTTGTTTATTATAATAAATTTATAAAGTATGATATATTTATGATCAGATTATGGACGTACCTTTTGAGATAGAAATATCCATACAGTTTCTATGCTATGATCAGATTATGAAAGTACCTTTTGAGCTAGAAATATGCATACAGTTTTTATGTTTTCAAATGAAGTATTTTGTAATTCATAGGTATAGTCAATGTTTGAAAAGCTTGACTAGATATCGTTCAAAACATCATATATTTATGACCGTAGAAGTTGCATAGATCAAATAAAAATATTTGAACGGTTCTGATATTAAAATATTTTAAGCTTTACATGAAACGTGATCAAAACAACGTGGTTTTGTGTCTGGAGGGAAGTAAACGTGGTAATATAATGTGGGCTAATTGTGGTCTGTTGCTACTTGCAGGACTAGAGACTACTAGTACCTAAATGCTACAAAGAATACTACAGTTTCGTGACACAACGGAATGCTCCTGTAGTCACCGTTGACTTTTTTAAATATGTTTGACTATTCGTCTTATTCAAAAACTTTTGTGAAATATGTAAAACTATATGTATGCATAAAAATATATTTAATAATAAATTAAATGATAGGAAAATAATTAATAATTACTTATATTTTTTGAATAAGACGAACGGTCAACATATTTAAAAAAGTCAACTACGTCAGATATTTAGGGACGGAGGGAGTATTATGGTGTGGGTTTCAGACTTTTTAGTTGTTTCTCCAGATATGCATCCTTCCATACTGCGGCTATATGCATGGTTTGAGTTTTAGCTATTCCTTCAAGTATTCTATTTACCCTGGTCATGTGTTAATAAGGCTACATATGTTACTCACGATTTGTAAATTAAACAGGTTTAGTCCTTCCTCAGTATAATATCCATGCATATTCCATTGTTCTTCAAATTGCATGCGCTGAGAGCATCTAGAAGGACAAAATGCTCTGAGAAAAAGTTCTCCCTGACTCCCCCGGGTGAATAACGAAATCGTACGGCCCAACCTGCTCAGTGAAATGCGCGTGAGCAACCGCAGTTGTGGAATGTCACATTGCAGCATACTCGCCTAAACCTTACTCCCCCACATCTGTACAACACACAATACTGTAGATTAAACCCTAGGGGGAGGCGAAGACCTCGCCCAAAAAACGAAACCCAAACCGCGGGCCGCCACTCACTTGGACACAAATGACACTACTGGAGAAAGGCTTATTACTACAGGTTGGCAACCCCTTTTAGTCTTGGTTATACCACTCACACACAGACACAAACACAAGTTGTTCCCCTGTTCCTGTCGTAAACAGTAAGGGAGAAATAAACTTACGTAAGATTTATATTATAGAATAAATAAGATATATATATAAATTTGGACCATATACCTACCAGAAAGTTCGTCCTCACAGTCAGTTTTTCCTTGAATTCCCCGCGGACGTTTTTATGGAACCATGCCTGCAGTTCCAAACAACAACTAATGAAGCTTGATGCACAAAGTAGCAATAGAATCAACCATAATGACGATGGGATGGATGACATTACCTATTAATCATTTCAATGATTGAGTTGAAAGTTTCCCTGGGTTTCTGCATAGAGTCTAGGATATAGATCATGCTCTAGAAGTGTCTATGACAAGGAGGACCTAATGGAATGTGCATATTGCGTGAAACAATATACATATCATTGTATGAATACAAGAAAGAAATTAGTACAGAAGGCAGTAAAAATTCACTGTGTTGTATGTAAAGAGTATGAATGTCTTATAATGTTGTTGCGCTAGGAATCTGTAAATGTTATCCACTGTTTCCCCTCGACTGTTCCGTGCAGTCGTCTCATTAATTATATAGGGGTCCATATGAACCCAACCATTAAATAGCCATGCTTACGGCAATTTTGAATCTTCATTGAACAGCGCAAAAAAAAGAAGACGTGAGTTATCTGCACTTGGTAAATATTCAATGTTACATACGACGGCTAAGGAATGAAATAAAATTAGGCCTAAAAGATTCCGGGTAGAAACTAAAAGCGACTAGGTTCATTACATCTAAGTCACGGTTAACTTCTAACGGATCATGGAAAACTTTTAAACAATGGCCATTTACATTAAAGATGTTACCTTCGTCGTCTCGCAGTCTGACGGCTCCATGTGATGAAGCATCGACGACGGTATATGGACCCATCCATTTATTTTGAAGTTTCCCATGTCCGAAAAGCTTCAGCTGTGAGTTGAACAACAGCACCTCGTCCCCTGGCTTGAACTCCTTGTGCTTGATCCGCTTATCATGCCATCTTTTGGTTCTATCTTTATAGATCTTGGCATTATTGTGGTAGGCCTTGTCCCTCCATTCCTCCAGCTCAAAGAGCTGCATCTTCCTGTGCTATCGGCTCCTTTTAAGTCCATGTTCCAAGTCCGGATAGCCCAATGCGCCCTGTGTTCCAACTCTACCGGAAGGTGAGAAGTCTTCCCGTAGGCAAGTTGGTATGCTGACATGCCGATGGGTGTCTTATAAGCAGTCCTATATGCCCAAAGTGCATCAGGTAGCTTGTTCTTCCATGCCTTCCTTCCCATCTCATTGACAATCTTCTGCAGAATATTCTTGATCTGTTTGTTGCTTGTTTATGCCTGTCCACTTGTCTGGGGATGATACGGAGTGGCAATGTTGTGCTGAGCCCTAAGTTCCTGCAAAAAGTTTTGGAAGGTCTTATCGATGAAATAAGACCCTCCGTCACTTATCACCATCCGCGGAGTTCCAAAACAAGAGAAGATAATCTCATGGAACATTCGGCAGGCATGCTTGGCGTCTCCGGCCCTGCATGGCATTGCTTCTACCCACTTCGACACATAGTCAACAGCCACCAGGATATACTCGCAGTCATAGGACTTTGGGAAAGGTCCAATGTCGATGCCCCATACATCAAATAGCTTGACTTGCAGGTTGTATGTCAGTGGCATCGCATCCCAAGCAGTGATCCCTCCATACTTCTGGTACCTTGTGCATCTTCGAATGAATTCCTTTGTGTCATCATACATTGTTGGCCAAAAGAATCCACTCTGCCAGATCTTTGCGTGTGTCCTGAATGCTCCATAGTGACCTCCATATGGGGCAGCATGACACACTTCATGCCTTCGTCTGCCGGAACGCATCTCCGTAGTAGACCGTCTGAACAGACTTTGTAAAGGAAAGGTGCATCCCACAAGTGCCTACGGCTCTTGTAGATCAACCTCTTCTTATTCTCTCCCGGTGGCACATGCCCCGCGGCCATGGAGTTGACGATGATTGCATACCACGGGTCAGAGTCTGTGACTTTCAACAGCATGTCATCTCACAGATAGTCATTTATCGGTATCTCCTGCATGTTAGTGATTTGCATACGTGACAAATGATCTGCAACAGAATTCTCTACCCCTTTTTATCCTTAATTTCTATGTCAAATTCTTGGAGTAGAAGAATTCACCTAATTAGCCGAGGTTTTGCATCTTTTTTAGTGAGAAGGTATTTTAGTGCAACATGGTTAGTATAAACTATTACCTTAGCTTCCACTAAATATGACCTAAATTTATCAATGGTAAACACTATGGCTAGGAGCTCTTTTTCAGTTGTGGCATAATTAAGCTGAGCTCCAGTAAAAATTTTACTAGCATATGCGATAGCATGGTGCTTTTTATCCTTAGTTTGCCCAAGAACAGCGCCTACAGCAAAATCACTAGCATCACACATGATTTCAATCGGCAGCAACCAATCAGGGGGTTGGATGATTGGTGCTGAGATGAGTGATTTTAAAGGATTTTAGACACTCATCATCAAAGTCAAATGGGGCATCCTTAGCTAGCAAGGTAGTTAGGGGTCTAGTGATTTTAGAGAAATCTTTTATGAAACGCCTATAGAACCCCGCAAGACTCAAGAAGCTATGGACTCCCTTGACATTGATAGGAGGTGGTAACTATCGAATTACTAAGATTTTTGCTCTGTCCACCTGAACTCCCCTTACGGAGATTTGATATCCCAGGACTATTCCTTCACGAACCATGAAGTGTCACCTTTTCCAATTAAGTACCAAGTCCTTTTCCTGACATCTTTGCAAGACCCTATCTAAGTTCTCTAGACAATGATCGAAAGTTTTACCATAGACAGTAAAATCGTCGATCATGTCAAAGAAAATAGACATCATGCATCTTTGAAATGACGCTGGTGCACTACACAACCCAAACAACATTCTTCGGTATGCATACATTCCGTAAGGGATGTGAACGTGGTCTTACTTTGATCATCGGGATGGATGGGTATTTGGTGATAACAAGAATTACAAAATAAAAGGTTCGCTAGCCGCTCAAGCATTACATCAATTAAAGGCAGTGGGAAGTGATCCTTCTTAGTAGCCTTGTTGAGTTTCCTATAGTCAATACACATCCTCCATCCCGTGATGGTTCGTTGTGGGCAACTCGTTGTTCGAGTTTTCAAGACCGTCATGCCTCCCTTCTTAGGCACTACTTGGACAGGGCTAACTGTTGGTATTTCTTACGGTCACAGATAGAATCCGCAAGCGCATAGATATACAGATGTAGCACCTCCCCTATGGAGTATTCCAAGGGTATCGAATCGAAGGGAACATGTGTGATTAATTTTTCCTCCGGTTCATCCAAGGACACCAAGCAAAGGATAGGCTAGGATAGAGAGGATTTACTGGTGAGAAACAGTGTATAGGGAAATCTTAACTTTAATCCTAACACGATACTTCAGGCATTGACAACCCGTTGTTCCCAGATGTCGCTCTACTACGTACCCGGACAGGGAAGACTTAAGTGCTCTTGAGGGCTGTCACCACCTCTACGTCTACCTCAAATGTATTGTGGGATATGCAGCAATTACTAGATAATAATTATCTAAACACCACGTCTAAACCATTAATATATACTTTAGTGTTTATAACTCACCAAAGCAATCACTATGTTTTAGTTGATTATAGTGAACAATAATCCCGTATGCTAATTAGGAACTAACCAAGAGATAATTCTCACAAGATAAATCTAAATTACTCAGGAAGATTATTCTATTGATATTAGAGTAATGAACAGAATAAAAGAAATAAGAGAAGATTACCGATAGCTCCGGAATTTTTCCGACTTCTTCTACTCTACTCTCTTCCTAATTCTAGTATACAAATAGTACAATAGAGCCTCTTATAATTCAGCTCAAGCTTGGAAGTGTGTGAAGAAGTGAAGGAGTGAAGCTCTTAAATAGGTAGGTATGACGGTTGTAACTGCTGCGAAATGTCTGAAGTACCCCACAACCGCTATCAAGAGAAGATTTGGAGTGTTCCTGCTACAAGGGATTGGCTTTTCAATGATGACAAAATCATCACTATAACTATATTTTTATCACAGTTACTGCCTTGTGACGAACTTATGATTCGTCGCTATGTCATCACTGAAATTGGCGTCACAAATAACATAGTGATGAATTTTTTTCACCACAAATACTAATTATATTTGTGACCAAAAGTCTTGTAACTAATGATCATAACAATAGTGATAGTTTGTGGTAACAAATACGAGATGTACTAGTCACCGCAACGACATCACATATGTACTCCCTCCTTCCAAAACTCTAAGACCTATTTCATTCTTTGGTTTTTCCAAAAGTCTAAGTCCTATTTGTAGTCATTATGTGCTAAATTAAATTGTTGATAGGAACCCAAGAAGCCATTTTAATGCTTATTGGTTGCATGTTCATTGGTTTGGTCACATGGTGAAAGAATTAATTGCTTTTTGGTCTTGGTGCAAAAAGAAATAGGACTCACATTTTTGGAAGGAGGGAGTACAAGATTGTGATGGATTATTTCCTCACTTTTTGTTAGTAATTAGTGAGAATCATGGTCACAGTTGTATGATTCAATAATGATAAATTTTCATCACATATTATTGATATACATGTGAAAACAATTTCTCGCAAGTTAATTTGTTATAGTGACAAGATTATATAACGCTGTGAGGAAATTTTAACTTGAATACTACATTTATTGTGAGGAAAATGCATTTTATTGTGGCAATCTTTTCACCAGATAATATTAGCATATTGCATTAGTTTTTTCCACAAATCGGATGACATATTTGTGGTTAAAAAATTGTAGGTATGGCAAAGCATTCTTATCACTATAGTGTACATAAAGAGTGACATTTTTCATATAATTAATTAACTCTTTGCCAAATTAACCAATTTGATTTTTTTTTCATGTTTTATAAATCAATTTACATTTTTTTTAATTTTATTTGGGAAACCAAGTAAACAGCTCGAAACATTTTCGAGGAAGACTATATATATTCTTGCAAATCTATAACAATAATAATAGAACACGTTGAAATATCCATTTCAGAGCATCCTTTATTGATGAAAGATTACAATGCTATAAGAAAAGTGCAGAGCAAAATGCAGTACACATAAATGAGCACTAGCAGTACTCCAACTACCCTTTATAACTCTGAAAAAAATACCCTTTATTGTAGAAAGAAAAATGTGCTCAAACAGAAAGAGCACTTTGATCTAAATATATAAATCAAAATGACATCTAAATGAAGAATTGAAGATAATATCGATGCTGACTCATCGGATGCTCGCCTAGATGAAAGTGATATGTTGTCGATTTCCCACATCCTGCATTTACAAAAACATCAAAGAGATGACCATTGTAATCTATTGAATAAGTAAATTAACATTATTAATAGTAATGTTTTATGGTAACCTTACCTAGTTGGTTGGTGTACTTGTAAAGGATGAAGGAATGGAAGAAGCAGCACCAGCAGCGCCCATGCGAGCCATCATTCTATTCATTGTTTCCTCCGGCTTCCGGTCCATCAAACGTTCCATATCAACACTTTGTTCCTCAACAGTTTTCTTCTGAGAATTTAGCTCTTCACGTTGAAACCGCAGCTCATCACGCAATTGATTGTTCGCCTATGTCAATCTCTCAACTTCTTCTAGCAATGCAGCTGCTTAGTTTTGTGCATCACTAGCACGTTGGTCAGCAGCCTCAGCTCGTGCATGAATCCTATACCTTTCTTGAGCCCCTTGGTTGACTGCACCAATGCCAACACCACGCGAATGGTTTGGCTTTCTACCAAGAACCAGTGCAAAATGCTCAGCCAATGGGATTGGAGCAGCAGCAATCCTTTCCTTGTGTGTTTCAGCTGCTTCCTCAAGATTGTTCTGTGCACATTGAAGAGTAAGAGGTAAGCGAATAATTCTAAATCTTGTGTATAGAAAGCCAAATGAACTAATATTAATATATACCAGTATTTCTGCTCCATTAGGAATAGACCATGTCCCATTTGCCTTCATATAGATTGCTCTCCAAACATCAACAGCACTAGGCCATGCACCAGTCTCAGGGTTTCTCTACAATTACAGTGCATATAAATTAAGTATATATTACACATGTTTGATGCCAAAAAATAGTTTAACTATAGAAAGTATGATTGGTCAAAAGTTTCTCACCAGTTCAGATGCTATTTGCACTATAGACTTTGTTCCAACAAGTGACTTCATCTCTTGCTTTGATTTGCTTATAGAAGTTTGCTTGCTTTGCTTCTATGAAAAAGTTGATTAACTATTAATATTGAAGCATATGAAACTGTGTAAAAATATAAATATGTACCTGAAATTGCTCGTCACTCCATAAGTTATCAATCAACCACTGCCAATCTTCAGGTGCAACATGAATTGGGCGCACTTTTGTTGTGCAGTAGGTCCTGTACAAATTGTAGCATCTGATATTGTTCTGCCTCTCAACTTGTGCCATGACGCATTCATAGTCATCTAGTGAGATCTCAGGGAACTTCCCCTACATCATCATGTCATGCTAGATTAGTCATCTAGAGGAGCTTCCTGCCTTACGCAAACAGTGACCTCACTTTTAAAGATGCTAGCATGCCTACCACATACTTTGCCAAATTGTCTAGGAAAGTGAATATCTAGCGGTACACCTCTTGCTATGAGTTTTGTAAGTGCCGTGTTAACTGTAACACCGCGAGGTCTCCGACGATTAATAACTATTTAAAGGAAAAAGAAAAGATAGTTTCAGTTTTTGTACATTTACAAACGTACATGCGAAGAAAATAAAAAATAAATGGATACCATAAAACAACTCAAATATTAGATCGAAACCTGTGTTGATGAGTCGAATCCTTCCATTTCCGGCCTGATCCGCAGGTTGTCGCGTGACGTCATTCGAGTTCTCCAACTGATTGGTGGGTTGGCAAACTTGGGAAACCATGTTATCCTACGGAATGCAAAAATGAGTATAAACATATTGTAACACCCTGAAAATTCGACCGACAAATCAAAACTCTAAAAATTTGGGTTTTCAAAAACTTTTTAAAATAAATTGCATCATGCCGATTTTATTCGCCGTCCCATTGAATTTCGATTTCGGAGTTTGGAGATTTCGAATAAAAGAACTAAATCAATCAATTTAGACCAATATTATCGCAAACCTACTCGTATCAATTAAATTTAAATACGATGGAATGGAACTAACACTAAATTAGGATTTAAATAAATTATATAAAAATATAAGCAATATTAATTTAGGATGAATTTATTAGCAGGAATAACACAAATATTGGGTAAGAATTATATATGCAAATATTAGGAATTTTAGAATCAAATTTATATAATAAATAAATAAAAATAAAAATAATAAAATAAAAAAAATAATATATATTAATAAATAAAATAAAAAAAAAGAAAAAAAAAAGAAAAATTGAAAAACGGCACTGTTCATTGCCTGCCAAGTGCTCGACGCGGTCCCCTAACCCTAACCCTACCCGCTGCCGCGCCGCGCCGCGCCCCGAGCCCCGTGCGCCGCGCGCCGTCGCCATCCCCGCCGTGCCGCTCGCCGCCGCGCCGCTATCCCGTCGCCGCTCGGCCGTCGCCCTCACGACCTCGAGCCCCGCACCGCCTTGCGCCCCGTGCGCCGCGCGCCGTCGCCATCCCCGCCGCGCCGCTCACCGCCGCGCCGCCGTCCCGTCGCCGCTCGGCCGTCGCCCTCGCCGCCTCGCGCCCCGCGCGCGCCGTTGCCCTCGCCGTCTGTCGCCGCGCAGCCGCCGTCCCGTCGCCGCGCCGTTCCATCGCCACGCCCGCGCGCCGCTTGCCCGTCCCGTCGCCACCTCGCGCCCCGCGCCCTGCCGCGCCGCGCCCTTGAGCCCCGTGCAGCCGCGCGCGTCACGTCGCCCCGCTGCCGCGCCGCTCGCTCGCCATCGCGTCGCCGCTGTCGCCGTCGCCATCGCCCTACCGCGCCGCGCCCCCGAGCCCCACGCCGCCATCGCGTCGCCGCCCGTGCGTCGCCCCGCTGCCGCACCGCCGCCACCCCTCCCCTCTTCTTCTCCTTTCCCCCCCCTCCTATAAATCCCCCCCCCCCGCTCCATCCTTTCCCCCATCCTCATCTCCTCCACCCCCTCCACCGCACCGCCGCTCTCGTGCCACCGCGCCGCCGTCCCCCTCCCGTGCTGCCGCGCCGCCGTTCCCGTGCCGCTGTGCCGCCACTCCCGCGTCGCCGTGCGCCGCCGCCGCCGCCGCCGTCGTCGCCGTTGTCGTCGCCGGTGAGCCACCCCTCCTCCCCTCGCATCCACCGCCGCCGCCGCTCGGGTGAGAGAGAGAGAGAGAGAAAGAGCCGGCCGAGAGAGAAGGGAGAAGAAGAGAGGCCGGGAGGAAGGAGAGAAGGAAAGAAGAGAGGAAGAAAAGAAAAAAAAAAGAAAGAAAAGAAAAAGGGAGAGAGGGAGAAAAGGAAAGAAAAGGAAAGAAAAGGAAGAAAAAGAAAAAGAAAAAGAAAAAAGAGAGAGAGGGAGGAAAAGAAAGAAAAAAAATAGGAAAAATTAGGGGAAAAATAAATAGGAAAAAATTTAGGGGGAAGATTTAAAACATTAAACAAAAAAGAAATATATAAAAATAGAATTTAATTGTGGTTAACTAAAATCGAGTATTCGTAAAAATAATACTATAATCATAAGGCATTTAGAAATTAAACAATTAGGTAAATTTTATAGATTATTGTAGATTAATTTTTAATAAATAATCAATGCACTGTAGTAATTTAAATATAATCAATAATTAAAACAAATAAACGAATTCTTATAGAATATTATAGATTAGTTCGGGTAATCTCTAGAAGTGAACGATGCACGGTAGAAGTTCGGATTTACTCACTAGGAGTTTTAGACGCATATTATACTTAATCGGGTGGTCATAGACTAAATTAAATCGTATAATAGTTTTTAGGATTTCGTCCGATATTTAGCTCGCGATAAAAATTGCTAACCTATTACATGGATATAATACTCGAGAATATTAAATTAAAAACTTAGGACAACCAGATAATTATACTCATAAATAATTCACACCCAAAAATAGGTTTGTCATAGTTCGCGAATAGTAAAATTAATACCGACTTTCGCACTCGATTTTTCATTTGGATTTACTTGGATGTTTATTGAATTCTAACCGAATTCAAATCTATTTTCGCACGTAACTTTAGAGCCCGAGAAAGCTGCTGATCCAAGCGAAGGACGAGACCCGCAGGACTTTGAGCAAGGCAAGTCATCACTATTCTTTGAACATGTTGATCCCAATTGCGAAATTGTTTTGTTTACAAATAAAATTGCATGCAATGATAAACATCCTACTTGTGATTATGCCATGCCTTGATTATTGTTTACCCCATATTCCTTCGTAACCATGTTTACGTATGAGTCCCTAGTCAACTATGACAATTGCTTAGCAACGCTATTCTAGAATCACGCATACTCATAATTATCAAAATGCTCTATGCTTGGGCAATTACCTTTGGGAAGGTAATTGAGATACGGCATGTGGAGACATGAGCGCCACGTTGCCATGATGTTGATGACATGATTTATGAAAAGAGAAATAAAAGTAAACAACTGTTTTTGACTGGGGCGGACGGAGGATTTGGGTGGTATCCGGGTAAAGGCAAGTACCGTCCCCGGTCAATTAAGGACCGAGCCATGAAGTTAAGCATGAAACGACCCCCGTACAACCGCACTTCTCGTATGGGTATAGACCTAGTGGAATAGATAGCTGAGCAGAGGCAGTATCCATGCATAGTGGTTTCTCGATGTGTGAGGCAGGGGCTCTACGATGGGGCAGTCATTGGTAGAACCGCGAGGCGGGTGTGTACAGTGGTGTCGCCATCGGTAGGACTGCCATGTGAGAATTTAAACATAATTATAACTTAAGGCATGTGTGAGTCTTTCCTTCCCGGGTGCGCCAGAACTCCTCTCACTGCTAGAAACTGTGTACGCCTAGAGTGCATGAGGATGTAAAGTTCATGGAGCGGGTACTGCCAATGCGAGGTTATCGAAAAGCTTTGCCGTGACATGTCTCATGTGTTGGGACAAGGCTCATGTGTTGGGCAGTCGCGGAGTGCGGGTAAAGTGTACATCCACTGCAGTGTGAGTAAACCCAATCTATTCGAATAGCCGTGCTCGCGGTTATTGAGCATCGGGACGTGTATTACACTTGGCTAGACTCTAAATTCTTAACTTGTGTGGGATGGGATGTGCATGATGATTTCTATGCTGATGGAGCCACTTCCTGAGAAGGGGGAAGGTGGACGTCCTCAGAAAACCATGACGACTCGATGGCGGGAAGCTATCCTTGGGATCACAATGGATGGTGGACAGAACCGTCATCGTTTAATATGAATACTGGTACTAAAATTTGATCAGTCTATGCTAGGTCTTAGGTTGTGAAAAGAATTACAAAACTTGCTTTGTGCAAAAGAACCATAGCCAATCCTTGAATACCCCTTTATCATGTGCACTGTTGCTGTGGTGACTTGTTGAGTACGGTTGGTACTCACCCTTGCAAATATAAACCTAATCAGAGGCCGGAGATGAAGCTTCGGAGGATCCCTATGCCTATTACCAGGAGGGTGATGAAGACGAAGGCGCTCAATAGGTCTTAGTTACGGTCGTTGCCTGTGGCAATGGCGTGCCGCTGCCTTGATTCCGCTGCCTTATCTATTTCTGTTTTTGGATGTATTCCGGACCTCTCGGTCCGATGACTTAAGACTATGCCTGCGGGCTATTGATGTAATAATTCGTACTAGACACTCGTGTATGCGCACTGGATATTTCAGCTATGAATTCGTGTGTACCAGACTACTTGATCCAGGGAAATGGTACTGTTTACACGATTGATTCCTGTTATAAAAACGGGGGTCCACAGAGCTGGTATCAGAGCCATACGACTGTAGGAAAAGACCAAAAGGCGCCCCACCCTTTTCTTCTAAGTTGGCCAAGGGAGAAAGTTCCCACTTAGTAATAATTTCAAAAGTAAAAAAAAAAAAATGCTATGTTTACAAAACCTGTATGATTTTTATCTTACTCTTAACTATTTCTTTACAAAATAAGTTTTACTCTTAGCTGACATTGGGATTTTCTTAAAATTAGATGGCAGATCAGGATTCACCCGCTGTCTGGGAGATGGGCGTACCCCGCTCTGAGGGATACGTCATCGAGCTGCACCGACTAATGAGGCGTCTGCGATACCCCATATCTCCGATATATCGAGTGAGACAGTGCGAGTCTGTCTGGGAGGCTCGAGTTGAGGTTCACACGCGAGTCCCATCAGAGTTAGACTACAGCTTCCCGACACGCCACCGTCGCGACTTGCCAGAGACCGCGATGCAGGATGCAGCACGAGAGGCCTTCCTCCGACTCAGCTCTATTCACCGGGCTGAGTTGGCGAGTACTGAGTTTGCTCACCACCCGTTTCGGGAGGAGAGCAACTCCGTCTGCACTGTTCAGGACACACCTTGCTGCTACAACCCGATAGTGACCCGGCTGTCACGATGGGCTGAGGCAGCGGATGACTTTTACGAGGAGGCTTTATTAGAGATCGACGACCAGCAGAGACGTGTGGGAGAGCTAGAGACCGAGGTGACTGACCTCACAGCGCAGCAGCTTCAGCTGGAGGAGGAGCACCAGGCTTGGGGCAGTGAGATAGACTCACTGAAGACACAGCTTCAGGTCCGCGGCGACCAGTTCCAGCAGTTATCTGACCAGTACAACGACCGCCGCGGGATGATGGATACACTTAAGGAGCAGCTGAGAGAGAGTCAGGAGCACGTCAGTCAGCTGGAGGAACAGCTTCGAGCAGCCACGATCAGCACCACCGGGGCTTCTACTTCCACAGCAGTAGGGCGTGACCACTACTTTTTCCTCACCCCGCCGTACCCACCAGCGTTCCACGCTCTTCTGGGAGAGGTTGGTATGCTGGCCACTGAGTCAACACCTTACTTGGTGGACCCAACGGTGACACAGCCACCTGCCCCGGAGATTGTGCACACTCCGCTGATCTCTACACCTTCTCCGCAGCTGGGTTCCAGTTTAGAGACTCCGATCCAGGTCGACTCCGAGATAGTGGGGACTGACACTGAGCCAGACCTTACCGACCCATCAGAGGATGAGACCCCTGTCCCCCGCATCACCTTCCTCGGAGGCTCCCGCACCCTCAGCACTGCCCGCAAGAGCACCCGACCTCCGGGCAAGAAGCCCAAGCCAGATTCTGAGGCCGCTACTTCCGAGCCACGGGGACTCAGGTTTGCCCGTGCCAGCGGCCACACTCTACCGGCCCCAGGATCCTGCGGATGGTTGGATGACTAGACTAGGGGATTGTTGCAGCTTCGATCTCGCGTCAGATGGTTTTGGATAATATGCAAGACACACCCCCCCCTACCTAGTTTGACGAGTAGCTTGGTGGTTAGTTCGATGTATCTTTTGATGAACCTTATTTGGACTGCATGTGTGCGCAGTCGATTGCATCATGATTTCTGTACTATTTGTGGAACTCTGTGATGTTGTTCACGATGTTGTTGCTGTTGTGTTATAAATGAGTTTATTCCACCATGCTTGCAAAACAAAGTTCACATCAAAACAACTCCCTTAATGGGATGAAACCGTAGAAGCTAGTTAGAAAGTTAGGATACTTATTCCATCGTCCTACACAGATGGCAAGCCGACGTCGGACACCAACCAGCAACGAAGAAACCCAGACACCTGATCTAACCACCCTGGCCGGAGTCTTGGCCACTCAAACCCAACTCTTGCAAGCCATTGCAAACAACCAGGGCAACCGCGGAGGATCGAGCTTTGGAGAGTTTATGAGAACCAAGCCACCCACGTTCGCTACGGCAGACGAGCCTATGGAGGCGGAAGATTGGCTACGCATCATAGAGAAGAAACTGACCCTGGTCCGGGTACGTGAGGCAGACAAAGTGATTTTCGCAGTAAACCAACTGGAGGGACCCGCTGGTGATTGGTGGGATACCTACAAGGAAGCTCGAGAAGAGGATGCTGGAGAACCCACTTGGGAAGAGTTCACTGCAGCATTTCGCGAGAACTTCGTACCTGCTGCGGTAATGTGTATGAAGAAGAACGAGTTCAGGAGGTTGCGACAAGGGAACACAACGGTGCAGGAATATCTGAACCGGTTCACCCAGTTGGCCCGCTATGCAATTGGAGACCTCGCAGATGAAGAGGAGAAGATCGACAAGTTCATAGAAGGGCTGAATGATGAATTACGTGGACCTATGATTGGGCAAGACCATGAGAGCTTCCAGAGCCTGATCAACAAAGTCGTTAGGCTGGAGAATGATCAAAGGACTGTAGAGCATAACCGCAAGAGGAGGATCGCTATGAACCGCCCACCTCAGGGGGTGCCTCAGCGACTCAAGGGAGCCACTTCGTCTGGGTGGAAGCCCCCTATTGTGGCAACTAACCGACCCGCCGCGCCTAGCAACTTTAATAGGCCGGTTGGGATTCAGAACCGCACCCCTATACCAACTCTGGCTGCCCCTGGAATCAAGAGGAATGTGGACTGCTTCAACTGCGGAGAGTATGGGCACTACGCCAACAACTGCCCTCATCCACGCAAAACTCCTGCCCGTACTGGCGCTAATGCAGTGGCTGTTCGTGGGACTACTACCCCCGCTACCGGACGAGGACTATTCAGGACTCCACAGACTAACAAGACTGCTACCGGATTTGGCCGCGGACAAGTGAACCATGTGCGAGCTGAAGAGGCCCAAGAGGATCAGGGCGTACTGATGGGTACGTTTTCTATCAACTCCACTCCAGTTAAAGTTCTCTTCGATTCAGGAGCATCGCATTCATTCATATCATTGAAGGCTAGTCAAAAACACAACTTAACCCTAGTGGGGCTTAGAAAGCCTATGATAGTACACTCACCTGGGGGCGAGATAACTGTGAGTCATGCTTGCATAGACGTACCTATTCGTCTTAGGGATGTGGTGTTTCCCTCCAATCTTATGGTGTTGATACCCCAGACCCTGGATGTCATATTGGGTATGGATTGGTTAGCAAAGAACCGAGGGGTAATCGACTGTAGACGTAGAGAGGTTACCCTGACCACACCCTGGGGATCAGATATGAGAGCAACCATGGATCAAGATCCTAGACTGACCGAACGCGCCGGAGGCATATTTACCATGCTACCCCTGAAAGGGATGCCTGTAGTGCAACGATTTCCCGATGTATTTCCAGAAGACTTACCTGGGATGCCACCAGACCGTGACATAGAGTTCATTATTGATCTGATACCCGGAACTGCCCCCATATCCAAGAGACCTTATCGGATGCCAGTTAATGAGTTGGAGGAACTTAAAAAGCAAATTAGAGAGTTGCAAGAAAAGGGATTTGTACGACCCAGTTCGTCACCATGGGGAGCCCCAGTGTTATTCGTTAAGAAGAAAGATGGTAGCATGAGGATGTGTGTAGACTACCGTTCACTGAACGAAGTAACCATCAAAAACAAATACCCACTGCCACGGATTGATGATCTTTTTGATCAACTCAAAGGAGCTAAGTTGTTCTCTAAAATTGACCTCAGATCAGGGTACCACCAATTGAAAATTAGAACCGGTGATATACCCAAGACCGCGTTTTCAACACGCTATGGATTGTATGAGTTCACAGTAATGTCGTTTGGGTTAACCAACGCCCCGGCATACTTTATGAATCTCATGAACAAAGTGTTCATGGATTACTTGGACAAATTTGTGGTAGTATTTATCGATGATATTCTGATCTACTCAAAGGATGAGGAGGAACATGCGGAACACTTGCGATTGGTACTCGAGAAATTACGGAGGCATAAGTTATATGCAAAGTTCAGTAAATGCGAGTTCTGGCTAAAAGAAGTCGCCTTTCTAGGCCACGTAATCTCAGCCGGTGGAGTAGCAGTGGATCCTACTAAAGTAGAGGCTGTTACGGAATGGAACGCACCCAAGTCTGTGACTGAAATTCGGAGTTTTCTAGGCTTGGCCGGATACTACCGAAGGTTCATTGAGGGATTCTCTAAGATAGCCCGACCGATGACACAACTACTCAAGAAGGAAAAGAAGTTTGTGTGGTCAGAACAGTGTCAGGAAAGCTTTGAGCAGCTTAAGGAAAAGCTGACCTCGGCACCCATTTTAGTTCTTCCCGACATCAGGAAAGACTTCGTTATATACTGTGATGCATCAAGGCAAGGACTAGGAGGAGTATTGATGCGACAATTGCGACCACATGAGGAAAACTATCCTACCCATGACTTTGAACTTGCAGCCGTGGTTCATGCGCTAAAGATTTGGAGACATTACTTGATTGGAAACCATTGTGATGTCTACACTGACCACAAGAGTCTGAAGTATATTTTCACCCAGTCAGACCTCAACCTAAGGCAAAGGCGATGGTTAGAACTAATCAAGGATTACGACTTAGAGGTTCACTACCACCCCGGAAAAGCAAACGTTGTGGCTGACGCTTTGAGTCGAAAGAGCCGTTGCAATCATCTGAGGACGAAAGGAATGGCTCCTGAACTTAGGGAGGAAATGGCCCAACTAAACCTACATATAATTCCTCATGGGCAGATAAACACCTTGGACATTCAACCTCTTCTGAGAACCCAAATAGGAGATGCCCAGAAGGACAACGAGGAAGTCCGAGAGGTGAAGGAACGCCTAGCCGCAGGACTTGCAAAGGAATTTTCGATCGATGAAAAGGATGTCCTATGGTATAAAAAGAGGATTTATGTACCCGAACGGGGTGGACTGAGAGGATTAATCCTAAAGGAAGCTCATGAGTCGGCATATTCATTGCACCCCGGAAGTACGAAGATGTACCAGGATCTAAAGGAAGGATACTGGTGGCCCAATCTGAAGAGAGATGTGGCAGAATACGTAGCACTCTGCGACGTGTGCCAAAAGGTGAAGGCTGAGCACCAGAGACCGGCAGGTTTGTTGCAACCCCTTAGGATTCCCGAATGGAAATGGGATGAGATAGGCATGGATTTTATTGTTGGATTGCCCAAGACCGCAACAGGGTACGATTCCATCTGGGTAATTGTAGATCGACTCACCAAGACGGCGAGATTCATCCCCGTTAAGACAAACTATAGCAGTGCCAAGCTAGCCGAGTTATACATGACCAGGATAGTGTGTCTTCATGGTGTACCTAAGAAAATTGTATCTGATCGAGGCACACAGTTTACCTCGCATTTCTGGGAGAAAGTACATGAAGCCCTGGGCAGTTATCTAGCATTTAGCACAGCTTATCACCCACAAACGGATGGCCAGACAGAGAGAATAAACCAGGTCTTGGAAGACATGTTGAGAGCTTGTGCTCTGGATTTTAGCAAAGACTGGGAGAGATGTTTGCCCTACGCCGAATTCTCCTACAACAACAGCTTTCAAGCAAGCCTAAAGATGTCACCCAATGAGGCATTGTTTGGTCGACGATGTCGAACTCCACTAATGTGGTCTGAGACGGGAGAACGGGCAGTATTTGGACCTGACATTATCCAAGAAGCCGAGGAAAAGGTTCGCCTGATTCGAGACCGTCTAAAAGTAGCACAATCACGACAAAAGAGTTACGCCGACACCCGAAGGAGAAACTTGGAATTTAAGGAAGGAGATTATGTTTATCTGAAGGTTTCTCCGATGAGGGGAACGAAAAGGTTCAGGGTCAAAGGAAAACTAGCGCCAAGATATGTGGGACCCTTTCAAATCACGGCTAGACGAGGAGAGGTCGCATATCAGTTACAGCTACCAGAGAATATCGCCGATGTGCACCTAGTCTTCCATGTGTCTCAATTAAAGAAGTGCTTACGAGTACCGGAAGAACAAGCTCCGCTAGAAGAGATTCACATTAGCCATGACCTTACGTATCCAGAACATCCGGTCCGGATATTGGATGAGGCCAAAAAGAGAACTAGGAGCAAAGAGTGGCATATGTACAAGGTACAATGGAGTAATCACACTGAGGATGAAGCCACCTGGGAAAGCGAAGAATTCTTGAGGACAGAATACCCGCATCTATTTCAAAACCCGGTAAGAAATCTCGGGACGAGATTTATTTAAGGGGGGTAGGTTTGTAACACCCTGAAAATTCGACCGACAAATCAAAACTCTAAAAATTTGGGTTTTCAAAAACTTTTTAAAATAAATTGCATCATGCCGATTTTATTCGCCGTCCCATTGAATTTCGATTTCGGAGTTTGGAGATTTCGAATAAAAGAACTAAATCAATCAATTTAGACCGATATTATCGCAAACCTACTCGTATCAATTAAATTTAAATACGATGGAATGGAACTAACACTAAATTAGGATTTAAATAAATTATATAAAAATATAAGCAATATTAATTTAGGATGAATTTATTAGCAGGAATAACACAAATATTGGGTAAGAATTATATATGCAAATATTAGGAATTTTAGAATCAAATTTATATAATAAATAAATAAAAATAAAAATAAAAAAATAAAAAAAATAATATATATTAATAAATAAAATAAAAAAAAAGAAAAATTGAAAAACGGCACTGTTCATTGCCTGCCAAGTGCTCGACGCGGTCCCCTAACCCTAACCCTACCCGCTGCCGCGCCGCGCCGCGCCCCGAGCCCCGTGCGCCGCGCGCCGTCGCCATCCCCGCCGTGCCGCTCGCCGCCGCGCCGCTATCCCGTCGCCGCTCGGCCGTCGCCCTCACGACCTCGAGCCCCGCACCGCCTTGCGCCCCGTGCGCCGCGCGCCGTCGCCATCCCCGCCGCGCCGCTCACCGCCGCGCCGCCGTCCCGTCGCCGCTCGGCCGTCGCCCTCGCCGCCTCGCGCCCCGCGCGCGCCGTTGCCCTCGCCGTCTGTCGCCGCGCAGCCGCCGTCCCGTCGCCGCGCCGTTCCATCGCCGCGCCCGCGCGCCGCTTGCCCGTCCCGTCGCCACCTCGCGCCCCGCGCCCTGCCGCGCCGCGCCCTTGAGCCCCGTGCAGCCGCGCGCGTCACGTCGCCCCGCTGCCGCGCCGCTCGCTCGCCATCGCGTCGCCGCTGTCGCCGTCGCCGTCGCCCTACCGCGCCGCGCCCCCGAGCCCCACGCCGCCATCGCGTCGCCGCCCGTGCGTCGCCCCGCTGCCGCACCGCCGCCACCCCTCCCCTCTTCTTCTCCTTTCCCCCCCTCCTATAAATCCCCCCCCCCCCCGCTCCATCCTTTCCCCCATCCTCATCTCCTCCACCCCCTCCACCGCACCGCCGCTCTCGTGCCACCGCGCCGCCGTCCCCCTCCCGTGCTGCCGCGCCGCCGTTCCCGTGCCGCTGTGCCGCCACTCCCGCGTCGCCGTGCGCCGCCGCCGCCGCCGCCGTCGTCGCCGTTGTCGTCGCCGGTGAGCCACCCCTCCTCCCCTCGCATCCACCGCCGCCGCCGCTCGGGTGAGAGAGAGAGAGAGAAAGAGCCGGCCGAGAGAGAAGGGAGAAGAAGAGAGGCCGGGAGGAAGGAGAGAAGGAAAGAAGAGAGGAAGAAAAGAAAAAAAAAAGAAAGAAAAGAAAAAGGGAGAGAGGGAGAAAAGGAAAGAAAAGGAAAGAAAAGGAAGAAAAAGAAAAAGAAAAAGAAAAAAGAGAGAGAGGGAGGAAAAGAAAGAAAAAAAATAGGAAAAATTAGGGGAAAAATAAATAGGAAAAAAATTTAGGGGGAAGATTTAAAACATTAAACAAAAAAGAAATATATAAAAATAGAATTTAATTGTGGTTAACTAAAATCGAGTATTCGTAAAAATAATACTATAATCATAAGGCATTTAGAAATTAAACAATTAGGTAAATTTTATAGATTATTGTAGATTAATTTTTAATAAATAATCAATGCACTGTAGTAATTTAAATATAATCAATAATTAAAACAAATAAACGAATTCTTATAGAATATTATAGATTAGTTCGGGTAATCTCTAGAAGTGAACGATGCACGGTAGAAGTTCGGATTTACTCACTAGGAGTTTTAGACGCATATTATACTTAATCGGGTGGTCATAGACTAAATTAAATCGTATAATAGTTTTTAGGATTTCGTCCGATATTTAGCTCGCGATAAAAATTGCTAACCTATTACATGGATATAATACTCGAGAATATTAAATTAAAAACTTAGGACAACCAGATAATTATACTCATAAATAATTCACACCCAAAAATAGGTTTGTCATAGTTCGCGAATAGTAAAATTAATACCGACTTTCGCACTCGATTTTTCATTTGGATTTACTTGGATGTTTATTGAATTCTAACCGAATTCAAATCTATTTTCGCACGTAACTTTAGAGCCCGAGGAAGCTGCTGATCCAAGCGAAGGACGAGACCCGCAGGACTTTGAGCAAGGCAAGTCATCACTATTCTTTGAACATGTTGATCCCAATTGCGAAATTGTTTTGTTTACAAATAAAATTGCATGCAATGATAAACATCCTACTTGTGATTATGCCATGCCTTGATTATTGTTTACCCCATATTCCTTCGTAACCATGTTTACGTATGAGTCCCTAGTCAACTATGACAATTGCTTAGCAACGCTATTCTAGAATCACGCATACTCATAATTATCAAAATGCTCTATGCTTGGGCAATTACCTTTGGGAAGGTAATTGAGATACGGCATATGGAGACATGAGCGCCACGTTGCCATGATGTTGATGACATGATTTATGAAAAGAGAAATAAAAGTAAACAACTGTTTTTGACTGGGGCGGACGGAGGATTTGGGTGGTATCCGGGTAAAGGCAAGTACCGTCCCCGGTCAATTAAGGACCGAGCCATGAAGTTAAGCATGAAACGACCCCCGTACAACCGCACTTCTCGTATGGGTATAGACCTAGTGGAATAGATAGCTGAGCAGAGGCAGTATCCATGCATAGTGGTTTCTCGATGTGTGAGGCAGGGGCTCTACGATGGGGCAGTCATTGGTAGAACCGCGAGGCGGGTGTCTACAGTGGTGTCGCCATCGGTAGGACTGCCATGTGAGAATTTAAACATAATTATAACTTAAGGCATGTGTGAGTCTTTCCTTCCCGGGTGCGCCAGAACTCCTCTCACTGCTAGAAACTGTGTACGCCTAGAGTGCATGAGGATGTAAAGTTCATGGAGCGGGTACTGCCAATGCGAGGTTATCGAAAAGCTTTGCCGTGACATGTCTCATGTGTTGGGACAAGGCTCATGTGTTGGGCAGTCGCGGAGTGCGGGTAAAGTGTACATCCACTGCAGTGTGAGTAAACCCAATCTATTCGAATAGCCGTGCTCGCGGTTATTGAGCATCGGGACGTGTATTACACTTGGCTAGACTCTAAATTCTTAACTTGTGTGGGATGGGATGTGCATGATGATTTCTATGCTGATGGAGCCACTTCCTGAGAAGGGGGAAGGTGGACGTCCTCAGAAAACCATGACGACTCGATGGCGGGAAGCTATCCTTGGGATCACAATGGATGGTGGACAGAACCGTCATCGTTTAATATGAACACTGGTACTAAAATTTGATCAGTCTATGCTAGGTCTTAGGTTGTGAAAAGAATTACAAAACTTGCTTTGTGCAAAAGAACCATAGCCAATCCTTGAATACCCCTTTATCATGTGCACTGTTGCTGTGGTGACTTGTTGAGTACGGTTGGTACTCACCCTTGCAAATATAAACCTAATCAGAGGCCGGAGATGAAGCTTCGGAGGATCCCTATGCCTATTAGCAGGAGGGTGATGAAGACGAAGGCGCTCAATAGGTCTTAGTTACGGTCGTTGCCTGTGGCAATGGCGTGCCGCTGCCTTGATTCCGCTGCCTTATCTATTTCTGTTTTTGGATGTATTCCGGACCTCTCGGTCCGATGACTTAAGACTATGCCTGCGGGCTATTGATGTAATAATTCGTACTAGACACTCGTGTATGCGCACTGGATATTTCAGCTATAAATTCGTGTGTACCAGACTACTTGATCCAGGGAAATGGTACTGTTTACACGATTGATTCCTGTTATAAAAACGGGGGTCCACACATATTCAAAGGAATGTCCTAGGAAATTAAATACTGAATATAAACAGATCTAAAGGAATGTCCTATGGAATTAAATGTCGAGTATAAACAGAAGCATGCAGTCTGTCCCAATGGAGATCAAAGAAGTAGCTGATGAGGAAATAAAAATTAAAGAACATTAATCTATGGATAAGAAGGCATAACAAATTACATATGCAGTAAAAGATTTATAAGAACACAAGTGGGGAAAAAAGTAAGCATGATAATGAATGAAAGATCGATCCATTGGTATCTATGCGCCGTGCAACCGAGCAAGTCGATCTGTAGCGATCAAGCGACTGCAGCGCGAGCAGGCTGCAGGGCATCACCACCGCACCATGGCAGCACCGCACCACCTGAACGCCGGCGGCATGAAGTCTCCCACATAATAAGAGATAAAATCGATCTACTCTAGGGACTGGAGTGGACTGTGTGGAAAAAATCAAGAGTCTAGCTGGAATCAATCTACTCTAGGAGTCTAGGGACTAGGGCTGTGTCGAATTATTAATGAATCAATCTACTCTACAGAGTAGTTAAAGATTGTGGACTTCTGGAGGGTTGGAGTAGGAGAATCGATCTAGGGAACAGGAATATTTACCTTGACCTAGAAACTGGGTATGCGCAGTAAATTTAGGTGCTTCGGTTCTGTTTGTGTGTTTACTGTGTACTGTGTAGGTGGCAGGGGTAGATGGGTAGCCTTTTATAGCCAAATAAAAACGTCAAAAGGGTGGGAGTAAAAAATGAATGCACATAGAAAAGAATGTGTGTGATAGTATTGTGGGTACCTTGTTAAATCTGGAAGGAAAGACAAAGGATAACATTAAATCCCGCTTTGATTTGGGACTCATGAAAATACAGCCTGAACTTCATGCACCTCCAACTAGTGATGGCGAGTATTTATTTTGTCCGGCATGCTATACAATGACACTAGCAGAAAAGAGAGCATTTTGTGAATTCCTTAGGGAAATTAAAGTGTCGAATGGGTACTCTTCAAAAGCGTCACATTATGTGGATGCAACAAATGGTAAAATATCAGGGATGAAATCCCATGATTGTCATGCATTTTTGCACAAATACCTTCCATTATCCATTCGTGGAGTGCTACCTCCACATGTTTGTGAGGCTATAATTGAGCTATGTAACTATTTTAGAGAAATTTGCTCCAAGAAGTTAGATGTTAAAAACATAAAAAAGCTTGAATCCTCAGTTGTTATTACTCTATGTAAATTGGAGAAAATATTTCCTCCTTCGTTCTTTGATGTAATGATGCATCTACCAATTCATTTAGCCCAGGAAGCTATTGCTGGTGGACCAGTTCAGTACTGATGGATGTATCCATTGAAAGATTTTGACGTAGATTGAAGTCATTTGTAAAAAACAAGGCTCGCCCCGAAGGATCGATAGCTGAGGCATATATTTTGCAAGAATGTGTGCATTTTTGTTCAATGTATTTGCAAGGAGTTGAAACAAGAAACAACTGACCAAGTCGGAATGCGGATGTGCCAAATGACAATGGTACTATAAAACTACAAATATCTACTACTGTTGGAAGGCCTCTACTTGGAAACAAGTACTATCAGATGGCATTGAATGAGTCGGAGATAGCTCGGATATATGTACCTAACAACTGTGAAGAAATATCAGAATATGCAAAGTAAGCGATGCAACTCTGTCTTTTTTTTTTCTAAGATGGTAATATTACTGAAATTTAACATATATTTAATTATGTTGCCGCATTCACAAGGACCAACTGAGCAACCAGAGCAATATAGGTGTGGATAAGCGCCACGACAAAGAGTTTTTTCAATGGTTCAAGAATCATGTATGTATTCTAATATACCACATCATATTACTTCCATATTAAATTTTAAAAATAATTATATTATTTTACCCAAATATTTTTTTGACCCTGAATTTTACCCAGATATTTGAGTTGTACTCCAAAGGATCTCCATCTATTACAGATGAATTATTTGCTCTAGCAAGAGGACCTGATGCTCGAGTAAACCATTTCACAAGTTATATGATTAACGGGTGGAGATTCAACACCAAAGACCGAGACATGCTAGTTCAATCACAAAATAGTGGAGTGTTTGTTAAAGGTGATATAGCCAGTGGAAGCAAAGATTATTTCGGTGTCTTGTCAGATATTATCAAGCTCACATATGGTACTTTCAGTGTTGTACTATTCAAATGTGAATGGTGCGATGTACACGCTCAAGAAAGGGGAGTAAAACAGGACAAGTACAGATTTACCTTGATAAATACTTCTCGCACCTTGTGTATTGATGGTCCATATATTTTGGCCGCACAAGCTGAGCAAATATATTATGTCAAAGATACTCGAGATCCTAAATGGCTTGTCGTGGTGAAGACAAAGCCACGTGATCTGTACGACTTTCCTCCTACAGAAGAAGAAGAAAATGATCCATCATTAACAAAAAAGTCTACTTCTGTAAGCTTTGTGGGGAGGAAGAGGATACAGACCACTTAATGTTCAAATGCCCCCTAGCCCAATTCCTTTGGTGCTGTTACAGAGATGCTTTCAGTTTGGAGGCGATCCCCACTTCTAGAAATGATCTTTTAAACCTAATTCAAAATCAGAGGGGGTTAGATAGCAAAACTTTGTGGTGTTGCTTTATTGCAGGGGCTTGGGCAATTTGGCTTGTTCGAAACGACTGGGTTTTCAATAACCGTCTGCTGAGAAATGCTGTTTCTATACCTCACAAAGCTTTGTCGTTTCTTGTATAGTGGAAAAGTTTGGCGCCCATGAAGTTAAGGGGAGAGATGGAGAAAGTGCAAGGATTGTTGCTTGCCAGTATCCGCGCGACAGGAGATTCAAGCAGATGATGCCATCAACCTGATCCAAGCAGAATCTCTTTGTTCTTTCGCACTGTCTTTACTTTTGGACTTACAGCTCGTGTTGTTTTCATCTCTAGCTTGTTCTGGCTGTGCCAGCAGCACTAGTCCTTTAGTCGAATTTCTCTATGTTTAAGCTCTTAAGCTGGTAATCCTAGCATTGTATGAACTCTTATGTTTGTTATAAAAGCTGGGCAGTCGCCTTATTCAAAAAAAAAATTAAAAAAAAAATAAAAAGTCTACTTCTGAAGCATGCCAAGAGAATGAAGATATCACAGTGGCACTGAATGAAAGTAGAATCAATGATGATAATGTTATGGTTTTGGACAGAAATGGAGTTGAGAGTGAAATTGTCGAAGCAGATCCGATAACGGATTCTGAAGAACAAAATCATGAAGAAGAGGAAGAAGAATCTGATAAAGTTGAAGAAGATTCTAAAAGTGACGGTACTAAGTGTATGGATATAGATGACGACAATAACACAGAAAGTGATGAAGATACAGATGATAGTTAATATACAAATTCTTTTAGGTTTATGCAAATTTAGACTTACTAAAATAGTTGATTAATTCTTATTACATATTTATACACTTTTGCTCAGTACACTCGTACCATATGTAAGCAATATACATGTGGTATTTTTTATGGAGGAGCTGCAGCTCATCAGCCATCACCAGATTTTGCACTAGTCGGTAATTTTGTATATGTGTGATGGCTCATAAACAATTCAGATATGCCAAATTGACTTGCACTGAAGAAAATTAGTACAAAATTTAGTATAAAAATTAAGTTGAACTAACCATTGGATGGGCATGTGCGATCCAAAAACAAAAATTGCAGATCTGTAAGGGATACTCAGATCGATCTAGCGACTGCTCCTCAAGCAACTGGACCATTCGGGTTCACTGCTTGCTAATCAGAGAGGAAATCTGAGACAAAGAGGACAAGTAACATATGCATCTGAGATCAACAAATTAGCACTACTATTTCCCATTTTCCCATCAACAAACTCAGCATAACTATTCCCCTTTTTCCCACCAATGGGATAATTGCCGTCAGCCAAGAGGAACACGGAGATCTCGATGAGAGAACAAATGGGACTTACCCATTCTCGCGCTGCTGCAGGTCGAGCTCGCCGCACTCCTTGCAACACTCCCGGTCATGGGGCCGAGCTCACTGGCCGCTCTCCAGTTCCCACCATATACTACCACAGCACTGCAGGGGTGGTGGCGTGGAGCTTAGTAGAGGACAGCCACAGTAGTACAGTAAAAGATTGAACCTCACATAGAAGATTTATCTTGGCCGATTGGTCAACCGCCTTACCTATATATCCTGTGGTTGGGAGTTCGAAACTTGCCATGCTTAAACTACTGCTATTTTTTTCTTTATTTTAATTGCCTTGTAATTTGTAATTATTTTTTGTGATAAGCATCTCATCACTAATAATAATTTTAGTGATGATAAAATATGGCATCACTAATTAAAAATTGAAAAATGATAATATGTTAATTCATCACGATCAACCCGTCACTGTATTTAGGATTTTTGATGACTTACTCCCTCCGTCCCATAATATAAGGGATTTTGAGTTTTTGTTTACATTGTTTGATCACTCGTCTTATTCAAAAAATTTGTGCAAATATAAAAAACGAAAAGTTGTGCTTAAAGTACTTTGGATAATAAAGTAAATCAAAAATAAATAAATAATAAATCCAAATTTTTTTGAATAAGATGAGTGGTCAAACATTGCAAGCAAAAACTTAAAATCCCTTATATTATGGGACAGGGGGAGTAACATTTTATCACGGATTGAGCAAAGTAGTAGTGAGAGCAGATTAATTCATAACAATTCACTCACCACTGTTGGCATAATTAGTGGTTAGCTACCAGGTTATCACAATTTTTTAATAAAATAGTGACAACACTATGACTTATCACAATTGAGATGTCACTGACAATGTGTTTTGTGATGACAAAATATTTTCTCACTAGTTATAGGTGAAATAGTGATGGAAAAACAGTTTCCCACTAGTTCTACATGAAAATAGTGACAACAAGATAGTTTGTCACTATAAAACCACTTTTTAGTGAGGTAGCAAGGTCTCATCACTAGCGTTCGTCACTAGTGGGCCAATTCGTTGTAGTGCTGCCAAACCCAACATCCAACGGTGGAGAGATGGGTTCGGCCGAACCCTGGCTGGGCCCTCCTGACCTGGTTCTTGGCCCATCTTCTCCTCTAGTCCTATTCTATATATTTCTCGGAGTTTTGGGCTGATTCTTCAGTGTTTTGATAAAGTTCAAAGCCCATCCTTGTATGGATATATTTCTTCCTCCACTTTAGTCTGATTTTCCTCCCAACTTCTGGGTTAATCATCTGCATACAAATATATACGAACACTTGTGGAAAATGTGAGATTTAACACCTAGTACTATGTTGGATGTTTTATTATCTGGACTTTATGCAGACGTTGGCGGTATAAATTCAGAATTTAATAGCCGCCAACACTAACCCACTCACTATAGGGCACGGATAGATAATTCCGGCATGTAGGAGTTTCAAGACTTCCTTTTGACGACCTCCCTCATTGCATTATTTAACCTCCTCTAAGGTTCCTTAGATGGTGTGCAAGACGGCTCTAAGTGAGTGCGATGAGTGCAAAGGGTCAGACTAATGCCTTTTAAGTCTTCGAGGGAATAGCCAAAAGTAGCACGATGCTTTTCTAAAACGGCGATAAGTCGGGTCGTCCTCCTCTTAGAGAGTTTGTCACTTATAATGACTGGAGACTCTGCATCGCCGTTCAGGAAAGCATAGCGTAGGCCTGAAGGTAAGGACTTTAGCTCAATTGGGGCTCGTGATGGCTGATTCGCTTTTGGCAGATCAATCATTTCTCCTAATTCATCCTCCCCTTCATTGAATTCCTCGATGGATTTATCAAGAGTAGACTCTGGGGCTCGAATGGAGCAACAGCCATCACATTCTCAATTGGCTCGGGAACAGGAAGATGCTCTGTCAACGAATTGATTGATTGCAGTATAGAGACGGAGGTGGCGATTCTTCCTATTTTCAGGTTGAGGACACCAATTTCGGGCACATCTAAGAGTTTCTCTATGGGATGGCCCATGAGTATGTCGAAATCAAAGATGTCGAACACATGAAAATCTAAGATGACCTTAACGCTGTTGTGACGTGTGGGAACTCCAGAGATAATCCCTAATCCTTTGTTCGTAGAGTTTGTGAAAATTCAGAAGGTTTTGACGATTGATTCCAACGGTTCTGTCCCCTAAGCAATCAAATGCAAAGGTCGTGGACATAATATTGGCACCAATGGAGGGATTAGAGAGAGCACGGACCAAATTTCCTTCAATGAGACACATAACGGTTGAGGAGGGGCGATGGATTTGAATTACTTTAGAAGAGAGCTCTCCTTCCCTCAACCATTCGTTACTCATGATAGTGGTCAATCTCTTCATCGTCTCTTTAAGCATAGCTTTTTTGAGAGGTTCATTAGAATTGACCTTGGTCGATGGTCTCTTCTCGCAGGAATAATTCGAGGTGTTCCCATAATCTTCAAAAAGATCCTCCTCGAATTGGAATGGAATTTTCAGAGTATGAATTTCTTCTTCCTCCTGCTCCTGCGACTAGGATGAGGATTCGGCAGTTGAGTTGGGTTCCAACTCCACGTGCAGAGGTTCCTCATGGATAATCTTGACCTCTGGGACGGCTTTGTTTTGGCTGAAAGAATCGTTCTCTAAGATCAGATCTAAGAGTTCTCTTCCTTCAGCAGTTATCTTGTGTGCGAACGATCCTCTGGCGGAAATATCGAGATTTTCAGCAGACTCCTCGTCTAACCTGTACCGAAAATGTTGTAACAACACATGGTCGGGTAAAGACAAGTTTGGGCCAGACTGAGTTAACAGTGAGAACCTGGCCCAGGCTGCACCGAGAGATTCCTTCTCATTCTGTCGAAAAGAAAGGATGTCTAATCGAAGATTAATCACACAGGTTAATGGAAAGAAAGTAAGGCAGAACTTGCACTTAAGCTACTCCCATTCACCGTGGAATTTCTTGACAGACAGTGTACCGTTACTTCGCTTCATCTTTAAGAGAAAAAGGAAATAACTTTCACTTTAGAGTTTCATGTGTCATGTCTACGATGGATAGGCATAAACACACTAGCTCAAAGTCCCGAAGCTGGAGGTATGGGTTTTCACCAATTCTAGCAGAGAAAGTTTGCTCTCGAATCATGGCTATAAATCCAGGATTGATTTCGTAGCCATCAGAAAGGATTGATTTTGAAGAACAGAATGGCTCACAAAGATCATCCCAAGGAGCAGAAAGGTTTTGAATTGTGAGTTGCTCCATCAAGGAAAGGAATAAAAGAAGAAGAAATAAAAATAAAGATACGAGGATGACCTAGACTTGGATAAATTAGCAACCGTTCCCTGTCAACGGTGCTAGAAATACTTGTTGGTATTTCTTACGACCACAGATAAATCCGCAAGCATACGGAATACCGTTGTACCACTTCACCTTCGGGTGACCCCAAAAGGATATCGAACTCAGGAACGTGTGTAATCTATCTAAGGCTAAGACTATCCAAGGACAAAAACTATTGGTAGGCTAGCTAGGCTAGTGACGACTTTCTATGTGTTTTAATAATCTAAGTTAAGTAAAGGTAAATTTCTATCTGTTGCTTCAGGCACTGACCCCTGCTGGTCTGCCAGCGTGGTTGCGTCAATAGCTCTATGATGTATCCGAACGTGGAGGATTACTAGGACGTGATTTAGGGCTGTCACCACCTGCCATCTACTTCTAACAAATCCGTGGGATACACAACAAACAAAGGTAATATCTAATGTAGACACCATGTCTAAGTTATTAATTACTACTCTAATACTTGCGCAGGAACTTCCTTCTCTATCCGGAGTCCTAGTACTATAGCACTTAGTACGAATACTAAACAATGAACCTGCAAAGACTAAGTAATTAAATAACATAAGAAAAGATCCTGAATGCTTACTTAATAGAAGAAGTTTCTCCGAACCCGGAGCATAGTGTATCGACAGCTCAGGTACTCGTTTAGAATTCCTCCTAGAAAGCTACACTCGTCGAGGTAGAAGTTGAAGAGAGCGCCAAACTTTCGGGTACTCCTCCAGAGCTTCCCCTCACTCTCTACCTATTTCTAATGTACAAAAGATACAGTAGAGCCTCTTGTAATTTAGCTCAAAGTTGTGTGCATGAATGAGGGAGAGGAGAGGGTTATTTATAGGCCTAGAGGTGTCTTCGGAATGTGAAGATGTTTAAGCATCCAATGAGCATCTCTTCTCTCCTCTTGACAAGTGTCCATCACGGTTTCTTCAGGTATAACGCTCACAACCGTCATTAGGATGTCATCAGCAGCGCACATGTGGAAGGCCAGGATCAAAGGCGCTAGTGGTAGTTCAGCCGAACCAGATGCCAGTGCCAGGGACACTGACTAGTGGCCCTGGTGGCGGTTAGGACAGTTATGACCTATTCCATGGCGGTTTCACCTGACTTGTGGGCCCTGCAATCTGTGTACTTGTGTCTGATTGGCCGGAGGTGTGTTTCCTTGCATGCCGGGTGTATTTTCTCCTTAAAATACATGCATACACATATTTCACCAACACTAGTGGAATTGATTAGTAATAATCCCTACCACTAAGTTGGATACCATATTTTACTTCACTATATGCGGCCATTAACGGTCGGAAACTATGAAAATTATGATTTAAGGACCGTCAACAGCGGGCCAGAGGTACCAGCTAGGGTTGGCTGACCCAGGATCAGCCCGGCTAGCCTAGAAATTCCACAAGTCGGTAATTACTAACCACCTAATACGGTTTTGATTGTTTCCTACGCTTCAAACGTCATTAGGAGGACACATGGCAAGAAGAGGATGAAGATGCCCTTTGGATTCCATGGAGCATCTCCAGCCTTCCAAGCTTCCCGCCTATAAATACCCCTCTCCTCCTTCATTCAAAACACACACCAAGATGTGAGCTGAATTATAAGAGGCTCTTTGTCCTCTCGTCTTGTAGAAGAGCCCTCTCTTGTCTTGTATTACACAAATGCATTTCAATGATCCCGTAGTTTGGGGTACTTGTCGAAATCCGATGTTAGACCCTCCATCACATATTACCACATATTTGTTGTACAAATGTTTGTTTCTTGAATGACTGAATTTGTGTGGCCATCTTCTTCGGAGTCCAAATTGTAGCATTCTCTTTTGTTTTCTCCTAACAAACTTGAGCTCAATGTATACATACATTGAACCGTATCACATGCATCCCCAATAGTTATTACTGATGTAAAAGGCAATTATCATAGGTTCACGAGATAAAATATTACTGTAGGTACACGTGACAAAATATTTTTGTAGGGCTACATTTATGTCCCCGGGACGCTTCACATTAGTTATTTTTGATGTAAAAGGCAGCTATCATATATCCAGAAGATAAAAATTTTCTGCAGGGATATATGTATGTCCCTGCGACACTTCACATCATATTTGATGTACCCTTTATTGTGTGCTTCGAACAAAGGTTTATTTTCCTACCATTAGACAAAAATATTAATTTTATTTACAAAATCCCTCAATGTTGCTCTATGTAATTACTAGAGGCATGAAAAACAGAATTTAGACCGTGGCTCAATAAATGATAAGGATCACATATGCATAGAGCTCGTCAAGTGTGCAAAACAGACTACACATATGCTATAATTAAACTTCACATGAATACGTGGTGATCGATTTTATACACATCTTCTATAATCAAACTTCACATAAATTCATGGTGATCGGTTTTATTTGGATAGTTATATTTTAGTTTGATTTCATTGAGTAAAAGGAACACTATTTGCAAATTCATGTAGTATTTTACTTTTTCTATTGCATTACTTATGTTCTGTAAAAATGCGTGAAGTGCTATTCATACATAGTCTAGAAATTTAAGTATAATGGAAAATGTTAGAACGGCAAAAGTCAATAGTGCGAACTAAAAGTAAATTATAATACTTTAAAAAGTAAACTAATATACTGTACATGACAAAATAGGTTATAACCTTTATGGGTTGGAACTCCATTTCTTTTCAGCAAGTTCAGTATGCTAATATTAATCATTTTTTTCTTTAGCTCCATCTTTAATCATCTCCTTCTTAACTTTATGATCTTGTCTACAAAAATACTCAATCAAAAAATCATCTTGAAAGTAATGACACAACCTCATATTCGAGTCGAATGCAGTTATTATCGAATAATAGCTGCACTGACATGCAAAATGAACATTTAATAGTTAACAAGAAGCAAATTAGATAGATTTTTCTTTTCAAAAAACATCAAAGCCACATCACCAACTTACCATTTAGAGCTTCTCCTTGACAAGGTAGAATCATAGCATTGTGATCAACATGATTATCCCATGTATAACGTCGGTAGAGTTCTGATATTTTTGCACTGGCCTACTTTCTGAAGTGGCACACATCAACACACATTAGTTTACTAAACCACACACACATGACACATCATAAAAATTCATCACATGGTAGTATATAACATGCATCACCTTCCTTCAGATAACAATAGATAGCATGCATCAACAACATCCTCTTGACCTAAGTTGAACTCTAACTATATAACCCATTGTCATAAGGCACGGGAATGGTCATCACAGCAAAAGCCTTACTCAACTAGCTAGATATCTCAAGAATTTAATCCATACACTTCACATAAAGTTATAATTCTAGTAACCAACCTAATATATAAAAGCCTAAACGGTCATATAATAATGAAAGAAAAAAAGTAGCACTCCCATTAAAAAAACACCAATTCATTATTCATTATGGTTGCATTGTGTTGCCCCTTACATATAAATGCTCATGTAAGTAAGTCAGTTTATATTCACCATGACATTTCTTGCATAGGCATAATATTTTGTTTCATATTGCAGAGTTAATCAATGTAAAACAGAAAAAAAACATTCCACCCATGTATAGATTTGTGTGTGCCTACATGTACCAAGTTTTATTTATATTAGATCAAATGTGTTGTACTGCTAGCGATTAATATAAATGTGTAAAATTAGTGATGTACCTCGATTATTTCAAGTTGAAGCAATAAAAAGTTGTAATGTAGACATTGCCCAAAAAACATAGGATATTTCACTTCTCTGGTGCGGTTAGAAAAGGTAGAAATTTTTAGTTTTATGATTTCACTTAGTTAATAAGCAATAAGGAAAGTGTACCTGCCAATGTAGACATCGTAAAAAAACTAAGTGGTTGCAAATATATCTCCTTGCCTATTTCACTTGTATGTTAAAAACAGTTTTATGATTTCGGCTTGAGTCAACAGTAAGAGATTGGACTGAAATGCTAAGCCATATCGAAGTTAAAGTAGAGAAAATACAATAGAACAGGACCACCTGTCACCAACAGATAGGCTACAATGGATACAACAATTGTTGCTAGGTACTGCTGTTGCATCTCCAGACTCTCTGCGCACCAGACCGAGTGAAAAACAAAAACAAATAATTAAGGTCCAGCAATCCACAATGACCCACACTGAAAATTGAGGAATATTTCTATCTAGCTCAATGGTATTGAGCTGAACCGTGCATTTTTTTCATTTACTTTGTCATTGTAGAGTTCGGATTAACCGTAATCAACTATAACAGTAGATTGTAAAGCTTTTTTTTAATAATTATCTCATGTTCTGTGTTGGCTCTAACTTATCTCAGTTATCCATGATTCTGCCATCAAGCGGCCAGACCATCTTATGAAACATGTGAGTTTTTGTAAAAGGCAAGAGGGAAAAATTAGATCTTCTTAGTTACAGTAGAAGTCGTGTGCCATGTAATTTGAAAGTAACTCGTTGCTCCTAAAAGACCTTATTGTTCAGATTGATGTCATTTCAAACCATACCATTTTCTATAAGTTACTAAAGATATACATTCATTTAGTTTTTTTTAACAAACTTTGATAAATACGTAAGAAATTCTGCCAAGACTTGCAATATTGCCAAATAAGGTTTATTTTGGCTACAATCTAAACAACCCCCTAATCAATTCCTCTTAATCATGGTCCATTTCTCCTCTAATCAGTCAAAGTCGTTTAACAAATTCACTAGTTTCTCGCTGGTTAAAAGCCAAGAAACAAGGCAGCGGTTTGGACTAATTTCTCATTTCCTTCCTCAATCTCATAGCAGTGGAGGAAGTAGTTGTTTACACCCAAATTTGGCACCTAGGAGTAAAATAGGAAAAATTGCCAAAGTTTGGAAGTCTGCCGGTTTCCTCCGAGTGGGCCGGTCTGACCGCCATGTGATGACCGGTCAGACCGCCGGTTGAGGGCCGGTCGGACCAGTGGTGTGTGGCCGGTCTGACCGGCAGGGTCCGAGTCCGAGTGTGTTTCGTCGGGTCTCAAAGTTTCCTTGCTCGGGAAGGCATGTTTCGGGTTTCCTTTGGATTCTATCCCGAGTTGGACGTGGAGGAGGGCCTGTAGAGGGTAAGACTAGCCCATATATATGGGACATGGCCAGTTCAATTGTAACTAATCAATCTACAATCAATCAATCAAATCATTTTTCATATTGCTTTTAGTTTTTGCTTTCGTCCATCTTTGTCGATTTGCGCCATAAATCGTTCGCCGCCGCTGCGAGAGTGCGACACCTCTTTGTAGGTTTGTCCTGAAAAACTTCTGTTTTGCCCACAAGACAGGTAGTTATCTAGAAATCGGCTCCGCTAGCCGGTTTAGTTATCAAAACCCATCTTGGTCTAGTTTTTGCTAGATTGAGGTGGTTGGCGACTCTAGGATCACCGCAAGGCGTAAGGTGCTATGATCGTGGTTGTCAACTTGTCACAAAAAGTTGCCAACACGATTTTTGGCGACTCCGCTGGGGAAATCTGCTCAGCGTCAACTCAGCTTCGACTTCACCATGACGAAGCCGCCATCATCCAAGGCGCAGGTGGAGCCGGCTAATGTGATACCAATCACATTGGATGATTTCGAAGGGGAACTCCGCAAGTCCATGGAGGAGTACATTAAGGGGATCACACAGGAGGCGCTGATGAGGGCGTGCACTAGGACTCGTCATGGCGTGATCATCAAGCCTGGGCCACGTCCTAAACCTACTTACGATGTGGTAAGTAATGAGGAGGTAACACAATCTATCCAACAACACATTGCATCTACAATAGATTCATCTATGGTTACTTTAAATAATAAGTTAGATGCATCTATTGATAATCATATTGAAGGATTTTTGAGGACTAAATTCGGCACTCTCATGGCCGATCTTATGTTCAAAGATAAAGCCTCTACCAGTGCTAGCCAAGCCCCTATAGATCAGATAAGTAGTAGAACCGATGGGGCGAAAACACAACAACACGGCGAGGGGTGGGCGGCGCACACAGCCGGTCCAATCGGGCCTGATGGCCGGTTAGACCGCGACTTCGCTGTCAGTCAGACCGGGTATTACCCCGGCGGTCAGACCGGGACTCAGGCCGGTCTGACCGCGTCTTTGGATGCTGTTAGACCGGGCCCTAGACCGGTCAGACCGGCGCAATTGTCCCTATACAGGGAGTCGATCCAATGACTGATGCTAGTTATTTGTATCATCTTAGAACATTTGATTCCCCTGTATCTACTGCCCCTACTAGTTCCCAAATTCCCCCCACATGTTCCTAATGCTTATAATGATGTTTCTAGGGGATATCCTCTCGATACTAGGCAAGGCCAATATAATCATATTGCGCCACAACCACAACCTATTAGGCCACCAAACCCACCACCAAACCAACATAGGCCTGATAATATGGAGGAATTGATTAGTAGAATCATTAGGGATAAATTCGGGATTGAAGCTAGGAATCGTGCTAAGCTTTACCAAAAGCCGTATCCTGATTATTATGACAACATACCATATCCTCGTGGTTATAGGGTTCCCGAATTTACCAAGTTTAGTGGTGAAGATAGTAGGACCACATGGGAGCATGTAGGTCAATTTTTAGCGCAATGTGGAGAGGCTAGTAGTTCTGATACTCTTAAATTGCACTTGTTTTCTTTATCTTTGTCCGGTACTGCTTTTACATGGTTTACTTCTTTACCGGCAAATTCTATTCATACTTGGGCTCAATTAGAACAAAGATTTCATGATTATTTCTATACTGGTGAAACTGAGCTTAGGTTATCTGATTTAACATCGGTTAAGCAAAAGTATAACGAATTTGTCATAGATTATGTTAAGAGATTTAGAAATGTTAGAAACCGATGTTATAGCTTGAATATAACTGATAGAGATTTGGCTGATCTTGCTTTTAATGGTTTAATTGCTCCTATTAAAGAAAGATTAGATGACCAACAATTTCTTGATGTTAGTCAACTTATGCAAAAGGCTCTGGCTCAGGAAAGCCGGGTTAAGGATAGTAAAAAATTTGTTAGACCATATGAGAAGAAGCCTAATATTAATTCAATTGATTACTCTGAGGCTAGTGATAGTGAAGGTGAGGGTGATCATGGTATGTATATTGCTGAGTGGTCATGGACTAACAAAAATAAGCCTTTTGTTTGCTCTAATTTAATGCCGACTCTTCGTAAAGATCGGCAAAGTGATGTTAAGTATAGTTTTGATGTGGCCAAGTGTGATAAGATCTTTGATTATCTTTTGCAAGAAAAACAAATTAGTTTACCTAAAGGCCATATCATACCATCTCAAGAAGAATTGAAGCATCGAGCTTATTGTAAATGGCATGATTCTCACTCTCATTCTACTAATGATTGCAATGTGTTTCGATGAAAGGTTCAATCGGCCATAGATGAATGACAATTGAAGTTCACCGATGGTTCCAAGATGAAGCTTGATCATGATCCTTTTCCGGTGAATACAATTAATTTCAATGATAAGAAGGTGTTGATTCGGCCAGAGCAAGCCGAATCTACTAAGGGAAAAGGAGTGATCATTGGTGAACCTAGGCCAAAGATGATGGTGCCAAAGAATCCGGAGGTTGGTGTGTGGAAAGAGAATAGGAGCGAAGCCTCAACTTCTAAAGCTCCTAAGAAGACTAAGGTGACCTTCGATATCCTTTTGGAGAAGTATGAGAAGCAAGGTGGTGAGAGAGCTCGCAATAAAGGGAAAAGACCAAGACCACCTTCTAGGGAGCGATTTGGTCACTCACCAAGACGGTCGCAATCACCTCCATATCATCATTCACAAGACATGTCATGGGGGCCTTACCCAATGCCACCGTCGGGTTATCC
The DNA here is from genome assembly GCA_000338895.3 of Oryza meridionalis. Taxonomy (NCBI): domain Eukaryota; kingdom Viridiplantae; phylum Streptophyta; class Magnoliopsida; order Poales; family Poaceae; genus Oryza; species Oryza meridionalis. The sequence continues at coordinate 10,069,010 of CM002535.2, read as the reverse complement.
TTATCCTTACTACATGCCATGGGGGACAACACCGCCAATGTTCAATCATATGCCTCCAATGCAATTCAACCAAGGGTGGGGAGGAGCAAGGAGGCCAATTCATGAGTGTTTGTCTTCACCAAACAATGGCCGGTTTTATGGTAAAAACCAGGTCAATGAAGAAAAGAGGGAAGGAAAGCGTGTTAAGGTGGAGGAAAGGACTTCGGAGGTGATTACCATCAAAGTGGGGTCCCATGATGTGCCAATACCTTCTTGAGATGAAGTTGGGGAGTCCTCAAGCAACAAATCCGAAGCCAGGACCAGCTCATCGCAGTCGGCCGGTCTGACCAGGCCCTCTGGCCGGTCTGACCGTAGCCATACGGCCGGTCTGACCAGGCCATCAGGCCGGTCTGACCGCCGACCCAACGACGGTCCGACCGACGCTTCAGGCCGGTCTGACCGCCGACCTAATATCGGTCGGACCGGCGCCTCTGGCCGGTCTGACCGGGCTCCAGTGCTGGTTTGGCAGGAGGTTTGCAAGCAGTAGTGCGGGGGCTTCATCGTCTTCAAATAGACTCAACAGGGGGCACTATTTACCTCCTGGAATAGAGCCGAAACCTAGGTGGATGCCTAAGGATTTGATGGCTACTCAAAGGAGAAGATTGCAACGTCTTCGGGCCCAAGAAGAGAGAAAAAGGCCCAAGAACAAAGAGATAGGAGGTTCAATGAGTTGCGACCACCACCAGTATGGAGGCGTAAATCCGTAGAGAAAGAAGAACCAGTTGTTGTTGAGGAAAAGGAGGAACAATCGGTTGCTAAAGATGAATCATCTCCAAAGGAAGACATGGATGTCAGTCAACATGGTGTGTATGTTGCCTATGGAGTTTTGTGCTATGGATGAAGCCAAAGTTGCTCAATTTTCACTAGGTCCTAAAGATGCGGTTTTTGAGAAGCCCGATGAATCAAACCATCACATGAAGCCTCTCTATCTCAAAGGTCATGTTGATGGGAAGCCGGTCTCTAGGATGCTAGTGGATGGAGGTGCCGCCGTGAATTTGATGCCGTACTCGTTGTTCAAAAAGTTGGGGCGTGAAGATGATGAGTTGAACAAGACTAACATGATTCTCAATGGCTTCAATGGTGAACCAACGGAGGTGAAGGGTATCTTTTCGGCAGAGCTTACCGTGGGAAACAAGACGCTACCAACCGCTTTCTTCATTGTTGATGTGCAAGGTAACTACAATGTTATTTTGGGTCGTTGTTGGATCCATGCCAATTGTTGTGTTCCTTCTACCTTGCATCAATGTTTAATTCAATGGGACGGTGATGATGTTGAGATTGTTCAAGCGGATACATCGGCCGAGGTTGCAATGGCCGATGCTACTTTTGAGTGGCGTCATGGGAATATTCAATGCTTATCGGGGATGGATCTCTCTAGCTATGATTTTATTAGTATCTCCAATGGCAAATTTGTACCCATCTCTGTAAAGCCGGCTAGTATAGCACGGCTAGGCCATATCAATTTGTATAATGAGTAAAGAAGCTATTTAGAGTGGTTGCAAAAGAGGGTGCAAAAATATCGGTCTACAAAGAATGATATTGGTGAAACTATTGAAGATTTTGATGAAGTGGAGAAGCTTGGTAAAGGGTTTACATCGGCCGATCCATTGGAGGAAATAGACATAGGTGATGGAACTAAGCCAAGGCTAACTTTTATAAACAAAAATATGAGAGCCGATTATAAGGTTAAAATAATCGAGCTACTTAAGGAGTATGTGGATTGCTTCGCATGGGAGTATCATGAGATGCCGGGTCTTAGCCGTGAGCTTGTTGAGCATCGGCTTCCAATCAAACTAGGTTTTAGGCCTTATAAACAACCACCTCGTCGTTTTCATCCTTTGCTATATGACCAAGTCAAAGAGGAGATTGATCGGTTGTTGAAGGCGGGGTTTATTAGGCCATGTCGTTATACGGAATGGGTTTCTAGCATTGTCCCGGTGGAGAAGAAGGGGAGTGGTAAGATTAGAGTTTGCATAAACTTTAGAGATTTAAATAAAGCTACTCCCAAAGATGAATATCTTATGCCTATAGCCGACATGATGATCAATGATGCCTCGGGTCATAAAGTGATTAGCTTTTTAGATGGTAATGCCGGCTACAATCAAATCTTTATGGCGGAGGAGGATATGTACAAGACGGCTTTTAGGTGCCCGGGATTTGTTGGTTTGTTTGAGTGAGTTGTCATGACTTTTGGATTGAAGAACGCCGGTGCAACATATCAAAGGGCAATGAATTTGATCTTCCATGATTTGTTAGGTATTATCTTAGAAATCTATATTGATGATATTGTTGTCAAATCGAATGGTATGGAGGGACATATAGCCGATTTGAGGTTAGCTTTTGAAAGGATGCGCCGGTATGGTTTGAAGATGAACCCACTTAAATGTGCTTGGTGTGTCGGCGGGGAGGTTCTTAGGATTCATGGTGCATGAGAGAGGAGTTGAGATTAATCCTAAGAAGATAGAGAAGATTCGTGATTTCAAAGCGCCGACATGCAAGAAGGAAGTTCAAAAGTTGCTAGGTAAGGTGAATTATATGAGAAGATTTATTTCTAACCTAGCGGGTAAAATCGATGTGTTTGTCCCTATACTTCGCTTGAAAAAAGAAGCCGATTTTACTTGGGGGGCAAAACAACAAGAGGCGTTTGAAGGATTGAAGAAGTATTTGTCTACTCCACCCGTTGTGCGGGAGCCTAAAGCCGGAAAGCCTTTTCGGTTATATATTGCCTCCGAAGACAAAGTCATTGGTGCCGTTTTGACGCAAGAGGAAGATGGCAAGGAATATATCATTACATATTTGAGCCGCCGTCTTTTGGATGCCGAAACAAGGTATGTCTTTATAGAGAGACTTTGTTTATGCTTATACTATGTTTGTACCAAATTGAGGCACTATTTCTAATCTAGTACATGCATAGTTGCTTGTCAAGCCAATGTTATTAAACACATATTGCAAAGGCCAATTCTAAGTGGGAGAATTGGCAAGAGGGCATATGCTTTGATTGAATATGATTTGGCTTATGAACCATTAAAATCTATGAGAGGCCAAATTGTATGTGATTTTATAGTAGACCATCATGTGGATATTGCTTATGAGGAGGAGGTTTGCTTAGTTGAAGTTATACCTTGGAAGATTTATTTTGATGATGTTGGTATTTCTTAACGACATTACTAGAAATATAATTCCCAGCAATGGCGCTGAAATACTTCTGGTATATTATGGTTACAGAGTTCATCCGCAAGCGCACGGATATACCATTATAGCATTTCACTCGAGAGTATTCCAAGGGTATCGTATTTATTTTATCCCATGGGAAGATCATGTAGAGAGAACTCAACTAATAATTTATATATTACTTGCGATAATCATATTCTAAGTAGGGGATACGATAATCCAAGGGTAGAGTGACATACAAGCATTTAACTACTCATCCTCATAATAAATAATCTAAGCTAGGTGGAAAGAAAAGAGAAAGAGAATCTATTCCTATACTTCTAATATACATAGTATACATACATTCTAGTTAACTGATATACTAGCTAATACCCTCTATCCGATGCCCTCCTGGTACTTTGAGAAGCCACAGCCTGACTGTCGAGTTTCTTACGACAGCCCGTCATGACCATCCAACCGGGGCTAAATACGGAGGAATACCCTCCCCAGGAAATTAACTTAGGATTATAATAGGCGCGGAGGAATACCCGTACTGAGCTGTCATCATCAGCGGCTCACCTCTCATCCGCAATATATAACCCCAAATAATGATATCCCATAATCTAGACACCACATCTAAACTACCAGATACTACTCTAATATCATCGTCATGACATAGAGTAATTGCATAAGCAAACACTATACCCGCACCAAAGCATCTCCCAGATAAGCTAGCAGTATACTCAGTATAACAAGAACATAATGTAAAGTTGGTACTCATATACTCGGAAAGTATTTCAATACCATAAATGTATATAGAAGAGTATTCTAATAAAGGTACAAAGCTTACAAAAGAGAAGAGAAAAGCTACTAGAGCCATACCCGAACTCTTTCGAAGACTTTAGGACTCCTGATTCCTATTTTAATTCTATTCCACCAGCTAGATATTACTAAACTAAACTTGAGAGGAATAAGAGAGCTCTTGCTTGAGGTGTGTGAGTGAAGTGAGAAGGTGAAGTCCTTTTATAGCTGAACTATGATGGTTGTGACGGTTGGAATGGTCGGTAATACCCTCCAACCGTCATTAGGGCTTCATCTCCACCGTCCAGCCAAAACCTAGATCCAACGGAGGTGAGCGAGGTTCGGCCGAACCTGGGGCTGGCCCAACCCAGCCCAATTTTGGCTGGCGGCCTCCTCTGCTGCTTCACTCCGTAGACTTGTGAATTTTGGCCTGATTCATCGTGTCAAGTCTGCGTTCTTGGCCCATTCATACACAAGTCTGGTTCTCGACATCGTCCGATTGATTTATCGTCTGAGTTGATGTCGATTCTCCTTCACTTTATTGTCATTCTCTGCAAAAGGTTAGTAGACCTAATACTAGTGGAATATTATTATTCTAACATATTTATGCATTGCAAGCATCACTAGTTCTCTCCTGTTTTAGTAATATTGATGGTCGAAACTGATCGATAACGACCGTCAACAAAATCCCCCAAGCTTGAACCTTTGCTCGTCCCGAGTGAAGGACAAAAGGAAACAATGACTTGGTTGTTGATCAGGAGTTGCTACTATGCTGCATACTTCAAAGATGCAGGTGCAAGGTATATGTACTCTCTCTCAGATTAAATAATCTTTAGCACGGTGGCTTACCCTTACCCCTGATTCCCACGAGACACTGCTTCTCCTTGCCTTGGGCGGTTGAAAGACGGCAGTTGAAAGACAGAACAGCAATTAGAGCACTAATGACCAGATCTTTATTCAACTCTTGTTCCGGAAGTTTTCAAATGATTTTGAAAAAGAAAACCAAGTTCCTCAATTGATTCACTCAGTCTCTCTAAGTGTATCAATTTGAATTCCTCACCAAATGATGCCTTTTTTATTCCTACTCTAAGGTTTATATGTGGAGGTCGGTAGGGATCAAACATGGCATACTTGCATTCACATTTATTACTAAGTCAAAAACTTAGACTAAAGCAGATAACTGAACATACTAAAGATCAAGATCGTGCATAATGTGTGTGGTATATAGTGGAAATGGTGTATGAGGAAAAATAAAAGAAAAAAATGCTTCTCCTTTGTGCTTACTTTCTTCTTCCAAAAATCCTTCTTTTATTGATTAGGAGAGGGCATGGCTACATTTCTTTATTTTTTCAATATCATGCTCATGCTTGATGGAGCATAACTTTATTTTTTTTTTTCATAACCATGCCTTTCCCTCCTTTCTTTTTTTTCTTTTTTTTCTCAAAAGGACTTTTCTTTTTAGGAGAAGAAAGCATATGAAAGCATGGAGAATTTATTTTGGTGGTAATGTGGAAATGGAATAGAATATTGCTTAGCTCCCAGTGTAGGAGCTTAGCATGTGCATATATGTGGGTGTATGATCTTGATCATAGAGCATGAGAAGTATCTTCACAAGTCACAAGAGTTTGGCAAAGTTCAATGGAATGTCAAGCAACCAAAATGTATATGGTGTAATCATGATAGCACATCTTTGGCTCTGGTAGGAATTTATATCAAATGAGGAACTTTCAATTAATCATTTTGAAAAACAAAACATCCAGAATTTAAGTTAAACTAGCATCAAGATCATAGCTACTCATATTTACTATCTCATATCTCGCAACAACCTAGACTTAGATCAGCAAGTGCAGCCTATTTACCTCAGGTTCCCGGATAATTATTGGCTACTTTTATTCAATCTTCGAGAAAGTACTCACCAAGAACCCATATATAAGAGATATAAAACAGAGCAACTATTCATCATTTCAACAAAGAGAACTAGCTTGTCTTACCTAGCATGACTCAAACCTATCCTATCTTTTTGGTATTTTCTATTTTACAAAATTTTATGTTGTTTTCAAGTTTTTATAGGATGCAATTGGAAAGCAAATATGCAATTGGAAAGGGAAATATGCAATGTGATACAAGTTACCTCGGTGAGGGGAGCGAGCTCTCGCCCCAAGCTTGGCTTTCGCTCAGGGTCCTTGATAAGGATTGAACCCTGAAAGTGAAAGTACGCCTGAAGGTCATCATGCTATTGCTGCATCATGTAGTTGATGTTGGTGAACTGAGCATCAGCAGATTGTTGCCATTCTTGCGTTTGAGCTATGTGTTCCGTGATGTCATACTGGATCTCCCCCGTCTGCACATCAAGAGTGTCCATTCTCCTAGTGATTTCACCCAAGTCCCAATGAGAGGAACTCGAGCGCCATTCACTTGGAGATGGAGGCACACCACTTGATCTGGGAGGTTGATTGTCCCCCAAGTGGATGTCATGAGGTGCATGCCACCGGTCCTCACTGGCACTTGACCAAGTTGAGACTCCGATGCTATGGCGTGGAGCTTGGGTCCATCCGGGTGCATCCCCAGTTGGTGCCCAACCTGCCTCATACATCTGCACGGATGTCGAGGATGATGAACTTCCTTGTTCGTTCCTTGTCATGTTGCGCGTCTCCCTGTATGTTCCACCTGCACGAGATTCTTCTATGGTCTGCAAGGGAATGGTTAGTTCATGGCAGTTGTACAAATAATACCCTGCATTTGGCAACGGGATTTCATTTGTACAACCGGGGAAAAAGTATATCAAAGATCCATCTGCTCCATGTTTCAAAATATGCCCTTGCACTAGATAGGCCTCATCAATACGCGGACGAGTGGCTGAGATAAAAACAATTTGGTCGCTAACGACCGCTAGCCCATTTGCTATCTAAGTAATCAGAGAAGTGCATTTAACAGGAGCAAAGAACTTTATACTTTCTAACCAATGCCTTATCATACATTTCATAGAAGAAATTTTGATTTTTCTAACTGTTTGTCTATCTCGTTGGAAATTAGTTATATTAAACTAGCTGCCATGCAGTATGTGTTTTGGTATCTGCAATGGGTAACTGGGTATCATCGTATATTTCATGTTACAGGCTATATTAATCACTTATTCTTATACATGTTATGTATGTCAATATATTGCTGTTGTATGTTGTCTTGAATTCTTGATGCATTCTATTCTGATAACAAATGACTAGCCTTCATGCGGGTAATGCAAGAAAAGATTACTATGTGCTCACAAATGGTGAGATTACATCTTTCCTTATGCACTTGAATTTCTGAACTATGCGGATTGTAGTTCTGCTATAGCTATTCCAATAGCACAATTGTTCTATTTGCGTGGAAAGTGATGTGGACTATGATTCCCGATCTTCCGAAAGGTTCTGATAATCAAATATTTGGGCGGAGTCGCAACACAAATCGATCCGGTTTCTTGAACGAACACGCTCTTGAGCCCCGCAATCGCAGCACCATGTCTCCTCTGGTTATCACCCGTGTGGAAACGCGGATGACCTCGCCGAGAAGGCTAATTCCTGTTTGCGAATCGAAGAACACAAACAAGAACAAAGAAGAATACAACCAAAATTGCAAATAAACGATTAAGCTCACAAGTTGGGGCCTTACAAACCGATCTAGCGGCGAAACTGTTCTTCACAGAATAATCTAAGCAAAACCCAAACCCTAAAGGTGACGGTGGGTACTAATATATGGAGTTTAGGGTCATGCAACCAACCCTTAACGCAACCCTAATGGGTTCCAACACGATACACGTCCCAAAGGCCCAAATACGGTGACGCAACACGGGCACAGATACTGGACGTCAATTTGTTCAGTCGATTCCCATTGACTCGGAAAGAATTTGGACGTGGAACCAGAATGTAAAATCAAAGTGTTTTTCATTGTTACTCTGTGATGAACAATTGGCATCTAAGATTATTGGTTTTGATATTTGGAATTTATTTGCGAAGTGGCTTTGGAGATGATTGGAATTTGCAGGTGAATAGGAACTGCTGCTGTGATTTGGGTCCAGTCAGACCGGCCAGGTGCCGCCGGTCAGACCGGCACTATGCGAGCGGTCAGACCAGCCAGCTCGCGGTTTGACCGGCCGACTCTGTGTCGGTTTCGGTTTCAGGTTGTTTGTTTGGATATCCATGATTGTTTCATATTTATGGCTTCTAGATGGATACTATGCATATGTAATACTGTTGTTTGCTACTAATAAGTCAAGTTGGAGATAGCTTGGTCTTGGAATATGGTTTCTTTGGTTGATTCATATGTAGGTGACTTGGTGCCTTGGGCCTATTGCCGGTGATGGACCGGGAGTCGACTTGGGGATAAGATAATGTCCGTGACGGTCAGATATCATGCGAGATACTTAGGCTAGAGTTCAATGCACGTGGTTGGTGAAGATTCCATATAGCATACAATGGAGGTATTGTGTGCGTATGGGATGCGGAGTCGAATTTGGAAGGAGTCCAAATTTGGTATGATTGGAGTTTGTAAAGTTTGTTTCTTATACGAGAAGGTTTCCTAGGTGGATTAGGACTTCTTGTATGAGTTTGGTTCGTGGCTTTAGGCTGCCTACCTCATGTATAAATAGAGAGGGAGCGTGAGGCTTCCCGGCATCGCTTTTGAGAGCAATTGAGTTGATAGTTCAGTTAGGGTTTTGAGTTTAGTCGAGATTTTTGTAAGGAGTGCTGTTGTTGCACTTTGTAAACACCGAGAAAAGCAATAAAGTTGTCATCTACTCTGAGAGTTCTTCGATTTGTGTTTCATCGGGTTCGGCGGTCTAACCGGCGACATACCATTGAACATGCCATTGAACATGGAGGCGTTGGTATGCCTCGTGGTGTAAGATGGTATCCCCTCCGAGTGTCGGTCTAACCGGCGACATACCATTGAACATGCCATTGAACATGGAGGCGTTGGTATGCCTCGTGGTGGAAGATGGTATCCCCTCCGAGTGTAGCAGCAACTGCCTTGAGCAGCTGCTGTGGAGCACTGCGTGCAGAAAACCACATGTAGGATCATGATGGAGAGCAAGATTCAAAGTTACTTCTCAGTGTGGCAGAACAGTATTAGATGCTTTTTTTCAGGAATGTTATCAGTTGAGCAGTGACATATCAACAGAGGACATCTTTATGAAGACTATGTAGATAAATTGATACTGTGCAGCACCTCTCAACTGTATTTGACTACATATCTGCCACTCATTTTATCAGTTACTGTAGAATTTCACCCACATTCCTATTTCAGAAATTGCCTGATGCTTCATGGCCATGTCTGCTTACAAAGACATCAGCTTTCTTCATTTCAAAAGAGGAGCAGTTTCTCTCCCGCTGGATCTGGCGGAAAGGAGGACGCCGCCACCGTGCCGCTGCCTCCCCGGGTAGGCGCCACGAGAGGGGAGGGAAAGAAAGAGGGGAGCGAACGACCGAGAGAGAGTGATAGAGCGATCTGGAATATTTCTGGATGGATCGAGGTGTCGAGCCGCTGGCCTTATTTTCTCGTGGTGGGCCCCACCAGCTCGGCTCAATTTGTAGGTGGCGGTTTTTAATTAACCGGCACCTATAATATATTATATGTGTCGGTTCTTTTTAAAAAAACCAATACCAATTGTATTGGTGCCAGTTTTTCTTTAGAACTGGCACCTATAATTGTTCAAAGGTGTTGGTTCTTTATTTTTTATCCCGCGGAAGGTGAGAAAAGATCAATATGTGCCGGTTTTAAATAAGCCGGTCCCTATGAGGATTTGTTAAGTAGTGTCTAGTGCCTAACACGGTAACACCCCTTACCTTAATTAAGGGTAAATCAATAATTTACTAATATTATGATTCGGAGGTTTAGTCACTGTTAAATGATAATTATACCCCTCTGCAACTATTTTTTAACAATAATGTCCCTTCATGTTTCTCCTACCACAAACTGGGGTGTAACACCCCTTACCTTAATTAAGGGTAAATCAATAATTTACTAATATTATGATTCAGAGGTTTAGTCACTGCTAAATGATAATTATACCCCTCTGCAACTATTTTTTAACAATAATGTCCCTTCATATTTCTCCTACCACAAACTGGGGTGACAATACAAGTAGATTTTAAACCATTCGATTAAATTATATCAATGGTTCAGATTACTTTTTACCACCAGTAAAGAGCACTGTAGTGGGGTTTCTTAATTACATGTTAAGGTCCCGACCGCAAAATAACAACTACTAGCTGTTGCACTTCATCGCACAAAGCAAAATAACAACTACTAGCTGTTGCACTTCATCGCACAAAGACAGTAAGAAAGTTCTTATGAACCTAGGAAGTAAGGAGTCTTAATTACATGTTAAGGTCCCGACCGCAAAATAACAACTACTAGCTGTTGCACTTCATCGCGCAAAGACAGTAAGAAAGTTCTTATTAACCCAGGATGTAAGAGGGCCACTTATTAACCCAAGAAGTAAGGAGAAGCAGAGGCCGGGCCACGCAAAGACAGTAAGAAAGTTCTTATTAACCCAGGATGTAAGAGGGCCACTTATTAACCCAAGAAGTAAGGAGAAGCAGAGGCCGGGCCCTCTTACATCTGGCAGCTTTAATAAGACATATACTAGCACCCGGGAAGAATTTTCCGGTCAGTCACCTATCCCGAAATTGCTCCAGGGCAAGCACGCTTAACCTCATAGTTCTTTCGAGATCAGCTTTCGGAAAAGAAGTTGCAACTTGTTGGAATGAGTATTCTATTAATCCTATTAAGCCCTGAGCCGGAATGTTACATTCTCTCCCCCTTAAGATACCGACGTCCTCGTCGGTCAACCCAGGCCAGGAACGTCTCCTATTAGCACCACGTATATATAGACAATTTTCGGCGCATATACGTCATGCCATACGACCACATCGTGGATCATCCCATATGCACTGTATGCCCGCGTACATATTCATATATACGTATAGCTGCAAGGGTCGGCTCTGATACCATATGTAACGCTGCAAGGGTCAGCTCTGATACCATCTGTAACGCCCCACACTCTCTGAGGCCGGGCCCTCTCTACATCTGGCAGCTTTCCTAGGATATATATAGACTGCCCTCACAGAGCAACACAAGTCTTTTCTGCACACTTTGTCCTCACTCGTGTGCACCCGGGAGCGGCTTTCAGAAAAGAAGTTGCAACTTGTTAATATGTGTATTTTATTAATCCTATTAAGCTCTGAGCCGGGATGTCACACCTGGCTCCTTGGATCATGTCAATCTTCTGCCCAGCCTTGACGAAGGTGAAGGTGGGTACTACTCCGTTGACATCATACGAGTCTGCAATTTCCTCCAGCTCATCGATATCGAACTTCAGGAAAACTACTCCAGCGTACTCCTTGGCATACTCAGCGAAAACTGGAGCGATCCTGCGTGAAGGTTCACACCAGGATGCACCGAACTCGATGACCACGAGCTTGCCACACACCATCCATGGTGTGGCACTCGGTCAACATCCCTTCCACGCCGAAGGGCATTTCCTCTTCTCCCCTCTGCCGGCTGCAAAAAGTTAAGAGATCTGTTTCAATCTTTTGCATATATTATCTACGTAATATTGAATTGTTTTAATCTATTGTAATAAGACTTTAATATTTCACATCTGCCTCAAAATTGTGACCATAGTGAACTTTACAAAATTTTAAGCGGTTGATTAACAAAAATAATCAGGGGATGAAGTGAGCGTAGCTCAACTAGCTAAGTTTCTCATGGTAGAACCTTTGTTCACCTGAAATTTAAGTCTCAGACTTGACATGGGTGATCAAATTTACAGCTAATTATTTTTTTAGTGTTAGACGATATATATATATCCGTCGATAACGATGTGTCTATGGTGACTTCGTTAATCTCAAGATGTATTGGCTCAGTTTTTCCAAGGTGTTTATAAAGGTAGAATGTGCGTGTATATGTTCTTAGGGGTGAGAGTGTGAGCGTTTGCGTTTATATTGTGTTTCTAAAAAAAATCAAGGGAATATATATATTGAAATTCCCTTATTTGCCACTCAATATCCGTTAAACCCTAATATGTCAGTATACAAATTTTTGGTATTTTACAATGCACTTTCATCACTTCTGTTAGGTCAATTTAATCCGAGTTTCTTATTTAGGCTAATTATTTTTTCAGTGGTAGACGATGTACACGTCGACAGTGAGACGCCCGTGGCCGTGGTGACTTTATTAATTTTAAGATATACCGACTAAGTCCTTCGTAGATGTTTATAGGAGTAAGTTGTGTGTCTATTTATAAGGGTGAGTGTATTCAAAAAATAATAATTTTGAGCTTGTTATTTTTTCTGAAAATGATAAAATCACTAAACCGATGCCACCGGATATTTTGTCGGCGGTGTCTTTCATTGTCGATAATAACCTTATATTCTTTTATTGAGATCAACAAATTGACTAATGTCTGATTGAATCATTGAACCATTCGTTGAGTTTTGATCAAGAAGATTATTGGTTGTGGGTCTGTCATTGCCACAGGGACATACTCGACTGAAAACACAAGCAAGGATAATTAGTCCAACGAATTGCAAAGTTGAAACCCTAGATCGGAATCGAGTACCGGACTTCCTCACATCCGATCAACTTGCCATGGCCGCCGCCGCCCGTCATGTGGCTTCGTACATGGGCCGCTTTGCTCCTCGGTGTGGCTACGCCGGCGACACCACCTGCACCACCGCCGCCTGGACGCGGCCTCAGCTGCCACACGCCCCGTCGGGCCCACTCGTCATCCTCCGGCGCGGCATCGCGATGATCCCCGGCGACCACTCCCCCGGACCCGCGGACCTCTCTCCCCCGATTGCTTTGACCCTGAAGCTCCAGGTAACCTAATCGACCGCCTTTTTTTTTTCCTCCACTTCAAGGATACTGTCGTCATGATGATTATCTGTTATGACCCGAACTCATGAGAGACCGATTGCACGTAATTGTTATGACCCGAGCTGGTGACTCGTAGCAATATATATTATGGATAACTCGTTGTAATTTGGGGTGAATTATTAGCAGTATTATTGATATCTCGTTGTATTTTGGGGAGAAGGAGAATTTTGGTATAGGAAACAGAGAAGGAAAAGGGAACAAGAAAAACACACTGAAGAAGAAACTCAGTGAAGAAATTCAGTTTATTTCATTTGCAGCCTTATTGTGTACATGGCCTAGCTAACCCCATTACATGAGTCACACGGACAAGTGGAACAATGGCCCTTGATCTGAGCTAGCGAACGCACTAAAGCACACACACTCTATCCCTGCACTATCTTTATTTGTACTGCTCTGTCCTAACATATAAGTAATCCTGGGATTGTGCTAAGTCAAATTCTAAGCTGATCAAATTTCTTAGCAAATTCTAAGCTGATCAAATTTCTTAGAGAAAATATTAACACCTACCACATCAGAGAAGTAACTTTGAAAATTTTAGCCTCAGTACTATTGCGAACTTGTGATGTGGGTCTCTGTTACCATAAAAAATATATATATGTACAATTATGTTTGTTCAGAGTTGTACCATAAAAAGTTTACTCACCACAAAGTAAGGTTCACACTCTTGTTGTCTTGTTGACCCTATATACTGGATTGTGATTGTTTATTGACGTGGTAATAATAACTACCCCTCCGTCCAAAAAAAAGTTCAATCCTTGCTACGAATCTCGACACATATTTGTCCAGGTAGTATGATGCAGGCCATGGCAGGATCTGAGTAGTATGTAATCTTCTATGTAAACCTAAGCTCAGTGCAATCTTTTTCCTTCAATGTAAATATGTGATCTTGTTATCTCAAATTATACACTGATCCAACCGGTACAACGGTACACGAGAATACACTCATTCTTAACTGGTTCCTTTTCATTTTCCAAACATTCATTGAGGGAATGGATCCGTGTGTAGTTAAAATCATATGTAAATATTTGTTTTTTTTTCCCGCAAATCATCTTTGGTCATTACTGTTGTGTTCCTTTTCCATGTTGGGACGTTCCTAACAGCAGTATTAGTATTTGTTGTTGTTGTTGATGGTGGTTAGTGGTTTTAATTGTGGTGGTTAGTGGTTTTTAATTGTGTGATATAAATTTATGTCAATTATTATTTTCACTTTGCCTTTTACATTAAGTCCAAGTAAATACTATACTAAATATTAAAAAACAAATTAGGCTGCAACATACGTCCAACATATTTGGTTTGATTTTATTTCCTAATGTGCGTTGCACATGCACTATTACTTAGTATTTCATAATGCACTATTACTTAGTATTTCATAATGAATCTATTGTTATTCTTTTCTATAAATTCAGTCAAACTTAGTTTGACTTGTGACAAACAGAGAATTCCCTGTATTTTCAGATGGAAGGAGTCAAAGAGTACATGGCATTATCATCCAACCGAAACTTAATTAACTCCTTGTTAGTTACCCCTTGTTATTTACCGATAGACGAAACAACCACCTGCTTCGAACTTAAATAACGCCTTGTTATTTTACCAATAGATGATCCAGCCACCTGCTTCGCTTACGACGAGAAGGACCTCGAGTCAGAGGAAGCCGTTTGGACGCTGTACCAGCGGTGGTGCAGCTTCCATGACTTAGAGCGCGATCGTGATGACATGGTTCGGCGCTTCGTGTATTTCAAGGACAGAGCGCACAAAATCATTGAGTTCAACAAGTCTGGCAAGTCTTATACCTGGGGTCTCAATATATTTGGTGATATGACGCCACAGGAGCAATCTGAATTGGAGCGTCCACCGCTCCATCGAAGGATTTGAAGCTCAGAACCACCCTTTCTAATTTACCAACAAAGCACTTTCGAGAACGGTGATAATTCAATCCTATACTATTTGATCATCCGCTAGCTGCTTTGTCCAGCCTGAGTAATGTATGTGTATGGATGAAATATGCAGAATGCTTTGTATGCACAAACATAATTTTTTTAAAAAAAAACTAGTTTATCTATACAATTCTCCTTTGAATTGTATCCTCCACATAATATATCACATATGTTTGTTAATTGGCTCGTGGGAGTTAATAAAAATATCAAGGATCTTATTTTTGTTGGAGCTTCCGCTATATGTTGTGCTCTATAGCTTAATAGAAATGAAATGGATTTGGATAGATCACCTTTAAAATCATATTTGCAGGTTCTTTTTAGGGTAACATATTGGCTCCGGGAATGATCTCAATTACAAAGGCATGATCATATCAAGCAAATAAGAGAGGCGTGTCCTAAACTTGCGTCTTCTTTGCCAACTTTGGGTGAAGATTCACCAATAGATTTCACTAGTTCTGGGATGTTTACCTTGTTTGGTTTTATTAGTTTTATTTGCTTTTGGTTTTGTTACTCTGGTTTGCTTTAGTGTGAACCTTATAATAATTGGCTGTAACTCGTTGAGCAAATACTACTACAAAAACACTCATAGGGATCGGCCTTATAGGTGCCGGTTCCTTTAAAACCGCACCTATAGGCCTTTTCCTACCTCCACACACTGAAAAAAATAAGAACCAGTACCTTTAAGATACTATAGGTGTCGGTTCATTAGTAAAAACCGGTACTAATACTAAAGGTATTCGTTTTTTAAAGAACCGGCACCTATAATAACGACCCAAACCGACGAGCCGAGCGCCACGCCTCCTTATCTACTCCCACCCACGTCTTGTCCTTATCTACTCCCACGCTCTCCTGCTCTCGCGTCTCTCTCCCTCCCCTCTGTCGCCTCGCGTCTCTCCCTCCCCTCTCTCTAGTGGTAGCTGCCCGGCGGTGGCGGCGGGCTCGCGAGGCTGGCGGCTGCCGCGCCCTCCCTCCTCCAGATTCGGCGGGAGGGGAGGCGTCGGTCTCCTGCAGCCAATGGCTGCCCGACGAAGGCGGCAGCGGCTGCGCCCTCCCCTCACGTGCAAGTCGTCCACAACCGCCATCCTAGCGACGCTCAAGGGGAAGAAGGAGGCAACCCAAGGGCCCCGTCACCACCGCATCATCCTCAATGCCGCTGTGGTTCGAATGTGTTCTTTTTATGCCGTTCTTGTTCTCTTTGTTTAATTTCTCTCAAGTTCTCTTGTTCATATGTGTACCGAGAATATGGGGATTTGGATCAGATGAGCATTATAATTAAATGGATGTAGAAATTGTTGTTGTTATTGATGTGTTCTTTGGATTTTGATTTTGGATGTGGGGATATTGTTCAGGATCTGAGGATGTGGAGGGGATCACGGTTTGATTCTGAATGTGGGGATATTGTTCTGGATGTGGAGGCCTTCGGCTTGATTTGAGCCGGAGTTTTTTTCTTTTTTTTTTTTGCTCGTGCAGATAAAAAGGTGCCGGTTCTATTTTACCATTAGTTGCCGGTACCAACAATAGGTGCCGGACGGGAAACCGGCACCTATTGCCATTTCCCAACCGACACCAATAGGGCTTTCTGCACTAGTGAAAGGCTGTAATATTTCATTCCATTATTAAAAAATATTTGGATAAGATCGACTACTCTACAAAATTTCCCAATCTATGATATCAGCAGCTTTTATAGACGTTATTAGAAGTACACGCTGCGCTGAAACAAAGGTTTAGCAGTATAGTTAAAAGTAAGTTAGCTATTTCGTTTCTCTTCGGTTTGATTTAAAAGAGAACCCTATAAGCATACCAAAAGAATTTGAAAATATATTGTTGAAGTTTTTTTCTTAAAAATATACGAGATTCGAACAGATTTACACGAATAGACCGTCATCGCGGTTTGGCAGTGCGAAATCAATAGACCGTTATCGCCGTTTGGCAGTGCGAAATCGCAATGAAATCACGAGACCAGAGTGCGATAGCAATGACGGCAAGTTGGTAATTAACAATCTTAAATTCTTAATAAGTGATTAATTAATTGCTAATAATGCTAATTAAATAAATAATAGTTAATTAATTAATTCTTAATGATGCTGATCGATCCATTAATCTCGCGACTCATGCGGTCTCGCATACTTACCGTGCGAGGTCACACGGTCTCTCATACCCTCGTCGTGCGAGACCGCGGTATCGTGTACCCATCGCACGACACCACACGATCTCGCGCTTTTGTTAATTAAAAAAACACACACTGATATAAGAGATTTGCTTTACTCTAGTGCAGGTCCAAAGCTTGCCTTCTAGGTTCAGGGCATGTCAGTTGGTTTGATCCTACAACCAACAAGAAATAAAGATAGAAAGTTAAATCCATAAACGATAGCCGATCGGTCGTAGAGCCGATGACATATCGTCTGTGACCTAGCCAATGCAATGTTAGTCGGATTGGCTGTAAGGTATATGATAAAGAAAGTAAATAAAGATAGAAAGTTAAATCCATAAACGATAGCCTATCGGTCGTAGAGCCGATGACATATCGTCTGTGACCTAGCCGATGCAATGTTAGTCGGATTGGCTATAAGGTATATGATAAAGAAAGTAACTAAACTTACTCTATTGGTTGGAGAAATCAGCACTATATAATCTATGAATCAATATAACTTTAAACGAAATGATTGGATAGATTGGACAGCCGTCGAGATAGTATAATTCATTTATATCTAAAGTTATATCAAGCTATAAATTATACAAGCTCATGTCATAGCCGATAGGCAAATTTAGAAGTATATCGGCTATAGCTTCGATATAACTCTATACTAGGATATCACTTTGAAGTAAATATGTTAAATAAGTATCAATTTGACGTTAGATTAACCTAACTAGATCGATGACAAACTTAATATATTTAAATCTATTGAGAGCCTAATATAAAGGGCAGATATAACTTGTTATGTAAAACAAAATAGATATATCAGGTAAGATCGGCTGCAACTCCGATACTATCTCTATTAGCAATCATGAAGCAAGCTAAATATTAGGTTTCTAGATACGACTTAGTTGATCAAACTTAACTGATGCAGCACTAAGTATAAAGAGAAACAAATGATTTAGGTAAATAAGCCAATGAAAGCCTCTCCAAGATGGTAGATATATTGCATAATCTAAGCCGACGAACTATTCTAGTCAATGTCGATAGAACCCTAAACAGAGATCGGCCGATAAGGACTAGATTAAAATATCAACTTTGATTAGAAAATATATATTATAACTCGACGAATTACATAAACAAGATTATAGTGTCATAAAGATGTAACCACTAATCCCGAGAACACAAGCCCCCGTAACAAGCTTTACCTCTTGTCGGAGATCGAAGTCGATGCAGTCCAACTCGAAAGCAAAAACTCATTGAAATAAAATAATAGAAAGGTTTGGCGATGTGCCGAAAGTGTATTGAAATGGTGTTAATTATTTAGAGGGTGTCCGGTACATATTTATACCCAAAATACATAATAATGTCTGTTGACGGTCGTTATCGATCAGTTTCGCCCGTCAATATTACCAAAATAGAGGAGAACTAGTGATGCTTGCAATGCATATATATGTTAGAATAATAATATTCCACTAGTATTAGGTTTACTAACCTTTTGTAGAGAATAAGCATAAAATGGAGGAGAATCGACATCAACTCAGACGATAAATCAATCGGACGATGTCGAGAATCAAACTTATGCATGAATGGGATAAAAACTCAGAATTAACACGATGAATTAGGCCAAAATTTACAAGTCTACGAAGTGGAGCAACGGAGGAGGCCGCCAGCCAAAACTTGGGCTGGTTGGGCCGGCCCCTGGTTCGGCCGAACCTCCCTCGCCGCCGTTGGATGCAGGGCTTCTTCTGGATGGCTGGGATTGATCCCCAATGACGGTCGGAGGGTATTACCGACCATTCCAACCGTCACAACCGTCATTACCTGCCTATAAAAGGAGCTCCTCACACACCTCAAGCAAGAGCTTTCTCATATTCTCTCAAGTTAGTTTAGTATTCTCAAGCTAGTGGAATAGGAATAGAGTAGAAACCAGGAGTCCAAAAGTCTTCGGAAGAGTTCAGGTATGGCTCTAGTAGCTTTCCTTTCCTCTTTTGTAAGCTTTGTACTATTATTAGAATACTCTTCTTTATACATTTGTGGTATTGAAATACTTTCCGAGTATATGAATGCCAACTTTACATTATGTTCATGTTATACTGAATATGCTGCTAGCTTATCTAGGAGATGCTTTGGTGCGGGTATAATGTTTGCATATGCAGTTACTCTATGTCATGACGATAATATTAGAGTAGTATTTGGTAGTTTAGATGTGGTGTTTAGATTACGGGATATCATTATTTGGGGTTATATGCTGCGGATGAGAGGTGGGCCGCTAATGGTGACAGCTCAGTACGGATATTCCTCCGCGCGTGTATATTGTCCTAAGTTAATTCCCTGGGGAGGGTACTCCTCCATTTTTAGCCCCGCTTGTATGGTCATGACGGGCTGTCGTAAGGAACTCGGCAGTCAGGGGTGGCTTCTCGAAGTACCAGGAGGGCATCGGATAGAGGGTATTAGCTAGTATATCAAATAACTAGAATGTATGTATACTAGAAGTATAGGAATAGATTATCTTCCTCTTTTTCTTACCATTTAGCTTAGATAATTTAGTATGAGAATGAGTAGCTTAATGCTTGTGTGTCACTCTACCCTTGGATTATCTTAACCCCTGCGTAGACTATGATTATCACAAGTAATATATAAATTATTAGTCAAGTTCTCTCTACATGATCTTCCCACGGGATAAAATAAATAAGATACCCTTGGAATACTCTCGGGTGAAATGCTACAATGATTTATCCGTACGCTTACGGATGGACTCTGTAACCATAATATACCAGAAGTATTTCCGCGCCATTGCTGGGAATTATATTTATAGTAATGTCGTTAAGAAATACCAACAATATCGATATGGACACGACTCAAACTTCTATTATAGCTCTAACAGACGAAGAAGTCACTTAGGCACACTCTTACCAAAGATATCTATAAGGAAACTACTAAAATATCCTAATTAATAGATACAATTGCCTTTCTTTGAACATAATCCTTGCCTGGCAATACTCCTGTAGCCCTTCAATCGAATCCGACAATGACTTTGTAACCCATCTTGTCGATATCGGCTGTATCGGCTATCCCTATCCGACTAGTGTTAGCCGATACGGTCTCCAGCCGATGCGTACTATGTTTTCAACTGTCACCACAATCCCCTCCAAATCTGCTTCGGCTTTACCTCCAAATCCGATCCATGCATTACCAAATTTGGTCATTAACACATGCCCCCCAAGTCCGCTATATTATTTAATGTTGCGGATTTGATCAATTTTTATCTCCACGAAAACCTAGTGTTTCTCCACCACTGGCCGTTAACCGCACGCTTTTAAATAGTAACCACCGCTTAAAATTTTCACGCCGTCCACTTCCGTTTTCACCACCTAAGCAAAATCACTTTCCCCATCTCTCCGGCGATTCCCACGTTCTCCGGCGACCGCACATGCGCTCTCAGCGGCGATTCCCAATGCAACTTCAATGGCATCCTCCCCGAGCTCGTCAAGCCCGCCAACTGCAGAGTTTCCAGAGGTAAGCCCCATCAGCTCAAACTCTTTCCAATTTTTGCGTCTTCTTGCAATTCAATCTCCCTCTCTTGCAATCTGTAGCATTTAGTGCCCTAGGTAGCAGTCCCAAGTCTGAAAGAATCAAATCACTTTTTCATGGGCCCAATTGGAGATACAGATCCCACTATATTCATCAACTCAGAAACAAATAGAATCCCTTTTAGGCAGACCAATCCAAACCTATCCCATTTGTTTACGACCTTTAGATCATGGCCATCCCAAGCCGATAAATGGGTTGAGTGGTATAAGAGAGTAGCTACAAGCAAGCAGAGTCACTGGGAAGAAATAGGAGTATCTCAATGCCTTTTTCTATCTCTAGCCGATAAGAAGAAAGATGAACCAATGTTATCAGCTGCAGCCTATTTCTGGTCAGACACCTTAAACGCTTTCTTGTTCAACCATGGGCCGATGACTGCTCTTGGATATAATCATGATCACAGGGCTAGACATCACTACATCGGCCAACCCCATCAGTTTGAAGACCAAGTGCACTCACCTATTCAAGACCAAGAATGTTGGTGGCTGGTCAGGATTTGTTTCTATAAACATGGGTGAAAGGACCTTGATGTCGCCTAGAGGGGGTGAATAGTCGTTTCTAAAAATTATCATAACTTTATAGCATATTAGAATGATGAGAACTTTTGGTTCAAATCGGAACTACCGGTAAGGGATTGGAAGTTTCTGTCTCAACCAAAAGTTTCATCGGATAATGGAATAAAACACTAGCTATGAACTTGTAGCTCAAACAAACAAATTGTATATGAATCAAAAGGTGACAAACAAGGTATCTAAGCAAGATATAAGGTCATCAACTATATTAATTAAGCATGCAAGTAGATCGGATAAAAGCAAGCTCAATCACAATATGAAAGATGGCAAGAACGAGCAAACAAGGCCGCCTGGAGCACCCTTGGCACCGACCTCCCACCGCCGTTGCCGCCTCCCGTGGATGAGCTCTCTGGCCGTGGGCCATCACCCCAGCGGCAAGGTCCTGAGGAAGATAGGAGAGAGGTGGTGAAGAGAGGGGCGAGAGGTGAAAATCCACTTGCACGTGGGCCCCACATGTGTGTTTAGGCCCTGTTTAGTACAGCTCCAGCTCCAGCTCAGCCAAACAGTTTTATCTCCACCTAAAATAGGAGTGGAACTAAGTGGATCTCTCTCACAAAGTGCCTGTTTGGTAGGGCTCCAACTCCTAACTCCTAGCTCCAAACTCCAGCTCCAATGGGAGCTAGCTCCTATTGGAGCTGGAGGTACCTCTGAAAGTGTTTGGCTGGCCTACTCAGCTCCAGAAATCCCGAAAGAGATGATATAGTGGAGATGGACAATGAACTAGAGATGTGGAGCTGAGTTTAGGCAACTCTACAACTCCACTCCAAACCCAACTAGCTCTACCAAACAGGCTCTTAATTTATCTTTACTGACAAGAATTCCACATCATCCAAAACAGCCATCCATACTGTTAAGGAACTCACTTGAACGGTTTAGCAAAGATGGAGGGCGAAGATTTCTGGTATTGCGGATTAGGGATGCTAGTTAACTAAACGTAAAGTTGAGGGACGTCCGGTGAACTTATTTCCTTTTGAAAAAGAAAAAAAGAAAGCCCAAGAACTTGACAAGGTTGGACAGACTCGGCCCATTACGTGAGCTTTTAACTACGCGGCCTAACGGGCCTGGGCGGACTAACGTTTTCGCTAATCCCCGTACGACGCCGGCGCAGCCCCGCACGCAGAAAGACGCGACGCGAGGAGCGGCCGCCGCCGGCAGCTGTTGCGATGAAGCGCTTCTTCCAGCCCGTGCCCAAGGATGGCTCCCCGGCGAAGAAGAGGCCCGCCGCCGCCTCCGCCTCCGACTCCGACTCCCTCGGCGGCGACGCCCCCGCCGCGGCCGCCTGCGCCGTCGGGGAGGGGGATTCTCCTCCCGCTCCCCGCGAGGAGGAGCCGCGGAGGTTCGTGACGTGGAACGCCAACAGCCTGCTCCTCCGGATGAAGAGCGACTGGCCGGCCTTCTGCCAGTTCGTCTCCCGCGTCGACCCCGACGTCATCTGCGTCCAGGTGAGCGGCGCGGGGGCGGGGGTTTTCGGTTTTGGGCGCGATCTTTTGCCTCTTCTTTTTATCCGGCTTTTGCTCCCTCTAGGGTTTAATCTGCAGTGCTGTGCGGATGTGGGGATATGGGAGTGGGTTTTAGGCGATTGTGCAGCAATGTGGCATATGCCAGATTTGCGGTCGCTCACGGGCGTTTCGTCGAGCACGTTGGGAGCGTACGTTTTCGTTATTCACCCATGGGAGATTAAACAAGGGAGGTGCGATCTTAATAGAGATTGAGGTTTTTCCTCGCAGGGTTCTGTCCTTCCAGATGTTCACAGAGCTTGCATTGCGTTGTATTCACATGCAATTTGAAGATAGTTGTGTCGTTGCTTGCGAGTGGAGTTGCTAGGAACTCGTTGTCAGTGTTCATAGCCCAGTTTTTTTTTTTTTTTTGTTAGCCACTTGTGACGCTAGCACAAGTACTTCATCTAGGCAAGGACTGTGACAAACTGTAGACCATATGGTATGTGAAGTGTTCTCTTCAAGTTAAATCTTCAATTCATGATATGGGAAAACTCGTGATATATTGAATGATTGAGCTTTTCTTTGGTACCACTATGCCCACTGTATAAGGTGTTACCCACAACAAAATTGAGGTTCACATACTATTCTACTGTTTCATGGGAACCAGTTCGGCAGTTCCTCTTCTTTAATCACACTGCCTCTTCTTAAGTCACATTGCAACTTATTTCTCTTATGCTTGTGATCCCAATATATCCTATAGCTTTATTGGATTTATATTAGGCACATCCTTTTTGGAATCTACCTCAGGGGCTTGACGCTCAAGTACATAGGACATGAGGACGTCTTTTTGTCTTTCCAAACCTCATAATGTTTCATTCTTTGTCCTTATAATGTTCAGTTGCCTGCTTATTCTTTTGTATCCAGCTGGTCACAACTATTTTGCTTTTGTCTGATTTTTTTATCAGTACTTACAACTTCATTTTAAGTATACATGTCATAAATGTCTTACTAGGATAGTATCTAAACTTCTTTGTTAGGAAGTGCGGATGCCAGCAGCTGGTTCTAAAGGGGCACCAAAAAATCCTGGTCAACTGAAAGATGACACAAGCTCATCACGAGATGAAAAGCAGGTAATACAAGCATTAAAAGATTAATGAAATTTTCTGTGACTTTTATGCAGAAGTTAATATTAGATTTGTCATGCTTTTCATAATACTAGGCAGATCAAGATCAAATTAAGAATTCTAAACTTGATTCGTATCTTCATGCGATGCTATCTTTTCCAAGATTGACCCCTGTAAAACTAGAAGATTTGATATATGTGTAATGAATGTAGTACACTTCGCAAGCAACCAAGTTTCTATGTATACTGACTGATATTTTCAAGAATGGCAAGCTACAGTCTTTTTTTTGGTCCCTTCATGACTGTTTAGTATATTGCATTTGTTGTGCTCCAAGAAATTGTTGTAAGATCACATCTCGATGCCATGCAGGTAGTGCTGCGTGCTTTGTCAAGTCCACCTTTTAAAGACTATCGTGTCTGGTGGTCTCTTTCAGACTCCAAATATGCAGGCACAGCTATGATTATAAAGAAGAAGTTTGAACCAAAGAAAGTGTCATTCAACTTGGATAGAACATGTATGTTCAGAGTTGCATGCATGACTTCATATTTTCCTTTCATAGGCAATCTCCCGTTATCGGTGTGTTTTGTAGTGTCCATGTGCTTTGCTCTGGTGTGAATAACTCAATACAAGATCTACTTTAATATGCACACCATGGTGACCATATCAGTCTCATTCTAATGTTAGTGTGTCTCTCTTCATCTACCCTACAAATCATACGGCACATAAGATTTCACCAACAAGCATAGATGGAAACAATTTCTCTTGACTAATATAGAGTTGCCCAAGATGATGAATTATTTACTTACCGTGGTGGCTTTTATTCCTGATTAGCTTAAGTGTTGTAACGCTTGAGAATGTTTTTCTTTTGTTGATAACCACATCAGCTGCTAGATTGTTCTAGAACTTCTGAGTTGTTCTTCCTGATATGTTGGATATTTGTGTACATACTCTCAGTATAATTTATATTATTATGTTCCTATATACTCCCTCCGCTTCATATTATAAGTCGCTTTGATTTTTTTCCTAGTCAAACTTCTTTATGTTTGACCATGTTTATAGAAAAATTTAGCAACATCTACAACATGAAATTAGTTTCATCAAATATTACATTGAATATATTTTGATAATATGTTTGTTTTGTGTTGAAAATATTGCTATATTTTTTTATAAAGTTGGTTAAACTTAAAAATGTTTGACTAGAAAATAAGTCAAAAATGAAGGAGGTAGTATTGTTTTAGTATGGCTGCTCCCAACTACTGTTCAGGGAAGAAAATGCACATCAAAACTTTAATGAAAAAGAAAGTTCCAGGTCAACAAACTTGTTGCACTGGCAACTTTGAATTAACATTTGGTTTCATCATTACTTTCTCGCATATTGCTACTCTTTCTTAGGAATCCACTTTTGTATTGTTTTCAGCTTCCAAGCATGAACCAGATGGGCGTGTTATTATTGCAGAATTCGAATCGTTCCTCTTGCTGAACACTTATGCTCCAAACAATGGATGGAAAGAAGAGGAAAATTCATTTCAAAGAAGACGGAAATGGGATAAAAGAATGTTGGAGTTTGTTCAACAGGTAGACAAACCCTTAATCTGGTGTGGAGACTTGAATGTCAGGTAATTAATAATATTATTTATAACAGGTAGTACTAGTTACTGATTATCTTGTTTTCCTTGGACATATAGCTACATCTTCATACTATTTTTTAGATTTGATTCAGGCATACTGTAACAGAAAACCGATACATGACAAAATCTTTACACTTTTGACAAAAAAGCTAGTAGGCAACAGAACCGATAACAGTTTTTCTTTTTTTTTTCTGTCAAGGCTGATTTGAGCATATTATATCCATAAAATACATATAATGAGCTGTGATATGTATTTTTGTATTCTGAAGCTTGAATCAGTGCAGGACGAATAGTTCATATTATATTCTTTTTTTTATTTACAAATTGCAATTATGTTACTCTGCAGTCCTGCACTCCTGTCTGCTATCATGATTTCAAGATTAGTTGAACAAGA
The DNA here is from genome assembly GCA_000338895.3 of Oryza meridionalis. Taxonomy (NCBI): domain Eukaryota; kingdom Viridiplantae; phylum Streptophyta; class Magnoliopsida; order Poales; family Poaceae; genus Oryza; species Oryza meridionalis. The sequence goes on along the minus strand of CM002535.2, from coordinate 10,043,288 downwards.
GCAAACTTAGTGGCATGGAATATATTTTTATATTTTCCAATGCAACCACAGGATAGTCCTGACATGTTGTGATTTCAGTGCAACATGTTAGAAATTCCAATGCAACCACAGGAAATATAATTATTTTATTGAAGTCTAGTATATTTAGCTCACATCATCTATAAAATAGTTAAAATGTCTCGTAAAATCCACTGGTCCGACAATGTGTGAAAACTATGGATTTACTTTTCATTAGGTTTACCAAAATTCCATGTTTAGGAGATGGACTTCAGGTAATTGTTGATATAGAATTTTTTTGGAACTGGTCATGTACTGAAATTTCCATTAGATCTCAAAGTGAGTAAGCTTTCAAATTTTATATGGACTTGCTAAGGAACTCATATTTGCTACACCATGAATAGTAATAATCCACTACTTGACACCTTCCATAAACCAGCCTTAGCTCTAATACTTTGCTTGTATTTGAAATATTTCAGTCATGAAGAAATCGATGTTAGCCATCCTGATTTTTTTAGCAGTGCTAAACTCAATGGATACATCCCTCCAAATAAAGAGGTAACATTACTCTACTGATTCAAGTCTTCTATTTACAAGTGACTAGGAGTGATTTATTACTTTTCATTGCTTTTTACAACTCAGGAACTGTATGTAGTCACCACATTGAAATGATCCTTAAACAGTTTGTGCTTTTCATTTCTAGTTGCATGTTAGTGTTGTTCCTTAATGTAATTGTCCCATCTCGTAAACTGTGCATTTAGTTGACTAAAAAAGATAGTGTCAGCCTGCGTTAGCTGTTATATCCTATTAGCACATCCCTACTATTCCTAAGAACATTGGGTGCACTCCCATTATTGAAAACCTGTAAATCGTTCTTTTTCTTTTCTAGCACTTCATTCTCCAACTCAGAGGCAGACTTTCTTTTATTAGTGGTTGTTTTGGTTCTACTAGGACTTCAGGGGGTCAGAATGGGAATACTCGAGCAGCGGGTTAAGATGACCAGTGGCATTCAATTAAGTCGAGAAAAACCCCTGAACACGCTGTGCGACCTGGCATGCTCAACCTCACGAGAGGAGCACACGTCTGCCAGCGCCAGCAAGTGGGGCTGGAGCCACTTCAACCAATTCAATATTGGGAAGGGCTGGGAATATGCAAATTTCAGTTACAAGAACATCAATGCATGTGAAGGAATCCGTTTCTGTCCTCTCTATCAGTGCCACAATATTATAGTAGTATGTTTTACTTGAATCATCACTGTTCTAAAAAGGTCGCTGCCTAGCCTACCTAGGCAACCATTAGAATACTGATATGCCAGTGATTTTATTTTTCTTACACTTTAGGCTCTTGAGAATGTGATATATATTTAAATGTGCCTTTCACGTGCTATTGTACCAGCTGGCATACTGCCTGTTACAAAATAGAAGTCCTATTGGATCACTATTGAGCCTTTTGATGCAATTAAATCTCTTGCATCCTACTCTGCAGGATTGTGGACAGCCAGGATTCACCCTGTCAGAGAGGCGGCGCTTCGGCAATATATTGTCCCAGTACGTGAAAGCTGATACATTTCTACATTGGCAACTTTTCTTATACTATCTTTGATAAATGATGACGAGTTACACCAGTGATGCTTTTGAAACTTGATGTCAAAAACATATTAGCACTACATGAATTGATTTCATTTTTATAACGTTTTAGACCATAAAAGATGATATGTTCTGATCCAACCCATCTTGTTAAAATGGATTTAAATCTGTAATGTAGTTTACAGTGCACTGGCAACCATTATGGATTTGAGTCAAAAATATATAATATATTGGCTACTAGCTAGTAGTCATCACAATATGGTTCATGCTCTCATTGAATATGTCTCACACTCACCTTGAGCTAACTTTAGAGAATCTTCAGTGATAGTTTTATTCACATCCTCATCCTACCTAAGCCATCCCTTAAGATCTGGCTATGAGAGAGGCTTATTGCAGCGTTGGCAGCTCTGCATCATGGCCTCATGGGCTCACACTTACATGTATGCTCAACCTGCCGATAGGGTCACAATGTTGCACATACTGTGACTTCAGAACATGTGATAATTTTTATGAGATGGGATTATGGGAAGGTTGAAGTTCATTGATGTTTGGGGGCCAGGGACCTGCTATAGGCCTTGACAATTGTGGACTACTCGAATTATCAAGCCACGCTGAGCTATTCAAGCTCAGAGCTTGTTATGCTGTACAAACCTTGGCAGGCCATGCTCAAATCAAGCATGGAGCGATCCAAGTTTGAATTGCTCATAAGCCTTGAGACTTTTTTTACTACTGCCTGCATGGGTAGAGGTCATCTATGCTAGTATGCCTGTTCTGTTTACAGATCATATCCCCAATATGCCTTTGCAGTTTACAGATCATGTATCATTTGGCCCACTGACTAAATTACTGGTGGGTATGGGTAGGAACATGCCAACCTCTTATTATTTCGCCATGTGTAACTGGGTAATCAAGCAAGATTGTCACCCTCAAGTTATAATCTTTTGAAAAAAAAAAAATATCTTCAGCTCTTACCTTAGATTTATTCTTGTCCTCTAACTCCAAAACCATGTTAAAGTTGCCCTAAACGTTCAGAAAGTAAACTGGACAGGACTTGTTTGGGGTATATGATTAACATTCATTATCTCTCCCTTTAACAAACGTGCTCACCACACCTTGGTTAAGGAATGAGTTTTCAACTGATTTTGGAGTTGACAACTTTTTTCCTATCCTTATTTAAGCTGAAAACCACTAGGAACCAGTTCAGGCAGCATAATGTGAACCCTTTTCTAACAATATGCTGTGAACTTAATATGAAGCAAATAAAGCCTCACATGGCATACGGTTCCTTCGACATGGAGGAAAGAAAATAAGTTATGGAAAATTCAAGCCATGTTCGCAGTGATGCCCCCAGTGGATCATGTCACCAGCAGCTTACAGTAAGAAGCTATGTGTGACTTGATCAAGGAATTAGTTGCATGTATAACATACGGCCATAATGGCAAATATCTTCTTGCGTATCTTTGTGCACATGACAGGTATGTCATGCACCAAGGAAGCAATGCTTGGATCTAGGATCCCCTTAGTTCATTGCAACAAGACATACTTCTAGGCTTGAAATTTTTTAATACCTCATGGAGTAATTATTTGAATTTACAGAGGAAAGCTGGTAGATGCTTACAGATATCTGCACAAAGAGAAGGACATGGATTGTGGCTTTTCTTGGTCTGGACATCCAATTGGCAAGTAAGAAAGATTTCAATGGTTATGCTAGTCTTCATTTGTTTCGTAGATTTTATTGCTGCATTATCAAAGCATGTCCATATTTGACATTGATATGTCATCTTATTACATTCCTTCATTGGTATGCATTTTACCAAAGGTTATCTTGAACAAATATTCTTTATCTGAACAGTTTGAGTTTACAATTTATCAATTCAAATGGGCTTACAGGCTTAAAGATAATCCTGTATGTTTGGCAGATATATAAATGTTCTTCTAGAAAGTTTAGCTTGCACTATGACCTGAACTGTGAAAATTATCTAAAAGTTTTCCTACTTCCAGTTAAAATTGTGTCAGCTGATTCTCTTTTTTTTTTCTCTGGTAATCTAAACTTGATCCTTACACAAGATGATAAATATGATTTTCGTTAAATCTTTTCTAGTTAATATCTTATCTAATGAGCTAACTTTTGATTCATTACAACTGGAATCCCATGAAGACTAACTGATTTAAAAATGCCTACAGGTACCGAGGGAAGAGAATGCGAATTGACTATTTCCTTGTTTCAGAAAAACTGAAGGACCAAATAGTTTCATGTGACATTCATGGTCGTGGAATAGAGCTAGAAGGTATGGGGTTAAAACATTGCTTATCATGCTTTCCATTGTGATACGCAAGTATATAAAAGCGTCATTTTTACATTTGGCCCTTTTAAAAAACTTTGTTCAAATAGACCAGAATGAAATTTGTTCTAAGAATAGACCCAAGTGTTGATCCATGGATAGGGCAAAAAGGGTCTGAATAGTGGGAGGCAACACAGCTCTCACACTACTATCTCTACGTTCTTAACATACTGATACTGTATCTCTTAGTACTTCCTAAGTATTTCGTAAGTAACTCCTAATCTCCTATCCTAGGAAACTAGTGATTTAGTGAGAGGGAATATACTCTGTCATCATAACTCCAAGGCACAGCATGTTGCCACATCACTTGGCACCATCTGAGCTGCCGCATTAGACAACCATGGAGGGGACTTACTAGCATGTCACAGCTCAGTGCCATGTGGTGTCATTGTTAATAAAGGTGTCGTGCTCTCAAACATGGTAATAAAGGTTGAGGTACATTGTTAATGTGGTGCATAAATTTTGTTTACTCCAAATCATTTTGAAAATCTTGTTCCTGAAATAGATTGGCGCATATGTTATATTATCCCATCAGCTTGCTTAACTTCAGCTGGTTGCAACTAATGTTATGCATTTTGTTTCTTTTTTGAGGAACATAACTTGTCGAGCCTGATTAGCTAAAATGTTGTTTTACTGTATTAGACATCGAACTGCAAATACATGCTGGACTATTACTACAATACAAATGGCATGTTGTCGGAACTTGTGACCCATGTTGTGACTTGTGAGCACATTACACTGTGGTTTTTTGGAATTTAAAGTGCGAATGGAATACAACAGGTACCTCAACCCCATGAAAATTAGTTACATGGACCCAGGTGAACAGGACAGAGCTGGTTGTCGCAGTAGTGGCAGTAATTGCACCTTGCGCTTTGATGCTAGTTCTGGGGGTAGAGTAGACCTTTTCTGTAATTTTGTGTTGGTGAGTTCCATGTTGTAGGCAAATAAACCGTAGGAGATATGGCAGACAATAGAAAAATCTGCAAGTTTAGAAGCTCCCTTTGGAATCCTCTTTTGCTCTTGGTTCAGTGATAAACATTTGACCTGTAACTGAAATTTTATGCATGCCTGCCAGTGATAAACACCAGCACCTTGAAGCTATTACATGGTAACTTCCATGATCTTCTCTACAAGCAATGAATCGAACAAATTTCCTTGTTTCCCCCTAGTAATAGGCCCTCTTTGATTCAAAAGAAATTCATAGGAATTTTAGAGGATTTCATTCCTATAGGAATTTTTCTTACAAAGCCCTTTGAATCAAAGGAATAAACCCTATGGAATCCTATGAAATTCCTATGGAATGCCTCTTCCCATACAAGTTTTGGAGGAATTTTAACAAGAGCCTCTTCCCATACAAGTTTTGGAGGAATTTTAACAAGAGGTAGAACCTCATGGAAGAAATACTTTGAGTCTTTATCTCTCCTCAAATTCCTGTGTTTTTCATGTGGTCCAATCAAACGGTCATTCCTATGTTTTTCCTGTGTTTTGCAATCCTCTGTTTTACACTTACATTCCTGTCAGAATCCTATGTTTTTCCTATTCCTCCGCTTTTTCATTCCTATGATTCAAAGGGGCCCTTTAAATGGTAATACCAATATGCTGTTAAATGTCATGGTACAATTCATTGACGTCCATTTTTGCAGGATTTTATGGAAGTGATCACTGCCCTGTTTCACTTGAGCTCTCGGAAGAAGTAGAAGCACCAAAACCCAAGTCCTCCAACTAATTTCTATATTTCGCACTTAACCAGACATGGTGGAGATTTTAGATTAGCTGAAGCATATCTGCTTGTATCTCTTGAGTCATTATCCATTATTCAAATATTGTCTCAGTCTAGCAGTATTTCTGATGATGAATTGGATGATCTAGCTAGGATCCTGATTGTAATTATAATTAGTATGTTACTATGGTCTGCAATGTTATCTTTAGATCCTATAAGATCAAAAACTTCTACCATTTGTTCCATTGTTTTTAATCCGAAGAAAAACAATATATGCAAGCTAATTCTGGTCCGCAGGTAGACCGCGTTTGAGAACATGTGGAGTTAACCTTTGTAAACTACTAACTACTCCAGTAATAAAGTTGCGTGCATAACCTACATGATAATAGCATCTGTAGATTTTTGTCTAGTATGATTCTCCCGGGAAAACTGCAGAAATTACAAAATGACATCCCGGTGCATTACATTTGTGCCTAGGTTCCATGTTCGTCTGACACAATGGAAGCTACGGCTCTGGTTGTTTAGGTATGCTGTAGAAAAAATAAAGAAACAATTAAAAATAATTTATAAAATAAAAACTTTATATTTGTGATATCAGCAGTTTAAAAGTCAATTTTAGAAAATAAACTATGATGAAATTCTTTGAGGGCCCCTTTAAAATATAGGATTGAAAAAATACATGAATAGGAAAAACATACGAATAGGATAGGAATTCACATGGAAAATAGAGGATTAATGTCCTTAAAAAAATAGAGGATTGTAAAACCATAGGAAATGTATAGGAATATGTGTTTGAATGGGGCATAGGAAAAACACATGAATATTTACTTAAGAACTTGGGCCCACTTTCCATTTCTAATAAATATACTGCAGCTAAAACAAATTATATCCATTCATCGCTTGTTCTTCTGACGTGAAGAAAGATATTAGGAGCTTGATTGCTTCGATCCTAGCAAAGCAAGTGAAAAATGAATGAATATTTCCTGTGTTTCTCCCATAGAATGAGCAACGAATGAATATTTCCTTCAGTTTTCCTATGACCAATTCCTACAAATCAAAGGCTGCTACAGTGAATGAATCTATAGGAACTCATATCCTCCGTTTTTCATTTGTTTCAAAGAAGCCCTAAATCATCTTAGGGCACCTTTGAATCGTAGGAATGAAAAAATGGAAGAATAGAAAAAACATAGGATTCTGACATGAATGTAAGCGTAAAATAGATGATTGCAAAACACAGAAAAAACATAGGAATGATCGTTTGATTGGACCACATGAAAAACAAAGGAATCGGATGAAAAAGATAGACTCAAAGGATTTTTTTTCCAAGAGGTTGGACTTCTTGCTAAGTTTCCTCCAAAACCTATATGCTATGAGCCATTTCATAGGAATTTTCTAGGATTTAAAAAACTTCAATCCTTTGAATCAAAGGGCTACATAGAAAAATTTCCTATAGGATTTCAATCCTATAAAATTCTTTCATAATTCCTTTGATTAAAAAGGGCCCTTAAGATTTATATTTTCGTTGTGGTTGATAAGGAATGTATTTTGTATTTGTAGCGTTGTATGTTTTACAGTTATCAGTGGCCCTTATCCCCTCTCCACTAAAAAAGGAAAAATTTGCTATAGGACATCAAAAAAAGTATAATTAGTTGTGGGACACCTAAAAATCTGGTAATTAGTTGTAGTACACTCGAGGCATTATTTTATTATATCCCAAAGAAATGGAGAGAGAAAAAGCTCGGTAAGTACAAATCTACCCCTTTCTCCACCACCACACACCTCGCTCTCCCCACCATCGCTTCCTGTTCTTGCTTGCTCCCTGGAGTACCTGCTTGCTCCCGTGCCCAGGACAAAAACAAAAGGGGAAGGCCGATGGACCCAAGCCCCACTGCGCCACCAGAGCGAGGAATGTAGGATCGAAACACAAGAACTAAGCCAACCAGAGGGGGTGAATGGTTGGTATATCCAAAAACCCAAACTTTTTTGCGGAATAAAAAGTTAACCTCAAATTCAACGGAGATCGGTCTGACCGAGATTGATCTGCCGGTCTGACCGAGTTGATACCGTCGGTCTGACCGGAGTTGATCGCCCGGTCCAACCGCCTGAAGATTGCCTCTGCCTCCTGTCACCGTTGCCGGTCTGACAGTAGGTATGCCGCCGATCTGACCGTTGCCTTGCTGCCGGTGTGTCGCCGGTTAGACCGCCAAACCCTAGCAAACACAAATCGAAGAACTCTCAAAGTAGATGACAACTTTATTACTTCTCTATTTGTTTACAAAGTGCAACAACACCACTCCTTACGAAAATCTCAACTAAACTCGAAACCCTAACTAAACTATCAACTCAATGCTCTCAAAAGCGATACCGGAAAGCCTCACGCTCCCTCACTATTTATACATGAGGTAGACAGCCGAAAGCCACAAACCAAACTCATACTAGAAGTCCTAATCCACATAGGAAACCTTCCCGTACAAGAAACAAACTTTACAAACTCCAATCATACCAAATTTGGACTCTTTACAAATTCGACTTCGCATCCCATCGCACACAATACCTCCATTGTATGACATATGGAATCTTCACCAACCACGTGCATTGAACTCTAGCCTAAGTATCCCACATGATATCTGACCATTACGGACATCGTCTTATCCCCAAGCCAATTCCCGATCCATCGCCGGCAATACTCTCCCGAGGCATCAAGTCACCTACACATGAATCAAACAAAGAAACCATATTCCAAGACCAAGCTATCCCCAACTTGACTCATTGTTAGCAAACAACAGTATTACATACATATAGTATCCATCTCGAAGCCATAAACATGAAACAATCATGGATATCCAAATAAACAACTCGAAATCGAAACTGACACAGAGTCGGCCAGTTAGACCGCGGGCTGGCCAGTCTGACCGCTCGATCACCGCTGGTCTGACCGGCACACACAGCCCGGTCTGACCGGACCAAATCACAGACAGCAGTTACTGGAGATTACCTGTAAAATCCAATCATCTCCAAAACCACTTCGAAAATAAATTCCAAATATCAAAACCAATAGTCTCCAATGCCAATTGTTCATCACAGAATAACAATTAAAAACACTTTTATTTTACAATCTCCCCTTCATGAACACATTGGCAAACCCATCAAAAATGTTTTGGTGTTTGGAAAAATAAAAACAAAAATGGTAAAAAGCACACTTCGTACAAATGTACACATCGTGCTCAAAATCCAAAAGAAAACTTCTCTCACTTTTGAAAAGAAAGAAATTCCCCTTGAACCAAAAAACATGCTCTTCTCAAACAACTCTCCAACAAAAATTCTTCTCTTCTCCCAAAAACTCTCATTTGCTTGTCCCCCTTTTGACAATAATTTCATCAAGCATAAGAATTATGTTCATCAATGTTCAAGAGCTTAGCATACATATAGCATATCAAGTCATGAGTTGCAATAAAAAGAAGATGAACCCATCTATAATATAGCAAGCATGCATTAAAGTATAGTCATGAATCAAAGATTTTATGATTAAGTTCAAATCAACAATCAAAATTCCTGATTTCATACGATTTATAATGCAACATCTTAACAAGCACATAAGTTGAAAAATAAACACTAAACATAGACCTATTACATTTATCACTATTTCTCAAATTAGCTTTAGCACAAAACAACCAAGAGAATTTTTATCTTTTATTTTACTTGAGACTTTTTGCTCATATTTTTTTTCTCAATTTTTTTCAGGTACGTCCTTGTCGTTAAGTCTGTTTCCAAGGATTTGGCACCCATTATTTTTGCTCACATCGAATACGTCCTTGTCGTCAAGACTGTTTCCAAGGATTCGGTATTCATTTTTTTCTTACTCATAAATATTTTTCTCTTACACAATGAACAATTACAAAGCTATTTGAGGAATAACAATTCAATAAAGCATATATATAAAGCATTTATAAATCAAACCATATGCTAGCATCAATATTGCATATTTTCTTAATTCAAATATAGAATTTCAGTGTCATGCATCATCTCCCTTAAAAGCAATATCTAAGCCTCCTAAAAAGACTAGAATACATACAAGCTATGCTAGAGACAAATAAACCTTCATATTATTGCTAGCATACACAAGAAAATACCATATGTATAAACAAAGCTCTATTTTCTCAATTTTTTATTGTCAAATTTTTGCTTGATAAAACCATGAGGTACAGAAACTCCCCCCTCAAATCATGCCAAAAGGATGAATTATTCCCAATTCTCCATGAAGAAAAGCAAAGCGATTAGAATCCAAAGGTTTAGTGAAAATATAAGCAAGTTGCAACTTTGTAACCAAAAACGTCAATTCAACATCTCCCTGCTCAACATGATCCCATAAAAAGTGAAAGCGAATATCAATGTGCATTGTGCGTGAGTGTTGAACAGGATTCTTAGCAATATTGATAGCACTAGTATTATCATAAAAGATAGGTACTTTTTCAAAAGTAAGACCATAATCTTTCAAAGTTGATATAAGCCAAAGAATTTGTGAACAACAACTAGCAACAACAACATATTCAGATTCAGCAGTTGATTGAGCAACACTAGGTTGTTTCCTAGAAGACCATGTAATCAATGATGTACCAAGAAAATGACATGTTCCACTAGTACTTTTCCTATCATTTCTACAACTAGCAAAATCAGCATAGGAATATCCACTCAAGCATATAGAAGACGAAGTAGAAAACCAAATTCCAAACTCAAGTGTATGATTTAAATACCTCATTATTCGCTTGACCGCTTGACGATGTGAAGCACGAGGAGAAGCTTGAAAACGTGCACATAAACACACAGTAAATTGTATGTCTGGCCTAGAAGTAGTTAGAAACAACAAAGATCCAATCATACTTATGTACTCCTTCTAATCAGCAGCTTCACCATCTTCATTAGGATCCAACACAGTTGTAGAACCAATTGGTGTTGATATTGGCTTGCAAATCTCCATCTTGAACCGTCTCAAAAGATCCTTCGTGTACTTCGTTTGATGCACAAATGTACCTTGAGGTGTTTGCTCAATTTGCAATCCCAAAAAGTATGATAACTCACCTATCATGCTCATCTCAAATTCCTTGCGCATAGTCTCAGCAAACTCCACAACCAAAGCGTGAGTTGAACAACCAAAGATGATATCATCCACATAAATCAAAACGAACAGTTGATTATCACCATGCTTAAGAACAAAAAGTGTTTTGTCAACCTTTCCCATTGTAAAACCTTTCACATGCAAAAAGTTCTTAAGCCTATCATACCATGCTCTACGTGCTTGTTTCAAGCCATACAAAGTTTTAGACAAGTTAAAAACATGGTTAGAAAAATCAGGATTTTCAAAACCTGGTGGTTGTTTGACATAAACTTCCTCCTTTATAAAACCATTTAGAAAAGCACTTTTTACATCCATTTGATACAATTTAAAACCTTTTGAAGCAGCAAAAGCCAACAAAAGTCTAATTGCCTCAATTCAAGCAACAGGAGCAAAAGTTTCATCAAAATCCAAACCCTCCACCTGCGTAAATCCTTGAGCAACAAGTCTAGCTTTATTTCTCACAATCAAACCATCATCATTTTGTTTATTTTTGAAAACCCACTTGTTTCCAATAATATTATGTCTAGAAGGTGGTTCAACTAAGGACCAAACTTTGTTTCTCTCAAAATTTTCATGTTTTTCATGCATGGCATTAATCCACGATACATCAGTTAATGCATGAGTAACATCCTTAGGTTCAAAAGAAGCAACAAATGCAGAATTTGCACAAACATCATGAGTCGTTACCTTATACCTTGTAGTCCGCTCACCTATATTACCAATGATTTGTTTTGGCGGATGTCGTCATTGAATATGCAAAGGAGCAGCGACTTCTGAAGTTATATCACGTTTTGTACTAGTAATGGTCGAAGTTGTACCCTCTTTAGGACCATCTCGATCAGCGTCAACAGAACCAAAAGCCGACGATCCTGGCCAGTCTGACTGCTAATCCTGAGTCGGTTTGATCGGAGGTGTACTGGTTGAAGTTGTACCCTCCGGACCATCAATATTACCAAAATAGAGGAGAACTGGTGATGCTTGCAATGCATATAAATGTTACAATAATAATATCCCACTAGTATTTGATATACTAACCTTTTGCAGGGAGTAACTATAAAGTGGAGGACAATCGACATCAACACAGATGATAAATCAATCGGACGATGTCGAGAATCAGACTTATGCATGAATGGGCTAGGAATCCGGAATTGACACGATGAATTGGGCCAAAATTCACAAGTCTACAAAGTGAAGCAATAGAGGAGGCCGCCAGCCGAAGATGGGCCGGGATGGCCCAGCCCATGGTTCGGCCAAACCTGGTGGTTCGGCCGAACCCATCCTAGCGCCGTTGGATGCAAGGTTCGGCGTGGACGTCCAGGATTGCATCCCAATGACGGTTGGAGGGCAATTCGGACAATTCCCCTTCCACAACCGTCATAACTACCTCTATATAAGGACTTCACTTTCTCACTTCACTCACACACCTCAAGCAAGCTTTCTCATACTCTCTCAGGTTTAGTTTAGTAGTATCTAGCTGGTGGAATAGGAATAGAGTATAAATCAGGAGTCCAGAAGTCTTCGGAAGAGTTTGGGTATGGCTCTAGTAGCTTTCATTTCCTCTTTTGTAAGCTTTGTACTTTTATTAGAATACTCTTCTATATACATTTATGCTATTGAAATACTTTCCGAGTATACAAATGCCTACTTTACATTATGTTCATGTTATACTGAATATGCTGCTAGCTTATCTGGGAGATGCTTTGGTGCGGGTATAATGTTTGCATATGCAATTACTCTATGTCATGACGATGATATTAGAGTATTATCTGTTAGTTTAGACGTGGTGTCTAGATTACAGGATATCATTATTTGGGGTTATATGCTGCGGATGAGAGGTGGGCCGTTGATGGTGATAGCTCAGTACGGGTATTCCTCCGCGCCTGTATATAGTCTTAAGTTAATTCCCTGGGGAGGGTATTCCTCCGTATTTAGCCCAGGTTGTTTGGTCATGACGGGCTGTCGTAAGGAACTCGGCAGTCAGGGGTGGCTTCTCGAAATACCAGGAGGGCATCAAATAGAAGGTATTAGCTAGTATATCAGTTAACTAGAATGTATGTATACTATGTATACTAGAAGTATAGGAATAGATTATCTTTCTCTTTTCTTTCCACTTAGCTCAGATAATATATTATGGTAATGAGTAGAAAATGCTTGTGTCACTCTACCCTTAGTTTATCTTAACCCCTGTTTAGAATATGATTATCACAAGTAACATATAAATTATTAGTTAAGTTCTCACTACATGATCTTCTCACGGGATAAAATAAATACGATACCCTTGGAATACTCTCGGGTGAAATGCTACAATGGTATATCCGTGCGCTTGCGGATGAACTCTATAACCATAATATACCAAGAGTATTTCTGCGCCATTGCTGTGAATTATATGTATAATAATATCGTTAAGAAATACCAATAGTGTGCCAGCGGTCTGACCAGCCTGGCGCCCGGTCTGAGCGGCTGAGCCGACCTCGTCGTCATCGTCATCGCTCTCGTCTTCAAAAAAATGACCATCCTCCCTCTGAACCTGTGACAATGTACCTGCAATTTCGGGTCTAGTACCTGGACTAGCCTCATCAAAAGAAACTTCGCAAGTCTCAATAATTTTGTTAGTTTCTAAAACAAGTACACGATAGCCACATGAATGTGTGGGATAACCAAGAAACATTCCATCAGTAGAGCGTGCCTCAAATTTATCAAAATTTCCAGATTTCAAGACAAAGCATTTGCAACCAAAAATACGCAAATGTGAAACTTTGGGTTGACGTCCAAATCAAAGCTCATAAGAAGTTTTTCCAAGTTTTGACCTCAAGAAAACCCGATTTCAAATATAGCATGCAGTGTTAACCACCTCAGCCCAAAATTTTCTAGGAGTGTGATACTCATCCAACATCGTTCTACCATTCTCAACCAAAACAGAATTCTTTCTTTCAACAACACCATTTTGTTGCGGAACACGAGGAGAAGAAAATTCATGTTCAAGACCTCTTTCGTTGCAAAATTGTTCAAATGAAGCATTTTTAAATTCACCACCATTATCACTTCGAATTATTTTTCAAGAACCAGGAAAATCAAGATCCAATCAAAGATACAAACCACGAAAGTGTTGAAAAGCCTCATCCTTAGTTGCCATGAAGAAAACCCAAGAATATCGAGAAAAATTGTCAATAATAACCAACACATACCACTTTCGTCCAACAGATTGCACTCTAGCTGGACCAACAGTGTCCATATGTAATAGCTGTCCTGGTGCATCCGTCATAACAGAAACAATAGGAGCATGTGAAGAAGCAACCATCTTAGCATGACAACACGGTGTACAAACCAAATCAAGATCTTTCCTAAGTTTAGGCAAACCACAAATAAGATCCAATCCACTTAACCTCGTGAGATGATCAAAACAAACATGTCCAAGTCTACGATGCCAAAACATCACATCCTTCTCAAACTTAGCGACCAAACATGTTATCACAAGTGAAACAGGATTTCAAAAATCAGCTTTAAACACTCTTCCATAGCGAGAATTATTCAGCACAGAATCACCACAAGAATCAAATACTTTACTTCCAGTTTTCTTAAAGTGAACCTCAAAATTTTCATCAACAATTTGTGAAACTGAAAGTAAATTGTACTTTAAATCCTCAACCAAAGCTACGTTTTTCAATTCAATTTATCATTTACCTTGAGCAAACCTGTAGCGAGAACTGCACTAGTAGAAGCATCACCAAAGATAATCGATTCAGTCTTGGATGCCTGTTTGAGGGAGGAGAACCAATTTTTATCACCGGTCATGTGCCGCGAACAACCGGAATCCACGATCCACACGTTCTCCTTCCTCGCCACCAAAGCCTACACACATGAAGATGTCGAAGCCTCAGTACTGGGGTTAGATAATAAAAATTTAGGAATCCAGTACTGAGACACACGACCAGTAGATCCAATAGGCATATATCCACGTGCAAAAACAGTTTGAGAATATTCAAAAAAATTTCTCCGAGGCCGGTTTGACAGCAGTACAGTAGCCGGTCTTACCGGGGGCCGATCTGACCGCTTCTATACCACCAGTCTGACCGGTGCCCGGTCTGACCACCGCTCAGTAGCCGGTCTGATCGGTCGCTAGTATGACAGCGGGACCCACTGTGGTCTAACCGGTTTCCTCGAGGAGAAACCAGATTTTTGCCACTTTGATTTTGCAAAAGCAATTTATCTCTCCTTTTTCTATTTACGAGCTAATCTGAAACAAAAACCAACAAGATGTCCATCTTTACCACAAAAAAGAACAAGTATACTTTTCTTTACAAGAAGATGGTTTTGAAAGATTTGTGTTTTTTTCTTTTAGTGTAGCAGAAAGAGAAGGCAAAATTCTAGCAGACTTAAAAACTGTTATCTTAGAACTTGGTTTTGTCAAAATTTCACCATGTTCAGTCACATTCAAAACATTTGGTTGATTTTTGGTGAAATAGTCATGAACATCAAAACCAACACCCCTATTGTAACTAGTCACTTTAGATTGATCCAAAATCATGTTAAGTTGTTTCTTACTATCAGAAAATCTTTGTAAAGAACTTTTCAAATAAGAAACCTCTTTTTCCAAATTAGCACAATTTTCACAATTTACCATGAAATCTTTGCTTTTACGACATTTGGGGCAAGAAAGCACTTCATTAGTTTTCACAACATCTTCCATGTACTCAACACAACCTAAAGCATCTTTTAGTTTCATCTTGTTTTTGAGCAATCCAAAACATCATGTGGTTATTTTAACTTTTTGGCTCAAATTATGTTAAACATCAAACTAGCACGAAAAGCAATATGATATTTTTGCAACAAGTTTTTAGTCAAAAACAACTCATCCAAAGTGTGTGTGCGCAAGGCAAATCCAAAAGCTAGAGAAGATCTATTTTTCAAATCATGTGCAGCATTGACATCTCTAGTTTTTGAAATCTCATTAATTAAAACCTCACAACTTTTGCAATCACAATCATTGGGAATAGGAGATTTTAATCTAGCAACTTCAGAATTAAGAGATTCAATAATAAACTCCTGTTTTCTATACATCTTCTCACACTTCTTATTTTTTGCACTTAAAATAAGAATAGCTTCCTTAAAAGAACGTACCTCATTGTCTTCACACTCTGAATCCGATTCACCACGTGCCATGAAGCAAACACCGGAGATGTTCTTTCCCTAATCTTCATCTTCACTTTCACCATCTACATCGCTTAGTGGCTCAAAAGCGGCATAGACTTGATCAAAAGCCTTCTTGAGAGTCTCCTTCATCTTCTTCCCTTTGAATGTGCTCTTCGGCTTGTTGTCATTGGTCTTCTCTCCACCATTATCTTCCATCTTGCCTCTTCCAAGCTTTGGACAATGCGAACGAAGGTGATCAAGAGAACCACATTCAAATCATGAACCAAACTTATACTAGAAGTCCTAATCCACATAGGAAACCTTTCCGTGCAAAAAACAAACTTTACAAACTCCAATCATACCAAATTTGGACTCCTCCCAAATTCGACTCCGCATACTATACGCACACAATACCTCCATTGTATGCCATATGGAATCTTCACCAACCACGTGTATTGAACTCTAGCCTAAGTATCACGCATGATATCTGACCGTCACAAACATCGTCTTATCCCCAAGCCGACTCCCGATCCATCACCGGCAATACTCTCCCGAGGCATCAAGTCACCTAGACATGAATCAAACAAAGAAACCATATTCCAAGACCAACTATCCCCAACTTGACTCATTGTTAGCAAACAACAGTATTACATATGTATAGTATCCATCTAGAAGCCATAAACATGAAACAATCACAGATATCCAAACAAACAACCCGAAACCGAAACTGACACTGAGTCGGCCGGTCAGACCGCGAGCTGGCCGGTCTGACCACTCAATCACCGCCGGTCTGATCGGCCCACACACAGCCCGGTCTACAAGGAACCAAATCACAGACAACAGTTCTTGTAGATCACCCGTAAAATCCAATCATCTCCAAAACAACTTCAAAAATAAATTCCAAATATCAAAACCAGTAATCTCCAATGTCAATTGTTCATCATAGAATAACAATCAAAAACACTTTGATTTTACAAGGAGATGACCGACGCCACCCTTGCTAGGAGCAACATGGATTAAGGGTGAGGAGGAAACATCCCTACGCTCACCGACGTCACCGGCATGACAAGCTTGCGACTGCTGCTGGATTTTCTTGTGCCATGTCGAGCTGCTTCCGAACTGTCGTCTCTGAGACCTCGCCGTCGCTGTCGGATCTGCTTGCACCGCCCCTAGATCTGTAGTCGATGTTACCAGCGCTGCCGCTCACTTCATCGCCGACCCTCGCTCCGCCACTCCTGCTGCTGCTCGCACCCTCGTCGGCGCTGTTTTTTCCATGGTTGACATGGCTGCCGCCGCTGCTTGACGAACTCTACCGCCACCGCCGTTGTTCCTCCTCCGCTGATGGGTGGCCAACCACCATGAGAAAGAAGATAGGAACAGAGAAAGAGATATGTGAGACTGACGAGTGGGCCCATGGGCAAACCTGTCTAAAACAAATGTTTCTCTCTCCATTTCCTTCGAAAATAATAAAATAGTGCGGTGGATGTCCAGCAACTAATTACCATTTTTTTATGATGCCCTCTTGCAAAAACATGTTCTTACGGTGTCTCCTAGCTAATTACGTGTTTTTTTATGTCCTATAGCAAATTTTGCCAAAAAAAACTACTCTCATCTCTACTACTACCTCCATCCCAAAATATAAAAGACTAGAATCTAATGAGATATTTCCTAATACTACTAATTTGGATAGGTAGCAGATTCATATTACTTGTAAATGTTCTATCCGATCGATTATATGTTCTTATATTTTGACTCATTCGATTGTATGTTCTTATATTTTATAATAGAGTAGTACCTTAATTAAAATCTAAAAGTGGAGATTCATTCTCCTTCCATCCCCTTCTTCCACTAAACGTTCACGCTTAGCGTACCTATATGTAACCACAGGATTTGATTATTTATTCCTCAATAACACTTATAGCACATCCCTATTTACTTAATCACTCTAATAAGCTATCCTTTATTTTGTTAGGTCTGATCACTCCCTCCATAAAAAAAAAAGCCAACCTAGTAGATAATGTGTTAGCTTCTTCTTCTTTTTTTTTTTTACGGAGGGAGTAGAACGTTACTAGCCCATAGGGAAATCCCATTCGATCTAGGAAGGGGAGCTGTGTAAAATTAAAAACGAAAACAGTACGGGTGGCTTCTCCGGCATAGTTTACTCCTTAAACTCGCCTACCTGCAACTGGCACTTGTGTGACAAGTAGACAACTCTTGTGGTGGCCCATCCTTCAATGCTCGGTTCTGCAGAGTCCAGATAAGCTGCATCTCATATACTAAAGTGGTATTTGAAAATATTGTTTAGATTGGGAGTATGGTTGTGTTTAGATACAAAGTTTGGATCCAAACTTCAGTACTTTTCCATCACATCAACATGTCATACATACACAACTTTTCAGTCACATCATCTTCAATTTCAACCAAAATCTAAACTTTGCGCTGAACTAAACATAGCCTATATAATTCTACACATTATTATCTCCATTTGTAGACCCCTTTTATTATAGAAAAACGTAAAAAAAATTGAAGGATTTAATCCTGTACTAAAAATTCCTACACTTGAATCAAGGGAAATTTTGCTACAGGACACTGCTATTGTGTGGTTTAGCTCTAAAACACCGCAAAAACCAACTTTTGGGAAAACACTCCATAATCGTGGTATTTTGCCAGTGGACACCGCACCGACTAAAATATAATTTCCGTGCTGACGAGGCGCTAGCGGGCCTGATTTTTTACACGGTGTGACCGAAATGCCCATGGGACCTCATCCCCTCCCTACTCTACTCCGCTGCGTTGCGGCGCACGCCAGCATCATGTTGCAGGCTCGCCGCAGCCGTTGTTGTTCGAGCTGAGGGTACGCTGCAGGTGCTGACGGGGGCGCTGCCGTGCCGGCGAGCTCTCGTGGCTACTTTGTGCACGCGGCGACGATAGCAACGGAAGAGGCAGCGAAGAAGATGACGTCCGCATTCATCGCCATCCCTATCTCTTCTGCGTTCCCTATTCTCCTCATCATGCCAAACAATTATTCTTTCGATACCACCTCATTTCATCCACTGCAGCGATGGGAATGCCGCCATGCCATTGTCGGCTCTGGAGCACGCACCGAGCACCGCCGCCATGATTTCGTCGCCGTTCCGGCCACTGTGAACCACACCAGACCGAGCCACCGAGCCAACGTGACCACCACAGCCTTCTCTCGAAGACCACCCAAGAATCCCCAAGAATCATGCACCGAGGTGGGAGATCAACATCGTCTTCCTCACCTCCGGCCACCGCTTCCCCTTTCCAATTCCGATTCCGCCCCATTCCTTGGGCGTGAAGCTTCCTAGTAGCTCAACTAATCTTGTGCGCACGCTTCCTTGTAGACCGTGGGCCACTTCTCGCTATCGACATCATCCTGTCATTTCCGCCGATGCCTGAGCCATTCCTCCCGTCGCCACTACTGTCATGTCTTCGCCAACCCACGCATGACGTCGGGCGAGTATCCAAGCACCATGTAGGCACATATGCATGCACGGGTTTGCACTAAAACGAGCTAGAGCTCGACATGCACTAGCATGCCAAAGCTCACCGCCGCTCGTGCTGTCGTCGACACTGATTCCGGTCACCAATGTGCACGAGACCATCACCATTAGCTTCGCAATCCTCCACTCTAAAAATCCTCTTTTGGCCCGGCGGTCGGCGACCGGCACCGGCGACAAGCTCACCGACCTCCATTGCCTCTGCTCCTCCTCGTGCTGAGTCACTGCCATGTGGGCCCAAGGGCATATTTGGCATTTCACATGATTTCTCTCTCCTCTTCAACCGAAAATTATTATTTTAGTAGGCGCGGTATCCACTAGCAAAATACAATGTTTATGGAGTGTTTTCCCCTAAATGTTAGTTTGTGTGGTGTCGTAGGGCTAAAACCACACAATATCAGTGTCCTATAGCAAAATTTCCCTTGAATCAAATATCATTTCCTTTGAAATACCTATGTCATGGGCAATTCTATAAAGATTTTGGAAAGTGGTTAGTAAGAACTCCAATCTTATTTTGACTCTATCTCTCTCATCCTACTCTTATGTTTCACTTACGGTCTACTCAAACAATCATTTATGTATTTTTTTTCTATAAATTACATATGGAAAAGTACGAATTACCCCCTGAAGTATTGGGTTAGTACGAATTACCCCCTCCAAACCTAAAAACCAGCTATTTTTCATCCTCAACTATCGATACCGGAGGACCCTCCCTGATGTGACCATGGCTACTATGGATACGACCATTGCTCACATCATGAATCAACAAGAAGACATCAAGATCAAGTCCTCCATGTGCTGCAATCTGATTCGGCCACGTGCTACATTGCTGATTTCAAACGGCCGCCAAATCTACATACGTGCTCCGTTTTGGGCCCGTGGGTACTTGATGGAAAGCTCTCAAAGTCTTCCTTCCAACGGATCCAGCCTCATCTCGGAATTCTATCTCGTTTGGCCGGAATCACAGGAACAAGGTGCTGCATCACCTATAATAGGCCTATGGGCTTGTAACTTCATTTGGGACCCCGGCCCAGGTGGGGCCCATGTGGGGTGCGCCCCAAGCTGGTGGAGCACGACCCTAGGCACCCCTAGGTCATCCTCCCACCCCTATATATAGCTAGTTACCCCTTCAGGGTTTCTCGAGTTTTGTTTAGATGAAAGTTTAGCCATTGCTACTTCCTTGTAGCGCGCGTGTCGGCTAGACCGTCCGTCTGCTTGTATTCGAAACCCCAACTTATCGTGTGTATTCATTCCTATTTGCAATTCAGATTGTTTTTATCTTGTTCTTGCTTGTTTCTTCGATTTGCTTGCAGGAATAAGGTTGATCTGCACCGGCAAGATCAACAACCCACGGAGAAGTGTATCGATCGCTAAGGCGCAACACAACGTCTCGTACGGTTGTAGTCGGATCGTCAACATGTCTCCCAAATCATAGTTATCATCAACTCACCGAAAGATCGGGCCAACAACAGCCTTGAGTGTCGAGTGGAACTCAGGGTTCATCAGGTGGTATCAGAGCTTTCGTTGCTCGGTGAGTTTTTATCTACCCATAACCAGAAAATAGCCATACAAAAAAATTTGTATCATTTACCTAGCCATATTGTGCCATTGCATTGTTCATTTCTATTTTTGCTTTGTTGAATTTTGTGTTGCATCGTCACATCGTCTTGCTGGTCTTAGCATCTAGTTCATTTAGAGTTTCGAGTTCTAGTCATGTTTTATACCACAGTCGTCGTCGCCTCCGTGTCTCTGTTGTCGTTGGGACCTACGAAAATGGAATCGGCTCGCTGCCACGGTTCTATTTTTGTAGTTTTCAGAAGTTTTTATCGGTCAGTTTTGGAGTTGCATCTAGCTTTTGCTTGAGTTTTGGTTTGCCTGTGAATAGATCGCTCGTGCTTGTTGCCGGCGCTGAGAGGAGGAAGAAGAATTTCCAAATTCGTTTTTGGAAGTTTGAGAGTTTAATTTGGAAAGAAATAGTAGATCAGATTGATTGAAGATCAGTTTCCTTTTTTTTCTCTCACCAAATCCGGACTCCTAGAGATGCCGTATCCATCCACCTGTCGCCCACTACCACCGTGAGGAGTCCGATTCCCTCTTCTTCTGTCGGTTTAGATCCATACCGTGTCTTCCCGCATAGCTTGGTAAAAATTTTCAGAGTGTCCGATTGGAGATCCGTTTGGAAAAACGGAACCAGTATAAATTCAGCATTCCATTTTTGTATAATTTTAATTTTGGATTTGCACTTTTATAGTTGAGTCCCTGTAATTTTTATATTTACATTTGAGTCCCTATGACCTTACATTGAGGTCCTTGAGTCGGTTTTTGTTAAAAAAAGGCAGAAATGTGCTTAAAAAAAAAGAAGAAGAAAAAAAGCCACACCAAAAAAAAAGAAAAGAAAAACAAAAGAAAAGCAGGAAAGACAAAAAAAAAAGAGAAAGAAAGAAAGAAGAAAAGGAGAAAATCATTTTGTTATCATTGAGCTGAACTTCATATATCAGAGTTGTGCATGAGTTGTTCCTAGTGCTATCTTGTGGTATCGTTTGTGTCTAGGCTCGCGTCTCTAGTACGTTCTAGCTTAGGACCAGCACGGTACTTGACTTTGAACAATTATTCAACTTTGCATTATCTGATTTGAGCATTTGCTATTCCTTTGCTACATACCTAGAGCTCTACAGATTTGATTGCAGCCGTACAGCAAGTGTTTGCCAAGGCATCGATACATCCAACCTCCATTGGGGTGCTTGGTTGAGTCGGTGTATGTCACCATTCCACTTGCATTGGTAAGAGCTTGGTTAAAAGCTTGAGTGTGTGTGATTTTTGAGCTGCCACTACCTAGTAGTTAATAGGAACACACAAATTTTTGTGTATGTTTCTTGTTTGCTACTAACCATGGCAGGATTGCGCACGGGGAAACGAGATGGTCATGCTCAACGTCAACATCTTCACCATCAACGAGATATAGCGACTTCTTCACGCATCACATATGAGGTACATGATAATGATCTTGCAAGGGTAGAATCCAAATTGCCTGGTTTTGATGGTAAGTATGATTCCGCCGCTTATGTTAATTGGGAGCTAGCAGTAGAAAAACAATTTGATGAGTATGATTTTTCTAATACTCAAATGATTAAGGCTGCTAGTAATAAGTGTACCGGTTCTGCATCTTTTTGGTGGCATACTGTGGGAAATAAGCTTGAAACTTGGGATGAATGCAAAATACTGATGAGAAAAAGATTTGTGTTTTCATACTATAGACGTGCTCTCCTTAAGAAATTTGAACATCTAAAACAAGGTGACAAAACTGTTAAGGAGTGCTTTCATGATTTTAAAATTTGTATCACTTATAGTGATTTACAAGAATCTAATGAGAACACAATGACTAGATTTTCAGAGGGCTTAATTCCAATATTCAGGCTGGGCTTGTTAATGTGACATATAATCATATAGGCCAATTGTTCATGCTTGCTTGCAATGTTGAGCGCAAAATATTGGAGAACCCAACGGAGCAACAAGCTATGCTTGTGCCTCCTATCATTGATGTTTTGCAGGAAGTTCAGAACAGTCCCCAAAATGAGAAGAACGATATGTTTGAGATGTCACTTCCATCACTCGCGAATGAGGAGAAGGCTGATGCACCTACATTATCTGAAGAGGGCATAAAAGGTAAATTAAATGGTGCAGAAATTACTCAAGGCGAGTATGCTTCTGATGAATTACATTTTTCCACTTTCCATGCTGACCTAGAGCAAACTTTAATGGAATCTACTTCTGAATTGTCTTTGTCACAAGTTGATTTGCATTATGTTCCTTGTGATAAAGAAGAGTTGTGCGATAGTATTTCACTTATATCCATTCCACAACTAGTGAATGAACATGCTACTTTTAATCTTGATTCTCCATGTACTGAATTTAAGTATGTTATTCACACGTCCAGCGAGAATGATGAACTTCAATTGCAATCTTCTTTAAATACATTGGGCTATATTATGTTTGATGATTCTTGTGAGCTCAATTGTTTGAAGGACAAAATATTTGCTCATTCTGATTTGCCATGTCCTCGTAATGTTATATTTCACATCTTTGGTGAATATAATGATCTTGGAATATATTTTGTGCATAGAGTTTACATCTGCTCAGATTTAGAACTTCCTGTACATGTGGATAAAACATGCAAGCTAGAGAAAAATGTTATTTCTAACCAAATTGTCTCGAGTTTGCCTTGTTTTGATTGGAAGAAACAGGTTGTTGTAAATGGACTACGCAAAGAGCACCATATGGAAAAACCGAGGACGGTTTTCCGTGAAGAAGGGGAGGATGATGTGACCATGGCTACTATGAATACGACCATTGCTCACATCATGAATCAACAAGAAGACATCAAGATCAAGTCCTCCATGTGCTGCAATCTGATTCGGCCACGTGCTACATTGCTGATTTCAAACAGCCGCCAAATCTACATACGTGCTCCGTTTTGGGCCCGTGAGTACTTGATGGAAAGCTCTCGAAGTCCTCCTTCCAATGGATCCAGCCTCATCTCGGAATTCTATCTCGTTTGGCCAGAATCATAGGAACAAGGTGCTGCATCACCTATAATGGGCCTATGGGTTTGTAACTTCATTTGGGACCCCGGCCCAGGTGGGGCCCATGTGGGGTGCGCCCCAAGCTGGTGGAGCACGACCCTAGGCACCCCTAAGTCGTCCTCCCACCCCTATATATAGCTAGTTACCCCTTCATGGTTTCTCGGGTTTTGTTTAGATGAAAGTTTAGCCATTGCTACTTCCTTGCAGCGCGCGTGTCGGCTAGACCGTCTATCTGCTTGTATTCGAAACCCCAACTTATCGTGTGTATTCATTCCTATTTGCAATTCAGATCGTTTTTATCTTGTTCTTGCTTGTTTTTTCGATTTGCTTGCAGGAATAAGGTTGATCTGCACCGGCAAGATCAACAACCCACGGAGAGGTGTATCGATCGCTAAGGCGCAACACAACGTCTCGTACGGTTGTAGTCGAATCGTCAACGTGTCTCCCAAATCGTAATTATCATCAACTCACCGAAAGATCAGGCCAACAACAGCCTTGAGTGTCGAGTGGAACTCAGGGTTCATCACTCCCCCCTCCTCCCGAGCAGCTTTACAAGCGGTTTTGGCCTACGTGGCAGTCCAGTCATCAATTCTTTTCTTTTTAAATCAGCGGGCCCCACATGTTAGTCTCTCACCCTCCACAAATTTTGACAATTTGACCCTTTGCAAAAACTATTTTTACAAATGAACCGCTGCCAAAACTTATTTCAAATCTGACCCTTTTGCTCAACGCCAAATCATGTGGCGCTGAACTTAGACACCTCAGCGCCACGTGAACTGGCGCTGAATGCCGTGCCACGGCGGATGGGAGACTAAGTCAGCGTGCTAAAGTATATTCAGCGCCATGCTATTTAGCACTGAGGTGTCTAAGTTCAGCGCCACACGATTTGGCGTTGAGCAAAAGGGTCAGATTTGAAATAAGTTTTGGCAGCGGTTCATTTGTAAAAACAATTTTTGTAAAGGGTCAAATTGTCAAAAATTTGTGCTCACCCTCTCTTTTACCCTCACCTCTCTATCTCTCTCCAAAATCCTCTCTTCTCCCTTCCTCACCTTGACGGGGCAGCGGAGCTCGGGGCGGTGGAGGGGACAACAGTGAGCGGAACTTAGGGCCGAGTGGGCAGCGGAGCTCGGGGCGGGAGGAGGGGCATCCACAGCCGGCAGCGTGCGGCTCGTCGAGGCAACGGAAGGGACGCTCGCAGCCGCTTCTCTCCGTCCTCGGGACCTCCATGGCCTTCAATGCAGGGAAGTTGCAAAGCTTGTGCTCAATGAGGCGGCCGCCGGCATGGATCTCCTCTTCTAGGGCAAGCTCTACCGCGACAATGGAGCCGGCGCCAGTGACCATGGGGAACCCTCCTCAAGTTCCTCTGCTCCCGTACCCGCTTCAATGTTGTGCTGCTATCGTCGTCGGTTGCCCGACGGCCTCTCCACCACCTCCCATCTCCCTGCCTCTCCGCCAGATCCAGAGGATACGGTGGATGCCCTCCATGAGCTAGCAGAGGGCACCTCTCAACCGCCTCGAGCCAACTTCACCGCTGCCTCGCTGTCTCTGACACCCTCCTCAGACTAGCCCTCACCGTCAGTGCTATGTCCGGGGCTCTGTCTTCCTCTCACCAATAGAGAAGTAGAGAAGGGAGAGAAGGAGAGAGAGAAAAACCAACGCTGACAAGCGGGTCCCACTGGTTTTATTTGTTTTTGCTGACTGTATCACCCCGTGTATGCCATGTAGGCTGAAAACCACTTTGGTTTTTGTTAGGGGGATAATTCATCCAGATTCAAGGGTTTAGGGTGTCAAATGTCTGGTATTGTAGTTCAGGGAGATAGTTCGATCGACCTCAATAATTCAAGGGGGTAATTCGTACTTTTTCCTTTACAATTACTTCCTCCATTTCATATTATAAGACTTTCTAGCATTGCCTACATTCATATATATGTTAATGAATCCAGACATATTTGTGTGCTTAGATTCATTAACATCTATATGAATGTGGGCAATACTAGAAAGTTTTATAACCTAAAACGGAGATTTTATACATGTATTCCTGTCAAAATAACGGGGATTTTCTATTTTTCTGCTTTTTCAATCGTGTGTTTCAAAGGAGCCATTATGTTGCCTAAACTCAAAGTTTTGCTATTGACAAAAGATTGATCCTATAAGTTCTCATCAGTGAGCTTGTTTTGTACAAAATGCCATCGCAGTTATGTAAGTGTTTTCCTTCCTTTTTTACCATCATCGTTAGCTTTTCGTCAAATACACTACGTTACCGGCTTACCGCGTCAAAAAAGGTCCATAGTACCCTTAGGGTGTGTTTGAGGAGAAGGGGATTGAGGAGATTGGGAAGATACACAAAACGAGGTGAGCTATTAGCTCATGATTAATTGAGTATTAACTATTTTAAATTTCAAAAATAGATTAATATGATTTTTTTTAAAGCAACTTTCCTATAGAAAATTTTTGCAAAAAACGCACCGTTTAGAAGTTTGAGAAACGTGTGCGCGGAAAACGAAACAAACAAACTCACTCTCTCACCCTCTCGAACGCTCCCTTAGAAGTGTATGGCCAAAGCTATGGTTTCTCAAAGAAAAAATCTCATATGGGATTCTTACTCAACACAATCCAACTTTACATGTTAGGTATATATCCTTTTTATGATATATGTATTTATCGTTTAAACTATTTTGAAAATGTTAATTATTGATTTCATGTCACGTACTTTGACTTTTCATGTACATTGCATGCACTTTGACTTTTCATGTACATTGCATGCATGAATTAGGCGACAAATAAGATCATATCTCAATATTCCCAGTTTTGTATGTTTCCTCCCAATAGTTCGACTACAATAAATATAAAAATATCATTCCATTCTCCTCAGAAATTACACTAAGAGAATAAATAACAGTGGTAACCTATCATTGCCCTGTCTAAGAGAATTCTGTAAAATTAAAGTGTGGTTGATTATTAATTTGTAATGAACAATTGGCATGTAAGATAATTGGTTTTGATATTTGCAGATAATAGACGAAGTGGTTTTGGGGTCGATCAGACTAGGGTTTGTGTACCGGTCAGACCTGACAAATATTATGAATTATTTTCAGATGATGAACATGTGTTTCGGTTGTTTGGAGTCGGTCAGACCGGGCGCATGGCCGCTGGTCAGACCAGAGTGGAGCGAGCGGTCAGACCGGCCAGCCCGACGGTCTGACCAAACCGACTTTGTGCCGGTTTCGGTTTCAAGTTGTTTATTTGGATATCCGTGATTAATTCATGTTTATGGCTTCTAGATGGATACTATACGTGTGTAATACTGTTGTGTGCTAATGTTGATTCAAGTTGGAGAGAACATGTGCTCGGATATGGTTTCTTTATTGGTTCATGTGTAGGTGTGTCGGGATTAGGGATAAGGCATACCCTCTATCCTTGGAATCATGAGATATACGGATACGGTATATCCACAAATATACGGAAAGGAACCGTATAAAATAAAGAAATAGTATTTGCAAAAGTGGAAATAACATAGTCCTACTCGGAGAAGATTAGGATACTATCTAGTCATACGGGGTCCGTTGTCTCCGAGTTCTACATGGAAACTAAGGTGATCCACGGTATAAACACTAAGCCCCTAAGGTGTACATGGCATCGAATCTTAGTGCAAGACATCTGCCACCACAAATGCAATCTGGAGAACTTGAAGCCTACTCGCCAATAGATCTCGTCGACCTCCCCTCAACGAGGATCTCGAAGTTCAGTTGTTCTCTATTGTACTCTGTGGTTTCTTCCATAATCCCCCGTATAAAGTGGATTAGGGCTATTACCTTATGAGGGGTCTGAACCAGTATAATCCTTGTCTTCTTATGTGCTTGGTGTCGTATCGTGTAGATTCTCATACCAATGTACCTCAATACCCTTCGAATACGGTCAGCGGGTATCCCCCGTCAACAAGGTGAGTCTTGATGCCTGATGAGAGCGTTGTCGGTGATGGATCAGGAATTAACTTGGGAGAAGATGACATCCGAACGATCAAGGTATCATGCGCGTAGTTGGTGAAGATTTCATATGGCATACGACGGAGATGTTGTGTGCGTATGGATACGGAGTCGAATTTGGAAGAAGTCCAAATTTGGTATGATTGGAGTTTGTAAAGTTTGTTTCTTGTACGAGAAGATTTCCTAGGGGATTAAGACTTCTTGTACAAGTTGGTTCGTGGCTTTAGGCTGTCTACCTCAGGTATAAATAGAGCCTTCCAGCTTCGATTTTGTAAGAGTTGAGTCTAGAGAAAAGTTAGGGTTTCGAGTTTAGTCGAGATTTTTGTGAGGAGTGTTGTTGTTGCACTTTGTAAATATAAATAGAAGTAATAAAGTTTCAAGGCCTCTTTGGTAGAGCTCCAAGTTCATTTTGTGACAGTGCTCCACCCAGCTCCGCTCCCATTTTTAGGTAGAGTTGAAATTGTTTGGTTCGACTCTAGCTCCAGGAGAGGTAGAGTTGGAGCTGGAGTTGTGCCAAACAGGCCTTGAATTTATTTTGAGAGATCTTCAATTTATGTTTGCTCGGATTCGGTGATCCAGCTGACGGGACACTGGCGGTTAGACTGATGGCATCGGCCGGTCAAACCGACGGGACACTGGCGGTCAGACTGACAGCATCGGCCCGGTCAAACCGACGGGTTTACGATGGTCAAACCGGCGGCAGCGACAGGCGTTAGCACGGCAATGCACAATCAGATCGAGCTTCACTACCGGTCAGATCGGAGGTCTTCGAGCCGCCAGACCGGTGCATCTACTTCGGTCAGACCAATTTATATCGAATTCGAGGGCAACTTTTAATTCCCCTAAAAGTTTTGGTTTTTGGGTACTACAACCATTCACCCCCCCTGGTTTAGTTCTTGTTGTACGATCCTACAAATTCTACATAGTGGAGATAGTCGCACGCAATGACATATCATGGCCATATTATGGTAAGAAGGGGTTCCGTTTTAGTGCCCGGAAATAATATGTCTTTGCAAAGCCAGTGTGTAAGGCCTATGTTATAGAGTATATAACTTTGATAGTAGGGATCAATTTCTAGTCGCATAGCTTCATAATAATTTTGCAAAGCTTTATAATAATTCTGCAAAGCTTCCGCATAATTTCCTTCGGATTGAGACAACATCTATTATGGTCGTTCATTCTATTTAATAAAAATCTCCGCTCCAAAACTATACTCCCTCCGTACTCGTAAAGGAAGTCGTTTAAGATAATGTTTAAGTCAAACCTTGAGAGTATAAATCATGAATGACTCTCAAGTTGTTGAGTTTGAAAATGTAAAAATTATAAAATACTTTCGTAAAAGTATATGTATATAATTTTTCAATAAATATTTTTATAGAAACAAGAAGTCAAAGTTGTATTTTAGAGACCGTATCGTTGTCCAAAACGACTTCTTTTACGAGTATGGAGGGTGTACATGAGGTTTTCACCTCATACGGCTCCTCATAGTAATAATGTAAAAATAGAATTAATTCCATATCATTAGTAGATCGTGCCGTTTAAAAATGATGAGACATGTTATTTGGAGTATACCAATTGTCAATGTTAGAAATGAAAACGGATATCGAGTATATGTGCAATTAATGCATAGTGTCCATGCTGACGTTTGACTAGAAAGAGATGCTTTCTCTCATCATCAATGATGGAGCCTGCTTTGTTTTCTTAATTTGTCATGATCTTTCATCCACAAATATCTCTTGAAATTTGAAATTTGAAGTATCGTTTAAAAGCATTTGCTTTTGATCAAGGAAAATAATAGTGAATTTAATAACTGTATACCTAAAAAAGCGGTTACTTTATCTCTATATAATAGCTCTAACTCCTCCAATCTCCTAGCCAAAGTAATCCATAGAATTCTCTCTAATCCCGGGTTATATTTTCTCTATAATTTTTTTTATCTGTATAACAATTACATTATTTTTTTTAGTTTTTGTGATCTCCATATTAGCCTTCTTACTACCCAACCCTCACTCTAATTATAATACCATTATTTGGCACCGAACCTTACCAAATCAAAGTATTAAAGAGATCTCTTATTCATCATCATCACTATCACGAGTCACGACCGCCATCAATCTCCTTATCCCAGAGTATCTCAGATCTGAAAAAATACTTACCTATATTATTATTTCTCTAATTTTGGGCTGAAAAATCTTTCCAAAAACAAGAAGAGCAAACCCCATCACAAAATCAGATCTCCGGCAGTTTCCCCAAATTTTGTTCGAATATATAGTTTCCAAAGGGGCAAATAACGGATTCCATTTATTGATTCTACTACCACCGTTCGCATGGAAAATAAATAAATAAACAAATAAGAAAACCCCCAAAGAAAATCCCCATCACCTCGTCTTCCCCACCATTTCTCTCTCCTCTCTCCTCTCACTACCCCCAAAGCAGCAGCAAGCGGCATCAGCAGCGAGCACCCAAGCAAAGCCAGCAGCAGCAGCAGCAGCCAAGCCAATTCCCCCAAATCGCCTCCTCCCAAATGCGACTCCTCCTCCTCCCCTGACGAAACCCTCCCCCTCCGCCTCCGCCTCCGCCATGTCGCTGCAGCCGCCGGCGGTGGAGCCGCCGGAGTGGCTGCGGACGCTGCCCGTGGCGCCGGAGTACCACCCGACGCTGGCGGAGTTCGCCGACCCCATCGCCTACATCCTCAGGATCGAGCCGGAGGCGTCCCGCTACGGCATCTGCAAGATCGTGCCCCCGCTCCCGCGGCCCCCCGAGGACGACACCTTCCGCCGCCTCCAGGCCGCCTTCGCCGCCGCGGCCTCCTCCAATGGCGCCGGTGGCGACCCCTCCCCGACCTTCCCCACGCGGCTCCAGCAGGTCGGCCTCTCCGCCAGGAACCGCCGCGCCGCCAGCCGCCGGGTGTGGGAGAGCGGGGAGCGCTACACCCTGGAGGCGTTCCGCGCCAAGGCGGCCGAGTTCGAGCCCCCGAGGCACGCCGCGCCGCCCAAGAACCCCACCCACCTCCAGCTCGAGGCCCTCTTCTGGGCCGCCTGCGCCTCCAGGCCCTTCAGCGTCGAGTACGGCAACGACATGCCCGGCTCCGGCTTCGCCTCCCCCGACGAGCTCCCCGACGCCGCCAATGCCACCGACGTCGGGGAGACGGAGTGGAACATGCGGGTGGCGCCCCGCGCCCGGGGGTCGCTGCTCCGCGCCATGGCCCGCGACGTGGCGGGCGTCACCACGCCGATGCTGTACGTGGCCATGCTCTACAGCTGGTTCGCCTGGCACGTGGAGGACCACGAGCTCCACAGCCTCAACTTCCTCCACTTCGGCAAGGCCAAGACCTGGTACGGCGTCCCCCGCGACGCCATGCTCGCCTTCGAGGAGACGGTGCGCGTCCACGGCTACGCCGACGACCTCAATGCCATCAGTGAGTCGTCCTCTCCTCCTCCTGCTGCTTTTACTGTTCTTCAGTTTTCTTGCCTGATGAAAGAAAAGGTCGCATGGGTCACCACCCCTTTTCCTTTTGACGCCCAAGAGTCAAAACCTTTTCGTCAGAGAATCTTCACACGCCATTGCTAAATTTTACCGAAATGGGAATTTCTTTTTTTCCTGAAAATATTATGGTGGTTAGTGTGTCGACTACTACTCCAGGTGAGCCATTATGTGACTGCAGTAGCTTGTAAATTAAGTAGAAATTGTTGTCCTTTAGAGAAACTATATATGAGCATCATTACTAAGCCTTTTTAGTTACTGAAGCTGTGGACCTAAATACTAAGCCCTCTGCTAGTGTGACTCATCTTACTTCTTAGGCAAACAGGAATAAAGAAATAGCTGATAATTGCAATTCAGCGAATACAGTAGTCATTATGTTTATGTGATCTGCCACCTGGTTGATTTGCTCATCCACAAACACTAAGAAACAAATTTATGGAGCTATGGAAATGTTGCACCAATCTGGTTTAACAAAGTATCTGATGCATTGGCCTATTATTAAACCCTTAGAAATCGTAATGATAGGGGATTTCCTTGAAAAGAGAGTATTATAGTGTATTTGTAAGATTCAGATTTGGCTTGACAACCGATTCTACTAGGATTGGACTCCAAGGACATGCAGACATGCAAATTAGAATTTAGAATTACATGTAAAGGGTCTCTACCCAGAGTCATAATGTACATCCTGTTTGGATCCTCCACGTTCAGTTTTAAGATTAAGATGTCTATCCAAGATTCTGCTACATTTTTGTTTACTTCATTTATTGAGCGATTAAGGATGCCCTCAACAAGAATGTTGCAACTAAATCCTCCATGATCATGCATATCAAATTTCCTCCACATGTCCTCATCTGTATGTCCCCAAATGTCCCAAAGATATTTGTAACAGATCACTAATATCTTCTATTAGTCATTGTTGTCCTCATCAGTATGTTATCATGTTGCCATGCCACATCAGTCAATCGGGAGCTACTCTCACCATATCTGTTGGTATACTACTCTAGCGTGCCAGCTGTTCTCCTCTTCTGCCTAGTTTCTGTGATATATCCCTTGCCAGTTGCAGTGACATGGAAAATCATTTTTGGTTGATTTACTTGTGTTTGATTATGTAGACATGAATGTACTACCACAATTTGTTTACTTGAGATTTTAATTTATAATTTCTGTTTGGTCCTTGTAAAAAATTTAACTTACTACCACCTTGTAAGAACCATCAAAATATATCCAATTCTCAAGGTCTTAGGACACCCTAAAAGACCTTAAAGCAACACTCGTACAAGTACCAGATGAGAGTAGTGCGAAAAATATAGGGGCATGGAAGCAATTGTTGTAGGCTTATACTTTAGGAGATCCTTATGAAAGATAACTCTGCACTCAATGCAATAGTAGGCATAATAAAGGTGGCAACAAAGACCTAGCACAATGTCTGGTGAGACCTTGGGTCTGTATGGATGGAACATTTCTTTTATTGTGAACGAGAATTTAGTTATCTTTTCATATAGTGACAGATATTCCAAACCTCTGATCTGATGATATTTGTATCACTTCCAATTCTGCATTGGGTGAACGAATGCTTTATTTGTTGTCAGGAGGTAATATTCTTTCTTTTCACCATCGTATGGTTGTGATATGTCATATGTGTTTATGCTAATAAAAAGGAGATGGAGATGATGATGCGGTGATTTCTTAATCATGATACATTGCGGTGCCAAGCAGTGAAGGTAGTCCATTGATAAGATCTTCCATGAGAGGGAGAGTGCAACAGTGCATATTTTTTTAGGTTGATTATAAAAAAACAATTCTAACCTCAGTAAATGAATGGTTAGATTCAGTTGCCCACCTTGTTTGTTTGTTTGTTTGTTTCGGTAACTCTTTAATTATTGTAAAAGTTTCTCTCATTTTCAGATTTCATTTGATACTAAATCCTGGATGGGTCAAATGAATCCAGTAACAGCTTACCAATGTAAAAGATTTGGAACCTTGAGCAGATCACAGTTCATTATTAGATCATGAGTAGGAGAGAGACACTCTAAAGCTTGGGTTACTTTATATGATTCTTGAATCTGGATAAACCTTTACTCGGTTATAAGTTAATGAAGTGGAGAGGAAAATACTTTATTAATAAGTTATGACTTTTTGAAGTTTTCCTAAGTTGAACAAGCTTACGTGGTTTTTCCAACTCGGTGTTAACCACATAGGGTGTGTTTAGTTCACGTTAAAATTGGAAGTTTGGTTGAAATTGGAACGATGTGATGGAAAAGTTGGAAGTTTATGTGTGTAGGAAAGTTTTGATGTGATGGAAAAGTTGGAAGTTTGAAGAAAAACTTTGGATCTAAACTCGGCCATAGTTATAGATGTGGTTGTCTAGAGAAATTTCATTGACAAGATGTAATGTTGAACACTCAAGTAAGAATTGCCTCTGATGATCAATGCGCTAATGGATTACTTATATCCTATGACTTGCAGTGGCCTTTCAAACGTTAAATGAGAAGACAACTGTCTTATCTCCTGAGGTGCTTCTTTCTGCTGGTGTTCCCTGCTGCAGGTATACCCACATTTCATAATGCCCTTGTTTGGGATATTTACTCTATGACATTATTTTGAGTATCAAGTATAATGATTAAGAGATACTTCTCCAAAGCAGATTGGTTCAAAAAGCGGGAGAATTTGTTATCACATTCCCTGGAGCTTATCATTCAGGCTTTAGCCATGGTAGGTCATCATGCCCATATCATAGAATTTGTAGTGGAACATATTATCTCCCTTGGAGAAGTTATCTGTTTGGTCCTATATGTATTGTATTGTTCACATCTTCGACTTACTATTCTACAGTGAAGGCTACAAATTTGGCTTACTCAAGAAATGGAACTCCATCCTTGTTTTGTAGAGAGCTAACTACTTTCATTTGGTGCCCTTATGGTTTTATTTAGATCTGTTCACAACTAAAATGCCAGCGTAATACCATATAGTGCCAATCAAATATATTTTATAAGGCAGCTATATTTATTTTAAAGTGCTTTAATACATATGGAGTAGTCATATTGTTCTGCACACTTAGTGGAAGATACTGTTTTCAATTTCAAATAATTAAAATTTAAAAGCACTCAAATTATCATTTAGATATGTCCCTCTTAATTCCCTGTTTAAATCAAAACTTGCCAACAGACCATCATGAATTGTGTGATCACATGTTTTGTTGCCTGGATAGATAACCATGCAGTGTTACTAGCTGTTGATGGCATTTCATATGCCCTAGATGCACATATCTCCTTTGGCTATGGATCCAACTATCCAAGGTTTCTGTAATGAGATGCTCAAATTTGGTCTGTTTTTGTAAACCATGCAATCAGAATGTCACCCTTGCACAAAAAAGGAAAACACAACCATGCATACTACTCCCTCCGTCCCAGAATATAAGAAGTTTTAGGGTTGGACACGGTTATTAAGAAAGTAGGTAGAAGTGAGTGGTGGAGGGTTGTGATTGGATGAGTAGTGGAGGTAGGTGGGAAAAATGAATGGTGAAGGGTTGTGATTGGTTGGGGAGAGAATGTTGGTGGAGAAGTTGTTATGTTTTGGGACAAATCCTGAGGGCTAAAAGTTGTTATATTTTGGGACGGAAGGAGTAGTTGATATGAGAGAACACGGAAATTAGGTTAGGTTTCATCATTTCAATGCTATAGCACTGTTGGTTTTCTAACACTACCACCTTTGTTATGTACTCCCTTCGTTTTGCAATATGTCATTTCAGAATGGTTAATTGGTTATCCACTGAGTAAATCAAGAGTGAAGTTAGTCTATCCACACTTCACTTTGGGGAGATTAAGTGCCTGTGGCTTACCATACTTTACAACCTCGCATGTACAACAAGCCGCTAATCTAGGCACTTAAGATGAAAATTAACCACCTTTAAGGACACGCTGGTGTTTTGGAAACGGCTGGCCGTCAAGCCTACTAGTCAGCGCCTCGACTCAAGTAATATGCATAAAAACAGTTTTGCCAAAGAAACTAGTGCATCAACCTAGCTATTGCATTGGAGATTGAGGTTGTTGCGAAAATGCTCTCTCTTTAAGCATTTGTGTAACCATCAAGCGGCTCCACATGCCCTTAGGGGGTATAATTATCATTTCCCATTAATTTTTCCTTGCGTGTAGTGCTTATTTGGATTGTGCGCAATTGGTTTGGACAGAGATGATAGTAACAGTACTGGTGCCCTAAAAACTGAAAACTCATTAATCCCCGAATATGGAACTTCATTAATGAATATTCTTCATAAAAGGAAACATGTCTAGAGTTGCTCAATTGAACTCTACTGCCTTCGATGATCATTTTGTGGTATTTAATCCTAAGGCCCGAACTTGATTGATTGAACTTGGTATGATGAATTTCTATTATTTATGTAAGTTGATTGATCTCATAGAAGTTGCTTTTATTAAATTACAGACCTTTTGAGACTGAATTAGGCTTTTAAGCATTTTGGTCATTCAAACATCATATCCTGAACTGAACTCAAACCTGATTAGTTAACATGGTATGCACATTAAATAGAAAAATATGAAACCATTTATCTGCCTGCAAATCAAATTCAAAAGTCGCATCCCCAAATTGTTGAAAACAAATGCTGAATGATCAATGGATAGAGGTATTTGTTCCATCTACTTGTTAGTTTCATGTATTCCAGCCATAAAATGGCTGTTCTATGTCTGAGAGTTTACCATTTTCTCTGTGTTCTGAACAGTTATGGTTACTGGTTCTTGTAAAGGATCTTGGTCCCTATGAATAAAACATGTTGTTTAACTTTTTCGCTTCTGCAGGATTTAATTGTGGGGAAGCATCAAATATTGCAACTCCCCATTGGTTACAAGTGGCTAAAGAAGCTGCAATCCGGAGGGCTTCAACTAATTGTGGTCCGATGGTGTCTCATTATCAGCTGCTTTATGAGCTAACACTCTCATTGCGTCCAAGGTGTGCTGCAGTAAAATATGAGGCTAATCCTTACATTAAAATACTGGACGACATCACCTTTATATCTTTATTTTAAATACACAAATAATTAGATATCTTGTTTGGATTCAAATGATCCATGATGGAGGCCTTATAATATCTTTAATTAAACTGGATAGTGGTTGGTGTTGTTGTATGTGTCTGTAATTTCCTATAGGTATTGGAATAATGAAGTTGAATTTATTTTGAACATTCATTTACAGGGAGCCTAAGAATTTCTATTCTGTTCCAAGAAGCTCACGTTTAAGGGACAAGAATAAGAATGAAGGTGATATAATGGTCAAAGAAAATTTTGTTGGAAGTGTAACCGAAAACAACAATTTGCTTAGCGTCCTTCTGGATAAGAATTCTTGTATAATTGTTCCAAACACTGATTTCTTCGTTCCATCCTTTCCTGTTGCACTGGAATCTGAAGCAACTGTTAAACAAAGGTTTACAGCTGGTCCCTGCAGTATTAGCCAGCAAGGAGCAGAAAATATGGCTGTTGATCATGTGGCTGTAGACAAGGTTACAGATATTCAGGACATGAGTGGATCCTTATATCCTTGTGAAACCAGTCTTGTGGGCTGTAGCAATAGAAAACTTTATGAAACAAAATATGGCCAACGGGATGCTGCTGCTTTGTGCTTATCTACTTCAGAGATTCAGAGCAGAGGAATTGATAAAGCAAGATCACATCCAGCAGGCGGGATCTTAGATCAAGGACGGTTGCCATGTGTACAGTGTGGAATACTAAGCTTTGCATGTGTAGCCATCATTCAACCTAGAGAAGCAGCAGTACAGTTTATCATGTCTAAAGAGTGCATCTCATCGAGTGCAAAACAAGGAGGAATTGGTGCATCTGATGATACCTCAAACTGGATAGATCAGAGTCATGAGATTAGTCCTCCACCAGGTTAGTAATAACAATCACTGTTACCTGATCGTTCCATGGTAGCCACTTGTCATTTCTTGGCACTGATCTAGCTGTGGTATTGTTTCATGATCTGGATAAAATGTCCTAATCGTAGTCCTCTTCACTTTTTGTCCAACTGGAGTTTGAAATCATCCTGGTATTTTTTGTTGCCATCATGTTAATCAGAATGTTTTCATTTATCATCCATAGTCATTAAATTTGTTGTGTAAAAGTACCAAGGAATGTTGTTGGACCTTATTTGAAAGTGATTTTTTACATAGATAATAAATTGACCTAATGTAGCTTAATATCGTTTGATTTTGTATACTATTTGCAGCATAAACATTGTAGAACATATTCTCTTTCCTATTTTCTGAGGGTTATTCTTCAGTTGTCATACTATTTTTCCCTAGGACAGTCAAGACTCAATTACTATATATTTATATATTTTGCTTCAAATCACATGCCTCTACTGAACAAACAGAATCAATGCAACCATTGTAATATTCCAATACTCAAGTCCTGAAAATAAGTAAAGAGAAGGACTTCCTTTTATAATGAAGTCTGGTTTCTTTCTTCAGACTTTGGAAGTTACATTGTTGGTTTTATCTCTTATTAACAGGTCCAGTGTCTGGAACAGATGATAATGTAAAGCATGCCGTAAGTTTGGCCCATGTCTCTGATCGGTGTAGAGAACTATATGCCAGCAATACAGATGGATGCACCTCTGCTCTTGGGCTTCTAGCTTCTGCATATGACTCATCAGACTCTGATGATGAAACAACTGAGGATGTTTTGAAACATAGCAAGAAAAATGATTCAGTAAACCAAAGCACGGATACTCAAATCTTGGAAACATCAGCTAGCTGTTCCAGTACAGTTCGGTGTCAAAAGACAAATTCACACTCGCATGAAGAGGAATGTGAGGCAAGAGCCACATCATTGATGAAACCTGTAAGCCATAATAGTAGGCCCATTAGTCAGTCTAACAGGGATACAGATATCGACCAGTTTATAGAACTGGGAAAGTCAGGAACACAGTGTTCAGGTTATCTTGATTTGGTTGATGATCTAACTACATCAGTTTTAAAATCCTCTTCAGATACTTGTGTAAGTGCAGCTAAAGCCTCAATGGATCCAGATGTTCTGACCATGCTCAGGTACAATAAAGACTCTTGCAGAATGCATGTGTTTTGTCTTGAACATGCTTTGGAAACATGGACACAGCTTCAACAAATCGGTGGTGCTAATATTATGCTTTTGTGCCATCCAGGTATTTACCCTGTTTCCTAATTTCTGCAGAGTTCCTAGCCGTTTCCTGAATTATTTATCCTTCTTTGTGTCCTCTTCGTATCTTGGATTTGAGCAACAATTCAAAACTTTAATATTTGCATAACTGACTGATTTGTTGTTGGTGATTATGGCATGTTTTTGAGACGTGTTATTTACATCAAGTTGTTTTGTTTGGATTTTTCCAAAACAAAGAAAAAAAAAACATGTGTTTACAACTACATGATCAACTACACCAAGGGCATAAACTGCAGTGAGCTAATGAGAATGACTTTTAGGGTTTCAAATTTTCTGTGCATTTATATCTATTTTTTTAATTAACAGATTAGCTGTTTTAATTGTTCTTGTAAAATGAAAATGATTGTTTTTCATTGGTAATTTATAATGTGTTGCAGAATACCCTAGAGCAGAGTCAGCAGCAAAAGTCATAGCAGAAGAACTTGGTATCAAGCATGATTGGAAAGATATCACTTTCAAAGAAGCAACTGAAGAGGACGTTAAAAAGATTCGGTTGGCTTTACAGGATGAAGATGCTGAACCCACAGGCAGTGACTGGGCAGTCAAAATGGGTATCAACATATATTACAGTGCCAAACAGAGCAAATCACCACTTTACAGCAAGCAGATACCATACAATTCCATCATTTATAAGGCATTCGGCCAAGAAAACCCAGACAGTTTGACAGATTATGGATGTCAAAAGTCAGGCTCAACAAAGAAAAAGGTGGCTGGGTGGTGGTGTGGGAAAGTTTGGATGTCAAATCAAGTTCATCCACTTCTAGCTCGTGAGCGTGAAGAACAGAACAGTAGTGTAGTGTACGGCAAAGCAATGTTCACTACTATTTCCCATGGCAAAGTACCAGATGAAGCGTCAACAAGATGCAATACAAGCAACCGAACCCCATCAAAAAGAACATCAAGAAGAAAAAAGGGGGTATCTGCTGAGAAATCTAAACCAAAAAACAAGAGATCCACTGCTTCTGATGAAGCTAGTATGCATTGCAGTGGCCTTGGGATGAACTCTGGAGTTATCCATGACCAAACTGAAAATTTTGATGATTATGACAAACATGGCAATGGAGATGAAATTGAGGAAGGAACAAATCCTCAGAAATATCAACAACATAAATTGCAAAATGTGACCAGGAAATCAAGTTCTAAGAAGCGGAAGGATGAGAAAAGAACAGATAGTTTTCATGAACTATATGACGAGGATAATGGTGTGGATTATTGGCTTAACATGGGTAGTGGACATGATGCCACACTAGGTAACTCTCGACAACAAAGTCCTGATCCAGTGAAAGTGAAATCTGGAGGCAAATTGCAAGGTAAGAGAAAATCTAGCAAGTACAAGTCCAATGATGATTTGTTGAATGAAGAAAATAAGTTACAAAAGATGAACAAAAAATCAAGCTCTAAGAAGCAAAAGAATGATAAGATAAATAGACAACTTCAAGAAGATCAAACCGAAGATGACCATATGGACCACTTAGTTGACGTAGCGGTTGCAGATGAAGTCACACTAGACAATGAGGATAAAATTACAGAAGACAAAATTGATGACGTGAAAGTGAAATCTAGAGGAAAATCGCAAAATGGTAAGAGAAAAGGCAGCAAACATCAGGCTAGCGATGGTTTGCGCGCTGGAAATAAAGTGGCCAAATTTCCGTGTGATATAGAAGGATGTGACATGAGCTTCAGTACCCAGCAGGACTTGTTATTGCATAAGCGTGACATTTGTCCTGTCAAAGGATGCAAGAAGAAGTTCTTCTGCCACAAGTACTTGCTTCAGCACCGGAAGGTGCATATAGATGAAAGGCCACTTAAGTGTACATGGAAGGGGTGTAAGAAGGCATTCAAGTGGCCATGGGCGAGGACGGAGCACATGAGAGTCCATACGGGGGTAAGACCTTACGAGTGCCAGGAACCTGGCTGTGGTCAGACATTCCGATTCGTTTCAGATTTCAGCCGCCACAAGAGAAAGACTGGCCATTCCTCTGATAAGAGAAGAAAGAACAGTACATAACTTCTAACCGCTGTGCGCAAAGTACAGGTTTCTTCTCTGACGATGATCTGAAGAGGGATGCTAATTGAATAATTGCATCAGATTCCATTTATTGTGGGATTAGCCCACATTAGGAGTCTAATTCATTTCATTGTTTGCCGGCTCTGCATAACAGCCAATTTTTTAATTGCTTTAGGTCCAACTGACCTTTTGTTGACTAGGATTTACTCCCAAGTCAATTGTATCAACCGGTCTTCTGTTCATCCTGAAAAATTGGGAATTTCTCCTGTCACCATGGCTTTTAAAGAAGCATGTTAATCTGTTGTTAGCTGTTCCTTAATTTTTCTTTTTTCTAAAATAAACTGTCAGCATGTTGTAGTTATTTGTTCCTTAATTTTGTGCACGTTTTGGTTCTGCAAAATGTTTTCAACTAGTGTAAATTTATTGGTTTGTTCTCAAAACTTATGATGCCTCGTTGAATTCTGGTTACGGAATGTTCTTGCTTTGGATTTCTTTTCGCTGAATTCAGTTTCTTTTCATCCTCTCTGCTGCCAACATATTTGATAAATCTGACAAAGTGAGAATGCAAGAACTGTATTTGTAGTAGTAGTAACTATCAGGGCAAAGAATAATGGTAAGTTTCTTGGATGAAGAAATGTTACCCAAAACTCTTCAGGAGTAAATCGAATGGTAAGTTTTTATGAAGGCAAATACGAGGTTGTCTGTGACCTGCATTCTTCAGTTTTTGTGAATTTTTTTTTCAATGTTCATTATTTTTTGAACTTCTAAAATTAGTTTTAGAAGCAAAATTGAAAAGTTTGTTTTAAAATGAAACTTTTGGCCACACCACTTCAAAGATAGTGTCATTGTGCGTGGTATGGCAATGTTGTCCTGCCCTCTGAAAATAAAGTTTGAGACGGACAGACGGTTTTCTTGAATTATATTTAAAAACTCTAGAAAATGGATAATATTTGTTTTGTAATGTTTCCATTGTACTCTTGCCTACTTACAAAGCCAAAAGGTTCAAATTTTCCGATTAATATCTCTATGCCGGTCCAATGCTAAACTAGATAACCGTGCACTGTGCCAAGCTGCCAATTGCCCATCCCCATCGACCGATTCGTTCAATGGCTAGTGTCAGCATCACCACTGTCGATAAAATTTGACTTGTCTAGTTTATTTTAACTTTGTATTGCATTCTTCACTGAATAGTTAGATTATTACATATATGAAAATTCCTGACTGACCGAGAATCTTTTTCATAGAAATAATATCATCTCCAACCATTTTCATACCTAGACGAAACGTTTCTTAGAATTAGGGCATTTCTTAAAAAATGGCATATAAGTCACGGATAATTAATGTACAATAAGAATTCTTTGTCAACTTAATATTTAGCGTATAATAAAGCAATTATATCGTTATCTCTACAACTGCTCCTTCTATCCCCTCCCATTGCATGAACAAGGTCATCCTTTAAGCAACCATAGTCAAATCCAGTGCTTTATCCTCAATCCACTCATCCAACCTATCCCCAATCATATGGGCTTTGACCTATCACCAAGCTACTAAATAGAATATATTGGGTTAGTAGCGGATTACGGATCACGAGTGCTATTTTGGACGCTAAGTTCCAATAGCGGAATAAAAAAATAACCAATAATAACATAAAATTTCACTTAAAATTTAGAATTTAGACTACATAATCAATTACCCATACATTTCATAACAAAAATGAGATAACATATAAATATATATATATATAAGATAAAGAAGACACACGATTGCTAAGTTATTATATTCATATCTGAAGAATATCATTTAGGCATTATATAGTGGTCTAATAAAATCAATAGCAGGTTGCTATATTAGTTGCAAAGCGCTATAGTGGGCTGCTATAGCGGTCGCTAAGTTTCAACGTGCTATTTTCGGTCCGCTACGCTATAGGGCCACTACAAACGCTATATATTAGCTTGCCTGCCACCTGTTGCATAGTACAGAGATGTTACTTCAAATAATAGCAATATCGAGTTTCCATCTTCAGCCATAGAAGTAGAACACCGGCCATGTGCCAGCAAAATCACACCACCCATGATAGATTGAGGCGAAACATAGCGTCAAATTACACACTTTGCCTCAAACCCAGCTTTTCAAATGATAAACAAGGTTTCAATACATCTGTAATTTGTACACATGAAAAAATGGGTACATATCTGGATTCCTTTGGAAAATTCCAATTAATTTAGTTAGCACCTACTGGGGTAGTAACAACAAAATTTCTCTGCCAAAGACCTGCTCCTGTTTAACAGTAAATCAGGCAGCTCAACAGAAACAGCGACTTTGATAGCCTTCACGTGCTCAGGAGACCATCAAGCTATGTTACAGGTATAAAGATGCTGCAAACACTATATCCCTCTTGATCTTACTGACAGCCTCCTCAAGTTTTGCTTCCAATTGGGTTTCACCGATGGACTTCGATGCCAGAATTAGCTGTTGCAGGACCTCCTCAAGCCTCCTGATAGCCCTGATCAAGCTGCCCTCAAATACTTGGGTCATCTCCATGATTTGATAGAATTTGGATCCTTTGGCCCATGAATACACCGCTTCCATTATATCAGGCCGGAAAGAGTTCACAAAACTCTCCACGTCAATTTGGATCTGTCATCGGCAAGACGAGAACATTTTGTTTCAGCATTAAGATACAATTCTGAAGCAAGTCCACCTAGCTTTATAACAATTATATCTACAAACAATCCATATGATGGCTTAGTTATATCAATTACCTTGCATTCAAGCTGAAGGTTAGCAACCCTTCTAGCTGTCTCCTGCAACTGGAAGAACAGCAAGTCGAGCTCCTCCCTTGGCTTTGGGGCATCCCGAAGCTTTTCCTGCCAAACAAAGCAAGAAAGCAGCGCTACCATCTGTTCTACTGTAGCATCCTTCAGAGTGCCGCTAAACATAAGCTCTGTCAATGTTAGCTCATCAGCAGAACTTATCTCGCATGCTACTTTGCCCTTCACTTCCACAACATCCTCACTTGTAATATATCTGTCACAAAGTTGATCCTCTGATAAGAATTTATATTTATTTACAAAAGAATGGATACAATTTGACATGCAACTAACATAGGACATGCCAATTGGGATAGATTGTGTATGTTGTTTCTAATTTGATAGAATAATCCACTGGTTATGTAATTATGCTATGTGTTTGTCAGTTTTTATCTGGTGCCCTGGTAAAGTTGTTTTTCAGCAAGCAAAATTTATACGACAAACATGATCTATCTTGTGGATGGCAATCCTTAGAAATGTAGATTAGACAGTCATTGTGAATTCCAAATCAGCATATTATCAGAATATAAGTGTCAAAGGATGCATCGAAGCATTACCCCAGTCTACGAAGAACCCGTTTTCGGGCCTTGAGCTCATCTTTGAAGGCTAAAGCAGTTGAAGACCGCATTGTTTTTTTAATGGCCTTTATTTTGGCTGATAATTCTTGTTTAGCATGCAACACTTTTAGCTTTTGTTTAATATGTGGAGAATTGTGGACATCGTGCTTCTCAAATAAACTTTCAAGAGCTTCTATTCTTCTGGAAGCTTTCCGGAAAGAGCTTGATTGTACCTGAA
This sequence comes from Oryza meridionalis, assembly GCA_000338895.3. NCBI lineage: Eukaryota > Viridiplantae > Streptophyta > Magnoliopsida > Poales > Poaceae > Oryza > Oryza meridionalis. The sequence continues at coordinate 9,999,016 of CM002535.2, read as the reverse complement.
AAGAAAAACAAACAAGCTGTTAGAACCACATATATAGAGGTAACCTGAGAGTGATATGCATGATTTTTTTTCTTACTTTCATATCCTCTTCTGGATCCAATAAAGGGATCCCATCTTTAGCAAACCTGGAAATAACTTCATCAACTTTCCTCAATGTGTTTTCTCGAGCTTCTACAGGCAAAAGATCCTTTGGTATGTGCATCCGAATGCTGCTTAGTCCATCAATCTGTGAATTAGACAGAAAACGGAACACTTTGCATTGTTATAAATGTTTAGAACATAAAAAGTTCACCGGTCAAATAGGAAAAGGAAATAACCTGAGAAAGTGGCAAGGAAATGACAACCGGTTCTCCACGGTCTTTCAGAGGAATAATCTTCATTGTCTTCTTTCCACTTTTGTCCTTAATTACAGAACATCTTGTGAGAACATCAACCGTGTAATCAGAATCCTCAGGCCTCCTATCTGAATTTTTTTATAAAAAAGGAAATCAGAACTCAGGAGTAAGGAGAGACCCAAGAGCTATAAGATGCCCCTGTCATGTGTTCTCAACCAGGCAGTGCTGGAGTTAAACATAATGAGACTCATGAAATGCAATTTGCTGAAAAAAAAAGGATCCTAACTTTTATGACTGCAAAAAAATCCAGGACAGACTATCAAATATCAATCTACCACAATTAACCAAAGCTCATTTAGATTAAGTGCAAGACCATAGAAAAAATAAATGTGGTCATACAAATTTCAACTTTGAAGCGGCGACTCGTCAGCAAGCATATCTTGTGCTGGAGCCTAAACTCAGTTCCAAAACCACCTTAAACTGTCTAATTACAAGACTTGTAGGTTATATAATGGAATTGCATTGCCAAACAACTCGGGCGATACAACTTCAACAAAAGAGAAAAAGACTACAAAACAGTATGGCTGGATCAGATTTTCCATTTAAGTTTTATGTACCTTCACTATGGGTTTTCACCTTTTCGAAGTTTATTGTAACTCCCCAAGTGATGTTTTCATCAATAGAGAAGGTGGATTGCTCATCAGTACTGTACTGAACTCGAGCAAGCCTTCCTGGTTGCAAGAAAGGTAGAACATATTTAGGAGAATGAACAATATCGCGGACATCCTTCTTTAGATTTTTGTACTGCTGCAAGAGATCATAATAACTCTTTAGGTTCTCTTCCTCCTCAATAATCATGGAATTTCTCTCTAGTTCCAGCTCCTTGACTTGCTTCTGCATAAAATTCAAATAGAGTAATACGTAAGTGCAAATATAATGCTTCAATAACAGAGTTTTTATGCTAGTGGAATTGCTATTAATTGTGATACTAGGGCACCAATGTACTGGGTGCACTAGTCAGTTTACTGGCATTTTTTTTCTGAGGGAAAAATCAATTTTGGTATGTAATTATTAATTAGAACTGCTCACTTTCCTGGATACTAAACAGGTAGACTGTTTTGTAATTTGCTCATGGAATCCTCATGCCCAAAAACTAAGCATAAATATAAATTGACAATGTCAACAAACCTCAAGATCAGGGAGAGCTCGATCAGCTTGAAATTGGTAAAATGAGTGCCGAAGAAGCTTTTCAGGATCACCATCTTCACAGCGTATTTGATTTAACAACATATTGTAGCTCAAATGAAAGGCACTGATCAAGAGGAGGATAATCACATGAGAAGTTGAGAACCATGCAAAACAGGAAAAAAAATAATTGCACGCTCTAAACTATAAGAAACATAACAGTTCAAAAGAAAGATATGCCAAAACTAACTTAAGCAATAGTATGATAGCTCAAGGTTTCTTGATACAAGGACCTGAATAGCATGCACAGAAACACAGGCTACTTAATTAAAAGGATTGGTAAAGCATAACCATTGTTAATTTAGTAATAGATCAGATAGTTTCAGTCCAATGCCCAGGTTTTCTCATTTATTCATCCAGGCTAAAATGCTAAGTATAAGCAGTGAATCCATGGCAGTTACCTGTTCAAACTATCAGCACTTCCTTTCAGCATCATTTTGGCAGTTGAAGGTTCCATTTTCTCATCTACCATCAATATACAGACACCACGCTGATCAATACCTCGGCGACCAGCACGGCCACTCATTTGGATGTATTCTCCACTTGACAACCATCTGAATCGATCACCGTCAAATTTTCGCACATTGGTAAACACAACAGTCTTTGCAGGCATGTTCAAACCAATACTGAATGTTTCTGTGGCAAACAAACACTACAACACAAGGTTTCAATCTCAGAAAGAAGCTAAAAGTTACAACAAAAAGGTATATCTTAAATAGATAAGGCATACAAGTATGCTAAGCTCCAGATAATAAAATTAATATTATGTTAGCGTTTTATCATCAAGGTAAATACAATGAATGGCATGGATCACAAAAGCAGAAAATAGATACCATTTTCATTTCAAATAAAACGAGCAGTTGAAATTATAATTTCATCACAATATAAAAAAAGGATTAATTAGATCCATGACATTAAAAATATGCTGGTTTGGAATGGAAATATACCACTAGTATTCAAGTATTTGGAACCATGCCATTATAATTTTACACATATTTGATACATGCCACTATTTACCACTTGGATGCATTTACAAAAAAGTTTGCACAAAATCGCCCTTCTTCTACCTCACCTTCTTCTCCCTTATTCCTGTTCGACGGCAACTATGGAGAAGCAGCGCGGCAGCAACAGCAGTGGTGGAGCAGCAGCGCGGCGGCAGAGCGAGCGGCCCGGAGGCAAGCGGCGGCAGCGGTGCAGCGGCGGGCGGCGGCGGCACCGGTGCGGCGACGAGTGGCAGCAGCAGCGGCGGCAGCAGTGGCGGCGCGGCGGCGGAGCGAGCGGCCCGGTGGCAAGCGGCGAGCGGTGGCGGAGGCAGCAGCAGCGAGCGGCGGCGCGGCGGCAGCAGCGGCGTGGCGGCAGCAGCGAGCGGCGGCGTGGCGACAGCAGCGAGCGGTGGCGCGACGCGGTGGCGAGCGGTGGCGCGGCGCGGTGGCGAGTGGCAGCAGCAGCAGCGGCGGAGCAAGAAGCAGCGTGGAGAGAGAGAGGTAGAAGAGAGAGAATAGAGAGAAGAGAGAGGTAGAAGATGAGGGTATTTTCGTCCAATACATGCAAAATACGTATCTTAGTGGCACCACTGAAATTACAAACAAGTAGCAGTGGCATCGTTACAAATACACAAATAGTAATGGTATATTTCAAAACCAGTAAAATTTTAATGGCATAGATCTAATTAACCCATAAAAGAAAAGGACTTCACAAAATTTAGATATCTTTTTCTATTCAAACCCTACAGTGCAATTGAGTGCGGAAAACAGTTGCACTTCGCTGTTTGCAAAGGCAAATAGAAGTGCTTAATCTATGAAACTACAGTAGTCACAGCTATCAGAATAATTCTTAGGTGAGCAATCAATCACCCCTTAAGGTCATCCAGAATCATCTTGAGTAAGTGTAAAACATGAATCAAAACATTTGCTTCTAACTATCATTGTTCCATAGATGAGCAGTCAGTCAATATGCTAATTGAACTGTTGATACACTTTCAGCAATAAGACTAGGAAATAACAGCAACTGAAGAAGTCATAGGAAACATAAAATAATATAATATGCTAACCTTGATAAGGCCCTCTTGGAAGAGTATCTCAATCACTTCCTTCAAAATGGGCAAAAGACCAGAATGATGTACACCAATGCCACGTTTCAATAAGGGAAGCATATTTGAAACCTGTGAATACCCCATGGCTCAATTATCCCAATCGCTCAGTTATCAAAGGAATTAAATGAAAGATAAAATACAAGCACTGGTTGAAGGTATGGACCAATTAATGGTCCCCGCACTAGTGGGTAATTAGTCTGTTGATGCTGGTATAGCACGGTATCAGAGTATCTTGTGCCGTGGTACTGGTACAACTTTACTAATTACTATGTCAATAGCAGTCTTCCACCAACACATATGTGCTTTAAAGTTCAAACTTTGAAGAAACAGGAAACTTTGTTGGGAAAAAGAAGAGGCCCAGAAAACCTAATGTATGGGTATAAATGAAAGATGACTGATGTATCATTTGATTGTTTGAAAAATAGTTTCCGCAAGACTACATATACAAATGAAGTGCATAATAGCTACAGGCAATACATATCCTGTGTGCTAGTAGCTTGAGTTCAAACATCCTGTCTTTTTGAAAACCTATCTGAATCAACTTAGCCATATAAAACAACTTACCTGGGGAAGCTTTTTATCATCATCTGAAAGCAAATCCATAGCACTCCAAAAAATTGTTTCAATGTTTGCCTTCTCATCATCATCATTCAAGTCCATCTTAGCCATCTATAGCATACAAGAAGGGCAGTAAAAAAGAAAGAAACTAAATCGGCCTGTTTGTCAAATCAATAAAATCTTATGTTCTCTAAATCACAGTAATTTACGGAAGAACATACCTGCATAGCAAGAAATTCACACTCCCTTTTGCTAAAGCTAAAAAGTATGACTGGGTCATATTGACGCTGAATTATCATCTTCACCATCTTGAATATGTCACTGTCCTCACTAGGTTTTCCTGTCAAGAGACCTTTCTGCCACTTCCCATTTTCCCTCTTTTTGTCGTTCTCACTAACAGGGACAAGCGCATTCAAAGCTTTCTGAAAACTATCCTCTCTGAACTTGCTCTTCTCATCAACTACCAGATATAAACCATCACCTCCAGAAGGAAATACATAGTGTTGGAGAGGTGTAGGCCGGTAGTCAGTGTATACTATATGACAAGGTTGCTTATGTACCTGAGAAATAAAGCACTCTCTTATGGTCAAAGAACATAGATCAAATGCTGATAAATGCTTGATCAAATGTGTTCTAGGGAAGCATGGCAACAAACCTTAGCCACCCAGTCAGCAAACTCCTTGGCATTAGGCACGGTAGCTGAGAGGAACACAAATCGTGAGTTCTTAGGAGCCATCACTATACTCTCCTCCCACACCACTCCTCTCTCTCTATCACGCATGTAGTGTACTTCATCAAATATAATCCAAGCTACTTCCCTCATGACTTCTGATCCTTTATACTGCATGCTACGCCAAATTTCTGTGGTCATGACCTGCATTTTCAGAGCAAGATTAAGTAACAAAACATTTAACATAGATGGGATGATTTCAAAGAATCATAAGGATACCATACCAAACAAGATGCATTTGGCTCAATAGTAACATCCCCAGTCATGAGGCCAACATCAGAGAACTCTTCTTTGAATTCTCTGTACTTTTGGTTACTCAAAGCCTTGATTGGAGATGTATAGATGACACGTTGCTGATTACGCAAAGACATTGCTATTGCATACAATGCAACCACTGTCTTTCCAGCTGATGTGTGAGCCGAGACCTGGAAATTCCAATGAAAACAAAGTATAAAGGGGTCAATGCTGATTGAAAAACCATAGAATCAACTTAAGTGGCATGCCAGACTGATGAATAAATGGCCTGTTTGGTTTAACTAGCGGGGTGATGAACTCATCATTTGATACATGATGAGTCAGTTTGGATTGAGGAATGGAACAGGTTTGTCCAGCACCACCTCCACATGCTAAGCTATTGGATGAAGAATGCAGTCATTCCTCAAATTTTGTGGGATCATCGCATGATGGATCACTGATCGTAGATGGTATGATTCCTCAAACCAAACTGCCAAAAAGGTGCTAAAGTTAACAGGCTAAGCTAAACTTGACAAACTTATGGAGTGGTCTTTTGGCTGCATACGCACATTATGCGACAAATGAACTCCCCAAAGGCTTAACGTAAAAAATCAAAATTGATTCATTTGAGGCTAAACAGAACAACTCATCATCATACATGATAGAATGTGAGGGATGAAGTATAGGGCTAAGCGGTGTAGCTGCCAAAAATCGAGCATCATCATCTTCTACTTTAAGCGAAACAAACCAAAAGGAAAACACGAGAGGAGCCAATGGAAATCGAAGGTAAAATGCCAGAATAAATCGAAGGTAGAGGGGATTAAATTAGCTTGCAGGTTTAATGTACCATGACGGATTCGCCGTTGTCGAGGCATCGGATGGCCTCGGCCTGGAAGGGGTCGAGCTGGAACGGGAAGGTCTTGGCAGGCCCAGCACCCTCGGCGCCGGCGCCGCCGTTGAGCAGGTGGGTGGCGGGGGCGGAGGGGTCATAGCCTTCCGGGTAGGAGACGTCGTGCACGCAGGCGACTGGCTCGCCAGCGAGGGCGGGCGATTCAGCGAGTGCTTCCGAGCCCCGCGGGGCCTTGGGAGGAGGGGACGCGAGCTCGGCGGCCGCGGAATCGGCCTTACGCTTGAGGGTCGCCATGGCGCGCGGCGGCGGCGACGGCGACGGCGACGGCGACGGCGGCGGCGGCGGCGGCGGCTAGGGTTTAAGGAGTTGCGCGCGAAGGGAGAGGTTAGCGAGACCACGCGACGATGCCATTTTTCTCCCTTTTTTTCTTCTTTGTTTTTTTTGGCTTTCGACGAAAAATAGCACGGCCCACAGAGAAAAGGCCCATGTCCACGACCCGGCCCGCGAAGCCCACGTTTGAACCAAAAGCAATACTCCCTCCGTTTCAAAATGTTTGACACCGTTGACTTTTTAGCACATGTTTGATCGTTCGTCTTATTAAAAAAATTTGTGAAATATGTAAAACTATATGTGTACATAAAAGTATATTTAACAATAAATCAAATGATATAAAAAGAATAAATAATTACTTAAATTTTTTTAATAAGACGAATGGTCTAAATTTTTTTAATAAGACGAATGGTCTAACACGTACTAAAAAGTCAACGGTGTCAAACATTTTAAAATGGAGGGAGTATAAGATTAGCCCAAGAATTGCAAACTCTAGAATTGGAATCGCCTGAGCCTCGCATCCGGCACTTGCTATGGCCGCCGCCGCCGCCGGGACTCCGCCGCAGCTGATGCCGCACGCCCCGTCGGGCCTACTCGTCATCCTCCGGCGACGCCGCGCGATGATCCCCGGCGACCACTCCTCCGGACCCGCGGAATTATCCCCCGATTGCTTTGACCCTAAAGCTCCAGGTAACCTAATCGATCTCGCGCTAAATTGCAACTTTTTTTCTCCAATTAAGGACATTGTCATCATGATGATCATACTCCTTCAATTCTTTTGTACTCCTTCCGTCCCAAAAAACTCAACATAGTACTGGATTTGATGTTTTCTATGTCCAGATTGGTTGTACTAGAAAACGTCCCATCCAATACTAGGTTTGAGTTTTTTTTGGGACGGAGGGAGTAATTGTCACCATTATTAGGTAATGTCGTCAATAATATGACATCTCTTTTAAGGGCCTACTCCCTCCGTTTTACAATATAAGACTTTCTAGCATTGCCCACATTCATTTAGATATTAATGAATCTAGACCATCTAAATGAATGTGGGCAATGCTAGAAAGACTTACATTATGAAACGGAGGAAATAATTTTTTCTTTTAAGACAAGACGAATGATCAATATTTAAATATGAGTAACGTTTGGTGACAAGTAATGGAGGGAGTATCTGTTAAACTGAGTTCGTGAGAGATCAGAGCACACCAACTGACCCAAACTCAATTTTGTTTGTGAGATATAAAACTAACAAAATTTCGACCATTTTTTTAATATCTCACAAAGTAAGTTGAGTTTGGATAATATTTTTTACATGATTTTGTACCATTACCTCATCTACACAGGTGTGAATTTTTTTTTTGAATTTAGACAAATTTTTGTATCAATGTTTACATAAATTTTCATCTGGTTGGCTTCCGGCTACGTATTTATCATGAAACCTCATTAATTATATGGCACTGACAGGTGGATCCGTGGCCATTGTATCTGACGGTTGAAGATATATTTATCCATTTAACCCCACATGCGCTATGTACTTTGCGTTCTCTCTCTCTCTCCTCTACATGACATTATCACCTTTTTTTTTGTTTTTTTGTATTTACCGATAGATGATCCAGCCACCTGCTTCGCTCACGACGAGAAGGACCTCGAGTCGGATGAAACCGTTTGGGCGCTGTACGAGCGGTGGTGCAGCTTCCATAGTGCGGAGCACGACCACGATGACATGGTCCGGTGGTTCGGATGTTTCAAGGATAGAGCGCGCAGAATTATCGAGTTCGACAAGTCCAGCAAGCCTTATACGTGGGGGGCTGGGGCCTGGGGGCTCAACATATTTGGTGATATGACCCCGGAGGAGCTCTCCGAATTTAGGAATAATTAACTATTTGCCACTTTTACAAGTGGTTCTAAAAGATTGGCAAATTCTTAATTGTTATATCTTAAAAGTGACAAATAGTTAAATGTCCCCCGAATTCGAGCGTCCACCACTCCTGCAAAGGACTTACTAATTTAGCAAGAAGCACTTCAGTGACGATATAATGTTATATTGATTGATCATCTGCTAGTTGCTTTAGGTTTAGCCTGAGTAATCTCTACTATATATACTTAAAAAAAGCCTAGTGGTGGTCTTGAATCCTTACCAGGCAGACCTGTGAAATGTGAACCGTTCGATCTCCAAATCCAACGGCTCAGATCGAGTTACCCATTATTCGCACGCCCCTCACATCCCCGTCGTTCGCACGCCCCTATTCCCCCGTTTCTCTAACACCTTTAACGCCGCACCCTAATCGCCGCTCGCGTCGTCTCCCACCTCGTCGGTCCCCTCCGGCTCCCCCAATCTCTGGTTCGTCAACCACCTCCGCGAGCGCTGCCCCCAATCTCCGGCTCGTCAACCGCATCCACGCGCGCCGCCAGAACACCAACGACCACGCCGCCACTGATTCGGAGTCGCCTTGACGACATCTCATCAGATACTAACTGTTATCCAGTGAAAGTTATCCTTAGCAAAGGTATATTGTTACACACTTCTGCTTCCATATTTTTCGCTTTTCTCTGAGGAATATACTGGCGTTATATTGTAATTTCTATGCTTTTTTGCATCAACATTGTATCCTACAACAAAATTTACTGTTTAGACTGCACTATATGAGATTCCTTTCAAAAGTAGTTTGCACTCTGAATTACAGAATTCTGTTCAGTAAGCCAAACATAAAGTTCAAGATGATATTGTGTGTATAGCCATGTATTCTTAATACATAATCAGGACCAACATCAATGCCAAGCTCAGTTGTATTTCTATGTGATATCGCATTTCTTTAGCCTGCACCGAATATTTGTCAAGTCCTCTTTTGACAATCTGTGATGGATGGGTAAAACTGTAAATGTAGTTTACCTACTGTATGTTGAACCTTTTGACTTATTTGGAATTTGGACATAGGAGTATCATGTCCATCACAGTATTAGATCCATATGGTTATTCTGGATGGTTATAGACCTACAGAATGATAGTATTGCAGATTTGCAGTGATGTATCCACTGGATTTTTCGCTATTAGTTGGTTTTGTAATGTTTTGCAGCTTAGTACTGATTTTTCGCTCTTAGTTGGTTTGTAATGTTTTGCAGCTTAGTACTAATGTTAGCAGATCTCTGAGATTCTGCTTTAGTTCAGATTTCCAATTGCAGTTTAGCATTTCTTGTAATCATGTAGTTGCAGTCCAGTTTCCAGTGGGGTACTGAATTTCCACTTGAGTGGAGATCGTCTGAACTGAAAGCCAACATTTGAGCTCATGCTATTAGCCTATTACTGTATCAAATAAAACTTTGTTCTTTATCAAAGAAGACTTACCAGATTGGTGGATCACCACCACCGACGGTAGGTAAGCTCCATCCCTTTTGTTCTATCCAAAATTCCACGAAGATCAGGTTATGGAATGGGATGAACTAATACATCTGGATTGGTGAGATCAGGGTGAATGGGGATGTTTTTTTTTCAGTTTTGGGATGTTTCTCATGTAAGTGTGATGGTTATTGAACTATAATGTAGGCAACACTGGCCCTTGATGTTCTTTTCTGAAACAAAAACTGTCAGATTATATCGATCAATCAGTATTAACTTTAGCGACATAATAGGCTCGCGGGGAAAGGAAACTCCCTCACGGATTCTTCAATTAGGAGGGTCTGCATATTCAGGTACTGTATATTGTGCCTGTATGTTTTTATTACATTTTGCTGTATATTACTCTGACAAACTCATTTTTAGATATAAAATGGAATTTTTTGTACTTTTAGTCCTCTTATTTTAAATCATGTCAAACTTTCAAAAGTTTATGTTAAGTGGTGACTTGATGGAATTTTTTTTTCTTCAGCCGTTCTCTGCTGCTTAGTGGATACTGGATTTGATTTATGCAATGATCACATCAGAGAAAAATATTATCTGATAGACAATCAAGAGGTTTTAGGTTTTCAGATAAAATTTAGATCATTGCTCAAAAAGAAAACAACATAGTGCTTGGTTACTATGCAGTCCCTTCTGTAGCAAAACTAGCAATACATCATGCCAAATAATCAACTTGGAATGCAATGTTGTGCCTTCTATAAGAGAGTTAAATAGTTTAGAAGAATATGGGTCAGAATTATTATTATTGATTTGCTTCTGTTGTTTGCTACTGTACCATCCTATTCTGTTAATGTACAGTAAATTGTGTATTTTTATGTAACAATTAAATCTGAATACTATTATAACAATGGTATCTTGAAAATTTTGTAGTATTGAAAACCACATTCTGAACATTAGTGCAAGTGCAGTTTTTAATTTTCTGTTTGAAGTTCAAGTTAAGAAATCCTCATTCTTGCTATGTATCTTACCTATTTCAGTACATGCACCAAGTTCTTTTTCTTCATTTTCTGCAGTACAGTCTACTCATCTACTTTGCTGGTAGCTTTTGCATGTCATGATCCCCACATCATGATGTACAATTTTCAGTTTTAGATGCCAGTTTTGGTGTGAGGAACTAAATTGAAACCGAACAGTGATTTTCCAGAGCTGCGGTAAAGTTCTAAACAAGTTAGTTCTACAATGGATAACAATAGTGGCGGTTCCGCACTAACATTTTTTTCATAGACAACACACAACAGCGTTATAAAAAAATAGAAAGCAGTAAATTCTGAATTATGTTGCCATTTAGAACAGTAGATCTACCATTTTAGTATGCTTTCTATTTTAATATATTTTTCTTGGGTGATGACTTCAACATGCTAGCACCCTTTATTTTCATCCTAGATTTGTCGCTGTGTGTATGCAATATGGATGTGTGTTGGCTGGTGGATGTGAAAGTGGTAGTGATGTGGCGGAGATAGGGGGAACTTTTGGTGCAAGTTGTTGTGCCCACGTAACTATGTGACGTATAGTGTGTGTATGCGTGCGACTGGAGGAGAAGGGTGGAAACCCATGAGCCAATCAGACACGGGGAGACCAGCACGATAGTTGGAGTAGTAGACCAATCGTTCTCTCGGTGTAGCACGGTGGAAGGAACACACAGTGAATGGTCCATGGAAACCGCGACATCTGGATGGATGGATGGATGGACATGGACTCTGTAGTCTGCCCATGCAAGCGGGCGGCATGCTATTCGGTGGAAAATGTGTTGATTTTGGGATCCAGGGCCAATGGTTTGGGTGTCTAATTGCGTGAAGGAAGATTGGATCATTATGCGTGGATTAATTTACGGGATGGAATTAATTGAAATAAAGGCTTACTAAGTTCTATCATCACCAAATTACATGAAGCTAGTGAATTATTTACTCTAATCATCGTAACCCTACCAAATTTTAGTACTACCTTAGGCATGAGCTGATTGTTTGAAGTGATAAGCAAAATAGAGTGTTGACATGGACTGAGAGGCTAGCTAAATACATAGATAGTCACAATGGAATTAACCAACATAATAGGCCGAAAATTCTGAAAAAGAAGAGTGAACAAACCATTTGACTTACCAATTCATCAATTAGTATAAGCCGGATTTGTAGATCGCCGTAAAAATTCTCATGCAGATGCCCTGTCCAGATGACCCTCGCACGGAAAATCCACCATTTCCAGTGTATGTGATCCATTTGTACCTCGTGGAACCGAACAATTCTGCATGGGGAACACAATATACACAACATGATAGCGTTACATAATTGTTAACGACCAAATTTGGTAATATCAGCATCGGAAAGGAAGATTAGATCGAAGCGGAATCAAAGATAAGGATTATCGCGGAAACAGAGTAAGAATCGGCTGGAGTCCGGATCGGCTACGATTGGATCGGCTAAATTCGAGTCAGACTTGGTTTGGCGATGCAGCCGATTCCGACAATACGGCTTGGTGTACAATATCGGGATTGAGTTGATATGCTTCAAGATGATTGCCACGCATGGATAGAGTCCTGGGAAGGCAATTGTATCTATTAATTAGGATATTTTGTGTAATTTCCTTAGAGATATGTTTTGGCAAAGGTCTGCCGTAAAGACTTATGGTATCTTAGAGTTTGTTAGAGATAAGAGTCGTGTCCGATATGGACATAGTTTGTAATTCTCGGATATAAATAGACCCCAAACCCCATGTAATTATTAAAACACACACGTTCAATACAATCTCGGCGCATTGCCACCCTTTTTGCTTTTGTTTTATTTCAACGAGTTCTTACTTTTGGGTTGAGCTGCATCAATTTCGATCTTCAACAAGAGGTAAAACTTGTTATGACGGCTTGCATTCTCGGGATTAGTGCTTCCATATTTATGATACTCTAATCTTGTTCATGTAATTCGTCGAGTTATCATATATCTTACATAATCTCTAGCAGTATCGCTACCTAACCTACAATCGGCTAACATCTGTCGATAGAGGGCAGCCGATTAGGTTAGATATCGATGTTCACTTAGATTATATAGGATATCTACCACTCTATGAAACTTCCAGCGGCTTGATTGTCTAGATATTGTTCTTCTTTTCATACTTAATGCTACATCAGTTGAGTTTGATCTATTAAGTCGTGCTTAGAATATCAATCTCTAGCCTGCCTTCTGGTTGCCGATTAGGGTAGCATCGGGGTTTCAACCGATCTTATCTGATTTAACTACATTTGCTTTATGTGCCTTATTGACATGTTAAATCTGCCCTTTATGTCAAGATCTTATTGCATCTAAGTATATTAAGCTTCTGTTTGGTATATTCTGCTTGTTTTAATATCTTAACATAGAGTGGTATCGGAGTATTAGCCGATACATGCTAGATCTATCTAATCGGCTACGCTATGAACATATATAGTCTTGTTGTTAATATATATTTTGATCTAAGTGATTTATACTGTCTCGGCATGGCGACCGATCTATCCCAATTACTTGATTTAAGTATATATCGACACCAGGATTATATATTGTTAATATCTACAGCCGATCGAGTAGATTTAGCTCTTTATCATCTATTTGCAACCGCCGATCGATTCAAATATGACATCGGCTCGAAGATAAATGATATGCCATCGGTAACTAACCGATCGGCTATCGTTTATGGATTTAACCGCGGTTTTTCTTTGTCTTTATTTCTTGTTGATTGCAAGATCAAATCAATTGGCACGCTAGCATACCCAAAGGCAAGTTTTGGACCTGCACTGGAGTTAAGCAGATCTCCCAGGCCTCGTGTTTTTCATCAACAATAATCCATCAACAGAAGAAACAATAGAATGAAGGAAGAGTGACCTCCATGGTTGCACGTCTACGCCATTATCCATATTGTGTGCTAATCAGCAGTTTGCAATGCACTAGATCTGTAGCAACGGTTAACTTTTTTTTAAGTTCATTATCCAGGAAAAACAATAATATTGAAGGCAACCACCGGTAGCGAAGGCGGACGACGGCGACAACTGATTATTGTTTTTTTCCTAGATAATGAACTTTTTTTTTAAAAAAAAGATAACCGTTGCTACAATCCAATGCATTGCAAACTACTGATTAGTACACAATATGGAGAATGGCATAGCCGTGCAACCATGGAGGTCACTCTTCTTTAATTCTATTGTTTCTTATGTTGATGGATTATGTAACGCTACCATGTTGTGTATATTGTCTTTCCCATGCAGAATTGTTCGATTCCATGAGGTACAAATGGATCACATACACTGGAAATGGTGGATTATCCGTGCGAGGGTCATCTGGACAGGGCATCTGCATGAGAATTTTTACGGCGTTCTACAAATCCGGCTTATACTAATTGATGAATTGGTAAGTCAAATGGTTTTTTCACTCTTTTTTTCAGAATTTTCGATCTACTATGTTGTTTAATTCCATTGTGACTATCTATGTATTTAGCTAGCCTCTCAGTCCATGTCAACACTTTATTTTGCTTATCACTTCGGACAATCAGCTCGCGCCTAAGGTAGTACTAAAATTTGGTAGGGTTACGATGATTAGAGTAATAATTCACCAGCTTCATGTAATTTGGTGATGACAGAACTTAGTAAGTCTTTATTTCAATTAATCACATCCCGTAAATCAATCCACGCACAGTGATCCAATCTTCCTTCACGCAATTAGACGCCCTAACCATTGGCCCTGGATCCCAAAATCAACGCATTTTCCACCGAATAGCATGCCGCCCACTCGCATGGGCAGACTACAGAGTACATGTCCATCCATCCAGATGTCACGGTTTCCATGGACCATTCACTATGTGTTCCTTCCACCATGGCGCACTGAGAGAACGGTTGGTCTACTACTCCTCCTATCGGTGTTGGTCTCCCCGTGTCTGACTGCCTCATGGGTTTCCACCCTTCTCCTCCAGTCGCACGCATGAGCACACTATGCGTCACATAATTATGTGGGCACAACAACTTGCACCAAAAGTTCCCCCTTTCTCCGTCACATCACTACCACTTTCACATCCACCACCCAATGCACATCCATATTACATACACACAGTGGCAAATCTAGGATGAAAATAGAGGGTCCTAGCATGTTGAAGTCATCACCGAAGAAAAATATATTAAAATAGAAAGCATACTAAAATGGTAGATCTATCGTTCTAAATGGCAACATAATTCAGAATTTATTATTTTCTAATTTTTTTATAACTCTGTTGTGTGTTGTCTATGAAAAAAAATGTTACATTGTCCATGCCTAGTATTAGCAGCAGCAGCTAGTTCCAGGTGGCTAGCTGCTTCTTTCTTGCTCTACCTCATCTTTTCTCTTGAACCGTTACACGCCTGCCTGATGCTCTCCCAAGGGATCTGCTTGGCGAGCTAGGGCTCTAGACCCAACAAGCCCCAACGATGGATACGCCCCTGCATACACATCCACACCCTCTTCACGCGTTGTCTACTTTCCGTACCAAAAATAGAAGTTCAACGATTATGTTGTACAATAGGAGTCGAATTGCTATTATGCTGGGGTAAAACCATAAAAGTAGGCAGTTCACGGTTTTACCCCTCAGTCCCTGACATGATCTTAATCTCTCTCTCTAGGGTTTTCCTCACTATCCTAATTCAAGTTCACGTTAGAAGAAAGACACTATCTTATTTGTCAATAACACCGTAAAATATGGTTTATGGTGGTATTTATCCGGTTTTATAAGTTGGGGATAAAAATAATTGGGTTTGTAACTTAGAATGAAAAATGGACTTTGATTAGGCCCATCTGAAACACGGGAATGGTAAAACAAAGAAATATGAAAACACATTATGTTGGTAGGAATTCATATGCAAAATAGAAGATTATGAAACACAAAAATAATCGTTTGAATGAACTGCCAAAAAAGTCAGAATGGATGAGTGAGATAGACTCAAATAGAAATTTCCAAGAGATTGGAATTGTCGGTGAAATGGCAACCAGGGTACCCATTTCCCGGGCAAAACAATTACAAATAAAATAAATTGCATGCTTAAACCATCCTCAAAAATAAAAAGTTACACCCATACTAGTGCGGCTAAGGGTCCCACCTTGGTGGGTCCCAAGCCCACCTTCATCTACTTATGGGATAAGTATGTAACACAAGATCCGCCTCAGACTCGGCCTTGTCTTGGGTCCCGGGCTCACTTTAGTCCTTGTAAGTCTTACGCTACTCAGTTAGAGAAGCGTAGAGACATACGAGATCTACATCTTAAAGAGTAGACTAAGGTCTGCCTCAGACTCGACCATGTCCTGGGTCCTGGGCTTACCTTAGTCCTCATAGGTCACGTTTCCTGTAAGGAGTGGAGGGTGGAAACATATGATTAGAAGGTATAAACTAAGGTCAGCCTCGGTCCAGGCCTCGTCTTGGGATCCAAGCACGCCTTAGTCCCTGTAGTTTCCGCATTATTCTGCAAAGAAGAGCGTCAAAACATACTAAATAACTACATTATCTATTCATCAAAGACATCTTCGAGAAGCTCACCTAAGAATAGATGAACTATCATCACAAAAAGCGCGCTGGCACGAACTCGTGGCCGGCTGGGGAAATGGGCGCGCTCCACGGGCTGTTGTGAAGCGGTCCCCTCTGTCATAAATGAAACAAGTTTATGGGGAGCCCCAGCTAGTCTGGAGCTGAAAGAACGTATCCAAGACACCAGCGCTGAGTCATTAGCACCGGTGAAGCCTTGGACGCATGTTGAACATGCCCTGCGCCACCTGATTTAGCCAAACGGGCAAAAGCGAGGCCGTGGCGCTGTTTCAGGCAGCCCGGTTTCCACCAGGGCCACCACTCGCCACGTGGTGGGATAGCTGGCGTGACCCAGCTATCCCGGACAGAAGCACGGGTACCCGGGGTAATGCAGGTTTCAAATCTCAATAGGGTTTCTTGAAGACTTGTTACGGAACCAGCCGGCAACGACAAGATGGCTGATAAGACAAGACAAGGAGTAGATTTGTAATAATGTGAGCCCCTGACTATAAAAGGAAGGGGGCAAGCTACGGATAGGGGGTTGGACTCTTTAGATCGGTATACTTCACTTTGTAGCCTGAAAAGGCCTTCTTTGTACTCAACTGATCTAGGGAAGACAACGAAACTAACACAGGAGTAGGGTATTACACCTTCGGGTGGCTTAAACCTGTATAATTCCTGTGTCTTTTGCTTTGCGGGGAGCTCAAGCCCTGTAGATCCGATCTTGCTTTGATATCTTTCTACACCGTTCACCACAAAACCCCTGGTCGAAACTTCACACCTGGGGAGGGGTCTCCACTCCCCGATGTCCGAGGAATCGCTCCCTCAACAGGAGTTGTGGCTAATTTTCCTCCAAAACCAATATGCATTGATTCTCAAAACATAGGAACTTGAAAAACACAATATTAGAATGTCATCACCTCTTGAATCCTTAGGAATAAAAAACATAGGAAAAGTACACATAAAACCGTTTGGATGGAGCACAGGAGAAACAAAAGATTTGGAAAAGAGACAAAGTAAATTTTCAAGAGGTTAGAGCTCATGCTAGAATTCTCCAAAATTCCCATGAAACATTGCATTCCATAGGACTTTCAAAGGATTTTGAGAGACACGACCCTTTGTTGCAAAGGAGCCCTCTGAGCCATTCCTAACGGATTTCATACGATTTGAGGGTCTTTAATCCTTTGTTTCAAAATGGCTAGGTAGGAAAATTTCATGTTGAATTACAACCCTATATAATCCTTTGTTTCAAAGGGTTCCTTAAAAGCTACTTTGAAACACAAGATTGAAAAAAAAAAGGAAGAATAAAAAAAACATAGGATTTTGACCAATATTCAATTGCCAAATTGGGGATTACAAAACTGAGGAAAAACACAGTGATCATTTGAATAGACTGCAAGAAAATAGGAACCGGATGAGAGAGAGATTCAAAGAAATTTTTCAAGATGTTAGCGCTCTTACTAATTTTTCTCCAATATCTATATAGGATTATGTATCCCATAGAAAATTTCAAGGGATAAGATAGGATTCAATTATTCATTTTAAAGGCCTTTATAGGAATTTTTTTTCATAGGATTGAAATCATTCAAAGATTCGTATTTTTTTCCTACGAATCAAAAGGAACATAAGAAAAGTCAAACATAGGCTTATGGCTCCTCTGGATTGTAGGTTGCAATGAAATTTTTCCTATTGAGGTAACTTGGATCGTACGATTTTAAACATTCCTATACACCTGAGTCCATAAGATTTTAAACATGAGTTCCAACCTCTTGGTTTATTTCCTTTCAGAAAAACCAATGCAGCCTCTCTCTTTCTCTTTCTACTCTCTCTGTCATCTAAGTAGCATATAAATCACAAAATCGCTGTATATTTCTTTTCTATAAACCTTCCAAACAACTGTTTTGAAAATTCTGTTTTTTTTCTTAGATGCGTTCATTTTCAGCGGTTCGCTATCGTTTTTGGTGGCACGTGAAATGAGACAAATCATTAGTCCATGATTAATCAAGTATTAATTATTACAAACTTAAAAAAGGAATTGTTTAATTTTTTAGAAATGCTTTTTATATAGAAAATTTTTACACAACATTACTTTTTTGCAGTTCGAAATGTATGCTAACGGAAAACGAGAAAGTTGTCATTTAGAGTCGCCAAAAAGAACTCAGCCTTCAACGTGTATTTAGTGAATTACTATGGTAGATTATTTACTTAATTATATGGATAAAATAAATTTTTAAGAAAAAACTTAAAAAATAGCTTAAAAGGAGTGATCTAAACAATATAATAGAAGAAAGTTTTCGAATATAAAGCATATAGCAAATAATCGTTTTCAATAATCCAATGAATAACGATGCAAGAAAAATATAGTACTCCTCTAATTTCCGTCTACTCTTGTCTGCTCCAAAAGTCAAAAGGAAGTCAAATGCTCGGACTTTGTCTAACGCTATCCTAAGGCTGTTTTTAGATCCAAAGTTTGGATCCAAACTTCAGTCCTTTTTCATCACATTAACCTGTCATACACACATAACTTTTCAGTCACATCATCTTTAATTTCAACCAAAATCTAAACTTTGCGCTAAACTAAACACAGCCTAAATTTCAAAAGGTGTAGATATCCATAACCTGTGTCAATTTACCCCTCCCCATCGATTCGTCCTATGGCTACGGTGTTAGCATGACCAGCAGCAGGGTTCCTGTTCGCTTGTGCTGTTTTGGATTTGACGAAGGGTTGTCGCCTTGTGCGCGATGAAGAATCATTAGCCTAGTGACGGTGGAAATAACGTGAGGCCGCAAATCAACCAGCCATATACGCCCCCCCTCTATTTTATAGTACCAGGGTATGTTTGCAATAGCAAGTTATCAACACTCCTATCTCGTTTTCCGCGTACACGCTTTTTAAACTATTAAACGGTGTATATTTTTTAAAAAAATTCTATACAAAAGTTGTTTAAAAAATCATATTGATCCATTTTTTTAAAAAATTAGCTACTACTTAATTAATCACGCGTTAATGGACCGATCCGTTTTCCGTGTATAGGAGATGGATTTCCAACACCCACCTCCAAAGACAGCCAAGGTCTAGGTGTATTAACTTTTTGACATAGTACTCCCTTCGTCCTATAATATAAGAAATTTTAACTTTTTGATTGCAATGTTTGACCACTCGTCTTATTAAAAAAATTGTGTAAATATAAAAAATAAAAAGTTATGCTTAAATTACTTTGGATAATAAAATAAGTCATAAATAAAATAAATAATAATTTCAAATTTTTTGAATAATACGAATGGTCAAATAGTGTAAGAAAAAGTCAAAATCCCTTACATTATGGGATGAAGGGGTATCGGATTTGAGCTTTTCACTAGGGCCTGTTCCTTTCCTCTGTAATTTAAGTATAAACTTTTAGATTAAAATGATATGCTTTTCAAACTGCTAAATGGTATATTTTGTGCGAAAATTTTATATATGAAAGTTGTTCTAAATATCATATTAATCTATTTTTCAAGTTTGCAATAATTAAAACTCAATTAATCACACGTTATTACCACCTTATTTTACGTGAAACACTTAATCTTCATCTTCATTCTTCAAAAGATTCAAATGCCACCTTAATCTCTTTCGCGATACATTGTCAACAACCATAAATCTACATCGTAGGGAAGTTTTTTCCCTACAAAAATCTACTAATTATTAATCAAAAAGTTACATCTATTATGCACAGGCAATGCTAGAGCCAGAAATTTATAAATATTAGGGCTTAGTAAATAAAGACCAGGGCCCAACCAATGCAGTTTGTTGAATCTTCGAATTTTTTATAAACTCTGAAAGAATTTACAAGGGACTAACTAAACAAGCCCAAGCTCTAATTGTCTTGTCTCCGCCCCTGTGCGCGTGTGCTATGTGAACCATTGTAGCTCAATCGACGGGGAGGATGGCCCTGTTGTTGCTGCTGGAGATGAGGTATATGCTGCCCATTGATCTATGCTGTTCATCATCTTAAAAGTTATAACAGAATTGTGACTGAAGTAGTTCACATGGTTAGGTTTCTTACCTATCTAGGTTCTATTTTCCAACTTTACATGGGTGTCTGTATTTAACTATTTATGTGCAATCGTTGTTTCAGTGATAAACGATATATTTGTATGTGGTGATTTTGTTAATCTTATTATACATTGGTCCAACCTCTCTGAGATGCTCACAGGGGTATTGTGTCTCAAAAAACAAATAAAGAATCATGTGGCTTAGGATCTGATTGAAACTTCATATTGGAGTAGCATATTAGCATCACATAAAACATGATGTTCTATTAGTACATGATTATTAATTAAGTACTAATTACTATAAATTTAAAAGATGAATTTATTTGATCTTTTTTAAAAAAACATCTATATTGATTTTTTTCACAAAATATACCGTTTAGCAGTTTAGGAAATGTGAAAAAAAAAAAACGAAAGTTATAGTTTAAAGTTGAAGTTTAGAACCTGACCTTATTCTTAATATATCGATACTACTTACTTTAGAAAAACTGTGGTCGTTAAAATAAAAGGAACTAGCTGTCTTGGCAGTATTTCAATAAGAAACAGCCCAATCTTCTAAAATGCACTGTTATTCTAAATTTGATATGTTGTGCCGCAAATTTCCAAAGTACAGACTAAGTTTTGGAACTTACAAAAATATTAATTGCAAAGTAAATCATTCATACAAATGGTATGCCACCCACATTGGAAATCTTCGGCCCACGGAAGTCTAAAATTCAACAATAAACTTGGAAATCTTTGGAAATATTCGGTTTTTAACAATAAAGTTAAAAACCGAAAAGACATCTATGAAATGTACAACTGATAGTGAAATGTCTATGTTCGTAGAAATAAGTGTACACATGTTTTCTTTAGAAATAAACACTATTCACTCATTTGGAATAGAGAATTGAGGTATAGGAAAAATATAACAAATTTTCCTTTGCCATATAATCCGGAAAAGCATATATCCATTGGAACCTCTTTATCGCTAAACCAAAGTAAATTAGTGCTTAAAACTTCAAGTACAACATAAGCATGTTTATTTAATTTAATGTTCCGTGTTCACATAATTCCTTCGTTACGAACACCATATTTTATTTTTTAGGTATTTTAATTCTTTGTTTTCACACATGCAACCATATCATATTTCCTACTTCTATGTCTACTTTTTTTTTCTATCTGTCATTTTGTACAAACCATTTGTATTTGTATGTCTCGAAAATAAAATCTGATAAAATTTTTGTTGGCATAAAACCCCTTGTACAGTTGCAAATCAATTACGAGCATCACCAACATGTCATCCTATATCATTCTAAAACTGATTTTGAGTATTTTAGGTGAAAAATTAGATACAACAGATTCACTACAGCCTGTCCTCTTATATCATTCTAAAACTGATTTTGAGGATTTTAGGTGAAATATCGGATACAACAGATTCCCTACAGCCCTACAGACGTTTTGAAGTTTAAGAAAAGAGCATGTTTTTTTATAAAATTTAGACTTTTTCTTAGTCATTTTTCAGTTCCTATTTTTAGTTTAGAAAAAAAATAAATTTTGGACAAAAGATTATACGTAATGTTGCTGATGCTCTCAGCCTCTCACACCCCTTATAATCCCTATCCTTCCCAAACGGGCCCGTCGCCTGATCATCGCCCTCCAAAAGAATACCAAAATCAACGGATTTTCCACGGCCGCCCGCATGGATGGACAGTCTACGGAGTCCCCATGTCCATGTCCATCCATCCGCGATTTCCACGAACCTTCCGCGGTGGGGCTCCCTCGCTAGCCCCTCTCCCCCCGGACGGACTCGTGCGCGCGCGCCCGCCACCGCACCGCGCCGCGCCGAGCGGTCGGTCGGTCGGTCCGCGACGCGCCGGTCTCCCCGCGTCTGACCGCCCCGTGGGCCCCCTCCCCCTCCCCCCGGTCGCACGCGCGCGCGCACTGCGCGTCACATGCGCGCAACAACATCCCGCGCCGAACAGTTTCCCCCTGTCCTTGTCACGTCCCATTTTACATCCACCACCCTAACCCACATCTCTATTTACGAACACAACCTCATCCCTCACCAAAAGTAGAAGTTCGTGTGATTAGAGGATAATATAGGGGTTGAACTGAAATATTGCGCTGGGGGGTAAAAAGTGGGTGGGTTTTACGGTTTTACCCTCTCAGGCTTGGGGGGAGAGGGGGACCCACGGACGCGGGTCTCGCTTTCTCTCTCTAGGGTTTTTCCCCACTTTCGTTGCTTCGCTTCGCTTCTTCCCCCACCTGCTCTCGTCTCCATCACCATCCCTTCTCTCTCCTCTCTCTCTCTCCAGTCTCCACCTCCGAGGAGAGGCCAATGGCGGACGCCGACGCGAGGGCCCCGCCCAAATCGGACCCCGGCGCCACCCCGATCGGCTCGATCTCCCCCTCCTCCGCCGCCCCCGCCGCCGCGGTGGAGGACGAGGTGGAGGTCGAGGTGGAGGTGGAGGAGCAGCTTGCCGGACTCGCCATCGCCGATCAGGGGGAGGAGCTGCTGCTTCCCAAGCCCACCGGCTGGGAGGATGGCCCTGTTGTTGCTGGAGATGAGGTCTCCGGTGGTGAGAAGCTGCCGGGTGAGGTGGCGGCGGCGGTGGGGGTGGAGGGTGCTGCGGCGGATTCGAGGCCGCGGTTCCCGAGGCGGCCCGGGGAGCCGGACTGCACCTACTACGTCAAGTTCGGGAGCTGCCGCTTTGGGATGAAGTGCAAGTTCAATCATCCGGCGAGGAAGAAGAAGAGTAGGGTGGGTGGATTGGTGTTGGAGCTAGTTGTTTAATTATTTTGCGCGATTTTAGGGGGTTTTTTAAATTTTTTTATGAGGGCGTTTTGATCTGGTTTTGGTGATGGCGAGTTGGGGTTTGGTGGTTTGCGGATGGGTGAGACGGAGACGACTTTTGTGAGTGGGTTTTTCTCATGTGTCCGTGACTTTGTGTTGTTTTTGTTTGTTTGTCTCTGCATGCGTGTGTACAGGTGAAAGGTAGTAACGGTGGTAGTGGCAGCGGCGGGAGCAACAGCAGCAGTAACAAAGCCTCTTCGCCTGATGATGAGCAGGTGATTAGCGCTTTTTATGCCTCGTGTTTTGCTTCAGCTATTCAGCGCATGCATGTCTGTCTTGATTTGGCACGTTGCTTGGGCTTGTTGTCTTTTCTATTGTATTATTATGTTGCAGCATGCAAATACACTGGTTTTTTTTTTTGTCTTGGAAGCGGGTAAATGAAACTAATATGATGAATAATTGGAGTGCACGGAGCTTATGTTGCCATGTTGGTCATATAAGTTGTGTGATTTGAATGCAATTAGTTTTGATGCTATGGAGGTCTAATAAATTGCTAAATTTTCACATAAATTTCCGTCACCATATGTCGTGTTTTCGCGGCGGATATTCATGGCTCTACCATATCCATGCTGCTATAAACTAGATGTGTGGCCTATTAAATGTTTAAAAGACAAACAAGTGTTAAACACTTACGCTTATACGGAGTTGATGGAAGTGGCCAATAAGGGTGGACAAAAATTAAAGAGTGGAAAACAAGGGAACAGCAAATTCGGATGGTGGATAAGATATTAAGTTAACACTTGATAGCAAATAAGGATTTTTTTCTTCAGTAAAATTTAATTCGCCTTTCTGTTATTGAATTTAACTTTCCAGCAGGCTCCAAAAGAGGAATATGGAAGCTATGTTCCAGATATTTCACCTGAAGTTGATTCTTTGGTGCGTCATCTTTACTTTATTCTATAATTGAATGTGAAGGAGTAACACCGAATTGATTGATGACTAAGCTAGTGTCTGTACTGTGTCCAAGTGATAAAGCTGTGTTGTAGTACACCACCTTGCACGTTGACATTTCGGCAGTATTTTTAATATTGTACAAATCTGTGTCCACCATCATGAATTGACTAGTTTGGATGTAACTGCATAGGCATTGCACCAAAATGGTTGTCCTGAAAAGCACGGCATGCCATACTGGCATACCTAGGTGTGGCTAATTTCGGTGATGAATCAACCACCTTGAACTGTGAAGTTCAGATAGCTATTAGAAAAACTCGGCCCCAAGGGGAAAGACCTCCCCTGAGGTCTTTCAATTAAGAAGAGGCACCCAAAACTGGGGCTGAGAAAGGCCACAAGCTTGTCCCCCCTACACGATGAGTCGCTCCCTATGGATTGGGCCTTAACCCATGCTTTGAGGTCCCTACCCCACACACGAGGGCACGTCTTCCATTTGGCGATTCTACCCATGTTTTTGGGGGAACCAACAAGTGACCTTTTCTTTTGTGCGAGACCAGGATTTGAACCCTGGTCAGTAGCTTTCCACTGGAAGGCATTACCACCATGCTACAAGCACGTTTGCAGAATTAACTATTAGATGCACGATTTATTTATTTTTTTTCCTTTTCTATAATAATTAATGTTAATATCTTATTTTCTCGTAGGGATTTGCTGACAAGGGGAGTGCGTCTAACTTAGAAAACTTTAAGAAATATTCATATGAGGTTAGCAACCAGAATTTCCTTTCAGCATATCAAGTAATTTATTTGAGATGTATCTATTAATGGTTCAGACTCAAGATACTTGCCTCTTAGTGTGGTGTGATTGTTATGGAGATGATTTACATTTTACGCCATTCAACCTGTGAAAGCAATTCCAATTTTATACATGCATTCATAGCTAGAAATTGAAAGTATCACAATTTTTGATGTGTTCTGTTTTTCTTTGTTGCAGATTATCGATGTGAAGAAGGGAAGAATGGAGCCAAAGGAACTTAAGGTTAGCTGTTGCTGCTGTGTGATTGGCATTATACAATATGAATGAACTCTTTTGAGTTGCTTGATAAATGTAGTTTGAATTTTCAAAATTGTCATCTCTTTTGTTGGTTGATTGTGGAGGATATTGAGAAATTAATTTGTTTGATGAAGTTAGATGAAATATATTAAAATGTTCGCAATTTTTATATTATTGAAGCCCTTTGGCAGCACCTTGATGGTCAGCTAGTCATCCTTTTGTAAAATATCCATTGTTTGTGTTAAATTTTTTTATCTGCCTTATAATGTTGTATTATGGGATTTTCTTTTTTCCCCATACCTTCATATCCATATATACTGGGTCTCTTGTAGCAAATTGTGTCCTTCATGCCTCCTGTAACTGAGTCTGAACTAACAAATTTATATATTTGCTGCACTTACATGATAACAGACCTCATTGTCATGCAAAATTCTGGTTTTATCTAGGATGTTATAACCTTTTGGTTGATCTGTATTTTGTATAAAGTCTTCATTTTATTATTTCCTGATTATACTATCTTCTTTTTCTGCGAGGTACTGAAGGTTGCCAAAGAGAAAAGGAAGGAATTTATTTCAGAAGGTAGTTCCCAGGAGGAATGCAAGGTTTGTTAGTGATCTTTCACCCTATCGATAAGTCATTGATCAATTTTGCTCTTAAAGCATAGGGGCCATGTAATATTAACTGCTGAAAATTCCTTGTACTGGATATTATGATGTACAGACTTTCAGTTCCTTGAAAATCCGTCCTAAATGTTCTGTAGATTTTATAAATCGAAGGTTTAGGGGTAAGGTGATTAGGCTTGTCTGAATAACCTGGCTGAGCATGTGGTTTATCTTATTGACCTGTACTCCATCCGATTCCATAATTCTTCTTGTTTTGGATAACGACATGGTCTCCAAAACATATCTTTGATTATGAACTTTCTACTATAATATGTACAATAAATAAATATTTAACTTTATTATAGTACTTTTTAAGACTAATCTATACATGTTCTAGTGCCTTCAAACTAAAATATTTTTAAAGCTATTGATAGTCAAAGTTCTGATAGTCTGACCTCAATCTTGTCCCAAACAAGAAGAATTATGGAACCAGAGGGGGTACATTTTAGTAAAGTAATGAAGCTGCATTACTCTTTTTGGTTTTATACTTGGAGAAAATAATTTGGGATCAGTAAATCTGTTAATCTTCACAGCTTATTTGGGGGCATTAAACAACCCCATATACCATGCATTGTACATGGGCTTGTGGTCTGGAGCAGTCAACCAATGGAGTGGATGGCTGAATCCTGTGCCTGGTCACTGGTGTCTCTGATAGCCTAACAACCTATGTGTTATCAAGGTGAGCTATTCAGCAGAGTAGAATAGCAGCACAGAGCGGAGATCAGAGCAACATGAGAGCCAAATTTTAAAGCAAAGCAAAGCAAACCAGCTAAGCAGAGGACGGTGTCATGGGCTTTGGGCCGGGCGTCCTAGGCTCATTGGATAGGATTAGGGTTTGTTAGGATTAGATAAGGTTTGTTAGGATTAGATTAAGTAGTCCTCCATCTATATAAGGATGGATCCTATCTCAGGTCAATTAGGCATTAGATCAAGATTTATCTTAGTGCCCATCGGCCTACCTTCTCAGTGCGATGGAGAGCGTCGCGCCGTTTAGGTTCAGGACCGTTCCTTGTTATTTCATCTACTATAATCCAATCTATCCCCATTCATCCCGATTCTTCTCCACATAATCCTTGCTCGTGACAACTTGGTATTAGAGCTTTGGTTCCATGTCCATGGGTACCGAGATCGCTGTGGTTCCCAACATCAGCGAAGACCTGGCCAAGATCTCGAAGAAGATGATGGACTTGGCGGCGCAACTCCGGGCCTTGGCGGCTCAGTCAGCCGAGCAAGCGGCCTCTCTCAAGGATGCCAAACCATCATACCAGCATGTGGCGTCCTTGCGTCCACGGGGGCGCATCTTCAAGCAGCACGGAAGTCGGCAGCAACTAGCGGTGACGTCGCTCCATGGCAGCCCGTCGCTGACAGCATTCTCTACAGCGTTGTGCCGACAACCATGGTGAGGGATGGGCTGCAGGCTCCATCTACCGACGGCGGCAGTGCAAATGGGTGGTGCACGGCAGGGGCCAGCATCGGCAATTTCGTCGCCGCTCATGCATGCGCAGCCTGGCTCACCATCCAGGGGCGTTGGGAATGGTGTTCTGCTACCACGTGGAGGCAGCGCGACTCATGGTGAGGTGCTTCTGCTTCCTCGGGCAACGGCGCAAATTCTGGGTGCGACAAGTTTAATCTGGCGCAGGAAGGTAGCGACGTGCGTACGGCATGATTTGCGGGAGCGACAGGTGGGCGAGCGCTCGCTTCGCTTTCGTCGTGCAGCGCTCGGATCTGGTGCACGGTGTTTTCGATGATCCCTTCATGTGGCGACGCGTCGAGCAGATGGTTTGGCGATGGTTCCTCAAGGATCTGGGCTGGCTTGGTGGCTCTGGGATTGGTGGGCTGCTTCTTCAAGGACGAAACAGAAACCAGTCACGAGGTTGTGGACCAAGGACTTCTGGTCTGGGCCTAAATCTACTATTTGGCTGTTGTGCTGGTCAAACGGGCTGGAGATTCGGTTGCTGTCCGAGCTCTCCTCAATTAATTACGCATGCAGGGTGCTAAATTGGTGTGGTGGTCTCCTTTCATTTAGGGCTGTTGGGTGGAGTAGTCCTACGTATGTTGCTTGCATTTGCATAGTAGTTTGGCAATCAACAAATTTTGTTTTATTTTCGTCCATAGTAAAAGCCGAGATGTAAAAGGCTTAAGAGTATTAGTTTATGTTATGGTGTTTTGTTTGAGTCTAGTAGGGTGTGCTGCAGCTCGAGGACGAGCTGCTCAAAAAGGGGGGAGTAATGTCATGGGCTTTGGGCCAGGCGTCCTAGGCTCATTGGATAGGATTAGGGTTTGTTAGGATTAGATAAGGTTTGTTAGGATTAGATTAAGTAGTCCTCCATCTATATAAGGAGGGATCCTATCTCAGGTCAATTAGGCATTAGATTAACATTTATCTTAGTGCCCATCGGCCTGCCTTCTCAGTGCGACGGAGAGCGTCGCGCCGTTTAGGTTCAGGATCGTTCCTTGTTATTTCATCTACTATAATCCAATCTATCCCCATTCATCCCGATTCTTCTCCACATAATCCTTGCTCGTGACAGACGGCATGTAGGAGGACATCAGCATAGCAAATTATGAGGCAGATGAAGAAGCGGAGGAAGAGCACAAGAGAGTCATAGCATGCAATGGAGGAATAGTGGAGAAGAGGCGGAGGAAGAGCTTACAAGAGTGTGAGCCAGAGGAAGTAGCAGAAGTGGAAGAACAACTGAGCTGGTCGCAAGGGTGAATGGGTGATTGTAGAAAGGGGCTTGCGGTGGCTAGTGTTCCTCTGTTCTGCATGTTTCTCATCTCCCTAAAATCTCACAATTGTTTTCTCTCTTTCTATTCCCTGAAACCAACCATTCCGATTCCATGAACCAATAAATTGAAGGGGTTCTTACCCTTGGACCAATCATGGTGGTTCTGGTGCCCAGTTCATTTAGGTGCTAACTTAACTGGTGGGACTTGGTGAAGGGACATTTTGTCTCCTTGTTGCCACCTGGATGCCATGGCGTCACTTAGATGATGCCTTGATAACATAGGTTGCCACACCAGAACATAAGTAGGCTTGCTTCGGGAGTTTCTGCCAGCTGTAGCTTCTCCTAGAATCAAAAGCTCCCCCAAACAATCCAACTTTTCATTCAGATTCTGAGAAGCTGTAGTTGTAGAATCCAGAAAATGAACTAGAAGCTAGATTCTCACCAGCTGCTTCTCAGAATCTAAAGCTCCCCCAAACAGGCTTTTGGTAACATGCCATGGACGTACAACAAATTATTCATATCAACTCTAGTGTTCTTTTACATATTCTTTAGTAAATTTCTTCATTGTATTGCTCTATTTCCGTAAGTTAATTTCGTTTTGTCACCATAGTTGATCCTAGCATGCTACCATAGTTTTCTGTACACACTCGAGCACCCCATTGTAATCTAAGGCCACCAATTTGTAGATCTTTCATTACAAAGGTATTCCTTGTCCCTTGAGTCTTTTTTTTAACCCTTTTCAGTATTATTCAACACCTGGAGGATGCAAGTTTGGTAAAGCTTGTAAATACCTCCACCGTGATGGAAAAGAAGGGAAAACAGACGCTGAAAAGGTTGACCTGAACTTTCTCGGTCTTCCACTTCGTCCAGTAAGTCTTTCATTTGTTTGTCAAGCTTAAATACTCTAGTTGAGTTTATGGTTACCCTATCAGGCTATCTGTGGGCTTTATTTGTGTATGTGTGATCCATACATTGTAGTGGTGTTATGGGATATCTCATGCAATCACATAAATCAATAACTAGGTTCAATCAGGGATAGAGCAACTACTGCTGATCTAGTCATATGCCAGTGCACTGGACACTGATTGGGATATCTATTGTTAGTTGTTTTAACCATTGCTATTTACTAAAACAATTCTCGATAATTAGAGTATTAGACATGTTCTATTATCTACAGGACACCTTGTCATTTTTATTCTGTATCCACCATTGAGTGTGACTGTGATCTTGTAAACCTCTTCAGTTTGGGTATTATAAGTTTGTAAGTTGACAAGTAAACCTCAGAAACTAAAGTATGGTCTGGTTGCTTGGACAATTGTTTGGTTAATGGGATGAAACCTACTAGAAAGCTGTCAATATATCTATAAATTTATTAATTGTTATGTTTGCAAAAAGTAAGTTTTGTCAAATTGTAAATTTGATGAGAAAAAAGTACATGCTGCTATAACTCTCCTTTTACTCCTGTAAATTGATCCATAGGTTTGCAAACTAAAATAATTACCACAGGACAAATATTGTACCTAAGATCTTTTCAGAGTGTTGCTGACTTGGTGCCAAACCAGAGTGATTTGCATGATTGCACTTAATTTTTACAGTAGTGTGCAATAAATATGTTCATGATATTAATGGTCATTTCTTAAATATTCCTTTTCCATACAATCGTGGTGTTAATCTTGCAGGGGGAAAAGGAGTGTCCCTACTATATGCGTACCGGGAGCTGCAAGTATGCCACTAACTGCAAGTTTCACCATCCTGATCCTTCTAATGTTGCTTCTAAAGATCCACAGTTGGAGCATGAGAATGGGGATACTCCACAGCAAGATGTTCAAGGATCATCGTCTCAGCCAAATGCTTCAATTTGGCCCGATCAGAGAACAGTGAATGAGCATCATGTTCCGTTTATAGCTCCATCTCCATCGTACAGTGCAGGGATGCTTCCTCCTCAAGGAATGTATCCACCTCCTGAATGGAATGGGTATCATCAGGTAAATTAAAGATTCACCTATTGATGCCAAAATGTTCTCTCCGCTCATCTCAGATGGACGGAGTAAATATTGCAAGTTGCTTTTCGTTGAAGTCCAAATTGAGCTTATTGGCATGTTTTGCTGACTTTTTTCTGTCGACTTTCTTATAAGAACTAATTGAAATTTGTAAAATTGCATTAGAAATTGGCTATTATTACTTTTTCCAATATTAACTAGAAATTTCCTGGCTGAAATCAAGGAAGATATTGCCCTCCATTCCTTTTTACTTGTAATCATGGTCCTTAACGTATGTTTTTTTATTGTTACATAACTAAATCATATATTGCAAAACAATATTGAAAATAGGATGTATGAGGTGCATTTGAATGCTTGATACAAATTTGTGAAATACATTTCCATGTCGAGTTACTTTTATGTATTGGAATGTGATCAGATTTTATATGTTGGCTGCCATTTCTCGGACAAGTACATAGGAATTATGTTTCTATTAGTCCAGTTCTACAGTTTATCCTTCAAATGTCTTCTTCGAGAAAGCACCTTTCTTTACAATTGATACATTATCTTGGGTAACAATTTCATGTGTAACTATTTCCTTTTCAGGTTCCGTTGAATCCATATTATCCTCCTGGAGTCCCTTTCCAACATTTTCCTGCTGCTCCTATAAATCATCCTATGTACAAGGCACCAGAAATACCTGGACATCAGCAGGTTCCTTCCGAGGAATACCCAGAGAGACCTGGCCAACCTGAATGTCAGCATTTTGTGAAGAGTGGTTTTTGCAAATTTAGGATGAAGTGCAAATATCACCACCCAAGGTCACCGGTGCCTCCAGCAGGAGCTCTTAGCCCGCTTGGCTTGCCTATAAAACCTGTATGTTCCTTCTTCCATTTATTTCCTCAATTTAGGTGATATCATTCATTTAGCTCTGTTGGGACTGTTTGGTACAGCTTCAACCCCAGGTTTGGTATCTCTAGTTCAAAAAATTCTCAAGTTGGGAGGTGGGGTTAGATTAAGATTATTATAGCCAAGACATTTTGTACATATTTTAGACTAAAAGAATAGAGTTAACTCACTTTAGTTTAATCTATAAACTCTATTCCTGATGGTTGCAGCTGTTGTTAACTGACAACTCTATGCTAATAACTTATGATTTATTTTTGTTTACCTCTTCTGACCCCATCATTTGCAATCTAAATCAGATAATGCTTGATCGCTATTTTTTTAATGTTTTCTTTCTTGCCATATTTGTTGCAGGATCAGCCTGTGTGCACATACTATGGTCGCTATGGGGTCTGCAAATTTGGGCCAGCTTGCGCATACAATCACCCCTTCAATTTTAGCCCTGTACCTGCAGCGGGACCTCCTCTCCTCCCAGCTCAATACCCAACTCCAGGAAACTACACTCTCTGAAGCAGGCACGAGCGATTTTTCATCGTCGCCGTGATGCTTGTAATAACTTCACTTGTAAGATAGCGTAGCTGAAAGCTGTACGTGGGTTCACTCACTGACAGTGGGAGAGATCTGGCTTGGAAAGTGGCAACGAAGTTGCATCAAGCTGGGTACATTGCCGCTGGAATTCATGAAATTAAGCAAAACCTGTCAAAACTCTTTACATTGTACAGCATCGTCGCGTTTCGTATACAACTGTGGCGTCGGGCTGAATCCCATATTGCAGTTTTACATGTTCCATGACACCCGGGTTTACAGTTCATGTCGTGGACCAAAGGGAGAGTTGACGGGCAGTTTGGTTTGACCCGTACGTCGGGCAGTTTTCCTTTTTTTACCTCGGGCGGAGGAAAGGAATATGCTGGTCTACCGCTAATCTGTGTCCTACTCATCAAATCAAGGTATCAGAACTTGCCATCACATTGAAGTTATGTGATGATCACATGATGAACTGATTCATCTTAGGGAATCTGTTAGTGCTGACTGCACTAATAAGTACTCCTACGGTCACGTGTGTCTAGATTTATAGCGATTTATAGCTAAAAGTTGTTTATTTTGGAAAGGAGGTACAACAGGAGCATATGGTACTCCTACGGTCCTACCTACCAACATGTTAAACAGGGGACTGGCAGCCTAAAAAGCCCAAAGGAATGGCTGCCTCCATACTTCATTTTTTCTTTGAGCGGCTACTGATTTTTAAGGGCGTTGATGGGTACGGACGCCCACTCCCTCAAGTCTTGATTACTGCCTGTGTAGGAATTTTTGTGATTTTTCACATGGCTTAGTTCATTTTCTCTACAATTTTCTAAATACACTTCAGTCAAAAAGAACTTCCAATACACAGAGGGATGATAATGGGGCCAAACTTTTAGTCCAGGGTTTACAAAACCACACGGTTTATCACGGTTATCATGCACGGTAATCTTTTCAGTTTTTGAAATCACGGTATGTCTCACGGTTACCGCGCGGTTTTTCGGTAACCACCTTACCGCGGAGGTTCAGTAACCGCGCCGAAAACGATAAGGGAAACCCTGTTTTAGCCTACAAATTCTAATTGTTAGAGTGGAAAGGATCGGGTTAAATTTTGCGGAAAAGCTAGTTGGCGCGAGTGTTTTCCGGGAGAACTAGCCTAACTACCGTATTAGTTGTAGACAATGACGTAATTAAGATAAGATTTTCTTTTCTTGGGGAGGTTTTTTTACTAACAGATTAAAAATAAATCT
The DNA here is from genome assembly GCA_000338895.3 of Oryza meridionalis. NCBI lineage: Eukaryota > Viridiplantae > Streptophyta > Magnoliopsida > Poales > Poaceae > Oryza > Oryza meridionalis. The sequence continues at coordinate 9,965,899 of CM002535.2, read as the reverse complement.
ATACATAAAATAAACTTTTACGTAAAATTTAAAACTTTCTATTGAAAAATTAAAAACCATACATAAAATTTAAAACTACTCAAAATTAAAAGTCTAAACTCATTTTTTTAAAAATTTTCAACTCGAAATTTTAACTTTCAAGTTAAATTTAAAAACTTTCGACTTAAAATTTAAACATTGAAGTCAAATTTTTAAAACTTTCAACTCAAACTCTGAAAATTTTAACTCAAAATTTAAGTTTGTAAGACAAATTTTGAAAACTTTCAACTCAGATTTAAAAACTTTCGACTCGGATTTGAAAATTTTCAACTCAGATTTGAAATTTTTCAACTCGAGATTTGAAACTTCCAATTCAGCTTTAAAAACTTTTAGGTCAATATAAACTTTAAAATCAAGATTTGAAAACTTTCAACTCAAACATTTGAACACGTGTGCTAAAGATAAAAGAACAGAAAAAAATGCGAAAAAAGAAAAGCATCAAAAATTGGAGAAAATCGCAAAAAAAAAAAGAAAGAGCGTAGGGAGGAGTGCCAGCTAGCACGCATGCGCCGGATAGTTATCCCCTGAATTTGTATATTTGTTTAAGTTAAACAGAAAAATGAAATGAGTTGGGTTGTGAAAGGGTCATGGGTATGGCCTATTATAAACGTTATTCTAAAGGAGCTCAAAACATAAGTTTATCAGAATATTTTGCATGATTAATTTAATTTCCACTAAAATTCTCCAAAACTCATTTTTCACTCCAATCCAAAGTAGGCCTTTTTTTTTTACTTGAGGTGATGTTCTCTGCTCTAATACTAACTAACGTGAGCACGGATGACATCTCTTTGTGCTACGGGTTGTTAATCATCGAAAGATTGAGCCACCCATGTTCATATAAGTAATTATATGCCATTCTCTCATTTGCCACATACGTAGTTGGTTGATATGGCTAAAATACCACGGAGTTCCTTAATAATTCACTCTTTTGGTCACACCATATAATTAAATTCTAAAATTGTTCCTCTTCTCCAAGTCCAATCCGCGCTTGGAGGCAGGGGTGGAGTTAGAGCAAAATAGAGAGGAGTGTCACATGCTTGCTTTACTATATTTTAGACTATATTTAAGCTGATGCAGGTGCCTAAATTTATACTGATAGGATGTATATAATGATTGGAACCCCTAAGTACTCTGGGCCCTCGGCAGCGACCCCTCTCGCACACCCTCAGGAACGCCCTAACTTCGTGGCAATTTTCTTTTCAAGGGAAGAACCATGTGACATTTTGTCAATGAGAACCAATTGTGTGAAAAAGTTGGAGGATGTCACACAACTGTGTGGCAAATGAGAAGTTCCCCCTAATTAATTTGGCAGCATGGTATGCAGTAATGTACGAGATGGCGTGCCACACAAAAGCATCCTACTTGACTACTTGTAGGCTGTAGCTTCTATTTCCATCACATTCTGTTGGCACAACCTTTAATTCTTCCCTACGACATTTGCTCTACGACTACGCATATCGACGGGATGCTGGTCTAGATACTTGGCGGTGGCCCTTGTACATATACCTGGTTTCCTGGATCTACTTTGTTAGCCAACCCAGCCAGGTATAGGTAGCCAGCTGGTAGGGGTGATAAAGCGTCTAGGAAGGCACAACCATGGAGATTATCGAGTTTTTTTTTTCCAAGTTGGGCTGGAATCGATTCTCTTAAATAATGTATCAAAACATTTGTTCCCTAGAAGGAATTTTTCTCAAGAAAAAACATGTTTGGATCCTTCTATGGAACAAGAGATTTACTCCGGTCCAGCAAAAAGTACCTCAAGATACCGGTACCTCACGGTACTAAATCGTTTCCGATCATTGGATCTAGCTGAGTAGAATGGACATTGTTAGATCCAACGATCAGAAACGATATGGTACCGTGAGGTACCGGTATATCGAGATACTTTTTGTTGGACCGGAGCAAATCCCATAGAACAAACATTGTTTGTTTGTTTGTTTTGATAAGGAGGGCTGGAATTCTCCCTATTCTAGTACCAAAACATTCGTCCAGCTAGTCTGACTTATAGAACTACGCAAATACCTCATATTTCACATTTAAATATATCTTTTCCTTTCTTGCAAAAAGTCATCTTTTAGACAAATCAGAGAGAAAATTGTTGTTCTCTCTGTTATCTTTTGAGGAGGATTGGATTTGATCTCGCAAGTACGAAAACATCTGTCCAGTGAATGCACAGAATTATCGCAAACACTCCATATTTCACATTCAAATATGGCATTTTTTAGACATAATAAAGCATGGAACAGAATGTTGATCTCTTTTTTAAGAGGGCTGGATTTGATCTCGTCAAGTATGAAAATATTTGTCCATCGTGTCTTATGTATTGAATAACTAGTGGCCTATTCGCTGATCCGGATTAGAAGACGACGATCTCATGCACACAATCATATAGTAGATGAACACGGATATAGAGAGGGGCATCACAGCTTTATTGCTTTAACCATATGCGGATACATCAACCAACCTCTCAAGCCCTCTCTCAGTATATATACCCATAATAGAAAGAGTTCTATTAGGATACGTTTCCATATATTTGGTATGAGCCCATATTTATCTTTGGCATGAGATAATAGTTTCATAACACTTCCCCTTGGGCAAATACCGCGCTATACACATGTCTCATTAAAAACTCCATCCAAAAACCCAGTGGTAGAAAAGGATATGAGAAAAGAGTACATCGTACACGCTAGTTATATTGCACTTGTTGCCTTGTTAAAAACCTTGCGTGAGAAATATTCAAGTAAAAACTCACTAAGGGAAAAAGAGAAAAACAGTACAACACACGATCTTCTTGATCGCATAATCTTTAAGATCGACTATTCTTCATAAATAGCTAATGATCTATATGCTTTATTATATTAATTAACTTGGATTAACACAAAAATATAGCGGTAGTAACCTTCAAAGTAAATTATCAAAACAATGATTAATTTGATTAATTCTTGGTAAATCAAATATAAGACTTCCAGTCTTAAGTATGATAATCAATGTTTAGCATATATGCTCCCCCTCAATAAGATATCCATTGAAACTTCCATGTTCCAATGTCATAACCACATTTTTATTAATGTGTAAAACAATGATAATAAAATTACCACAATGTTTAATCTTTCGTTTACTTATTTCATAAGTTCTACTATGAACATGAGAAATAAATCAACGTATAGGAGCAATATGTATAACCACTTATTCAAATGTGCAATACAAACAAAGTTTAATCCTTACGGAGGATTATGGGAAAATAAGTTGGAACGATACACATATGCGGTATGTATAAAATAATTAGCTCAATACAAGAGGTTAAATATTATGCAACTTTCTCTTAGTGGATTTATCCATCATTACCAATTTGATTGTTTCACTAATCTTCAACAATTAGCTTAAACCACTTAGAGTGACATAAACCGGTCTATATTTTGGCATTAGGGGAATTAATAAGATTGCCAAATACTATCAATAAGTATATCTTCATGATATATAAATTCTTACACCTTCATAGTATGTAGAAAACTATCGATCCACTTGCATGCTAGTGGATGTGATTTTCCAATTCATTCGTTTGAACGGGTCTGTCCACTTCATGAGAGTACGAGTTATCGGTGTTATATGGAGATTAACCGGTAATTCATACATTAGCGTAGTCCTACAGGGATTAACTTATTCTTCCGGAAGTCATTTTCTCTGCTATGAGAAGTATTCTCACTTCTAGGAGAAAAACTCTTCTGAGTCATCATAAACTCTTCTACGAGTCTTGCAATTCTCTTCATGAGAATATAGTGTACTTCATGACACTAATTAGTATGAGATTTACATATATGTTGCGAAATTGTTTTCTTTCTAGTGAAAACTTCATATGGATTTTCATAACCCATAAACTGCATATTATTTATTCATTCATGCCTTTTGCTAGCGATATATATAGCAGAATTTAATACATTCATAGTAGGAGAATATCGGTCTTTTCCATGACCAAATGAACCGTCGCTTTTCACCACTTCATTTCCTATTAAGTCTGAACTTCCATGTTCACATAGACTTATTTAGCGACTATGGTTCAACCTCATTGCTTTCTTCAATAGACCCGATATGAGTGCTACTATGCAACTCTGCCATGGATTTTGGTTCCGGATCCGGATTCTCATTAGAGAAATATTAGCAATCATAGAGGCGATGTTGTCGACAACTATTCTTTTCTCCACATACTCATTCCGTGAGGTTAATTCATTATAAACCATATCTTAGTCATTTCCAAACATAAGATGTATGTTTGTTCCGCCTCCCAGAATTAGATAGACGTGTGCACTTTAATTCTGGGTTTTCATCTTCATGATGAACCTCTTCATGAGGCAATTCACCTTTATGGTGATTACTCTACAAGAGTTGTAAGGAGTTATTAATGGGTACATTGACAATAGTCGTTAGATCTTAGAATCCGCAGGCGTCCCCGTAGATTTTAGAACATTGACTAACATGTCACTCTGCATTTGTGGATATACTATTCAAAACCCGGGGTATACCACTGTTAGCAGAAAATTTACTACAAGTAAACATAACTTCTGATTACTCCTTTAATTCATAATTATCTGGCAAGCTCCCGCTTCTGGCTTATAGGAGAATAAACTAAACCTTCTAGTTTAGTTTGGCTTGTGCGTTATTCTTACTTATAAAGATCTTTTTCTTCTTGAAAATATAAGGCATCTTTAACAACGCTTTTCTCCCCCCTCCCCGATGCCGATATTCGATCTTTATCTAATAGCATATCACAAAAATCCCCTATCATAGGCACTATATTAATGGAATTCGGTCCATTTGTATCCCCAACTTCATGTGGAGGCCCATATATGTATGCTATGGTGGTGATATATGAGGGAAATGTTCATTCATTGAACATGCACTTATACAAAATAAAGGGGGTAAAGATATTATATGCAGTGAGCTAACATAAAAATTAATGCAATGGTATGAAAAATTGCACATCCCTAATACTGTAGGTTATCCCAATTCATAGAGGGTTATTATTCTGCGACAATGAAGCCCAAACAAATATCCACTAGTCGAGAAAATTACTCTATTTTCTAGCTTTTTTTTTATTTGCCCAAGACTTGATCCAATTACTCATACTATATTCAATTCTTGAATTAAGTTGGATCAATAAACTTCATGTTTATATTTATGCAACATAGATATGATCATAAAATAGATGTGTTAGTATTATATAACTTCATGATGTCTTCAAGAACATAACTAGAACACTAAAACATTAATCTATGAACATAGTTTAATCATCATGGAACTTTTCAAATCACCCAAACATTATTCTACGAGAATATTTATTCTTCTTGAATATGCCAATAAATTAATTGGGTGATATGTCTAACTTTTATTCATTACGCCAAAGTAAATGTGGTGTCATTTGATCATTCAGAATCATTCGAATCCAAAAGGTCATTAATTATTTAGGATATTGTTTACTACAAGTAAACCAATAGCTTTATGCAATTTCATACTTCCTTGAGGAATATGCAATTTTCAATGGCCAATAAATAACACACTTCGTTGTGTGACAATAATTCATAATTATCCCAAATAAGATTCGCTAATAGTTTGAGCTATTTTTGCTTCTAGCATTTGACCTATAACGCACCAATTTGCCTGCCACATATCCACAATTTCTTATGCTTCTTTATTGCAAATATTCTGAAATTAATTTGCAAAATACACATATTCCTTCCCCTTTTAACGCCAATCATAAAAAAACGTACAAAATAGTTGTCGTGAAACCCACATATTTGTTGTAACTTCATAGTACAACTTTTCTAAAAGAAATAATGTGGTTGCAGGTGGATATATTTAAGCTTCAATGCTCAAACATAAATATTCTAATTGTTCATGTGCATAAGTAAACAAATTTACATGTATGCCAATATGGCGTCAATGCACTTAGAATTATCAACCTACATAGTTGATTGAGGCTTAGTGGATAATAAGAATACATTTGCCAAAAATACTTCAAATAATAGGCAAGACAAATATTCACATTCAATGTTAGACATACAATTCACAATTTTATTCCACAAAAGGTTAAAGAATTACTACAGGTAAAAAAAAGGCAATATAGGTAAGGTGAGATGACATATATATAAAAAAATCATTAATCTAATGCAGAAGCTTATATGCCTAAAGCAAAAGATAAAGATGCTCTACATGAGATTAACCTTGTTCTTCATATTGAACTTAATCTAAACTATAATGTAACTCGTGTATTGTAAAATACTATCTCAAAAGAACGAATGCAAGATTACTGTCATTACTATTCGTCTCCCCCTGAGTTGAATACCAAATTCAAATACACCAAATTCCTTTCCTTCCACAAATTTTGAGTATGCATGTTCTTTATGAACATATTAATAGTATAAGTCATATATGTGCGTGCAAATGCACATGTTGACAGTAATACAACTTCTTGTGTATCAATTCTAACAACTAAACATGTTGCATCTAGGCCAAAATTGCTTCAAATGCAAATGACCAATTTACTCAAAATAATTTACATACATCCATAAAAACAATACTTCATTTGTAAAGTCATTTATACGTGGAAGATGGACATAACATTATCAATCAAATGAACTATAGACACTGCATAGGTACATAGTCTTTTGATAGATAATTTTGGTGCAGGGCATATTGGCATATAGACTTCTCGTCTAGATATTCGCAAATTCGATGACATTGTATCTACTTGGACACAATTAATATAAATTAGTTGTAGCTTATCTTCTATGATAGTCATGCACTAATATATATCTCTAAGTAAATAATATACTCTGTTCATGATGAGTGTATACATTTATTCTATACAGAGAATATATAATTGTGCCTTCTACGAATGTGGCGACAATTAGACAAAGAGAAGATATATGAATATTTCTATTACTCATTTGCCCAATAAATGTATTTGCTACATGCAAGTACTTCCAGTAAATAAAGTGCACAAAACGAGTACAAAATAGTAAAGAATGGTTTTCTATACACACCTTTTATTACAATTATAGCAATTAACATGATTTTCTGCTATTCAAAGGTATGTGTAATTTACAGCACTACTAACCCACAGAACAATCAATTACCCCAAACAAACAATTGCCAGGAAATAAACCATAAAATATTATGCTTCCAAAAGGGGTGCTAAAACAAAGGTTTCACAAGTTTATGGAAGCTCTTTTTCCTAAAAACAATGTTTCTAGGATTGATTATGGTTATTCAAGAAACTAACTAAATAGTTAAAGCAAATACTTAGAAATATGGGACTAAGGTATAAATCCTTAATTCTTCTCTATTTGGTGTAAACCCAATTCATGAAAGTTCAATAAATGGCGAATGTATATTCCCCGTAGTTTCTAATGTCCCATAGGACTTTTCCGCATAATTTCCGAATTCCGCATAATGCCTTGGAAACCAAGGACTTTTGAAATAAAATGCCGTTTTCGGACCAAAATCACGGTTCGTGCTCGACTCCTTTTAATAGGCCAATTTCTACTTGGCGCACCTCCTTTACTGGCTAGCTTGAAAACCTGGCCATCCCATCTCATATGTTGCCCAATGGGCTATTACGACCTTCTCCCACAAGAAGTGGGTAAGGTATGATCCAATTGCCATTCTTCAATGGAGACGACGGATGGAACCAAAATGGCAAACATGCTAGTGAGCCCTCGGTAGAGATGGACGACTATAGCAAGTTGCCATGGTTAGAGGCGGAGCAGCGGTGCAACATCCAGTAGCACCGAGACCGGCATTCGTTGGCATCAAGCTGTGACCGGCGTCCGACAATCATAGCTCCATGTTACGTGTCGATGAAACTCGGCTCGGCATACAGGCTGGCATGGCGAATGGCTATCGGTGGCGGGCGCTCACGGCGGCTTCAACCCTCGTCCCGGCCGCGTGCGGTAGCGTGGGAGGCATGCCGTGCGTACCGGCGGTGAGGGGAGGCGGGCGTAAGCTCCTCGGCGTCGCTACGGGCGGCGGCCATCAATTGCGTTGCGGATAGCCTCGAAAGGCCGTCGAGCCGGCGTTTCAGATGCCGGATCGACGAGGGAAAGTCTCTGGATTGATTCGGCAACCCTTGACAAAGGGGAAGACGTAATGCGGTGGCGTCAGGGTGTCGCTACGTGCAGGCGGCGACGGCGGTGCATGGAGGTGCCGATGACTCGGACTTGTTACCATCTACTTCATATAGATAGCAATATGACGGATTATTAACATACAAGTCACAACCAACAGTGTCCCAAGCGCGCTGATCCATAAGATCAGCGATGACGAGTGTGTTAATATATTCATAGATCAACGACTATGTTAGCCAGATAGACGACAATTTCTAGGTGGTGTCGTGTGTTACCGAGTGTGAGGTGTCGTCGTTTGGGACAACACTCCGTCGTTCAATTCAACGGATTATGTATGTGCACCTTCTTGTGTGCACGGTAAGCGTGTTCGGGCGCGTGGTGCCGAACTTCGTGGTCGGCGATATAACAAGAGAAGAGTCGGCGCAAAAGCCGGACAAATACATCTATTCATGCGAGAAAATAAAACGACTAGAGACATGATCTAGCATATTACTCTTGCTACTGCAAAGTATTAGAATAGATGAAATCAATAAATTATCTCGTTTGACCGATGTAAAATTAGCCGGTCCACATATGCATCTGCGATTCTGCGTAGCTCGCGATCGAGCAGCCTGGCCGCAGCATCTCCGTGCGTGGGCGTGCAGCGCGCGGTCACCGGCACGAGAGACGTGTGGACGCCTGGTGGCGGTGCCTCGCGCGGCACAGGCGGAAGATCGGTCGACGGCGTTCATACAAAACAATAGATCAATCTGTGGTTAGATACAGGATCATATAGTTTTATCGATACATATGCAGATCATATAGTTTTATCGATACATATGCATATGCAGTAGTGAATTTAATTTGGATAGGTCCATATGCATGGGCATGCATGTTTGTGCTTGGCATATGGCTGCTTCGATCTGCACATGTGCATGCGCATGTGTCGTCGGCTTAGGGGCTCCGGTGAGGACGACCAGCGGGGCTGTTGCTCCGGCTATCGCGCGCGTGGAGTGCGACGTGCACGCGTGTCACCTGGTGGGCTGCCTCGGTGCGCGGCTGCGCTTGGAGCCGATCGTCTCGGCCGATGATAGACCAATGCATAAACATAGTAGATCAATCTGATTAGTACGAAAACAAATTAATCTACTAAAAAGCTTACCTGGCGGATCAGCGGGACGAACGAACTCGTGCTGATAACGTATTGAATAACTAGTGGCCTATTCACTTATCCAGATTAGAAGACGATGATTTCATGCACAAAATCATATAGTAGATAAAGACGGATATAGAGAGGGGCATCACAGCTTTATTGCTTTAACCATATGTGGATACATCAACCAACCTCTCAAGCCCTCTCTCAGTATATATAACCATAATAGGAAGAGTCCTATTAGGATACGTTTATATGGTATGAGCCCATATTTATTTCTGGCAGGAGATAATAGTTTCATAACATTATGCATGTAATTATCACAAACACTCCATATGCCACCTCCAAATATAGCATATTTTAGAAAAAAAATCATTAAGGAAACCGTTGATTTTTCCCAAGACAAATATATCTGGATATATATGACATTTGGACTGAACGCTCAGTGAACATGGGATACCCTGCTCTGAACTGTTTCATTCAATTCAAGTTTTCAACGGATAACTACTTGTCTTATTTAGTGCTAAATCTTCTGCAGTGAATAGGCATAAAAGAGGAGAAGATATATGCCTACTCCACTAAATTGATAGGCCATATGCTACTGAAAGCGAGATACACATTCAATATGAGCATCGCAATCTGTCTTGACTATCTACGATACAAGCTGGTCCTAGGTGGTACTCCAAGACTCCAGCTATTTTAAGACATACTCCCTTCATTTTAAATTAATCTACACATAGTTTTTTTAAGGTTATTCCTAAATGATCTACATATTTATATTCATTTATTAGATCTATTCGTTATTTGTGCATTAGAGTAAATGGACATTGATGCATGCATCCATGCACACATGTTTTTGTAACCCACATACAATATCTTGATTTGCTATTTGCTAGAAAATAGTGGGGATGGTGCATGCATTGAGTTTGTTGCTAGAGTAAATATAGTATGAGAGAGTTATTAGCTTTTCTTGGTCTTGGTGTACCTATGAAATACTCCCTCCATCTACTTTTGATAGTCATATTTTATCTTGGCACATAGACAAGGATATGTGATTCTACTTATCATCCATTTAAACATGCTACTAGTCATTACTCGTAAACAAGCGATTCATTAATATTTACATTTCTCGATACCCATGTAACCAATCTTGTGTGGAAGAATGAAGAGTCACGTATTAAATCCAAGAAAACCATTAAGATGATAAGTTGTTGGATTGAAATATGCCTATCAAAAATAAATTTTTCAGATTTGGAAATATAACTATCAAAAATAGATGGAGGGAGTATGTAGTATTAAGCAAGAGGTTAATAAACTACTCCCTCCATCTCATTTTGATCATCCCCTAAGGTTTTTGAGGTCTTTCCAAAATGTTCACAATCTAACGAGTGTATATTCGTTTATTTGTGTGAAAAATAAATATGCATGATTGAATATGTTGCATGTAACCAACTAAGATTAATTTCTATCGGTGCAATATCATACAATATTTAAAACATGAGCAATCTATGAGACACGAAGCGATGTAGTACATTAACAGATAAGGATTAATTTGAGAATGATGAATATTTTTGTTTCCTTGGTCTTGGTGTATTTTACTTAGGGGATAATTAAATTGGAATGGAGGGAGTCCCTACTATCCTTTCATACTGGATAGAGGACGAGGAGGCACTATTGATTTGATGGCTAAAACGAGAAAAAAAAGATATAGTATTAAAAAGATTTAGTACACCCCTCTAAAAATATAATATTTATGAGACAAATTCTTGGTTTAAACTACAGTTAGAGACGGGAGAGTACTAACTTAAAGATTGATCATACATATACATATATATTCCCTCCGTAAAAAAAACTTAACCTAGAAGGAGATGTCTCCTCCTAGGACAACGAATCTGGACAAAGAGTTTTTTTTGGATGGAGGGAGTATATATATGTATATGTATATTCTTCTTGGTTGAGTTTTTTTGGACGGAGAGAGTATGTATGTTAACATTAATGTAAGCTAGCTTGTTGTAATTGCCACCATTAAGTTGGTACAACAGTTTTGAAAATTTTTGTTCAATGTAGTAGTTTAAAGCCATACGGCAGAGGGATTAGGGTTAGATTATAGACAAGGTATGATTTCCACGTTATAAGTACACCAAGCCCCATAGAACGAAGAAAACAAAATTAGCATCCTACAGGCGATTTCTGCATACAAAAGTCCTACTACCTTTCCTCGCTCAGATTACAATACGCTTTGAGTTTTCAATAAAATTATACATAAATCCATATATGAGTTTTGTGTATGTATCTAAATTTATATGTATGTTAGTGAATATAGATAAAAGATATAGAACCTAAAATGTTTTATAACATGAGAGGAAGTACTTAGGAGAAAAGAATAGGGTCTAAGTTTCGTGCCGTTTAGGAACAGGGCCTAAGATCATAAAACTTAGGAGCTCGGGCTGCTTTGCTAAACGGTGCGTTTTGTATGAAAATTTTCTATATGAAAGTTGCTCTAAAATATCAAATTAATATATTTTTTAAATTTATAATAATTTAAACTCAATCAATCATACGTTAATACCATATCGTTTTACGTAAAAAATTTAATCTTTTATCTTTACCTTCGTATTCGTACCGACCACAGCTGAGACGGATGGCTACACCCGACGATATCCAAGCATAACATTAATTTCTTGGAATATCTCAATTGGTCAATCTACTTGCCAAGCTAGAAGCTATCACACTCAACCTTGTAGTGGGCCAGATAAAACACAACTTTTGATGTGTCATGCCCACTCTTGCTGATCTTCTACACAACCTTAAAATTAATAAATACTACTACCACCAGAGAGAACCTTTGGTGCGCCATGCGGCCATGCCTCGGCTGATCTAACACAATCAATAGATACCACAGAAGGGGGAATCTATAGCATGCCATGTCCATTCTTGATGATGCAATACTTGATTCCATATGTAAATAAAAAAAATGCTAGACTCGTAGTCAGAAAATGATTATTTATCAATTTTGCTATCCGTCTGTCGAGTGATTTTATGTTACGGCTCTTTCGTTTTCTCAGCCGTTGGATCACTTCCTATGAGATTTGTGCCGAATGGATGGGTAAGTTTGGATCTGATTCCACCGACCATTATTTTTCTCGCTCTCTTTTTATCGTTTGGATTTTGCTATAGATGTGTCATTCATGATTTTTTTTGTTAGATGTTATTCGTAGGAATACATCTAGTTTCGATCTAGAAAAATTATATTATAATTTACAACATAATTATACATAGTAATTACACTATAGTTATGATATAATTAAACTATAGTTACAATGTAATTTTTAAGTAGATGTAACGTGTTGTTGGGTTTTACCGTCAAATAAAACTATAATTGAAGTTACAATATATTACACCATAATTACTATAGTTACACTCTAATTACATTATAGTTATTACAATATAATTATACTACAGTGTAATAACTTTCAACTATATGTGTTGGTAATATTATTATTTAAATTAGGAAATACATACAATATAATATAATAATCCATTAAGTACATCGTGCAATATAAGTAGTTATATATACTTGGAGTTCTCAAGTGTTAAAAACATGATTAAAAAATTTGACTAATTTCATTAGGAGATGTGTCGGGTGTTGTGTTTTTAGTTGAGCTACTTATCGTTTTTAGTTAACTTTTATGAGTCTCATATTATTCGCATGTTTTAATGTAAGATACTACATATTAATCATGGTCTAAAAAACAAGTGAACAATAGCTGGTCCAATCCTTGAAATAGCTGGTCCAATCCTTGAAAGAATATGTGAATTTTAACAAAAAAAAAAAAACCGAGTGATAGCTAGCTAGTCCCCCCTATGGTGCAACGCATCGCGGGAAAATATGTAGTGCAAACCACATATGTAATGGAAACTTGGAAACTACCGTTGGATCGAGAAAGACGTCCGAGATTCGTCTACGTCACCATGAGTTAAAATTTAACTCCCAATAAAATTTTAACTCATGAGTGAATCCGCGAGTTAAATTTTAACTCATGGTGACGTTTACGAATCTTGAACGTCTATTTCTCGATTCAGTGGTAGTTTCCAAGTTTCCACTACACATGTGGTTTGCACTACCTATTTTCCCACGCATCGCCACGTCAGCGTATCTCAGGGCCATCGGCACGCCAGGACGGAATCCCGTTCCGTTACTACACCCCTCAGCCGCAACGGCAACGCCAGCGACCACGAGCCCACGACCATCCATCCTCCGCTCCGCTGCACTGGCAGTCTGGCACGAACGTCGCCGGCATCCCGTCCCGGTTCGTCCCTCCCTCCCAAGCCCCAACCCGAGGAGCAAAAGCAGCGGCCTCGAGCCCTCGAGAGTCGAGTCAGTCGGGGCATGGCAGAACCGTGAATAAGCCGCAACCGCTGTGGCGGTTTCCGACCAACGCCTACCCCCCTCCCCTTCTTCTCCACCCAACCAGGTTAGAAATGCGATTGGGCGATGGCTTCGCTTTCCTCGCGCTATAAATTCCGCGGGCAACAATAAAGAATTGGAGCGGAGCAAGCAAGTGGTGGTGGGAGGGGGAATCCGGAATCCCAAAGCCACTGCAGCTAGGGTGAAGGGAGGGAGGGGGAGAGGGAGAGCGGCGGCGATGTCGTCGTGGAACTCGGTGGGGATGGAGGTGCTGTACCAGGTGCTCGGGTGGGTCGCCTTCTTCGCCTGGTCCTTCAGCTTCTACCCGCAGGTCTTCCTCAACTTCAAGCGCAAGAGGTGACGGATTTTTTTTATCTCTCTTTTTCCCCCTCCTATGATTTGCTCGTGGCTGGCCATTTCTTGGCCTATATTATTGCTGTGTTTGAATTGTGTGTTTTTTGTTGGGGTATGTATTATTTGAGGGAGATTAGATTACCCTCTTTAATTGCGTGCTTAGGTTAATCTGATTCATGAGATTTGTTCATCCATAGCCTTTGCAAGCTGAAACGGGTGACGAATCTTTGGATGTATGGGTGGAGCTGACCTCAATTTTGGGTAAAGATTATTGAGTCGTCCTTACTGAGCTGATTGCTCAACCAGTGAAAATCGTCCATTGTTGTCGGATGCCGGCTACAATTTGATGGAGGGTGCAAAATTTAGGAGGAAAACAAAACAAAAGTTAAGAGTAGATCGAATGTTTTCGCGAACTCTGGCAGGAAGGAGTGCAGGACATGTGGCTCTCACAACTCCATCTGCTCATTTAATAAAGTCCGATTCCGCTCTACCGGCCATCATGACCGTGGTGTGTGGATTATTAAGAAGCACCATCTGCAGTGTAACTAGGATTAACACCAGAGTTTGTTCTTACAAATCTAGTAGATCCATTTCCTGCGCTTGGAATAGCCTGTAGTTATGATAAATGGGCGAAAACTAACCTTATAAGCTCATGTTTTCTTACCATCACAAGGTTTTCACTTGGGCATAATTAGTTCTTTAGGGAGCATTCTTGTTGTCACTGAGTTTTTCGCAATCAAATGTGATCTTCACATGTGGGCGAATTATTTTGCACTTGTTCATTGGCCAATGGGGTGTTTTCTTTAAGTTCTTTGTCGGCATATCCGTACACTCCCTCTGTTCCGGAAAGCAACTAAAATATCCAAAGTATTTAACTCCTTCCATATGCTGCCTACTACGTCATGGAATCGTGTCGTTTTGTACATGCTTCAAGTCAAACTTTGCAAACTTTATGTATCAAGTTCTTTTAACTATTTAGATTGGATGAATGAAAAATTATGTACACAGACTTGCCTTGAAAAGTACCTTTTATAATATTATAATTTTATCGAGTTTACTAAATATTTAGCAAGAGAAGTTGGTGGCCAAAGTCATATTTTTAAGATAGTGGCGATGTCCAAAATGGCATGTCTTCATGATCAGGATTCAGGAGTGCATTCATGAATAAACCTTCAGAGTTTGAACTAATCAGAGTTAAAACAGTAATATAACCTTCATAACAATCTATTTCCTTAATTGAGTTGGAAATTGCCACCTGTGTAAATCTGTTTTACACTGTATGGTGCTCTGGATGTCTGGTGGTTTGGGGACAGACAGTTCAGTCTGTTAGATTAAGATATTTATTTTTTATATTCATGTTTCTTGTTACGTGGTTTAACTGGATTAATTAATTGCAGTGTGGTGGGTCTGAACTTTGATTTTCTGGTGTTGAACTTGACAAAGCACTCATCCTACCTCGTATACAATGCTGCTCTATTCTTCAGCCCCTTCATCCAGAGACAGTATCATGAGACATATGGGGATAAAGAGGTTAGCCATATTGACCTTTAAAATATTTTTATCTTGTCTGGATATGAAATGGTACTATGTAAATTAAAATGTTCGTAGTGTAAATGATGGACAATATGAGCAATGCTAGTCATATCTAGTCAGATACCTGCTGTCCTGATTCCCAACTTCCATACTATCTCCATGTTGACAATGGGTGTACTGTAACAAGTGGTCTCTATTCTAGTTGTTTTGTTCCAGAACATCAGGAGCAAAATAGGACTGGTGCAGCTGAGTACATAGAACACATTCCATCATAACAGTAAATGAGAGATTAATGCTTGCATTTACACATAGATAATATATTAACAAATTAGTAATTTGGATGCCACAGCATGGGCATGGTGTTGGTACTATCCATTGGAAGGAATATTAGAATCGTGTAGCTATCCTGACATCAGGGTCTATCAAGAGTCTGGTTAGAACATGAAGCCCCATCTTTCATGTGCATCAAAGCAAGCGTACTACCTTCCCTGAGTAATGGAATTCCTTCTTTACAAAAAATTCGGTGTTATATGTGGCTAATATACTGGAATGGCGTTTGCATGTGTGTATTTCATTGCAAGGTAGGGAGATTGTTTGTGATCATTTTGGTACATTATTTTCGTCATATTATTTGTATGAAAACCTTTGCTGAGGGAAATAATTTTTCAACATTAGGTTTTGAAACTTCGGCGCGCTTCTTAATTTTTTCCTTCTGCGTCATAACAAACTGGCATCCTAGTTAAAAAAAAAAACTGGCAAAGTAGCTGGACAGGGCAGAATTTGTTTTGTATTATCTGGCATTTAAAACCATTTACAATTTGTATGATTGACCAATATGTTCTTCTCATTATCAATCCACACATCCTTGCATTATTTTGTGGGATTCTAATGATGGCTCATTTCATGATTGCATTTGTTTTTTTATTTTAAGCTAATATTAGGATTGTGCAAGTACCATGCCTGTCACTAGTATTGCGTGTAAATTTGGTTGATATCCATGAGGACTAATATTTTAGCTGATGTACTGGTACCTTACTGTTTGGTATACCACTGAGGCACTGAACTCTTCCAAATCCTGTTGGCATTATGAGGATTCCTTTGATGTGAAAATTCATTTTTTGCTGTTTAAACACCATCAGTGAGGAGGTTTGTGATGATAGATTTGGTCTATTGTAAGAATATTAAGCCCTTGTTTCTTGTTTGATGGACAAAAATGCTAATAATAACAACCTTGATTTTAGTGTAAATTCCCAGCCTGTTCACATGGATGCCTTTGATGTGAAAAGTCATTTTGTGATGTTTAAACACCATCCGAGCTGGGGTTTGTGGCTTTGTGTCGACAGATTTGGTCTATTATAAGATTATTAAGCCCTTTATTCTTGTTTTGGTGGACAAAAACCCTAATCATAAACCATGATTTTAGTGTAACTCCCAGCCTGTTCACGTGGATGGGCCAGAGTTTTGGGCCACCTAAACAAGGTCTAAAGAGTGATGTACATCAGCTCGGTAGTTGTCTTGTACATATAAAAAAACAACATAGAGTCTGTATTCTACAACTATTTAAATATTTCTACCATGTTTAGTAAAGTCTTACTACTGTTCCTGTCAAAAGAAATTTGGTGATTGCCTATGCCTCTTTTGGATCAATGCTTGAAATCTGGAACTGCGCTGACTTGTTATCAATTATCTTCTCGAGTGCCAAGGGTTGTTGTAATGTACATATAATTTTGATTCTTGTAGTTGCTCCAGTATTTGAGAGAAAAGAAAGCTGTACCCCAATGAATCGATATCCTTTGTTTTTGTTGTGTAATTGTAATGACACCACCTTGGTGTCGTTCTTCTTCATGTCTATTAGCTTTAAACTGTATTTGCTAAGCCTAAATCAAACATATTATATTTTGTATCATTTGATGCAGATGATTCCTGTCGCGGCAAATGATGTTGCCTTTTCTGTACATGCGGTTGCCTTGACAGCTTTTACCCTTTTTCAAGTCTTCATCTATGAGGTTAGTTAAAGTGTTAAACAGCTGTATGAACCACAGTTACTTATTTTCACTCTGTCAGTATCTGATACTTCAGTACAATATACAGCGAGGAAACCAGAAAATCTCCAAAGTCTGCATATCAATCACTGCTATTGTGTGGACAGCTGCTATTGTTTGCCTTATTGTAGCTTGGCCAAAAAGTAACTGGCTCTGGCTTATAGATGTGTTCAAGTAAGTTCTTTCTTCACTGTTCTACAAAATCTCTCTAATCAAGTTCAGTTATGCTAATTGTTTGTTATTGACATGTATTGCTCCATTTTGCTCTAGTGGAACTGATTTCTTTCTCTTTATGTGTACTTTAGTTCAATACAGGTTGGGATGACAGCAATCAAATACATTCCTCAGGTAGTGATATGTTCTTGTTACTATATTTAGTCAGTTACATGGTTATCCTAATGGTGAAAAATGAATAGGGAACTAGCAAAATCCTTGATTTAGAGTATAATATGTGGTCATTTATTTTTAGATAATGGAATAAAATATCCTGGCTTTGCTCAAACGAGCTACAACCAATTATTATATAGTTCACACAAAAGCAAACTCATACAGTTAGTCCAGAACCACAAAATGAAAATTTTAAACAAGCACAAACTAATAGACACCAGCTATGTGGTCAATTAAAGGGAGGGTGAGTATATGTATCTAGACCTGATAATAGAAGTTGAGCACAAGCTTTTTTGTTGGCACAATATATACTTCAAGTTATGCTGATCTCTGTTATTTTACCAGACAATATCTAATGGCTTTGCTGTGTAGGATTTTACTCTAGTTCGATTGAAACAAAAAAATGTCTATGCTTGCTTACTGTTGTATAACGTAATTTGATCCTACTGCATGTAGCCACTAAAATGAAAAGTGTGCCGTTATTTGTTGCTAACGATTCTGTTTCCTGTTTATCTTAGGCTGTTATGAACTTTAGGAGGAAGAGTACAATTGGTTGGAGTATTGGCAATATTTTACTTGATCTTACAGGAGGGGTGCTAAACTTTGGCCAGATGGGTGTGCAATCAATAGATCAACGTAAGCTGTATTGGTCCTTTGATCATAGTGCATGATATATATTAAGTATGTCAGATATTTTTACTGACTGAACATATTGTGTTGCAGACACGCTAGTGAACTTCTATGGAAATATTGGGAAAACCCTTCTTTCATTGGTGAGCAGGACTTGTTTTACTCTAATAATACTATCTTTATCACTTGAGGATTTCTAACAACAAGCCCTTCTCAATGTTAAATAATAATAATAATAACAACTCTTAATGTTTGCTAAACTCGACTAAGTAAAATGACATGTCTTTGATATTGTAGGAAGTCGTTTTCTTCGACATCTTATTCATAATCCAACACTATGTGCTGTACCCTGTCAAACGAGACGAGAATGGTAAGGCTATCATTTCTGAAAGGGTAGCTCCTCTTATCAGGCCTTCAGACAAGCCTGAAGAAGATAGTGTGTGATATACCTATTGTATTTCACCTTTTTTGTGGCCCTGATTACATTCGCTTCAGGGTATAGTCCCAACTATCCATTCATATGAAACACATGCATTTTTCGTAAAACTAAATTCTGTACATATTTGTTTACGGATTAGTGTAAAGATGTAGATACAACAGGCCTTTGATACAAGTCTTAAAACAACATTTGTGATTATGTAAGTGCAAGTATACAATATCTATCACGGATTTGGCATGAGTATGTTTTGTAGTTCGGTATTTACTTTGTTTTGTTATTTTGGGTTATTTTCAGCAGCAGTTTCAGGTTATTTCCCTCTTTTGCATGTTTATAAATACTTGTTTAATATAGTTTGATTGTTTTGGCCAGTGTTCTCCTTTTCAGTTCCTTTTATGATTCGCTGCGTTTTTTAATCAACAAAATGATTTGTGATCTATGGAATATTTTGACTGGCACTTTAACTCTATATGTTACCACTCGTTCTTAAAAAATGTTTGGTATCATGCAACCATCTTAGACAAAAATATTAGCCACCTAATTAAAAAACAGCCTTGCTAAACTGTCACGCACAGGAACATCCCACTGCAGCTAACTTCGCATGTCACGGGACATTGTTATTTTTGTTCTTCTAACATTGTTAATATTTTAAAATAAGCCTTTCATTTTTTTTCTTTCGTTTTTATGAGAATAAACCTTTCATGCCACGCGGCCCATGTGTCCATGTCACGCCATGGTATTGTGTCGCCCTTTCTGGCGTGGCCGGTTTACTTAAACAATGCGTTATGATAAATATATTGTCAAATTTTATCATGAAAATTGCCTTAGGTCAAAATATTGGCTTCATATAATCCGGCATCAACGGAATAAATATATCAAGCGGACACACTACTAATACAGTCCCTCCTATCGCAGCGTGTTTTTTTTTAGAACAAAGGTGCACCAAAATATCTTATAAATTCATTATTCAAAACACTCGGGCATTTCAGTGTGTAGGCTGGGATATTCTGTGTCACAACAAAATGAGATAAGCCATTATTAAGTATTAATTATTATCGAGTTAAAATGAATTTATTTGATTTTTTAGAAAAATCTTATAGAATTTTTTATGAACCGTTTAATAGTTTAGAAAATGTGCTCACGTAGAGAGAGAAGCCGTTAGAAAAACCTGCTTAGAGCAGGTACAAGCTATTGCCTGCTATGCTAATTTTTCATAGTGAGAGATGATGAGAGAGCAATTAAACAAGCGCTTAGCTATACGCGTGCAGCGTGTCCACGGCAGCCTGATCAAATCCAGTGTCAATGCACTACCAAGAGATAGGATCATACGAGAAGAAAAAAAATAGTAGTTTAAAAAAGATTGCAGAGGTCATGCAATAGTTTAGTACTCCCTTCATACCAATAATATTAGTTCATACCAATAATATTAGTTGTTTTAGATAAAAGTGGAGTCAAACTTTTTGACTATAAATAATTTCTAACATATTTATTTTAGAAATATGAAAACTATATCTATATATTAGTCTTAAAAAGTACTTTAAATTAATTATTTATTGATATTTTTATATATATTATAATAAATAGTTGTCAAAGTTACCGTGTCCTTGTCTAAAATTACAAATATTACCAACCCAGAGGAAGCATTGTATATACATTAACATGGCATTTTGGGTACTTAGAACGCACAGCTGAAAGCAAATTTCTACAGTACAATTTTGAGAAAATTTAGTAATAATTATTTTTTACATCGTCATGGTTGGGACCAGCAAAGCGATTTCCGATGCTCTATTGTCAGACTCTCAGAGACGATATCTGAAGGCTGAAGCGATGTTTGGTCTAGAGGCTGCACATCGCATTGCACACATAGTTTAGTTATTAGAACCGGATCGGACCGCCGACCGGAAAAAACCGGAACCAGTGTCGGCCGGTCCGGTCCAAATAAAAGATAGGCGAGCAAACGGACCGGTGAACCGATTGAACCAGTGGTTTTATGCACAACCGGATAAAAACCGGAGGTGGTTCGACCGGTCATGTGCAGTAGCAGACGCTGCAGCGTCGTCAGTCGTCACGTGGAGAGGAGCAAAAGCTGCAGCGTTGGGAAAATATGAAAAAGGGTGATGGATTGAGGGATCGAACCCACGACGTCCTCGTACCCCAGGAGATCGAGATCAATATTTTGTGTGAAATTAAACGGAAAACCCCTTTTTTTGCCGTGGTTTATTCTTGTTAAAAGAAACAATATGCTCATCGCTTTAAATACTACCAATGTAGTATGTGGTACACATTTTTATTTGCTATAAAATTTTCAAGTCCAAGTTAATGTTTTTTTATGAAGCAAACTCCAAAGTTAATGTTGCTCAATTATTTTGCATTGCTTGACTTTATGTCGTTTTAATTTTTCACAGCAGCCAATGGCTATCCAATTCTCCCCACTGAAGCAAAACACGTGGCGGCAGCATAAGACTTTAAGCTGGAGAAGATGGGCCCTGTTGCCGTTAGGTGGGTCGAGAAAAGGGCCCAGACTTTTTAGAAATGCTCCAAGCCTATCCAAAGAAGCGTAAAATCTCCTTGCCAAGAATTTGGCTTTGTACATCATCCATGATGGATAACGAAGATCAGATGTACAGAGATGCAATTGTCCTAGTTTATTTTCATCCAAGTAAGCAAAAATATATCATGGAATATTTTTAGTCAATTTAAGTATTCTTCTAGTCATAAATCTCCACTGAAGCAGAAAACGTGTATGGGTGAAGCGAGAATTCTAGCGCGCGAGCGGTCGCGATCCTCTTATGTACATGGTCAAGTGGAGTTTTCACTTTTCACCCACACTCTTTTCTGTTTTTAGTATGGTACTTTTTTGCCGTCAGATTTGGCTAGTGTAAGGTACACCAAAATTATACTGTCCAGTGTCACATGTGACTATCATATGGTTTTGGGTGAGTGGGATCCATTCACGCATAATAGCCAATCAAGCTTCAATGTGCCCCACGATCACAATTAAATACCATTCAATATAATTTAACTGCCGAATATTAAGCAAAAGAGATATTGCTATGATTTAGCGTGCCAGTCAACTTTAGCCTGAGACGTGCCCGTCAAACTACACGAAGGCGGCGACCATATGTGTTACACATCCCAGGAGATTTGACTCAGTTTGCTAAGCTGTACAACATCTTGTTTGTTCAACATTCATACTCATGCCTAGAATGTACCAAAACACTTTCATCACAACAAATGGTATCAATAAACAAAGAATACTAACACATGAATAATTTAGAGTCTAAGTTTAGAATACATATGGCCGACCGGCCTTATAATTAGAGGTTCGCACAGAATTTTGTCTACCTAAAGACCCATAAGCAAGTCGACTAAGGGTAGACCCCTAATGAACCATCCTGAAGAGATCAACGGAATCCGCAACACTCAACTAAACAAAACAAATTAACCAACAATCCACAAAAAGATACAAGTGTCAGTAGCAATACAATCCTTCATACATGTAAGCTCTAAATATCAAAGAAGGGCAATTTGTAGGTTCATATGCATAAAGCTAAGTTGTTTCACAATATTTCACAAACGTTAAATTTGTAAAGCATTTGTAGAGCAAATATGTAAATTAAAGCATGATGATCAATATAAATAATTTTAGCAACATAATCACCATTCCTTATTAACATCATCACAAATCATAAAACATCACACTTGCACCTTCCATGTCAGCAAGTCATCATTATAATCAAAACCATCATCAAGTTCCCATTCTCAACCATTTTTATTAAGTGCTTTTAGAAAGATTAAAATTATACTCACGCTACTTCCCCAAGTCACTCTTGACCGCGAGCACGGCTAACCGGTTAGTTTTAACTCTTCAGAGTTCGTACAAATGCACATGATGTGATAGAAGCCTAGAGGCTACACTCTACTACTCTAGTTGGTTCGGTGTTGGCCTAGCACCCCACACTCTGCATACTGTGTGCGGACTAGAGGTCACAACATAGCCGTTACATTGTCTAGTGTCTATCCTTGCATCAATGACGGCAAGTGTGACTCCACCCTGGGAATGACCTAGAGTTGTTAGGTGGTGGGACCACGCCTTAAACTTAACGCTGTGGCGGCAAACACATCTGTTTTCCCACGAGACACTGAACCATTGTATTTGACAAACTTAAACACCTAAACTACTCTCAGCGAGCAAATAGGTAGCTCCTCTGAATAATCGCTAAGACTAATTCATACTACTCTGGCCTACCAATATGCAAGGCTAAACACTAAACAACTTAATAAGCTAAGGTCATCCCATACTAACGCATGTGGCAGTACTGTATACATAGTTGGTAACATAGAGTTCGGTCCTTAATCAACTCAGGCGAACGCTTCCCCAATCGGTGCACAATTACTACCATATGCACACCACCCACTGCCCAAGTCTAGTGGAGAAGCCCATCCGCCGCATCCCGCGTCATGCATTTGGCCTACTGCCATCCTAGCCCCTCGAACAGGCCCCGCCCACCCACTAGCCATCTGTCGCAGAGGCATGGCGAGGCATCGGCCTCGACGACAACAACACTTCGACGTCCTCCCACCAATGGGAGAGGCGGTCCGTGTTTGAGCAGCCGAAGGGCAACGAGGCAGGGGGGAGGGGGAGGATGGGAGAAGGGGGTTGGGAGAGGGGGTGAGCCGCCTTCTCCACCACCACCGCCTATGCCGGATCTAGAGGAGGAGAAGGGGGGATGCTGGACGAGAGGGGAGGAAGAGAAGGACAGAGAGGAGCGGCGGATGGAGAGGATTAGGGGTGTGTGTGTGAGGGGGGGAGAGAGAGAGAGATGGTGTGTGGCGAGGAGAGCGGATAAGGTCGAGTTGGCTTGGCTCGATTTTCATCACAAATGCAGCCGTCATGTTCCTATATACCAAATGGGTATTGTCCAACAAACAGGTATGTTGCTAAACCCTTGAAGCTACCCATAGTTGTCATGTCATGTCGTTGTGCCACCTCCGTGCAGCTTGTCTCGTCGGTTCCAAAAACATCTATTTTCTTCTACACCAGTATTGCCAGATCATACACACTTTCTCCCTTACTTAAGCCACAAATTTTCTCCAACTCCCAGTAGATGCAGGCTCTACTACTCTCCACTTCCATCCATATTCACCCCTTACTGGCCACACAACTTTTATGATAATTTTTTTCAACAATAGATCTACCTCGAACATATTATGTAGCCACCCTAGCACGTTATTCATAACCAACTGCCCTGGTGCATTCAGGCTAGTATCAACGAATTTATATACAATCAAATCTACTCCGCTATCACAAAGTTGTATAGGAACATCGCCATAATACCACGAAAGGGCACATCACCTAACATCCTAAAATAACATGCCAACTTCGAACTACCCAATAAATTCTTCTTAGTGATCACTACTTGAAAATTAATAAATTGCTACTCACGTCACAAAATATGTACTAACTTCGAACTAATTTTAACATATACCTAATTTAATATCTATACTAACATTGAACAATAAGAAATGATTAACAAATTATACGTATTAACATTCAACAATGAGAAACGATTAACAAATAACAAGCCTCATACTTTGGGATTAAAACTTCACAAGCCTCATACTTAGGGATTACAAATTCACAAGCCTCATACTTAAGGATTAAAAATTCATACCTTAGCCACCATAGCCTCCCCTTTCTTCCCGGCCGTGCTTGCTCTCCCGCGCGACGGCAGCAGCGATGTGCTCCTGAGCTCCTCCTTCGAAAATTTGTGCACAACCGGTGGGGAGGCAATATAAACGGGCCTGTTGACCTCCCATTCGGTTGGGTCGGTGGGGGTTCGTCATACTGCGGCTGCCAGGTGGTGTGGCCTGTCGAATGGCCAAAGTTCGACAGGTCCCTTGTCCCCTGTCAAACGCCCGCAGTTCAACTGGTCCCAGTAGAACGCGTCTCATTCGATTGCCTGGCCTATCGATCCTCAGCCGTTTGATAGATCCCTATTTTGGCGAATAAATCCGGATACCAACTATTATTGTGATTTTTCATTAAAATTATAATACTTCAAAAAGAAAATCCATGTTCGGGCAACTAGACTAAACATTCTATGCCCTCTAGCTAGCAACTACTCTTGGCTTGAGCAAAATTATAAAAAAAAAGAAAAAACAACGAGAATAGGCAGCGATAAATGGATGAAAAAAAAGAGAGGAGATCTCCTGTAGAAATAAAAAGAGGAAATGTGTAAAAAAAACAGAGAAAAATGTTGGTTGCGTGGAGAACAAGTCAAGTGGAGGCAGACACTAGGGTGAGACATCAGAGTTAAGGGCCTATTTGGTAGAGCTTCAACTCCTAAATTCCAGGAGATGAGTCTGGAGTGAAGTTGTGGAGCTGCCTAAATCCAGCTACACATCTCTAGTTTATTTTGCGAGAGTGCTCCACCCAGCTCCACTCCCATTTTAAATGGAGCTGAAACTGTTTGGTTGAGTTCTAGCTCTCGGAGAGGTGGAGCTGTGCCAAACAGGTCCTAAGTTTGTCGAGCGAGTCCGGGCCTATTTGATAGAGCTCCAACTCCTAAATTTAACTTCAGGAGTTAGGTCTAGAGTGGAGTTAAGCTGCCCAAACTCAGCTCCACCTCTCTAGTTCATTTTGTAAGAGAGCTCCATCCAGCTTCACTTCTATTTTAGATAGAGCTGAAACTGTTTGGCTGGGCTCTAACTTTAGGGGAGGTGGAGTTGAAGTTAGAGATGTGCCAAACATGCCCTCATTTGATTGACATGTGGGGCGCGTAGTCTCGCGAGCCCCACATGGCCGTGAGTGAGGCTTAAATACATGTGCGGCGTTGTTTTTCTCGGGGGCTGGGATGGGGGCAGGGCCCACTCGCCCGAACGGATCGCGCTGCGAGAAATCGTGGGATGAAGATTGTACGGTCCAGATGATTTCGGTCGATTGGTTCGGGGTCCACATAGAAAGATTCGCAAGGAAATAAATTTCATTTGCTAGCCGATCGAACTGCATTCCATGCAATAACAATTATTTAAAATAAATAAGGTCATTTTGTACATTGCCTTTTCTTAACTTCTGGTCACTTGTTTTCACTTATGCACTTTTCTTAAAAAAAAATATAAAAAAGTATATTTTAAATCACACGACGGGTGAAAACTTAGGGCCTCTTTAGTTGGTGAAATGAAAATTTTTGGGTGTCACATCGGATGTTTGATCGAATGTTGAAAGTGGTTTTTGGACACGAATGAAAAAACTAATTTCATAACTCACCTAGAAACCGCGAGACGAATCTTTTAAGCATAATTAAGCCGTCATTAGCACATGTAGGTTAGTGTAGCACTTATGGCTAATCATAGACTAATTAGGCTCAAAAAATTCGTCTCGTGATTTGCATGTAAACTGTGCAATTAGTTTTTCTTTTTATCTATATTTAATACTCCATACATGTGTACAATGATTCGATGTAATGTTTTTGCGAAAAGTTTTTTGGAACTAAACAGGACCTTATGAGGACAGTTTCTCGACCCATCCTAAAGAAACTCAGCCTAATTACTTCAATTAAGATACTTATTTGTTTTTGAGAGGTATATAATTTATTATGCTGTGTCTAAATGTTTAATTTTCTCTGCTATAGTGTAGTAGTGTATTTCAATTAATTAATTAATTAATTGATGCAAGGCAAAAGGCACGGAGGAAGGAAGGATGATTACGCACGCTGTCTATACTACTACTAGTAGCAGCGGGCTGTGTGTTGCATGAACTAAATTGCTAGCTGTAGCTAGTAATCTGCTCTCCACCCACGCCCAGACCCAAAGCTACACCATTACGAGAGAATTTCATAGTATCAATCAATCGAGAGATCATCTATTAGTATCGGAGGAGGAGGCGCCGCACCACGCACACCACCATTTCCAGATTCTTCCACTCGATCCTCTCGTCTCCGCGCCTCTCTATCTCCTCGTCTCGATCGCCTCCGCCGCCCGCACCTCGATCGATCGCGCGCCGCGCGCGCGTCATGGCCACCGACGGAGATCCTCCACCGCCACCGCCACCGCCACAGCCACCGCCGCCGGAGCGGATGGTAGCAGCAGAACGGTACGCGCACACGATCGAATCCCTTCCCGTTCCCGTCCAATCCAGCAGCATTGCTCCTTGCTTTAAGCCCCAGTGAGCGTGCGTGCGTGCGTGCTGCTTGTTGGATTTGATTTGGATTTTTGATTTCTCGATCGCCGACTCGCTTCGTGGATCTCTTACTGCGCCGCGATTTTGCTTGCTGGATCGCACACATCTATCTCTGCTTACTAGTGTGCTGCTTTGTTTTAATTCATGAGTTAAGCGTTCGATCGATACCTGCGTTTGGTGTTAATTTTACTCCATCGATCGTTGTGATTTGCTTGCATTGTTCGTTAATCTCCGATGGATGGATACGATTCCACCCGTCTGCACGTACGCGTCCCCTCAATCGATCGCTACCTTTTGCATGCGCAATTAGTGCTTCGTTGGATAGTGTTTAGTGTTTTATTTTGCTAATTAACTACTATTAGTCCGATTGATCGATCTGATCATTGCCTGGGTTTCATTTAATGTTTCACTTTCTCTCTCCTTTAATTTGCTTGCGCTTCCGTTGAATCTGTGATGTGGAATCCATCGATACGATAGCGCATTCGTGCTAGCTTGAGCTAATTAGTTGGATGATGTTTTATTTGTTCCATCATCTAGCTGCTATATTTTAGTTAATTGCAGTTTATTTGCGGCCGCGCTGGTATATACGTACGTGTTGATTGCTTGTACTGTCGTTCGTTCGAGTTCGTGTGCTGTATACATGCATGCTCCATCGACGATCGATCATCTATCGATCAACCTGTTCTATATATGTGTCTAGCTAGTTGCATCAATCCTTACTGTGCACGTACGGGGTTAAATTAAACTAACTACACTTTGGTCTGAATTGAATTTGCAAACTCATCAATCCTTATATGGATGTGGCTGGTCATTTTTAGTTTTATATACATATTGTTCCGTTAGCTTCATATGTACTGATCGAGTGCCGGATCATGTATATTACTTGTACTGTTTCATGCGTGCTTATTTCAGCATTTGTTAGAGTCCGATGGGCAGATATATTACTTGGATGTGATTAAGGGCTTGTTGACTTCATTACAAAAAATAACTTGCCAAATTTTAATAATATAAGATGGGATGGGGGTTTGACACACCTTATCAAATTTTGGGAGGAGCTTTGAGAGAAAAAAGTTCTAGAATTACAAAAGAATTGGTAGGCTTGTGTTGGTAAAGATATGTTTGGGCTTGTTTACTTTGTTGCCACTTTTAATCCTATTCTTAGTTTATACTACCTTACCAAATTTTTATAATTTTAGAAGCTTTCACTCTTATAAATTCTATCAATGATAAGGCTTTAAATTAAACATAATAATCAACGCTATCAAAATTTAGTAATGTCAAAATGTGTCAAAATTTGGTAGGGCTAAAAGTGGCTATGAAGTGAACAAGTCATTTAGTTCGTTGCCATATCAAATTTTGGTACCAAATTAAATTTGAAAATGTTGAAAATTGTAAGAAAGTGAATAAACCCTAAATTAGTTTGCATACCAACTATTGTACTATTAGTACTACCACTGTCATGTACTCTCTCCGTTCCAGAAAGAACGAATTCTTCGGTTTTCGTGTCCAACGTTTGACCGTCCGTCTTATATGAAATTTTTTTATGATTAGTATTTTTATTATTTTTGGATGATAAAACATAAATAATACTTTATGTATTACTTATCTTTTTAAATTTTTTCATAAATTTTTCAAATAAGACGGACGGTCAAACGTTAGATACGGAAACCCAGGAATTGAGTTTTTTTTGGGACGGAGGGAGTAGTTCATATTGCCTAGAGTATTATTAATTAGGTACTACTACTAAGCTTTTTTTAGAACTGTACTACTAACCTAGCTAGTATATGTTCATACATATATACCTTGATTGATTGATGGGTACTACTGCATCATATAATCTGGATGCTTGAATATAATGCCAGTTATATACATTAGGATGCACCAAACTAGTTAGAGCTCCTGGTTAACAATATCCCATCTTAATTCCGGCCTCCAATCTGCATGGGTGCATGATTGTATTTGACTATTTGTAGGCCTTTGTCGGCCTTCAGGACAAAGGAGAAAGAGGCATATGATGGAGAGGATGAAGAGCTCCAGCAAATCAGAATGTAAGTATGATAAAGCCTTTTTGTAGTTAATTAGCTGAACATGCATATTAGGAACCGATCAGATATGTATATTTGCTTTTCAACGGTAAGATATATGTACATGTATTGCATGCGCGCGCCCATGCGCATATATCATCCTAGAACTTTGATAAAACTCTAATTAAGTAGTAGTCCATATAGTTTCAAATTAAGTCGTTGCTTCTTCGGCTGTGTTTAGTTGCACGCCAAAATTAGAAGTTTGACTAAAATTGAAAGTTTGAAAAAAAAAGTTGAAAGTTTATGTATGTAGAAAAGTTTTAATGTGATAAAAAAGTTAAAAGTTTAAAGGGAAAGTTGGGAACTAAACGAGGCCTTCATCTCCCATGCACAAGCATTTAGTTACCTTCTCCACGCATGATGCATCATACCAGTATTATATATATCGTACAGTACTCTGTTCTTCAAGTTCAAGTGCATATGCCACTGAAATAGTGAAATATATATAATGCTCTACTCTACTTGCAGGATGGCGTCAGAACCCAGAAAGCAACCTGAGCTCGTTGATGGTCCTGGAGGAGATATACAGGTAGTGCAAGACCCCGTATGGCAACAAGAGGACATTGAAGAAGCCTTTGCACTTGCAGAGCAGGAACAAGCCAATGCAGAGCAAGCCCATGTACTTGCAGAACAGCACAAGAACCCAGTCGTAAAGCAACAAGATGATGCACTTGCAGAACAAAACAACAACCCAGTAGTAGAGCAACAAGGTGACGCACTTGCAGAACAAAACAACAACCCACCCAGTAGTAGAGCAACAAGAACAAAACAACAACCCAGTCGTAGAGCAACAAGACGATGATCAGGCAAGGTGAGAGCGCATGATAGTATTAATTTAATTTGCATGCCTATTTCACATAGTATTAATTTGCTATTCTAGTTAGCTGGATCCTGGATTCATGCATGAGTAGTACGGCATTAGTTGTAGCCATGAATGTTTCATTATGAAGATGAACTTTAATTAACTGATCGATTTCGATCGATGCACTAACTAATTGGATTGGTTGCTACATGCATATATGCCGCAGCCTGAGTCTGGAGACTTTGATCGGAGAGAATCGTTGGGAGGAAGCACTGCGGCGGCTGGAGCGCATGGTCCGTGATGGCGAAGCTAACAATGGCCCAGTGCCTACCGCACCTTCCCACGACATTTACAGGGCACACCCCGAGCTTGTCCTTCTGCTGAGGGGAGAAGAGTACCTTAGGATCAAGAGGTTACCCAATGCTGCTGCTGATGCAACGCGCTTCTACCATGAACACATCCAGAACCTGTACCGTTCAGGAACAACTGGAAGCTCCTTTGTTGACACTGGTGTTCTCAAGGATATCCAGGATTGGGAGAACGGAAGCAGGGCCACCCCATCGTAAGTGTTTAATTCAATCGATTGACGTATATAGTTATAGTATATCACCTACTATATGTACTACTTAGCTTCTAATTTAAACTCATTCTTCAGTCGTTAATAATCTTCCCTATATAACATCCCTAATTCCATTGCATGCGTTGTGCTGACTTCATATGTACTGCTGCTGCCTGCAGGGGACATCAAAGTGAAATCCATATGCAGGAACCCGCCAGGCTGTCAATGACTACTTTTTTCGCCGGGCCGGCAAAGATAACCAGCCAAGTTTTGTATTAAGGAGAGAAAGTTTTACAACAGCCCCTAAACCAGAAAAGGCTTAGGGTACAGAAAAACTTCACATCAATTTAGACAACAAACAAGCACAGCTGCTAAAACCTCAGCAAATTAACCGCCAGCGATTGCGCTCAGTAGCCCAGCAGCCTTCCATGTTTCCCATTCGTCGACAATTGTGGCACAAAGGTGAACCGCTGAAGTGGCTCGTCCATCAAACACACGCGCATTCCTTTCCTTCCAGACTATCCATGTTACCAGGATAACCCCAGCATCAAAGGTCCTCCGATCCGTCTTGTGAACTGATTTGCGTGCTTCACACCACCAATCCAACATGTCGTCCGTGGGGGAAACACAGGGGAGTCCCAGGAGACTCCTGATTCTCGTCCAAACTGCCCTCGTGTACTCGCAAGCGTGGAAGATATGGGCACATGATTCAGCATCCTTCCCGCAAAGGTGACAGTATGGAGCCAAGTGGCATCCTCGCCGCTGGAGGTTGTCCGCCGTCAGGCATGCTCCACGCATGGCAAGGAACATGAAGAACTTGCAACGGACCGGCGCGCGAGACTTCCAAATCAGCTTCCCAACCGCCGAGCGTGTCTTCCCAGCGCAGAGGAGGGAATAGGCTGATTTTACTGAGAAACCACCATCTGCGGCAGGCTTCCAAGAAAACAAATCAGGCTGAGTCGGGTTCAAGGAAACGGTGGCAACAAGGTATTCAAACATCGCTTGCAGCGAGAGACCTCCCCTGATGTCGCCGGTCCAGGCATCATCCTGCAGCGCCGAATGAACCGTTTTGCCTCTGTTTTTAACAAAGGAACACAGGATTGGGGCTCGGTTCAGGATCGGGGCTCGGTCTGGGAGCCAGTCATCTGTCCAGAAGAAGGAACTCTTCCCGTCGCCCAGCACTATCCTGCATCCGGCCGCAAGACAATGCTTGGCTTTCCTATCTTGCGGCGACGTGAAGGACACCCAGTGGCGCTCCGGCTGGGCACGCCGCAGCCAAAGCCACCGCAGTCAATGACTACTTAAACAACTTTGCTATACGTCCGACGCATGTGTCCGACGCTTGTACGACTGAAACGGTGGAAAAACGAGCAATGACGGCGTCAGATATGACTACGGGTCGCTGGGCCTCGTTGTTGTTTGCTTGCGTACTGGGCTTTCTGTACACTGGGGCCAGTCTGGCTGAGAACATGTATCAGCTTAGGTTGCTATTAAAATGATTCACTCCAGATGTTAGATTAGTTTAGGCCTTCAGGATGTGAAACCAATATATTCTCACAGCCATAACATGCAAATCCTCTAAAAAAAGCCATAACATACAAGCAAAAAATGATTGACCAGACTAGTGAAAAGCAACGCACCATGGCTTCAATTTCCATATTCATGGCCAAAATCAGTTCATTAAACAGAATACAGGTAGAGTGACATTCAAAATACAGGTAGAGTGACATCCAAAATCACAAGCATACTGTCTAACATTGAATAATAATAAACAAGCAAATGTTGTTTAGTTCGTCGATTGAGATCACAAGTAATGCAAGCAAAAAATCATTCTCTCTTTCATCCATTCATATGCTGGGATAGAAGCTCCGTCAAATCACCATTTCCCTGCAAAAGTAAAAGGAACAGAGCAACAAGTTAGGGGAAAGTACTATGCACTGATATATACTAGAAGGCAACAATGAAAATTAGCACCTGAAGAAGATCCATGTAAGAACTAATATGAGATGGTAGTGCCGGGTGATTTGATTGGAGTCCCTGTACAACAATATTGTCAAATCAATTACAGCAATGCAAAATTATGTATGGCAAATCAGTCACACAAATTACCTGAAACTCATTTGCAGCAAACTCGGCACTGCCTGCCTCATATGCTCCACCATAACAATGATCAAAATTTACCTAATAATGAAGTGCATATATTCAGAAAGGATAGAGAGATGAAATATTTCAAGTACTTAATACTACTGAATAGAATATGCTGTACACATTTTAATAAATATATTACCTCCATTTGTCTAGAGTTCTGAATATTGATAAGCTGTTTATCTTTTGATATAACATTTTTGGTCCTTGTCTTTCTCCTTCTTCGACTTTGTACTCCACTTGTAGATTCTTGTTGCTTCTTCATTCTCAATCTCCTTATCACTTGATCCAATTTTGATCGTTTTCTCAGTGGAGGACAACCTCTTCTACGAACTGATATTGGGCTTAGCACCATTTTTCCTTGTTTCGGCACCATATCTTTATTCTTCCCATTTTGCTGATATTCCTGAATTTCCTTGCTGCCATGGTGTGCATTAATCTTTATTTGCAATTCATTTAGGCCATCCATCACTAAATTGCACAATGCATCTGAAACTGAACCATTTTCTGCCACTTCATTAAAACGCTTGCACAAAGTATCAAAACGCCTAACAATTGGCGTGTCAAGCTGATCATCATAGGAGCATTTAATAAATGTGTGCTTGCGCTTGAAATCCTTTCTCCATCGTTGTAGTGTATATTTGGAAGGGACTTTTTCTATATCAACAAGAGGGAGTATTGAAAGGATATGTCTACACAAGATCCCTCGGAATTCGAAATGCCGACATTCACAATGCAAGTCACAATCCTCTTGGTTGAACAAAACAAGTAACTCTGAAACAACCCTTTGCTCTCCAATTTTTCGGTCCTCTCTGACACTGAAAGTATGAACCAACCCTTCTGTCTTCCGAAGAGTTGCATAGCAGTAGATTTTGCCTCTTAGCTCATTCTGAAACTCTTTAAACTTCTTGTTGGTATATGCCACCAGAAATTGCCCCTCAAATTCATAGTGAGTAATGCAAGGAATTGCCTCTTGGAATGATTTACAATCAGACTTGTTTTCTTTCTCTACTTTGTCTCTTAGTGCATTGTCATATTGCTCCACAAATTGCTTAAGTGTGGTTCTAGCATTAACATAACCATCAAAGAAGGCATTCACACTCTCGCTCCTTTGCGACGAAGACATTCCAGCCCAAAATGTGTCTTTCACATAAGCCGGCACCCATAATTCCCTGTTATCATATAACCCAGCAAGCCATTCATTATCCTGTAAGCTAAATTCATCAATCATTTTCATCCATCCCTTATCAAAATCATCTCTGTTTAATGAATCATACACCACATTAGACAATGTAGAGCTAATAACTTCATATTCTAAGTACCCACCAAGTTTTTCAGGAATCTTCTTCATGATATGCCACAAACACCATCTGTGTCGAGCTTCAGGAAATACTTCCATAATAGCATTTTGCATTGCTCTGCACTGATCGGTAATTATGGCGTTTGGTGCTTTATTTGACATACATGATAACCATGATCTGAATAACCAAACAAAAGTCTCAGTTTCTTCATTTGATAGCAGAGCACATCCTAATAGAACTGATTCCCCGTGATGATTTACACCGACAAAAGGAGCAAATGGCATATGGTACTTGTTAGTCAAGTACGTAGTGTCAAATGTCACAACATCTGAAAAAGATTCATAAGTAGCCCTACTTCTTGCATCCACCCATAAAACATTTTTTAGTCGAGAGTCCTCATCCACGTCCATGACATAGAAAAAGTTTGGATCTTTGGACTGCATACGCAGGAAATACTGATAAACTGCATGTGCATCTCCAGCACCAAGCTTAAGCTTTCGTACATCTTGCAAATAATTTCTGCACTCCTTTTCACCAAATTGAAGATTCTCATAGCCTCCAGCTTGCATAACTAGAGAACTAAAATTCTTGTTTATACGAATTCCTGCTTGGTCATTCAACTCTAGCCTTCTCTTAGCTTGCAAATCAAGTTTCTTGTGACATCTGACATGTCTTGCTTTGCTAGGACTTACAACATGATTATGGTCAAGAGTAAGCGTACTAATGCAGAATTTCTCATCATGAAGATAAAAGTTAACTTTAGCTGGGCACTGCTGCCTTGTGGAGGGGTTAGGTTTGAATTTATTTATTGATGTGTACTGTGCCTTACCTTGTCTGCTACAAGCAAGTGTGAAATATCTCACCTTGCCATCCTAAGTTTTCTTAGATCCTCTTTTTATCACACTGAATCCTAACTTTCAAGCATAACTTTTGTAAAAGCAAGTGGCACTGTCCTCACTATCAAATAGCATACCTTTGGCTGGCTCCAACAGTTTGGTTTTATCTGCTACCAGAGCATTTGAATCACTCTCAACCTCCTCAACAGCAAAGCCATCTTCATCTGATATGATATGATCTTCTTGCTCATCATCAGAACATAGATTGGTGTCCATTACCTTAATTTGGCAAGGAAAATTAAATCGATTTTAAAAGCAAATCAAATATGGTCATGTATGTGTTTGCAAGCATGGAAAAACAAGAGATGTTGAAAAACGAATTGAGAAGATTAATAGAATTGCTCATAGGGCCTAGAAAACCAGAGCCTAAAATGTCAGGCAAAAATAAATCAACAACTTTCTCATTCCTTTCTGTTAGCTTCAACCTGGATACTCTGTTGTGGTTGCCGCAAAAAAATTTTCCAATTAATCTTAACTGATTGTTATGGATAGGAGACAAAGGGGATTAGAATGAGGGTTTACGGTGAGAAAGCAAATGCAGAAGATGAAAAGTCACGACTGTGTATAGAGTAATATCGAGAAGAGGAATCGACGCCGGAATACGGAGCTTCGGCTGGAGTTGGGCTTTTAAAAGGCCCAATAATCACAGCCCACTAAGTAAACAGCTCACGCTCACAGATGACGCCGTCGACTAGTCGTATGATAGTCGTACAAATCCGTCGTGTGTATAGCATTTTCGCTACTTAAAGCTCTACTTTCCTGCCTACAGGTATATAATTAAGCTTGCATTGAATAAACTAGCAATTAAGCATGCACGCACGAATCAATTGATTAATTAGTTAGTGCTATCTCTGATATACAGGATATATCCATGTGTAGTAAGTACTAAGTACTATTGAATTTGCTTAGGGAGAAGATTCTAATTACCCGAGGAAACATCCCTCATGTAGCTTTCTCTCTTCGATTCAACGTAAATAGTTGTGCAAAATTTTAAAATGAAAATAGAAACATAGACTATAATAACATCTACAAGCTCACCAAAAATCATATTAAAATTCGATCTACATATTGAGAACGAAATACTATTCATATGTTGAGCTTATTCTTTTTTTTTATTTTCTCAATGTGTGACTTTAGTTTTGACTTGATTTTTCAATGAAATAGTTTACGTATGAAGATTTCTTTTATAATTTTTAATAACTAATGGAATAATTAAGTCAAAAAAATAATTATTGGAATAACATCTGATTAAACGAAGACACGTCCCCTCGAAAATTTAAAAACTTTCTCAATTTGCAGGCCACAGATTTTGCGAGTTAATGGTCGATCACTCAGTAGGGCCTGGGAGCTCGGGGAGAAGATTCAAAACAATTGCCGCTGCTTAGCATGCCACAAGAGAGTCAATTCGTGGTCCGTGAGCAACCTCAAGAATCACATACAAGGATTACGTCAAGAAAAGGATGGAAAACAATGCCCGGCATTTAACAACTACATACTGGATAGACTAAAAGAGCTTTTGGCCTTGGATAATAAGGCTAAGAAAAAACCACCAAAAGATCAAGAAAGGCCGCGGCGGCCTCCTCATGGTCGTCGCGACGGCGGCGGCGGCGGCGGCGACGGAGCAGCACCAGCTGCTGCTGCTGCTCTGTCTGCAGCTAGCTAGCTGTGGCGTGCATTATTCCGGCCCGTCCCCCCTGATGATCGTGCACATATCTCTCTCGACAGATAGTTTCAAACTGATGCATGCCCACACACATTTGCCAGTTGCCTGCCTAGGTCGGCTGCCTCTCCCCAAGTCGTACATATTCAGAGTCTCAGAGATCGACCAAAAGGGTCGTCGTTGTGACTAATTCTCTTGTTTAGGACCTGAGGATTACGTACATTTGCATATATGTACTAGTACGTCTAGTCAGTATATACAGTGCCGGAGTACTCCACTACATAGTGACATATTGGTCCATCGAGGCCACTCTTGATCGATTTTGTTACTAACTATAGAGCTATATTCTGTCTTTTTTTTTCCATGGAGTATGCTCAGAAATCCAATACAGATTTGGTACTTCCGTTCTTGCAAGAATACCTTGTTAATTATTCCCAAACATATGAACGGATGTAATGTACATATAGGAGCTGCAGCCTGCAGCGTGCGTGTCATCAACATAGGTGTATATGTGTCGGCCACTACAGGAGATCTTAGTACGTATATATATATGTTTATCGATCTAAGATTAATTCCATCTTAGATGTACATACGGATGTTTAGGAAACCTAACCAGTACAACACCAGATTCTCGCAGTATCATATTAACAAGAGCGTTGCTCCCATCCAGCAACTTGTACCGGCAGGTACTAGTACCGGGAGGTACAGAGATAAATTCATCCGTGAAGGGTACGATTGGAAACAGAGAAAGGAGTCGTGCCCCCGCTTTCTCCTTTTCGCTCTTTCTCTGTTTCCTCCCTCCGCGCTGCGCCGCTTTCTCATCTAATCTCCTTTTTTTCTTCCCTCCGAGCGCAGCCCCGCCCCTGAGCCGCGTGCACGCTCGCCCCGCATCCACGCCCCCGCTTGTGCGCTCGCTCGCTCGCCCTACATCTGCCGTCCGCGACAGCAGAACCACCAGCGAGCTCCTTCACCAGTGGCTTCATTCACGCCCCCGCCGTTGCCGATTTCTTATCTCAATCCCCGCATCCAGTGCCCATCCATCTGCGCAAGGAGCGACGGTGCCATGGGTATTTTTTGCCCCTATCCCCCCTGGACAGCTCAAGCAGCATATGCCCCCTACCTGTTTAGGGTTTCCTCCCAGGTATGTGATTTTCTTGCGGTCTAATTTTTTTTGTTAGAACCAAGAGATAGGTAGCAGTTTGTTTGTTGATTTTAGATGATTTCTGAGTATTATGTGTTTTCTTTTTACAGAATTTGTATGGGTGATGAAATGGGAGACAATTTTATAAGTCTAGAAGAACAAGAGGAGTACAGAAGAATGACTGTTATGAGATTTAAGACAGAGAAATACAGAGAAATAAGGTTTCCTCTTCTACAACAGGTATGCCAAAGAAAAAGGGTTTAGTGTAAGGAAGAATTACGCTAGACGTGATCCTGTTACTGCTGCGGTAACCCATAGGCAGTACCAATGCTCTAGAGAAGGACATAGGAAAGAAGTGTATATGGATGCGGCTAACCGAAGTAGAGAACCAAAAGCTCTTACTAGATGTGGTTGCAATGCACGTTTTGAGATTAAACGTGACAAGAAGAAAGGTGATTGGTTTGTTGTGAAGTATGTAGCAAAGCATAATCATCCGTTGGCTAAATCAGATGAAGTAGCTTTCTTACGGTCACATCGCACAATTAGCAATGCTCAAAAGGCTAATATTTTGGAATTGAAAGAAGTGGGTTTGCGTCAGCATCAATTTATGGATGTCATGGAGAGGCATCATGGTGGTTTTGATGCTACAGATTTTGTTAGTAGGGACCTGTACAATTATTTTACTAGGCTAAGGAAGAAACATATTTTAGGTGGTGATGTAGAGCGTGTTATAAAGTATTTTCAATCGAGGCAAAAAGATGACATGGAGTTCTTTTTTGAGTATGAGACGGATGAAGCTGGTCATTTGAAACGGTTATTTTGGTCGGACCCTCAATCCCGTATCAATTATGATGCATTTGGGGATGTTGTTGTTTTTGATAGCATATAACGGGTGAATAGGTATAACTTACCTTTTATCCTATTTGTTGGTGTGAACCACCATGGTTCCACTGTTATTTTTGGATGTGCTATCGTAGCTGATGAGAAGGTTGCAACTTATGAATGGATTCTTAAGCAGTTTCTAGATTGCATGTATCAGAAGCATCCTGGAGGATTGATCACAGATGGGGACAATGCCATGCGTAGAGCAATAGCAGCTGTGATGCCAGATTCTGAGCATCGGTTGTGCACTTGGCACATTGAGCAGAACATGGCAAGACATCTTCGTCCTGATATGCTTTCAGATTTTCGAGCACTTGTCCACGCACCATATAATCATGAAGAATTTGACAGAAAGTGGGTCGAGTTTAAGGTGAAGCATAAAGGTTGTGAAGATAACCAATGGCTTGTGAGGATGTACAATTTGAGAAAGAAATGGGTTACTGTGTACACTAAAGGTTTGTTTTTTCTTGTGATGAAAAGCAACCAACGCAGTGAAAGTCTGAATTCTAAACTTCATAGGTATTTGGATCGTAAAATGAGCCTTGTCCTTTTGGTAGAGCATTATGAGCATTGCTTATCACGTATGAGGTATAGGGAGGCTGAGCTAGACTGTAAAGCTTCACAATCAATCCCATTCACTTCTAATGATGCTAGTCTTATTGAGAAAGATGCTGCCCGTATATTTACACTTGCAGTTTTCAAGAAGTTGAAGTTGGTTATTGTTAAGTCGATGGATTGGGAGGTGATAGATTGTATAGAAGAGGACAACTTGGTTAAGTATGTTATTTCCATGAAAGGTGATTCTGAGATGGTAAAATTCTTGAATTGTACATATGTGGAATCAACAATGAAGAGCCTAAATTGCCCATGCAGAAAAATGGATCGTGAATGCCTCCCATGTGAGCATATGGTTGTAATTATGCATCATTTGAAGCTTGATGCCATTCCTGAAGCATGCATAGTGCGTAGGTGGACAATTAAAGCGAAACACATGTTTCCTTCTGATAGGTATGGCGAAGTATATACATGGTTAGACCAGATGGAGAGATATCGTAGGTTGCGTAGCATGGGCACGGAAGTGTTTTTCAAGTGCTCGGTTTCTAAGGAAACTACTTTAATGGTGATGGAGATGCTAGAAAAATTGGACTTAGAAACTGATGAATGTGAGACAAACAACTCAGATTTGTCTTTATGTGGTCATGTGCTAGCGCAAAGTTTACATACAGACATTGAGAGTCATGATATGGTCCATGATCTTATGGAAATTGTGCCTATAAGAGCTCCAACAAAAAGATTACGAGGATTCATGGAGAAGCGCGCTAGGCGTTGTGGTTATTGTCGTGGTCATGGGCACACTGTTCGAACCTGTCCAATTTTCGTAAGGTGAAATATAATATGATTTTTTTTGAATATATCAATTTATGTAAACTCTCTGTATATAGTACTAATTTGATCTGTGATTTTATTTTCAGCAAAGTAGAAGAAGATGTATGAGAAGTATGGGGTGTTTCTTTGCACTGGTGGAAGTTGAATCTGGAGTTTGATCATAATTTTAATGCTTAATTTCCATGTGTGCGAAGTTGTATTGTTGGACAGAGGAAACTCAACTCATTGGTATGTGGCTGTTCTCAATGGTGCTAAAGAAAAAATTCAAATACTAGACTCAATGCGCGCATGGACAAGAGCTACTACGACAAAGATAAAGACCTCAACAATACAGTATGCTACATTGTGCCTTTAGATTCATCACTATTCCTTACTAACTTGCTACGTTGGATATGTAATACTCCATTCGATAACTCAGATCAAAGGAATTGAAAAGTTTGTCCAGTATGCAAGGATAGAAGATGGCGCTGAAAACAAATGGAAGAAAACCAAGATTATCAATTGGCCATTTTGCCCAATGAAAGTCCCTCAGCAAAGTGACAGGTCAAACAAACATATTTTTTTTGTCACAAATTATCTATAAGGAATTACCACTAACAAAGGACATGCTTGCAACACCTGGTCATGTGGCTTGCACACATTGAAATTCATACAGGATTGGAATGGAAGAGTTAGAACCATCTCGCCCGCCATTTGCTGCGAGAAGAGGGGCACTGGAAGGGGATGTAACGCGACTTCAGGCCATCCCGAAGTCAGAATCCGACGCATCCAGATACCCTGTTGGATTCC
Source organism: Oryza meridionalis (assembly GCA_000338895.3). Lineage (NCBI taxonomy): Eukaryota > Viridiplantae > Streptophyta > Magnoliopsida > Poales > Poaceae > Oryza > Oryza meridionalis. Next base: position 9,924,991 of record CM002535.2, on the reverse strand, counting down.
ATCCAGCGCAAATCGTAGTAAAAACGAAAGAGATCAAGGAATGGCTCTACCCCAATGTAGGCCTCGCAAAGATAGGAGAAAATGCTAAGGAATGCGATGGAATTGGGGTTCAGGTGAAGCAAAGAAAGGCCATAGAAGTTCAAGACAAGAAGAAGAAATTCGGAAGGCGGAGGAAGAAATCCGCAAGAAATATAATATTCGACCGCGACCATACGGCCTAAGATGGGTTCGGGTTCAATACCTCCTATCTCCCTCTGCATTGTCCCGTGACCAGGGAGGGTGCCGTCATCCTACAACTTCTTCAGGGACGCGGTGGTGGAGGTGGACTTGTCGAGATCCATCACCGCCGAAGGATTGCTGGAGAGTAAAGCGAAAGAGGCAAGCTAGGGTTTTCTCTGCGGGAGCGGAGAGGATGAAGGGCGCTTGAAGACTGGAGAGTTCTTTGGCAAATGGAATTCAAAATGGATCCCCAAAATCCCTTTAAATAAGCGCACTACCGACGGTGCGTATTCCAAGGAAAGGAGAGAGATTGCTGCGGAAAATTCTGGGTCCGTTACGCGCAGTAGTTTTGGACTTGAATTTAAATTCACTCATGACCGTTGAACTTCGTACGGTGTTGTCGATAACTCTTTGTTTCTACGGTTCTCACACCGAGATCAACCAGATGAGAACGACAATGACTCTGACATCTGAAGTCGCGATCGGTTACATGAGTTCATTTAAGCAGAAGTCGGGGGCTACTGTCAGGGTTACGGATAAGGTATACCCTCTATCCTTGGATATACGTTGCATACTGATATGGTATACCTACGCGTATACGAATAAGTTCCTGTGTACGTTAAGGAAATCTATCACGTGATAGAAACGGAATCACAGATGGAAGGAGTCCTACTTGGACAAGGCTGGGTCTTTACCATATCGTGAGGGGTTCGATATCGCCGAGTCCCACTTGGAGATCAACTGACCCGCGGTATAAAAGGGACCCCCTGGGCAGGACCTAAGGCATCGAATCTCACTGCTAACACATCCACCACAGCCTACGAAGTCGGAGCCAACAGGAGCCAAATCGCCGGGTGATCTAGTCGAACCAACTCGACTACGGTCTCGTCGGCATCATCGAGTTCCACCATCCCCTTTGTAATTTGTGGTTTCCGTCATATAATCCCAAACCAACTGGATTAGGGCTATTACCTACCAAGGGGCCTGAACCGGTATAATCCTTGTCTTTTATTTGCTTGATGTCATATTACGTAGATCCTCATTCCAACGTACCCCAATACCCTCTATATCCGGTCTACGGGTATCCCCCGTCGACACTCATCGTGTTCGTCGTCAACCCCCATGTCGAAGTTGGATCTCACCGTGCCTCCTCCCTACCGATTTATGTCAAATTGGATCTGGCTGCCCCTTGCCGCCCCCCTATCGATAGAAGGAACTCGATCACCATCTGACGACATCCTTGCCTCTCTCTCGCCAACTACTGTCTGCAAGCGCTGGACGCCACCTCCACTGAGAGTACAGAACTGGGCACCGCCTTCCTAGCGTGACTTACCAATCCCAATACTTCCCTTTCTTTTCTTGAGCTTTATGCCAATCTTTATTTTCCAATTTTACTTACACTTTCTTTTCTTCCTCTTTCCTTTCCATTCCACTAGCTCAATCTCCGGCCAGCCACCTGTAGATTCGTCCCAATTTCACATCATAAGCCCTCAAGGCTGGATTACAGCCACTTGTAGAATGCAACCATGGCGAGGGTGTGCTTGATCTTTGGCAGGACGGAGCAAAGCCACGAACTAGAAATCATTTGGTAGCAGAGCGTTGCGAGGAGAGAAGAAAACATGGAAGATGCACCGGGAAAATTAAGTCACGTGTAGGAAGGGAGGGGTACTCATGCGCTATCCCCATCATATCCTATATGGACGGATGGAGTTGGTACCTATAGTATACCTAGCGGTACCTTCTCAAGAACTATAAAACGTCTCAAAGTATATAGGCTGAAAATTATCCTGGTGTGTAGCCAGCTAGCCGGACATGCGTGATGTAGTTGGATTATACGCAAGCCTTTCCTACCTCTTTAAGTACTAGCTTATTAAGTTGCGCATTTGTATGATCATAACATCCCTCTCTATGAAATATGTTTAATTGTTATTAATAGTAATTAAAAAGAGATGTCCTACAAACAATCCTAGATACCAATTGATTGGCTCAAAACATACAACACAAGATCATAAACAATCTGAATATCCGATGTTACACGAGATGATCGATGTTATAGGGCGGATTGGACTTTTTTCTTGCTCAGCCTGGGGCCTTGAAATGATGCAACAGTCATACAAAAAATAGTTTTACAATAGGGTGCTCGTGGAAATATAATATTACAAGCATACGCTCAAACAATGCACAAAGGACCTTAGAAAGATAAGAGAAAAAGCAATTGGGTCCTGCACCACCATGGCCTGAGCTGATTTGGGTGACGCTTGCGAGCATCACTGTTAACAGTGAAATTTGGTAAGCCCCTAAGAGAATTATCACATCGCCAATGGTCGAATTCCTGTTATATTCGGTTAAGGAAATTAATCTATTAAAGGAAGGTCATCCAGAAGTGACCGAGTTCAAGAAGGATGCGACATGGCAAGTTATCTATTAATTAGGAATAGTTTGTTAGTTTACTTTTATCTTTAGGAAAGTTTCTTTCTTGTCCTACAAGGACTAGTATCTCCCCATGGGTAAAAATATGTACACCCGGGGTCATTGTAAGATATATCTCCATGATCAATACAATTCGTCACATTGCCACTTTTATGCTTATTATTTATCACGGCGGAACCTGGCACCTGACGCGGGGCTGCATCGGCTTTTGATCTCCGGCGAAGGGGTAAGTCCAACGTTCCGCTGGCCCAGGCAATTGTCTCGTCTACGTTGGCATCGTTCAAGGCCGTATCAGTACATTCGACCTCTTGGATTGCTCCGGTTTGGATGATATATTTGTCTGCCTATTTATCATGTCTTAGTTAATATAGTCTTAGTATCTCAATTTAGCTCTATCGGTTGTCTCTCGCTTTAGGGTTTCTGCCGGTATCGGCTAAATTGTTTTACTATATTAGATTAGCTAAGGCATTTACCACCCTAAAAATCAGTCAAGGGCTTGATTGTCTAGATATTACATTTCTTTTCATACTTAGTGCTTCATCAGTTAAGTTTAATCTACTAATTTGTGCTTAGAACCATAATCCCTAGCCTGCTTTTTGACCGCCAATAAGGGTTTCATCGGGGTTTCAGCTGATTAGTTATCTGGACATTGCATTGGCTTATAAGGATTGTACATATAAGTTGGATTTAGCTGATTGAAACATGGATTTTACTGTTTAATCTAATCTTGTGGATTTTATGACATCGGATCTCCAGCCGATGTATTCTTTAACCTTTATATCGGTGCTTATTCTATCATATCATTGTTAGCCGATTGGTTTCTATTGGATTATATTGTTGCTTTCTTGCATTATCATCAGCCGATTGCCTTTATATTGTTATTTACATCAAGCATTAGAATCTACATCAGAATTATAGCCGATGGCTCAACACCCTATCGGCATCGGCTGGTATCGGCATCGGCTGGAATTAATCGATCAGCTTGTCAGCCGATCGGCTCATTGATCTGCTATTTGTATATCTTGTCAGTTGCAAAGTCAAACTGACTGGCACGCCTGCATCTCATCAACCTTTGGACCTGCACTGGATCTAAGCAGCTCTCCCAGGCCGTGTGTGTTGTTCGCATCAACAATCACGGAAGAAATAGAGTATTACCTTGAGCTCGTCAGTCTTGTATATCTCAATTTGCAAGGCCTCCAGTCATTGGGGGTTTGCTTTTGATTTTGTCGGAGATTTAAAGAGCAGATGACTTAACCTTGCAAACGATGTTGCCGAAAGTAGAAGAAATGGTTAGGACTGACCTCTAGAGCTTGCACTGGAAACTTGAGGATGGGATGATGGAACTTGAAGCCTACATAATCTTATTCTAGATTCTTACCTTGCCTTGGGCTTACCAACAAGAACTGGCTCACCCAAGAAGAAGGCCACCATGGACAGTTTATTCCAAGGGCAGAGAGAGCGTACCGTGGCTGTCGACACCGGAGTATATGGAAACCACCACCACCAAGAGAATAATGGATGCCAGTGCTTGGACCAAAGAAGCTTTCCTAAAACACGTCATAAGGACAAGTACAAGACTAACCTAACTGGACTAACTAGGAAGGTGGCCCATGCACATGCGCGTGCATATGTATTATTGGAACATGATGTTATTTTATAGTTTGTTCTGAAATTATGTCTTGAATATCCAATTAAAATGATTCTGTGCTTCTTTTTTTCTTAACATATGTAAAAAACAGTCACCGACTTTTGAATAGAAGATGAATTAAGTTCATACAACTTTCGAATCGACTTTTGCATTGAGTAGCTAATTATCATGCATACCATGCAATATGGCTACTCAAAGTTCTTGTGATCGAATCCCCTATGAAGGCGCATGTATTGACAACCAAATCAAGGGTAGATTAAAGGTTGGATTTTTTTCCTTTGTGTAGCAGTTCAACAATTTCATATTTTCTACATAGTTTTAAAGAACTTTAAAAGAAGGGTTAATTGGATCCATGCCATTATAACTTTTGTTATTTTGAAAAACGTCACTAGTATTTAACTATTTGTAACCATGCCATTACATTTTAACAAGTATTTGAGATGTGCCACTACATACCCTTTTATTGCACTTAGGAAATTTTTTGGACCGAATTACCATGCCTTTCTCCTATATCGCCTTCTCTCTTTCTGTTTTTCTTTTCCTATCCATGAAGCTAGACCAGAGCGACGCAGGAACGATCTCCAGCCACGCCACCTTGGCACCTTCTCTCTTCTTTCAATCAATCTCTTCACATTTTGGCTGCACACCAATGTTTTGTGAAAATGCTCATGAAAGCAAGGATCCCTCCAGTATTGCCTAGCCTGGTGTTGCTGCACGATGTTGTCACCCACTCCAGCGTTGCTGCTTCCCGATGGCATGGGCACCAGTTCTGCTTGTGCCCAGACCAGATCTACAGAGAGATGGGAGGAGTGGAAAGAGAAGGGGAATAAGGAAGAAGACATGGGCAGTTTGGTCCAAACGAAATTTTCAGTGCAGCGAAAGGGTATTTAGTGGCACATATCTGTTAACGACCAAATTTCGTAAGATATGAATCAGGTTCGGCATTGGAATCCAAGTGGATTCAGCAAAGGGTTGCGATAGAAGAACAGAGTGCGCATCGGCTGAGATGGATCGAACAGGGGACAACCGATACGACCGATTCAGCCGATATAGTCGATTCTATCGAGATGGTTGTAAAACCGTTTCTAGAACCGGTCAATGTGCTTCACAAGGATTGCCACGATGGAGATAAGCTCTCAGATAGGCAATTGTATCTATTAATTAGGATATTTTATGTAATTTCCTTAGAGATATGTTTGGGCAAAAGTCTGTCGTGAAGACTTATGTGTATCTTAGAGTTTGTTAGAGATAAGAGTCGTGCCCGGTAAGGATTTATCATGTGTCTCGGGTATAAATATAACCCGAAGCCATGTAATTAACAACAATAGTTCAATAACACTTTCGGCGCATCGCCACCCTTTTTACTTTCGTTCTATTTCCACGAGTTCTTGCTTTCGGGTTGAGCTGCATCGGTTTCGATCTTCAACTAGAGGTAAACTTGTCATGGCGGTTTGCGTTCTCGGGATTAATGCTTACATCTTTATGACAGTCTAATCTTGTTTATGTAATTCATCGAGTTATCATATACACTTCATAATCTTTATCAGTTGCGCTATATAACTTGCAATTGGCTGATTTTTACTACTAGAATGTAGCCGATAGAGTTAGATCTCGTTATTAATTTAGATTATATCGTGTATTTACCATCTCTTAGAGATTTTCGTCATCTTGTTTAGATCTTACAGTTATCTTTATGCTTAATGTTGCATCGGTTGAGTTCGATCTAATAAGTTTTATCTATAATTGTGATATCTAGCCTGTTTTATGATTATCAATAGAGATAGTGTCGGAGTTTCAACCGATCTTACCTGATTTAGCTATATTTATATCTTATATGATTGATTGCCATGCTAAATTTGCCCTTTATATTAATATCTTATTGCATTAGAGTATATTAGGCTTTCTGTTTAATATATTTTATCTGTTTCAATATCTTAATATAGAGTGGTATCGGAGTATTAGCCGATACATGCTAGATCTATTTGATCGGCTATGCTATAAACGTTAATATAATCATTGTCTTAATGTATCTTTAGACTTAAGTGATTTATACTGTCTCGATATGATGCTCGATCTATCCCAATCACTTAGCTTAAATATACATCGAGAGAAGGATTATATATCATTGATATCTACAACCGATCGAGTATATTTAGTTCTATATTGCTTTATTCTTCATTGCCGATCTAATGCCAATAACATCGGCTCGATGATTGATGACATGTCATCGGCTCCTAGCCGATCGGCTATCATTTATGGATTTAACCTCGTTTTCTTGTCTTTTGTTCTCGTTGATTGCAGAATCAAATCAACTGGCACACTCACGAACCTAAAAGCAAGATTTTGGACCTGCACAGGAGTTAAGCAGATCTTCCAGGCCAGTGTGTGTTTTTTCGCATCAACAGTATCAAATACCCGTTAAATTATAATGACATGGTTCCAGATAATTAAATAGTAGTGGTATTTTTCAAAACTACGAAAATAATAATGGCATGAATCCAATTAACCTGTTAGAGGCTAATTTGTATGTTAGCGCAAAAATCAATTGTGCAAATATATACATTTGTTTGAAGCTAAATTTCTTTCCTTTTCCTATGTTTAATTATTTTCTTTATAACAATATTCATGTGAGCTACTCCCTCAGTCCCAATATAAATGCAACATAGTACAGATGTAACATATCCTAGGACTATGAATCTGGATATGTCATATCTGTACTAGGTTGCATTTATATTAGGATGGAGGGAGTATAATCAATAAGTTCAATTTAATCTTAGTAAAAGAACTTGACCGCTTAAAAAAAAAGAGAATCCAAAACATGTCATTGACAAGCACCACAATCCAAGAAATTCCATTGACGATACAAACTTCTTAGAAATACCTTCATACAAACACTTTTGTCCCAAAAATGGTATCGCCATTAGGTTTCCGTTAGAAAACCTCCGTTAAGTGCTATAAAAGACCATTTTACACATACGAATTATTGAAAGATGATTAAAAGTTTTGCTGTTGGTAAACTTACAATAATTTATTGTAAAGAGCAACCTAAAAATTAGCAAAAGTATTTAATAATTTTTTGACAATTTGTAGGAGTAAAATGGTCTTTCTATATAGCACTTAACGGAATGTTGCTAATAGAAACCTAACGATGATAGTATTTCTAGGACAAAGGCACTTGTATGATGACATTTTTAGGAAGCTGGGTTCGTCGATGGTATTCTTGGATTAGGGTGTTTTGCTGATGGTATTTCTTGAATTTTCTCTAAAAAAATTGGTTGGCCTAATTTGTTGTCTTGGCAATTCAAATAAGTAGATATTCTCCATCTTACTTGTGTACTTGTCGCTATGCATAATTAAAGAAAAACTCTTTGCACAAGATACATTATGCTATCAGTCATATATAGCCATAAGCTATTTATCATTACTCTCGGTTTTCTTATTGCTCGGTGGTATCCTACTTATTTAGATTACATAAATGGGCAACACCACATTGCTCCTCTCTCGTGCATGGGAAGTAGGGTCCAAAACATTTTTTTTCCCAAAGCATGTTATTTATTAACACATGCAATTAGAGCATTAACTGTGCAATATATATGTTAGGACATAGGGTAGTTTTCTTTGTAGGTTCGCTCTTATTTACATGCATATAGATTAATTAAGTTGGCATAAAGTCATTAGATGTCTAAGGGCAATCAATACTTGCACCTATTAATAATTGTTATTTGTCTAATTAGAGTAGCTCTTACATATTCACCATGACTCTGTATTAAATAGTCTATGTACTACTTAGGGTTTAGGATAGCTGAAAAGGAATGATTGATGGATTATTTAATTTGTGTGGTGGCTATTTGAGGGCATCCATGAATGAATTAACCTATACAAGGTTGAAATGTTGTTCTAGAAAAGTATTCCGAGAAAATCTTATATAGATCTTTATTTCACAAAAGTCACCATTTAGGAGCTTGGGAGCGTGCATTGTGCAGAGGACAGAAAGCCAATGTCTCTAGAGGCTTTGTTTTTAACAAAATATAGATACAATTGTCCAAACAATGGATCCACCGATTTAAGACGAAACCGATGGGAAAATATTTTTAATAAAAATAGTTTAAAATAATGGGTCCACTATAAATATAAATTAGCCAATATAGATCTTAACGTGACCATTCAATGGGGACACATAATATAATTATGCAAACTTTATTTTCAAATGTTGTAGAGCTAATTTAGTTATGTATGAACTTTATTTTCAAATATTTTAAGTGTTTAGAGACCTAGATAATGTAGTCGCATAAGTTTAGAGACCGGCTGTGTATTTTACTCTATATATTATCCTATGACTATAATTCCTCCTAGAAAATCACCATTCGATCAATATGTGCCCTCATGCATCTTTTTATTGCTAGCTCGCATGTTTTTCTTGAGTACACACTGCAAAAGTTCACACCACACTTATCTTCACACACCCACGTAGGTACTCTCTAGCTACGCTGAAACAAGATTGGAGGCCTAACCGGATATAGAATGGTCATACGCTTTGAGTACTGAACACAACAATGTGTGAATATGAAAATTTTGGGATTTAATAAAAAAAAAGAGTACCTATATTGAGTCTGATTCTCAGAGGTGAGTCCGGTGGGTTAGAGAGCAATAGCGTCTATAATAGGATTTTAGCATATTATGACTTGATAGATAGCAAGCTCAGTTTTACTCATATTAAATTACTGTTACTTTTTGTAAGATGTGATTTGGACATGTAAATATGCATATGTACAACAAATGCAAAATTTTTGTCCATATGATTTGAGTTCTCTATAGGATTGTAGCTCTTTGATAGATGCACTTTTCTGCCTTAAGCACAAGCATACTGCAATGTAACCGCACACCCCCACACATAAAAAAATGCTCTAGCAGCAGCAATATCATTGTAACATTATGTGAAAAATATCACTATCCGTGACATGTAACAAAGTATGGGGCTAAGAAAGTGTGTTTGCCACAAAATTAAACTATGGGGCTAAGAAAGTGTGGTTTTCATATAAAGGAAATGTATTAAAGTATCTGACATGCTAATAACAGGCCACCTCCACATGAAAGAATATCACTAATAAGTTCAAAACAGCTATCATCACCACTTTTTATCTGGCAGTAGGCCGTGACAGTGTTGCCCAAGAGCAATTTGCCAGTTCCCAATACGGTGTATCTCTAACGGTTGGTCGCTTAATTTGGCAGCCATACATAGACGAACACTACTGGGTGGTGCTACAAACCAGCAGTGATATGTCCCGAACCATCAATGATACTGGTTGGTTCAAATGGAAAAAAAGATGCATGGTCCACAGATGGGACTGACAGTTCTACCACTTTGGAAGCCCGGTTGAGGGGACAAAATTAATGATGATGACACTAGCACCAAGGCACATATGCTTCTACTCCGTCCACCATGTCCTAGCCTTGGAACCAGTGAGCAAACCAAGCCAAAGTACAACAACATATCTACCTCATCATTGGTTCCGTAGGGGTCCGCATCGGTGCAAGTTGGAAATTGCCCTTAGCCTTGACCCTGTGGATCACCCTTATTGCCGTGTCGTATACCCTCACGGCCTCCCCAGTGGTATCAAACACCACACATGATCTTGGCTCTACTTCCCCTTCCGCATTGGGTTGCGCATCTCGACAGCATACTTCCTCCATGGCCTCATCATATTTCTGCGATACTTCCAATTCCTAGTTGTCGTCATAGTCGGGGTCACTAAACCTTCATACCATCCACTGTCAGCTGCCAAACCCTCCCCATCCACTACCACCGCTGCCAACCCTTCAGTGTGCTCGCCCTTCCCTTCCATTGTCACCAACTGTTAATCCGCCTCCCCATTCCTCCCTCTCTATGGCCTTTGCGCCATGGCACCACTTGTTGGCTGAACTCGCTAAGCTTCTCAACCTGCCACATCGTGGTCCTTGTTGCTCTCCTCACCGTGATCTACTGAGGCGATATAACCCCTCAACTTTCACTCACCTAATACTTCACCTGGAGGATTATTTTGTTGAGACGGAGGTGTCATCAATGTCTAGCTACCTATAGCCGTCGCAATGCTTCATCAACCATGGGAATCGCTTCTGTTTTGCACCATAGAATTGAAGCGTTTGCCACATAATTATCATTGCCCATCATTATCTATAAGATATCGCTGGCCATCATGTGAAATATTCAAAATATGAGGCTAAGAAAGTGTGTTTGCTACTAATTAAAATATGGGGCTAAGATAGTGTGTTTGCCACTTATTGAAGGTCCATAAGTTGCCAAATTGCTAATAGGCTATCACAGCCAAGGCTAATAGGCTATCACTATCAATTCAAAATGGTTATCACTTCCGCTTTTTATCCAGTAGTAGGCCATCGATAGTGTTGACCTAGAGTAACATTGTCGGTTCCTAAGCATACCAAGCACACAAGGCTATGGTACACCAACATCAACCTCATCATTGGTTCTATGGATGTTGGCATTAGAACAGGAGGGAAGTTGGTCTTGGCCTTGTCCCCATGGATCACCATCGCCGCCTTATCGTACGCCCATGCCGTCACCTCTATGGCTTAATCCGGCAGTGATACGTGGACTAACACTAGTGGGTGGTGCCATAAACCAAAAGCGATACATCCCGAACAATCAAAGATATTGGTTCAAATAAAAAAGATATTTCACGGTTTAGACAGTCCGCACATGGGATGGACAATCCTACTATTTTGGAAGCCTGGTTTAGGGAAAATTAGATGCAGATGGTGATGCCAGTACCAGAGCGCATCTGCTTCCGTAGGTGTTGGCATTGACATAGGAGGGAAGTTGGTCATGGCCTTGTCCCCATGGATCACCCTAACCACCGTGTCATGCACCCATGCCGCCTCCTCTATGGCTCAATTCGGCAGTGATACATGGACTAACAATAGCCGGTGGTGCCATAAAATAGAAGCGATACGTCCCGGACCATCAGAGATATTGGTTCAAGTAAGAAAAACAAGTTGCACGCTCTAGACGGTCTGCACATGGGATGGACAATCCTACCATTTTGAAAGCCTGGTTTAGGGAAAATAAGCTACAGATGGTGCTGCCAGTACCAGAGAGCATCTGCTTCCGTGGGTGTTGGCATTGACACATGAGGGAAGTTGGTCATGGCCTTGTTCCCATGGATCACCCTCACCGTCATATCGTAAGCCTATGCCACCTCCTCTATGGCTAAATCCGGCAGTGATACGTGCACTAACACTAGCGGGTGGTGCCATAAAATAGAAATAATAAGTCTCAAACCATCAAACATATTGGTGCAGGTAAAAAAGAAAGATGCATGGTCTAGACAGTCCGCACATTGGACATTACTGTTTTGGAGGCTTGGTTTAGGGAAAATAAGCTGCAGATGGTGATGCCAGTAGCAGAGCACATCTGCTACAGCGCCGTACACCACGTTGTGGTGTTAGAACTACTGACCACAGCAAGTCCACAAAGCCAAAGTACACCATCAGCAACCTCATGATAGGTTTTGTAGGTGTCGGCATCAACGCATGAGGGAAGTTGGTCTTGGCATCCCCATGGATCACCCTCACTGCCATGTCATATGCCCACACTGCCTCTACGATATCTAACGTCCCTAGCCACACTCGCTCCTGGCCCTCCTTGCCATTTCCCATCAGATTGGATCTCGACATCGTATTTTCTCCATGGTCTCATCGGTCTCATCCTAGCACCGTGATACTTCGTATTCCCAGCCACCTCCGCCAAACCCTCCCGATCCACTGACACCGCCACAAATCCTTCAATGTTCTCACCCTCCCACTCCACTATCAATGAGTAGCTAGTTATAGCCATTGTGATGCCTCCCGTACCCTAGGAATTCCTCCCCTTTTGCAGGCATTGAAGTGTTTCCACTAGCTCCCTCACTTCTAACATGAGCAGAATGGGCTGCTTGACAGCGGATGAGAGGGGGGTAACCACTAATAATTGAGGTCAACTTATCAATGCCAATTCTTGCCGTGAACAGGCAGTAATTTACACGGCCCAAACAGTCAAGATAAACATAATAAATTGTCGGATTGGTAGTAGCTGTAATATCCCATGTTCTAGAGTATGATTGGGCGAATTCGAGGGCGAATTCGATCGAAGGGGGGAAGAATGTAATGCCCCGTGTTTTAAATTAATATATTTCGGGGAATATTAGAGCAAACGCGCAAAAGTTCAACTTTTAAACCATTGTTCGTATAGGCGATCGGGAACCGTGGATGCGTAGAGCTCGCCGAGTAGTGCAAAATAGATTATAAATTTATAGTAATCGTAGTCCGAACGAAGTCCCGAGGATTGAATAGATGTGAGCCGTTAGATCTTATTTAGTCTCTTTATATAACCAACCAAAAAAAAAACAAACGAAAAAAAAAGAAACAGGAGAATCGCTCCTGTAGCCCTAGCCGCCGCACCTCCTGCGCTCTGCCGTCGCCGCTGCTGTTCCTGTCTTCTCCGGCGCCGCCGCTGGTGCAGCCGTCGCCGGTTGCCACAGCCATCGTCGTCCACAGCCGGTCGTTGGTGAGCTACTGTTGTTTCTGTTAATTTCCCTGCTGCTGCCGATCCCTGCTGTTGCCGATCTGATCTCTTCCTTGCTGGTGATGCACGGCTTGCTGTTGCTGCCAATATTCGTTTCTGCTGCTGCTGCTGTTGGCCTGCAACGAACAGGAAGGAGGGAGAGTAGGCAGAGAAGAACAGGAAGGAAGGAAAGAAGGGGAAATTTGATAGAAGAAGGGAAATTTGGGGAATTTGATGAATATTTCCAAATTCTTCGTTTTTCTTATACATTAGTACTGCTAGGTAATCCGTTTTAGTCTATAGTTGTTTCTAATTTATATTTAAGACGATCCGTTTCTGGTAGTTCGAATTTATTTTTATATCGAACGCTAGGCTGAAACCGTATTTTCAAATCTGGTATTAAACCATCAGGAATCAGGTTAGTTGTCTGTCCTAAATAAAGTTTGTAGTCACCGTCGATATCTTTCCAACAGTTCTAGTTTCACTCGATTCCGATAAACGGTTTAGGAGAAACAACAAAATCAGTACTGCTGACCGGGTCCGGAAATCAGGACAGCAGTTCGTTTTCTTTAATCTGGGATTTTCAGAGGCATAATCTGATTTTGTGCTCAACATGAAAGTTGTAGAAAATTTTGTCTAGATGTCCGAAGTTGTATTATTTGCTAGTTTCCGTTAGACGGTTTGTGAGTTACGCGTAAAACAGTAATGGAACAGCTATAGGTTATTTAATACAAATCGGTAAAAGGTTTATATGTTTTAGGTTTCGATTTTAGTAAATATCCCTTGTGACCATCGTTAGTTGAATATAGTGGTTTATGCGTAGTTTTGCTCCACAGGTGTAGAGGGTTCCAACGTTGGAGGAGTTGAGTCGGAGTATCGAAGGAGGTAAGGCAAGTACAAGACGGACTTATGTGATGGACAAACTGAGTTGTTTTGTTTGGCTTTACTTGCATAATTATTATTCAATTGCTTGATATTACTGATTGTATGGCTCTGACGTTATGCTACTTATTCGTGTTTCGACCCATATTCAAATTCATGACGTTATTCATGTTTCATTATTCCGGATGTTCTGTTTACATTATTCAAGAACCATGCGTAGCTATGTGAGTGCAATTTGGGTCTTTATTCATGATCCTTGAGAAGCGCTGATCACGCTTGCTCGGTTTACCGGTAATGCTAAGAGGATATTCACACCTGCCCGGGAGGGAACTACTATCTTTTGACTTCTTTGGTTTAAAAATAAAGTAAATCCAACCCTTCATATTGGTTTCTTAATGCATAAATCATGCGTATGTTTTACTAGTTCAAGATTGTACTTGCTGAGTATTCTTTACTCACTCTTGTGTTTAATTTGGTTTTTAGGTACCTAATGACATCGATCGGCATGGGGCGGGAGTTGCACCCTTGGACTACACATTATTATTGCACACAACTGAAATTTAGTTTTAGACTATATTTTTTGCTCAGCATAAGTTTTCCATAGAACTTGTAAAGGTCATTTATGGTTCTGATCCTTATTTTTCACGTGGGATTTGTGGAGTTAGGATGGTTTGGATTGTGTGGATTATATCGGTATTGACCTTTCTTATAACTGCCTGTCGTGATGTTCGTATTTTTAGGGGAGTCTCTGCCGAAATTTCCAATAATTTTAGGACTTAGTTTTTGAGTTCATTTTGGTGTGGCATTTTAGGTACGTGGTTACCTGGGGTGTTACAGTAGCACTCTGGTTCATGGTATGAACCAGTTGTCACTAGTACAGATCCTTCCATCTGTGACGGCCCATAACAAGACTGGAATTTGCGGGCCGTCACAAGGAAGTAATCTCAATCGGGCCGGAGTTTCGCCCGATTGAGATATGGTCGCACAGCCATGGTATATCAGCGTAAAACTAAAGCCCGTCACGGATGACACTTATCTGTGACGGGCTATAGTTGAGGCCCGATTGAGATGAGGGTTCCATATCTCAATCGGGCCCTAAAAGAAGCCCGTCATAGATGAGGGTCATCTGTGACGGGCTCTAACTAGAGGCCCGATTGAGATAAGTTTATTGCCCGTCACAGATGACACTCTTTTTTGACGGCCTTTTATTAAGGCCCGATAGAGATTACTTGTATGCCCGTCATGGTTGATTGTTTTAGGGCCGTTATAGATATTTGTTGCACAGTATGAATACCCCCACCACCTAGTGTAACTGTATCCCACTGTTCACTATTTTGGTGGGAGGCTGTAGGGGGCGATTTTTTGTCCTTTTTCCAAGGAAAACAGAAACTAAATTCCCAAAAGTGATCAAAATGGATCAATCAAGTGAGTAATATAAATCATTAATTGAGCAATTTCATCACGTCTTACTTTTGCAATACTGATCTTATAATATGTGCCTCTAATTTGTTTTTTTTTATTTTGTAGCAATTGATCGAAGTTGGATATATGCCAAAAATTTGAAACGTCATTCTACGGAGTACCGAAAGGGCGTAATAAATTTTATGAACGCCGCGGAGGAGGATCGGATAAGAAGAAACAGTGATTACATGTGTTGTCCATGTGCAGATTGCAAGAACGAGAATATGTTTGATAGCGGAGAGGACGTACATGGTCATCTGATACAACGAGGATTCATGGAGGGCTATACATGTTGGGTGAAGCATGGAGAGCAAGAATCAGGAAGTGTAGCAGCAGTAGACAGAAGTGGTGCGCATAATCAGGAAGATGAAAATGAGCATGACATGTTTATACCTTCTCCATTGGGCGGTGAAATGGTTGATGTGGATGACGATCTGCTGCAAGACATGTTACGTGACGTTGAGGACCCAGCCCAGAATGAGAGAGATGGAATGAAATTCAGCAGGTTGGTAAGTGATTCCGAGACGCCTTTGTACGCTGGATGCAAAGCAAAACACACTATGTTGTCAGTTACCTTGGACCTAATGAAGCTGAAGGCAAGTAGTGGATGGACAGACAAGAGTTTCACAGATCTTTTAGGAATTTTGAAGGCTATGCTTCCTGTTGAGAACACATTGCCCGAGATGACATACGAAGCAAAGCAGGTTCTGTGTCCACTGGGGTTAGAGGTCCATAGAATTCACGCTTGTCCCAACGACTGCATATTGTACCACAAGCAATATGCGGACCTGGATGCTTGTCCTGTCTGCAAGGCTTCTCGATACAAGCGAAAGAAAAGTGCTGACGAAGGAAATAAGTCAAAGAGGGGTGGTCCGGCAAAGGTTGTGTGGTATCTACCTATCATTGAACGTTTCAAGAGAATCTTTGCCAACCCGAACGAAGCGAAGTTAGTACGTTGGCACGCCACGGAAAGAAGGAATGATGGTATGCTCAGACACCCAGCGGATTCGATTGAATGGAGGAATATAGATCGAAAACACAAAGACTTTGCTGCCGACCCTAGAAACATGAGGATATGTCTTTGTACGGATGGCATGAATCCTTTCGGTGACATGAGTAGTACTCACAGCACTTAGCCAGTTCTTATTGCAAACTATAACCTCCCGCCATGGTTATGCTTTAAACGGAAATATATTATGTTGTGCTTGTTAATCCAAGGTTCAAGGCAACCCGGCAATGATATCGATGTATTCCTGGAGCCTGTTATCGACGATCTAGAGATTCTTTGGAAAGAAGGTGTGGAAACTTGGGATGCATATGGTCAGGAGAACTTCAAGCTAAGAGTTCTATTGTTCTGCACCATTAATGACTACCCTGCACTCGGTTTTCCGGACAAACTATAAAAGGAAAGAAGGCATGCTCCGATTGCAAGGAACATACACGAAGCTGGTGGCTGAAGAAATCACGAAAGATGGTATACATGGGTCACCGGAGGTGGCTCCTGCTACGTTACGCATTTAGAAGAAAGAAGAAAATTTTTAATGGTAAGAGAGAACTTCAGCTTGCTCCCAAAGATTTGTCCGGAGATGAGGTCCACAATATGGTCAACGACATAAGGAATGAGTTTGGGAAAAAAGAAAACGTAGCAAGACAAAGGAGAAGGGTATGTGGAAGAAAAAATCCATATTTTGGCGGCTACCTTACTGGAAAGATCTTGATGTCCGTCATTGCATTGATCTCATGCATGTAGAAAAGAATGTGTGTGAGAGTTTGGTTGGCCTGATGCTGAATATTCCCGGGAAGACAAAGGACGGGTTGAACGCGCGCCTTGATCTACAGGACATGAATATTCGCAGTGAACTCCAGCCCATACGAGATGCAGAGACAGGTAAAGTCTACCTCCCTCCAGCCTGCCACACACTGTCGAAGGATGAGAAGATCGCAATGTTATCATGCTTGAAGGATATTAAAGTTCCATCGGGCTATTCAGCGAGGATAAGTAAGTATGTTAAATTGGACGATCTAAAACTTGTTGGAATGAAGTCTCACGATTGCCACATGCTAATCACACAAATCTTGCCAGTTGCTATCAGAGGCATTCTACCACCGAAAGTGCGTCACACGATCCAACGTCTGTGCGCCTTCTTCAATGCAATTGGACAAAAGGTTATAGATCCAGAAGATCTAGATGGGCTGCAGACCGATATTGTGAATACCCTCTGTCACCTGGAGATGTTTTTCCCACTGTCTTTCTTTGATATAATGGTTCATCTCCCTGTTCATCTGGTGAAGCAAACAAAACTATGTGGCCCGGCTTTTCTAAGGGAAATGTGGCCGTTTGAAAGGTACATGGGAGTTCTGAAGTCGTACGTTCGTAACAGAGCTAAACCCGAGGGGAGCATCACTGAAGGTTACACGACCGAGGAGGCTATTGAGTTCTGTGTCAATTACATGCCCGATGCCGATCCAATCGGAGTTCTAGCGTCTCGTCACGAGGGAAGGTTGTCAGGTGTTGGCACAATCGGAAGGAAAAGAATTAGGCCCGATCAAGCGTCGTACGCGCAGGCTCATTACGCTGTGCTCCAACATATGGCAGAAGTTGGCCCATACTTTGAGGAGCACTTAGCGAAAATCCGAGATGAGAACTTGGGGCGATCTGATGCATGGATTAACAGAGAACATAATTCTCGGTTCAACGAATGGTTCAAGAATTGTGTGACAATGTCCACGGATGTCCCAAATGAGACAGTACAGTTGTTAGGTATGGGACCGTCTTGGACCGTAGACACATGGCAAGGATACGATATAAATGGATACACATTTTACACCGTCAAACAAGATGACAAAAGCACAGTGCAAAACAGCGGTGTCCGTATAGATGCATTCCAGGATCAAGTTGGGTCAGACACATACTACGGCCGCATTGAGGAGATCTGGGAGCTAAACTATGTCAAGTTCAAGGTTCTTTTGTTCCGCTGCCGTTGGGTGAATCTACGCACTGGTGTCAAAGCCAACAAGGAAGGTTTCACTTTAGTAGATCTATCTAAGGTGGGATACGCCGATGAACCATTTGTACTTGCGAAACAGGTCCAGCAGATATTCTACATAAAAGACCCTTCAAACAAGAAGATGCACATCGTGAGGGATGGAAAGCGCCGAATTGTAGGAGTTGACAACGTCGTCGATGAAGAAGAATACAACCATAATCTTCATGTAAGACCTCACATCGACCTTGACAATGATCCCCAAGAGCCTGTGGCATATGCTCGTTCAGATCATACGGAAGGCATAACCTTGTGACTGATGCATTTGTACTTATCTATTGTAATGAATGAAGTATTTTGTTTTATTGCAAAGACTTGATATGTGTAGTCATTAATATGGCTAATTTTGTTTTATTACAAATGACCAAAATAAAAGTTGTAGATCCTGATGAGAGGATCAACTTTGTTGTTGACCATATTTCAATTTGAAATCATTTAATATTTACAAATGCTGTTAATTAGATTTGTCATATTGTCAAAATCAATTTAATTTCAAGCTGTTGGGAAAAAAATTATATAGAAAAATGACCAAAATAAAACTAGTAGATCTTGAAAGGCTCTACAACTTTGTTGTTGACCATATTTCCATTTGAAATCTTTTACTATCCGAAAATGTATTATGACTAATAAAATGAATTATTACACAGCTGCTATATATTTTGCACTCACAACAAATGAAAGATGGAAAATGAGTCATCGGTGACGGGCCTTAGTTTACGGCCGATAGAGATTAATCTATCTCAATTGGGCTTTGCCGTAGGGCCCGTCACAGATGACTCATCGGTGACGGGCTCCATTCTAATGCCCGATTGAGATAACATTCAGGCCCGTCACGGATGACTCATCTGTGACGGGCGCTAAGATAATGCCTGATAGAGATAGATTAATCTCTATCGGGCTTGAATTAAGGCCCGTCACCGATGACTATTTCTCCATTTTCCCAGATAAGTCTTTATATTTGTGAGTACAAAATGTATAATAATTCATTTTATTAGTCATAATACATTTTAGGATAGTAAATGATTTCAAATGGAAATATAGTCAACAACAAAGTTGTAGAGCCTTTCAAGATCTACTAGTTTTATTTTGGTCATTTTTCTATATAACTTTGTTTCCAACAGCTTGAAATTGATTTTGACAATATGACAAATCTAAACAGCATTTGTAAATACTAAATGATTTCAAATTGAAATATGGTCAAAAACAAAGTTGATCCTCTCATCAGGATCTACAACTTTTATTTTGGTCACTTCTTCATCCGACAAAAATAAAAGTACCAATGTTTACAAAATTGACATATCTGTGTTGATATTTATAAACCAGATGAGATAAATGTGATTATTGTGAATAGTATAACAATTCACTTTATCGGATGAAGAAGTGATCAAAATAAAAGTTATAGATCCTGATGAGAGGATCAACTTTGTTTTTGACCATATTTCAATTTGAAATCATTTAGTATTTACAAATGCTGTTTAGATTTGTCATATTGTCAAAATCAATTTCAAGCTGTTGGAAACAAAGTTATATAGACAAATTACCAAAATAAAAGTTGTAGAACTTGAGAACCTCTACAACTTTGTTGTTGACCATATTTCCATTTGAAATCATTTACTATCCTAAAATGTATTATGACTAATAAAATGAATTATTATACATTTTGTACTCACAAATATAAAGACTTATCTGGGAAAATAGAGAAATAGTCATCGGTGACGGGCCTTAGTTCAAGCCCGATAGAGATTAATTTATCTCAATCGGACATTATCTTAGGACCTGTCACAGATGAGTCATTCGTGACGGGCCTGAATGTTATCTCAATCGAGCATTAGTATGGAGCCCGTCACCGATGAGTCATCTGTGACGGGCCATACGGCAAAGCCCGATTGAGATGACTCATCACTCTACTATAACTAGGGTTTCTCAGATCGGATCAAAAATTTTTCTAAGTCCCGCTACAGTTTCCCGCCTCCGAGGAACCCTAGCGCCGCCGTCGTCCTCCATCGCCAAGCCCGCTGCCGTCGCCACCGAGCCCGCGGCTGCCGCCCTCCATTCGGACCGACGCCGCCTCCTCACCGACGACCCCCACCACCGCCGCCACCGAGCCCACCGCCGCCGCCTCTGAGCCTCTACACCGACCGGCGTCGGCCTTCCTCGTTGTCGCCGTCCGCGTCTTCACCGACGCACGTCGCCGACCCCCACCGAGCCCGACGCTGCTCGCCCGGCGCCGCCCTGCCCGACCGGCGTCTCCACCGACCGGCGCCGCCCTCCACCGAGCCCGCCGCCGCCTCCACCGAGACCGCCGCCTCCACCGAGGCCGGCACCGCCGCCGCCAACTCCTCCTTCGCTGCCGTCGTCATCCTTCGCCGCCGACGCCCTCCACCGACCCCGCCGCCTCCACCGAGCCCGGCGCCTCCACCGACCCCGCCGCCTGCACCGAGCCCAGCGCCGCCTCCACCGACCGGCGACGCCCTCCACCGAGCCCGCTACCAAGCCACACCGGCCATTCTCACCGTGCTCAGGTTAGTCCTCCATCGCGCCGCCCATGTGGATGAATAGATGAATATATGAAATGTGGTCTGATGAATAGATGAAATGTGGTCGGATGAATAGATGAAATGTGGTGAATGTATGATTTTAGGACTTGATGATATGTGGAATTATTAGGATTATTAGGATTCTTGGGACTTAGTGAAATTTCGAAGGAGATGTGATGTGATATTAGGTTTATTTATATGAGATGTGGTGCATTAATGAATTTAGTGATAGATGATTTTAGTGATAGATGATTTTAGGGATTGATATCATGTGCTGAACGAATGATTTATATGCTTGATGACATGTTGATGAATAGATGGAATGTTGTGCATTAATGAATTTAGTGATAAATGCATGATATGTGGATGAATAGATGGTATGAGGTGAATTTATGATTTTAGGATTTGATGATATATTTAATTTATTTATATGTGATATTCAATTCATTCTATTACAGTGAGACGTGTTATTTAGTTTATTTATATGCTTCATTTATTTATAAGTGACATTCAATTCATTGTAATAGATTGTAGCACTGAATTGTGTATTTTCGTTATTTTGAAAAAAAGAAGACGATGTCTCAGCATGGCGAACCAATGTCGACGACAACTAGTGGGTCCTCAAGGGCACGTACTCCTAGGACAGGGAACAAAATCCCTAAGGAACGGTTCCGCATAACAGCGGTGGACGCCGTAGGGTTGCCGACATCTCCAAGGAAAATATTGAGCCGATTTAGGTCTATCTGCGGGGTCATAGGAAGGCAGAAATTCAGTATTCTGCAGGACGACATCAAGCTCGTGCCGGCCGCAGAGAAGGACATTGCTTGGCTAACGTTCAAGGAGAGCTTTGATTATCCTGCGGAGCATGAGGACCGTCTTAGACGGGCTGCTTTCAAGGTTATGGGCACTGCTTGGAAGAACTTCAAGGCTAAGCTAGTCAGCGAGTTCGTCTACAACCCGGCAAATCCAGATCCAAGAGAGAAATTTCCTTGGATCACAGAACAGGTTTGGGAGGAATTCCATGCGAAGAAGTTGACCCCCGAGTCCAGAGCTAGAAACGAGGCATATCGTTTGCTCCAGACCAGGAACCAGCATCCGCACCGGCTTGGTACCGCCGGATATGCCGGTAAGGAAGAGAAATGGCAGCGTGAGGATGAAGAAGCGGAGGAATCGTGCACACCGCTCGTGTTTGGCGATATCCCACACCCTCGGGCTAGGAACTGGGCCAGGGCTAGGTACCAGAAGAATGATGATGGCACAATCTTCATGCCAAATGCAGAAGATCAACGAGTATACGAAGCTATAGTAAGTGTCTGGTCAAACTAGATGTTCGCATTGTTTCCCATCGTGCAGTTTATTTGACCCCACTAAATTGTAATGCAGAAGGAGTTGGTTGCCGAGCAACAAGCCTCGCAAGAGGCCTGCTCTCAAAGACGCGAGGACGACCTCCTCACGAAAGCGTTGGGCAACAAGGAACACCGTGGACGGACACGGGGCGTTGGGTCTTCTGTTCCCTGGAAGTATGGATTTCCAGACTACGCGTGGCAGTACAAGAAGCGGACTTCCAACAAGGCGGAGAAAGATGCACGCCTTGAAGCCAAGATCCGGGCGTCGATACGAGCTGAGCTGACATCGGAATTCGACGAAAAGCTCGAGTCGATGAGGGCCAAGATTAGGCAAGAGATCCGAGAAGAGCAACAGATCCCCCAGGCCGCCACTGCTGCTGCGCACAGAGAGTTTGGAAGTCCCACCGAAAAACGCAGCAGTTGCGCATCAACTGAGTTGGCGGAATATCCAACATCGGTCGACAGCGCCGTCGACCACATAACGGTAACCGTGAACTTACTCAATACATGAAAGATGTAACGAATCCATATGATATATAATATTCTAAGAAAATCGATTAATCTATCGCAGGAACCAACGAGGTGCACCCTCACAGTTAGGGTGATGCCGACCTTCACTGTTCCAGCAGCCGAGGGACTTGCGTACAAGCTGACCCCAGAGACAAGAGTGCATGGAGCGCAACTCAGGGCCGACTGTGCAAAAGTTCAAGTCGACTCGGTGAAGCCCGAATACGAGCTGTTCCCTTTGAAGTATCCACCGAACGACGAGGTCCTCTCACTAGGAAATGCCCATGGTACCTTCATCCAATGGCCCAAGGACCTCATTGAGATCAGGGTTACAGCGAGGCCAACCACTGCACCAGGGGGTTGTCCACCAAAGAGACCCGCCTCTGCTCCTTCAGCCCCTCCTGCTCAAGATCGTCATGCACAATCTTACGATGTGCAGTTGCAGTACGACACGGATTTTGGGGAGGACCGAACGGAGGCCGACAGCAAGGCGATTCATGAACCCCCACCGATGAAGAAGAGCAGGAAGGCACACTCTTCCCCTCAGAGAATTACTCTCGATAAACCCGAAGCAAAGGGGAGAGGAAGGGGAGGAAAGGTGCAGGTCTCGCTTCTAGCTCCAAGAAAGCTAGATCTGGGCAAGGGCCAGGAAGAGACTAAGGGCAAAGAGGTCAAGAAGAAATACGTCGCTCCACAGGAGTTCCAACTAGACATGCCATTGGTTGGAGATGACGTACTTGCCGCAATGGGCACCGCTTGCAAGGACCTTCACTTATACTACATGGAGAAATCTAACGCCAGGAAGCCAAGTAAAGCTACCGATATCCTTGGAGAGCACAATGGAAAGCCATTCCTTGGTCCAACAAATTATATCGTGGTCGACTTCAAGGATCTTTCCGACCTCTACAGGCTCCGAGCGGTGGACACAAGCCTCCTTAAGTGCTACTCCTTGTAAGTATTGTCGCCCAACTCATTCTGGTAATAACAATCGGTTTAACTTGCTTACAAGATCGTTGATCCTGTGTGTAGGTTAAGTTGGCAATGGTGTCAGAAGAATGCACCGGAAGTTGCCTTCCTTGATCCACAAGTGGTCACTGTCACAAATCTCCAGAATGACCGTCAAGGAATGGTCAACTACATCTACGACACCTTGTGGTCCCGCCGAGATAAGGAGTACATTATGTGTGCCTATAATCAATAGTAAGTGTGTTAACTAAATATACACAACAGCATGACACATTCCTTGAGTACTTAATTAACTTTCACTATATTAATGCCGCAGTGCCCATTGGATCCTTCTGGTCATAACACCTAAATGGAGTACATGTCACTACCTGAACTCCAGAATTGATAAGAACGCATATGATTGGACCCCAATTCAACTAACGATAGATGAAGCGTGGGCCCAATACGTGCAAAGAGGAGGCCTCAGGAAGACAGGACATGACACCCTCATCCACAAAAAAGACTTCCCGGTGAAGACTTTGGCTGAGTTTGAGGTCGGTGGTCTCAATTGTGATAGACTAACTACATTTTAGTACTTATATATGATCGATCAACTAATCTAGAATTATGACAATGTAGGCGCAATAACCAAGTCTCTGCCTACCAGCTTTGAGGAGGTTCGCGAGGAGATAGCCAGCTTCATCCTCCGCGAAATAATTAACCCCAAAGGAATGTTTAGGCTTAAACTAAAATGATGAACAATGTTGAACTTTTATGTTTAGGCAATGATGAACACTTATTATGCAACTGTGATGATGCAACTGTAATGTTTATATTTATGTATATATTTCATATGTTTATGTTAAGACTTGCTAAATAAATATTTGATCCAATTAACTCGGTTCTGCAGGTGAAATATGATAAATATTTGAATGGATGTGAAATATGAGATGGCTGTGAATGTGTGGTTGTGTGAAATATGTTGATGTCTGTGTATGTGAATGCATATGTATGAATGGGTGATGCTGGGGAGCTGGGGATATTGGATATCTGTGTTTGTTTATGTCATTTTTGCAGCGGGCATGGCTAGCAAAGGCCTGAGGCTAGCCAAAAAACAAAATTTATTTTTTTTGTGGATTATAGTCATCTGTGACGGGCCATAACTAAATGCCCGATTGAGATGAGATCATCTGTGACGGGCTCTAACTTAGGCCCGATTGACGTCACTAGTTATCTGTGACGGGCTCTAGTTTAGGCCCGACTGAGGTCAGCAGTCATCTGTGACGGGCTCTATTTTAGACCCGATTGAGGTCATCAGTCATCTGTGACGGGCTATAGTTTAGGCCCGATAAAGGTTAGTAGTCATCTGTGACGGGCACTAGTTATGGCCCGATAGAGATAGGTCATCTGTGACGGGCTATAGTTTGACTGGTCGTCTGGGTCAAAACTATCGGTGACGGGCTTTACTTAGGGCCCGATTGAGATATATTCATTCGTGACGGCCGTTTGCCCGATTGAGATAACTCTTCACATCAGTGACTTCTAGCCTGTGACGGACGCTGTGCCCGATTGAGATGGGGCTTACCGCCCGATTGAGATGAGGGTATCCGTTCTAGTGTGTGTTGTTTTGCTGCCAGTCTATATCACCAACAGACAATGATAGTGTTGTACAATTGTCGGATTGTAGCACGCATCGACAGTGATACAACAACGTCGGTTGGTGCCATAAACTGACTGTGATATTAGTACCTCTATCGGCTCTAGGTGGTTTGGGTGGGAAACCACGGTGAATCCACAGTTATAGATATTATTGTCGGTAGGCCCTGTTCGTTTGTGCTTCAGAACATCAACTTTGATTTGGCAAAGCACATCCACGCACACACACACAAGGTATTTATGTTTGTCACAACGAAATTTATATTGTTAGGCAACAATAACAAACGTCCACATTCTATTTAATAAAAAAAAGTTCAAACTTTCAGACCTAAGCTAACACATCTCGTGAGCATAACTCCCAACATCTATATGATATTATATATAACATGCTTATTTCAACTACAGATGGGTTCAACATATATCAAGAACTTGGTAATGCTAAAAGTAGTGATGTAAAATGTTAGAAAACAGAAATGTGGTTCCCACAAGTTGTTCCTTAGAACTGTGTGTTTTTTTTTCATAGTAAACGTTGTATATTATGATAACCTAACTGGATGGTGAACAGACCTTCCTTTAAATGTTTTTATACCAATCACATCCTTGGATTATTCCAAACATGTGTTGTTGTGAACATTGCAATTTTTTTCATGAAGTGCTACTCTGTTTCAATTTAGTAAGCAGGATTTATGTCTAACAATTTCAATTGTATAATATGTGCCCCCAAACCCGTTTAAATTTTTAAAACAATAAGCACCTGATTTTCATTAATATGCAGCAATCAACACATTTTCAAAATTTACCTTTTTGTCTTTTTTAGTTGAGATATATTATATTAAATAAGAGAGGAAATTACTATCGTATTTGTACTAGAAAGGACCGAGCAAATTTAATAAAACCCCATCTATTATGGTCCATGTTACACAAAACCATTAAGATTTTGACGTGTGCCACATAACCCCATGTATTATGGTTTTCAAGTTTCACAAAACCACACTATTGATCATTTTGATTTTTTTCCCTATGTCACAATCTCTCCTTAATCTTGTGAACCCCATAAGTATTATTGCCAATCGCTAGAAACGACAAATATTATTCGAGAAGGGACAATGGAGCTTGACGGTCACGCCATCAGGCGGGGGAATATTCTTTGTAAAATGCTGCAGGGACCATTCTAACTACTCTGCAAGCTAGCACCAGTAGCTATGGGGGACCACTCGAATGTACATCTACATTCCTAGGGTTTCGGACTTTATGAGAGTACTGTAGTAACTTCCAATGTGCCATTAGGGGTAAGGGGTAAGGATGTAACATTCTCTGTATCTTCAAGAGTTATATAAGCCGGTCCCAGCCTATAGCAAATAAGAGAAATTTTTTTTTCATATCAATATACAATACGATATCAATATATCTTGAGCTCACCTCACTCTCAAGATAGACAGAAAAAATAGTATTTTCCAGCCTATTTTCGATTTGTCCGTGACTCAGTATCTCGATATCAAGTCCTTCTACCTAAGAGATTTCTGATGAAGTGAAACCATGCATATCCCTATACGTTGTTCCTCTTTAAAATGATTGTATTTAAGCCGGCGATATTTTGATAGTAACAGCACTGGATGTTTTTAGTCCAACGTGAATGATTTCATAGTTGAGTGCTTAAGTTTGCAACTTAATTTTAAACGTAATATCATCAATTGGTGGTGCTTGCGCCATCCTATTCTCTGATATATATTGAGTACTTTCCAGTGGCAATTTTATGTGATACTTATTGGTTCTCCTTGTTCCGTCATTTTCCCAAATATGGTTTCTATGGGTGATTTGATGGTCATTTAGGTATGGTAGTGTAGGTACCAAATTAATCTGTCCCTCTCCCAAAGTACACACTACGAAATATGATATCTACTCGAGGACAGAAAATAATTAACTCTCATGCGAAATACTCATAATTCATAAACAATGGGCACACCTGTTAAACGATGACATATAGTAGCGTGCTTGCTCGGACAAACAGATGCGTACGCTACGTGCGCATTTGGATGCATGCATACACCCTCGTCATCAAATCCGTTGCTACATCTGCTTATTTAGTTCGTGTTCGCGGCTTTCGCTCTACTGTCACAGCCACCGCGCCAAGTCGATCTGCTCAGCATCTGCTGGTGATATATATCCGTCTCCGGTCGGCCGGCCGACCAAGAGATCTAGCGAGTTGGCCATCATGGACGAGGTCGGTCGGGAGCGCGATCCGACGGGCGCACGTACAGCCCTGAGGATCGTGCGCGAGGCGTTCGCTGAGACACGAGGCAAGCGGTGGCGGCTGCTACTTGTGGCGTTCGTGATGCTTTGCGTCAACTTCGTACTGATGATACTTTGGGTGAAGATGGCCAGGCAGCAGGCGGTCAATCTCGACGCCTTGCGGCCGTTCTATGAAGTAGAGGAGAATTCGACCAAGTCAGCAGCAGCCGGTGGTGGAGAGGGGAAGGAATTAGCGTCGCCTTTGTGGGAACTCGATGTCGCAGGGGAGCTCTTATGGGATGTGTCTACGGTCATGGCAATTTTCCTCTTCTCTAAGGCTATGTTCTTCCTTCAAGGTTGTCAACCTCACCTGTCTCGTAATTTTAAAAGTATAAGACACTGAACAATATATCGATCGATGTACAGAATTAATTAACCTGGAACGCGTGCAGGAGGGCAACATAGACGAGGAATTAGAAGCTTATTGAAGGAGTGCCTGAGCGTGGCCGTTGCAATAGTCGTGTGGGAGGTCATGGGCAACTTCGTATTGGGAACCCTGCAAGCAAACGGTTTCCAAGACCTCTCCCGCAAATTCGATGCCGCCTTCGGCTACGGGTATCTGCTCACCGCCGTCGTCATCTCGCAAGAAGACGTCCATTACTTCAGGGCAGTCGAGAGGGCGTGGGAGCTTGCAGGCCAAAAACTCAAGAACGTGTACGTTGTCGGTGTCATGATTATTTTGGTGCGCGAAGCCTTGGAAATCGTCTACCACCTGCTCTTGAAATATCGTCTCGTCTATCATCAGCACCATGTGGTGACTACTGCGGTTTCTCGACATGACGACACGACCTCTGACGTGGTGAGGTTCTCGCTCGTTGCAGCGCTGCTACATGTCATTATGCAGTCATTCGTGTGCACGATGGCCTTGGCGCTTTACAGGGAGACCAGGAACAACAACAGACAGGACATCCGTCGTAACGACGCTGCCGCGCACAATGACTAAGATCTTCTCGACAACCATCCGCGTCAGATGAAGAACGATATTAGAAAGAAGATATTAAGAAAGATATAAAAACGATATGACAAACATGCTCGTGAAGCAAACTGCAAGGGTCAACACCGCACAACCCATTTGCTGCAAAGGATATGAGACAAAAATAATAAATACTATATACGCAACTTATCTTCCTGTAAAATAGACAACAAAACAAAATAAAACCCAGCTATATAACACTCGATAGATTTTAAGAGAAAGAAGTCTGTCAAATGTAACTACATTGTATACTTATAGTGTAAAATTAGATTGTAATAAATAGTGTGTACCGATATATATATATATATATATATATATATATGTATATACTCCCTCCGTCCGAAAATATAATAACTTTTAGCCCTCAAGATTTGTTCCAAAATATAACAACTTCTCCACTAACATTCTCTTCCCAACTAATCACAAATCTTAGCCATTCACTTTTCCCATCTACCTCCACTACTCAACCAATCATAACCCTTCATCATTTATTTCTACCTATTTTCTTAATAATCGTATCCACCTCTAAAAATACATCTATTCTGGGACGGAACTTCTATTCTGGGACGGAGGTAGTATCAAACTTGATTATAAGTGTAAAAAATGGGGTTAGCTCACTATGGGAGAGGCACGCTTTCGTAAGAACAAGTTCAATAGTATAGCCAACTACTAGCTCCAATTCATCTATAGCCAATCTAATAGCTCATTCATACAATAGTTACATACTACACTATTAATACCTGGTCCCACCTGTCATGCACACATTGTGTCTTGGAGTCCGCGCTACAGCTGGCTACAAATCTGTAGCCCGCTGCCCTTCTCTCTCCTCATTTATCTCTTTAAAATATGTTTGCAGCTGGCTTATAGCCTACTATTGTACCTGCTCTAACATGCAGACTGTCAGTTCGAATCCCTATTCACACGTACATGCTATTTTTATTCCACATCATCCCTATTACAAATCTCAAAGCATGATCTAAGGCCAAAAAATCGAAAAAATGTAGTCCACATCATCCCTATTACAAATCTCAAAGCATGATCTGAGGTCCAAAAAATCGAAAAATTGTAGGAAAAAAAATGTCAACAGCTAGGTAGCAATTCCGAAAAAAAAATGTGTTTTGTACGTTCTATCGCCCTCATATCTATTATACAAATCTCAGAGCATGATCTGATCTGAGGCCCAAAAAAATCGAAAAATTGTAGGAAAAAATTGCCACATTTTTATTCCACATCACCCCTATTACAAATCTCAAAGCATGACATTTTTATTCCACATCATCCCTATTACAAATCTCAAAGCATGATCTGAGGCCAAAAAATCGAAAAATTATAGGAAAAAAAACTGTCAACCGCTAGGTAGCAATTCCGAAAAAAAAATTATGTCTTGTACGTTCTATCGCCCTCATATCTATTACAAATCTCAAAGCATGATCTGAGACCCAAAAAATCGAAAAATTGTAGGAAAAAAATTGTCACATTTTTACTCCACATTACCCCTATTACAAATGTCAAAGCATGATCTGAGGCCTAAAAAATCGAAAAATCGTAGGAAAAAAATTATCACATTTTTATTCCACATCACCCCTATTACAAATCTCAAAGCATGATCTGAGGCCCAAAAAATCATAAAATTGTAGAAAACAAAACTGTCTACAGCTAGGTAGCAATTCCAAAAAAAAAAATTATGTCTTGTACATTCTATCACCCTCGTATCTATTACAAATCCCAAAGCATGATCTGAGGCCCAAAAAATTGAAAAGTTGTAGGAAAAAAAATTGTCAAATTTTTATTCCACATCACCCCTATTACAAATCTCAAAGCAAGATCTGAGGCCCAAAAAATCGAAAAATTGTAGAAAACAAAACTGTCAACAGCTAGGTAGCAATTCCGAAAAAAAATATGTCTTGTACGTTCTATCGCCCTCATATCTATTACAAATCTCAAAGCATGATCCGAGGCCCAAAAAATCGAAAAATTGTAGGAAAAAAATTGTCAACAGCTAAGTAGCAATTCCGAAAAAAAAATTATGTCTTATACGTTCTATCGCCCTCGTATCTTGTTTACATAATGGTGGTTGTTGTTTCTATAACGTTAGTTCTGACCCTTCGATCCGTGAGATCTAATGGACGAGATTGCTCTGATGATCCTCCCACCTGCAATCCTTTCACTCAGTGTGAAAAAACTGCCTACTTTTTTCTTCGCATGCCTTGCTCCGCATCCCCCATCCCTCCTGTATCTCACTGGCCCATCCCGGCGCGGCGCCTCCTTCATTGCACCGCCGACGGTTGCTCCACTGCGTCATGGTGTGGAATTATCCCCCCTCTAATCCCCTCCAAACCGAACAAGGCGACTAAGGGATCTGCTATGTGCAAAAGTGGTTGTCTGTTGTGTGGGCATATTTATGTGGTACAATTGCTTTCACATAAAATATGATATGAATTGTGATGTCAATAAGTTGATTGGAACTGAAAACGGATTACTTCATTTTCCTCTTTTTTCTTTTATCATGAGTGGGTTGTAATACTGAAGAGCGTTGGTGTTTTCTTCATGTTGATACACTGGGCCTTTTTCTAGTCATTCAGTTTTAAGCCTTATTCTGATTTTTGGTAGATTCGTTTATGCAGCAAGAGAATCAAAAGATGATGGTGAGCCAAATGGATAGGAAGCTAACAAGTGTGTGCTGGGACAAATGCATAACCGGTACTCAGGGGCGTACCTATGTGTAGTTTATAGGTGTCCTAAGACCCCGGGTAGATTATTTAATTCTAACTAATTTATGTTATGCTAATTAGTATAATCGGTCAATAATTAAATAATTAGTATGTTTGGGACCCCCAGTAAATTTTGTTCTGGGTTCGCCACTGCCGGTACTCCTGGAAGTAAATTCAGCTCTAGTGAAACCACTTGTCCGAACAACTGTGCTCACAGGTTTCTTGGCATGAGCATGATGATCGCCAAGAGATTCCTGCAGATGCAGTGAAACCATGTCGCTCGGCGTGGTTTGCCTTGAATTTTGTATTTAGCTACTTTTTGGGTCACTATCTTTTTGACGTTCACCATTATGTGCATTCAGTCTAATGGTGAAAGATTTCTTAGTCGAGTGGAATACCAGTTTGTGGAGCACACAATTTTCCTAGATGCAGCGAGCAACAGCCGATTATGATACATATTTTATGTTGATTTTCAGTAGCACGCATTTTGAACTCTTAAACGGAGCATTTTGTGCGAAACTGTTCTATATAGAAGTTGCTTTAAGATATAAAATAATTTTATTTTTTAAGTTTATAATAATTAATATTTAATTAATCTGCGCTAATGGTTTTCTCATTTTTGCTTGTCCGCATTTAATTTTCATTTACAGTAAAATCCAACGAGGCCCACTAGTACAGATCCTCTCATCTGTGACGGCCCCTCACATGCCTGGGCAACGTGGGCCGTCAGAACAAAGTCATCTCAATCGGGCCTAAATTAACACCGTTGTAGATGTACTCGTCCAGACATAATCGAGGTGCATATACCTATAGCCCGTCACCGATGACACTCATCAGTGACGGGCTCACAGTTAGGCCCGATTAAGATTACAACCTATATCTCAATCGGGCCCAACTACTAGGCCCGTTAGCGATGAGTGTCATCGGTGACGGGCACCAAAAAAAGACCCGATTGAGATAAGTTGAATGCCCGTCACTGATGATTAATATCGGTGACGATCTTTTATTTATGGCCATTAGAGATAAATATGCACCGTTACAGATCTCGTTTATTTGCCCTGATTGAGATATATTTTGCACACTATAAATACTCCACCAGTCTATTGTCTGTAGTTATCCCACTGTTCACTATTTTGGTGGGAGGTTGAAGGGGGCGAATTTTTGTCATTTTTTTCAAAGAAGAACAGGAAAATCATAAAAGTGAGTAAAAAGGTACTAATCATTTCTTATTAATTTAGTAGTACTTATCTTATAATATGTTAACTAATATTTTGTTCATTTTTCAGTGATGGATCAAAGTTGGATGTATACGACTTCTTTGAAGCGTCAGTATAAGGAGTATAGAGATGGCTTATTAAGTTTTATGAATACCGCGGAGGAGGATAGGAGAAGAAGAAACAACAAGTATATGTGTTGTCCATGTAGGGATTGCAAGTATGAGACTATGTTTGAAGACAAAGGGGACGTACACACGCATTTGATACGACGGGGATTCATGGAGGGATACACATATTGGGTGAAGCATGGAGAGCAAGAGTCGGGTAGTGATGGTGCAGCAGACGGAAGTGGTGCAGACAATCGTGAAGAAGGAGATGAAGATGAGCATGACATGTTTGTCCCATCTCCATTGGGCGTTGAAATGGTTGATGTGGACCTTGATCTGCTGCAAGACATGTTATGTGACATTGATGACCCAGCTATAAACGAGAGAGATTCCATGTAGTTCAGCAAGTTGGTCAATGACTCGGAGAAACCTTTATACGCCTGATGCAAGCCAAAACACACCAAGCTGAAGGCTAGTAGTGGATGGACCGACAAGAGTTTTACAAAACTTTTGGGAATACTGAAGGCCATGCTTCCTGAAGAGAACACATTGCCCGAGACGACATATGAAGCGAAGCAAGTTCTATGTCCCCTGGGGTTAGAGGTCCGTAGAATTCACGCATGTCCAAACAACTACATATTGTACCACAAGCAATATGCAGACTTAGATGCTTGTCCAGTCTGCAAGGCTTCTTGATACAAGCGAAGGAAAAGTGCGGGGGAGGGAAAGAAGTCAAAGCGGGGTGATCCGGCCAAGGTTGTGTGGTATCTACCAATCATTGATCGTTTCAACAGAATATTTGCCAACCCAAAGGAAGCAAAGTTAGTGCATTGGCATGCCACAGAGAGAAGGAACGACGGTTTGCTAAGACACCCTGCGGATTCGATTCAATAGAGGAATATCGATCGAAAGCATAAAGACTTTGCTGTCGACCCCAGAAACATGAGGATATGTTTGTGTACGGATGGCATGAATCCTTTCGGAGACATGAGCAGTTCTCACAGCACTTGGCCAGTTCTTATTGCGAACTATAACCTCCCGCCATGGTTGTGCTTCAAAAGAAAATATATTATGTTGTGCTTGTTAATCCAAGGTCCGAGACAACCCGGCAATGATATCGATGAGTTCTTGGAGCCTGTTATCGATGACCTTGAGATTCTATAGAAAAAATGTGTGGAAACTTGTGATGCATATGGTCAGGAGAACTTCACGGTACGAGTTCTTTTGTTCTGTACCATTAATGATTATTCCGCACTGGGTAATCTTTCTGGACAAACCGTGAAAGGAAATGGCTTGCTCTGACTGTATGAAACATACACGCAGTAGGTGGCTGAAGAAATCAAGAAAGATGGTTTACATGGGTCATAGGAGATGGCTCCCCCTACACCACGCCTTTAGAAGAAAGAAGAAAATTTTCAATGGTAAGAGAGAACTTGGGTTTGCTCCCGAGGATTTGTCTGAAGATCAAGTACACAACATGGTGAAGGACATTACTAGTGAGTTTGAGAAGAAAAGAAAACGTAGCAAGGAGTACAAGAAGAGGATGTGGAAGAAAAAAATCCATATTTTAGCGGCTACCTTACTGGAAAGATATTGAGGTCAGTCATTGCATTGATCCGATGCACGTAGAGAAAAATGTGTACGATAGCTTGCTCGGGCTACTGCTGAATATGCCTGCAAAGACAAAGGACGGGTTGAGTGCGTGTCACACCCTGAAGTTCTTCTTCCAAGCCAAAATCAATTAATAAATCGTCTCGAGAAATTACTTGTGTTAATGCAAGAGAGAAACCCTAATGGAATTAATGCAAATAATAATCGAAAATGGCATGTGGGATTTTTCTTGAGTTCTACATGTCAAAATGTGTTAACAGGATTTTTAGTGGAATTTTCAGAGCTCTAGAAGTAATTTTAACCATTTAAAAATGAGCACGAGCAATTATTTAATCCATCGAAATTCATTTCCCCTTTTTCGTTTTCTTTTCCCCTCCTTTTTCCTAATGGGCCACTGGCCCATTCCCTTTCTTTTTTTTCTTTTCCCTCCCCTTCCTGCTGGGCTGGCCGAAGGCCACGGCCCAGCAGCCACCCGCACCCCCTCCCTCACCCGGGGTCGCCCACAGGTGGGGCCCACCTGTCGGATCCTCCCCCAACCTCCGGCCGGCGCCGCCGCACCCCGCAACCGCCACACCTGCCTTCCCCGCGCACCTCAACCCTCTCTCCCGCTCGCCTGCGCCCTCGAGACGGCCGGGATTCACTTTTTGAATTCCTCCTCTCCCTCTTCCTCACCTCTCCCCACTCCGCCGGCGAAATCGTGGCCACCCCGGCCACGATCGACCCCCGCGAGCCTATATAAAGCAACCCCCGGTCCCTCCTCTCTCTTTTTCGCGTTGCAATCACCCGCTCCCGAGCTCTCCTCCGCCCTAGCACCGTTGCCCACCTCTCCGCCTCCGCCGTTGCTCCGGCCGCCGCTAGCCGTCGCGCTGAGCCGCGCCGTCAACGACATCGCGTTCGCCGTTGTGCGGGCCGCTTCATCCACCCCTCCTCCGTCGGAATCCGCCGCCGGAGCCCCTCCTTCGTCACGCGCCGGTGAGCACCGCCATGGCCGCCGCCTCCGGCCGGTGTTCCCGCTCTCGATGATCTCTCTCTCCCTCAATAATCGTTCCCATTTTGTTCCTTAGGCCCTCTCGAAGCCCGTTCGCCTCTCGCCGTCCGCCTCTCGCCGTCCGCCATCTGTCGCTCGCCGCGCCGTTCACCATCGGTGAGGAACCCCCTCTCATCTCTCACTCTCCCCCCATCGCCGCCGCCGTTCTGCCGCGCCGCCTCACTTCGGGGCCGCGCTGCCGTGCACCGTCGTATAGCCGCCGCCGTCTGCCGAATCGCCGTCGCTGTCCACCGGTCGCCGCCGGTGCCGCGCCGTCGCCACGTGGTGCCGGGCCGGCTTGAGCCGCCCGTGCGCCCGTGCGCCCGGCCGCGAGCCGCCTCCGCCGTCCGATGTACCGGGCGGTAGATCCCTCGTGGCTGCCACGTCGGCGCCACGTGCGTGCCACGTGTGCGCCACGTGGTGCGCCGTCCTCTCCCTGGTCCATGGACTCGGTCCACCGTGGACCGGCATCCCGAGCCTATGACATGTGGGGCCCGCCTGTCGGCGCCGCCTCCTCTCTCTCCGATGATGTCACCAGGGTTAAATATTGCACAATAAATCAATTAAGGACTTTTCTGTTTATAGGATAAACACAGTGAATCTTCTAAAATTCATAGAAAATTCATCCATGCTCCGTTTAAGCCCATTCAAGTCTTAGTAAATCAAGAAAAATGAAAAGAGTCCATTAAAAATGGTTTTGTTCTCTGTTTCAGTAGTCTTATAGCCTGTTTGCATTGTTTACCTTGTATATCGTGTAGAATCTGGCTCTTCCGATGCTCCGGTGTACTTTGAGATAGTCGCCGAGGTTCCTACAGCAGCAGAGCAAGGCAAGTCATGCTTTCCACTTGAACATATTGATCCCATATTGCAAATGTTCTATTGTTTTTCTTTAAATATTGCATTGTTTTACAATGATACTATGGTATGTTTACCTACTGCCTCAGCCAGACTATTTATTACCCTGTTCCTTTGTTAGCTTGGGTTATAACATGACTAGATATTGGATTAGGGATTGCTTAGCCATGCTTAGCTCAACTAGCACACAATGGGGATATCACAGTAATGCATAGATATCAGATTCTAGTGTTGATGTTGGTTTAGTGCCACCGCTCCGGTGTTGGTTAATTGAAAGATACTAAATGGTGGGCTGTGGGTGCATGGTTTTGATGGTCGCGCCCATGGCACTTAAGGACCGGCTCGTGGGAAACCCTGGAAGAATTCCTAGTACTTACCACAAGCCAGCGTGGGCAACGGCTGGACTTGTAGTGTAGCTTTTCTCTAGCCGACGCTCCCAGGCAAGGGTGGGCGTGATGGAGCGGGACAGGCCCTGCGACGGCCTCTGTCGCTTCCGGATTCACCTAGGCACGAGAGGGGACTGCCCGTTGCCCACTGGGGACAGGGGTGAAACCTGAGGTGTGGTGTGCTTGGCTAGAGGGGGTTATGCAAAGGGTCGTGTCACGGCCTCTTTCCGGTATATCTTAGTGACATGTCGGCGCACGGTAACGTGTCGTGGGGCCATGTCTTGTGGGTACAGTTGTACACCTCTGATCAGAGTAAAACTATTCAAATAGCCGTGCCCGCGGTTATGGGCGGTCAACCAGATTCACTGTAATTAGTCTCATCCTAGTTTAGTATAATGGAATTGAGTAGTTCAGGTGGAGGGTTGGGCCTGTTGCAACGTGGTGTAGCGTTGGACAGTGGATGGAAAATATTGATTAATTATTACAACTGCTTTACTGCTTTCAACTACTGTTTTTAAATGCTCGCTTTATGCATATGAACCGCTCTATCTATCCTTTGGTTATATCCTGCATCATACCCCCTATTCCGGTATGACTTGCTGAGTACGGTGGTTGTACTCAGTCTTCCTCTACTTTTCCCCAACCCCAGAGTTTGAGTGTGCATCCGATGGTGGTTTCTCTGACGAGTAGGCTTCGTCCGGGCCGTCGAGGATGCCTGTGGAGTGGTGTTCCCGCTGCAATCCAAGTCAAGGCTTAGCTCCAGTTATCTTTTATTTTCTGCTGCATTTATGTAAGACTTTTATAATGTTTGTAAGACATGGATCTGTATGTCAACATTGTCGTTTGTGTACCCTAGCCGGTCCTGGACAGGGGTTTAATGCGAATTCTACTTGGAATTCTATTCGGGAATTTCTGGGCGTGACAAGTTGGTATCAGAGCCGACCTTGCCAAATGGAAAACCTAAGAGCCCTCTGAATCCTTTTCATTGCATATGTTCTTTGCAATTGGATTTGTTCCGGGAAAATTTGGATTTGTTCCTTTGGTTCAGGGGAAAAATCTTGATCGCTCGTTCAATTGAGATTTATCAAATCAGGTCAGTCTAGGGTTTTAGTAAAATTATTTGAGGCTTATTTGACAGTCAGTCAGGATTTGATGGGAGGAATGCATTAGGTCCTAACAGAGGAATATGGGTTGTAAGTTATTTATGCTCCTGTTGTTATTGTTATTATTAGTATGTTTCTAATTTCTCATTATTTTATCGCCATGTAAGTCAGTCTTATTTATTCGCTCTCATGCAAAAATGATCGATGCACAAAACTCCGCTCTCATTCGCTTATTTTTATTTGAGTCCTTTACTGCTTTATTTAAATTGGATTTGAGCATGCATTGATCCTACCCCTTTGTCTTCTCTAGATGGCCGACCACCCTCCCAACCACCGCGGAGAAGGCATGGATGGCTTTGTGGCAGAATTGGCTCGCATCACCATGCTGGTGGGCTACCCCAACGCGCCGGAGTACTCGAACGTCCTGCCGCTCAGTGGCGAGTTTCCCCACCGTGTCCGCCTGGAGGTTCACGGCATCTTGGGCACCTACCTCGCCAACATGGTGGTTGAGGCATCTAGAGGCACCGCTGACCACGCCTGCCAGGAGGCGGCATACCTGATGATGGCCAGGCTTCGCGACCGCCACAGCTACACCTTCTGCAGCATGGCATACCGCTTCCACCCTCGCCGAGCAGATGATGATGACGTCAGTACCTTCTGCCCGACGGCCGGCGAGAACAACACCACCTTCAGCCACATGTGTGCCGTGATGAATGGGATGGACAGGATGCACTCTGACCTGCACAAGGCGTCCAAGGCCTTGAATGATGGGAAGCTTGTGAGGATTATAGCCTTGAAGGATGAGATAGCGTGCCTGAAGAAGGGAAGGAGAAAGCTCAGTTGAAGGGTCTCCCAGCTCTAGGAGGGGTCCGGATCCGCACCACGCCCCGCAAGACTACCACTGCTCCCGTGCGCATTCAGCTTGCGCCAAGGAACCCACCACCTCCTCCAGCACCTCCAGCACCAGCTCCAGCACCTCCCGCAGCTCCAGCTCCAGCTCCTGCGCCATTGCCAGCCCCCGCGTCCGCTCTCTCCTTCGCTCCAGCTTCAGCCTTCAGGGGTCTAGCCAGTGGCAATGGAGGTTGGTTGCCTGCTACTCCCAGTGGCAGCCACGACCGCAGCAGCAGTTCCAGCAGCTCAGAGCCAGGAAGTGGCGAGACATACCTGCAAGACTCCAGGAGCCGCTCAGAGGGACCAGGCGACGAGCAGGAGGACGCCTTCGACTCCACCGACTGCAGGAGCCGTTCCGAGCACTAGCTCCGTTTTCCCTTAGCATATCGGTCTACTTAGTAATTGTCTGCTAGTTTGCGTGTTTAGGTTTGTTCGCTTGTGTGTCAGTCGACGGTCGATATCATGTGCCTATGATATGGCTGTCCTAATAAGGATTTGCTTGCCGTTTTAAGTGTTTTAATTCAGATCAGAACAATTGCAGTTTAAATTTCTATATAATAAAGCTTAGTTCCTGAGCATCTGTTTTCTTCTTTTCCATTCCCCTCAGTCTGCTCTTCCTTTAGATGGTCTACACCACGAACGGCAGTCGCACAGCAGGTGAGGGCAGCAGCAGCAAAGAACGCGCCGATGGTGGACACCCCAACAGCACCTCCGGCAATGGTCCGCCACTGCTCCCCGAGAACCCGACGCTTGCACAAGTGATGGCCCATCAGACCCAGATGATGGCGGCCATGATGCAGCCCGAGAACCCGACGCTTGCACAAGTGATGGCCCATCAGACCCAGATGATGGCGGCCATGATGCAGCAGATGCAGCAGCACCACCGGCAGATGCACGAGAGGATGCAGCAGCAGGCTGATCAGCACCAGCAGCAGTTTGGTCCCCCTCCCCCTCAGTTCAAGCTGCCAGAGTTTCTACGCGTCAGGCCACCCACTTTGTCCAGCAACACCAACCCCATGGAGGCAAATGACTGGCTTAACCTTCTGCAGTGCAACGATCAGGAGAAAGTCACCTTCGCCACACACCAGCTCCAGGGTCCCACATCAGCTTGGTGGGACTACCACATGACAACCCGTCTGCCAGGCACAGAAGTCAATTGGGCGGAATTATGTCGCAGTTTTAGGAAGGCTCAAGTGCCAGATGGGGTCGTGGCACAGAAGAAGAGAGAATTCCGGGCACTCAACCAGGGCAACAGGATAGTGACTGAGTACCTACGTGAATTCAATCGCCTAGCGCGATATGCACTGGAGGATGACCGCACCGACGCAGAGAAGCATGAGAAGTTCCTAGCAGGCCTGGATGACGAGCTGACCAACCAGCTGATCTCTAGAGACTACGCTGACTTTGAGAAGCTGGTGGACAAGGCAATCCGTCAGGAGGATCAGTGCAACAAAATGGACAGAAAGAGAAAGGAATCTCAGTTCCGGTCCAACCAGGGAAGTCACTAGAGGCCGCGCTTTACTCCCAGACAGCAGGGTGGGCCTACCACCATGATTGTCCGTCAGCACCGCCCTTATAACCCAAGCAAGTTCCACCCCGCCAGCAGTGGCATCCAACACAGCCAAGGTCAACACAACCTCGGCGCAGCTCCACGCCCGCCAATGGTGCCAGTTTAGCAAGCTGCACCCGCTCCCCCAAAGAAGGACACCGGAGGCAAGTCAGGAGGCTGCTTCAACTGTGGTGAGTCCGGTCACTTCGCCGACAAGTGCCCGAAGCCCAGGCGCGCCGGACCCAAGTTTGTCTAGGCTCGAGTTAACCATGCGTCAGCTGAAGAGGCACAGGCAGCACCAGAGGTCGTACTGGGTACGTTTCATGTCAACTCAGTCCCCGCTACAGTACTTTTTGATTCTGGTGCAACGCATTCATTTATTTCAAAGAAGTTTGTTGGGGTACATGGGTTAATAAGAGAAGAACTTAGTACACCAATGCGGGTTCATACCCCAGGGAATAGCTCCACCTCGATTCAATTCAGCCCTTCTGTAACAATAGAAATCCAAAGATCACCATTTCTAGCCAACCTCATCCTTCTGGAGTCTAAAGACCTAGATGCAATCCTTGGGATGGATTGGCTGACCAAGTTCAAGGGTGTCATTGATTGTGCGAATCGCACGGTCACCTTAACCAATGAGAAGGGAGAAATGGTGGTGTACAAATCTCCAGTCTCACCGAGGCAGGGAATTTCCTTGAATCAGATTGGGGTGGAAAATCCGGTGGTCACCGAGGAGAAGAGTTCGAGAAAATTGGAAGATATTCCCATCGTCTGCGAGTATCCAGAAGTGTTCCCCGAGGACCTCACTACCATGCCACCGAAGAGGGAGATTTAATTCCGGATTGATTTGGCACAGGGAACTGCTCCAATTTACAAAAGGACGTACAGAATGGAAGCCAATGAGCTAGCAGAGGTCAAGAAGCAAGTTGATGAACAGCTACAGAAAGGTTATATCCGACCGAGTACTTCACCTTGGGCTGCTCCAGTCATTTTTGTGGAGAAGAAGGACAAGACAAAGAGAATGTGCGTCGACTATCGTGCACTCAATGAAGTCACCATCAAGAACAAATATCCCTTGCCAAGGATTGATGACCTATTCGATCAGTTAAAGGGAGCCAAAGTATTTTCTAAGATAGATCTGCGATCAAGCTATCACCAGCTGAGGATCTGAGAAGAGGATATTCCCAAGACAACCTTCATCACTCGGTATGGGTTGTATGAGTGCACGGTTATGTCTTTTGGACTCACCAATGCACCTGCATTCTTCATGAACCTGATAAACAAAGTGTTCATGGAATTTCTGGATAAGTTTGTCGTGGTATTCATTGATGACATCCCTATCTATTCCAAGTCGGAAGAAGAGCATGAGCAACATCTTCGTTTGGTACTCGAGAAGTTGCAAGAGCACCAGCTTTATGCCAAGTTCAGCAAGTGTGACTTCCGGGTGTCGGAAGTCAAATTCCTTGGTCATGTCATTACTGCTCAAGGAGTGGCAGTAGATGGCCTTTTTTTCTTAAAGCCCGATTGAGATGACTAGTCATCCGTGACAGGCTTAGTATTGTGCCCGATTGAGATTAGTCATCCGTGATGGGCTCCTTCCTAGCCTGGTTTGACTCGGTTTGCTTGGTCAAACTTATCTGTGACGGGCATTGTTTTTGGCCCGATTGAGATGACTTTCATCCGTGACGGCCTTGTGCCCGATTGAGATATGTTCTCACATCAATAACCTTTGCTTAGTGATGGGGGCTATACCCGAAAGAGATTAGGTTTTTAGCCCGTTAGAGATAACCGATCCCGTTCTAATGGCCATACGTGTCTGCATGAATTTTATAGTGATAAAACAGTAAAGCATGCTAGTCTCCAAGACTTCAAGATTAGAATGTCAATTTTACTTTTCTTTACTACATTTGATACTTATATCCTTCTTGAAGTTACAGGTTTTTTTTTGTCTTCAAACTTCATTTTTCTTATTATATATGACTGGTTCAGTAAGAACATGAACCAGGCCAACCGCATGTTATCCTTGCAACTTGTTGAATGCTTGAAAGTTCATCTACATCTAGGCTCCTAGTAGGTTTTGGATTATAGATTACAGAACAAATTAAGGTATTAGTGAGTTTATTAATTAAGGATAAGTTTGGGTTCTATCCCCCATGATGTATTAAACAATGCAAGTATATCCTAAAAAAATCAAAGAGGCGGGACTCGAAGAAGTTTAATTTATTTTTTTTCGAGAAAGCCGCAGTATTAAGAGGTACTAGATGATACCCCGCGCGTTGCTGCGGGATATCGTGCCTAAATAACTTTGGAGAAATGGGCACATATATATAATAAAGATCTAAGTAAATCGGCAAAATCAACTACCCTTAAAAGTTTGGTCAGAAACTTGCAAACTGTAAGCAGGAAGAGGCCAGGTAATGTTTGTAGTTAACAAATATGGACTTTAGGCCTGAAAGAAAGTACATGTTCATTGCGCTTTGCTTTGGTACAAACAGAGACCAATAGTTGCATTGTTCTTTTGGTCGATATGATAGAGATGGGGTTATAGAATGGAAATAAATGATATTGCTGTAAGAAAATAAATTTTAAAAATCAAATAATATAGTGCTGAATTTTCAGAAATCACTTTCATGCATTTTAGAAGAGAACTGAATTCTCTTTTGGAATTAAAAAAAATTGAAGGTAAAAATTAGTGATCGGAATTTATCTTCCCAGCAATTACCGCAAGAGCTATTCTACCAAATCAATCAGCAAATAGGAATGATTTTAACATTAAAGGGAAAATAACATAAATAACACAAAACGAAAAAGAATTGCATCATGCAGGGGCCTCAACGAAAGAACACCTAAAGCATTGCAGTTTTTTGTACAGGGAGAAAAAGATGAGTACAGTCAATGAACTCATCCAAAAGCTAAAGCTAAACCACCCTGTTTCAGTATGAAGAGCCCATAATTAAACTAAACATGACAAGATGAGGGATGAGAAAATGTTACCTGATCCACTTGAGGGTAGGCGGAATACATAAATCAGCTGTTGTCCCACGTGAAGAAGCCGAGATGAAACGATGAAATGATTTGCATATAATAATCCAACCAAGATAGAGATCAGAAGCATGCTAGTTGCAATAGCCTTAACGCATGATGAACCCAGTGATCAATCCTCCATAGCATGATGGCACGGAGTTGGGATTTAAAGACATTCCTCCTTAATTACATTCCAAGGAGGCGAAGAGGCTAGGAGGCAGGTGGTGGTCTGGTGGAGGTGTGACCTCATAGGGGGAGGGGCGACCCCTCGTGTCCCGGGAGAGGAACGCATGCCCGCAGTTGGCACACGCTGGGGTGGGTGGGGGACTATTGGGCTTCACATGTGGATGTGGGCTGCGTTCTCATAGGATCGCTTGACTGCTCAGACGTTTCAGTGCCGACGCAGTAGACCATCAAGATTTAATCGAACGGCCTCGACATTAGAACGGCTGACGACGGGGTTCGCATCCTCTGCCATTAGGGGGTAAATGGCAGAGGGGAACAGTAAAATGTGAGTAGCGCTACAGTGTTCTGTCATTGATACAGTAACGAACAGTACAAAACACTGTAGAAACAGTGGAAAATCACTGTTTGGTTATTTTATTGGAATTACTGTAGCAATTGCTCTCGTACGCCCACGCTTGATCCGACGGATGTAAGTGGCCAATGGCATGGATCACTGTAGCCCTCTGCCATTCCAGTTGGAATGGCAGATGATACGAACCCCTGACGACGTAGAGGACAATACAGATTTAATCAAACGTATGTGAATCAACGGGATGACGTGGCTTAGCCACAACTCAGGAAATTAGTAATAACTACACTAAGTGGGGATCACTTGTATAGTATTATAGGATTCGTGTTAAAGGATCAAGATGGTTTCCAAGTACCCATGCTTCCTTGATTCTTATACAGAGACAAATGGCACCACACGTACTCGCAAGGAAAAACGGGCAACGGAACCTCCGTCGACTTTCACTGCTTATCTGAAAAGCTAGACAGGAGAGTCCGGTGCGCGAGGCTAAAGACTTTGGAACATTTTCTCTACTGGCAGTTCGAGCCGAACTGAGACTCCGATAGTTGCAACCATAGATTTCGGTCTTTCTTTCCCGAAGTGTTGCAAGTGTCACCAGATACTCTGATTCGGCTGGACTAGAGTCTCTGGTATTTGAATTTGTGAGTAACAACTAGTTCTGGGTGGGTGCGAGTATTTAAGTGCCTCATCTTTTCACTTATACATATACCTATAAGCCAAAATTTGAATTTTCAACCTTAAATTTAGAGTTGATTTTGGGATTCTTCATCGTAGTTTATTTTTTAGCCTTTAGTTTTAAATCGCAAATTATTTATCGTTTACAAATATGATGTTTGGCTAGCTTATTCCTAGAATAAACGAAACAATGGAGCCGTAACTCCCACCACCCTACTTTGAGCAAGTAGCTATCACACCTTCCAAACCTAATTTCTTAGGGTTTCTAACATCTTTCCGCTTGGGTTCATGAACAAAAT
Source organism: Oryza meridionalis (assembly GCA_000338895.3). NCBI lineage: Eukaryota > Viridiplantae > Streptophyta > Magnoliopsida > Poales > Poaceae > Oryza > Oryza meridionalis. The sequence goes on along the minus strand of CM002535.2, from coordinate 9,880,507 downwards.
TCTTGTGATGAAGAGATGGGTTGGATCTAGAGAGTTTGTGAGAATTGAGTTGAGCACTTGGGATCAAGTTCAACCTTCATCATCGAGCTTGTTATTTGTGGGTGGGGGGTTCTCCTCCTAGCCAGTTAGGTGTCACCCACAAGTATCCGATCGTTGTGGATACTCCGAGAAAGTTTATGAGGGTTTTCCCTCACCTTCGGAGGGGAAAACTGTTAAACAGATAGATAGTTCGGATAGGAACATATCTGTTGATAAGATAAGATAGAGTTTAGTTTGTTTCTTTTTTTTTCTGTTTCCTTTCTTCTCGGTGAAGATGTAATCTGTAAACTCCTATGTACACACCACGCCAGGGGCTGTTTCTGGCTATATAACACGGACCGTGGAACCGAGAGAGGCAATCCACGTTAAACCCATCTTTACATGGTATCAGAGCCTTCTTCCTCTTTTCCTCATGGCGTCATCTTCTTACACTATCGCTCCTTCCCTGTCGCTCTCGCAGCCGGTGACGGAGAAGCTGGCTTGCAGCAACTTCTCCCTGTGGCGAGCTCAGGTCCTTGCGACTCTGCGAGGGGCTCAGATGGCTGGGTTCGTTGACGGCACCAAGGAGATGCCGGCTCCAACCAAGATCGTGAAAAAGGATGAGAAGGACATTGTTGTTCCCAATCCTGACTACACCGAATGGGTTGCTCAGGAACAGCAGGTGCTAAGCTATCTTTTGCTTTCACTCTCATGTGAAATTCTTTCTCAGGTTGTTCATATGAACACTGTTGCTGGCGTCTGGACGGCCATCGAAGGGATGTTCATGTCCCAGTCCAAAGCTCGGGCTATCAACACAAGGATGGCTCTCGCCACAACACAGAAGGGTAACCTTTCTGTGATCAACTACGTCAACAAGATGCGCGGCCTGGCGGACGAGATGACCGCGGCCAGAAAAAAGCTCGACGATGAGGACCTTGTGTCTTACATCCTCGCCGGGCTTGACTTCGATTATGATCCAGTGGTTTCAGTGGTTGCAGCCCGCGTGGAACCGATCACGATCTCAGAGCTGATCACACAACTGATCAGCTTTGAGCAGTGCCTGGAACTTCGTCAAGGCATGGCCCAGGCGAACGCTGCCATGCGTGGACGTGGCGGAGGAGGTGGCCAGCGCGGACGTGGTCGTGGTGGCGGCAATCCTGGCAGCGGCCGCGGCGCTCCCCAAAGCGGTCGCGGCGGCGCCAACAATCAGGAGCGGCCCAAGTGCCAGCTCTGTGGAAAACTTGGTCACATGGTGATCAAATGCTATAAGCGCTTCGACACCTCCTTCACTGGCGAGGAGAAGGCTATGAACGCGGCCACAACTTCATATGGTATTGATACCAACTGGTACGTCGATACCGGCGCCACCGACCACGTTACCAGCGAACTCGACAAGCTGACGGTATGGGACAAATACACCGGCAACGAACAAGTCCACGCCGCGAACGGAACAGGTATGGAGATCTCACATATTGGTCATGCTACTGTTCCAATCTCTAGTGGTAATCTTGTTCTTAAAAATGTTCTTTACGTTCCTGAAGCCACAAAAAATTTAGTCTCTGCATCCCGTTTAGCTTTTGATAATGATGCCTTTGTTGAACTTCATCCATATTATTTTTCTATAAAGGATCGGGACACGAGGAGGCTTCTACATTGCGGCAGATGTAAAGGGCGCCTCTACCCTTTGAAGCCATCTACCGATCCAGTTGTCAAGCATGCCTTTGGTGTCCACAAGACTTCTTCTTCCCGGTGGCACAGTCGACTAGGCCATCCCTCCCCTGCTGTTATGCGTCAAGTCCTTAGTCAGAATAATTTACCTTTTGTTAGTGATTCCAATAAAGACACCATATGTGATGCTTGTCAACAAGGGAAGAGTCATCAACTTCCCTATCCTAAGTCATTAAGTCGGTCTAAAGCTCCTTTGGAGCTCATTTTTTCAGATGTATGGGGTCCAGCCCTAACTTCAGTTGGCAGTCATTCCTATTATGTTAGTTTTGTGGAGGATTTTAGTAAATTCACATGGATTTATCTTCTTAAGCGAAAATCCGAAGTTTTTCCATGTTTTCATGATTTTCAACATCTTGTTGAGCGTCGTTTTGATAGAAAAATTCTTGCACTCCAAACAGATTGGGGTGGTGAGTACCAACGCCTAAATTCTTTTTTTCAACGCATTGGGATATCTCACTACGTCTCATGTCCACACACCCACTAACAAAACGGTGCCGCTGAACGAAAACATCACCACATTGTTGAAGTTGGCTTGTCTCTCCTTGCCCATGCTGGCATGCCATTGAAATTCTGGGATGAGGCATTTCTCACTGCCGCATATCTCATCAATCGACTGCCTACTCCTGTCAATGATGGAATCCCACCTCTCACAAAATTGTTTCAACAAAACCCTGACTACGCCTCTCTCCGCACCTTTGGGTGTGCATGTTGGCCCCATCTCCAACCCTACAACTCTCGCAAACTTCAGTTTAGATCCAAACAATGCGTGTTTCTTGGTTATAGCACAATGCACAAAGGTTTCAAGTGTCTCGATGTTGCTTTAGGTCGGGTTTACATTTCCAGGGATGTTATCTTTGATGAGAGTGTTTTTCCTTTCATGTCTCTTCATCCTAATGCTGGGGCTCGCCTCCGGTTGGAAATTTCCCTTCTTCCTGAACACATGCAGAATAGCTCAGGTCTTTCTACTATGGAACAGCTAGCTGATCAATCCCTGTGTGATTTTCCTACCACTAACAATGCCTGTGCAGATCCAGAAAATCTTTCCGCTGCAAATTTTTCCCAGGATCAGCCAAGGCGCTACTTCATGCGCACTCCTCCTGCTGGCGGGAGTGCAGGAACTGGCGCGCCTCCCGATGTCGACTCGCCTGCATCAGCGCCTCGGGATGCACCCCTGTCACCTGCTGTGTCTGCCTCACCAGGGACAGCAGACTCGTCTCCCACTCCGTCGACGCCGCGTGGCCCGTCTGCTTCGCCACCCACCACTCCGTGCGTGCCGTCTCCAATCCAGGGGGGCCATGCAGATGCTGTCTTGGAGTCGCCGCCATCGAATTGGTCTGCGTCGTCGACTTCGTCAGGTTCATCTACGGCAACACATGAGTCGGCTGCTACTTCTGCTGCTTCCCCTGTACCAGCGCCAGCACCACAACGTCTTGTAACCAGGTTACAGCAAGGTATTCACAAGCCAAAGTGCTACACGGATGGTACAGTAAGATATTTAAATCTTGTTACCACTTCTGAACCCAGTAGTTTATATGATGCAATGAATAACTCAAATTGGAAGGCAGCCATGGATAGTGAGTTTAATGCATTGCAGAAGAATAAAACTTGGCATCTTGTTCCCTCAACTAGCGGCAAAAATATTATTGATTGTAAGTGGGTCTATAAGATAAAGAAAAAAGCAGATGGCTCAATCAATAGATATAAAGCACGCTTAGTGGCAAAGGGTTTTAAACAGAGGTATGGGATTGATTATGAGGACACATTAAGTCCAGTGGTCAAAGCGGCCACTATTCGTCTCATTCTGTCTATTGCAGTCTCAAAAGGTTGGAGCCTTCGCCAATTGAGGTCTACATGCGTGAACCACCAGGGTATGAAGATAAGGCCTATCCACATTATATATGTAAGTTAGACAAGGCTCTTTATAGTTTAAAACGGGCATCTTGAGCATGGTACTCAAGGCTAAGTCATAAGCTTCAAAAACTTGGTTTTGTTCCCTCTAAGGCAGATACTTCTTTGTTCTATTTAAACAAAGGGAAATATACTATCTTTGTACTAGTATATGTGGATGATATAATTGTTGCTAGCTCATCTCAGAAAGCTACAGTTGGTTTACTTAAAAGTCTTGAAGCAAATTTTGCCTTAAAGGATCTTGGTGACTTGCATTACTTCCTTGGCATGGAAGTAAAGAGGACCAAGGACAATCTTCTTATAAACCAGGAAAGGTATGCTACTGATTTGCTTAAGAGAGTAGCAATGCAAAATAGTAAACCTGTTAATACGCCTCTGTCATCCTCTGAAAAGATATATGTTTATGAGGGAGAGAAATTGGGTCCTAAAGATGCAACAAGGTACAGAAGTATTGTGGGTGCCCTTTAGTATCTTACTTTAACTCGACCAGATATTTTTTTCTCTGTTAATAAAGTATGTCAATTCTTACATACTCCAACTATAGTTCATTGGGCAGCAGTGAAAAGAATACTTCAGTATGTTCAAGGAACATTTAATCTTGGATTAAAATTTAATCAAGCATCCTCTATGCTTGTGAGTGGATTTTCTGATGCAGATTGGGCTGGATGCCAAGATGATAGAAAATCTACATGAGGTTTTGCTGTGTTTCTTGGGAGTAATTTGATATCTTGGAGTGCTAGGAAACCGCCTACAGTTTCCAGGTCAAGTACAGAGGCAGAGTATAAGGCCCTTGCAAATGCTAATGCAGAAATAATGTGGGTACAGAAATTGCTTGATGAATTGGGGGTCAAGCATCCAATTGCGGCATGTTTATGGTGTGATAATCTTGGAGCCAAGTATTTATCTGCTAATCCTATTTTTCATGCCAGAACCAAACATATTGAAATTGATTTTCACTTTGTTCGAGAACAGGTATCTCGAAAATTGCTGGATATTCGGTTTATTAATACAAATGATCAGTTGGCTGATGGGTTTACCAAAGCCTTACCAGTGCGTCAACTCAATGAGTTTCGGCGCAATCTCAACCTGGTTCCCGTGTTGGGATTGCCAGGGGGTGTTAAACAGATAGATAGTTCGGATAGGAACATATTTGTTGATAAGATAAGATAGAGTTTAGTTTGTTTCTTGTTTTTCTGTTTCCTTTCTTCTCGGTGAAGATGTAATCTGTAAACTCCTATGTACACGCCACGCCAGGGGCTGTTTCTGGCTATATAACACGGACCGTGGAACCGAGAGAGGCAATCCACGTTAAACCCATCTTTACAAAAACATAATTGAGTGAAAACCGAGCTAGTTTCTAGGAGGTTACTTGGTATAACCAGCTTCACCAGAAGTATGTGGTTGTTGTCCATGTGTGGACCTTAGTGGGTGCTTGGAAACGGTGTTACACCTTGGAGGTTGTTCGGGGACTATATCTTCATCCTAGTTACTAGCTTGGTGAGGCTTAGGATCAAAAGAGATCTGGCTCTTAGTCCCTCAGTAGAGACATAAGATCTTTGTATCCGAACTTCGGTGATATAATTCATGTTTCCTTTTCTCCCTATTTGATTTCTATGATTTCATACCCTTACTTGCTACAATAGTTTACATACGTATTTACTGCTTATTTTTATTCCCTTTATTCATTCTTACTATCCAGAACTCTTCAGCTATATAGACCTATATTATTGAATCTTAACAGCCTCCTTGTACTTAGGCATTAATATAGTAGGACCGAAATTGAGTGAGTATAGAGGCAAACTTCCTCTATGAAAATCTTTGAATAAATCTAACAAATCTGATTTAGTGACATTCCAAAACACTTGGTAAGACTCAGCTGTAAATTCACCTAGACCCGGAGCTTTATTGTGTTTTATTTGAAAAATTACATCTCTAATTTACTTCTCAGTGAACTCTCATGTTAAAAGCGTCATTTTCCAGTTAATACACCTGGGGATGCTTCTAGCCTAGTATTAACGGAGGTCGGCTTGAACGCTGCCGAAGATCACCCTCTCTGTATTGACAATCGACCATCACCCTGTAACAAACAAAAGTTTCCTCTTGCGCACTCTTTCAATCAAACATTCGCTGTACTTAGGCTTTATTTAGTTCGGCAAAATTTTTGGGTAGGTTGTTACATAAGATATACGGACACACATTTAAAATATTAAACGTAGTCCAATAACAAAACAAATTACAAATTCCACCAGAAAACTGCGAGATGAATTTATTAAGCATAATTAATCCGTTATTAGCAAATGTCTACTGTAATACCATAATGTCAAATCATGGCGCAATTAGATTTAAATGATCTGTCTCGCAATTTACACATAATCTGTGTAATTGATTTCTTTCTACATTTAATACTTCATGTGACTTAAGTTGTAACTTGACTTTCTTTTTTTTTTGGCATAATTTATTATTTGTCATTTGTCATGTCAATGTAATGCTACGGCCGGCCGGGGAACGTGTCAATGAAACTATACACGCTCCATGCGAAACGCTCATAAACTATATGCGAGCACACGTTTTTTTTTTTTTTTTGAGAACCGCGAGCACACGTTAAAAAGGTCACATACGATTGCTAGATTTCGCTGCAAATCCTTCATGAGTAGCGTACTCGCTCTGGCAAATTGATATACGAGAGCACTGAAAATTTGTTTTTATCAATCTAGGTGCGCGCGCTATCCTTATTTTTGGTACGATAGATTATGATTCCATAATTAAACTTTCTCATTAAACAAGGCCAGATCTGATTTGCATTTTGAGGAAAAAAAATCTCGCACCAAATATTGTATAGAATTGGTTCAAAATTAGTGATTTATTCTTCACACGTGTAGAATAAATTTAGTTTTGCACGTTTGTATAGTCACTTTGTAATTTTTTTTCTTTTTGGACTATGGCTTTAGTTGTTTTTGCACGACCACTAAGACGTGAAAAAATGAATCAAGTAATAAAATTAATTTATGGCTAAAGCTTTCTCCCTCTCGTCTTAATTAAATTAAATACTTGTTGCTGGTTATCTTTTTTGAAAAAAATATCTATATATGCTTAAAAAGTGTGATATACTCGATCTCTCCGGTTTTTAATTTATGACAATGTCATTGATTTTTAAATTTTTGTTTGATCCTTCATTTTTTTATATGAGAACATATCCTATGCACACAAGCTTCCCGGGCACGCTCCGTGCACACCAACTATTAAATATCAAAGAAAATTCTAAACAAAATTGGACGCATACTTCCAATAAAATTACACATACGTGTGAAATTCTATCTTCAAATTCATTATATTTTAGCCGTAACAAAGAAAGACAAAATCCCGATATATTTTTTCCTTTAAAACTGTCGGGATTTTATCTTTTTTCTTGTTATGGCTAAAATACAATGAATTTGAATATGAGATTTTTCATATATGTGTAATACTATTTGGTGTAAATGTCTAATTTTTTTGTAAAATTTTTCGTAATATTTGGTAGTTAGTGTGCACGGGAAGCTTGTGTGCATAGGATATGTTACTTTTTATATAACTATGTAATAATTATTTATCTATTATATGTTATTAAGATAACTTTCAAAGCAGACACCATGTTCACTATCGAGGCTAGAAGTTACCACGTTAATCAGAGAAAAAGAAAAAATCTAGAACTTTTGATTATACCGACTAGACTTTGATGATATAAATTAACTTTGATAATAGTATTCCGGATAAAATTAAAACAAGTACTATATCAAACGGATACACTAGAATACAAGTCCAAATAGGTAGACATACTCCTGCTTTGATTCTGATGGAGCTCCTAAAAACCATAAAAAGGGAATTTGACAAGACAATAAACTTTTAAAAACTATAAGGTTTGTTTTTAAAAGGTTCTAAGGAAAATGAGTAAAATCATGGTAGCTAGATTGAAAAGGTAAATAAATTTGGCAAAGATGTAGAGAATGATGATTGGTGTGACTGTTAAAAACTTTTAAAATTGAACCCCACAACAATCAGATGTTTTAAAACCTTTATGGCAACGAGATACTATCTAACATTTGTTTAAGAAAATTATGTATGGGTGCTAGCCGCGCAATTGCGTGAGCCACCCTAGCTAGTTTTATTATGATTTATATTATTTATCGGCAAAGATACTTTAAACATGACTAGTATGTTTACATATTTGCACAGAGTTTTTTGAATGAGACAAACAGCCAACGCACAATGAAAAGTCAATGACATCCTATATCAAAACCGGATGATCATCGTAAATATAACCATCCAACTTTCACAGATCATCGTAAATTTAAGAGTAAATTTCATAAAACTACAGATACTGTGACCAAATTATCACAAAACTACAGATTTAACTCAATGTATCACAAACTACACACTTAATACCAAATTTATCACAAAACTACACATTTAAGATGAAGTGTCACAAAACTACATGTTTAGTAACTAAATTATCATAAAACTACAGGTTGAGAACCAATTTAATCACAAAGTAATTAGTTTATAGCTCCACCATAACAATAGTGCTAGGGATTTAAACTCCAAAAGTTGTAGTTTTGTGATAAGTTCAATATTAAGTATGCATTTTTGTGATACTTAACCTAAAATCTGCAGTTTTGTGATAAATTTGGTGCTAAATGTGTAGTTTTGTGATACAGCTCCTTAAATCTATAGTTTTGTGATAATTTGGTCAAAATACATGTAGTTTTGTGAAATTTACTCTAAATTTAAATTGAAGAAGATGAAAGAGGCTATATGAATCTCCTATATGAACCTAGGTGTAGATGCACATGGTTCACTACTTTCTCTATGTGCATTAGTACTATCTTACAAGGCAGCCCCCACGTCATCAACTCCGGGGCTTCCTCTACTTATATGTTTCGCGTTCGCGCCAATATTGACACTGGTAGGCTAGGCGTCCCTCCATCGATCTCCGGCCAGCGGCCCAGCTACCCAGCTCGATCCAGCTCCGTTTTGCCCATGCCACCCATGGAGGAGGATCCCACTGGAGTGCGTGCAGCCCTCCGAATCGTGCGCAGGGCGTTCGGCATGGTGTGCGACCAGTGGAGCAGCCTTCTCCCAGTGGTCGTCGGGATATTTCTGCTCAACCTCGCGCTCACGCTGTTCATGGTGGTGAACCTGGCTAGCCCGCTGGCCGATCTGCACGTCATGCGCCCGTTCTACGACATAGATCAGGCGAATCTGACCGCGGGCGTGACCACGGCGGCCGCCGACACGGTCACCTGCAGCATGGTTGCTGCTCCCGGTGGCGGAGCTCACGGTCACGGGGTAGCCTCGCCTATGTCGGAACTCCACCTCACGGGGGAGCTCTTCTGGAGTCTGTCCACGGCCGTTGCAATGTTCTCCTTCTCCAGGGTTTGCCGCCTTCAACGTACTCCCTTGCACTGTTTAAATACCCTGCTTCCAATCAGCGGTTGTGTAGACAATTAAACAGTTGTTAAACTACATATAGGTTGTTTAGACCAAATTTCAAAAAACTACATATAGGTTGTGTTCTGTAGACGGGGTTGATAACGAGATACTCCCTCCGTTTCTAAATATTTGGCGCTGTTGACTTTTTAGCACATGTTTGACCATTCGTCTTATTCAAAAACTTTTATAAAATACGTAAAACTATATGTATATATAAAAGTATATTTAACAATGAATAAAATGATAGGAAAAGAATTAATAATTGCTTGAATTTTTTGAATTTGACGAATGGTCAAATATGTTTAAAAAAGTCAACAGCGTCAAATATTTAGAAACGCAGGGAGTATTTGATAATTTAACACTCCTTAAAATGGGTTTCGATTATTGGCCATCATATCCTGACCCACATTTATTTACTCAGATAGTCCCATATGTCATCCTCACAAGTGTTAAAGTAATTGTGCAACGAAAAAAGTGTTAAATTATCAAAATTTTCGGTTGAGAACTCATCTCTCGCGTACGCAAAAACAGAACAATTAATTAGTGAATGATCAGTTAAGTATTAATAATTTATTTTTGGAAAATGGATTGATATAATTTTTAAAGCAATTTTTGTATAGAATTTTTTTCCAAAAAATACACCGTTTAACAGTTTGAGAAGCGTGCACACGGAAAACGAGAGATATGAGTTGGGAAATAGGTTAAAGAACACAACCATAGTTGTTAAACTATATTTAAGAGCAAATTTCACAAAACTACATTGGTACTTTGATTAAATTATCACAAAACTATAGATTTAACATGATATACCACAAAACTACATATTTAACACTAAATTTATCAGAAAACTATATTTAAGGTGGAATATCACAAAATACAGATTTAATAACAAAGTTATCACAAAACTACATGTTTAATATCAATTAATTAATTACAAACTTTGATATTTATAACTCAAAACCTTAAAATCTATAGTTTTATGGTAATCTTATTGTTAATATATAGTTTTGTGATATATAGCCTTAAACCTATAGTTTTGTGTGATAAATTTACTGTTAAATCTGTAGTTTTGTGATATATATCATATTAAATCTATAGTTTTATGATAATTTGACCAAATTACATGTAGTTCTGTGAAATTTACTCTAGATTTAATTTATTCAAATGTGAATAAATTTCCATGCTTTCCCGTCTCAAATGACTTCAGATCAGAATATATTTCCATTCAAACGTTAGGATAATCTCTCTCTCTCTCTCTCTCTCTCTTTCTCTCTCTCCAATACAATATAGCTCTCTGTTCACGTTGTCAATGTAGAAGAACCTGAAGGAATGGAGGTATTGCAACATGCAAGAACCTGGAGGGACTATTGCAGCATAGCCCTTGCAGTATTGGGGTGGCAGACCATATCCTACTACGCTTTCGGAGCTATGCAAGCAGTCGATCGGGAAGACCTCTTACGCGAATTCGATGCCATCTTCGGCTGCGGGTATCTGCTCGTCATAGTCGTCGTTTCACGAGAAAACATTCATGGCTTCCTTGCAATAGAGAAGGCGTGGGGACTCGTGTTCCAAAGATTCAAGGTCGTCTCCTGTATCAGCATCGGTTTCCTTATTACTCTGGCCTCCATGGATCACATCTACAACAAGGAGATCAAGACAGGGTTATCCCAATATCACGCTAGGAAGGCGATACTATCATCTGAGGCAGTCAAGGAGGACACTACCGCTGAGATCTTGACATTCTCGCTCGTTGCCGCGTTACTTGATGTCATTATGCAGTTGGTCGTGTGCCCGGTGATCTTGGTGCTCTATAGGGACCTCAATCCCATTCATGCCGTGCTGATCATACATGTAAGACATGTTTTACAACTCAAGTTACACTCCCTCTATCTCATTTTGATTATCACATAAGCAAAGAGTGCATAGACCAATGACAAGTTGGCAACTAAACATTCATCATTCTGTATTTTTTTTCTAATCGGTTAAGGTACTACGTGTTGCTTCATATCCCGTGAATTGAATCAAGTTTTAAATATTCCATGTGGTTGTACCAATAGGAATTAATCTTGGTTGGGTGCATGCAACGCATTGAATGATGATCATTTACTCTTTGCACAAATCAATAAAGGCACTTATTAGAATATAATCATTTTGGAAGACTAAAAAACCTTATGTGATGATCAAACTAGGATAGAGGGAGCAGCGTTTTGGGTCTATCAATTTATCAGGCCACTGGTTTAATTATCTAATTTATTAACCATTTTTCCAACCACTAGATCAACATTCAACCACCATATTTACTCTTTTTCATAAAATAAAGAATGATATAACTTAAAATTATAAAACTTTTTGAGTAAATTTCACTTTAGGTCACATTTCATTACCGATGTTTCACTTTGGATAACCTTTAACTAATATTTTCACTTTGGACTAGATTTTTTTTTTACCTTTTGACACTTTTGACCACCATCAAACTCTTATCAATCTTCATCCAACTTGTCATATGCTAAAGAAATGGTTTTACATATAGTTACGAGAGTTCATTGATGAGTAGGAGCCAACGCACTCAAGATCATTCATATACTTGAGAAGAGAGTTGAATGGTTCAAAGTGAAACAAATGCAAGATTACCTGGTCAAAGTAAAAGCATTGGTTAAAGGGTGGTTCAAAGTGAAATATCGGTGATAAAATATGGCCCAAAGTAAAATTACTCTTTTTTTTTTTTACTTTATAAGGGTGAATAGTCAAGTTGTCCTCCAAATCTCATCTGAGACTCAGTTTAGTCCTTAAGGTTTCAATATGTCCATATTAGTTCTTCAAATTTTCATTTTAGTTCAAACTTATACTTGAACCTACTTAGAAGTCATATGGATAATGCAATGAATTTACAAATATAAGAGAAAAAATTGTGTGCAATGAATTTTTTTATGGATAATGCATAGTAATTTTTGTAAAATGAAAATAAATTATGTACTTGAAAGTGTATATGATAGCCGTTATGCTCAAGTTTCATCCGCACATGTTGAAATAATGGGAAGTATACCTGCAAATGTTGTTTATTCATCTTGGTTATGTACTTGCAAGTGTATACGATAGCCATTTGGCTTAAGTTTTATGTGCACATGTTGAAATAATGAGAAGTACATCTGCAATGTTGTTTATTTATCTTGGTTTTCTCTTTTCTAGTGTATAATTGTATACAAATTAAGGGCAAAAGGGTCATTTTCTAAAAATAATTATTAACTAGAAATAGTAATATGACATATTAAATGGGTCCAAGGATGATTTTAAGCCAAAACATATACTTGATGACCTATATAGACAAAATGAAACATAAATGACTAAATTGAGCCTTCGATGAAACTTAAGGGATTAAATTAGCTATTCACCCTTTCTTCCAATCATTATCAAAAAACAGGTGGATCCTATACCAATATAAAACAAAATATTATGATCAAAATAAACATAAAAAATCATTTAGTTTAAGGCAGAAAATAAAAAACAAATCAAACAAAAAGTTACAAACATATTTATACTAAAGTTGCATTTTTTTTTAAATTGGGCAGGTTTAGACTTTAGACTATGCGTTATGCAAATTTAGTTGACTGACATATAAGAAAAAAATAATGCGATTGATAAATAGAAAAAAAACGCAATATCGATCTTGTAATTAAAACAACTCACCACTAGTTTAAAGCAAAGCAAAGAGCTAAAAGGCTTTCGGATGTGTGTTTCTTTTTTTGGATTGTCCTTGGATTATTTAGATAATGGAATAAAACATTATGGCCTTTGCTCATCAAAGCTACAGCTAATTATTACAAGGGTTAATTGGATCCATACCACTGCAAATGTGGCAAATCAGAAAAATGCCACTACTATTTGTGTTATTGACTAGGTGCCACTACAAATTTTTAAAATTAAAACCATGCCACTCCGTCACTATTTCCGTCGTTCTCTCTCACCGTTGTCATCCTCTAATCTCACGTCGGCACGGCGAGGGCAAGAAGACGAGGTGGCCGCTGGCGAGGACATCACGAGCGCGGGGAGCGGGTGCGACCGCGGCCGCCGCCGGCCAGTACGGTCACGGAGGGTGTGGGGACTGCCGGCGAGGACGGGAGCAGGGAGCGGGCGCAGCCGTCGCCAGCGAGGACAAGAGCTGGTGCGCGGCTGCGGCCACGGCCGGCGAGGATGGAGACGGACGCCAGGTGGTCGAACAGCAGCTTGCCAAAGTCGCGGATGGCGGAGCCGACGGGTCGAGGAGGTGGAGCGGCGGAGTTGCCAGCCGGCGTCGTGGCCGCCACGCCGCCGTGCTGACCGTGCAGAGGCTGCATCCATGCCGCCATGCCGCCATGAGATGGACTGCGTGCTTGACGCATGCGAACATGGACCTGGCATTGACAGCGATCACGCGGTCGTACTCATCGATGTCGAGCGCGCCGAGCGAGGCCAGAGCCTGTGCTCCTATGATCCGGCGTTGCTGTAGAGGACGTCGAGGCAGCCGTGGCGGGAAATGGCGAGGTCAACGGCCGCGGCAACATCCGCCTTGACGGTGACGTCGCCGTGCGTATACAACGCGGCGTCCGCTCGGCAGCGACGACACGGCGTTCGCCAGCTGCTGTTCCCGCTCCCCGTGCCGCCGCCACCGCCAGAGTGCCGCCGCGGGGTTCCGTTGCTGCTGCTCCCGCTCCCGCTCCCGCTCCCGGCGCGCGCCGGAGTGCTGCCCACGACCCGTCGCGCCGTCCCGAGTCGTCAATTGCCGCGCCGTCGATGGGGGCGGGCTGCGCCGCGGCGGCCTTTGTGCTGCTGCTGTTGTGTGTACCGCCACCGCCGTAAGTGGTGGTCGCCGGGGGAGCCGAGGCGGCGAGCCACCAGAGCAGCTCGTCGGCGAGGCTCTCCCCGACCAAGCCGCTACGCACGCAGTCCATGGAAGACGAGGAGCTGCTCGTGGAGGACATGGAGATGCATGGCGAGGATGAGCTCCTCTTCCTCAACGGCGTCCGGTGAGAAAGGTGGTGATGCGCGGCGGCAACCGCGCGAGGAACGAGGCCCGCAGCTGCGGCAACCGGTGTTGCGAAATCAACGATGGGAACGGCGCCAGAGGTGAAGAAGACGAAGGCCGATCTCCCCGTTCTCCGTGTCTCTGGCTGAGGTTCTTGAGGCTTCTTGAAGAGGACGTCGAGGCGACGACGGTGGTGCCATGGCTTGCTCCGGCATGCTCCGGTTCGACGGCGACGAAGACGATGTCCCGGTGGTGGCGTCGAGTCCCGGCAGCCCCCACGGCGGCACGGACCACGGAGTTAGGAAATTAACGGGGGAACGATGGAAAAGGCGACGGCGTGGCAGCGATCCAATTTTCCAAAATTCTAGTGGCACCTAGCCGATATCATAAATAGTAGTGACATTTTTCTAATTTGCCACATTTACAGTGGCATGGATCCAATTAACCCTCATTACAAAGTATTACTCAAACGAAGAGTGTAGTTCAAAATAAAATTAAACACACCCAATAAAATAAAAGACCAAACTAAAATAAAAGACCAAACCGAGATAAGGAGTACACATTTATTCAAGTCTATTTGTGAATCTCCATCCATAGTTTGCAAAAAGTTGCATAACTGTCGTCTCAAGCCTACGACATGCAACCTTCATAAGCTCTCTATCATCTTCACACTTTTACAGCTGTGCCCAACACCGGAGCCAATATGTTACCCTGAAAATTACCTGCAAATATGAGATAGATAGTGATTTGTCAAATACCATATCATTCCTACTCAACCACAGAGCCCAACATAAGGCAGATGCTCCTACAAGTATGAGTTTACTCTTCTTCTTGTCAACCCTCAAAAGCCAACCATCAAACATATTATATATGGTTCCAGGAAGGTATAAACCAAATGAGAACTGAACTACTCTCCAAACAAATTTCGTATAATGACAATCTATAAAAAGATGTTGAATGATCTCGTTTTTCATACAGAAATAATATCTTAAACTGCCATTCCAATTTCGTCTTGCCAAATTGTCCTTAGTTAGCATAACCCCTTTTAGCAAGTACCATATAAAAATCTTAATCTTAAGCGGCATCTTAATCTTCCAAATAATTTTATTCCTCTCAATATAACCATTATTAATAAGAGCTAGATACATTGACCTAACTGAAAATCTACCATTCTGATGATAATTCCATCTAAAACAATCGGAGGATTGATTTAACTGAATATGTACAATAGAAGCACACAATTCATGCCAATATTCAAGATTCTGACCAACTAAAGCTCTCCTAAAGGAAACATTCAGTGGAATAGATCTCATAACATTGGCAATAGTAGAACTTTTCCTTCGGACAATAGAGTATAAAGATGGATATTTGTCTTTAAATGCCAGGTTTCCTAGCCATTTATCCTCCCAAAACCTTATATGTTCCCCATTATTCACAATCCAAGAACCTATGTTTAAGAAAGTATTTTTAACTTTCATGAGACCTGACAAAAATGAGAATCGTCCTGTTTCCTATTAACTTGGGTTATAGACTGGTTATAAAGATACTTTCTCTTCAATAAGTTCTGCCATACACCTTCCTTATTAATCAACTTAAACAACCACTTACTCAAAAGACACTTATTTTGTATTTTTAAATTATGAACCCCTAAACCTTGGATAAAATTGTGTCCTGTACTACAATTCAGGTTGAACCTGCCGGTTCAAGAGGAATGGCGGGGCAAGCCCATGTAGGGGGAGCACGGCTGCTGCCCGTCGCAGAACAACTGCCACCAGCAACCCTTGCAGATATCCAGGCATTGGAAGCCTCCTTGACGCAGACAATTCAAAACGGCTTGGCTACAATAGAAGAGAGGGTTGCCGCGTTACCCAGGCCATAGTCCCGAAACGTCCTCCGGAGGCAGATCCAATGCCTCATATATCTGGCAGCATGCAAATCCTCAGCACCACCTTTCCAGGATTATATTCCTATACGATCTTGTTCCTCAAACATCCAGTTGCCACAAGTTTCGTCAAAACATTTATATGGTACTTGTTGTAAATGTTCAAATATCGAAATATTCCGACTCATGTCCGTAATATTGTTGGCATTTGTTTCCATAAATTGTATTGTGGCAAAACTGAGCTTATATATGTTTGTATTATTTTGTGTAATAAATATATTGCTTGTCACCTCTTGTTGGGCTAAGCCAAATCACTTCATGTGTAAACTACAATTCACCAACCTAGATTTTTCACAATTTGGTCCTTTTAAAAAACTTATTTCACAAATAGACCCTTGAAAAAACATATACGAAAATGGGTCTTTTTTGGAGCGCCAAAGTCGCTGGCGCCGTGGTCTAATAGGACGGCGCCAGCAACTCCTCCTGCCACCGTGGCGGGTCGGCACTGACGTGGCAGGGGGAGCACACCAATAAGTCCGGCACCCCCGACCCCACCCCCCACCCACGTCATTTTTTCCTCTCCTCTCTAGTGTAGAGAAGAGATGTGCAACTTTTTTTATTTTTCTTTTATTTTTTTATATTTTTTTTTACACTTAGGAGCACACAAGAACCAACCATAGAAAAAGTAAATTCAAATGGATGAAATATGTGACATGTAGAATTTTTCAAAGCTCTACCGAAAAGCTTCTTGCCTCGAAAACACAATCTTGTAGACGGAATTCAAAGATTCTAATTTCGCCAAACACGGTAAACCGAGTAGAATCGGATGTAACTTTTTCTGTATATATCCGTGGATATATAATATGCCTGATTCTGAGTCTGTACGAGAAAATTATGCCTGTTTTTAGATATGACACTCAAATGTAAAAAAAACATGGACCTTTTTTTTATAGGACGTAAAAAATCAATGTACTAATTTTCTGTTTTTCAGACTATAGGTAAAACAAAAACAAAAGCAACGAGTGAATTTGAAGTGAGGGGAGGGAGCCCCTGGGAGGTGCCGGGGGGAGCGCCAGAGAGGCTAGCGCGCTCCCTCTGGCCGCCACGGTGGCAGGAGAGCGGCGCCAGAGAGGCTGGCGTCGTTCCATTAGACGATGGTGCCACCAACTCTAGCGCTCCTAAAAGGACCATTTCTGGGATAAGTTTTTTCAGGAGTATATTTATGAAATAAGTTTTTCAAAAATGACCAAATTGTAAAAAATCTAGATTCACCAGGAGTATATTTATGAAATAAGTTTTTCAAAAATGACCAAATTGTAAAAAATCTAGATTCACCAACCGGTAAACATATTTCACACAATCAACCCCTCATCTTGCCATGTACTTTGAGGATAGCTTTAACTAGCAAATCAGCAGCAGAACAACAATAAACACATGCACACAAGACACAGTGATTTACGTGGAAAAACATTCTCGGTGTGAGGAGTAAAAAGCCACGGGACCAACGGTCTACTCCAAACTTTCACTATAATCAACAATGGGTATAAATGGAGTCTTCTCTATAACATCTGAAGGCACATCACAACAACAGTATAACATCAAGTTACATACTGGGCATCATCAAACATCAACCATCAAAGCTAACGAGAAGTATATCGACAAAAAAGCAGAAAAATGGCAGATTCTGTCCTCTTTAGTTTTAAGTTGAGATCTCCCGAACCAAAGATGCAAATTGCACGAAACTTAGAAGAAATGATGGTCTATGAGTCCCTTCCAAGCTGTCCAAAAAATCAACCCAATCGGACACCGTTTGACCCCTCAAACTGATATTTTACTAACTGCTGCACAATCTGTAACTATAGTAACTCGTGCTGACAAATCACCACACAAATCCAGTGGTCTACTCAACCAATCCTGATACAGATGTTGTCCTGATCTTCACAATGTAGGATATTGAACAAGATAACTAGCTGAAAATCAGCAAAGATAACTAGCTGCGAGCAGCCGGATAACTAGTGCAACTTGATAACACGCACAAGGAGCCAACCACCGTCACTATACGGCAGCCTGAACCAAGGATTCGCCCAATCACACTCTCAAAGAACCAACCTACGTAGCCTGCACACGAAGTAGCAGGAGCACGGATTAGGTGCCGATGAAATGGCCGCCTATGTAATCCCACGAGGAAATCACAAGAGCAAAGGGGTAGAGATCTCGGTCTCTCGGTGTTTGTTAGCATACAGCTGAACAATGGGGTTTTTATTTCGATTATCAAAAAGTCTCCCAAATGATAAAACATAGGGGATATTTATACTAGGAACAACCCTCCTAGATGGGAATGAAAGGTCTTGAGAGTTTACAGGACATAGGCCAGCTCAAAGGTCACAATAAGTGAATTCCCGAGAAGACTCGCGCGTCTGTTTGGCTTCTGAGTAGTCCTCAATGATTTGTCCATAACTTCTTATTGGGAAGTCACGAGCCGTTTGTTGGAGGTGAAACTAGACTTAATTATCTTTCCAACCATATATATTATGCATGGAGGAATTTGACTGGCTGGATCGCACATCCCTTGGGAGTTGGAGCATCGGCGCGTAACCGGTCTTCTCGTTGTCGTAAACCATCTCCACTTGAGCAAATGTCACTTCATCTTCTGTGGAATCTTTATTGTTATTGATGCAGTCGTTAATATTTGTACTAGTGACCATCTCCTTTGGTATGAACCTTAGCAAAGCAAATATACACCATTTAGATAGTATAAAATTCTCATCAATACTAAAGTTCAATTCAGCAAGAAACGAATTAACCTTTGGTCATATTTTTATTGAATGATGTTGTGCACTCTATCTTTGCTCAGCACAATCTCTTGGTAAAGGAGCCACAACATGGCTTAGCGTAGTTGGTCCTCGCAATGGTGGCACTAGTCCAATTGTTGGTTTACGTTCATATGATAGCAAGGGTAGTGCACCATTACGTTGCCTTGGTGTAGTGGTGGTAATCTGAGTTAATTCTCTCTCTTTATGCACATCGATATGCTTTATCCTACAATCATACAAGCCAAGTATGATTTTCCTGAGTGCCATCACCTTGAACCCCATGTACTCCTTGAGAGTGGTCACCCTGATTTCCTGAGCCGATCCATCTGTAGTACCTTTGTCGCTCGGTTGAGCCGAGCCATCTAGGGCTTGTTTCATTCCCCCATCCTTGGAAGAACCGGTCCCGGGTACATCAGCCACTACTCGCACCTGATATTTTTGCACCACTGTCCCCTTGCGGGTCTGCATGAATGAGTTCAAGAACTGGTTCCGTGCTTGCTGCATCATTGCTTTGAACTCCTTCTTCTGATCAGGTGTCATTTTGTCCGGAGTAATGGTCATGACGTTGCCCTCATTAACGTCAGATTGGTCTAATTGCTGGACCTTCTCTTTAACAGAACCTGGGCTAGCCGAGGATGGCGATGGTGGCGGCTTCTCGGCCATGAGGAAAACTGCTTTCTGACTTCTAATCGGTCCCACCAGGCGTGCCAAAAGCGTGTTGACAGAAAACACGAGGCCTGGGAGATCTGCTTAACTCCAGTGCAGGTCCAAAACTCGCCTTTGGATGTGTGAGCATGCCAATTGATTTGATCCTACAATCAACAAGAAACGAAGACAAAGAAACCGCAATTAAATCCATAAATGATAGTCGATCGGCTAGGTGCCGATGACATATCATTTATTTTAGGCCGATGTCATGTGTACATCGATCGGCAGTCATGAATAATTAAGGAAGAACTAAATCTACTCGATCGGCTGTAGACATTAACAATATATAACTCTTATGTCGATATATACTTAAATCAAGTGATTGGGATAGATCGGTCGCCATGCCGAGACAGTATAAATCACTTAGATCGAAATATAAATTAACAACAGAACTATATACGTTTATAGCATAGCCGATCAGATAGATCTAGCGTGCATCGGCTAATACTCCGATACTACTCTATATTAAGATATTAAAGCAAGTAGAATATATCAAACAGAAGCATAATATACTTAAATACTAACCGTCACCCCCGAGAAACTTCACACCGTTTCCTCCGTTTTCACCGCTGAAGCAAACCACGTTTTCTTTCTCTCTCCAGCGATCCCCTCGGCGCACAGGCGATTTCAAGACGATTCCGTTCCCGGTTAGATCTCCGCCCGCGGCAATGTCGACTTCCGCCAATCCATCCGCCGCGCCATCGGCCGAATACGTAGAGGTAAGTACCCATCGGCTAGATCTCTTTCTTTCGCAGTAGATTGATCCTCTCTTGTCTTATCTTGTTTTCTTCTTCTCTATCCCCAATTGCATCTGTAGCATCTGTCCAATCTGGTTACGATTCCAAGTCTGTTGCATGAGAACCACTACTTTCTTGGTCCAATCGGCAACCTTGACCCAACTGATTTTATCACTGGTGAAACCAACAGAATCCCCTTTAGATTAGCCAACCCTAATCTGAGTCACTGGAAGAATACCTTCAAATCTTGGCCATCTCTTGAGAAAACTACCCCTGAGAAGAGTTGGACCACATGGTACAAGCGTGTATCGGCTAGTAAGGCAGTTCACTGGGATGAGATCAGGATCAGCCAAGCGCTTGCCCTTACCATAGCCAATTCCGCTAAGGACGAACCTCTGATGGCTGCCGCCACCTATTTCTGGTCCAACACCATCAACGCCTTCCTATTCAACCAAGGGCCGATGACCCCAACTTTGATTGACATCACTATGATCACCAGATTAGATGTAACTTCATCGGCCAATCCGATGAGCTTGAACACCAAGAACCAATTTGATTTCAGGACCAAAAGTATAGGTGGTTGGTCTGGTTACGTAGCAACATATATGGGTAAAGGACCTGTCACTCCTCGAGAGCATGTAGCCTTTCTGCTGATGTGGCTAGAGAAATTCCTTTTTTGTAGATCAAGCTGTGGCCCTACAACCAATTGACAATTTGTAGCCGAAGCCCTAGAATCAAAGAAACAATTTCCCTTGGGCAAAATCCTTCTCGGCTATCTATATCAAATGTTGAATAATGCATCGGCCAAGATAGCCGTCGGCTCAGTAGTTGGGGCAGGTGGACCATGGTGGTTGCTGCAAACCTGACTAAACTTGGTAGTTATGAAAGTCGTCAATCGGCTATCTGTGATAGAAGCTGAATTTCCAAGGTTGGAGCCGATTGTGGAAGATGATGGAGAAGAACGCACTCATCGTAGATGCATGTCATACAGAGAATATGCATCTAAGCCAACTGATGCTGGAGCAAAGCTGTCGGCTGAGCTGCTTAAGGATTGGTTCTGCAACTTTTATGAAGGCTTTCAGAAAGATGCCCGGGTTTGGTTTCCTTATGAGAACTCAGCAGATCATGAACTTCCATCAGACTTCAGATTTGAAGATATCAATCATGAAAAATACCAGAAATCCAGGGAAGTTCTTACAGCTGCAATCAGCCCATGCATCCTTCCTGTTGGCATTCATCAGGGCAGAAACATCCAAGTCTCTTATGAATTTTACTACCCAATGAGCTCGGCTAGACAACTTGGATTGGGCCAACTCCCAATCGGCTTATTCTTTGCCAACAAGATCCAGTGCCGAGGAGAAATCTCATCAACTCTGATGATGGATCGGCTACTCAACATCCCAGGACCCCCCTTGGGCAGTATTGAGAACATAGAGCTGGCAAGGTTCAGGAGCAAGAGCTTTGACAGATGGTGGGGTGAATGGAAACAACATATCTTCCATCAACCAGCTTCTATGTACATGAAAGATCTGTTCCCCGATGTTATCCCTCAGGTAAATCTTCACTTTATCAATCTTGCTTGAACAACTGGTAGCCGACTTGAACCTTGACTAATCTTTTCTTCTGACCTGCAGACAACAGAATCCTCTCCTCCTCACTAGAGCAACAGTTGCAAGGATATTGAATATGCTCCAGGTCTAATTCCCAATGGAGGTGGACCATCTCCCCCTGTCATCGGCTATCATGCCCTCAGGACTTCAACCCTCCTCCAAGGCCTAATCAGGGAACCAGCCGATGCAGGTAAGAAAAGAAAAACCAGATCATCGGCTGTGGACACATCAGCTCCGGCTCCCAAGAAGAAAATCAAATCAAAGAAAACCAAGCCAGATGATGACCTGCCTGCCTTAGATCCATCCATCGAACAAGCTCTGGATGAAGAAGACATTGAAGATGATATTGATCAGGCTGCAGCCGAAGTGAGCGATACAGATAAAACACCATCGGCTTCGCCCAAGCAAACTTCTCCAACTCCTTATGCTCCGGCTCATTTTTCAGCAGTAAGCAGCTTTCCTCAGCTCCTTTTGCAATCACTTCTCTTATAGCCGACTGCTCACTGACTTTATAGTTGCAGAAGAAGAAAACTGCTGTGAAGAAGAAATCGGTAGCACCAACTCTCAAACCGGCTCCACCAGTAAGATATTCTCAATCCTCTCATTAACTGATCTCCGCCGATTATGTCTAACATTTGTCTTTTTTACATCCTCCTCCTCCTCCTTCACCTCCTGTGCAGCTAGAATCAGGCAACCGTACTCCATCGGCTGCAGACAGTCATAACGTCGAAGAGGAAGAACAACCAGCTGCTCCTGCTATTCCAGTAAGTTTTGTTGACACAAATTTGAGATCGGCTAATAATGTTTTGATCCTTAACCATCCATAACATTATCTCTTGCAGATCTTAGCCGATCTGTTCTCCTTCGACATCAAGGATTATCTCGATGAAACAGAGGAAGACACCACCAGTAAAGCCATAGCTCCTCTGTCTGATGTTGTGAAGAGAACGCTTGAGGATATCTCTCATTGGCTAGAAGCATCACCAGACAACTTGGTGACCAACTGTGGCTCGATCCGGGCAAGGTTCATAGATATCCAAGCTCTACTCCCAGATGAATTAGTCAACGCCCTTACTCCAGCCGTCTATCTTGAGCAACTCCAATTCAAGCTGGAGAAGGCCAGGCAGAAATTAGCCGATCGCCGGGAGCGCAAAGATATTGAAGCTACAATCCAGCACAATCGGCAGCTTGTGCATGTAGAGAAGTCCAAGCTTGATCAGCTGTCTGAGGGCCCGATCAAGTCAAATATCGATCGGCTTGAAGCTCGTAAGATTGATCTCATGGCACAACTTCAAGAATGCAACGCCGAGCTGGATATGGAGCACAAGAAGTTAGCCGATCTCCCGCAAGCTATCGAAGAGCAAAAAGCCAGACTCAAATCGGCTATCAAGAATGTTGCGGATCTGACCAAGTCCTTGAAGGTCATCCCTGGAACCGATGCTCAAGATACCCAAGCCATAGAAGAAGTAGAACAAATTAGGCAAAGGGCTATATCGGCTATCCAACGATATTTGTCTTAGTGATATTCTGTATAATAGACCTTAAGAAATTTTTTGTAATCGGCTAAGATACCCTAGTGCTATTATTCAACTTGTCTTGATAATCCTTTGTGCCAATTAACATAACCGCCAAATACGCTCAAAAATTTGCAATTTTCCATGTGTGTGCCCCCCTAATTTTACAATGTCAAAAACATTGATAAAATTATAAAAACGACTAAGGGCGATATATTTATATCGGCCATTGCACACTGGCAAACCACAACTAATTCAATATGAAAACAACTAATGGCGATATAACCATATAGGCCATTGCACATCGGCAAACCACAACCGATTACAATATGAAAAGAACTAAGGGCGATATAACCATATCGGCCATTGCACATCGGCAAACCACAACCGATTACAATATGAAAATAACTAAGGGCGATATAACCATATCGGCCATTGCACATCGGCAAACCACAACCGATTACAATATGAAAAGAACTAAGGGCGATATAACCTTATCGGTCATGTCAAGGCGATGTAAACACATCGGCTATCATGCATCGGCAACATCAGCCGATCATGCGTTAACCCAAACACTTGGGTAATATTTCTTCAAGTATTTGCCATTTAGCGCTCTGCCATAAACTTCTCCATCGAGTCCTTGCAACATGTAAGCTCCCCTAGATACCACCTTATGAATTTGGAACGGTCCTTCCCAATTCGGCGACCACTTGCCGAATTTGCTATCCCGAATCCCAATCGGCAAAATCAACTTCCATACAAGTTCACCTTTCGAAAAATCTTTGGGCACTACTTTCTTGTTATAATACCGAGCAACTCGATCTTTATCCTTGGTAACCTTTGCAAGGGCTCGTAACCGTGATTGAACCAGATCCTCCCTCTCATCGGCCAAAAGGTTGTAATACTCATCGGCTGTTAAATCATTTTGCAATTCCGTTCTTCTAGAGCCGATTCTAACTTCCCATGGCAAAACAGCTTCATGTCCATAAACAAGTTTATAAGGAGGAACCTGTATCGATCCATGACATGCCATCCGATACGACCACAACGCTTCGGCCAACCGAGTATGCCATTGCCGAGGATAATCAGAAATTTTCCGCTTAATCAATTTGATCAAGCTCTTGTTAGATGCCTCAGCCTGCCCATTAGCTTATGCATAATACGGTGAAGAATTCAACAATTTGATTTCCATGCTATCGGCAAACTGAACAAACTCATCGGACACGAAGATTGAACCTTGATCAGTTGTAATAGTTTGAGGAATACCAAATCGGTAAATTATATGCTCTTGAACAAACTGTATAGCATCCCCAAAATCAACTTTCTTCAAAGGAATTGCCTCTACCCACTTGATAAAATAATTGGTTGCCACCAATATAAATTTATGTCCTTTACTCGACGGTGGATTAATCATGCCGATCATATCAATTCCCCAACCTCTAAACGGCCATGGTTTAATAATAGGATTCATAGCCGATGCCGGCGCTCTCTAGATCGCTCCAAATTTCTAACAATCTTGACAACCTTTATAATATCTGAAACAATCCTCCAGCATCGTCGGCCAAAAATATCCAGCACGTCGAAGCAGCCACTTTATTTTATGAGCCGATTGATGAGTGCCACATAACCCTTCATGAACTTCACCGATTGCAACTTTTGCCTGATCGGTACTCAAACATTAAAGCAACACCCCATCAATCGTCCGATAATAAAGCTCATCATCCAACAATGTATACTTTAACGCTTTATATCTTAACTTCCGAGAAGCCGATTGAGATGGATCCCGTAAATACCGATAGACATCATATCTCCAATCATCGGCTGTTATGGCAGCAACTTCAATCTAAACATCTTTGATTATCAGCTTATATCCCGATGCCCCTTGGGCTAAATCATTAGCTTCAATATTCTGCTCTCGAGATACATGCTTCAAAGTTACTAGCCGAAATTCCTTCATCAGTTCTTGGCACTTCTCATTATAAACTATCAACGTATCATTCTTGCACTCATATTCTCCTGCCAATTGACTGATCACCAACAAACAATCCCCCATGATTTCAACAGTGTCGGCTTCAACTTCCTTGAGTAACTGCAACCCCTTGAGAACTGCCTCATACTCTGCTTGATTATTAGTTGCATAAGGTTTAATAGTATAGGCAAACTCAAAGCATGCCCCTCGAGGGGAGATTATAACCAAGCCGATACCACAACCATGAGTACAGACTGACCCATCGAAGAATAAAGTCCATGGCACAACCTCAACCGAGCCGATAGAATCATCACGATGGTCAACAATAAAATCGGCTATAGCTTGTCCTTTGATCGCCTTCGGTGACTCATACCGAAGATCAAACTCAGTCAATGAAAATATCCACTTTCCAATCCTTCCTTTCAGAATAGGAGCCGATAACATATACTTAACAACATTGGCCTTGCATATGACAGTACATTCATTGGACAGTAGATAATGTCTTAACCTCATATATGAAAAATATAAACACAAGCATAACTTCTCCACAGGGGAATATCTAGTCTCTGCATCCAAGAGCCGACGACTCAAATAGAACACAACCCTCTCTTTTCCTTCGAGCTCCTGAATCAAGACCAAGCCGATTGACTTATCACCGGCCGATAAATATAACTGAAAAGGTATTCCTTTCTGTGGAGGAATCAAAAATGGAGGGGAACTCAAATGTTCCTTAATATTATCCAACGCCTTCTGTTGTTCTGCCCCCCAAGTAAATTGCTGATCGGCCTTCAATCTCAATAATGGTGTAAAAGGTTGTAACCTTCCAGACAAATTAGAAATAAACCTTCGAACAAAATTAATTTTGCCAATCATCTCCTGCAATTCTGTCTTGTCCTCCGGAGGTTTAATCTTCTTGATCGCATTGATACTTCTCTGAGTTATTTCAATCCCCCTCTCATGAAGAAGAAATCCCAAGAACTGGCCAGCCCATACGCCAAAAGCACACTTTGTCGGATTCATCTTCAAGCCATATTTCCTAGTCCTCTCGAAAACCTTTCTCAAATCGTCTATGTGGTCCTCTATTTCTTTAGACTTAACAACCACATCATCAATATAGACTTCAATCAACCAGCCGATTAAATCATGATATATATAATTCATAGCTCTTTGAAACGTAGCTCCAGCACTCTTTAAGCCGAAAGTCATTACAACCCACTCAAACAAGCCGATTGCACCAGGACACCTGAAAGCCGTCTTATGGATATCTTCTTCGGCCATAAAGATTTGATTATATCCCGCGTTTCCATCCATAAAACTTAATATCTTATGTCCTAAAGCAGCATCAACCAACTGATCGGCCACTGGCATTGGATATTCGTCCTTTGGGGTAGCTTTATTCAAATCCCTAACATCAATGCACACCCTCATATCAGGAACTATGCTAGAAACCCATTCGGCATATCGGCAAGGATGAATAAAATAAGCATCATATAAACGCTTAATCTCAGCCTTGACAGGTTCGAGCATGTCGGCTTTGCATCTCCTCGGAGGTTGTTGATGTGGCCTAACCCCTGGTTTGGTAGGTAGCCGATGTTCAACAATCGATCGGCTGAGTCCAGGCATCTCATCCCAAGCGAAGCAATCCCTAAATTCTTTCAAGAGCTCTATCAGCTTGGTTCTAAACTCTGAAGATAAATTCTTACTAATAAATGTCGGCCTTGGCCGATCGCCTGGACCTATATCTATTTCTTCCAAATCATCGGCCGACATAAAACCCTGACCTTGCTTGTCATCGAGATCATCTACTGTGTCCTTGGTGTAGACGTTTGAACCCTCCACGACGCCCTCAAAGTAATAGCTTGGGTTCTCCATCTTCAATTGGCTATATATCAGAATCGGACACTTTTAGAAAATCTCCATCCCAAACATTGCCGGATAAACAATCAAGGCCGTCCATCTCCCAAAGAGCTAAATCGGCACTAGCAACATTGACTGACCTGTCGGCTGGCACTATTTCTATCTTGTCGCCTTGCCATTGAATCAAGCATTGATGCATGGTTGAAGGAATACAGCAATTGGCATGAATCCAATCCCTTCCAAGCAACAAACTGTAAGAACTCTTCCCATCGATGACAAAAAACATAGTAGGAATAGTCTTACTGCCGACCGTCAGCTCCACATTTAGAACACCCTTGGTTTCTGATGGATTGCCACCAAAGTCTTTGAGCACCATGTTTGTTTTGATGAGATCTTCAGCGTTTCTGCCCAACTTCCTGAACGTAGCACAAGGCATCAAATTTACTGCAGCTCCACCATCGACCATCATCTTAGACATCGGCTTCCCATTAACATAGCCATTTATATACAATGGTTTAAGATGCCGATTCTCTGCACCCTCAGGCTTTTCAAAGACTGCTTGTTCTGGTGATAGAACCAACTTAGCCGATTCTTCTTCTATTTCATCAACATCGGCCTGGTCGATCCCAAATTCGGCTGGCAAGGTAAAAACCATGTTAACCGACGCAATCACGACGCTTTTCCCTTTGACCAATCTCTTTGCTTCATCGGCTACAGCCTCATCGGCTACAGGAGCTTGTTTCTTAACGCGCCATTCCTGCTTCGCCTTTGTTTTCTTTAGCCGATGATTGATCTCTTGCTCGACCTCCTGAAAGCGCTCTCTGCTCCTCAATCTCTGAACCCTTCTTTTCTGATTTTTTGTAAAGATACCAGGAGGACACCACTGAGTTTTCCTATTCTCGTCATCCTCCGGGTCATGATCCTGATTTACAGGGCCCAATCTTTGATGAACAGGAACCCTTGCATGCTTTAGCCGATTGCCTTTAATATACGACTGGTTTGAACTCTCTGCAACGTTGCCGCATCCAGGACAGTCTTCAATAGATGGCAGCCTCATACCCTCATTCCAACAAAATCTAAAGAACTCACAACCCCAATCAGGATCGAAACCATCATCACCTTCCTTGTAATGCTTCTCCTGTTGTTTATCATACTTCCTTTGGTACTTATTGATGATCTTAGCCGAATTCACTTCAAAACCCCTTGCACGGCCTCCATCGGCTGTTCGGCCAGCTGTATGCACCATATTGACAGGAAAAGGATTGCCATCAACCTTCATCGGCCTCTTGGAATCATCAAATTTGATCTTGCCTCCTTCGATAGCCGCTTGGATCTGCTGCCTAAAGACCTTGCAATCATTGGTAGTATGAGACCTAGAATTGTGCCACTTACAATACCTTTTCTTGCCCAATTCTTCAACCGATGGAATAGTATGACCAGCAGGGAGTTGAATTTGCTTTTCTAAGAGTAACAGGTCAAAAATCTTGTCAGCTTTGGTAATATCAAAGTCATACCTCTCCTCTTTTCCAGAATTCTTTACCCATTGGCATGGTATAACCTTTTTGCTGCTTACCCATTCGGCCGCAGCTATCTCAGAATCATCATCCTCATCATCCGATCCACAATTATAAGAACAGACATGATTAACCTTCCTAGAATTCCTCCTAGCTTCAGCAAACCTCTGCTCATGCAAACTTACCTTTTGTGTAAGATGCGATAAGCTTTCAAAGTCTTCAGATGAGAATTTCTCCCTGATCAGAGCAATCATACCCTGAAAAGCCAAATCGGCTAACTGGGCGTCAGTTAAACTCAAGCTAAAGCACTTATTCCTCATCTCTCTGAACCTCTGAATATATTCATGCACGGGCTCGTCATGTCTCTACTTGATTGCTGTCAAATCAGACAACTTCATCTCATGTACCCCACTATAGAAATAGCTATGAAACTGCTTCTCCAGATCGGCCCAGCTGTTAATCGACCCATACGGTAAAGTAGAAAACCGAGTAAAAGCCGATCCAGCCAAAGACAACCGGAACAACCTAACCCTCAAGGCATCTACAGCCGATGCTTCACCACACTGAGCTAAAAATCGGCTAATATGCTCATAAGTTGATGTACTATCTTGCCCTAAGAACTTTGAAAAATCTGGAACTTTGAACCGGTTAGGGAGAGGGACTCTCTCAAACCATTCAGGATACGGTTGTCGGTATAAATTTCCAATCTCCTTTGGTTTAAGCCCGAACTGTTCCCTCATCACGTCAGCAATCACATCGACCCACGGTCGTTGTTGGGCGGCTCCTTGCGATTTTTGCTGCATGGGCTCGAATTGACTGTACTGAGGAGCAAATTGAGGCTGAATTAACCCCCCTTGCTGATATTGGTCTTGCGGGGAAGGAGGTTGATATTGATAACTTAAATTGCCCCCCTGGTAACTCTAGTAGTTTGGCTGAATATTTCGCACCAAGTGCTCAGGGACAATCTGAGGTACTACCGTATGGTCCGGCTGCACGTGATGGACCAAATGCTCTGGAATAATCTAATTCAGAGTATGTTGTCCAGCCGATGGATTCATCAAGCCTTGCTGGTGAATCGGCTGGATAGTCTGCTATCTTGATGACGTTTGCTGAATCGGTTGTACAATCTGCTGCCTTGGTGGCGTTTGTTGAACTGACTGCACAACCTATTGCTGAATTGGTTATACAACCTATTGGATTGGGGTGTTTGTCGAATCGGCTGCTGCTGGACTGGATCAATAGTAGTTTGAGGTGGTAGAAACATGGCAGCAACCTGATCTTGCGTTAGCCGATTCGCAACCTGCCCACTATGCTGTGGCTGCTCTCTCATCAACAGCCGAGAATTAACCAGCTGGCCTGGTGCCGACGTTGATGGAGCAGGTGGGTGAATCGATACCGGTGCCGTCAGCTGGGCTGATGATGCAATGGGAGGAACCGCTTGAATAGGTGGATGAATATCAGTGATCAAAGGCCGATAATTTGGAAAGGTACCTCCTGGAAAATAAACTGGGCCTGCAGCCTGATGTTCGGCTACTGAACCATCGGCTATTGAATTCATCATGTCTGACAAGGTATTGACTAATACCCCAGATTGATTGATTAAATCATTGTGTACAGCATAGTCAACCCGGTCTTGAAAGTTATTGAAAAACTCCTATGACGCACTGCCATCTTGATTTAAGACTTCCTCCTTGTGGTCCCTGAGTGCCATCACCTTGAACCCCATGTACTCCTTGAGAGTGGTCACCCTGATTTTCCTGAGCCGATCCATCTGTAGTACCTTTGTCGCTCGGTTGAGCCGAGCCATCTAGGGCTTGTTTCATTCCCCCATCCTTGGAAGAACCGGTCCCGGGGACATCAGCCACTACTCGCACCTAATATTTTTGCACCACTGTCCCCTTGCGAGTCTGCATGAATGAGTTCAAGAACTGGTTCCGTGCTTGCTGCATCATTGCTTCGAACTCCTTCTTCTGATCAGGTGTCAATTTGTCCGGAGTAATGGTCATGACGTTGCCCTCATTAACGTCAGATTGGTCTAATTGCTGGACCTTCTCTTTAACAGAACCTGGGCTAGCCGAGGACGGCGATGGTGGCAGCTTCTCGGCCGTGAGGAAAACTGCTTTCTGACTTCTAATCGGTCCCACCAGGCGTGCCAAAAGCGTGTTGATAGAAAACACGAGGCCTGGGAGATCTGCTTAACTCCAGTGCAGGTCCAAAACTCGCCTTTGGATGTGTGAGCGTGCCAGTTGATTTGATCCTACAATCAACAAGAAACGAAGACAAAGAAACCGCAATTAAATCCATAAATGATAGTCGATCGGCTAGATGCCGATGACATATCATTTATTTTAGACCGATGTCATGTGTACATCGATCGGCAGTCATGAATAATTAAGGAAGAACTAAATCTACTCGATCGGCTGTAGACATTAACAATATATAACTCTTATGTCGATATATACTTAAATCAAGTGATTGGGATAGATCGGTCGCCATGCCGAGACAGTATAAATCACTTAGATCGAAATATAAATTAACAACAGAACTATATACGTTTATAGCATAGCCGATCAGATAGATCTAGCGTGCATCGACTAATACTCCGATACTACTCTATATTAAGATATTAAAGCAAGTAGAATATATCAAACAGAAGCATAATATACTTAAATGCAACAAGATCTTAACATAAAGAACAGATTTAACATGTCAATTAAGCATATAGGATAATTATAGTTAAATCAGGTAAGATCGGCTGAAACCCCGATGCTACACTAATCGGCAACCAGGAAGCAGGCTGGAGACTAATATTCTAAGCACGACTTAATAGATCAAACTCAACTGATGCAGCATTAAGTATGAAAAGAAGAACAATATCTAGACAATCAAGCCGCTGAATGTTTCATAGAGTGGTAGATATCTTATATAATCCAAGCTAACGTCGCTATTTAACCTAATCGGCCGCCTTCTACTAACAGATGTTAGCCGATTGTAAGTTAGATGACGATATTACCGAAGATTATACAAGATATATGATAACTTGCCGAATTATATAAACAAGATTAGAGTGTCATAAAGATGAAAGCACTAATCCCGAGAACACAAGCTGCGATAACAAGTTTTACCTCTTGTTGAAGATCGAAACCGATGCAGCTCAACCCGAAAGCAAGAACTTGTCGAAATAAAACTAAAGCAAAATGGGTGGCGATGCACCGAAATTGTATTGAATGTGTGTCCAAAAAATTACATAGGGCTCGGGGTCTTATTTATACCCGAGAATTACAAGATATGTCCATACCGGACACGACTATTACCTCTAACAAACTCTAAGATACCATAAGTCTTTACGGCAGACTTTTGCCCAAACATATCTCTAAGGAAATTACATAAAATATCCTAATTAATAGATACAATTGCCTTCTCAAGACTCTATCCTTACGTGGCAATCATCTTGAAGCATATCAACTGAACCCAATGATGTACACCGAGTCATATTCTTGGAATCGGCTGTACCGGCTAGCCCTGTCTGACTCGAACTCTGCCGATCCTGACCGTAGCCGATTCTTGCTCTGTTTCCGCAACGATCTTCGTCTTCGATTCCGCTTCGATCTAATATTCTTTTCCGATGCTGATATTACCAAATTTGGTCGTTAACATTCCGTCCCAATTTAAGTGCAGTTGTAGGTTTTCATGTCCAACGTTTGACTGACCATCTTATTTAATATTTTATGAAAAAATTGAAAAATAGTCACACAAAGTATTATCCATATTTTATCATCTAATAACAATAAAAATACTAATCATAGTTTTTTTTTCAAATAATACGGACGGTCAAATGTTAGTCTGCGGTCGTCTTTTTAGGACAGAGATAGTCTGTGATAGTACTAGTACTTAGATAATTCGGAGGGGATGAAAAAACACCATATGATTTACTTTATAAAGTTTAAACCGAAGATGACGATAATGATGCAAATTATTTCTTTGATGGACATATGAGTTCAGATCAGGCAGGTTGCACCTTCAATCTCAAAAATGGAAACCAATCCTACACTAGACCTTTCGGTTGATCTGAACCAAAAACTCCCAGACAAAAATTCTACCATTTCAGTTGGTATGAACCATCTAAACAAAGCCGCCCTGAAGAAATTCACCACTGTTTAGACGGTAAGGGTTCCCTCTGCCGGCTCAGCAACAGGAGCCTTGGGCTTCGGCTTCTCGACAACAATGGCTTGTGTGGTAAGGACCATTCCAGCCACCGAGGCGGCATTCTGGAGCGCGCATCTCGTCACCTTAGCTGGGTCGATAACACCCGCCTCAATCAAGTTCTCATACTTGTCGTTCATCGCATTGTACCCGACTTCCCACTCGCCGTCCTTGATCTTCTCAACTACCACTTCCCCTTCCACTCCAGCATTGTGGGCAATCAGTGAAGCGGGAGCTACCAACGCCTGCAAAATTTACAAGATATGCTGTCAACTATGTTCTTATATTTAACTGAAGTGTAGAACTAGCACCATATGCAATGCATATGCATCCAAAATTATTCGGTCACTATTCACCTATTCATCGACTATATAGTGCAAGTCCTAGCTTTATTTGACCACAGACAAACATAATGCAAAGATTCGTTCATGAGATGCTTCTCTTGTAAATTGCATTCCATTTCCTCTTAGTTCTATAAGCAACAGCCAATGCAGACAAATCAATAGACAAGATACCTTTTGAATAATGTCTGCACCAAGGCGCTCATCATGGTCTTCGATTGTTTCTTTGATCGCAGGGACGGTAGTTGATAGATGCACATACGCTGTACCACCTCCAGGAACAATGCCCTCCTCAATAGCTGCGAAAGTTGCATTCTTCGCATCCTCGATACGTAGTTGGCGGTCCTCAAGCTCAGTCTCAGTTGCAGCCCCAACCTTGATGACAGCCACACCACCAGAAAGCTTTGCAATCCTCTCAGCCAATTTCTCTGTATCATATATCGAATCAGTTTCGGAGAGTTCCTTCTTTAGCTGTGCAACCCTTGCCTGAATCTCATCTTTGCTAGCTGCATCCGCTATGAGGGTTGTTGTAGTCTGATGTATTGTGACTTTTCTCGCTGTCCCAAGTTGCTCTTCAGTTGCATTCTCAACCAGCAAACCCAGGTCTTTTGCTAGAAATTCAGCGCCTGGAGAAACATATAGAATAAGAAAAAAGCAGCAGCAGAAAAGGTGCAAGTATATTATATGCAGTATAAAATGTATATTCCCCATGAACTAGAAATATAAACAAGCAACGTGTTGGAAGATTCAAGTTTTGAGTAAGTAGGCAATTACAGGACGGTCAGATAAGGGATTGCCATTGCTTGCTGTGAGCTCTTATCAAATTCATAAAGGTAGATTACAGTGTAAGATGCTTTTGCACCTATAACCACAATTTTGCTTGCAAGCTGATAATTTGAGACCAAAACATTGTTAGGGTTTTGGTAACTATCAAAAGATATCAAGTAACTAACATGGCTTAGATGATTCAAAGGAAATGTGGCCTCCGCACACGACGACTACATTTTATACATTATTGAAGTTAAATTTAACAAAAACAATGTCATTGTTGGATGTGAGACAAACCTGTCACAATGGCAATATCCTGAAGGACAGCCTTGCGTCGCTCACCAAAACTTGGGGCTTTGATTGCTGCAACATTGAGAATTCCTCGGAGCTTATTAACAACAAGGGTTGCCAAAGCTTCGCCAGTAATGTCCTCAGCAATAATAAACAGTGGAGCTCTCAACTGTGTTGTCTTCTCCAAGATTGGAAGAATCTCCTTTATGCTGGTGATCTTCTGATCAGTAATAAGAACCTTAGCATTCTCAAACTCTACGATCGATTTCTCGAGGTTTGTCACAAATTGAGGGGAAATGTATCCACGGTCAATCTGCACCAAAATTTAAGAATGCTTGAGGAAGTTGTTGTCACACTATTTATTTATTGGAATACTTCATGTGA
This sequence comes from Oryza meridionalis, assembly GCA_000338895.3. Lineage (NCBI taxonomy): Eukaryota > Viridiplantae > Streptophyta > Magnoliopsida > Poales > Poaceae > Oryza > Oryza meridionalis. The sequence goes on along the minus strand of CM002535.2, from coordinate 9,845,797 downwards.
ATCTGAAGTTGCAACTGGATAAAAGGGCAACAAAAGTGTATATTGGAATTTCAAAATACCTCCATTCCTTCTTCAACATCAACAGTAGTCTCGAAAGATGATGAAGACTCAATTGAAAGGACACCATCAGGACCCACTTTGTCAATAGCATCAGCAATCATAGATCCAATAAGTTCATCGTTGCCAGCAGAGATAGAGGCAACAGCTGTAACACAAAACAAGCTCCAAATTAGAAACCTATCATCCTCCGAATTTTCACTTGTTTAAAATACGGCCAGCCTTGTTATCTAGTAAACACTAAGATGTGAAAATCAGAACAAAATACATGGCAGAACATGATACAACAGCATCACCTTTGATATCACCACTGCCCTTGACTGGTCTAGCCTTCTTCTCCAGCTCTTCAATAAGACCATGCACTGTTTTGTCTATTCCTTTCTTAAGTGATACAGGGTTTGCACCAGAAGTTACACTCAAAAGGCCCAGCTTGATGATTTCACGAGCAAGGACAGAGGCGGTTGTAGTCCCATCACCAGCAGAATCATTGGTCTTGCTAGCAACCTTCAAGTGCAACCATGAAAAAGGTGGAAAACATGCTTTAGGAAGCCCATCTTCTGAAATAAAATATAATGATAAAAAATGCATCTGAACAAAAACAAAGTCACCTCACGGATCAATGCTGCACCAGCATTTTCCATCGGATCATATAGCTCAATAGCCCGGGCAATGGTGACTCCATCATTTACCACTTTGGGACTGCCGTACTCATCAAGCACTACGTTTCTCCCTGTAAAACATCCCTAAGATCAGAGCTTGCATCATGAAAGAAAACACTACAGTTGTTTTATTGATGGAAAATGCTAGTATTAAAAAACTAAACTGACAAAAGAAGTACTCTGTATGCAAAGTATAGAGAGTAGAGAAACCAGACGAGGTGACACCCAAATCATTTTACCAGATAAAGGAGGAGTGTGAGATACATTGGGCCTCTCCATCATGGGTGCACAATGCGCATACGTCTAAATATGACAACAATAATCAACCAATGATCAAATATCACCATGGACACAGCTATGTAAGTCAACTACATATATTGTACTGTGTGACTAAAGTCAAGCCATATCTGCACCTTGGCCATCATCACTAAATGATGAAAAATGCCAAATCAGATTCAAGAAAGTTTACAACTTTATGCGGTTTTATGTCTCACCTAAACAACTCATAACAAGACTGCTAAAAGGCTAAAACTGTATCACGCAACTGCCCGCAGGTGCCGCTGCTGATGAAATCAGCGAACTAAACGACACTTCATCAGCTATATATGAAGCCTGAAGATACTGTTGAATATACAAAGCTTTTTCATAGCCTTATGTTGTTATGGCACCAAATAACACAATGCAAATTGCAGTTATGAATGGGTAGCACAAATTAGTACTTTCAGCCATTAGCTGACATTAGCTGATTAACACGTCACAATAATTAAGCCGTAATTCTGTAATTCGCAGTCATTTGTCCTGCAACCGCTGTAATCTTTCAAGTGAATGAATTCCATTATCTACAAAACATTACTCGCAATAGGCGTAGCCACAACGGATTAACGAGTGCTAATTCTAGCTAAGGAACTTTCTCCCCAGAAAAAAAGGGAAAAAGATAAGGGAAGTGAAGTTGATACATTCTATGTGTTCTTGGATCGAATCTTGGTCTATTCTGCAGAGATCGGAGGACGTGCGAGGAAATCTGCAAATGGGGGCAGCTCTGCTAAGGAAGGTAGCCGGTGATCTCTACAATGCAAGTCATGGATGGAATCCACAAGTCAGGCGTTTGGGGTGTTGAATGCTGGCTGTGTTGCTGAATGTCTTCGGTTTATTTTCATCTTTGAGCTGCTGTAGTTAACATGGCTGTCATGTTTTGGGTCAGGCCCCATGGGCTTGTGTGATGTTTAGTTTTTTTACTTGCTCTGATCCTTTGGTAAGAATTTTATCATTTCGTTAATGAAATGGGAGGGTCTCCGCCCTCTGTCTCAAAAAAAAAATAAGGGAAGTGAAGTGAAGTGAGCAAGAGATGCATCACCTCGGGGGCCGAGGGTGACGCCGACGGCGTTGGCGAGCTTCTCGACGCCGGCCTGGAGCGCAGCCCGGGATTTCTGGTCGAAGGCGATGTCCTTGGCGTCCGCCCGCACCACTAGCCGCTGCGCCCGCCCATTCTTGGCCCTCCTCACCCTCCCCTGCTTGCGGCAAAACAAACAAAATTCAGCTCACTAAATTGTGCAGAATTGAGTAGTATACCCGAAATCTGGAGGAGAAAACCAAGCTCAAATTGTCCTGGCTAGCAGAATTCAAGAAGCAACAGCTTCCCCCAATTCACCCAAGAAGCAACAGCTCAGAAACCCACAAAAAGAAAAAAAGAGAGAGAAGGCCGTAATTGTGGAAGAAACAACGAAGGACAGAGGCGGGGGGGCTGACCTGGGAGGAGAAAGAGCGGAGGAGGGAGGCGGTGGAGATGGCGTTGGCGGACGCCATTAGAGGAAGCTTGGGGGAGGGAGGAGGTGCTGAGAGCTGAGGATAAGGTGAGGTGAGCAGGAGGATTTGGGGGCGGAAGAGTGAGGGGGTTTTGGGATGAGGTTGTGGTTTTATATCAAAGGCATGGTTTGTTCGTTGGAGCCAAGAGGGGAGGACTTGAGCTGTTTCTAGAATATTCACAAGTACATCTAGTGAATGTGTGTGTTTTTCTACAAAACATAAATCAGTTTTAGGCCTCCAAAATTGAAAAAAAAATTGAAAAAAAAAGGACTGACTAACTACTCTGTGCATCTAGTGCATGTGTATGTGTGTTTTTACAAAAAAGAAAAAGTCAGTTTAGCCCTCCAAAATTTCTTTTTAAAAATAGAACTAGAAGGTTGTGTTCTGGGTTGGGAACATATTTTCAGCGTACGAAAAACGGAGCAATATATTAGCACGTGATTAATTAAGTATGATCTATTTTTTTTCAAAAATAGATCAATATAATTTTTTAAGCAATTTTCATATAGAAACTTTTTTGAAAAAAGTACCGTTTAGAAGTTTGAAAAGCGTGCGCGTGGAAAATGAGAGGGAGAGTTGGGAACTCCTTGCCAACTCACTTCACTCGTTTTTCGTGTGTACGCTTTTTAAACTGCTAAACGGTGTGTTTTTTGCAAAAAAATTTCTATACAAAAGTTGGTTAAAAAATCATATGATCCATTTTTCCAAAAAAAAAATAATTAGCTAATACTTAATTAATCATGCCCTAATGGACACTCTGTTTTCCGTACGGGAGGGGTTTGCTCCCAACCACAAGAAACGAACACAACCTAACTGATATACGGTCCGTTTATCAACACATATTTGCAAAAAACAAATATGAATAAAATTTTTATATAAGTGTTTTTAGCGATCTAAAAATAAAGGCTAAAAAATATTTTTTTATGAAAAAACCTAAAATCATCTCTAAACTTAAAATTAAAAATTTAAATTTTAACTGATAAATATAAGTGTAAGTGAAAAGACGATACCTATAGAGTCAGTTCAACTGGTTGAGCTATGTTTGCACAGTAGCCAGCACGAATAGTTTCTCAAGTGCAAAGGAAGCAGTGTTTAGTTCAAAACTTTTTCTTCGAACTTTCAACTTTTTTATCACATCAAAACTAAAAACCTTCAACTTTTCTATCACATTAAAACTTCATACATATATAAACTTCTAACTTTTTCATCACATCGTTCTAATTTTAACCAAACTTTTAATTTTAATGTGAACTAAAACACACCCCTGTAGGTACGGCTGCTACAGCACTAGTCGAACGGACCAATAGATGATAATCATGTTGCATATGTAATCACTATGAGAGAAACAAATCAATAGAAAAGGAGGACATAACTAACTTATATGATCACGATATTTACATGCAACAATAAATCAAACGTGTACTGTTTCTACATTAAATACATTGGTAGGTGCAAAGTGTGCACATGTTCGGGGGCACCAAATCTACCAATAGTACTGATTATCTATACTTAGCGCGAGTTTAGTTCCAAAATTTTTCTTCAAACTTCCAACTTTTTCATCACATCAAAACTTTTCTACACACATAAACTTTTAACTTTTCCGTCACATCATTTCAATTTCAACCAAACTTCTAATTTGAACGTGAACTAAACACACCCTTAATTAGCAGTAAATTACAAAGCCTGCTAAACTGAAAAGGAAAAAAAACGGGCCCAGAAAGACTACAAGGCCCAATTACCCAATAACATGAAAGGCCCAATATCAAAATTAGTTGTTTGTCTCGCTTATTATTTTCTTTATTTTTTAACGTGTTTTGATTATTTTTTGTTTAATGAATTTCTACATAATATTTTATTGAATTTTGTGGTTACCTGTGGAACAGTAGAGCCTTTCATCTCAGATGTAACGCATACGTATAGATACGTATAGTTGGATGAGAATTATGGAAATGAAAATTTAAAGGACAAATGTTCATTTGAAATATATATATGGTTGTCACCGAATACATTGTTGCCCTCTATATTGTACAGTAGTGTAAAACACAACACTACCTACAGTACAATTGTAGAAGCGAACACAAATAACTAAACCTATCAGAGATGGGTTAATAGTAGATTACAGGCATGTTTGATAGAGTTCTAACTCCTAATTTAAGGCCTATTTGGTACAGCTCCAACTCCTAAATTTAGGGCCTGTTTGGTACAGCTCCAACTCCTAAATTTAGCTCCAGGAGTTGGGTCTAGAATGGAGTTGTGGAGCTGCCTAAACCCAGCTCCACCTCTCTAGTTCATTTTGTGAGAGAGCTCCACCCAGCTCCACTCCCATTTTAGGTGGAGTTGAAACTGTTTGGCTGAGCTCTAGCTCCAAGAGAGGTGGAGGAGCTGGAGCTGTGCCAAACATGCCCTACGTCAGTGGAGGTCAAATCGTCGAACTTCCATAGATCCAAACACACCTCCAATCTCAAAAACCAATGGAGAATACGTAAGACGGTCTATCCGAACTACTCCCTCCGTCCCAAAATATAGCAACTTTTGGGTGGATGGGACATATCCTAGTACTATGATATTCATAGTACTAGGATATGTCCCATCCACCTAAAAGTTGCTATATTTTGGAACGAAGGGAGTACTAGGGTCGGAGGCTAGGCCGATATGACCGCATGTCCTCTCGTGGTCTAACCGTTAGCTTAAAAACAAGCTTCTAAAATATGTTTTATCCAAAACCATCTCTACGATCGAGCTTAAATCTTGATAGAATAAACTAGACAATCAAGGGATAACTCTACCGGAGGGATTTACAAATTAATAAACTGTCTAAGAGAAAACACCCTTGAATAGTCAGTTGTCTTAGAATTTCAGAAATCTGAATAAAACCTAAAACTCAAGCAAATTCGAATCTAGCAAGAACCAATCAACACAACCTTCAAAATCTAATCTATGAAATATTAGAAAGGATTTGGATGGATTAACTTGAACAAAATCACAGCACGCTGAAGAATCACAAGTTAATGCCAAAACTCATGAAGCCCATTACGAAGATCTTACCGCACGATGTCCATCCAACATGCGTCATCTCGTATTCAACCTCATATTGGACTTCAACTCTTTCCTGAGTCTAGTCCCGATCCCACCTTTGATCAAAGTTGACTTACAAGAATCATGTCTCTAGTTCTATCCTCTCACATGGTATCCTGACCATACTGGACATATGCTCTTCCCTAAGTATAGTTCCAGTCCTTACCATTGACTAAGTTTGACCTTAAGTCACTTGCAAATAATCAGACAAAATAACCATTTTACAGATATTATAACATGATCTACATTAGTCATATACACTCACTCCAATATCCACATATATTTTCAAACCAATTTTCATTTATTTTCATTAAATAAATCATTTAGCAAAGCCAATTGTTCATTAAAAAATATTAATCATGACAATGATCTAACAACACTGTTTATTAGCTTACTATACAGACCATGCCATACCTGTTGAAGTTTATGCTGAGATTTGGTACCTAAAATATCTCTAAATCTATAGGGTTGCTAAGAAAACTTCTTATCCTAGAAACCCACCTGTATCTCCTTTTTTCTTGCTCGAGATTGCTTACCCTATCCATTATCCAACAATTGATTTTAGAAAGCCCCGCAACGTCGTGTGGAGGGTCATTCTTTTTCTTAAAAGTGTCATTAGTTTTTCTTAAAAGTGTAACCAAAAGTTTCTTAATGACCAGGTAGGTAGAGAGTATTTATAATCTATTAATCCATGAGGAATGTACTATATTTCTTATTGTGATTAATGATATCCTCTTTGCACAAAAAAATCTATTAGAATGGATGGTTCAAAATAATGTAGGTGCAACCCCTAAAATCTCCATTTAATTATGTTTTGGTGGAGTATTAAAATAGTGAAACACTTGTTATTTTAGCATTTAGGAGTACCTACTACCATCATTTGAAACTTAAGCCGCATACTGATTCGATCCCCTTTCTCTTTGAAAAATAATAGCAAATATATCGCTTTCATTGGAGATACAGAAAGCCCAACGACTTCAGGCTAGACCTATTATGGCAAGTACAAAGGTAGAGATCATACGTTAATTAGAGGCTATCACGTTACAATAGTTAAAGACAATACGGTCTCTAATCATTAATATACCAAAATACTTTCTTACTAGCCATCTTTTCTTTATTAGACTCAATGCAACAAAAAATTTCCTAATAAATGCTAAGAGTCCACTCTATACCGTTGTCATGCGTAGCAACCATCTTTCTCTTTCATTCTAATTCTCTCTTCCACGTCGCCAAATATGCTTGCATGATAATAAAGAGAGACCGCTAATAAAAACCATTGTATATGTCCATAGTAGTCAACAATCATGTTATTAGATACAGTATTTTCTAATATTCGCCTCCTTGTAATCGATCTGCCTAATGTCAACGCTCGGAGTCAACGTTTGCCATTGCATGGAAGTAGCGAGGCAATCGAGGAGTCCCTCGTCTCATCAGTCATCATCGAGGTGTCATATATACCATGACTCATGACGTCAACTGCATACTTACGATTTAACTTCCATATGGGAAGATATATACTACTCCATATTACTCCCGCCGTCTCATAATATAAGGGATTTTAACTTTTTATTTGTGTTGTTTGATCATTCGTCTTATTAAAAAAATTTAGAATTATTATTTATTTTATTTGTGACTTACTTTATTATCCAAAGTACTTTAAGCACAACTTTTTGTTTTTTATATTTGCACAAATATTTTGACTAAGACGAATGGTCAAACAGTCTAAGAAAAAATCAAAATCTCATATATTATGAGACGGAGGGAGTAGTACTTTGGTAATGCTGAAGATATATGAAAAACTGAAAAACATTACTGCAGAAAGAAACTTTTTGACATCTACTATTCATGTAGATCCAAACTATCAGGATCCGCTGATATTGTCGAGCCCAACAAATAAAAAGTTTTGACTAGTGATTAATAATTTTTTTTACACGATTTGCTAATAGGACAATAGCAGCTTTAGTGGTGGAGCCCGGATGGCTCTCCAATCAGTTCGGGAGCTAGCTACGTCACTGATCGTCGCTAGCTAGGGCTCTTTTGGAATGCAATACGTGTAAAATTCCAGTGAATCTTCCTCCTTACAGGAGACCTTATTTTCTCCATGGCCTGTTTTGACACCGAGAGATTTGTCTATTTTACCTAACCTATTAGCACGTGCATCCTCTTCACTAATGGGTTAGTTCATCGAGGTAAGCCATGTGTTAAGCGAAAACTCTCAACTTATGCATGCTCGTTGATCATGCGCGCAAATAGATCCCGACCATAGTGTGATGCGGTATGGACACACGGATTATAATTCATGGGCAAGGTTAAGGGGATGGGGAAGAAAGGGGCGGCCTAGCATAATTCCTGAGACAGATGGTAGTCTGGTTCGGTCCGTGAGTTTTCTGATTTTGATTTAAACCTGTTAGGTTGAAGCGTTCATTCAATGAAAATAGTACTACGTCTACATAATTCCACAAGAATTTTTAAAAGTTTAACTAAATTTTATACTAGACAAATTTTCTTTTACCTCTAAGGGAGTATTAAGTTAGTAGTATATAACCCTTCCGGTGTTGTCTTGTAATGGTTGTCCTGCCCTCACATACCTTGAAAAAACAATAGTATACTCCTACTTGTGAAGTGCTAAAATTTGGATAGCAACTAAAACCCTATTTACGAGAGCTTCTGACAGCTAGAGAATCAATAGCTATAAAAATCCAACTGTTAGAAGCTACCCGAAACAATCCATATATTTTTTCAGATTCCGAGAATCTAATTTATTAAGGCCCTGACAAGTGACAAGATCGTAATTGCTTCTTGACGTCAAGAAAGTTAATATAGTTTGGTTGGGGTTTATAATATTTTTCATACTATAACCCTAAACTCTAAGGGTTTATTTGGTAAATGGGATAGGAAAAGTAATATTACATTCTAGCCATTCATTTATTCCTTTTTTCAAATCCCACCTCTCATAATCCATTTACCAAACACACCCTAATTCGATATTCGTAAAACTAGAAAATATAAACTGGAAACCAGCTGAAAAACCTTGACGAACTACCTAGGTGGTGTTTGAATTCAGGGACTTAACTTTAGTCTCTGTATTGACACTAATTTAAAGTATTAAATATAGACTACTTACAAGACTAATCACATAAATGAAAGCTAATTCGCGAGATAAATTTTTTAAGCCTAATTAATCCATAATTAGAGAATGTTTATTGTAGCATCACATACGCTAATAATAGATTAATTAGGCTCAATAGATTCATCTCACGAATTAGTCCAAGATTATGAATGGGTTTTATTAATAGTCTACGTTTAATATTTATAATTAGTATCCAAATATCCGATATGATAGGGACTTTTAATCGCATCTAAATAGGGTCAACCCAAAGCTTCTCCAAACAAAACTCCACAAACAGCAAAAGTCCAGCTACCCGGAGGCTGGGACAGTAACCAATCATTCCCCCCAATCAATAATCTAGGCAGCCGAAATCCCAGCCGTCCGATGCGACGTAGGCGGCGGCGGCGGCGTCCAAACCCAGCACGCGTCGCGTCGCGTCGGTTTGGGTTTGGGTTAGCCCAGCCGCTGCCTTGCCGCTGCCAGCCAGACTCGCAGCAGTCGCCGCCTCCAGCCAACGCATCTTCTCTCTACCTCCCCTCCCCTCCCCTCCCCTCGCGCCCCCCCCCTCCTCCGCCGCCGGCGAGGGTCTCCTCCTCCTCCGGCGAGATCCACCCGATCCCTCCCCCACACCCCGCTCGGCGCGACGGCCGCCAGATCCGCCGCTGCCGCTGCGATGGCCCGGTAGCGAGCGGTGGGTGGGTCCCGCCTGAAGCCGCCCGCGATTTTCCGGGGTCAGGCGCCTCCTCCTCCGCCGTCTCGCTCGCTCGCTTCGCTCCTGAGGTATGCGGCCCCCCTCCGCCCGCCACGCTTATCTTATCTTGCTCGCTCGCTTGCTTGCTGCGTTGTACGGACTCTTCGTAATCTCGCGTTTTGCTGTAGGGCTCTGCAGGTGTTGTGCCGCTTGCGTTGCTAATCCCAGTGGTGTCGAGGTAAATTACTTCGCTCTTTTGCCCGATCTGTGATGGAACTGAGCCCAATTTTAGCTCAAAAGATTGGGTAGCTTTGGTCTGTTCATACTATGGAACTGTACATGGATTAACTTACTAGAGCTCTTCGTGTATATAAATAAATAGTTTGCACTGTTTTTCTTTGGGCGAGTCTTTCTGGCATTCATATAACTTTAGCCGTAATATTTCTTTTCCCTTTTTTTTTTGCAAACAATGAATCTCAAATTTCATGATTTGTTGGTCGAAGAAAACGAGTTCATGATTTTGCATCTTCGCTCCAATGTGATGCAGTTCTTGCTGTAGTAGTATGCAAATTTATTGTCCATTCCACATATGTAATCTTCTAAAAGGTTTGTTAGGTAGTTGTAGGTATTAGGTAGTACCATGGTACTTTTGGGTTTAATAGATACTACTCCGTTGTAATTAATTGGTACTTCTGTAATTAATTGTTGCAGGCATTGTTTCACATCTGAGTGTTCCTCATCAACCTGCCCAACATATATTTCCAACATAACATACAACCCTGAGCCTTTTGTATAAAAGTGATGGCAGAAGGTCAGGATGGCTATTTTGACTCATCCACTGACAGCTTGCGTGTTGAGCCTATTTACGAATCATTCTTGTGTCCTCTCTCTAAACAAGTTATGCGGGATCCTGTCACTATAGAGAGTGGTGCCACGTTTGAACGTGAAGCTATTCTGAAGTGGTTCAAGGACAATGGTAGCGGTGGAAGGAGACTTGTCTGCCCTGTTACTAATAAAGAACTCAGCAATACTGAGTTAAATCCAAGTATTGCTCTGCGGAATACCATTGATGAATGGATGCATAGAAATGAGGCAGCGAAACTTGACGTTGCCCGTAAGTCATTAACCTCTGATTGTTCAGAAGGTGATATTTTGCAAGCTCTTGAGTATGTTGCGGAGATATGCCAGAGAAGTAGATCCAGTAGACATTTAGTGAGGAAAGTTGGGTTGATTAGCTTGATTACTGACTTGTTGAAGAATAGCAGTCCAAAAGTACGTCAAAAGGCATTGGGAAGTCTTCGCTTTGTAGCAAAAGATGACAATGACAACAAGGTGATTCTGCATTAATATACTTCTAGTTCTGGGCCTTTTAGCAGTTTTCCATTGCTAATATGTTCGAAAATTCTTTGCAGAATGAAATTGCTGCTGGGGACAATATTCGCACTATTGTGAAGTTCTTAAATCATGGGCACACACAGGAGAAAGAACAGGCTGTATCTTTGTTATATGAACTTTCAGAATATAAACCTCTTTCGGAAAAGATTGGCAGTGTTTCTGGTGCTATTCTTATTCTTGTCGGCTTGTCAAGTAGTAAAGTAGAAAACCTATTGACAGTTAATAGAGCTGAGAAGACATTGGAAAATTTAGAGAGCTGCGAAAAGAATGTTAGACAGATGGCTGAAAACGGCAGGCTGCAACCACTTCTTAGGCTTCTCCTTGAAGGTATGATTTAGATGTTTCCCTTCTCAATTAAAGTGATTCAATAATATAGTATACATTCCAAAATGAACAGATAGTAATATTTTGTAGCAAATATCTTATCACTTTATTGTCAGTTCAGTATTCCCTCCATTTGAAAATAGGCATCCTTGTTTTCCGCAAAGTCAACATTTAAAATTTCTGATTAATCTTTCTAAGTGAAAGTTCTTTCTCAAAATGCCCTTAGAATGTGCCACGCCATTGAATGAATATTGACCATCGGATTTAGAAAATGACAAAACAGAGAGAAATGATCATAGGCGTCAGATCAGACGAATGGTTAAAATCATGGTGGAAACTGAAAAGAAGCAACTAGAGGAGTCATGAAAGAAAATGACCACCCTCCCACTGTTACACCACATCACTTCTCCTCATAATTAAATGAAAAATGTATGTGTTTAGTGCCCATGCATGTTGAAAATACTTAACTAGATTCGTATTTGAAAATATTTTCATATAAATTTTGATTTTGTAGTTATTGATAATATATTATGAAGGAAATTAATAATCAAAGTATAATGTTGGAAACCATGTAGAAACCTAATACACATTATATTTTTAAACAGAGTGAATATTTTGGTTTTCTTGGAAATTCTTATCTAGGCTGCAGAGATTATGGATGTTTAGACATTGTGAATGTACTTATCCAACTAACAACCCGTTAAATAGTTTTTCAAAAAATGTCTAAATCCGAACTAGTATAGTTTGCTTATAAAAAAAGGACTAAAGAATCATTGAGCTACTTCATGAATAAGATACGGATCAACAGCCATTATTCTCTTCCCTGTGCATTGCATTGTTATTATGCTGCATTCCAGTGCCTTTATCTTTATCTTTACTCCTTACGTAGAGCGTTCATGTGATGTAAAAAATGCATTAGTTGCATATGTGTATGTATTTGTATTTCTTTTGTTGATCTTATATAATCATGTATATAATTTTTATTTACAGTTGGAGATATATATGTTCTTTTTTCCATTCTGGCTCTAGATCGTATAGTATATCTATTTGTCACTTGTTGTAATGCTCAGACACTTTGCTAGCGTGGACAATAATTGTAATGAAGCTGCTTTTATCCCTCTGCCAGTGAATTTTACATTAGTCTAATTTTGTGTTGGTTGGTCTGGGAATGTTATAAGTGATATTGGACCTTTTTTACTAATGTATATGCAAGTTAGAAAATGTGCTATATATTGTTTCTAAATGAAGCACTGGATGTTAAAGATGTTATCTACTTGTTACATGTAATGTTGCCCCTTTGCACTCTTGCATTAACATTTTGTTGCATATTTTGTGCCATTTCCAGGTTCATCTGATACACAATTATCCATGGCTGCACATCTTGGAGAGCTTGTTTTAAGCAATGATGTGAAGGTACTTGTGGCACAAACAGCAGGCTCTACACTGGTGAATATCATGAAAAGTGGGAACAGGGAGGCCAGAGAAGCAGCTCTTAAGGCATTGAATCAAATTTCATCTTATGATACCAGCGCAAAGATACTTATTGAAGCAGGCATTCTTCCACCTCTCATCACAGATCTTTTCACTGTTGGCAGTAACCAGCTTCCAATGAGGTTGAAGGAAGTATCGGCGACAATTCTTGCAAATATTGTGGCATCAGGTGCAAGTTTTGAGTCCATTCCACTTGATCACAACCGCCAGAACTTGGTGTCAGAAGAAATTGTTCACAACCTGCTTCATCTCATCAGCAATACTGGACCTGCAATTGAGTGCAAATTACTTCAAGTCCTTGTTGGTCTAACCACTTCTGCTACAACTGTCCAAAGCATAGTTGATGCCATCAAAAGCTCTGGTGCTACTGTCAGTTTGATTCAGTTTGTAGAAGCACCTCAAAGAGAAGTTCGCTTGGCTTCCATCAAACTTTTGAATAATATATCACCTTTTATGGGTCAAGAACTAGCTGAAGCTTTCCGTGGAAATTTTAGTCAACTCAGCAGCTTGGTCAGGGTAATTGCTGACAACAACGGAATTTCTGAAGAACAAGCAGCAGCTGCTGGCCTCATAGCTGATCTTCCTCCGCGGGACTCAGTACTCACCAGACGTCTTCTACAAGATGGGGCCTATTCCACAATCATAACAAAAGTGACAATGGTTCGGCAAGGGGATATTCGTGGTGGCCGTTTTGTCAATCCATTTCTTGAAGGTCTAGTTAGGGTAGTTTCCCGGATCACATTTATCTTGAATGATGATCCAGATATCATTGCTGTTGCTCGTGACTACAATCTCACTCCCCTCTTTACTGACCTACTTCAGATGAATGGTCTCGACACTGTCCAGATTGTCTCTGCTACTGCACTAGAGAATCTCTCTCGCCAGTCAAAGCTTCTAACTAGGATAGTGCCGGCTCCCAACCCAGGATTTTGTTTTTCAATATTTCCATGCCTCAGTCAGAAGTCCGTGGCAACTGGTGCTTGCAGAGTCCATGTTGGGATATGTTCTGCAAGGGAGAGCTTTTGTCTCTTGGAAGGGAAGGCAGTAGAAAAGTTGGTCGCTTGCTTGGATCACAACAACGAGAAAGTGGTTGAAGCTGCTCTAGCAGCACTGTCCACCTTGTTGGAGGATGGAGTAGACATTGAACAAGGTGTCATGGTCTTGTGTGATGCAGAGGGGGTCAATCCAATTCTAGAGGTATTATGCGAGAATCGTAATGAGGCACTCCGGCAGCGAGCAGTGTGGGCGGTGGAGAGGATCCTGAGGATAGGCGAAATAGCTTATGAGATATCTGGAAACCAAAATGTTGGAACAGCATTAGTTGAAGCATTCAGGCATGGTGACTCCAGGACAAGACAAATAGCAGAGCGAGCACTAAAGCATGTTGACAAGCTGCCCAATTTCTCTGGAATATTTTCCATGATGGGGGCAGCATGACAATCTTAGAAAAGAATAGGCTAGTTCTACTTCACACGTCGATTGCAGATCCTCTTGAGTTGCAGAGGAACACAGAGCTTGAATCTTTGTGCATGCCGAATGTCAGGATTGTGTCCCCAGCTTAACAATGTTGGTTTTGCAGACTGCGGCTCTCCAAATGGTTTTCGAATGGTCAGATTGACTGAATGGAAATTGAAGGTATTGCATGTGTTGTATAGTGTGGTGTATATCTTTCCCTTGTAATGTTGTCTGTATTATTCAGATGGCCAGATCCATAGCATGCTATTTTTCCTCTGTTCATACAATATTTATACATAAACCCCAACATGGGGGGTCAAAGGAAAGGGAAAAGAAGTGTTGCATAAAAGAAGTTTAGCAGTTTTCATCCACTCAGTTGAGTCAGTTCTTTGTTGATTCAGCTGCAATTTTTAATTGCTGGTATATTGTTGCAATTTGATTTTGTATGATATATCTGCTGAAAGGAATAGCTTGACAAAGTGCCTGATTAAAATGATCGTCTCTTGGCAGTCATAGTACAGATGCAGATGTTTGTTGTTTCCTGGTGCGTTGCCATAATTTACTACATGTTGATTGCAATCGTACAAAGATTTGTTTCTTTTCTTTTCTTTTCTTTTCTGTACAATGTCGATTGCAATCGTACGTGAATTTGTTCCTGGCCGAAACAATCTTTGCAATTCTGCAGATAGCTTCTTTTGCAGTAGTGCAATTCTGCGGAGTGCGGAATAGAGCTGGGAAAAGGAGCTAGCTCATTCTTTACTTTCCCAATGCCTTCCTCTTCCCAAAATTTTCCCTGAACCATGTGATTTCTCTTGTCCTGATCTTCCATGTTCAGCATTGTCTTTTGTATTCAAAAGCATTGCAAACAACGATGAAGATAACGAAGTACAAGAAGAAACGAGTCACATGAGTGTATAAATTGCTTGGTAAACTAGGTTGGTTGGGATCATTTATGTTTTTTTTTAAGACGGAGCATTTATGTTAGCATTGCAAATGCACTTAGATACTAATATAAAACAGAGTTTACCTCTCCAATCCCACAGGCCAAATCATCCCATCTTATCTTATCCGTTCATGTGCTTGATCGAATAATCTCATTCGTCAATCTGTGGTGAAATCTTCCACCGATTCGGCCACCCTATCCTCTCGACCGCGCGATAACTAGGCCCGCACTCCCGCCCGCTAATTGTTTTCTTCGACAAAACCGCCGCCTGCCCTCCACCCCATCAGTGGACGCGTCCCCCTACCACCGGCACCGTCGGCCGCACCTCCCTTCCCCTGGTGGCTGCGCCTCCCTACCGCCGTCGCCATCGCCTGCCCCTCAAATCCTCCGCCGGCGGCTGCGCCTCCCTACAGCCGGCGCTCCACCCCGCACGTGCCTTCCCCACCGCCGGTGCGATGAGGCGCAGCCAGGAAGAAGCATCCGATGCAGGTAACGGCTTCATTCATTCAGGGACAAATACTCCAATGGATTGTTCTCAAGACTAAAAAAATTGCAGAAAAATACTCAGTGTATTTACTCAAAAATTAGATTGGTTGGAGGCCTGGCTGACTTCAATGTCAGTGCCAGCACGACTTCATGGATGAGCTCCATGAACTTGGCCGCATCTTCTTTGTCTATGAGCCATCATTTCCCTGTATCAGTCCATCATCTAAATTTGTTTGATTCCTGATTTTCCAGGGGCTATATGAGCCTGATCTCCTTGTATCAGACTATCACTCCATCATCTAAATTTTTGTTTGATTCCTGATTTGTCAGGGATTAAGAGCACAGGACAACGAGATGATGGAACGCAACACTGTCTACCAGATGCAGTATGTTAACAGTGAGTATTTCTTCGGTGAATTTACACTACTGGAGAAACCATCTTATCTTTGGTCGGTTGCCTAAAATCCACAATAATCCCGGTTTGAATTTCAACCGGGACTAAAAATTATCTTTAGTCCCGGTTGAAAGAGCTGACGTCAATTTTTACTCTTTAGTTCCGGTTGGTAAAATTAACCGGGACTAAAGATCATTTTTAGTTCTGGTTTAAAAGAAGACAGGTTGTGTTAGACCTCTCTAATATCTTTAGTCCCGGTTGGTGTTATTAACCGGGACTAAAGATCCATTTTTAATCCCGGTTCCTTATAACAACCGGGAGAAAAAATGAAAACGAAAAAAAAATCGCAGAGCAAGCGCCGCGCCTCCTCGATCCTCTCGCGCGCACAGCCTTATCCTCTCATCTCTCCTCCTCTCCCTTCTTATCTTCTCCAATCTCCTTCTCCCTTCTCAACTCCTCCTTCTCTTCCCCCTTCCTCCCCTTCACCTCTCCTCCCCCTCCCCTGCGGGCGCGGCGCGCGGCTCCCTCCCCGACACAGGCGCGGCCGCGCGCTGCGGACGGTGGATGTGGCCGTAGCGGCGTAGGCGGTGGCGTGCGGCAGAAGCGGCCGCGGCGGCGGCCGGGCGGCGGCTGGGCTGCGGCCCGGTGGAGGGCGGCGGCCAGGCGGTGGCTGGGCGGCGGCCGCGGCGGCGCAGGTAGCGGCGTGCGGAAGAAGCGGCCGCGGCGGCGGCTGGGCGGCGGGCAGGCGACGGCGGCAGTGGAGGATTTTTTTTTTTTTCGGATTTGTGATGAATTTGCTTTTCAGAATTTGTGATGTATTTGATCTGTGTGCGATGTGAATATGTGATGTATTTATGATGTTTGTATTTGAAGATGGTGGATTTGTAATTGATCGATTTGAGATTTGGAGATGATGTTTTGTTCTGTGATTCTAGGGGATGTGGTGAAATCAATATTCAAAGTAGAAAACAATACAAGAAAAGAGAAACTACCAACCGGATCTGACTTCATCTTTAGTCCCGGTTGGTGTTACTAACCGGGACTAAAAATGACTTTATTTTTAGTCTCGGTTGGTGTTACCAACCGGGACTAAAAATCGATCTTTAGTCCCGGGTATTTGAACCGGGACTAAAGATAGCGATTCGCTATCTTTAGTCCCGGATTCGTAGTTCCGGTTGGAAACCGGTACTACAGATGGTTACAAACCGGTAATAAAAAGCCTTTCTCTACCGGTGTTAGTTTGCACTACAGAACTGCACATGCGAAGGAGGGATTATTGTCATGTGTCAAGATTAGGGATTATGGTCACTTCTTGTTCTTGCGAACACGATATCTGCACTGTTCTCATTGAATCTTCTAGCCCATGCAAAACAGAATGTTGGTATATGCCATACACACTACTATTCATAATTTTGCCACTGTTTATTGGTCAACTTTTCCATGATTGATAAAAGTTCAATTCCATATCTTCTTTTATCAGCACCAACATTAGCTTCATTCCTTAATTATTTACTACTTGCATGAGTAAGGAGACTTCATATCATGTAGGCCAATCCTATACATTGGCTGAGCACTCTCTTCAAAAGGAAGAATGTGATCACAAACAACAATCTGGGCATGACCTTCTATCAATGTATGAATACTAATTGAATATTTGATTTTTTTTCACATACACTAATTGAAATACTACTAGTAAGAGAGCTATATATAATACAGTAAGGTGGTTGTTCATCACAAATGAAAGTCAAGGATGGTTATTTAGCAAAACTATTTCCGCGCTGATTTGGCCCTTCATATTTCTACTGCTTATACTGTATAAATGGTATTTTTACATGATTTTATTAACTATATTATTGCTGTACCTAGAAGTTATACTTGTTATATTGTAATGTGATTCATTTGTGAGTGACAGAAATTACGAAATATGGAAACTGTTGTTTGATGTTTTCTCATACAGCCATATGCCAAGCAAGCGCATGCTGTTAATTCATTCTAAAAATTTTTCCTTCTGCCTGGCCGTTCTGATCTTTTCTTACTATATTGAGATACAGGCACATCACGCCTCTATTGCAAAATTGTGTCTATGTGTGCTTTTAATCAGTCCATCTTTTGCCAAATTGAGATACAAGCGTTCTATTTGACCTTTGCCCACTTGCAGCCATTCAACTAGCTAACAACGACAGCACATTTTGGTACCTCTTTTTGGCTTGCTGCTTGGCAGCTACATTTCGATTTGTTAAAACAAATTCAGCTACATTTGGCAGGTACTGGATTAACACATTAGTGAAGCAAGCTAAAAACCAGTGTTGTTGCTCCACAGGTTAATGTAATGGTGATTATCCTATCTTACAGTTTTATATGATTATTAGTCTTGTCAATGATGTTTTCTTGCTGTTGAAGTGCCATGGTTTGTTGTCTTCTTAAGAAACGATATAGTATGTTGGACTGCGGGCGTCCATTGCTTTATTGAACTGAACATCTTAGCTCTATGCAGCTCCAATCCCTAAAGATGAGATTTTTTTTTTTTTTTTTTGGGGGGGGGGGATGAGATGTTTTTCACCTTTTATTTATGAAGCACAAAAGCATTAATAATTCATGGTGCAATTAGTTTTGATTATTGTCCATATGTTGCATGGGAACAATGTTAATCTTGATGCAAGGGAAATGATACTATTGATTTCAGTAAAGAATTGTTCATCATGGCCACTTGGAAATATTATGGATCGCCTAATGATACCCAGTTGAGATGGCATATAGCAACTCCAAAATATTCTGATTAGGGAGAAAAAGATAGCTAATACAGTTACTTGTATAGGAACAACTTATGAGCCGTCAATGATTGTCTTATTTGGTAGGATCTATCGAAAATTGATAATTTATTTGTCAACATACCCTCATGTTACTTTATGAAATGCAGTGCCACGGAAAGGTTATATTCGAAGTTATAGCCATGTATGTGCATTGTATCTTCTCACACTTATCTTACTTTCATCTGATATATGTTAGCACTATATGCTCCTTCACTTATCTGTTTACTATCTGTTTCAACCAGTTTTTGACTAGCAAAGTTCTTTGCAAGAAATTGCTTTGTAATCTGTATTTTGCGTTGTTATGTAAGAAAGAATAAGTGGATGAGAATACAGTTGTATATAGCACAAACACAAGTATCGGGGATTTGATGTATATACTGTTTAGATCATGAACATTTAAGTTTTGAACAGGTTTATTTACGGTTGCCAACATATAGTCCCTTAATGTATTATGAAACCCACAAGGAATTTAATTTTGAAATAAACATCACATGTTTATATCATATTTTACTACCACTATTAATATGATTTGTGCATAATAAAAATGTTCTCTTGCAATATAACGAGTTTGATTTATATTAGTTGGAGAGGATATATCTGGTTTAATTGATATTGGCTTATACATGTCTTGCACATGCACAATCACTAGTCATAGTAAATATATAGATAGTGCCAGTGTTGAGAGAATGAGAGTGCCAGTGTTATTTATGTGAGGCCATTGATCTCCTTAATTCTAGTGCATATTTTGAATTGTTGTGAATTCGTGATTATCAAGGGACAGTGACACACTTGCATATCGGCTGTTCATATTTATGGTCACCTCTGTGCCCTCTCCCTTGCTCCATGTGGCACCTCCCTATTGATAGCGCATTTTCAACTTTGTAACTTCGAATAACATATTTAGGCAAGGATAATGATATTGCACTACAGGGAGTGCTCTCGTGATTCTCTCAAAGCATTTATTGACTGTAACTGATATACCCATTTACCATCTTGAATATACACTGGTGGAAAACTCATTAACCCACTGTTGTCCTGGATAATAAACTGGGACTAAAGGTCGAAATAACCGGGACTAAATATAGATTTTTAGTCTCGATTTGTAACACCAACCGGGACTAAAGATGTGATCCCGGTTGGTGACTGAAAAGTTTTTTTTGTCTTTTCCTTCCATCCCGGTTGGTTTTTCCTTTTTTATTGTTCTTTTGCTCTTTGCATATCGCTCAAATTATTATAGATCGAATGAATAAAATTAATAACAACACACAAGTCATCACAGATCAATGTTCTTCAAAATCCATGTTCTTCAAAATCATCCACTTCTTCACATCTACAACAACAAAATTATGTTCTTCACAACAATATGCATCCATCACAGAACAGAAGTACAAAGAAGAGAAGAAGCATTCATCACAGAACAATACATGGAAGAGAAGAACAAAGAAAAAAAAGAATCCATATTCATCATCAGGTCCCGGTGGTCCTCCCTCCCGGCGAGGATGAGGCCGCCGGCTCCCGCCCAGCGCCAGCCGCCCCCGACGTGGCCGCCCACCGCCACCCCTCCCGACGCGGCCGCGGCGGCCCGCCCGCCCGCCACCCCGGTCAAAGGGAGTGGATCTGAGGATATAAGGGGAGGGGAGGAGGAGTGGAGAAGGAGGAGAAGAAGGAGAAAACTAAGGGAGAAGAAGTGGATCTGAGGAGACAAGGGGAGGGGAGGAGTGGAGGAGGAGGAGAGAAAAGGCTCTTATTTTTTTTTTAGTCGGCCGCCTCTGATCGATCTGTTCCGCTGAGTCGTGGGGAAGAGATATTTATCCCAGATATTTATCCCGGTTGGTAATACCAGCCGGGACTAAAAATCTACACCAACCGGGACTAAAGTTTGTTGGGGGCCTGACAACTATTAAACCGGGACTAAAAATGATCTAACACCAACTGAGACTAAAGAACGCTACACTTTTTAGTCCCGGTTTTTTCAGCAACCGGGACAATTGTGGTTTTTGGACAAACCCATCAAAGATGGTTTCTCCAGTAGTGATAGTCTAATCCTGTTTGAAACATACTAAGCTCACCCTGTATGAATCTTGTTGTATTCTTTATTTTTCCATAATATATGGATATACTCTTTTCAAATACTCCATCCGTCCCAAAATATAAGCATTTTTAGACTTTGACACAGTCTTCGAGATGACACTTTGACCATCAAATCTATAAAAATAATATGTTTTAAATAAAAAGTTTTGCATATTATGATAGTTTGTTTAATGATAAATTTAGTAACATCAATTTTACATGATTGATCTTTTTTATTTTTTTCGCTATTAATAGTCAAGATTACAAATATTTGACTTAGCACTATTCTAAAAATGCTTATATTTTGGGACGGAAGGAGTATAAAAAGAGGGTATATAGAAGAAGTAAATTGAGTGGCTTATATTTTGGGATGGAAGGAGTATAAAAAGAGGGTATATAAAAGAAGTAAATTGAGTGGCTTACTTTGATAAGTATTAAGTCATATTTTTGAACCATCTAATCATGATCAAGCAAACTCTCAAAGGTTATTAAAAGAGGAAAAAAAACAAAAGAGATTGTCATTGAGAGATAAAAATAAAGAAAGCTACAAATGCAAAATCATTAAGTTCCTTGTGTTGCGAATAATCCGGCAGACTAGTTCTTGTTTTGTTTATTAGTCGTCCGAGTCTTTTAACTAGAATAAATTATGGTATTTTTTTGGATAATATAAGCTTTACTGAACTCAGCTAATTACATGAAGGTGATACAATCGTATGAGAAAACTCCCGACCTATACATAACTAAAATGTAGGTAGCAAAAAATGATGGTATATTTGTGCTCAAAACTATTTTTGCACAGAGTTCGTGGTACTGTTATTCAAGTTGAGTCCAGCGAAGGATCGTGTGATGGCATGAAACAGAAGTCCAAGCCTCCAAGGCAAAACTTGGGTCTGTTATATTTGTATTGGTTACACACGGTACAGGGAGAAAATTGCCCCATATTATACTGTTCATCATCTCCTCACTTGATTGAACTCAAATGTGTTTGTGTGTGTAAGTCCAGGTTTTTATATATGATCTTTGGCTCATTTCCTACATATTTGACTTATTATAAAGAGTAAAGATAGAACTTCATTCCAAACTACAATATTAAAAAAAATTGGCTATAGAAGCATTACATTTAGTGTATATTACTATATCTACAAGACAAACATAAACGCTCCCAACTATCCCAGCTTGCGAAGCAATTTATATACTTGTATGATTTATTTCTTCTTGTACTTCGTTATCTCCATCATAGTTTGCAATACCTTTTGGTACCAAAGACAATGCAGAAAGTGGAGGTCAGATGAGGATGAGAGAAAATATGTTGGGCACGGAACGTTTTGAGAAGAGGAGGCACCCGGAATGAAAGAGCTAGGTTGTTGACAGATGACAGACTAGAGTCCCGGAACTTTAGTAGAATCTATATACCAGTAAACATGTTCAAATGTCGGATTGGGCCAGGTTCAGCCCAGGAATTTAGATAGGACTCTCGGTGATTATGCAATATGTCTCCTTGTCACCTCAGTTTCGATCTTATCCCTCTTCTCTGTGCGCTGTACGTGGTGCCGGTGCAATGCACGACTTGCAGTTGCTAAAACCCTACTTCCCTCGATGTTCTTCACTAGTAAATGGCAGTCCCAGTATTACTGATTTTGGACCAATGATCTGCAATTTTATTGCATATTTTGCATTGCTGTGATTTTGTAAGATGATCAACTCCATCTGTCTTCCCAAGTTTTATAGACTGCTTGTTGGAATTAATAGATGGGTTAAGACCCATTCGAAGATTAATTCTTTGGAAAATCACAAAAGCCTACCTCATGGGATGTCATGCATGTGGAGTTTAGTACCACCTTCCTTACTTATTCTAGGAGAGGGGGACCTCCTTAAAAGGGAGGATGCCCTCCTAGCCACTTGAAGCATGTGTGGTGGAGAGAAGAGGGGAAACACACGCGCGCTTTCGCTCGCCTAGCCTGGTGCACGACGTACGCGTCGAATGGTCCGCAAAATTGGCTCCTCACCCTTGCGCAGATGCAGCCTCCTTTTGCTGTGGGAAATGGCGGCTTATCCGGTTCGGTTCCGAAAAATTCCGCGGTCTTTACGCAACACACGCGAAATCAATCTCGTAGACTACTCCATCCCGCTCGCCGGAGTGCACCGGCGATCGGGAGAGCAGGTCTCCGGAACCTCTGCCTTCGACGTCCTGCACCGGGAGAAGGCGGCAATAAGGTTTTTGGGAAGCGCTTCACGCGACTGCTCCCTGTTCGTCCGTGACGGCTCGTCTTCCTCTTCGCTCGTGTGCTGCGCGCCTTCGTCGACGCACGCAACCGCAAATAGTTCTTGTTGAGCAACCGGTCTTTCCGCCACCTCGGTACGTTTTCGACATATTGCGCATATTTGATCTGTTCATGTTTTACTGCTTAGTTTACATGTGTAGATCTAATGATGCGTTTATACTAGCTTACATCTGCAATGTCATGATTTATTTATGGAATAAATTAAATCATTATGTGTTTATAATTTCAACACTGCTACACACAGCTTGATTAATGCCTACTGGTGGCTCTATAATCCCTTCTATATATGCGCTCACCTATTATCCTTGTGTGTGAGTCCGGGGCTTTCTGACAGTGGGCTCATTTTCAACATATTTGACATATTACAGAACTTTATTCTGAAACTAAAAATATTTTAAAAGAACTTGCCTCTAGAATTATTAGTGTACTTGGAAAAAATGTCCGTAAGTTTCAACGGTGAAGTCATGTGGTCTAGCTTGCATGACATGGTCCATAGAGTGAATTGACCCTTGATTTCCATAACAGCAGGGCTAATGCCTTTCATCAAAATGGGAAAAAAAGCCATGGCTGTTGATGTGAGATTTATGTAGCTAGGTACTTATTCTCTTTCAATTGACCGACGTGAATACATGGCTATTATTGGTGCGATGTACACTCAGTAATCACAGTGGACGGTTGGATGGTGGTGGTCGACCCATTTAGGCGTTATGCATATTCACAGCCCGGGGTTCCTGTTTTCTCTGGCTGGCACGGAGACAGGCGCATGATAGAGTCTCGTTCTCACATACACTGCGGAAAAAGACTCTTTACTTCCGGTTTACAACCCCTTTAGTCCTAGGTTATAAATAGGGACGCCTAATCTGGGATTAATGATGGCATCTTTAGTCCCCATTGGAGTTACAAACCGAGACTAGAATTTTTTTCTTTTTTTTTCTATTGTTATTTTTTCTTTTTTCTTATTTTTTCTTCTGCTTACATATATTGATTCAGTACCGTCACCGCAAATCCCCACGGATCATGCACAACAAAATCATCCACAATACAGGCCCATCCACAATCCACAAATCATTCACAAAATCATCCACGAATCTAAAAAAAATTAGAACAACATCTACAAATCATCATTCACAAAATAAAAAAAAAAAGAATCCACAGATCCGCCGGCCGAGCGCGGCCTCCCAGCCTCCCGACTTCCGCCGGGCCGCCGCCCAGCCTCTGCCTGCGCCATCGCGGACACATCCGCCTGTGCTGCCCGCCGCCTTCCACTTGTGTCGGAGGAGAGGGGTAGGGAGCTGCCACCCGCGCAGGGAATGGGAAGGGGAGGAAGGGGGAGGAGAGACAATGGGGAGGGGAAGGAGAGGAAGGAAGAGGAGAGAAAATGAGTGGGGAGGAGATAAGATCGAGGCTGGGAGAGGAGGAGGCGCGATGGAGGCTAGGAGAGATAAGATTGAGGCTGAGAGAGGAGGAGGCGCGTGGCTCGGGCCAGCCGCGATTTTCAAAATTTCGGTCTCGGTATCAGGACTAAATATAGATCTGGAGTACTGACATGTTTGTGAAACAGGACTAAAAAAATGATCTTTAGTCCCAGTTGGTGTCATCTAAGTCCCGTGGTAGTTTTAAACCAGGATAAAAAAGATGTTTAATTCAGGTTAGAATAGTACCAGGACTAATGTGGTTTTTATCACCCCAGCAAAGATCTGTTCTGCAGTAGTGATATGAGATGGACACACTCGTGGCGGCGTGGGAGTGATCCAATCCTATCCCACGCCGAAGCGACGGATGAAACGGACAAGCAGACAACAAACGTTTCTTTTTTTAATAGATAATGAAGATAATATTCAAAGTAAACAAAGGTAAAGATTAGAAGGGAAAAAGTGAAATTTGGTAAAAGCAATACTTTGAATTCCATGTATAACCGCAGACTATCTCTTATATGACTCCGTATAGTGTGCTGTGTGGTAATACTGTTTTTCTGGATGGATGTAGGACCTGCACACGTAGCAAACGGTGGGCCGTGCAACTGGCTTCATGAGCTGTGTCTTGGGCCATGATCGTCGCTGCCACAAACCGAGCCAATTAAATTTGTTAATGGCTCGTTAGTTTTACTTGGAAATCCTGATCCAACTGCGAAGCGATGGAAGCAGACAAGCAGCGCGTGCGAAAACGGGGAATCGGACGAAGCTGATGAAGGAGGCGACGGATAAAATCAGTGGCAAGAACACCTTGAATTTTTATAACAATAACAGTAGAGATTTACAATACTAACATAAATGCTCCATCTTTAAAAAAATGCTCCGTCTTTAAAAAAAAACATAAATGCTCCCAACTATCCTAGCTTGCCCAGCAATTTATATAGGATGTGTTTAGTTGCTTCAAACTTTCAACTTTTCCGTCACATTAAATATTTGGACACATGCATGGAGCATTAAATGTGGACGAAAAAAAATCAATTGCACAGTTTGCATGTAAATTGTGAGACGAATATTTTGAGCCTAAATACACCATAATTTGGCAATGCGGTGCTACAGTAAATATTTGCTAATGACGGATTAATTAGGCTTAATAGATTCGTCTTGCAGTTTACAGGTGGAATCTGTAATTTGTTTTGTTACTAGTCTACGTAATACTTCAAATACGTGTTTGAATACTTAAATTTTTTTAAATGGAACTGTAGCAGTTACTGTTAAAACTACTGTAGCACGATTTCAGCCGTTGATTGCCTTGGATGGAAAAGGGTTCCAAGTTCCAACTGCCAAAGTTGCAGTCTGTATTATGACTGCACTGGATCCTTATCCGTCCTATGGTAGGGCTGTTTGTTCGCATGTCTACGCTGAAGACAGGAGCTGCCCTTATCACCTCACCTCGGATGTAGTCTATTATCCAACCTCCACTGTTAGAGAAATCATTTTTGTCGGTCGATCGAAATCTATAATAGTCCCGGATCCATTTAAAACCGAGACTAAAGATGATCTTTAGTCCTGGTTGGTGGCTACAACGGGCACATGTGATCTTTAGTCCCGGTTGGTAACACTAACCAGGACTAAAGTCATGTTTAGTCCCGGTTGTAGAGATTGTCAGGGCCTCCGGGATCTTTAGTCCCGGTTGGTGTTATCAGCCGGGACTAAAGATCCCCCCGGGTGGTAACACCAACCGGGACTAAAGATCTCGGCGATCTTTAGCCCCGGTTGGTAACACCAACCGGGACTAAAGATACCCCCTCTTTATATATGCCTTCTTCCTCCTCCAGCCCGAGAGTAAGCTTCAAAATTTCTCAAAGAAAGAGGGGAGGTCTTGCCAAAATTTCTTGTGAAATTTTTTTTAGTGATTATATACAAATCGGAGGTGTCTAAAATTAGTAACTTCATCCTCCAATATTTTTTTTGTTGTTATTACTTTTGGAGCTATGTTTCACACTTTTTTTTCTCCAAAATTTTGTTGTAAGTTGATGAGAGAGAAAATTTGTGTGGGGAAGAAGAATATATAGAAATTTTATTCTCATAGTTTAAAATATGATGAACATTAATCTTAAAAAATAGAAAATAAACTAAATTGAAAATTAAGAGAAGTACAACATTAATATTAGTTTAGAACTTCAAAAATTGTTAATAAGAATGGAAGGCAAAAAATGGTGTTAGTGACAAGGCATTTGGCAATTTATTGAACCTCGTCAAGAACATTCTTCCGGAGGAAAACAAATTGCCCGAGACAGCGTACGAGGCTAA
The DNA here is from genome assembly GCA_000338895.3 of Oryza meridionalis. Classification (NCBI taxonomy): domain Eukaryota; kingdom Viridiplantae; phylum Streptophyta; class Magnoliopsida; order Poales; family Poaceae; genus Oryza; species Oryza meridionalis. The sequence goes on along the minus strand of CM002535.2, from coordinate 9,819,031 downwards.
GAAGATAGTCTGCCCTCTAGGACTGGAAGTTCAGAAGATTCACGCATGTCCGAATGATTGTATCCTATATCGTGGTGAGGAGTACGAAAACCTAGCAGCATGCCCTGTTTGTAAAGCACTACGATACAAGATTAGACGAGAGGATCCAGGTGAAGTTGACGGGCAGCCAACAAAGAAGAGAATTCCTGCTAAGGTGATGTGGTGTTTCCCTATAATACCACGGCTAAGGCGTTTGTTCAGGAACAAGGGGAATGCTAGTATGATGCGTTGGCACGCTGAAGAACGTCAACAGGACAGGATGCTGAGACACCCCGCCGATGGTTCGCAGTGGCGAAACATCGACAGAAAATTTAAAGACTTTGGAAAGGACGCACGAAACATATGGTTTGGTTTAAGTACAGATGGCATGAATCCTTTTGGAGAGATGAGCAGCGGCCATAGCACTTAGCCCGTTACAATGTGTATCTACAACCTCCCCCCTTGGCTATGCATGAAGAGGAAGTATATAATGATGCCGATTATTATTCAAGGCCCCAAGCAACCTGGTAACGACATCGATGTGTACCTAAGACCACTGGTCGAAGATCTTAAACTGTTGTGGAAAAAGGAAGGTGTCCCCGTGTGGGACGAGGACAAACAGGAGGAGTTTAACCTACGAGCGCTGCTGTTCGTAACCATCAACGATTGGCCTATACTTAGCAACCTTTCCGGGCAGTCCAACAAGAGGTACAAGGCTTGCACTCACTGTATGGATGAAACAGAAAGTACGTATTTTAAGCACTGTAGGAAGGTTGTGTACATGGGTCATCGTCAATTCCTTGCTGCAAACCACCCGGTACGGAAGAAAGGGCAAGCACTTTGAACATAAGGCGGACCACCGTACGAAGCCTAAACATCGCAGTGGGTAAATAGTATTTGCTATGGTTAAAGATCTTAAAGTAATGTTTGGAAAGGGGCCTGGAACCCAGCCTATAGAGAGCGAAGATGGTCACACGGCGATGTGGAAAAAGAACTCTATATTTTGGGAGTTACCCTATTGGAAATTCTTGGACGTCCGCCACGCAATCGACGTGATGCACGTCACTAAGAACCTTTGCGTAAACCTTCTTGGCTTCCTAGATGTATATGGAAAGTCGAAAGATACACTGGAAGCACGTAATGATCTGAAGCATATGGAACAACGCGGCGACCTTCACCCGGAACCAAAGGAGAAAGGAAGCCATTACTTGAGTCCAGCCAGCTACGCTCTTAGCAAGGCAGAGAAGGAAAGTATGTTTGAATGCTTGGAGAGCATAAAGGTACCGTCTGGATACTCCACGAATATAAAGCGAATAATAAGCACGAAGGAGAAGAAGTTCACAAACCTAAAGTCTCATGACTGTCACGTGTTGATGACACAACTGCTACCAGTTGTAATAAGGGGTATCCTTCCAGATAATGTCCGGGCAACAATAACAAAGCTATGTGCTTTCATAAACGCAATTTCGCAGAAGGTCATCGATCCGGATAGATTAGAAGCCCTTCAGAATGATGTGGTGTGGTCTTGTCAGTTTTGAGTTGATATTTCCACCTTCATTTTTCAATATAATGACGTATCTGCTTTGTCACCTTGTCAAAGAGATCGGTATTCTCGGGCCTGTGTACCTACACAACATGTTTCCTTTCGAGAGGTACATGGGCGTTCTGAAGAAGTATGTTTGTAACCGTGCTCGTCCAGAGGCAAGCATCGCCAAGGGGTATGGAACAGAGGAGGTCATCGAATTCTGCGTAGAATTTATTGAAGACATTCGCCCAATCGGGGTACCTGAATCACACCATGAAGGGAGACTACGGGGAAAGAGGACTCTCGGAAGGAAAGCAATAATGACGGTAGACAACAATTTATTCCGTAAGGCCATTTCACGGTTCTGCAACAATCTTCGTTGGTGGCTCCTTACATCGAGGAGCACTTGGCTCTAGTTCGCGCCAGAAACATCGGTAAGTCTGATGCATGGATTACACGGCATCACATTGATACTTTCCCCGCATGGCTATGACAACATCTCATGGGTAACGAGACGATTAACCAACAACTGGCCTTCCTGGCGAGGGGACCATCTGGCTTGATCGTGACATTCCAGGGATACGAGATCAATGGGTACACATTCTACACGAGAGCCCAAGACATGAAGAGCACGAACCAAAACAGCGCTATTCGTATCGATGCCATGGGACACGATGGAACAACTGGCACGTATTACGGTGCCATCGAGGACATATGGGAACTTGACTATGGTCCTCTCAAGGTCCCTCTGTTCCGGTGCCAATGGGTTAGGTTGACTGGTGGAGGCGTAACGATTGATGACAGTGGGATGACAACGGTTGACCTTAACAAGGTTGGATACTCGGACGAACCTTTTGTCCTTGCCAATGATGTAACGCAAGTCTTTTACATGAAGGACATGTCTAGCAAAGGAAAGAAGGGCAAAGGGCCTGACGAGCCGAAGTGCCACGTGGTTCTCCCAGGCAAAAGAAAAATCGTCGGAGTAGAGGACAAGACTGACGAGGATTACGATCAGTTGGATGGGCAACCCCCTTTCACGGTGACGATTGACCCTAGCATCCTCCTATCAAATGAAGACACCCCTTACTCACGTAGCGATCACAAGGAATGAACAATAGTGAGGAGAAAGTACGTGCGGTCAACCGTCACCGCCGATGTATTGCCGTAATTATTGTGTACACGATGTAAACTATTTTGGATGTATTGATTATCCATATAAATCAATTGTTGTATGGCATATGTTAATTATGTATAATTATTAGAATTTTTAACAATTTTAAATCATGCATATGCTAGTTATATGCGATAATTAGAATTTTTAAAAGTTTTAAATCATGCATGTGGCATTTACATATGTTAATTACAGTTTTTAACAATTTTAAATCATGCATATGCTAATTATATATGATTATTAGAATTTTTATTAATTTTTAATCATGCATGTGGTATTTACATATGTTAATAAGAATTTTTAACAATTTTAAATCATGCATATGCTAATTATGTTTGATTATTAGAATTTTTATTAATTTTAAATCATGCATGTGGTATTTACATATGTTAATTAGAATTTTTAGCAATTTTAAATCATGCATATGCTAATTATGTATGGTTATTAGAATTTTTAACAAGTTTAAATCATTCATGTGCTTATTACGTATTATCCACTTAATTTACTACAGACAACAATAATTTTTTGAAGTAATTGTCATTAATTTTTCGACTTTAAATAATTTTAATGCATTATTTGTAGTCCCGGTTCTTAACCCTAAATAAATTTAATGCATTATATGTAATGAAATTCAATATTCATTGCTATTATCTGTAGTCCCGGTTCTTAACCCTAACCGGGTTTAAAAAGAATTTGGAAATAGCGGGAAAATATCTTTCGTCCCGGTTGGTGAGAACAACGGGACTAAAGATATCTTTACTCCTGTTTCGTAAGAACAACCGAGACTAAAGATCTTATCTTTATTTCCGGTTGTTCTCACCAACCGGGAGTAAAGATATCTTTAGTCCCGGTTGTTCTCACCAACCGGGACTAAAGATCTAGGGGTATATATATTCCCGATGCGCGCCCTCGTCTTCTCCACCAACACTTAGAAGTTTTTTTCACCGATCTCGGCTTCTCCTTCGCCGCCACTGCCTAGGGCATCCCCGCGCCGACGCCGCCGTCGTATCTCGCCGTCGTCTCGCGTGTGTCATCGTCGCCGCCTCCGCCGCCGCCGCATCTCTGGGGTGAGAGCCGCCGCCGCCTCCCTCTCTCTGTCGACCTCGATCTCTCTCTCTCTCTCCAAACCGCCGCCACTGCCGACGACGCCGACGCCACGCTGTCGGGCCGCGCCACACCGCCGCGACACCACGCCACCGCCGCGACACGCCGCCGCCGGGTGGCCACGCCGCCGCCGCGCCACGCCGCCACGCCGCCACCGTGAACGAACGAACGTACGTAAACGAACGTGAATGAACGAATGTACGTGAACGAAACGTGAACTTAACGTACGTTAACGTGAACGAACGTACGTTAACGAAACGTGAACTTAACGAGAATGGGAACGTGAACGAAACGTGAATTTAACGAGAACGGGAACGTGAACGAACGTGAACAAAACGTGAACTTAACGAGAACGCGAACGTTAACGAACATGAACGAAACGCGAACGTGAACGAACGTGAATGAAACGTGAACGAATGTGCATGAAACATGAACGTGAATGAAACGTGGACGATCGCCTTATACGACACTACGTGAAATACAATATATGTTACTTTGCGTTTAGACTAATACATTTTTTTGTATGTTGTAGAAAAGACGTCGTCGTCGTCGTCCCTCAAGCCGGAGTGGTAGCTAGCCCTCGAAGGAATTCGCGCAGGCAAGTGATGTAAAGATATGATTGTTAGATTTTTAATATAATTAAGATTATTACATTATTAGACTTACTAAATGTGAGTGTTAGAGATTATTATTAGAGTTTTAGACTTAGTATATGTGAGTGTTAGAGATAGTTAGAGATTTAATATAAGATTATTTGACTTTTAATATAGGACTAATAATATAAGACTATTAGATTTTATATATGACACTTAGACTTAGCAGATATGATTATCTAGGGTTTTAATGTACGACACTTATACTTAGCATATATGATTGTTAGAATTCTAATATACGACACTTAGACTTAGCATATATGATTGTTAGAGTTTTAATATAAGATTATTAGATTTTTAATATAGGACAAATAATATAAGACTATTAGATTTAATATATATACGACACTTAGACTTAGCATATATGATTATTTGAGTTCTAATATACGACACTTAGACTTAGCATATATGATTGTTAGAGTTTTAATATAAGATTATTAGATTTTTAATATAGGACTAATAATATAAGACTATTAGATTTTTAATATAAGATTATTAGAGTTTTAATACAAGATTATAGAGTTTTAATATAAGATTATTAGATTTGTAATTAGACTTAGCATATATGATTATCTAGGGTTCTAATATACGACACTTAGGCTTAGCATATATGATTGTTAGAGTTTTAATATAAGATTAGTACAGTTTTAGTGATTATCTAGGGTTCTAATATACGACACTTAGACTTAGCATATATGATTGTTAGAGTTTTAATATAAGATTATTAGATTTTTTAATATAGGACTAATAATATAAGACTATTAGATTTTTAATATAAGATTATTAGAGTTTTAATACAAGATTATTAGAGTTTTAATATAAGATTATTAGATTTGTAATTAGACTTAGCATATATGATTATCTAGGGTTCTAATATACGACACTTAGGCTTAGCATATATGATTGTTAGAGTTTTAATACAAGATTAGTACAGTTTTAATGATTATCTAGGGTTCTAATATACGACACTTAGACTTAGCATATATGATTGTTAGCATATATGGTTGTTAAAGCAAATATGACCTATAGACTTAGCAAATATTTCTTGTATGAACAGATGGCTAATCGCGATGAGGAACAGATACTGTACGATACAATCGCAGAGGGAAGCAGCCAGTACTGGAACGAAGAAAAGGGGAACGAGGATCAAAACCAGTACTTGAACAAGGAAGGGAACGTGGAGAGGGATGCGGAGGGGAATGAGGAGGTGGAGGCTAGTGGAAGTCAACCCTCCGCTGGACAGAAGAGGGCACGCGGACAACGAGGTGCCGCGAAGAAGCTAGAGGGCCGACACATCATAACGGAAGTGGACGAAGACGGCCGACCTAGTGCCCCGGCAGAAGCAGCCAAGAACTACGTACGGCACAGCGGTTGGGTTGTGCGGGATAACGTGCCTGTCAGTACGGTGTACTGGCGCAGAACAAGGGCACGCGGAGATCATGAGAGCTTTGTCCCAGATTCGGAGAAAGAGATGCTGTGGACCACAATGCTCGAGACATTCACCCTTCCCGTGGGTACAGAGAACATAGTGAAAAGGTGGACTCTAAAGAAAATGGCAGAACAATTTCAGAGTTTCAAGGGAGATCTGTACCAGAAATACATCTTGAAGGGGCAGACACCGAACTTCAACACATTCCCGAAGCTTAGGGATCACTGGGACGAGTTCGTTGCTTACAAGACAGGTCAACAACTGCAGGCGATGATGGAAAGAAACAAAAAAAATGCCGCCAAGAAGAAGTACCATCACCACTTGGGGTCAGGCGGCTATAGCGTCGCGATGCCGAAGTGGGAGGAGATGGAGGCAAGCTTGCTTGAGAGGGATATCAAACTGGCCACCGCTAAATGGCCGGATCGATCGAAGTTCTGGTACTATGCTCACGGTGGAACGCTCAACCCAGTTGATGGCTCCCTAGTCTTCAGCGATCAGATACGCGAGGCTGCGAGTCGACTAACGGACGCAGTTGAAGCCTCTTCTCAGGGCACGTTCCGACCCGACAGAGAGAAGGACGAGCTGTCACTCGCCCTGCAGACTCCCGAGCATCCAGGATGAACACGAGAGAAAGGGGTGATTCCTTAGAAGATTGGATTCAAGGAGGACATCCACACGTACAGGAGTCAGATGAGGAGCAAGAGAGTTACTGAGGCGAAGATTGCAGATCTTGAGTACAGGGTATTGAGCTACGAGCTCAGCATGCAAGAGGAGGTGGCAAGGAAGGTGGATGAACGCATGGCCGCACATCGGTCCCAGGATCCCTAGCTATACATTCCTCCTGCAATGGTCAGCCCTACAGGCAATCGTAGAAGCTGCGCCTCAACGGGGCAGGTAGGATCACAGAGCATGGACGCCATGCAAACCCAGGACGAAACCACCTGCCCCGTTGATGACATCACTCAGCGGACACCATGTGAGCTGCATATTCCCTTCAAGAACTTATCAATAAAGGTAAGCTCGTAGTTTATAGATTTTAGACTTGTCCATTCCGCAAGTTGCTGCTTATATATGTTGATTACTAATAGATAACCTCTCACCACGTGAAGGTGGCGTCGGGCATGGCCATCCCAACGGACCCTTCAGGGACTTACTACTACAGGCCAATTCTAGCAGGATACTCCAAGGTCAAAGTTGAGTTGGTGGAAACCGCGTACGAGGACCTCGAGTTGGACTACCCTGGAGGAGACGGTGAGACGCATCTACGAGACACAAACCACGCCATTATATTATGGCGCAAGCGGTACATCATCCTCCCTAGGCGACAAGCGGCATCTCGTGCACCATCTCCTCCGGCTCCGCCATCTCCTCCTCAGGCTCCTGCACCGTCTCCTCCTCAAGCTCTTGCACCGACTCCTCCTCAGGCTCCTAACCGTCTCCTCCTCATGCTCCATCACCGTCTCCACCTCAGGCTGCTGCACCGACTCCTCCCCAGGCTCCTGCACCGACTCCTCCTCAGGCTCCTACACCGACTCCTCCTCAAGCTCCTCGTCCGGCACCTTCCAAGTCAAGGGCCCCCCAAGCTCCACCGCCTGCCCCCACAAGGGCAACGAAGAAGGCGAAAGTTGACCCCGCCAAAAACAAGGACCCGGGGTACGATTGCACGCAAGAGGAGCTTGACGCTTATGTGGCATCAGAAGTCAGGAGACAGTTGAAGCCTCGAAGTCCAGAAAAGAAGATTCCTATAGACCTGAGTGCCATGAACTTCTTCTGGTGTATGTCTGCACCTGCCAAGTAGGCCATAAAGCTGTCGGACTATGAGTGAACACTTAAGAAAGCATCTTCTGGAAAGTCCAAACCAGTCCCTCAGCTTGGAGAGCAACCAAACCAGGATATCGAGCCGTTGGTGACCGGTGAAGAATTTGGAATACAAGATTTTATTAATGACACCAGGCTAACTAAGGATCAATTGCGACGAGGCGCACCAATCGAAAAGGCGGAAGTGAAATACATGTACGAACTCGGTAAACCGCTTGTCAAGCCTGAGGAGCTGCAGTCCCTACCGACACAAATGTACAAATTCCATCAACTGTACATGGAGATGAGCGCCACCAGTAGAGAGATGATCGGAGCGAGGACCAGGGACACGGACTTCTTGCAAGGAGAAGATATTCTCTGGAGCAATTTCAAGGGTATCTACGAAATATACCAACTGGATGCCCTCGACGTCTCTATTATGAGTTGTTGGACTTTGTAAGTATCATTCAGTTAGATTTCTTATTACGTTTCCTTTAGTTAATTAGGTCCTTGTATATAAGTATACCATATATAATATATACTTCCTTTTATCGTTGTAGAATGGAGATTCAAAGGGCCCGACGGCGGGGTGTTTTCGATACTGGATTCATCGGCCCTCGGAAAGTAAACGTCGAAATGATCACCAAGTATCCGCAAGCCACAGAGGACAATCTTGTCCATCTCCTGAAGGCGCAGCATTACAAGACGTTCATACTATTGCCGTACAACACAGAGTTAGTTTTTACTGTCTTCCTACCAAATTTCATTCCCGTACGAACATGCTAAGTGTTTCATATGTAATGCATCCGACGCACATTGTAGATTCCACTGGGTCCTTTTACTCTTCGACTTGGAGGCCTGCGTAGTCAATGTATATGACTCAATGGATAAAAAAGAGTCTACGTTTGACCAGGTTTTTGAACTTATAGGCAGGTACTGTCATAAGTTCCAATGTTAATTACGAATCTTGTTATAATTAATTGCTACTACGAATCATAGCTTTAAACTCCATGTAGGGCTTGGTATCGGTTCTGTCATTTGCTCCGCGGCAAATGGAGAGAAAGACTTAGGAGGAAGTTTAAATTTCATGTGAGTACACATGCTCTACATTTATATTGAATCTCCAATTCAAAAACTAGTGTATATTAATTAGATCTCTCACCGTTTGTCATGTATATATAGTGCGCAAAGCAAGCCCAGGGAACTAACTTGTGCGGCTACTACGTGTGTGAGTATTGCCACTGCTTTGCAGACCAAATCATCAACACAAGAGAGCTCGATGTACGTACAAATAAATTGAAAATTTCATTGCGTACGTATCGATTTGTTGTTTACTAATTAATTTCATACATTCTTTGGTTATTCGCATGAGGGATAACCTCACACACAAGGAATTTATCGCAGCGGTTCGAGAACAACTCATAGGATTCATCAACGAACAAATCCTTGATCCCGAGGGTAATTCTACTACGACGGAAATACAATTCATAGGTCGTTAGCTTCTGAGATAACGACTACTACTACGTCGAAGTCGTAGCTAGCTAGGACATTATAATGAATTGTAATTAATAAATGTCTATTTTTCTATATGCATGTACACATTTACTTTAGTGTAAATATATATTTTGGTCATATATATATGCACATAAAATGTTAAGTGTTTTAATATATATATATATATATATATATATATATATATATATATATATATATATATATATATATATATATATATATACACACACACATATGCATTTGCATAACATATATGTATAAATACATATATATTATGCATGTATATGTATTGAAACATATATAAATATTATATATATATATATATATATATATATATATATATATATATATATATATATATATATAAAATTTGTTTGGTGCTCCATGTTGCCCGGGTTACATGATTCAAATTGAGTATATACTCAATTCAAATGAGCATGAAATTTTTTTTAAATGTTTAGGTATTAACATTAACTACTTTACTAACTAGTTCAAACTAGTTTGAATTGAATTTAAACATGTTTTCGTTAGATTTTGATTCTAGGTATATAACATCCAAACATATAATTAGTTAGGTATGTAATATTGGATTGTGAAATAAAGATAAATTTGAGTTGTTTTATTGCTAGGTATAGATATGAATCGAATACTTATAACTAGGTATATACTCACAATTTGAAAATTTTGAAAAATTTGGGCGAATTTGTGTATTTCATACCATGGTGCCCGGGCACCATGGAGCCTCTCCATGGGTGTTATATATATATATATATATATATATATATATATATATATATATATATATATATATATATATATATATATATATATATATATATATATATATTATATATACTTCCGCACCTCTTTTTCTTCTGTCATATCTCCTCTTAGTAAATTAATTACTATCGACTACCTTTTATTTCTCATAGTGTTATTTACTCTTCTTTCAGTAAATAAATTACTATTACTCTCCTAGTAAGTAAATTACAATTACATCGGTCTTAGTAAGTAAATTACAATTACATTGATGGTTATCAACATATTGATCTTGTTACACAAATTTTAGTAAGTACATTACTATTACACCGATGGCCGATGGTTGTCAACCGTTCTCTGAACATATTGATCTTGTCACAAAAATTTATTTTAGTAAGTACATTACTATTACACCGATGGTTGTCAACTGTTAATTACTTGCAATCAACTTATTAATCTTGCCACAAGAATTCTCTTAGTAAATTACATTACTATTTGCACGCCGTTAGCCAGTAAATAAATAATACAGACACCGATACTTTCTTACTTCACATCCTTCAGTAAATAAATTACTCATAGAATTTTTTTCTTTCAGTAAATAAATTACTCCCAGACTATTGAAGTAAAAGATTTATGAACATACATTATAAACACGAAATCCAATAAATTCATTTCAAACTGGGAATTGTATGAGTATTACATATAAACAGTCTAACCACACAAACAATCCGATACATTGTAGAATGCACAAAACTAATAAGAAAGTCTCAAAGGCACCATCGCTGATGGATATGATAAAGGAGATTGATGCCAGGACTAACGCTACGATATAATAATTTTCCAATAAACTATTCCCATGGGATGACTATTCAGCTAGACTTGCATCTCTGCCAATCCTCAAAATTGAGAAGATTAAAACACCTCTCACATGCTTTTTTTCTCAATCGATTTGTTTCCTTCAAAATGAGCAAAGCTTTCAGTTTGCTGCAAGAAGCACTGAACTGTCACTTGCATTTGCTCTGCACATGTGAAAAACATTTAGAAATACATCGAAAGCATGCACACAAGTACTATCTGTAGATAGAAAGCAAATGCTAAGATCATTCAAATCTTCAATCGTGGTTCATTCAAGTGTCCAATCAATATATATTATGATGAAAAGATATTGCTTGGATAAAATGACTAAATTGAACAAAAATGCTGAATTTTGGATAGTTAAAAATTATCATATCCAAACATCTATATTTGATAGGATAGGATAGTTTTGGTGTTTGTAGAGGATGTTAAACTGTTCCTGAGTCTATAAACAACTGGATTATCTTAACCCAGAAATGTACTTCCAGATTTCACTAAACATGGACTGAATTGATAAAGCAAGTTCAAATGACTGAAATAAGCCATAACACAAATCAGATATTATTAGCATTTCCTGAGGGGTATAAAGTAAAATTCAGAACCAATTTGAAGATAAGTGTAGCACTGCCTATGTACTTTTTCAGTCTCTTTGACAAGGTCATGCAAAAGCTCAGCCCTAATTGCACTCTTGAGAAAAGACCAGGGTAACTGAATCTAAAATCAGTAACAACTAGAACCTTTTCTGTTAAAAGATCAGAGAGTAAACATGTACTCACAATAAAAGTTCAGTTCTTCAGTAATTTATCTCCAAGATCTCTAACTGCATTTCACAATGTTGTTGTAGCCCAAACACTCTGCAATGTTGATAAATGGTATTATTTTAGTTAATATTTCCAGTATTAGAAGCCTTGATCCGTTATGGATATGCAGTAGGAAATGATGTATTAAACCCTCAGCCTATTATGCCCTGATTCACATAATGCACCCAACTTTACATGGTGTACTCATGAGAAACATAATTTAATTCAATAAACAAACTTACATGTGCCCTTTTTCTTGATCTTAATTAATGTCCCTTCTCCAAACAAACGGACTGTGACAGAAGAAACAAAAAAAGCATAACGATTTAGTTAGCCTAAATTATCTTAATAGTATGTACATGCCAAGAAACGTTTACTTCTTTCAATCTCATATCAGTGAACCTGTTCACTTATAAAATCATTTCAAGAGATTTTTCTAAACTGAGCATCAGACAAGATCTAGCTTATATGCTTGAATAGAGTTTTCTAACTTTCAGGAACAATTAATAGAGTTTTTGAAAATTAAACACGCTAAGCCCCCTTCCTCTTGCCACAACCAACTTTAACAGAAGATAAATCTGCACCATCAAGATTCAGTACCAAATGGATTATTGATTAGTTCCCGTATTAAGTGCAGTGCACATTGCGCTGCACAAATTAGTTCCTGGTTCCATTCAAAACATCAACACATTGCCGGTATAAATCATGAAAATAAGAAATCAAACTATCTATAAATCATGAGAATAGGAAATCATTCTACGTATTGCACATTGACTGAACTATCAAATACTGTGATTGCCAGGCTGCAAAGTAGATGACTCTATTGAGGCATTTCACCAAACATGTGTCGTGCATTAAGAATATCAACTACCTTACCTGCACCTCCGTTGCCATCGTTCACATAGCAGTGAGGAAAGATGGATGTTTGGTGGCGAGGGCTGACGTCGCTGTCGTCGGTGTGCCTCGCGGAGGGCATCGTCGGGGCCGGTTGCCGGGGCGCGTCGGGGCTGGAGGCGACGGTAGGAGGCAGGCCGATGTCGGGGTTGGAAGGGGCGGATGGCTGCGGACTTGGCTTCGATCTAGTGCACGGCTACCGGTACCGTCCATCCCTGAGCGCAGTGCCTTGCTCCCATCATCGTGGGAGCAACGCCACCTCATGCGCTTCCTCCGCAGATGCGGATCGGAGGTCGCCATCCCCGACCACGATGATGTGGAGGTCGCCGTCCCCGCCTCCTAGCCGAACGTCGAGATGGAGCGCCTATTCCTGCCACCAGCGGAAACGGATCAAGGATGCTGCCTCCTCCCTATAGCCCGCCGTCGTCGCCGCTCCCTGAAGCCCCAGCCGTCGAGCCATCAACATCTCGTTCTTGGAAACCGCCGTCTCCAGCCACCAGCGGAAACGGATCCAGAAAAGTTCTAAAAATATCGGGAAAATTGATAGTTGGTTGGTTACATTTATTACGGTAGTAAAATAATTACTCGTGGATGATTTATCACATAAGTATTAGTAAACCTATTACTCGAGTTTTAGGGGGAAGAGAGGGAGGGGGGGGGGGGGGGGGGGCAAGGGCTGTGTGCGGGGAGGGGGTGGGTTGCGTGTGTGTATATAAACCATGTAGTAATAGGGCCATGCAAATAAAAAAAAGGGCATCTCGATCTTTACTCCCGGGACTAATAAAGGTTGGTGTGTTACCAACCGAGACTAAAGATGGCTCAGCCACGTGGCCGGCTGAACCATCTTTAATCCCGGATCGATCTTTAGTCCATTATTTCACCTGGGATCTTTAGTTCAAACCGGGACTACAGGGGATTACCAACCGGGACTAATAAAGGTTTCTCCACCAGTGCCCTATGCTACATCCGTAGTTTAGAGCAGTTGCATAATGTCTATAAAAGTGAAGACACAAAGATATGAGGATGTGGCCATATTCTCATTCATCCTTTCATTCACTAGTGTACAAAACCTCTCCTCCAACCCTCTATTTACAGGGCAATGCCTTACCCACTTTTCATATTTAGTGATTGGCCCAATTAATGGGTAACCGGGCCAGGCCTTCATGGCCGACGGTTTCCTAACATAATCCTCTTTTGTGCACTTGAGATGGTGCCCTGCTTGTTTCCATTTGAGCAGGCCAAGTTATCTAGCATACTTTCTCCGGTTTCATAAATCTTGACGCTTTAGATAATGACACAGTCTTCAAAATGTTTCTTTGACTATGTTTTTATATTATAATATATACAATAAATTAATTTTTTTACTTTTATTGTAGTATTTCATAAGACAAATTTATATATGTTGTTCTAATGCCTTTAAACTAAATAGCTTTAAAGTCATTGATAGTTTAAGTTATAAAAGTTTGACCTTAACCTTGTTCAAAACATCAAGAATTATAGAACCGGAGGGAGTAGCAGATATATCTGATTGAGTGATTGGCTTGAGAGCTAGTTAAATACTCCCTCCGTTTTATATTATAAGTCATTTGACTTTTTTTCTAGTCAAATTTTATTAAGGGATTGTTTAGATCAATTTGCTGCGGTAAATTTTTTTGGCAAAAGATTTGGCGTTGCAATTTCACAAGTTGATGTTTAGATGCATAGTAAAGGCCAGCTTGCCTACTTTTTGCTCAGATCTATTTTGTCAAAAAGTGGTCCAAAATGGCAAAACTTTTACCATTTTGTATGATCTAAGCAGGCCCTAAGTTTGATCAAGTTTATAAAAAATTTAGCAATATCTAAAATATTAAATTAGTATCCTATTAAATTTTGCATTGAATATATTTTTGTCTCTCGGTATGGACATGGCTGGCATACGATGGATGGAAGGTTAGCGCATATGATGGTATAAGACAAACATAAATTTTGGTAATTTTGGTAGCTGATCTCTGTTTTTGATTGAGCAATATTCGGCCAGGAAGTTGCGTCGGATATCGGCGCAGAGGCCGATTGCTATCCCAATGTTTAGGTTTGTCCTATATCTATAATAACTAATATAAATATTTAGATTTTTCCGGTCACCACAATCCGATTTCATCCATCGTTGTCCGTGCCATGGCGCTCGCGCAAGTGAAATGGATATCCCACATCATCCCAATCCAACCAAAAACAAAATCTTAATCTCAATTCAAACCAAAATCGAAATCATGACAAAATCATCAAAGAGATGATGAGAGGAGATGGAGGGGCGAGCGGGAGCAACAACACCATCATCACATAAAAACCCCAAAATCAATCATAGCAACGACATCATCATCACATATACAAACAACAAATACACAACCAACAACAACGGCGGATCGGGCCAAGGGGACGTCGGCAGCGTCAGGCAGTTCCCATCGGCCGAATCCGCCAGCGGGTGCCACCAACGTCGCCGCCGCCGCCGCCGCTGCCGCCACCGGATCCAAGGGAGAAGCTGCCGCCGCCACCGCCGCCGCCGGATCCGCGGGAGAAGCTTGGGGCGGAGGGGGAGTGTGTGGAGGACTGCTAGATCTGCCCACCGGAAACGCCGCCGTGGCACTTCCGCCAGATCTGCCCGTGGGAGCGCCGATGCCACCGCCGCGGGACAAGCTTGAGTGCGGAGGGTGAGGACAAGGGGGTAGAGAACCGCCGGATCCACCCGCCGGAAAAGCCTCCACCGAATCCGCCTGCCAGAAACAACACCGCCGCCGGCTCCGCCGGATTCGCCAGCGGGAGCCGCCGATGCCACAGCCACCGTCGGATCTGGCCCGCGGGAGCAGTTAACGCCATCGCTGCCGCCTCCTCTGCTGCTGACAGGGGAGAGACGAGAAGGGTGGGGGCGGGGATGAGAGGGAGTGACCGAGAGGGAGAGAGAGGGACGGGTGAGAGGAGGAGGCGAGTGGATAAGGATGCGTTTATCCACTCGCGGTGCTCTCTCTTGGCTGATTCGTGGTGGGTGGGAGAAGAAACGGGAAGGGCGGCGCCCACTCTCGTTGTTGAGAAGAGACGTGATAGGGGAGAGGGAGGTGGAGTGCCGGAGAGGGAGAGCGTCGCCGGTTGAGAGGAGCGTGAGGAGAAGGATAGAAGGAAACCGAGAAGGCGAGCGTGGGAGGAGAGAAACCGAGAGGAAAATGGGAAAGGATAAAGTTGTCTCGGCTTCGACCCATGCAGCAGAAAGGGTCGACGCGTGCAGCAGAAAAGCAAAGTAGGAGTAGTATACTCTCAGTTCAATGTATGCCCGTGGGACCCACGTAAAAGTTTTCAAAAATGAGCAGTATCTGCCGTTCTCAATGCAAAGGAATAGGCAATCAAACTAAATCTTCTGTTGTTTGGTCCCTGTTCTCTTTTTTTTCCCGAACTTCTTTCCGTTAAATTCAATTTTTTTTCTCTAATAGGACATGACTAAATATGGCGCTGCTGTAAATTAGAATTAAAATAATGTGTTCTGTTTTTCTATTTTTTAGTAAATATAAAGATTTTGCCTTTTGCCTTGCGAGAGAAATCTATATAGTTTTATGTGCGTGGATACTGGAAACGACTAGAAATATATAGCAAAAGGTTTCAATGAAAGAAAAAAAACAGAGTAGGAAAAGGCGTGGAAGGACATGGACTCCTGGCTGTAGAATGAGTCTTTGTGAATAAACCTGGACTCCTGGCCTGTTCCGGACTGACCTGGACTTTGTAGAATGCATTCTCGCACGCACTTTGTCTCTACCATTGGTGATCGCTTTCCCGCGGAAAAGAAAAACACATCTGCACGATGCGGGATTGGATTCCTGATCGACTCGGGTCGGGATTGAATGGATCGTGTTAGCTCCCTGCCGCCACTGGTATGCCTCCTGTTGTTCTGCGCAGCGGCGACCGCCACCTTATCGGCGTCCTCCCTGGTGGCCAGCTTGTTTGCCGGGAGCACCTCCACGACACCGCCCACCATGTCCTTGAGTGTTGTGGCCTTATTAATCTTCTCCCCATCATCATTGGGTGGTGCCTCATATTCGCCTCGACGGCCTGAGCACCACAGCAACCACACAGCCGGGGATAACCCTGGACAGGAAGAATAGCCCCGTGGCGCTCATCTCGGCACTCTGCACCGCCGCCACATTGGTGGGGTCAACAGGCTTGAATCCCGGGGAAGGTCGCCGATGGTTGTAGTAGTGACATATCAACACTGAGATACATAGCAAATGCAAATTCGTTGAGCTACACCCTCCAAATTTATCACCATAGATGGCTCATCAGTAATGCTCTAGATCAATACGACAATATAGACACACGATTTGCACAACTCATATGTATAAAATTTGGAGATATTTGCGAGATATGTACAAATTCAATATTTTTCTGCACATGTGTTATAAGTACACAAACAATCTTACCCATCAATATTTGTTTGATATTTACCCGGTGCAACGCACGGGCATATTTGCTAGTATATTAGAATATATATTAGAGTACTATAGGATAGTTTCTACCCTGAACAGTTATCAATCTACTATTTTCATGTTCTTTACTTTCCTGTTATTTTCTATTTTATCTCATGACTGAGTTCTAGCAACTATATAATTTGGTTAATCTTTGTCGTTTTGCGTTGAAAAACGGTCGTGCTTCTCTATGAAAGCGAGTAGGTTATCCTTTGCTAGTTTGCTCAGAAACTAGTCATTTGTCGTCACGTAAATGCAATATTTATCTTCTTTACTAATTTTCTCGTAAATTAGTCATGTGATTATAAAAAATGAATTAATCTCGAAATCGGTTCTGCTAGCATATTAATGCTCCCCATTATGCTAGCACACCGAACAATTTATATACTCATGAGGCTCTTTAATTTCTGCTCATACTTCATGGTCTTCATCATTATATACCATATATTTGGGTGCCCAACACAACGGAGAATGTGGAGCCAGATGAGGGGGGCAAAAACACATGGTTCAGGCAATGTTTTGGGAAGAGGAGACACCGGGGAAGGAAGAGCTTGCCAGTTCAAATGCCCAAGCCAGTAGATGGGTCAGAGATTCAGGCTAGTTACATTGGGTAGGCATATGTCCGTGAGCAAGTCTACGTTCAAGACAGGGAGGATAGTTTAGACAAAGGAATATTATTCCGACCTTTGCTCAAAGAGATATAGCCAATTATTATAAAAATCGTCCAGAAGTGTTCACAAAACAGCAAGTTCACAACCATACTCTAACCAAATATTAAGCAAACACACACTAATGCAAGCCAACACAAGATAAAGAAAACATAATTATGAGGAGAGTACTCATCACCTCAAGTGTGTCGTGCTCATCTGTGTGCTTGATCGTGGTGCTGCGCATGCCAAGCTGATGCATGTCCTTTGCTACCGCGTGAGGCCTTCACTAGTCTATGGAACCTTAATTTATTAGTGGTCTCACATTGGTCTCCTTTCCTTTGGCACCTGCAGCATCCCCTTGACTGTGTGTTTAGATATGTAAGTAATATTTTTTAAAGGTCTAGAATTCTGACTCCACTTATGTGAAAGTTGTGGCAATTGTCATAAACACTATGCAAATCCATTTGTTTTTCGTATTGCACTTGGCTTGTATGTTAATCTCGTTTAATGCATCTTCTTCTAGACATTAATGCATTTGGAAATGGTTTTCTTCTAATCTATGTTGCATATATAAGTATGTCAGCATCGTCATTAGTGTCATGTCCCTTTCTTTGACCGCTATTGTCGCTGGCCATTGTCAGGATGTTTCGTACATCTTTCCTCCTAATCTTTGTCTATGCTGCATAAGTTTTTATAGAAGTTTGAAAATAGAAAGTTTTTACGAAAAATGGAAAACTATACAAGACCATTTTCTTAGAAAATGGAAGAAGCTTTCCTTAAAATAAATGGAAGAAGCTTTCAATGCATACAACTATTTAATTGTAGTCACCAAGAATTAAACCCTACTAGGTGTCATACAACAATCACTCACTCCACAACCGCAACAAAAGGTACTTCCCCGAGGTTGAGTCTAGCCAATAAAAAAACTAAGGATGCATGTGTTGTTCCTTTACTCTGTGCACGTACAAGGTGAATTTGTTCCTAAAAAGTGTTTTCCAATTCATAATATATTATATGTTTCTTTTCTCCCTTGGCTCCTTATCAATTCTTTAATTTCTTGATTTATAACTAAAGTGGTTACATGCTAACTCATATTCAATGATCTTGTAAAGTATGCAAAGGAAGCACATGACTTTAAATAAGCTTACATTAAATGCTTTGTGAGAACCAAAAGATAATCCCTAGAGTATGTAATTGCATCTGCACAATGGCGGTTCCAAGGGGTGGTCCAAGTGGCCCTTGAACCATCCCAAATGAACCCCCATCACCACAAAGTGTTGAAGGATCTTAGGAGTGAGACAAATCGATGGTAAAACAATACATAATTTCATTGAACACGTTCATTGATGGCTATGCTTCTTGTTATACTGTATGATATTTCAAAACATTTTAGAATAGGTTTTAAGATATATACTCTTGGTTTCAAGATATAACCAACAAGCTCAAGCAGGTAGCTGGATGTGTGGGGATTTTTGCATGATCACAGTGCTGATACCCAAATTTAGCATTATTTTTTATGTCAACCGCGCCTGTTCGACCATACATGCAACCAAATAGCCTAGTTCATGTATTCCCAATCAATGAGAGACAGATCAATTGCATGTAACCAAACATGTTCTAAGGGCAGGTTTTATAATAGAGATTGCTACTACATCTAATTTCATACATGTCACACACCAGTAAATTAAGAGGTAGCATGTATAATAGGTTATCTCTAGCACACAATCCCCAGTATCTCTAACACTATCACATATTTATTAAAATTTGTGTGGAGGCTACGACTACCCATGGCATGAGAAGTAACTATTTCTCTCTCATCCACCTCATCGTTTAGCCCTATGTGACATCTTAGGGCTTGTGCTTGGATATCTACAGTACTTGCTCTAAATAATTCAGGTAAAGCTGAGCGAGAGATTAGTTGTCTAGACATCCCTAGAGCTAGAGTGCAGCTATGACCCAATGGACCACCATGGGCTTTAGGAAGCTGTACCTAACTGGTAGACTCCATAGGTTTTATCTAGGTATACGTTTCCATGTGGAATATTTAACTATTTACCACTTTTAGATATGACAATTAGCTATTTATCACCTGGATTCATGTGTCATTGATACATGAGTGATAAGTGATTAAACATCAAACCTAAGAGTAGCAAATAGTTAAATATCCCTCCACGCGTACTCATAGAAAATGCGTAAATAAAAGGAACCAAAGAAAAGGGGAATCACACATCCATTTTGGAGTTTCTATATAATATAAATGCACATGTTGTGATCACTGAAATGCGTGTGCATAATATTCATAAGAAAACACAAGCGTCTACGGTCCAAAACAACTAATATATGTTCAATTAGTACTTGATCCCCTGTTTTGAGTGGCCAAACATCGGACATAGGAATAGGGATGAAAACGGAACAGAAACTTTCCGGATTCCGGGCCTATTTTCGAAAACAGAATATGTCTATCGGAATTTTTTTTGGAAAAGGAAACGAATTCAGAAATATTTTCTCCCTCCGGGCTGGGTTTATTAGTCGTTTCGGACACAATTTCAAAAACCAAGAAGTCATTAATTAGGGTTCTAATATCCTATTTTGTCCCTATTAAATACGGTTGGATGCAGCATTCAAATAAGCAACTACTACTATCTTAGTTGGTTTAGTGCATCCATGTTGGTGCGTTGGGGCCTGTGTTCGATTCATGGTACAGAGACACACCTTTTTTTGTCTTGGCGATTATCCATGGAGTCGGCAACCATGAGCTAGCACTTCCTTGCCGGCAGCTTCATCCATGTTGTCGGCAACCATGAGCACTTCCTCGCCGGTCTCGCCGTCCATGGAGTCGGCGACCACATGCATGTCCGAGACTACGAGCTCTTCCTCGCCCGCCTCGTCCATGGAGTCGCTAGCCATTGAGTCCTCATCATCACCCTCATACATGATGTGAGGAACCATGGCGTCTTGTTTGCTTTTTGCTCAAAGCCCACATATGTAATCCTGTTCAAGTTCTCTTCTGTGCTTGCATGCATACATGCCGCCATTAATTGAGATGGGAACGAAGCGTTCAAAGAATAATGAGGAGATAACCTTGGAACAATAACACCATCAATGCACAAAGGGCAATCTCGTCACATGTGTGAGAAAAATGCTCCAACAACAAATTTTCTCATCCACAACTAACTGAGCTCAAACGACTAATAAACCCAGCCCGGAGGGAGTAATCGAATATGATAATAGCAGTTTCTATCGGAACTCGGAATTGGTCGGAAACTTTTCAAACAATTTCTCGGAATTTCCGGTGTTGCAAAGGCCCATACAATATTCCATAATTCCTCCCCAAGGCCCAGCCCAACCCAACATATATGCTAATTCCCTAACCCTGGAGAGTAGAGACTGAGCGAGAGTGGAGACATCGAGACATCCAGAAGTCGGGCAGCGGAGTGGCGCATCCATCCACATCTCGCGGCCCCACCCCCGCCGTCTCGCACCGCTGCGCCCTCGCCATCTCGCACTGCCCTCACCCTTCACCGCGCCCTCACCGTCTCGCCCCACCACCGCCCCTCGCTGTCTCGCGCACCCTTACCCTTCGTCGTCTTGAACTACCCCTGCTGCTTCTTGCCGTTTCGCCACCACCACCGTTGCCGCCACAGCCACAACCACCAACGACTCTTCTCACCGACGCCTCTCAACCCAGCAGGTTTTTTCTCCACCTCCACCTCTATGTAGTCTCTCTATAGATTTGAGTGAATGTTGAATGATTGATTTATGGTGTTTGGTTGTGGAGATCCATGTTGATTTATTTTCTTTTATGCTGTAGATTTGTGATGGATTCGTTAAATGCAAGTAGCAATAGTGCAAGTAATCCCATGTGGAGCTCCATGGTGTTTGTCTGTTACTTTTTTTTCCTGGAATATTTGTTGTGCAAATCTGAAGTTACAGATGAACATCTACACCATAGGTTGTGTTCATGATGTACCATTGGGACTTAATAATTGGATTTGATATGATTGTGTTTTGTGATGTATTGTTGATTGTTGAGACTTAAGAATTGGAATTGACAAAGTTTGAGGGGTTTTTTATTCCGATAAATTGTTCGTTACCGTATCCATGCAGGTTTGTTTTTGCTCTATTTTCAGTTCCGATAATATTTGATTGGTTTCTAATTCTAAAAAAATAAAAACGAAAACGATAAAGGTGGTTTCCGTCCGTTCCCATACCATTTTCATCCCTACATATGAGTACGCTAGTCTCCAAAACCTGGTTAAACTATAAAAAAAATATAACGTTCATAATATTTACTCAAGTACTCCATCAGAAAACTTCATGGCACAATTCCAATATGTAAATATTTGAATGAAGTCACTAGATCTGCCACAACTTTTTATTTCTGCTTTGCAACCCCTTAGAAAAATATGGTTGCTCATATGCTTCGATCTTTTCTGATTAAGAGGTTTATATCAGCATATGTCGAGAAGTGATCCTCTCTAGCGGGAGATCGTGGGATCCCCTTTTTTGAGTTCAGCCGGGGGAAAAGGCCCGCCTCCGGAAATCACGTATCTGCCCCCTAGACTGCCTGCTAGTGTGCATACCGCAAGATTATACAGGTTCGGGCCGCTAAGGAGCGTAATACCCTACTCCTGTGTATGGGATTTAGACCGATAGTTATAAAGGTCCCTAAACTCTGGAGAGGGCTCTTGTTTCCCTTCTCCTAGAGCTCAGGGTTTCTTCGAGTCATTTATCTTTCTCGGCGGCAAGGTCCTCCTTTTATACCTCAAGGGGATACCACATGCACCGCCTCTACCTACTCTTCTCTCGGGTGGGGGCCCACCCTACCTTGACCCGATCTCGGCCCGTGCCTTCGCCTCGAAGCTAAGCCACAGTTTGTCCTTGAGTGGGGCCCAGCGCCGTCCCTTACCTGACACGAGGGACACCCCTGTCAATCCCCCATTAATGGATGAAGAATTGTGGTGGCCGTCCTCTCATGGGGAGGACCTCGAATGACCCTTCCGATGGGACGGGTCATACCTACCTCCACTCCGCCGGAGGCAGATGCGACGTGGGGGCACAGCTGTCCGTCCAGTCAGATGTGACCGGTGACAGGCCGGTCACAGACCGGTCATTCCTGACCGTCGCGTGTCAGTCGAGCGTGCCGCACATCTGCCCCTACCGCATTGAATGCGGCAGGGGGCAGTTGGGATGCTGTATTCATTAAAGGAGGTTCGGCTTGAGCCCCCTCCCCGCTTGCTCCTCCCGCCAGATGGCGGATAGGCGAGGGCTTCGAGGCAAAGCGGTGCGAGGGCCCGAGGGGCGCGACATGGCACCCCGAGGCCATAGGGCAAAAACGGTGCGAGAGCCCGAGGGGCACGACGTGGCACCCCGAGGCCCCCTGGCCGCTCCTGCGATCCGCGGGGTACAGGGGTAGGGCCAGGCTGTAGGTCATGCGTCAGGATGGAAAGGTAATTCCCCTCATTCAAATGATACAATTTTGTACGAAAAGTAGTTGCTTTAAAATATCCAATAAATTTATTATCAAAATTTAAAATAACTAAATTTTAATTAATCATACGACAATGAATTTCTCATTTTTGGTGGCCGAAGGCAATAGTCAACCAAGATGATCACAAAGACAGCAACTCGACGAAGACCAGGAATACGTCTATGTCTCCCTACCCCAATTGGCCGACCACTCTCCCTCTCCATTTATTTCCCAACCAAATCCACGCAAAACTCTACCCAATTCAATGCCGAGGAGTTCTTCTCCCCAATACTATCCAATGCCGACGAGTCAACCCCACAACCGTCAACTCCAGCTCGGCTTCTCCTCCTCCTCCTCCTCCTCCTCCCGCGGCGTCGACGACGACGGCGAATGGCCCAGCGCCGCCAAGGATCGCAGCGCCAAGAACAAGGTACAGTGATGGCTTCATTTCGTTGGCGACTTGTTCTTGCCCACAGGATGTTCGACGGATTGCTCACGAGGGTTCTTGGTGCTGTGTTTATTTAGCTTGGTGGGTTGCGGAGGGTGGTCGGGACTGGTGCGGCGAGGGGTCCGACGATGGGGAGGAGGGCGAGGAGGAGGAGGAGGAGGACGGGGTGCTGTCGGCGTTCGTGTGCCCGATCACCATGGAGGTGATGCGGGACCCGGTGGTGGTGGAGACGGGCCACGCGTTCGAGCGGGAGGCGATCGCGCGGTGGTTCTCGGAGTGCGCCTCGCTCGGCGCGGCGCCGCGGTGCCCCGTCACGATGGAGGTGGTCGACGGCGCGGACGTGAAGCCCGTCGTGGCGCTGCGGGCGGCCATCGAGGAGTGGACGTGCAGGCGGGAGACGGCGGCGCTCCGGAGGGCGTGCCGGTGGCTCACCAAGGCCGCCTCGGAGAAGGAGGCGCTGCGCGGGCTGGACGCCGTGATGCGCGGGTGGAAGCTCGCGAGGGTCGGCAAGCGCGTCGTGCGCCGCGACGGGATGGTGCCCATGGTGGCCGCCATGCTGAGGAACGGCAGCGCAAGAGTGCGTCTCAAAGCGTTGCAAGCCCTTCAGGAGTTTGCAAGAGAGGACGATGAATACAGGGTAAGCAGAGGGACGATGCAATGGGATGGATTTTTATGTCTTGGTACTACATAGTACTAACTCGGAAATTCATGGTTTTGTTCTCTTTTTTTAGGATTCTGTATCTGAAGGGGACACAATTCGCACGATTGTTAAGTTCATCGATTTCGAGGATTGCCAGGAGAGGGAGTTGGCTGTATCTCTTCTGTGTGAGCTGTCGAAATCTGAAATGGTATGCGAAAAGATAAGCGAATTGAATGGAGCGATACTTATCTTGGGCAAGGTGGCATGTAGCAAAGCACAGAATCCAGCTTTAGCCGAGGAGGCTGAGATGACGCTTGAGAATCTGGAGAAATGCGAAAAAAATGTTCTGCAAATGGCTGAAAATGGAAGACTGGAACCTCTACTAAACCTGCTTATTGAAGGTGCTGTCTCCAGTCTGTTCATTCTTCATTTAATGGTTCACCAATTATACTCAGTATCTACTTATGTTTCTGTTATTTGTTGTTTTCGATGGTTTCATGATAAGTTAGCATTCGATATCATTTGCACTGTGCTGAAGTAAACTCTGCTTTTGCTCAAGTGTCAATATAGTTTTTCTAATCAATAGACAAACAACATCATAGTGTTCTTATTTCTACTTTATTGGAAATATTAAGTTCTTACCATGTAGGACATACTGCACTTTTCAGGTTCTCCAGAAAAGCAGTTGCGGATAGCATCATCTCTAGAAAAGATTGTTCTGTCTAACGACTTGAAAAACTTGGTGGCCCAAAGAGTGGGTTTACTGTTTGCTGGTGTTGTTGAAAATGGTACCTTGCCGGCAAAAGAAGTTGCTTTCAAGGTGTTAGATCATATATCCACCAATACAGAAAGTGCCAAGGTTCTTATAGAGGATGGAATCCTTTTACCGCTTTTCCGAGTTCTCTCTGTTGATGGTGTCAAATTCCTTCCACCAAGGCTGCAAGAGGCCGCTGCAGCAGTTCTATCTAATCTGGTAGCTTGTGGTATTGACTTTGGGACAGTCCCACTGGATGGTAATCGTACTATAGTGTCTGAAGACATTGTTCACAGTTTACTTCATTTGATTAGTAACACCTCACCGCCAATACAGTGCAAGCTTCTTGAAATATTTGTTATGCTAAGTAGTTCTACCACAACAGTTCTGTCAATTATCTCAGCTATAAGATCATCTGGGGCTATCACAAACTTGGTACAATTTGTAGAGAGTGATCATCAGGAGAGCCGTGCTGCTTCCATAAAGCTGCTGTGCAAAATCTCATTTGACATGGACCATGAGATAGCACAAGTCCTCCGAAGTAGTCCTACATTGCTTGGATGCTTAGTTAGGATTGTCAGTGAAAATGATGCAAATGCAGATGAGCAAGATGCTGCACTTCAGATTCTGGCAAATCTTCCTAAAAGGGACAGACGTCTTACCATGGAGCTCATGGAGCAAGGGGCTTTCAAATATATTGCGCGTAAAGTTTTAAACATATGTAGAAGAGGAACTGCCAATAACATAGTTGATAACACGATGCTTGAAGGGCTTGTAAAAGTTCTGGCAAGGATAACGTACATTCTACGGGAGGAGCCACGCTGTGTTGCCCTTGCTCGTGAATACAATCTTGCTTCACTGTTTACTAGCTTGCTTCGGCTGAATGGGCTGGATGGTGTACAGGTGCTCTCTGCAAAGGCATTAGTGAATCTCTCTGTTGAATCAAGATATATGACTGGCACACCAAATTTCGATGAACATGAACAAAAGTCTGGGCTTACCTGGTTTGGTAAGAAACCACCAGATATTCAACTTTGTCGTGTTCACTCTGGAATCTGCTCGATTAGAGACAATTTTTGTATTCTTGAAGGGAAGGCAGTGGAGCGATTGGTCGTTTGTCTTAGCCATCAAAACAAGAAGGTCGTTGAAGCCTCTTTGGCTGCACTTTGCACCCTACTTGGGGATGGCGTGGAGATCACTGAAGGTGTTTCGGTGCTCTATAGGGCCAATGCAGTTGAACCAATATTTGAAATCTTGAAGGGAAACCCAACAGGCACACTTCAGCAGAGGGTGACATGGGCTGTCGAGAGGATTTTGCGGACAGAGAGCATTGCAAAAGCAGCTTCAAGCGACCGTGGCTTGAGTTCTGCCCTTGTTCATGCTTTCCAGAATGGGGATTCCAGAACACGACGTATCGCAGAGGCGTCACTGAAGCACATTAACAAGTTGCCAACTTTTTCCCAAATCATTGATAAGCATCCCTCGAGACGAGGTTCGTCAATTGGAAGCATGGAGCGTTACTTTAGGTCTGATCGCTAGGCTATGAAATTGTGAAGTAACCGAATGCCATGACCTGCCTATGCCTTATGGACAAGGAATTTTTTTGCCATTTCAAGTTAATTTTGTTGATTTGCTAACGTTTGGAATTAGGGATTTTAGTTTTTGTGTCAGAAAAAAATAGTAGTTAGGCATTGATAGTCTTGGTAATGTGCATATTGTTCTGTACTTGTAATAAATTTTGTAGAGCATGTGTATATATTGTTTTCTGTACTTCTAATTTTGATAATCTGCAAGTCTAATGAAGGCAAATCTTATGTGAGAATGGAAGTCACTGAAGTTTTTTTTTTTTGATAAAGTCACTGAAGTGCATCCAGGTACTCTTCTCGAGCAAAAAAATTGAGCAGGTTTGAGTGATGTTTGCTTCATAAATTTTGCTCTACAGAACTCATCTTAAGAAGAAATTTTATGGAATGACAGATCGCATCATCTTTTATGCCTCAACATCTTTTCGGAGTTCTGATTACTGATAGCATATGTTAGAAACAGCTAGGACTGATTTATACATCAAGATTTATAACTTCACAAGAAATTGTCATGAAAAGTTTCGAAAATATTCTGTGACATAAGTTACGTTTTCAAAAGCTAATTAATTTTGCAGTCCTAGCTTCAAAAGCTAAGTGAGTGCCACAAAGCCTAGGATATTTGCGTGCCACAAAGCTTCAACGATCTTCTTCCTATCTCAAGAGCAACTCTCGTGGCTGTGAAATCAACACACCCAAACCTGGACTTAAAATCCTAGGAACTGGCCCGCCCGGTGGAAAAAAAAAACTTAAGAATTTCATTATCTTGGAGGTTTATTTTAGAGAAAATGGTCATATGGCCCTGCTTTTGTGAAGGTACGAGTTACCTCTGTCCACAAGATGTATACGAACTTATTACACCGAAATGAAGGCCAAAATAGGCTACTTTTAAGTCCTAAACACACGCCTCCAATACATTAGCTAAGAAATATGGTATTTTCTAGAGCAACGAGCTTCATCCAAAATAATTATTAAATAACTAATACTGGAAAGAAACCACCCTAATAAGTAGAGTAAGTATTCACTAGAAAATTGGCACGCCATCTAGCGCGCCTTTTAGTTAGCCCGTTTGTGTAACAGAGAAAAAATAAATATTTTAACCCCTAGTAGATAATTATAAATCCATTGTTTTTGTCAACATTGTTTAGGGCATGATAGAAATTTGAGAACATGCAAAGGCATGGATCAGCTCATAGAGCACACAACCGTCTGTATAAATTGCAAGACTATCATTCTATTTCGATTTCTATATTGATTTGTAATTAAATTTCGTTTGTATTGCCATTTGGATTTTTTTTCATTATTTATTCTAGTAACAATTTTATATCGACAAATCTTTTCGGTTGGTTCAATTATCTGCATACTAATATATACCAATACCTAATAATGCCAAAGCTCATAGAGCACACCATCATCTATCAAAATTATATAAAAATGACTTTATATATTGATTTGCGATTTAATTTCTTTTGTATGGTCATTTGATTTGGTTTTTTCTTCGATGAGTAGCCCCTTTCTTCACCAATAAATATTTTCCGTTGGTTCAATTAACTACCCTATTGTAATGTTACAATTTTGAGGGAAATAAAAGTCACTTGATGTTTTATTTAATGCCAAAATTTTACGGTGTGGGTGCATGACTCTATCTACTAGGATTTAAATCCTAGTGCCATGAATATTACACATATGTAGGTGGGCTTTCAACAGGATTTTAGTGAGATTAGGGATGTACCGCTGATTTCCATCTCTTAGAGCATGTGTTAGGGATGTGCTGTTGTTTTCCATCTATTAGAGTATGTTTTAGGTGACGTATTCACGGGGTTGTAGGTGTGGTTTTGCGTCTGTAGTGGTGTATGTGTGTCTGTGTCTACCATGTAATTTAAAAAAAATATGTTGGGATTTGTGACTAGTAATCTAGCAGTGTGGAGGCCTCTCTATATATGGTGCTTAAATCTTCTTTTTGCTGTTTATTTAGAAATGGCTCCTAAGTTTGCTATCCATCTGTACATTTTTTTTTTAAAAAAGGGTATAATTTCTATGTATTGATGCAACAAATCTACTACTAGTACTACATGTTATAAAACAGATATCAGATTGGGCCATCACCTCCCTAGTCAACGTGTAGAATGGCCCAGCTGCCTTGCGGGCACAAGCACGAGTGTGTGGAGGCGAGTCGTACGTTCTGTGTGGAGGCAAGCCGGTGGAAACTAAATCCGTGAATCCCGCAGTGCCACGTGTCAGGTTAACCGTTCGTGAATTGGCTCAGAATTCGGTATAAGAGATATCATCAAAATGCTGGTACGGAAGAAAACCCGCCTAGTTGATTTGTAGAACACATTATTGCCAATGATGTCTCTCACACTCCTTGGGAGCATAGTTATTGGGACCAGACCGGTAATTAAACCGGCGATGCTCTCGGTTCTATGGTTTATTAGTTCAACCGGTTGAACTACTGGTTTAAAGCGGTTCGATATAGGTTAAATATATAATTTATTCCTTCTAAACACAAGTTTTCAAATCCCACTAGTGCACCTTTTTCTCCCATTTTCTCTCTCCAACTGGTCCCCAGACGCACGTGGCCACCTTGCACAAGGCAACTGGGCAGTTTATCTCCGGTTTTCTTCCCGGTTTTCTACAAAATCTGGCGGCCCAATTGCACAGCCGGTCTTTTAACTGGACCAGACCAGCGGAGGCTCTAGTTCCGGTTTTTTCCGGTCCAACCACCGGTCCGGTCCAGTTCTAATAACTATGCTTCGGGGCTGTCCATCGGATCGTTTGTATCTCCCTGTACCTCCCATGCCCGTTGAGTTTGGCTATCTTAGCTAGTGCAAAGAAAGAGAGAGAGAAGAGGAAGCACAAGTGCACAACTCCAAACATCTCTTTTGTGACATGAATTTTACTAGCGACTGATGGGAGGATATGGATGATGAGACTAGTTAGGACGTTGTGTTGGATACATATATGAATAAAGGTTATTGTCATCATATCCTATATGTCTCAATTTTTGTTTTTAGTTTTTAATTATGTATTGAATATATTATAAGCACATAGTGTTGGAATATAAAGGGAATTGTCCGCCTTTTCTCATTAGCTTAAGCTTTTGGATTGAACTGGTTGCTGCATGCAACTTAATATGGTATCAGAGTAAGAGGTCTCGAGTTTAAATCTTAGCTGGTGCACAATTAAAGAAAAATTCAGCCCACTTCTATTACACGCTAGAGGCTTGAGGGGGCCTCGCGTGAGGGGGAATGTTTAGAATATAGAGGGAATTCCCTACCTTTTCTCATCAGCTTAAGTTTTTGGTTAAACTGGTCATTGCATGCAATTCAATACCTAGCACTAATTTGTACGTCAAGATTTAAAACTACAGGAAATTCTCGTGAAATATTTTGTGATTATGTTCTCTATAGCTAATTACTTTGCAGGAAATATTTGTTGTTGCACAAGCTATTGAAATTATAAGCACATAATGATTTAATTTATTCCATAAATAAATCATGACATTGTAGATGTAAACTAGCATGAACATGTCATTAGATCTACACATATAAACTAAGCAGTAGAACATGAACAGATCAAATATGCGCAACATATCGAACACGTACCGAGGTGGCGGAAAGACCGGTTGCTCGGCAGGAACTACTCGCGATTGCGGGCGTCGACGAAGGCGCGCAGCACGAGAGCGGAGAGGAAGACGAGCCGTCGCGGACGAACAGGGAGCAGTCGCGCGAAGCGCTTCCCAAAAACTTTATTGCCGCCTTCTCCCAGTGCAGGACGTCGAAGGCAGAGGTTCCGGAGACCTGCTCTCCCGATCGCCGGTGCACATCGGCGAGCGGGATGGAGTAGTCTACGAGCGACGGCGCAGCACAGAGTAGGAGGCAAACCCTAGATTGATTTCGCGTGTGTTGCGTGAAGACGGCGGCTCGGTTTATATAGAGATAGGTCGCTTGATCAGGGCGCCCGCACGATCTCCACTCCGCGTAACTGAACCGGATAAGCCGCGCGTAACTTATTCGGACTCCACGCCGTTTTCACGCACCGGATTTTTCGGAATGTTTCCAAAACAAAACAAATCCGAATTTCCCGCAGCAAAACAAAACTGCAAAAGGAGGCTGCATCTGTGCAAGGATGAGGACGCGTACGTCGTGCACGTGCGCCGCCTGCCCGGCCCGGCCCGGCCCGGCGAGGCGAGCGAGCGGGCACGTGTGTTCCCCCTCTTCTCTCCACCACACATGCTTCAAGTGGCTAGGAGGGCATCCTCCCTTTTAAGGAGGTCCCCCTCTCCTAGAATAAGCAAGGTGGTACTAAACTCCACATGCATGCCATCCCATGAGGTGGGCTTTTGTGATTTTTCCAAAGAATTAATCTTCGAATGGGCCTTAGCCCATCTATTAATTCCAACAATCCCCCACCAAATCTCAAAATCCCACTTAGGTTTGCCTTTTCCAAAATGTTGTTTATATACCAGCGGTTCGATGGAGACCGATTAAGCTTGAACATCCATCTAGAACTCCAAGCTACACTTACTCACAACTTGAACAATGGACTACGCCTTGAATTGCAAGTCTTGTGCAAGCAAGTTTTACTCAGAGTCTTATCTGGTACTAGACCGTCTGCAGACTACCCCTCGGGTGGAGCGTATAAGTCATACTCCTAGGCCTTTAGTAAGCTTCCTAAAAGATTCACCCAAAATCTTCATAGACTATGACCAACAATCAAACTCACAAAGGTGAGTTCTTTCAAGAATGCTCTGCAGGACAGCATCTTCGCTAATTAAAGCCAACTGAACTCATTAAGGCATAGCCAACTTGCCTTACAGCTCACGAGAGTACATGCATCTTCACTTAGAGAGGGTATAGATTGGTACTCTCCTCTAGTTTACTAATGGTTTGTTCTTCCTAGGTTCTAATTCACGGGATCTCCGATCACATAGATTGGGTTACCACCATAGTATAACTCACATGGGTCTCAAACCCATCTCCTTCGAGCATTGTCTATCACATTTCGTGATAGTCCCTTCGTGAAGGGATCTGCCAGGTTTCTAGCTGTTTGGATATAATCCAACGTTATAACTCCGGAGTTTCTCAATTTCCTGACAGACTTCAATCGTCTTTTCACATGTCTAGACGATTTCATATTATCCTTAGAACTATTCACTTTGACAATTACCGTTTGATTGTCACAGTTCATAAGGATAGCCGACACCGGTTTTTCAACAATAGGCAGATCCATTAATAGATCACGCAGCCATTCTGCCTCAACAGTAGCAGTATCTAGTGCCGTCAACTCTGCTTCCATGGTTGACCTCGTCAAAATGGTCTATTTGCAAGACCTCCACGAAACAGCACCACCACCCAGTGTGAAGACATATCCACTAGTGGCTTTGATCTCATCCACATCAGAGATCCAGTTAGAATCACTATAACCCTCCAGTACCGCAGGATACCCAGTATAGTGAAGCTCCAATTCTATAGTACCTTTCAGATAGCGCATTACTCGCTCAAGCGCACGCCGGTGATCATCTCCCGGATTAGAGGTAAACCGGCTCAACTTGCTCACAGCAAAGGAGATATCAGGCCTAGTTGCACTAGCCAGGTACATCAGCGAGCTAATGATTTGGGAATATTCCAGTTGATTCCTAGCAATTCTCTTGTTCTTGCGAAGCAACAAGCTAGGATCATAAGGTGTTGGAGAAGGCTTACTATCAATGTAGCCAAAGCGATTCAAGATCTTCTCCACATAATGGGATTGCAAGAGTGTAATTAGCTTAATGTTTAAGATAACATCAGCTACTCCCAAATCCTTCATATCAAAATTTTGAGACAAGAATGATTTAACCTCATTTATCACCCCAAGGTTTGTCCCAAATATCAGTATGTCATCAACATACAAGCACAGAATAACTCCCTCACCCCCACCATGGTGATAGTACACACATTTATCTGCCTCATTGACTGCAAAGCCTGCAGATGTCAATGTTTTGTCAAATTTCTCATGCCATTGCTTAGGAGCTTGTTTCAGACCATACAAAGACTTCAACAATTTGCACACTTTGCCTTCTTGACCTTCAACTACAAACCCAACAGGTTGATCCATATAGATCTCCTCATCTAGCTCTCCATTAAGAAAAGCTGTCTTAGCGTCCATTTGATGAACGAGAAGACCATGTGAGGCTGCTAGGGAAAGTAGCACACGAATTGTGGTCAATCTAGCAACAGGTGAGTAAGTGTCAAAGAAATCTTCGCCTTCTTTCTGAGTATAGCCCTTAGCAACAAGCCGAGCCTTGTACTTTTCAATAGTACCGTCAGGCCTAAGTTTCTTCTTGAACACCCACTTGCACCCCACAGGTTTACACCCATAGGGTCGCTCTGTCACCTCCCAAGTCCCGTTAGCGATAATGGAATCCATTTCACTACGGACAGCCTCCTTCTAGTAGTCTGCATCAGGAGATGCATATGCTTCTGAAATTGACTTAGGAGTGTCATCCACGAGGTACACAGTGAAATCATCACCAAAAGACTTAGCTGTACTTTGTCTCTTACTCCTTCGAGGAGCTTCACTGTCATCCTCCTTAGTGACATGTTTATGTGTATGTTCAGTTTGTTCTGGTGGTGTGATTGAACTGGGAATTATTTCAGAAGGTTGGCTAGAACTACTATGTGTATCCTTCATTGGGAAAAAGCTCTCAAAGAAGGTAGTATCACGAGAGTCCATAATTGAACCAACATGCATGTTAGGTACCTCAGATTTAACTATTAAAAATCTATAGGCAATGCTGTGATGAGCATATCCCAGAAAGACACAGTCCACAGTCTTAGGTCCATGTTTGCGCTTCTTTGTTATTGGTACATTGACTTTCCCCAAGCACCTCCATGTGCGCAAATAAGAAAGTGATGGTTTTCTCCCAATCCGTATCTCATATGGTGTTTTGTCCTTATTTCTGTTAGGAACTTTGTTTAACACATGATTCGAGGTCAACAATGCCTCCCCCCACCATGCCTTAGGTAGTCCCGCGGTGTCCAACATGGCATTCACCAAGTCAGTCAGTGTGCGGTTCTTCCTTTCAGCAATCCCATTAGACTCGGGAGAATAGGGAGGCGTCCTCTCATGTATGATGCCATGTTCCTCACAGAATAAGTCAAACTCGTTTGAGAAAAACTCTCCACCACGATTAGACCTGAGTCTTTTTATCTTTTTATCAAGTTGATTTTCAACTTCTACCTTATAAATTTTAAAATAGTCTAGAGCCTCGTCTTTCGTTTTCAACAAGTATACATAGCAAAATCTAGTAGCATCATGAATCAACGTCATGAAATATCGTTTTCCACCCTTCGTCAATACCCCATTCATTTCACAAAGATCTGAATGTAGGAATTCTAGTGGTGCCAAGTTTCTGTCCTCGGCAGCCTTGTGAGGCTTGCGAGGTTGCTTCGATTGCACACAACTATGGCACTTAGAACCTTTGACAATGGAAAACTTAGGAATTAAACACATGCTGGAAAGCCGAGACATCAAGCCAAAATTAATATGACATAAACGTGAGTGCCAAACATTAGCATCATCATCCACACTGCCACAAATATGGTTCACAGACTTATTGCAGAAATCAGAAAGGGAAAAACGGAACAAGCCTCCGCACTCATAACCTTTACTAATAAATTATTCATGTTTAGACACGACTACTTTATTAGACTCAAAAACCAACTTAAATCCATCTCTAGTTAGACGGGAGCAACTAACAAGATTCCTATCGATAGAAGGGACATGCCGCACGTTCTTCAGCTGCACGATCTTTCCCGAAGTAAACTTCAGATGTACTGTGCCAATACCATGAACAGAAACATGTGACCCATTCCCTATTAGGACGGTGGAACCCCGTGCGACCTGATAAGAAGAAAACAATGAGATGTCAGCACAAACATGTTCATTGGCCCCAATATCAACCCACCAATTAATAGACTGATTAACTGAAAAAACAGTGGGTAAATTACCATACCCGCTTCCATCTCCAGTGTTGCCAATGGTCACATTAGCAGACTTAGAAGTCTGCCCTGCAGGTGCCTTCATCCCCTTGCGCTGTGGACACTTCCTAGCCAGATGACCAGGTTGGCCACACAAAAAGCAAGTCCTCTCATCCTGATTAGGATTGTTGTTGTTCTTCTTCTGTTTCTTGAAGTTGGTGGTCTGTTGAGCTTTGTATTTACCCTTGCTCTTGTTCTGCGCCTTGTGCACAACATTGGCACTAGACTGCCCACCATCGCCCTTACATGCGACGTCCTTTTCCCGAGCTTTCTCCTCAACATCAAGAGACGCTATCAACCCCTCAACGGAGTATTCTTTTGTCTTGTGTTTGAGTGCAGTAACGAAACTTCTCCAAGATGGAGGTAGTTTCGCAATAATGCACTTGGCCACAAATTTGTCGGGTAAGATACATTTAAGGAGCTCGAGTTCCTTAGCCATGGTTTGTATCTCATGAGCCTGTTCGACTATAGAACGGTTGTCAGCCATCCTGTAGTTATGAAACTGCTCCATGATGTACAGATCATTGCTAGCATCAGTAGCACCGAATTTAGTATTCAGTGCATCCCACAACTCCTTAGCATCGGTCATGTGCATATACACCTCGACGAGACGATCGCCAAGAACGCTAAGAATGCATCCCACAAAGAGAGTAGTGGCTTCCTCGAATTGCTTCCGCTGATCAGCAGTAAGAATTCCTTCAGGTTTGCCAGTACTCACCCAGAAGCATTTCATAGCTGTCAGCCATAGAGTGACCCTCATCTGCAAAACCAGCCATAGTAAAATCACAGCGCCTATATTAAGGTTTTTGGATTGTTGAAATTATAAGCACATAATGATTTAATTTATTCCATAAATAAATCATGACATTGCAGATGTAAACTAGCATGAACATATCATTAGATCTACACATGTAAACTAAGTAGTAGAACATGAACAGATCAAATATGCGCAACATGTCGAACACGTACTGAGGTGGCGGAAAGACCGGTTGCTCGGCAGGAACAACTCGCGGTTGCAGGCGTCGACGAAGGCGCGCAGCACGCGAGCGGAGAGGAAGACGAGCCGTCGCGAACGAACAGGGAGCAGTTGTGTGAAAGACTTCCCAAAAACCTTATTGCCGCCTTCTCCCGGTGCAGGACGTCGAAGGCAGAGGTTCCGGAGACCTGCTCTCCCGATCGCCGGTGCACGCCGGCGAGCGGGATGGAGTAGTCTACGAGTGATGGCACAGCACAGAATAGGAGGCAAACCCTAGGTCGGTTTATATAGAGATAGGTCGCCCGCACGATCTCCACTCCGCGTAACCGAACCGGATAAGCCGCGCGTAACTTATTCGGACTCCACGCCGTTTTCACGCACCGGATTTTTTGGAATGTTTCCAAAACAAAACAAATCTGCAAAAGTTGGCTGCATCTGCGCAAGGATGAGGAGCCAATTTTGCGGACCATTCGACGCGTACGTCGTGCATGCGCGCCACCTGCCCGGCAAGGCGAGTGAGCGCGCGTGTGTGTTCCTCCTCTTCTTTCCACTACACATGCTTCAAGTGGCTAGGAGGGCATCCTCCCTTTTAAGGAGGTCCCCCTCTCCTAGAATAAGCAAGGTGGTACTAAACTCCACATGCATGCCATCTCATGAGGTGGGCTTTTGTGATTTTCCAAAGAATTAATCTTCGAATGGGCCTTAGCCCATCTATTAATTCCAACACAAGCTACTCTAGGCTGAAAAGCAAAGAATATTTGTGTGACATGCCAGAAAGCCTTCAACGATCTTCTCCTGAGATATCTCACGATTACAGGAGCAACTCTAGTCGAGGCTGTGAAATCAACAACCTTGAATTATAATCCTATGAACTGTTCCTGAAGGTGAGAATGACTCACGCGATGGATTGTATTACCGAAAAGCGGAGTACAAATAGACGCTAACCTTCCATATCTTAGCATCCGATTTATAGAAGTAGGATCGGGAAAGATAGATGGAAATAGAGCAGCCGAGATATAGAAAATATGGCAAGCACAAATACATACTCTAACACCTCCCCGCAGTCACAATGTCGGAGGAACGGACGTTGAGACCGGAGCAAAACTCCGAGAAGACGGCGCTGGGCAGCCCCTTGGTGAAGATATCGGCGAACTGTGATGTCGTTGGGACGTGTAGCACAAGAACAGCACCGGCGGCAACACGGTCACGAACAAAATGCAAGTCAATCTCCACATGCTTCATGCGCTAATGTTGCACGGGATTAGTGGAAAGATAGACCGCACTCACATTGTCACAATACACCAAGGTGGAGTGGCTGGGAGGAGTATGAAGTTCATGCAGAAGCTGGCGGAGCCAGCAAGTCTCGGCGACTGCATTAGCAACAGCGCGGTATTCAGCCTTGGCACTGGAACGAGACACTGTATGCTAGCGCTTCGAAGACCAAGACACAAGGTTGTCACCCAAAAACACGGCATAACCTGAGGTGGATCTCCTCGTGTCAGGACAGCCTACCCAATCGGCATCGGAGTAGGCTATCAAATCAACCGAAGAGCGCCGGATGTGAAAACCGAAATCAACAGTGCCGCGGACATAGCGCAAAATCCGCTTGAGAGCTGCAAGTTGAGGCTCCCGAGGATCATGCATATGAAAACAGACCTGCTGCACGGCATAAGATATGTCGGGCCGAGTGAAGGTCAAGTACTGAAGTGTGCCAGCAAGACTGCGAAAGTCGGTGGGATCAGCAACAGGATCGCCAGTGACAGCGGACAGCTTGGCATTGGTGTCGACGGGTGTGGAGCACGGCTTGCAGTCAGCCATACCAGCACGCTCAAGAACCTCAAGACAATACTGCCGCTGGCTAAGGTGAAGACCTGAAGATCACCGAGTGATTGTAATCCCCAGGAACTGATGCAGGGTGCCCAAGTCCTTCATCGCAAACTCAGACTGCAAGGCCTGGATGGTCCGACAAAGGAGCAAGTCAGATGAGGCAGTCAGGATGATGTCATCCACATAGAGCAGCAAGTAGACCATATCCGCACCACGGCGGTAAATGAACAGAGAAGTGTCTGGCTTGGCCTCAATAAATCCCAGAGTGAGAAGAAAGCTGGCAAACCGACTGTACCAAGCATGAGGGGCCTGCTTGAGACCGTAGAGAGACTTGTTGAGACGGCACACCAAATCAGGTTTGGTGGGGTCAACAAATCCAGCGGGCTGACTGCAGTAGACAGTTTCCTGGAGAGTACCATGCAAGAAGGCGTTCTTGACATCCAGTTGATGAACTAGCCAATCCCGGGTGACTGCCAAGCTGAGAACTATGCGGACGGTGGCAGGCTTGATGACAGGGCTGAAAGTCTCATCGAAGTCAACGCCGGGGCATTGGGTGAAGCCACGCAAAACCCAACGAGCCTTATACCTGTCAAGATTGCCATCAGACTGAAATTTGTGATGAAAAATCCATTTACCAGTCACAATGTTGGCGCCAGGAGGTCGGGGAACGAGATCCCAGGTGTGGTTGGCCTGAAGTGCCGTGAACTCCTCTTCCATCGTGGACCGCCAGTTGGGGTCGGCGAGGGCAGCACGGTATGTGCGAGGCACCGGAGAGAGCGTCGCCACAGCGAGGTTGTAGCGAACGGCTGGTTGACGAACGCCGGCCTTACCCCTGGTCGTCATAGAGTGATCATTGACCACCGGAGAGATGCTGAGCTGGGTCGGGATGTTGGCGCCAGGTACACAGGCGCTGCATGCATGAGTAGGGGCGCCGGTCGGTGGCAGATGTAGCGATGCTGCTACAGTTCGAGAGGAAGAAGAACGCGGCCCAGATGGGGAAGCCGATCCAGCAGCTGGGGAGGCCGGCCCAGTGGTAGCAGACGGCCCAACTGTCCTGGGTGAGGCAGCCGATCTGACTGTAGCAATGGGGGAGGCCGGCCTAGTTGAGGCAGATGGCCTAGCCGATCGGCCCAGCTGGCCCAGCAGAGGGACCACCAGGAGAGGGCGCGCGTGCCGCTGGGTCAGAGCGACCAGAGCGGTGGCGTCCTATGGGTATCGGTAGAGAAGCTGTGAAATCTTCAAGAAATTCCAAGTTAGTAGCAACTGTAAAGTTAGTCATCTCAGCAAACGGGAAGGAGGACTCATCGAACACCACATGACGTGAGGTGATGACCTTGTTGGTGGCAAGATCAAGACACTGGTACCCTTTATGGTGGAGGGTATAGCCTAAAAACACACATAGGGCGGAGCGAGGGGCTAACTTGTGGGGTGTAGTGGCGGAAAGATTGGGATAACACTTGCAGCTGAGCACGCGGAGATGGGAGTAGGACGGGTGTGCACCATAAAGAGCAAAAAAGGGAGTGTGGTGGTGGAGAGTCTTGGTGGGATGACGATTAATGAGGTGAGTGGCGGTGTGGAGGGCCTCGACCCAATACGGAGCAGGCATGCTAGCTTGAAAAAGCAGGGAGCGTGTGATGTTATTAAGGGATCGAAGCATACGCTCGGCCTTACCATTTTGTGGGGAGGTATTTGGGCAGGACATGCGCAAGGTGACTCCATTGGTGAGAAAGAAGGACCGAGCGGATAAGTTGTCAAACTCACGGCCGTTGTCGCACTGGACGCTGTGAATCGTAATGCCAAACTGTATCTTCACAAAGGCAAAAAAGTGAGATAAAGTGGAGAAGGTCTCGGATTTAAAACGGAGAGGAAAGGTCCACACAAAATGCGAACAATCGTCAATAATGACAAGATAATATTTAAATCCAGAGACACTAGGGATAGGAGATGTCCACAAATCACAATGCACTAAATCAAAGTTTGCCTTAGCATGACTAATACTAGTAGCAAAAGGAAGACGAACATGGCGACCAAGCTAGCAAGCATGACATAAAGTGGTGGTAACTTTGGGTGGTGGAATGACCGAGGCCTGTGCCAAGCGGGTGAGAGCCTTAGAGCCGAGGTGTCCAAGACGGCGGTGCCAAAGGTCGGTGTTGGAGACGGTAGCGACAAAGGCACGGGCAGAGGTCACCGAGGAGTACGCATCCGCATGGAGAGGGTAGAGGTCACCGGAGCTATTGCACCTGACGATCTCGATCTTGGTTGGGTAATCCTTCACAAAGAGACCAAAAGGATCAAGCTCAACGGAACACCAGTTATCACGAGAAAAACGGCGTGTAGAGATAAGACTCTTAATAATATCAGGTGAAATAAGTACATTATTAAGGACAAAGGAGTAGTTAGGGTAATGCAAAAAAGATCGACCAACAGAGGTAATAGGTAGGAGAGAGCCATTTCCAACGACAATATGGGAGGGAGTATGACGGGATGGGCTATGGGAGGTGGAGAGGGTACCGGCGTTAGACGTCATATGAGAAGAAGCATCTGAGTCCATATACCACTCAGTGGAGGTCGGAGCCGTCAATATGGCGGTGTTGTAGGTGCTGGCAAGCACCTGTGGGTCCCACTAGGACGGGCCGCTCCACTGGAACGGGGACGGCTGGGGCACTGCAAGAGTTGACGGTGGCACAATGGAGGGAGGAGCTCCATAGGCAGCCGGACCAGGAGAGTAGCTCGGCTGGGCCGTGTAGACTAGCGTGGGTGGGCCGTTGGGCCCAGCAAAGGCGGCCCCAATGAAGGGAGGCCGCGCGCCAAGTATGCCCTGGCTGGGCCACATGTGAATGCTCCCTGTCCAGGGATTATGAGGAATGGGCCAGGCCGGGCGTTGCACCTGTGAGCCGGCCTGGGTGTTGGAGGCACCAGTCGCAGAGGTACCGTGGCCGCTATTATTGCTTGAGCCGCCGCCGCCGCCGCTGCTGTTGCCGCTACCTCCGCCACTATTGCCACGACCGCGGCGGCGATTGCGGGAGTTGGAGTTGTTGTTGTTGTTGGGGACGGCGGGGCGGGCGGTGTTGGCAGTGGTGTTGGCGAGGAGAGCAGTGGCCGTACCGGCGGCCGGACGATGTGCGCGTGTCAGCTCGTCAAGCTGAAGCTGAGCACAAGCCTCGGCAAACATAGGGAACGGCTGTTGCATAGATAACAGAGACCGCATATTATCAAATTTTTCATTCAAACCTCCGAGGAGCGTGAGGACGAGGGAACGATCCTTCACGGGCTCGCCGACATTGGCGAGGCTGTCAGCAACAGCTTTGAGCCGGCGACAGTAATCTCCGATGGAAAGGTCGCCTTGTTGCAGGTGATGGAGCTCGTTCGTGAGGTTGACGGCGTGCCGGTCGCCGTTGCCAAGGAAGTGGAGCTCGAGGTCGCGCCAGACCGAGCGAGCCGATGCAGTGGGCGACATCACCTCTTGGAGAAGGTCGAGAGAAATCGTGCCGTAGAGCCACGCGAGAACCACGCAATCCATTTGTGCCCAGTAGGCTTGATTGAGGCGTGGAATGTCGGAGAAGACGTGATCCATCAGGGCATATTTGCCGAGAACCATGAGGAAGAGCCCGCGCCATCTGGAGTAGTTGTCGGCAGCGAGGTCGAGGGTGACGGGCACATGCGCCTTCACGTTCAGGACGGCGACGGCCTGACCGTGAAGGGTGGCAATGGACTCGTCGTCGAGCGATGGGAGCGCCGGCGCATGTGTCGGTGGCGGAGGTGCACTCGGGACGACGAGTCGCGAGAGCAGTGCCATGATCTCCGGCGGGAGCTGCATGGTGGGTGCTGCAACAACGGCGGACACGGGAACCACATTGGTAGAAGGTGTGGACGTCGCAGGCGCCGGTGGTGGTAGCACGGTGGACGACAGGGTGTCGTCATTGGCGGCGGCAGCCGGGTCATCACGGTGAAGGAGGCCGCGAAGAAGAGGAGCGAGGGCCGGGCGGACCGCGGCCGCAGCGCGATCGGTGGCATTGTCGGCGACAGAGGCGACGACCGTGTCGTCGACCTGGAGGCCGGGAGTAGGACTGAACGAGGCGCGGATGGCATCGGTGATCACCTTGATGGCTTCATCGAGGACAGCGTCGGCGGCGTTCGGGGAAGGGGCGGCCATGGTGAAAAGGATTCAGAGGGCTCTTAGGGTTTTCCATTTGGCTTGTCCTACGGTCAAGGTCGGCTCTGATACCAACTTGTCATGCCCAGAAATTCCCGAATAGAATTTCAAGCAGAATGTGCATTAAAATCCCCGTCCAGGACCAGCCGGGGTACACAAACGACAATGTTGACATTCAGATCCACGTCTTACAAACATCATAAAAGTCTTACATAAATGCAGCGGAAAAACGAAAAAATAAAAGAAGCTAAGCCTTGACTTGAACTGCAGCGGGAACACCACTCCACAGGCATCCTCGACGGCACGGACGAAGCCTACTCCTCGGAGAAACCACGATCGGACACATACTCGCACTCTGGGGTTGGGGAAAATAGAGCAAGACTGAGTACTACCCACTGTACTCAGCAAGTCATACCGGAATAGGGGTATGATGCAGGGAATTATCAACGGGGAGCTAGACTGGTTCATTTGCATAAAGCGAGCATTTATAAATGGGAGTTGAAAGAAGAAAACAGGTGTACTAATTACTCAATATTAATCATCCACTGTTCAACGCTATCCCACGTTGCAACAGGCCCAACCATCCACCTAGACTATCCAATTTCATTAGACTAAACCAGGGTGAAACTAATCACGGTGAATCTGGTTGACCGCCCTTAACCGCGGGCACGGCTATTCGAATAGTTTTACTCTGATCAGAGGTGTACAACTGTACCCACAAGACACAGCCCCACGACACGTTACCGTGCGCCGACATGCCACCACGACATACCGGAAAGAGGCCGTGACAGGACCCTTCGCATAACCCCCTCTAGCCAAGCACACCACACCTCAGGTTTCACCCCCACTCCTCGCAAGGCAGCGGGCAGTCCCCTCTCGTGCCTAGGTGAATCCGGAAGCGACAGAGGCCGTCGCAGGGCCCGCCCCGCTCCATCACGCCCACCCTTGCCTGGGTGCGTCAGCTAGCGGAAAGCTACACTACAAGCCCAGCCGTTGCCCACGCTGGTTTGTGGTAAGCACAATAAATTCTTCCAGGGTTTCCCGCGAACCGGTCCTTAATTGCCATGGGTGCGACTAGCAAAACCATGCACCCACAGCCCACCATATGATTCATTTTAATTAATCAACACCAAAACGGTGGTACTAATCCAACATTACCATTAGGACCTACAGTCTAAACATTAATAAGATTTCCCTCATTGTGTGCTAGTTGAACTAAGCATGGCTAAGCAATCCCTAGTCCAATCTCTAGTCATGTTATATCCCCAAGCTAACAAAGGAACATGGTACAGAATAGTACGGCTATGACAGTAGGTAACCATCCCATCGTGATATTATAAAACAATGCAACATTTAGGAGAAAACGAGAGAGCATTTGCAATATAGGTTCAATATGATCAAGTGACAAGCATGACTTGCCTTGCTCTGCTGCTGGAGGAACCTCGGCGACAATCTCGAAGTACACCGGAGCATCGGAAGAACCGGAATCTAAGCGACATACAAGGCAAACAATGCAAACAGGCTATAAGACTACTGAAACAGAGAACAAAACCATTTTTAATGGATTCTACACATTTTTCTTGATTTACTGAGACTTGAATGGGCTTAAACGGAGCACGGATGAATTAGATATGAATTTTAGAAGATTCACTATGTTTATTACTATAAGAAAAATCCTTAAATCGTTTATTGCGCAATAATTCCCAGGGCTGACGTCATCAGGAGGGGCGGCGCCGACACGCGGGGCCCACCGGTCAGCGGCTCGGGAGAGAGGGAAAGGGCGCCGGCACGCGGGCCCCACACGGCAGCGACTCAAAAGGGGGGCGGTCCACCGTGGACCGGGACCACGCGGGTGGTCCACCGCCGGTCCACGGGATCGACGGCCCGGATCGGCTCGGACCGATCGGACGGCGCGGAGGTGGCCGGGCTCGGCTCGACTCGGCACAAGGCCGACCGAGCGGCCGAGGGGTGCGGCGGCGGCGCACACGACCACCGGCGGCGGCAAGCGGCGGCGCGAGCGGCGGCGGCGGACGGCGCACAGGCCGACGGCAGCGCGGGCGGCGCGAGCGGCGCTAGCGACGGCGCGGTGGCTAAGCGGCGCGGGAGAGAGAGGGAGAAAGGGGAGGGGATGCCTCACCGATGGAGATCGGCGACGGCGAGCGACGGAGCGAGACGACGGCAGCGGGATGAGCTTTGGGGCCACCTAGCGAACAAGATCGGAGGAGTTAGAGAGGGAGAGGAATTCGGAGGAGAGCGAGGATGCCGGCCGAAGGCGGCGGCCATGGCGGTGCTCACCGACGCACGGTGCGGAGGGGGCACGGCGACGGAATCCGACGGAGGAGGGGTGGACGGGGCGGCCCGCACGACGGCGAACGCGACGGCGTCGACGGCGCGGCTCGGCACAGCGGCTAGCGGCGGCTAACGGCGACCGGAGCGGCGGCGACGGCGGTGGAGAAGAGAGCGACGGCGCTAGGGCGATAGGGGACACGGGGGAGCTCGGTGGAATGGGGAAAAAGGGAAAAGGGGTGGCGGAGGTGCTTAAATAGGGCGAGAGGGGGCCGGACGTGGCCGGGAAAGGTGGGGATCGCCGGCGACGTGGGGGAGCGGGGAGGAGAGAGAGGCGGGATTCGAAAATCGAATCCCGGCCGTCTCGGGAGCGCGGGCGAGCGGGAGAGAGGGGGAAAGTGGGCGCGAGAGGTGCGGGCGCGAGGCGACGCGGGCGGCGTGGCCCGGGAGACGCGGAGGAGGTGGG
The DNA here is from genome assembly GCA_000338895.3 of Oryza meridionalis. Classification (NCBI taxonomy): domain Eukaryota; kingdom Viridiplantae; phylum Streptophyta; class Magnoliopsida; order Poales; family Poaceae; genus Oryza; species Oryza meridionalis. The sequence goes on along the minus strand of CM002535.2, from coordinate 9,774,759 downwards.
CGCGGCGACGGCGGTTTCGGCGGCGGTTGCCGAGGCGGCGGCGCGGGCGCGAGGAGGGAGACGGGCCCGACAGGTGGGCCCCACCTGTCGGTGACCCCGAGAGAGAGGAGGCGGGCGGCCGGCTCGCGCAGCTGGGCTGGGCCTCGGCCTTCGGCTGGCCCATCGGGAGAGAGGGGGGGGAAAGGGAATGGGCCGGCGGCCCAAGAAGAGGAAAAAGGAGGGAAAAGGAAAAAAGAAAAAGGAAAAAGGATTTTCCCGGGAATTAAAATTGCATGTGCTCAATTTTAATTGGTTAAAATTACTTCTAGGGCTCTGAAAATTCCACTAAAAATCCTGTTAGTGAATTTCGACATGTAGAACTCAAGAAAAATTCCACATGCCAGATTCGATTATTATTTGCATTATTTTATTAAGGTTTTCTCCTGCTTTACCCAGCTATTTTCTTGAGACCATTTAAAATTTCACTTTAGGCTTGGGAAAGAACTTCAGGGTGTGACAACAGCACCGGCCGGTGAGGTTTTGGGTGGAGAGAGAGCGGAAGCAAAAACCTAATCTGATACCATGAAGGCGAGAATGACTCACGCGATGGATTGTATTACCGAAAAGCGGAGTACAAATGGGCGCTAACCTTCCATATCTCAGCATCCGATTTATAGAAGTAGGATCGGGAGAGATAGAGGGAAAGAGAGCAGCCGAGATATACAAAATATGGCAAGCACAAATACATACTCTAACAGTTCCCAGTGAAAAAGGGTCTTAGGAGTTTCATACCTTCGAAATACTTTTAGAGAAAAGGACAATGGACCCTGTTTTTATCGAAAGCAAGAGAAGTTGCTGCTGGGATACAAGCTAGCCTACAAAATACGAATCTTACATAGAGATGAAGGCCAAAATAGACAACTTTGAAGCCTTGAACACACCTTGAAAACATAATCTAAGAAAAATGACTTTTCTAGACCATTAAGCTTCAGCTAAAATCTATTACCGAAGAACTAATAGTGGACAGAAGCCACCATGAACGTTCACTACTGGAGAACCGATCTTTGTTCGCTCGGTCAAAATCCCAAATATCTCGGTTCTCTTATGAACCGGTACTACGGCTAGTGAGGATCTCTAGTACAGGTTGGTAACACCAACCAGCACTAAAGATCATTTTTAGTCCCAGTTTACTTTTTGTCAGGCTGCCGGGGATCTTTGGTATCGATTGCTGCCACCAACCGGTACTGCCTTTATATTGTCCACTTCATCCTCTAGCTCGAGGTACCGCTATTGCTTCAAAAATTTTCAAATGATACCTATCTAAGAAGTACAACTGAGAATGACTGCACCCTGACCACAATATTATCTCTGTGAGAAACCACCTGTTAGATGAAAACAACATCCCATTTTGGAAATTTCAGGATAGATACCAATGGTGAAAACTACATTTTGAGAATTTGATTTTTTATTCACAAATATAAGTATAAGTATTTTGAGGGTGTGTTTGGTTGGGCTTTTCAACCTGCTTTTGCTTTTGCAAAAGCCAAAAGCTAACCAAAGGGCCCAAAAGCCACAAGTGCTTTTGCTCCAAAACTGCTTTTAGTGTAGTACAAATCCAAAAGCAGCCCCTACCCCTGCTTTCACTAGCTTTTGTGGGAAAAAATTACCCACCTATGCCATTACGGAAGAAAACGATTCGCTCTTTCTTTCTTTCCCGTTCCCATTTCACGAGGCCAAGCGCTGGCCATGGGTTCGACGCGGCGCTAGGGTTTGCCGCCACCAGCGCGCGCCGCCGTGCTCCCACCACCGGGTGCTCCCGCCTGTGGTCCCGTCATCGCGCGCCGCATATCCCGATGCCGGCTTGCTCCGTCGCCCGTCTCCCCGTCGCCCGCCCCCACGCCACTCGACGTCGCCCCAGGTCGCCCGACGGCCGATGGCTGTCTCCTCGTTGCCTGCCCGACGCCGGCCGACGCCGCCCCACGCCGGCCGACGATCCCCGATGCCGGCCGACGCTGCCCTAGGCCGCCCGAAGCCACCCCTGCCCGACGCTGCCCCACGCCGCCCGACGCTGCTACGACTCCTTCGCCACTGCTCCGACCGGCCTGAAAGGTGAAGCCGAATGCTCCTGCTCTTGTGTTGATGCATGTGTTGCCCCTAGAATGTTATAGCAAATTGATTTTTGGCGTGCAAATTGATTGAACAAAAATTTATTTGGTTCAAGAATGGGTGACAAGGTAGATTGGGGTGATGGTTTTGTAAGGCATTTGTTTGATGTTTGCAAAGAAGAGATAGAAGCCGGGAATAGACCCATGGGAATTTTCACCACTACGGGTTGGAAAAATGTTGTTTCCAAGTTTGCAGAAAAATCGGGTGACAAGCGAACCAAAAAACAATTGAAGAACAAGTTAGATGTGTTGAAAAAGGAATATACAATGTTTATGGAGTTCAAGAATTGTGCCAAAACAAACTATTGTCTGTTCGCCGGAATGGTGGGAAGAACACCTTGCTGTAAGTACTATTCTTTCACCCTGTGATATTTTTTTTCTATTCTTTGTTGTAGTGTGCCTTGCTAATTTTATTTATTTAATTTCAGAGATGCAACAATCGTGAGAAAGGAATCAAATGCAATCATGTGAAGTTTCGCAAACAAGGATCAAAATTCCTAGATGATTTGCATATCATTTTTGGCAAGTCACATGTTAGTGGGGCTTCAGCATCATGTCCTGGAGATGTATCCTCCGATGAGGCAAGTGATGATGATGTGGCTGAGGTACCAAAACCTGCTGAGACAGTGAACCCCGGAAAAAATAAACGCAAGGGGTTGTCCACTATTGTTCGAGATAAGGATGAGAAGAGCCCATTCGCTCGTATGTACAAGAACACTTGTTTGAAGATAGAAACGGCAGCAGAAAAGATTTGTACAAGTGTTGAAGCATCATCAGCTTGTCCACGCAATATAGTCCCTACCATTAAAGAGGCTATGAAGATGGTGAAAGATTGTGGGGTAGAAGAAAAAACTGCTCTAATGCACACAACCACAACTTTGATTATGAAGCCTGAATTTAGGGAGGTCTTTAGCTACCTAGAAACAAATGAAGGAAGACTCGATTTGATCGAGAGGGAGCATGAAAAGGAGATGATGAAGCATTAGTGATTCCCTACGTTAAAATTTTATTTTTATCGATTGTTGCCTTGTTTATGTGATATTTGCTTCCCTATGTGAGAACACTTTGAGTTAGTTATTTCTATGTTGTAACCAATATTTGCTTCCCTATGTGAGAACACTTTGAGTTATTTATTTCTATGTTGTAAACCACTATTTGCTTGGACATGTAAAAGCGTTATTTCCATGTTGTGAGCTAATATTTGCTTCCCTATGTGATGTTATGTTTTGTACTTGTTGTTGTACTTGTTTGCCGTTAATTATTACTATATCTTCTGTAGATGGATGGAAAATTGGTAGATGTAGCCAAAGAAGGGCAAAAGGAATTATTGATGCTAGCTGACCTTGCCCAACATGCTTCTATTATGGGAGAAATGGCCAATTTGTACACTGAGCGGTATTTGCAAAAAGGTGCATACAGACAAACGCCAGAAACTGGAATTCAATGGGTGATGAGGTTGATGGATCGTCGAAGGTATTTTTATAAGATGTTTCGGATGAGCCCTGAGATTTTTCATGCACTTCATGACTTGCTAGTCTCTACCTACGGATTGAGCTCGAGCAACAATGTTTCTTCCATTGAGTCATTGGCGATGTTTTTGTGGATCGTCAGAGGGCCACAATCATTTTCACAAGTTGAAAGTCGTTTCACACGGTCACTTTGGATGGTTCACACCAAGTTTCATGAAGTGTTGAAGTGTTTGCGCAAGTTAGCTAAAGACAATATTACTCCTAGAGATCCTACTTTTTCTACGGAGCATGGAAGGTTGAGAGAGGATTGATTTTGGCCATACTTTAAAGATGAGATTGGAGCAATAGATGGTTCACATATTTCAGTGGTAGTGCCATTGGATGAAACAATTAGCCACACATGTCGTCATGGATATACATCTCAGAATGTGCTAGCTATTTGTGACTTTGACATGAGGTTTATCTTTGAGGTTGCTGGTTGGCTAGGTTCTACACATGTCTCGCGCATCCTCAGTCATGCATTGGCTAATTTTCCTTCATTTCCAGTGCCTCCTACAGGTATAAATGGTTCCTTCATTAATTTTAATATTTGTACACTAGTATTATTATTTGCATTACTAACTTAGTTTTATAGGAAAATATTATCTCGTCGACTCGGGTTATCCAAACCGAATAGGGTATCTTGCACCTTTCAAAGGAACCACATACCATATACCAGAATTTCGGCATCGTTCGGGACCTCCTCAAGGAAAGTATGAGGTGTTCAATTTCTTGCATTCCTCCCTTCGAAATGTTATTGAAAGGTCTTTTGGAGTCTTGAAGCAAAAGTGGTGTATTTTGAAGGGCATCCCAAGTTTCTCACCTACTACTCAGAAGCATATCATCATGGCTTGTCTTGCTTTGCATAACTTCGTCCGTGATAGCAATTTACGTGATAAGGAGTTTGAGAGATGTGATGCTGATGAGGACTACTTACTAGAAGATACAAGTGACACGTCAGACGATGAGAGTGAAGATGCAGAGAATGATGATACCATGAATACTATTCGTACTAGGATAGCTGATGCTTTGATTAGTGCAAGAGGATGATAGTTATTTTTAGATATGGCATCATCATATGAACCATTTATCTTTTGCTCTGTTTATGTGGACCATATCACTTTGATGGATAAAAAACTAATATATATTGATGAAAAACTTTGATTGATGAAAAAATTATACATTTTTTCTTTAAAACTTGGCCATTCAAATACAAAATATTGAATAGATTAGGTTTGTACGAGTAATTTGCATATAAACAGTCTCACATGCCATTAGGGGTATTACAGGTATTTCTTCTACAGCCTACAGTTTTACAGCTGCTCTAACCAAACGGGCTTCTGCTTTTCCCACAGCTGATTTTCAACAGCTGCTTTTCCACAGCCCACAGCTCACAGCAGCTTTTCCAAAAGCCACAGCTCAACCAAACACACCCTGAGAGTACTACTTGTTCTATCAACCACCTTCTATTTAAATATCTTTTCATCTTTACCCCAGCACCCAACCCCATCCCACATTTAGGCCTTGTTTAGTTCCAAAACTTTTTTTTCCCAAAAACATCACATCGAATCTTTGGACACAATAATGGAGTATTAAATATAGATAAAAAACAAATTGCATAGTATGTATGGAAATCGCGAGACGAATCTTTTTGAGCCTAATTAGTCCATGATTAGCCATAATTACTACAGTAACCCACGTGTGCTAATGACTGATTAATTATGCTTAATAAATTCGTCTCGCGGTTTCTAGGCGAGTTATGAAATTAGTTTTTTCATTTATGTCCGAAAACCTCTTCTGACATCCGGTCAAACGTCTGATGTAACACCCAAAAATTTTCTTTTCACAAACTTAACACACCCTTAACAAGAGACATCAAAGTCTTAGGCTGAGTTCAAACTCCACCTCCCGTACGAAAAACAGTGTTACCTTTTAACGCATGATTAATTAAGTATTAGCCTTAAAAAACTTAAAAATGGATTAATATATATTTTTAAAGCAAATTTCCTATAGAAATTTTTTGCGAAAGATACACTGTTTAGCCGTTTGCGGTTTGAAAAACGTTCGCGCTCGAAAAAAAATAAGAGGTGAGTTGAGAAAGAAGGGAAGAACACAGTCTTAATATTTAATAAACAATCTAGCTTCAATATTGAAGCCATTCTTCTCGAGTCAAACTTCTCGAGTCGGTTTTGACCACAAGTAAACTTTTGCGGTTTCTAGCTTGTCCATTGAAAACAATTGTTTTTCTTGTTCTCAAATTTCTCCAAAAAATCCTGTTAACAATTCCACATTTGCACGCGCAGAGGTAGCTACTGCTGAAAATAATTCTGCTATACAGAAATTGCGGAGGAACTGTGAAAGCTTGCCGAGCTGGTTATCAAAACCAACCACGGCATGAAGAAGTGGCTACCGCTTGCACGAAGAGCGAAACTGATCCTTGACTTCATGAACTACCTCCAAGGTCTCGGGATGACAGCGCAGGACGTGGCGTCGCTGAACCAGCTGAGAGCAAGTTTAATAGTATAGTCAACTACTGGATACAAATTATCTATAACCAATTTAATATTTCATTTGTAGAATAGTTATCTATAAACCATTAATATATGGTCCCACCTCTCATACACACAACGTATTGGAGTTCGTGCTGCAGCTAGCTACAAATCTGTAGCCTGCTTTTCTTCTCTCTCCTCTCTTCTCTCCTCCACATGTGTTTACAGCCAACTTATAGCCTGCTATTGTACTTGCTCTTACAGGCTCAAGAGGCTCCTCGACAATGCGTATAATGACCTTACCATGTACAGCCAGCGCGGCTGGACCACAATCAGCAGCTTTGGTACGAGCTCGAGGAGGATAGATGAACAGTTCACAGACGCCCAGAACATGATCGACCTATACCTCGAGCAACTGCCCGCAGTTAGCCATGGCCAGATGTCCAGCCTTCTCGGAGGCATCCTCCGCAGTTCAGAGGTGCAGCATTGCATATCTTTTTCATGAATACATATTTGTTGGATCTTGACCAATACGTGATTTGAGATAACTTGTATTGAGGTAACAATTTGACCCTTTGCAAAAACAAATTTTACAAACGAACCGCGGTCAAAACTTATTTCAGAAATGACCCTTTTGTTTAGCGTCAAATTGTAAGACGCTGAATTTAGACACCTCAGCGCCACGTCAACTGGCGCTGAATGCCGTGCCACCGCAGATGGAAGGCTGAGTTGGCGTGCCAACATGCATTCAGCGCCGTGCTATTTGGCGCTAAGGTGTCTAAGTTCAGCGCCATACGATTTGGCACTGAGAAAAGGGTCATTTTTTAAATAAGTTCTGGCCACGGTTTATTTGTAAAATTAATTTTTGCAAAGGGTCAAATTGTCAAAATTTGTGGGTGGATCCGGCATTTTTTGTGGGCTTGGGCAAGCCTGACAGACGTATAACAATTATATGACAATGAGACTATTGCAGGAAAACCAGTGCAAGCCACTATAACAATGAGACAATGATGGTTCTGTTTTTGTTGATGGGGTAGACTATGGTACTTTGTAATTTATTATCTTGAAAAGAAAAAAATAATGGGTGCTAAGGAATTCACTTTGACTTCAGGTTAGAGAGACATATACTTGGTTTCTTGTCTGATTAAGCATCCTAATGGGGCTATGCTGTTGCATACCGCTGGACTGGTGCCTATAAGCTCCATGATTTGTTAGTGCTAATCTAATGGTGTATGCGGCGGTAGAGCTGGGCAACTGCCTAGGGCAGCCGGCCCTTGGCTCTGCCGCTGCCTGTCACAACATGAATTTCTGTTTCATGATTTATAAATGTTTTAATAAATTATTAATAGAATTTATATTAAATTTTCATTAATTTATAAGTAAAGTTAAATGTGGGAAATAAAATTTCCTAAATATAAAGCATGGCTGGATTTAATTTGTATTAAATTATCCATGATTAATTATACTCTCAAAAATTTTCTCGGATTTTTCAGAGCTCAATTCCTAATTTTAATAATACAAAAAAAATTTCTGTAATTATTCACATATTAAATTAATCATTAAATGAGCTGGTTTCTATTTTATTAAATAAGAGTGTCCAAGTATGTTCATGTTTTTTCTTGGAATTATTTGAGCATTAGAAGTATTTTTTACAATTCAAATATCATCTCAGTGATTAATTTAATTAGAAAAGTAATTAAAATCAACTTTTCCTTTTCGGGCCGAATTAGGAAAAGTCCTCTCACTCTCGCCTGCAGCCCTCTCCTTCTCTTTCCCGAAGTCCAGTCGGGCTGTGTAATAGAAGCCCAGCCAAAAGTCTTTTCTGCCTCCCTGTTGCTACAGTGCATCTTCAGCCTCTAGACAGAGCCGAGCCAGCCATCCCGTGCACAGTTGCCGTCGCCTCCCCATCCAAAATCTGGCCTCCCCGTTGCTCTTCTTTCCAAATTGCGGGAATAGAATCCTCTCAATCTCCTCTTCGTTTTCCCCCAGAAATTCCCAAAAATTTCAATGGAAATCCTTTCCAATTTTGCGGATCAATATTTCCTTTTCCGGCGAGAACCCTATAATTTCCCGGAGTTTTTCCCGTCGATTTGAGCCCGGACCTGAGCTCCGGTGCCTATATAAAGGACCTCCTAGTCGTCCTCTACCTATCTCCTCAAGTCCCGTCCGCCACCGTCGCTGGTACAGCCGTCTCCGCGCTAGCCCGTAAGCCGCCGACGCCGTCCCCGTGTCTCCAGCAGCCCCGCGCCGTCGCTGTGGTTGGCCGCCGCTGCTCGCCGTTGCCGCCGTTGGGTTCACGAGGAGGAGAAGAAGATCGTCCTCCACTTCCCCGACGCCGATGACCTCTGGAAGTACCTCGCCGACGCGAATCCAAGCTTCGCCGTCGCCGGCCGCTGGTCCAGCTGCACCTCGCCGTCGCCTCGGTCGCCTCCGCTCTGTGCCGTCGCTACCACCGGGATCGCCTCGGCCATACCTCCGTTTTCACTGCTCATCGCCGAAAAGTCATCGCCGCCGTGGACAGTACCTCGCCGCCGGCCATCTTCCGTCACCGTCCGTCATCGAGTAAGTGTTGGTAAGGACCGTCGTCTCGCGCTCTTTCTCCCGGTGTTCTCCTTTTTCTCCGTCGCTCCGTAGTTCGCCGGTGATCATCGCTCTCGTGTCCGCCGTCCAGTGATCTCGCGCAGCTGTCTTGTCATTGCCACGTCGCTACATCTGTGCTGCCACATCGCTGCCACCTAGCCGCTTCGTTGTTTCTGCTGTGCCATGTCTACCTAAACCCTAGATCGGATTTAATATAATCCGTTGGATCTCAGTTAACTCTAATCTCAGCCATCCAAAATCAATATAAAACCCTTCTTATTTTCAGTGGTATATTATTTCTTTTTAATATATGTCATCCACCAAATATAATCTAATCTTTTCTGGAGGATGTTTTAATTTTTTATCTCAGTGATAAACCATTTGTAAATGGTTTTATTAATTTGGAATAGTCTTTTCTTTAATAGGTTTAATTGGATTAAATCTTGTAAAATTCGTAACTAATTCATATGAAATCGGAATGAGGCCGTTCAAGTCTCTAAATTCATCTAAAATTATGATCTACATGTTTGTTTACTTTATATGTATTGTTTATTTGGAGATTTTAGTCTTTTTCCTCGTTTTGCGTGTTAACTTGTCATTTTTGTCGTTTCGAAGGTTCGCGAGTACGTCGGAAGTGTTCGAGAAGACTAATTGAAGACCGATTATTGCAAGGCAAGTCACACAAATCCCAAACACAATTCCTTTAAACATGTTGATCCTATATTTAAATTCTCTATTTATTTCAACTATGCATTTATTTTCGAATGTCACCGAGTGGTGTGAACCTATTCCTTTGTTATGGCCAATTTGCATTGATTACTCTATTATTTGATACCTTGGGTTACAATTTGACTAGTTGTACTTATATAATGGTTCAACTAGATGTATTAGTTCTAATTGCTTAGCCATGCTTAGAAACAATAGCACACTATTGGGATGATTAATGTTTCACTATTACCTAATGATGGATATTTAATTGTAGCTCACGATGGTCAATCGTGATTGGTTAATTAATTAATATGCCAATTAAAACTTGATTAACGGTGGGTTGTGAGCACATGGTTTTGATGGTCGTGCTCATGACAATTAAGGACCGGTTCACGAGTTTCGGTTGTGACACATTAACCGTGCCAACCACAAGCCAGCATGGGCAATGGCTTTACCTTTTGTATAGCACGGTTCATTGCGGGGCACCAGACTAAGAAGTAGCGGAGATAAGTCCATAGGGGTCGCTGGGGAGTCCATGCCTTGTTTTATTAGGGGGTGATTATGATCCAGGAACGGTGCGCTGTGGAGGATTGTGTTATGCGAGAGGTACTGTCACAGCTCCTTTCCGAGGTACCATGGTGCTATTGAGGCGCATGGTGACATGTTGTGGGGCTGCGTCTTGTGGGTACAGTGGTACATCTCTGGCCAGAGTAAAACTATTCGAATAGCCGTGCCCGCGGTCATGGGTGGGTCTAACAATATCTTTCGTGATTAGTCTCACACTTCTCACCATAATAAATGATGATATAACTGGTAATAATTTAATTAGCTCCTGGTTTGGAATGGTACATTCCTGGTTTGGAGATAGATCTGTACAGCTGGGTATGGTTATTCAGGTTTGGTTGGGCCTATGCAGCATGGGTGTGCTATTCAGTGTTGATTAAAATTGATGATTAATTACTCTATTGTTTTACAATTCCCAAATGTTTGCTAAATGTTGCTTTTGCAAATAAGCCCTATATTATGCCATTCTTTGGTATCCTTGTGCACTTGCATATTTGCTATGTGGCTTGCGGAGTATGCCATGTACTCACCTTGCAATAATCAATCAAACCTTAGTTGAAGAAAATAGATCCAGAAGAAGAAGACGTTTGGCTTATACCCCAGTTGAGCTACCCGTGGGAGTGGAACTGAAGCTTCGCTAGATTTTATTTTCCCCTGTAGTTTTCTTCGTAGTGAGGACTAAGTGCCTCTTATGTAAGTATTTATTGCTTTAGTTATTTTCATGAATCAGTATATTAGATTGGCAGTTTGTTTACCTCGGCTAATTTCTCGACAAGGATTTTAATGCACAAAATAGTTTGGAAATTACTAGTGAATTTCCGGGCGTGACACTGCCCCCCTCCCCCCAGGTGGCCTCTGCCACTGCTTCTCACAGATTTAGAAACTCTTTTTGGTTCAGATTCTGAGAAGTTGTAGTTGTGGAACCCAGAAAATGTACTAGAAGTCAGAAGCTGGGAAACCCAGCTTTTTCAGATTCTCAGAAGCTAACTACCAACCAACTGCTTCTCTTCTCAGAATTTTTAACTCCCTAAACAGGCCCTAAGTATCTAATAATAATAAAGTTTACATCGTTAGGCGCCTAATATTTGAAGGGTACAATTTCCTAGGGTTTAACGTACCCTCATGCAAGAATTGTAACTTCAATTCCTATGATATAATTTACCTCTTTATTTCAATTTTAAATTCCTATAATATTAGTTAATACTTGCAAGATAGAGAGTTTATTGCTCATATAGATATTTATTGTCTATTTATCTATATTTTTAGTTTGGATATATTATCTCCGATTATAATCTATCTATTCAGCACTCATATTACTAAATTAAAATCAATAAATACATATAGTATTGCTACAGTACCTACCTATTTATTATATTATCATGTAGTATATTTCTACGTTGATATGATATATTGCCCGTGGAAAGCACTAAAATTTGCTTATATATATTTTTGCATTATTTATTTTATTTATATGATCGTAATCATTTGTCAAGCTGTCCCCTCATGTTCAAGGCTACATAGACAAAATTTAATCATTCGTCTTTATTTTTATTTGACATGTGGGTCCACTTGTAGTTTATCTCTAATTAATCATCCAACTATCTCTTGAGTCACCGATATGTGGGACCCATAAACCCAACCCATCACCTTCCATCTAGCCCGGTAACTCGTGGCGTGCTGAGCTATTGGGCCGTCTCGACCGGCCCATGCACCGATTTCATGCCTTGGCCCGAGCCCAACAACCCCGAGGGATTTGGAATATTCTCCTTGATTCATAATAAATCCATTCTCCGTTCTCAGAAATTCATTTATTCTTCAAAAATTCATATCTCCTAAATCATAACTCCGATTGACCCTGTTCCACTTCCTAAATCCCTTTAAAACTGACATATATGTAATTGCACTATTAATATGTAATAAATATTATTTATTTGTAGGGTTTTATATTGTTTTCTTGTATTGATTACGTAACGGCCGTTTCGGAAATTTGCTAGGCGCAAGGATCATAAAGAACTGAAGATTAAGACCAGGGCAAGGCACTCTTCGATCATATTGCTCCTAATTTACAAAATGTGTTATTTGCAAAAGGCATGTATAGTCTCCCGAAAAAAAAGGCATGTATAGTGTACACTTTAATTTGATCGGCCACGGTATATGTACAACCAATGGACCTACGTAGTAGTTGCATTACTTTATATAGGATATTGCAAACCTCTAATCCTTGTTGCCCCACCAATGAGGTACATCGATATTCATGTCTTCCCAAAATACATATCGGTCAACCCCCATCTTTCACTATTATATGTCGACTTTGGGAAAAACGGGTTGGAAATGGTTTGAAAAAACATGATACATGGTGGTGTCGGTGGATTCGAAAAGGAAAACCATTTGGGAAATTTGCGATGTGAGGTTCTGCCTGTATGGTGCGCCCTCGTATTCTCAAGTAAGGACCGATTCCTTTGGGATTGCTATACATGCATATTACAGTGCAACCACACGGGTATTCTAGTTTACACCTAGAAAAGTAAATTGTTGATTAAGGTCTATCTTGTGTGGCAGTAGTTGTGGAACACCAGGGATGTAGGAGACGAAGTTACGGATCAAGTTTTACAAACACTGAAAATATAGCCTCTATACGTGGCACATGGTACCAGACAAGTAGGAGTAGGAGACATCACTGGTGTTCCTAAGTAGAGAGGGGCATTGGCATGCCTTATGCTTGGTTGATGGTTCGTTGGAGCGGCCCAACTATGTGGCATGGGGTATTCATGGGTTAGCATCGGGAAGGCCTTGTCACAAACTTTCAATGCCGGCGGGTGTTGGTCTAAGCTTCTTGTCGTGTGGGTAAAGTGTGCAACCTCCGCAGAATTTAGTTAAATTGTTCAAACAGTCATGTCCACGATCAAGGGTTAATGTGAAGTGATTCTCTTAGTGTATATTTGTTTGTGTGTGCTTTGTGAAATTAGTTTGTGGGATGGGAATAGTTGCCAACGTTGGTCTGAGTACTGACGGATAACCTGGTTGGTTTGAAACGGGTCTGTGTGACCCGAGATGTCGGGATGGCATCATAGAGTAGGCTCCCTGGGTGGAAGCAGAATGGTACGTATAGGATATGGACGGTTTGGGAGAGCCATGGTGTAGGAATATATATAGGATGTAATGAGCAGTTGTTTGAGATGATGTGGAACGACAATAAACTAGTAAGAGAAGTTTAAAAAATAGATGAAAAGAGAATAAAATGAATACAACTAAAATGCTGCTTACATGCTTGAGTTGTTGCAAAGCACCTCATGGGCGGATTGAGACGATAAGTCTCCTTCCAAAAGGTTTATAAAACCTCACAGTTTGAAAAGTGTTTTGAAATCACTGGTAGAGAAACCATCTTTCGTCGGTCGACCGAATCCACGATAGTCCCGGTTGCAACAAAAACCGGGACTAAAGATGATCTTTAGTCCCGGTTAAAAAGGGTAACAGGTTGATCTTTAGTCCCGGTTCAAATGCTGTCAGGGCTTGTCAGGCCCCCCGGGAATCTTTAGTCCCGGTTGGTGTTACCAACCGGGACTAAAGTTATGATCTTTAGTCCCGGTTGGTAAAGTCCCACCCCTTTATATATGTCTTCTTCCTCCTCCAGCCTGAGCAAGCTTCAAAATTTCTTCAAAAAAGAGGGGAGGTCATGCCAAAATTTATAGTGAATTTACTTTGGTGATTATATACAAATCGGAGGTGCCTAAAAGGTTAGCAACTTCATCCTCCAATGTTTTTTTTGGTCATATTACATTTGGAGCTATGTTTTGCACACTTTTTTGTCTCCAAAATTTTGTTGTAAGTTGATGAGAGAGAAAATTTGTGTGGGAAAAGAAAGAGTATATAGAAATTTTGTTTATTTGCTAAATAAGGTTTTATAAAATAGTTGAGTAGGAAAATATAGTGAAAGTTAATCTTAAATAAAAGAAAACAAACTAAATTGAAAATTAAAAGAATTTAAAACTTAAAAAATAATAAATAAGAATTATTTGGTGGAATATTTTATAATTTTTGTATGAATAATGATATGTCATTATTGTATGACTGTTGAAAGAGTTTGTGATTATTTTATCATTATTGTATGACTGTCATTATTGTATGAATGATTATTTGTGTACGATTTTTTTTTCATTTCATGTAGATGGATCGGCAATGGATGTACGCTGACCGGCGGTCCAAAGAGTTTATTGACGGCGTGCATTATTTTTTGAGAGTGGCCGAAGCTAACAAGTAGAAGGGTTTTATTTGTTGTCCATGCTATAAGTGTAAGAATCAGAAGGAGTATTCTGCATCCAGGACTATTCATTTCCACTTGTTTGAGTCGGGGTTCATGCCAAGCTATAATTGTTGGATATCCCATGGAGAGTAAGGGGTTGAAATGGAAGAAGATGAAGTGGAAGACGACAATATTCCAGACTTTGCTCAGTACGTTGGATTTGAAGGAAATCAAACGGGCGAGGAGGACATAGATGCTGATTATAACGACGTTGCGGATGATCTTGGTCAGATGTTGCAGGATGCCAAGGAGGACTGCGAAAGTGAAAAGGGGGCCCATAAATTGGACAAGATGTTAGAGGACCACAGAACGTCGTTGTACCCAGGTTGCGAGCAGGGGCACAAAAAGTTGGATACCACTCTGGAGTTCTTGCAACAGAAGGCAAAAAATGGTGTTAGTGACAAGGCATTTGGCGATTTATTGAAACTCATCAAGAACATTCTTCCGGAGGAAAACAAATTACCCGAGACAACGTACGAGGCTAAGAAGATAGTCTGCCCTCTAGGACTGGAAGTTCAGAAAATTCACGCATGTCCGAATGATTGTATCCTATATCACGGTGAGAAGTACGAGAACCTAGAAGCATGCCCTGTTTGTAAAGCACTACGATACAAGATTAGACGAGATGATCCAGGTGAGGTTGACGGACAGCTAACGAAGAAGAGAATTCCTGCTAAGGTGATGTGGTATTTCCTATAATACCACGGCTAAGGCGTTTGTTCAGGAACAAGGGGAATGCTAGAATGATGCGTTGGCACGCTGAAGAACGTCAACAGGACGGGATTCTGAGACACCCCGCAGATGGTTCACAGTGGCGAAACATCGACAGAAAATTTAAAGACTTTGCAAAGGACGCACGAAACATACGGTTTGGTTTAAGTACGGATGGCATGAATCCTTTTGGAGAGATGAGCAGCGGCCATAGCACTTGGCCCGTTACGATGTGTATCTACAACTTCCCCCCTTGGCTATGCATGAAGAGGAAGTACATAATGATGCCGATTATTATTCAAGGCCCCAAGCAACCTGGTAACGACATCGATGTGTTCCTAAGACCACTGGTCGAAGATCTTAAACTGTTGTGGAAGAAGGAAGGTGTCCCCGTGTGGGACGAGGACAAACAGGAGGAGTTTAACCTACGAGCGCTGCTGTTCGTAACCATCAACGATTGGCCTGCACTTAGCAACCTATCTGGGCAGTCCAACAAGGGGTACAAGGCTTGCACTCACTGTATGGATGAAACAGAAAGTACGTATCTTAAGCACTGTAGGAAGGTTGTGTACATGGGTCATCGTCGATTCCTTGCAGCAAACCACCCGGTACGGAAGAAAGGCAAGCACTTTGAACATACGGCGGACCACCGTACGAAGCCTAAACATCGCAGCGGGAAAACAGTGTTTGCTATGGTTAAAGATCTTAAAGTAGTGTTTGGAAAGGGGCCTGGCAGCCAGCCTATAGAGAGCGAAGATGGTCACGCGGCGATGTGGGAAAAAAACTCCATATTTTGGGAGTTACCCTATTGGGAATTCTTGGACGTCCGCTACGCAATCGACGTGATGCACCTCACTAAGAACCTTTGCGTAAACCTTCTTGGCTTCCTAGGTGTATATGGAAAGTCGAAAGATACACTGGAAGCGCGTAATGATCTGAAGCATATGGAACAACGCGGCGACCTTCCCTCGGAACCAAAGGAGAAAGGCAGCCATTACTTGAGTCCAGCCAGCTACACTCTTAGCAAGGCAGAGAAGGAAAGTATGTTTCAATGCTTGGAGAGCATCAAGGTACCGTCTGGATACTCCACGAATATAAAGCGAATAATAAGCACGAAGGAGAAGAAGTTCACAAATCTAAAGTCTCATGACTGTCACGTGTTGATGACACAGCTGCTACCAGTTATAATAAAGGGTATCCTCCCAGACAATGTCCGGGCAACAATAACAAAGCTATGTTCTTTAATGAACGCAATTTTGCAGAAGGTCATCGATCCTGATAGGTTAGAAGCCCTTCAGAATGATGTGGTGCAATGTCTTGTCAGCTTTGAGTTGATATTTCCCCCTTCATTTTTCAATATAATGACGCATCTGCTTTGTCACCTAGTGAAAGAGATCGGTATTCTCGGGCCTGTGTTCCTACACAACATGTTTCCTTTCGAGAGGTACATGGGCGTTCTGAAGAAGTATGTTCGTAACCGTGCTCGTCCAGAGGCAAGCATCGCCAAGGGGTATGGAACAGAGGAGGTCATTGAATTCTGCGTTTAATTTATTGAATACCTTCGCCCAATCGGGGTACCTGAATCACGCCATGAAGGGAGACTACGGGGAAAGGGGACTCTCGGAAGGAAAGCTATAATGACGGTAGACAACAATTTATTCCGTAGAGCCCATTTCACGGTTTTACAACAATCTTCATTGGTGTCTCCTTACATCGAGGAGCACTTGGCTCTAGTTCGCGCCAGAAACATCGGTAAGGCCGATGCATGGATTACACGGCATCACATTGATACTTTCCCCGCATGGCTGCGACAACATCTCATGGGTAACGAGACGATTAACCAGCAACTGGCCTTCCTAGCGAGGGGTCTATCTGGCTCGATCGCGACATTCCAGGGATATGAGATCAATGGGTACACATTCTACACAAGAGCCCAAGACATGAAGAGCACGAACCAGAACAGTGCTGTTCGTATCGATGCCATGGGACACGATGGTACAACTGGCACGTATTACGGTGCCATCAAGGAGATATGGGAACTTGACTATGGACCTCTCAAGGTCCCTCTGTTCCGGTGCCAATGGGTTAGGTTGACTGGTAGAGGCGTAACGATTGATGACAGTGGGATGACAACGGTTGACCTTAACAAGGTTGGATACTCGGACGAACCTTTCGTCCTTGCCAATGATGTAACGCAAGTTTTTTACGTGAAGGACATGTCTAGCAAAGGAAAGAAGGGCAAAGGGCCTGACGAGCCGAAGCGCCACGTGGTTCTCCCAGGCAAAAGAAAAATCGTCGGAGTAGAGGACAAGACTGACGAGGATTACGATCAGTTTGATGGGCAACCCCCTTTCACGGTGACGGTTGACCCTAACATCCTCCTATCAAATGAAGACACCCCTTACTCACGTAGCGATCACAAGGAAGGAACAATAGTGAGGAGAAAGTACGTGCGATCAACCATCACCGCCGATGTATTGCCGTAATTATTGTGTACACGATGTAAACTATTTTGGATGTATTGATTATCCATATAAATCAATTGTTGTATGG
The DNA here is from genome assembly GCA_000338895.3 of Oryza meridionalis. NCBI lineage: Eukaryota > Viridiplantae > Streptophyta > Magnoliopsida > Poales > Poaceae > Oryza > Oryza meridionalis. The sequence goes on along the minus strand of CM002535.2, from coordinate 9,757,202 downwards.
CATATGTTAATTATGTATAATTATTAGAATTTTTAACAATTTTAAATCATGCATATGCTAGTTATATGCGATAATTAGAATTTTTAAAAGTTTTAAATCATGCATGTGGCATTTACATATGTTAATTACAGTTTTTAACAATTTTAAATCATGCATATGCTAATTATATATGATTATTAGATTTTTTAAAAGTTTTAAATCATGCATGTGGGATTTACATATGTTAACAAGAATTTATAATGCATTATTTACTATTTTAGAAACATATATGCAACGAAATTCAATATTCAGTGCTATTAACTTTAGTCCCGGTTCTTAACCCTAACCGGGTTTAAAAAAAAATTGGAAATAGCGGGAAAATATCTTTACTCCCGGTTGGTGAGAAGAACCGGGAGTAAAGATATCTTTACTCCCGGTTCTTCTCACCAACCGGGAGTAAAGATCCGGGGGTATATATATTCCCGGTGCGCCCTCGTCTTCTCCACCAGCACTTAGACGTTTTTCCATCGAGATCGAGTATCGGCTTCTCCTTCGCCGCCACTGCATAGGGCAACCCCGCGCCGACGCCGCCGTCGTCTCTCACCGTCGCCTGGCGGTCCTCGCCGCCTCCGCCGCAGACGCCGCCGCCGCGTCTCTTGGGTGAGAGCCCCCGCCCTCTCTCTCTCTCTCGATGTAGCTCTTTGTCTCTCTCTCTACGTGAACGAACGTGAATGAACATGAACGCTTAACGAACGTGAACGAAACGTTAAAGAAACGCGAACGAACTGAAAGACATGTAGTATGCACGTAGCTTGCTTGTAGTAACCTGCATTGTTTTTTTTTCACGTAGATTGAATGTGGTTCAAACAATGCCTATATAAATAAGGTTTGGATCGCCATCACAAATGTTTTATGTACCAGAGAATTGAATTACAAAATCAAATTAATTTCACAAAATTCTATAGTGTTGTATTTTTTTGATAAACTCGCTTAAAGTTAGGAATCCTTGACATAGAACAAACCTAAAATAACTTCTCATATGTATGTAACGGAGGGAATATTTATTATGGTATTCTGGTAGACATGATCTTTTAGCGTTATGTCTATTTTTACATTTTTTTATTAAAATATTTACAAAACAAATTTCTGTTTCAAAAATTTACAAATCTAGATGCCTCACGTCCTCTGGGTCGGCGTTTTCTAAAAATCGCCTTTCTAGAGGGCGTTAAGGGATCTAAATATAATTTTTTTATTTGCATTCAAACCCTTTTCACTAGTTTTAATTGCTTAAAAACTAGTGATGCTTATTTGACACTGTAAATGATTATAAATGGAAAAGTAATAAACTACGTCGAGATCTACAACTTTTATATAAAGTTTATTTTCATACTATGTCTTTTGAACGGTAGATCTGAGATTTTTGTTAAAATAGGTTTTATATTTTGTAACAAACATTTGGACATCTAAAAGATCTTCATTGAAAAGATTGTTTAACTACAAAGTTAAACAATACATTATATGTTCCTTTGCGATTAGACTAATACATTTTTTTTTGCATGTTGTAGAGAAGACGTCGTCGTCGTCGTCCGTCAAGCCGAAGTGGTAGCTAGCCCTCGAAGGAATTCACGCAGGCAAGTGATGTAAAGATGTGATTGTTAGAGATATAATATAAGATTGTTAGATTTCTAATATAAGATTATTAGATTATTAGAGTTAGCATATGTGAGTGTTAGAGATTATTAGATTATTAGACTTAGCATATTTGAGTGTTAGAGATAGTTAGAGATTTAATATAAGATTATTAGAGGTTTAATATACGAAACTTAATTAGACTTAGCATATGTGAGTGTTAGAGATTTAATATAAGATTATTTGAGATGTAATATTCGAAACATATTTGATTGTTAGAGATTTAATATAAGATTATTAGAGATGTAATATTCGAAACTTAATTAGACTTAGCATATATGATTATCTACCGTACAAATACACGACACTTAGACTTAGCATATTTGAGTGTTAGAGATAGTTAGAGATTTAATATAAGATTATTAGAGGTTTAATATACGAGATAGTGAGGAGATTGTTATACTTAGCATATATATATATGATTATTACAATTTTAATATGAGATTAGTAGCGATTTAATATAAGATTTAGCATATATGATTATTACAATTTTAATATAAGATTGTTAGAGATTTAATATAAGATTGTTAGACTTAGCATATATATATGATTATTACAATTTTAATATAAGATTAGTAGCGATTTAATATGAGATTATTAGAGATTTAATATAAGATTATTAGAGTTTTAATATTACGGTTAGCAAATACATCCTATAGACCTAACATATATTTTTTGTATGCACAGATGGCTGATCGCGATGAGGAACAGATACTGTATGATACAATCGCAGAGGGAAGCAGCCAGTACTGGAACGAAGAAGATGGGAACGAGGATCCAAACCAGTACTTGAACGTGGAGGGGAACGTGGAGAGGGATGCGGAGGGGAACGATGAGGAGGAGGCTAGTGGAAGTCATCCCTCCGCTGGACAGAAGAGGGCACGCGGACAACGAGGTGCCGCGAAAAAGATAGAGGGTCGGCACATCATAACTGAGGTGGACGCAGACGGCCGACCTAGTGCCCCGGCATAAGCAGCCAAGAATTTTGTACGCCACAGCGGTTGGGTTGTGAGGGATAACGTGCCTATCAGCAAGGTGTGCTGGCGCAGAACAAGGGCACGCGGGGGTGATGGCAGCTTTGTCCCGGAATCAGAGAAAGAGATGCTGTGGACCACAATGCTCGAGACGTTCACGCTCCCTACGGGTACAGAGAACATAGTGAAACACTGGACTCTTAAGAAAATGGCAGAACAGTTCCAGACCTTTAAGGGAGATCTGTACCGGAAATACATCCTGAAGGGGCAGACACCGAACTTCGACGTATTCCCGAAGCTAAGTTGATCACTGGGAGGAGTTCGTTGCTTACAAGACAGGTCAACAAGGGCAGGCGATGATGGAAAGAAACAAAGAAAATGCCGCCAAGAAGAAGTACCATCACCACTTGGGGTCAGGCGGCTATAGCGTCGTGATGCCGAAGTGGGAGGAGATGGAGGCAAGCTTGCTTGAGAGGGGTATCGAACCGGCCACCGCTAAATGGCCTGATCGATCGAAGTTCTGGTTCTATGTTCACGGTGGAATGCTCAACCCAGGTGATGGCTCCTTGGTCTTCAGCGATCAGATACGCGAGGCTACGAATCGACTAACGGACGCAGTGGAAGGCTCTTCTCAGGGCACGTTCCGACCCGACAGAGAGAAGGACGAGCTGTCACTCGCCCTACAGACTCCCGAGCATCTAGGACGAACACGAGGGAAAGGCGTGATTCCCTGGAAGATGGGATTCAAGGAGGACATCCACACATACAGGAGTCAGATGAGGAGCAAGAGAGATACCGAGGCGAAGATTGCAGATCTCGAGTACAGGATATCGAGCTACGAGCTCAGCATGCAAGAGGAGGTGGCCCGGAAGGTGGATGAACGCATGGCAGCACATCGGTCACACGAACCCCAGCCGTACATACCTCCTCCAATGGTCAGCCCATCAGGCAATCGTAGCAGTTGCACCTCAACGGGGCAAGTAGTATCACATAGCATGGACGCCATGCAAACCCGGGACGAAACCACCTGCCCCGTTGATGAGATCACGCATCGGACACCATGTGTGCTGCATATTCCCTAGAAGAACTTATCAATCAAGGTATGCTCGATGTAATACATGATTTTTGACTCGTACGTTCCGCAAGTTGCTGCTTAGGTTGATTACTAATAGATAACCTCTCATCACGTGAAGGTGGCGTCGGGAATGGCCATCCCAACGGACATTTCAGGGACTTACCACTGCAGGCCGATTCCAGCAGGATACTCGAGGGTCAAAGTTGAGCTGGTGGAAGCCGTGTACGAGGACCTTGAGTTGGACTACCTAGGAGGAGACGGTGAGACGCATCTACGAGACACAAGTCACGCCATTATACTATGGCGCAAGCGGTACATCATCCTCCCTGGGCGACAAGCGGCGTCTCGTGCACCATCTCCTCCGGCTCCGCCATCTCCTCCTGCACCATCTCCTCCGGCTCCTCCGCCACCTCCTGCTGCACCATCTCCTCCGGCTCCTCCGCCTCCTCCGCCTCCTCCTGCACCATCTCCTCCGGCTCCTCCGCCACCTCCTCCTGCACCATCTCCTCCGGCTCCTCCGCCTCCTCCTCCACCGTGTCCGCCTGCACCTCCCAAGACAAGGTCTCGCTAAGCTCCACCTCCTGCAGTGTCACTGTGTACGACTCAATGAATAAAGAGGAGAAGGTTTTTGACAAGGTCTTCCAGCTGATAGATAGGTAATATAATGCCATCTATTCCAAAGTCGCGGGACTCTGTTGATATTATGTTGATCTCGGGTAATATTTAATTAATCATAGCTTGCAACTGCACATGTAGGGCTTAGGATCGGTTCTGTCAATTGGTCCGCGGGACTTGGAAAGAAAAACTTGGACGGAGGTTTCATTTTCCAGTGAGTACATGCATGATCCAAAATTATATTGAATTGAATCTCTAGTTACAGTTAATATAAAGAGTATATTAAATCTCTTATCGTTTCTCATGTAGTGTGCAAAGCAGGACAAGGGAATTAACTTATGCGGCTACTACGTATGCGAGTATGCCCACTGCCTATCAAACCAAATATACACCAAACGAGAGCTCGATGTACGTATACATAAACCGTTCAAAATTTCATTGCGTATCGATTTGTTAAGTTGTTTATTAATTTCATATATTGATATGTCATTATTTTCCGAATGATAGCATATTCACATGAGGGAAAAACTCCCACACAAGGATTTAATCACGGCTGTTCAAGAACAACTGATGGGGTTCATCAACGAAGAAGTTCTTAATCCCGATGGTGAATTCTACTACGACGGATCGACAATTCATAACGTCGGTCCTTCCTCTTCTGACGTAACGTAGGCGTCGAAGTCGTAGCTATAGCTAGCGAGCAAATGAATTGTACTATACATGCATGTATATATATATATATATATATATATATATATATATATATATATATATATTTATATATGTACGTACATTTACTTTAGTGTTAATATATATTTTGGTAACATATATGTACATAAAATGTTAAGTGCTTTAAATTATAAATATGTGTGTAATATATGTATTTATACATATATACATACGCATATATATATATATGTATTCTATATACATGCATAATATATATATATATATATATATATATATATATATATATATATATATATATATATATATAATCAACCATGCAGCAAACAGGGCCATGCAAATAAAAAAAAATGGTACATGCGGGACTAAAGATGGATCAGCCGGCCACGTGGCTGACCGATCTTTAGTCCCGGTTCGTGTTACCAACCGGGACTAAAGATCGATCTTTAGTCCCGGTTATTTTACCCGGGACTAAAGATCGCTATCTTTAGTCCCGGATTCGTAGTCCCGGTTGAACAACCGGGACTAAAGGGGGGTTACGAACCGGGACTACAAACGATTTCTCTACCAGTGAATAAAAGATTTACAAAATAAACCCAACCTTTCTTTAAAGCTTGTACTATTCGGTTTTCCGAGTGGCTTGCGGAATAGGAAAGTACCACCCTATTGTTGTTTGTTTTTCTACCCTTTCTAAGTTCAGGTTGGTGAGGATGAATGATTGGTTTCTTTTTTGTTAAAAAAAAAAGATGAATGATTGGTATATTGTCCCTAGACCCAAGCCAGTGCATGTGGATTGGTGTTCTAGAGCTACGCTAAAGTTTCGCTTCTGCTGTTTTTGGATGGAGGTTACTACTTAGGTATTACCCGATGTTGCAGTATAAATTTGTTAGTAGTATTGCAATGATTCACCATGTTACTGCAGGTACGTACCAACACTTATTTTTTCTGGGACTGGTATTAGCATGACGGTTCCGTGGAGGATGGTTCGCCGTTCTCCCACGGTGCACCCTCTTTGGCGTTGTCTGTGCGGTACGTGATGCCAGGGTGGGGTATAGCAGGGCGGAATGACAAAATTTCTATATTTATGCGCGTACGTAAGGTTGATGTATAGTTTTTTTTTTAAAAAAAACCAAAACTCTCATTTTAAAGGACTGACCAACTTGAGAAGTCAATATAGTGTGCACCTATTGTTCATACGGGCATTAGCTAAATACTGTATGGTTAACTAACTGTGAGGCCTCGGAAATGGTCAAATCATCAATGTTTCACACCAAGGTCTATGATGACAGGTCTAACCAGTCATTATTATTGTAGTACAATTATCTTGGTTAGAAAGGTAACAATTATTAGCTAATCTGCTAATGGATGTGTTTGAATGAAGGGGCTTTCGATAAATTATGGAAGGCGTACTATTATCAATGTATCGGTAATTAGAAAATGTTAATTTTGCTTTGGCTACACATTTACACAGTAGCACAATCGAACCACCTATCGGACGTACGACACTAACCACTACTACAAATTTAATCAGACTTGTGAACCCGCTAGATATTTTATCTTTAGTCATCATTATTACACTAGCTACTAGAAATGCCATTTTTATAGACATGGATATTTTTTTTCTTCCCTAGCGGGTAGGCCTCTCAGAGCCAAACGGTCTCCTAAGAAAATAACAACCAGGGTCGAGACCATCGTCCGCCTGCGAAAATATATTTTTGCATCAAGTTAGGTTAGCTAAGATATATGATAACCAACAGTTGTAGAAGATAGATTAGAAAATCTAAAGCGATGACCTAATCCACCAATGCAAACCGCTGAGACAAGTCATACCTCTTGTCAGAAGATGAAAGTCGATTTCATAACTCGAAGCATGAACTCGCTGAAAAAGTATAATAGTTAAAAGGTGATGATGCACCGAGAGTTTATTGAACGACTGTTGTATTTATTACACGACTTTGGGCATGAATGCACCGAGAGTTTATTGAACGATTGTTGTCTTTATTACGCGACTTTGGGCATGTATTTGTACATGTAGTACAAATTTGTCCATATTAGACACGACTCAAACTTTCCTAAGTCAAAAAAAACACACAAACAAGTTCCCATAGCGACTCTTACCAAAACCCTTAATGAACATGACTCATTAATATTCCTAATTAACATAGATCTAATTGCTTGTAATGGACTCTCACTACTAGGACGGGAGACTCTCCCTAGTGCCAGAAACACTCGTTAAGGAGGGCAAAACACTCCGTAAAGATGTTCCCGGGTAGCAGTGCTCCGTAAATTTCACCCGGGAGTGATTTCTGGTTCCTGTGCTAGCTTCCCGAGTAATTAGCACCTAAACACTCCATAACATCCTGGAGATTACCGGGTGTTGCCTCCACTACGTAAACTTCTGATAACGGCACCAGACCGAGTCAAACGGCAACGACGCTGTAACGGCGGAACCAAAAACTGATCCGTACAGTCCACTGAACACGGGAAAGATATTGACACGTGGGGGCATTGTTATTAACCACGTCACTGGCACTTTTGCCGTGTTTAACGAGGAAACTCGGTAAGAAATTTACTACACCCAGGAAGTTTAATAGAGGTTACCGGGTGTTTAAACCTTTTTTTTTTCATTTGCTATTTTTTTAGGGGGTTTTCATCTGCTGATTAATTTCCACTACTGGTACACACGAATGCTTCAAAAGCATATACATTTGTAATAAACCCATCGGAGCAAATCATAAATCCAACACAGTAAAGTATTCCAACAGAGATTCCATTAATCATGTAATGCAAATGCAGTGGAAAGAGCAACATTCAGCATACATCTCGATGAGTATCAAAGTTGCACTAGTCCTACATGATCCTAACAGAATATCATGATACAGCAGCTCAACGCCTTCCCACATTAAAGTATGAAGTACCAGGCTGAAGTCAACTAGAATATAACACACCGGTGCATCTCTAGCAGGTTGACTGTTCTTGAATATAATAACCGAGTCTGAACTGATGCAAGGAAACTCACCTGGAACAATATATAATGGCAAACTTACATTAGGTTGACATGTAACCAACCAGAAAAGTGTTGATAACTTAATTGAAGAACAAAATGCTCTGATCATATTGAAGTATGCTTAACCTACATTCACCCCACATGAAAAGGAGAATATAACTAAAAAAAAATCAGAGATCAAGGTGGATTATGCATGTGCTATATATGCTCTAACACCGCTATAAGGTATTTGCAGCATCATTGGACAAGAACTGGTGAAATATTACAAATTTCTTTCAAGAAGCCTCAACATATTTGCAAATTCTTTGTTGGCATGAATAATTTCATAAGATACTTCTTGGTCCAACTATTATATAATTAACTTCTAGTCTTAGTTATTGGAGATATGGTAACCTGTTTGCATAAATGAAACCTTAATTTCAGCACAGTGGCATCCTCTAGTTGTCAATTTGTCCTGAATGTTGAGAAATATCTTTTAAAAGAACTCTGTTAACATCATCGCAGGATTTGCATGGTTCAACTTGGTTAAATATCAGACAACATATTATGCAAACTGCAGATCACCAATAACGTTAATTCATAAAGTTAAACTCTTAGATGATGAAATTTACCGCTCCTTCAATATTGAAAAAGAGAAAATGTACAACTAAAACAAAGATTGCCTCTTTATTGTATAGTTCATTCCATGGTTAACATGAATCTAAACCAACGAGATATTGAGTTTGTGAATTCACAAAACGTATACAAGTTTCATGCTTTTGAAAAAGAACGTTATGTTACAACCCAAGTCTTAACAGTCCATCCACCTCAAAGAATAACTTAATACACAAAAGGAAAAAAAACATCGTATTAAAAAGCACCTAACAGATCATGAAAGCATGACTGACATACCTTTAACTCATCAAATATTTGAACCTCATCCAATGGTTGATACACGACTTCAAAAGGAAAATCCTTACATCTTAGAAGAATCCCTGCCGAGTCAGCAAATATAGTGGCATTGGCCCCATCGGGTTTTCCTAACTCGTTGACTTTGATAGTCTCTCCATGGCCTATAGAGGAATCAATACCATTAAAGTGAACGTTAAAACATGTTGACAAATGAAAATAACATTAGGTTCTCAAAGAATGAACTACTCCCTCCGTACTCGTAAAGGAAGTCGTTTAGGATAATATTTAAGTCAAACCCTGATAATATAAATCATGAATAACTCTCAAGTTGTTGAGTTTGAAAATGTTAAAATTATATGAATAGATTTGTCTTGAAAAATACTTTCATAAAAGTATACATATATCACTTTTCAATAAATATTTTTATAGAAACAATAAGTCAAGGTTGTGTTTTGGAGACCGTGTCGCTGTCCAAAACGACTTCCTTTACGAGTATGGAGGAAGTATAATTTATCTTTTTATTGGCACTTAAAGCTTATCTTATAGGAGAAACATATGAAATTGGACTATATAAATTGAACTAGAGCTCTAATTTCAAATCCATCTGGAAATGAAATGGACCAATTCAATGGTTCTGTTGGTTAATGAACATTGGAATTATCAAAATGGAAACCAGATAAAGTCAGTTCCAAATATCGTTTGGTTGCACATGACAAATTCAATCCAAAGGGCATGAATCCATGAACAGATGAACATACCCATGAACTTGTAGATCTACCACATTGGGCATCGCTGCCTGCTTTTTGTTTCCATTATCGTTACTGACTCAGTTATAATTTTCAGTTCAGTGCTAGTTAGGTAGTTGTTACATACCGATTAACTGTTGCTTTTGTTGTCGCAGATTGACTGAAAAGTAAAAAATGTCTGAAGACAGCAATCTTGGACCAACAATATTGAAATAAAACAGACCAGAGCACATAAGTGGTATATAAAAAATATGGAGATGTCATTACTAAATTACTAATTACCTCAGGGAAAGCACATCTGCAAATAAGGGAGGGGGGTCCTTATTTTATATACCACTTATTTTTTATATACCACTTCTGCAAATACAGTTTATGGGCCTTGGGGTCCTTGATGAAGCGCCACATCTGCAAAAAAGGGAGGGGGGCGGGGAGGAGGGGGGCAAAATCCAAAATCAAGTTAGTTACCAGCAAGAAATCGTTGAGGGAGAGCCTTAGCCTGATGCTGTAGTTTTCTCGAGGAGTCGAGGAGTTCATCCAGCTCCATCCAGTAACCCAGGTGCATGTGATTCTCTAATTAAGACGCACATACAGGAAGAAATCTTAGGATAAAACAATGAAGGAATGTTAGTCTTGGTTAGGAAATCCACTGGACCTGAACGGACCTGGTTCTTCGCAGGCATTGGGGACCCGTTCTTTACAGGATCGAGCTATCATCCTCCCACCACCGGAGCTCCCAATGACGAGGCACGAGCCAGTGCGGCAGTCAACCGAGCTCCTGAAGCCCGTGCTCCAGTCGTTGCAGTCCGGCTCCTAGTGCAGATCTGGAGGAGAGCAGGAGGAGGCAGCTCGCTGCCCCGAGGAGCAGGAGGTGGCGATGGTCATCGGGCAGAGGGCCGTTGCCGACGAAGAGGCCGTGACGGAGGTGGCAGATCTGGGTGGGTAGGGCTGGTCCGGCGGTGGTGTTGAGAGAGATGGGAAGGGTTGGCTGCGAGGGGATAAGGTTTGCAAGTTGCAAGTGCACTGCTTGTTTGGAAATTTGGCCAGTATTAAAAATTTTGTATGCCCCGCGCACGCCATTAAAATTTTTTTTCCCGCTGCATGAGTTAAATTTGGCGCATGCTTTTCAGACTGACATGTGGGTCATCATCTGATGTTTCCATGCACACCCTCGACAAAATATCGTGGTATACTAATTTTTGGCCATCTAAAATTGTTAAATCTAATGGTGCAAAACTAGAAATATATTTCCTCTTATTAACTTGGTAATTTTTCAGTCCAATTTTAATCTTATTTTGTCTTGAACTTATAGTAATTCAATGTTTAACATTTATATATGAAAGAAATGGTTGCACTTAAATATAAATAGTAAGTTTGATGACATGAGAAAATGTTGCCAATATTTTTAAGAATTAATAGCCATGTGGGTGTATATTGTACTCGTCCTAAAATATGGGCAGCAAAAACACTTAACTCCAAATGTGATTTATTAAAAAATATCTACATATTTTAAAGTAAAATAGCTACATATTAAAGTTAGAGGTGGTGACCGACATTTGCGTTACTGATCTATGGGGTTTTATTGCCTCGCATTCGGTAACTGACAAAGTTGAACAAAATCTATAAATCAAAATTTAAATTCAAAAGAAGAGACCACAACTTGAATTGAAATTGATAACCGAGCGATGTATATCAATAACCAATCAATATTTATCGGTATCCAATCAATAGTTACCGATAATTAATAATTTTTAAATATAAATAAATTTCAATGATCTTATCAATAAATCAATGATTTTCTTTGAGAACCCAGAAAATTGGAAGAAAACATAGAATTGGACGATAAGCCTAGAAATTGCACGATAATTTTGGGTGGTTATAGAAAAATGTAGAAAATCGAGAAAGGTATAGGAATGGTTGATTGGCATGACCTTTTTACTATATTTTGAATATTTAAACAAAGTAGACATCGTATTTTTCCTAGTAAATGGGCTTACTAAGCCTTAAGAACAGTGTCGGACTCTTGACCAATCTATCTTTTTTCTTTTTCATATTTCTCATCGTCCGGTACGCATATGCATGTTTATTTAAATCTGATTGTTGGATGCAATATTACTCCCTCCTTTTTTTAATGTATAATATTGTTGACATTTTAAGATATATTTGACTATTCGTCTTATTCAAAAATATTATATAATTATTATTTATTTTATTGTGACTTCATTTATCATCAAATATTTTTTAAGCATGACTTAAATATTTTTATATTTTCACAAAAATTTTGAATAAGACGATTGATCAAATGCTGATAAAAAAGTCAACGACGTCATACATTTAAAGAAGGAGGTAGTACTAGTTTCTATATGTAGAGAAAAAAATGTGAACTAATTAAAATATAAGCAAAAGGACTACTATTCATTGCGAAATTAGTACAGTGCTCATTTTATCAATAGCTGCTTCCTCAATTGACAAAGTTTGCATGAAACATATATTGTGGACGTGGCAGGATTTTTTTTAGCGTTACCTAGTGCTTCCCTTAGCACACCCGGCAATAGAAGCTGACAGGTGGGCCTGTCAGACCACCTCGTTACGTTGTTAAGGTTACCAAGTTTTACAGATGATACACTCGTTAAGTACTCCCTCAACGTTACAGAATTCCACAAGAACCGTTAGTCCACTATGGGATAAGGGTGGTGTTTGATGGGTGACGAAGGGACACCCGGTATTTTTGGTCTTACCGTGTGTAGGAAAGGAACACTCGGTATGATTTCAGCTTTACCTGGTGTTTCTCCTTTACACCCGGTAACTTACCGAGTGGCAAGAAAAACACACCGCAACTTTTTGAAACACTAGGGAGAGTCCCCCAGTCTGGTAGTGTCTATGCTTGTTTGGTAACAATCTTAAATCATTGATCCGAGTTCAACTCACTCGACATCTGTCTCTATCGACTGTCCTGTCCATATTGGCTAGCCGATTCCGACTTTGTATCGGCCGATACAGTCCTCGATCAGCCGATGCGGTGCACTTTTTTGGAAACCAAACTTGACCTTTCAAAACCATTTTGGATCCATCTTTACCTCCGGTTATCTTGCCAAATTTTGTTGTTAACCGTAACTGTCACCTATGCCATCCGTTATATGGATGAGTGAATCTATAACGGTTCTCCTAGCCCATTACGGATGACACTACCACCACCTACCTGATCAATGGACCCTATTAGTCGGTCCACATACTCGTACGAGTTTTCTCCTATTTTACCGATGGGTCTCAAATTTTCGAATCTAATAACCATCTCTTTGATGGACTCAAACTATATCAGTGTTTCACGCGCAGAGGCTGATGGCAAAAACATCTCTCATAAAAAAGAATTTATTCGCGTGCAAAGTATTATAAAAGTTTCTAAACATAACATAAGTTATGTTATCATCAATAGTTCTACAAAATGTGTAGAATCAGAATATACTTTTTATAAGAAGAAGCAAAACAGATCCAAAATTGAAACATAAAAATTTGTGTAGTCACTTTATTTTATCCCTTCTCCCTCCACATAGTTAAAGAAAACAAGTCAACTTGCATGCATGAAGGTACATCAATTATTGCTATAAACCATAATATGTTGTGTAATTCTTGTTTTCCAATTAATTGCTATATATCTCTCATCGAACTTAATTTGTATGGACAAATATAGTCATTATTAATTATTATTGCTAATTTGTTCAAGATTTTTTGTCTGCTTCTCCTTATAAACTTCTACCATTAATTTGAATCTTATTTCAAAATATAAGAATTTGCAATCACCTCCCATTTAAATTTTTCCTATATTACCCTCACCTACCGTCCCACCCTTTATTATACACATCTAGTATTGCTACAGTACCTACCTATTTTTTAGATTATCATGTGTTTTTCTACGTTGATATGATATATTGCCTGTGGAAAGCACTGAAATTTGCTTATATATTTTTTGCATTATTTATTTTATTTATATGATGGTAATCACTTGTCAAGCTGTCCCCTTCAAGGCAACCATGGACAAAATTTAATCATTCGTCTTTATTTGTATTTGCTCTTAATGAATAATATGGGACATTCACATATAGTTCGTGGCTAGCTCTGCACAATGTTTCTTGTAAGATCAATGTGTGTTTTGATTCTTATTCTGTGATGAACAATTGGCATCTGTGGTTATTGGTTTTGAGACTTGGAGATTATCGTCAAAGTGGTTTTGGAGGTAATTGATTTTCAGGTGATGAATAGGGTTTACTGTTTTGTCGGGACCGGTCAGACCGGGCAGGTGTTGCCGATCAGACCGGCGTGTATCGCACGGTCAGACCGGCCGACGCTGTGTCGGTTTCGGTTTCGGGTTGTTTCTTTGGATATCCGTGATTGTTTCATGGTTATGGCTTCTAGATGGATACTATACGTATGTAATACTGTTGTTTGCTACTAATGAGTCAAGTTGGGGATAGCTTGGTCTCGGAATATGGTTTCTTTGTTTGTTTCATGTGTAGGTGACTCGATGCCTCGGGAGAGTATTTACGGTGATGAACCGGGAGTCGGCTTGGTGGTAAGACGATGTCCGTGGTGGTCAGATATCATGCGGGATACTAAGGCTAGAGTTGATGCACGTGGTTGGTGAAGATTCCATATGGCATACGATAGAGGTATTATGTGCGTATGGGATGCGGAGTCGAATTTGGAAGGAGTCCAAATTTGGTACGATTGGTTATGTAAAGTTTGTGTCTTGTACTAGAGGGTTTCCTAAGGTGTTTAGGACTCTTAATATGAGTTTGGTTCGTGGCTATAGGCTGCCTACCTCATGTATAAATAGAGGGGGAGCGTGAGGCTTCCCAGTATCGCTTTTTGTATCGCTTTTGAGACCAATTGAGTTGATACTTTAGTTAGGATTTCGAGTTTAGTCGAGATTTTTGTAAGGAGTGCTGTTGGTGCACTTTGTAAACACAGAGAGAAGAAATAAAGTTGTCATCTACTTTGAGAGTTTTTCGATTTGTGTTTCACCGAGTTTCAACGGTCTAATCGGCAACTCACCGGCGGTCAGACCGGCGGGAAGGCGGCGGTCAGACCGACGGGAGCGAGGCAGTCAGACCGGCGGCGACGACAGGCGCGGCAGTCGACATCGGCGGTCAGACCGGGTGATCTATACCGGTCAGACCAGCGGCATCCACACGGTCAAACCGGCAGATCAATCTTGGTCAGACCGCGATCCGTCGAATTTGAGGGTAACTTTTATTTCCGCTAAAAGTTTTGGTTTTTGGGTATATCAACCATTCACCCCCCCTTTGGTTGGCTTAGTTCTTGTGTTTCGATCCTGCAAGTGGTATCAGAGCCTTGTTTTCTTCTTTGGATTTTAATCGATCTAGAGTTTTTGCCATGGCTGCTTCTAATAAGTTTTCAACTAAGCCTCATGTTTTCGATGGAACAGATTTTTCTAATTGGTGTAGTATGATGCAATCTTACATTATGGCTGAGAATTATGATATTTGGAGAAAAGTTTCTCATCCTTATATGATTCCTGAAGTTATTAATACTGCTGCTGCAAAAACTGAATTTGAACAAAATTGCAAAGCTCGTAATATTCTTTTGAGTGTGATTTCTCGTTCGGATTATGATCGTGTTGCTCATTTTCAAACTGCTCATGAGATTTGGATTGCTTTGAGTAATTTTCATCAAGGTATAAATAACATTAAAGAACTTCGTCGAGATCTTTTCAAAAAGGAGTATATTAAATTTGAGATGAAACCTGGCGAAGCTTTGGATGACTCTCTTTCTCGGTTTAATAAAATTTTGAGTGATTTTAGATCTTCTGATTCTTCTTATGATGCTAATTATCCACAATCTGAGATTTCTCGCCACTTTTTGAATGGTCTTGACATATCTATTTGGGAGATGAAAGTTACATCTATTGAGGAGTCTGTTAACACGTCTACTTTGACTTTGGATTCGCTTTACACAAAACTGAAAACCTATGAGATGAATATTCTTTTTCGTAAAATTGATTCTAAGTCTAGTGCTTTGGTTTCTTCCTCGACTTCTTTGGATGTTGGTGCTTCTTCATCGAAGTCTTCTGTTCTTGCTTTATTTAATGCCATGTCCAATGAACAACTCGAACAGTTCGAGGAGGAGGACTTGGTTTTGTTATCTAACAAATTTTCTCGAGCTATGAAAAATGTTAGGAACATGAAAAGAGGAGAACCAAATCGTTGTTTTGAGTGTGGTGCACTTGATCATCTTCGCTCGCATTGTCTTAAGCTTGGGAGAGGCAAGAAGGAAGATGATGGTAGAGTCAAAGATGATGATGTGAACAAGAAGAAGAACATGAAGGAGAAGGAGAAGAAGAAGCATTGCATGTAGTGGTTAATCCAAGAACTCATAAAAGCTTTTGATGGATCGGAAGATGAAGATGAGAGCAAAGGTAAGCAAGTTGTTGATCTAGCTTTTATTGCTCATAATGCAAGTTCGGATGTTGATGAATCTGATGATGATAATGAAGAAAAGCTTAGTTATGATCAATTAGAACATGCTGCTTACAAATTTGCTAAGAAACTTCAAACATGTTCTATTGTGCTTGATGAGAAGGATCACATTATTGAGATTCTAAATGCTGAAATTGCTAGATTAAAATCTTTGATTCCTAATGATGATAATTGTCAATCTTGTGAAGTTTTATTTTCTGAAATTAATGCTTTGCGAGATGTCAATTCTGTTAATTGCAAGAAATTGGAATTTGAGATTGAAAAATCTAAAAAGTTGGAGTCTTCTTTTGCTCTTGGATTTGCTTTCATGCTCGTGTTGTTGATGAGTTGATTTTGACAAAGAACGTTTTGAAAAAAAATACAAAGTTGCTTTTTGTGTAAGTTCTTTGGTCAATGCTTCATGTGTGAATAAGGTAAAACAAAACAATGGTGTTTTGATTTCTCAAGATTGTTCAAAGTGTGTTTTGAATGAGATGAAGTTGAAAGATGTTTTAGGGCGTGTTAAACACATGGAAGAGATTGTTAAACAAGATGAGGTGTTTCCTTGCTCAACTTGTAGAAAACAAAAAGGTCTTTTGGATGCTTGCAAAAATTGTGCTATTCTTACTCAGGAGGTTTCTTATTTGAAAAGTTATTTGCAAAGATTTTCTGATGGTAAAAAGAACCTCAACATGATTCTTGATCAATCTAAAGTTAGCACACATAATCATGGTTTAGGTTTTGATTCTTATGCTTATCATGCTAGACATCCTCCAACTGTTTTGGGTGTTGCTAGGAGAGGTGAAATTTTGATTGAAACTGAGCCTAAGAACATTGTGTTTAAATCTGCTGGCATCATGTTTTTTTTGAATGCATCTTCTTCAAAATCAAATGTTGTGAATGCAAAATCTTCTATTGATGCAAAACCATTGATTTCAAAACCATCTACTTCACAGACTTGTCGTGAGAAGTACACTTGTTCTTTTTGTGGAAAAGATGGACATTGGGTTGGTTTTTGTTTTAGACTTGCCCATAAACAGAAAAAGGAAAGAGAAATTGTTTTTGCAAAACGACGTTGGCAAAAATCGGGTTTTAATTCGAGGAGCACGGTTAGACCGACATTGTCCAGTCAGTCAAACCAGCCAGCGGTCAGACTGCAGATGAACTGGCGGTCAGACCGGTTGCCAGGCCCGGTCAGACCGCATGCACAGCGGCGGTCAGACCGGCCTCGGGGCAATTTTGCATGAAATTCAACTCAGACGTTTGTGAAGCGAAAAGGTAATTTTTCAGGTAAGTCTGATTCTGATTTTATTAGTGCATTTGTACCTACTAGTTCTAGTGGTCATATGACTCAGTGTTGGATTCCAAAATTTCTTATTTCTAACCCCAACACAGAGGCCTCGACATCTTCTTGTTCGTAGGTATTTTGACGGCATACTCCCCATGAGTGTTCAATGTTGTGATGACAATTGTTTTTCAAGGTAACATCAATTTACTTTTGGATTGACATATTTTTGGTTCTACTTTCTTAAATATTAGCTTTTCATATGCTAGTGTTTGAGGTAGTAGTTTTTGTTAATACAAGTGTATACATGTCAATTCATGAGAATCTTGGTGATATCACTGGCAATTGGATGTCTTTTTCAAAATCTTTGATTTCTTCTTGATTTTTGTTCTGGGAGAATTGGAGGTTATTTTCAGGGGGAGTTAGTGCTTACTCGTGAATCTTTTTGGCATTTTTGAGGGGGAGTTTGTACCTCATGGTTTTATCAAGCAAAAATATGACAATAAAAAAATTGAGAAAAGAGAGCTTTGTTTATACATTTGGTATTTTCTTGTGCATGCTAGCAATACTTTGAAGGTTTATTTGTCTCTAGCATAGCTTGTATGTATTCTAGTCTTTTCATGAGATTTAGATTTTGCTTTTAAGGGAGATTATGCATGACACTTAAATTCTACTTGAATTAAGCAAATATGCAATGTTGATGCTAGCATATGGTTTGATCTGTAAATGCTCTATATATATGCTTCATTGACTTGTTATTCCTCAAATAGCTTTAATTGCTCATTGTGAAAAAGAGAATAAAAATATAAAAAAAATGAATACCGAATCCTTGGAAACAGTTTTAACGACAAGGACGTATTCGATGTGAGCAAAATAATGGGTGCCGAATCTCTGGAAACAGTCTTGACGACAGGGACGTACCCGGAATAAAAGAGAAAAATATGAGTAAAAAGGCTCAAGAAAAGAAAAGGTTGAAAAAATTCTCTTGGTTGTTTTGTGCTAAAGGTTATTTGAGAAAGAGTGATAAATGCAATAGGTATATGTGTTTAGTGTTTATTCTTCAACCTATGTGCTTGTTAAGATGTTGTATTATAAATCGTATGAAATCATGAATTTTGATTGTTGATTCAAGCTTAATTGTAAAATTTTTGGTTCATGTTTATACTTTAATGCATGCTTGCTATATTATAGATGGATTTATCTTCTTTTTATTGCAACACATGATATGATATGCTATATGTATGTTAAGCTCTTATACTTTAATGAACATAATTCCTATGCTTGATGAAATCATTGTTAAAAGGGGGAGAAGAGATGAGTTTTGGGAGAAGAGAAGAGTTTTGGGAGAAGAGAAGAGTTTTTGAGAAGACCAATTGAGTTGCTAGTTTAGTTAGGGTTTCGAGTTTAGTCGAGATTTTTGTAAGGAGTGCTGTTGGTGCACTTTGTAAACACATAGAGAAGAAATAAAGTTGTTATCTACTTTGAGAGTTCTTCGATTTGTGTTTCACCGGGTTTTGACGGTCTAACTGGCAACTCACCGGCGGTCAGACCAGCGGGAAGGCGGCGGTCAGACCGACGGGAGCGAGGCGGTCAAACCGGCGGCGGCGACAGGCGCGGCAGTCGACATCGGCGGTCAGACCGGGTGATCTATACCGGTCAGACCGGCGGCATCCACACGGTCAGACCGGCAGATCAATCTTGGTCAGACCGTGATCCGTCGAATTTGAGGGTAACTTTTATTTCCGCTAAAAGTTTTGGTTTTTGGGTATATCAACCATTCACCCCCCTCTGGTTGGCTTAGTTCTTGTGTTTCGATCCTACATTTCTTCTCTCAGAGACGACCCAGTTCCAACCTTCATCATTGTTGCTAGACCAAAATAATTTGTGTTTTGAATTCTTTTAGGTAAATGACGACTCATTTAGACCGTTCATTCCGTAATGATTCACTAGTTGATATTACTTTTTTTTAGATAATGGAATGAACTGGTTGATATTACTAGCTATTACCCTCCTATAATGGAAGTTTTATTGATCTCAATCAATCGTACCTCCTATTATGCAATAGATCTTAAAAAAGAAACAATTGTTGTGGCATGAGTTAAAAAAAGCTATCGATAATCGGATGCCACCAAGCTTCAACTATCGTCAAGGTTGTGAAAATTAACAGACCCAAACATTGAATTAAAATCCTAGGTACTGATCAGCAGGGTGCAAAAGAATTTTAGGAATTTCATTCCATATCTTTTCTAGAGGAAAGGATCATATGGCCCAACTTTTATGAAAGCAGGAGTTGCTGCTGTCCAAAGAACCAATTACATCAAAATGAAAGCCAAAATAGACTACTTTTAAACACTAAACACACCTCCAAAATATTAGCTAAGAAAAATGGTATTTTCTCGGCCAACGAACTCCATCGAACAACTAGCTATTACAGAGTACTGAGTATGTAATACCGGATAGAAACCACATTGATATCTTCAAAATGGTGGTGCAGACGAAAACCCAGTACTTGATTTGAAGAGCACCTTGCTTGTGATGTCATTGAGGCTTCATCGGGGCAGCATTTTCAATCGTTTGTATCTCCCGGAACCTCCCATGCACATTGGGTTTGGTTATCTTAGCCAATAGAAAGAAAGAGGAAAAACAAGCACAGCAAATCCAAACATTTGTCTTGTGACATGAATCCTACTGGCAACGGGTTGGAAAACGGCAAGGAAGGACTATAAATAAAGAGTGATTTGATGAGATTAGGACGTTACGTAAATTCAGGTGGGTGGATGCATATATAGTTCAGCTTTAAAATTGTAATATCATAAACCCTAGAGTAAAAGAAAAGGTAAAATTTATTCGGTGCACGCTCTCTATTTGGTCTTATCCAAAGACCCTTTCGTAAGCCATCCGATCAGTTGATGATGGCTGAGATACAAACACGTGGATGTTGTACTAACCAAGAAATACATAAACGAGACCACTTGCTAGAAAAAGAGGACCACATGCTATTTGCTAGTTGTCATATCAATTTACGTGCATGCTACTGAGGCTAACAAACCGTTACATTAGTATATTTTCCTTTTGGTATAGAATCTTTTATGGCTTATATTTTTTAGACCGTATATTATTTTTATGATCCATTTGCACCATCATACTCCACTTAAAATATGTGATAAATATTGAATATATTCAATATATTCAAATTGAAAAAAGTCCAAATAACCCCCTAAAATTTAGATGGAAGTTCGTCTAGCACCGAGAACTTTAAAACCGGACATCCAACCCCCTGAACTTTGCCATATCATCTATATTACCCCTTAAGGTGTTTTTGGATGATGGTTTTGCATATTTTGGAAGCTTAAACATACAAATTTAAATAGCTAATATAACATATTTGCATATCATCAGTTATAAGTCATCAATTTATTCTTGTAGAGTGATATCATACTATTGGCATGTTGGTACTTGTTTGTAAGTGTGAGCTAATAAAGAGAAAAAAGAAAGATTTATGTCAAAATTTTAATATAGATGTCCAAAGCGTATGACATATGATCGAACTCATCCAACTTATATATAAATTAGATAGAGACCACTATGCAAAATTATCTTGGGGGGGAGTAATATAAAAGGTATTGTAGAGTTTAGGGGGTTTAATGTCCAATTTCAAAGTTTAGGGTGCTAGATGGACTTCCATCCAAAATTTAGGGGATTATTTGAACTTTTTCCTAGTCAAATTTAATTTTTTTCTTAACTCCTTTAGTGGTGTAGTGGTATAGTTACTTCTGACGGCGTGAAAAGTTAATTCTCTCTAGCAGTACATTTACTTCTAATACCTTGAAGAGTTATTTATTTTTATTTTTTTATTGTTACTTCCCTCCAGGAGTGTAGTTATTTTTAATATCATGAAGAGTTGCTTTCTATGTGATGCAAGATTTGATGTTTGTTTAAAGAAATAATACATTGATTACTTTAAATAAAGAATATATGTATTTACATGAGAATCTTCTCAACACTTTGCTTGGGAATTTACTCCACATAGTTTCTTATTTAAATTTAGTCACAATGTAATTACTTCTAATGCTATAGAGAGTTACTTCTATTGCATTGTTAAGTTACTTCTATGGTTTAAATATAAATTAATAAAATATTTAAATATATTCAACATCGATCTCATTTTATCACATATTTTGAGTGGAGTATAATGGTGCAAATAGATCTTTAAAATAATATATGATTTAGAAGATATAAGTTATCAAAGAGGGTTAAAAAGAGAGCTAAAGGGGGATTTATACATGGAATGGAGTAGTTGCTAGCTCGTTGCTTTAACCAAACCAGCGACCGTGCACTGTGTAGTCGTGTACAAAAGAAAACCAATGAATTTGGTAGTACAAGTTAGGTGCAGGAATGGGCATCTGCATGGACAATGAAACGTATTATTCAGGCTGCAAAAATGAAGATGAAAATGCAGCCTAGTCCACTAGCGAAGCATAGGTTAGAAATACTCCCTCCGTCCCATATTATAAGGGATTTCGGGTGGATATGACATATCCTATAATATTTGCATGCCATGAAGGTTCAATGGTCTTCTTCCTATCTCAAGAGAAACTCTCGTCGACGCTGTGAAATCAATACCCAAACCTTGAATTAAAATCCTAGGAACTGGCCGGCCTAGTCAAAAGAACCTTATGAATTTCAAACCTTGCAAGTCTATCTTAGAGAAAAGGTTCATATGTTGCCCTGCTTTTATGAAAGCAGGAGTTGTTGCTGTTCACAAAATATGAACTGATTACATCAAAATGAAGACCAAAATAGATTCCTCTTAATCCTAAACACGCACCCGCACACACACACCTCCAATACATTAGCTAAGAAAATATGTATTTTCTAGACCAACGAGCTTCAAACAGCTAGCTATTACTCAATAAATAATACTGGATAGAAATTATCCTAGACATTCATGTCTTGGAAATACTGGTGAAGACGAACTCCCATCTACTTGACTTCTAGAACACATTAGTGCTTGTGATATCAGTGAGGCTCCTATGGGGAGGAATCATGGATTGTTCGTATCTCCTAGCACCTCCCATGCCTATTGGGTTCGGCCGGTGGAAAGAAAGAGGAAGGAGAAAAAGAACAGCAACTCCAAACATTTCGCTTGTGATGCGAACCCTGCTAGGGAAGGATGGAAGAATAGCAAGGACAAGGAAGGACTATAAATAAAGGGAGAGGTGTGATTAGACTAGGGCGTTGTGTAAATTCAGGTGGGTGGATACATATATAGCCCATGTGTGATTAGACTATGAATAATGTTAATTAGGTGCAGTCAGTTTCTCTTGTTCAGGCTGCAAGAATATAATGTACAGATGAAAGTTCAGGTTAATCCACTAGTGAAGCTGGTCAGAAATGATTATTTTCCAATTTTGAGGGCTAAGTACAGTTTAGGACTTCGGAGTTTGGACAGATTCCCTGGATCTAGTATGAATAAAAAAAATAGAAGAAATGTTGCATCTAGTACAAGAAAAATAGCACTGATTTTTCATGTGCATGTATTTCGCAAGTGTGGCATCGAGGTGCTCTCTTCTCGAGCAAAAAATTTAAGCAGGTTCGGGAGATTTTGCTCCATAAATTTTACTTCGCAGTTCTATGTTGGGAAGAAATTATGTGGGATGATAGATCCCATCATCTCATATGTTCAGCATCTTTTTGCAGTATTGATGATTTATTGCATAAATACTGGATAGAAACCACATTCATATCTTCAAAATGGTGGTGCAGGCGAAATCCCACCTACTTGACTGGAAGAGCACATTGCTTGTAATGTCAGTGAGACTCCTTCGGAGCAGCATTTTCGATCGTTCGTATCTCCCGTTACCTCATGCCAATTGGGTTGGCTGTCTTGGCCAGTAGAAAGAAAGAGGAACAAGATGAAGCACAACAACTCCAAACATTTGTCTTGTGACATGAATCCTACTGGCAACGGATTGGAGGATGGCAAGGAAGGACTATAAATAACTAGTGGTTTGATGAGATTAGGACGTTATATAAATTCAGGTAGGTGGATACATATAGTTCAGCTTTAAAATTGTAATATCATAAACCCTGGGGTAAAAGAAAACAGATGCATTTGGTGCAGGAATGGGCATATGCATGGACAATGAAACCTCTTGTTCAAGCTGCAAAAATGAAGATAAAAATGCAGCCTAGTCCACTAATGAAGCGAGGTCAGAAATATAATGATCATTTTCCAGTTTTCAGGGCTAAGTCCGGTTTAGGGCTCTGGACAGAGTTATTGGTCCATTTCGGATTTGTTAATTTCATAACCCCAATTCAAATTTCTCAGTGTTTTATGTGTGTATTCTCGTGTCTGCTGTTTCCATGACACTGTGAAACAGTCTGTTCTTTATCCTGAACATGAGATATACATGCATGCTCCAGTACTTGCGGATGTTCCAGTACATGCGATAATAGAGATCACTGGGATATGGTTCGTTAGGATAAGGAGATTATCTCCAAATTTGTTTCACCTTCTTATCCATTGTAACTGAATACTGTAAGCCATGGTAGAGGCTGTTTCTACCACTATTTAACAGAGATGCGGCCCGAGGCAAAGGGTTTAACGCTTCACATTTTATCACATGGTATCAGAGCCTTTTCCACCTCGATAGATCGCATCTTTCATCCACATGGCGTCGTCGTCATCTTCCTCAGGCGCGGCAGCCGCCAATCTCCTCCAAGGCCACTTGGTTTCAAAGAAACTCGGGAAAGCTAACCATGCATTGTGGAAAGCACACGTTAGCGCTGTAGTGCGTGGAGCCCGATTGTTGGGCTACCTCAACGGCGATATCAAAGCTCTAGAAGCCGAACTCTCGGTCACCACAGATGGGAAGACCACAACAAAGCCGAATCCGGCATTTGAAGATTGGGAGGCCAATGACCAGCTTGTTCTTGGCTATCTGCTGTCATCTCTTTCAAGGGATGTGCTGATCCAAGTCGCCACATGCAAGACGGCGGCTGAGGCATGGCGGAACATTGAAGCACTCTACTCCACCGGCACTCGAGCAAGGGCGGTGAACACCAGACTCGCCCTCACCAACACGAAGAAAGGAACAATGAAGATCGCCGAGTATGTCGCCAAGATGCGAGCGCTTGGTGATGAGATGGCTGTCGGCGGTCGTCCACTTGATGAAGAAGACCTTGTCCAGTACATCATCACTGGGCTAAATGAAGACTTCAGCCGGATTGTCTCCAACCTCTGCAACAAGTCCGATCCCATCACGGTTGGGGAGCTGTATTCCCAGCTCGTCAACTTTGAAACCCTCCTTGATCTCTACCGCAGCACTGGTCAGGGAGGAGTTGCTTTTGTCGCTAATTGCGGCAGGGGCAGCGGCGGCGGCGGGCGCGGCAAGAACAACAATTCCGGCGGCGGCGGCGGCAGAGGCGAGCCGCGTGGACGCGGTGGCGGCGGCCAGGGTCGCAGTGGCCGTGGGCGCGGCACAGGAGGCCAAGACAGGCGCCCTACCTGCCAAGTTTGTTTCAAGCGTGGGCATACAGCAGCTGATTGTTGGTATCACTTCGACGAGGACTACGTTGCAGATGAGAAGCTCGTTGCTGCTGCTACTTACTCGTATGGAATAGATACAAATTGGTATATTGATACAGGTGCTACAGATCACATTACCGGTGAGCTAGAGAAGCTTACCACCAAGGAGAAATACAACGGCGGCGAGCAGATTCACACTACTAGCGGAGCAGGTATGGATATTAGTCACATTGGTCATACTATTGTGCATACCCCTAGCCGTAATATTCATCTAAATAATGTCCTTTATGTTCCTCAAGCCAAGAAAAATCTTATATCTGCTAGTCAATTAGCCGCTGATAATTCTGCTTTTCTTGAACTTCACTCGAAATTCTTTTCTATAAAGGATCAGGTAACGAGGGACGTTCTGCTTGAAGGGAAATGTAGACACGGCCTCTACCCGATCCCCAAGTCCTTTGGTCGCTCAACCAACAAACAAGCTCTTGGTGCCGCCAAGTTATCCCTGTCTAGGTGGCATAGCCGTCTAGGACATCCGTCTCTTCCTATTGTTAAGCAAGTCATTAGCAGAAATAATCTCCCATGTTCAGTTGAGTCAGTCAATCAGTCTGTGTGTAATGCTTGCCAAGAAGCAAAGAGTCATCAGTTACCTTATATTAGATCTACTAGTGTGTCTCAATTTCCTCTTGAACTTGTTTTTTCTGATGTTTGGGGCCTTGCTCCAGAGTCTGTTGGGAGAAATAAATATTATGTGAGTTTCATTAATGATTTTAGTAAGTTTACTTGGATATACTTGCTGAAATACAAGTCTGAGGTTTTTGAGAAATTTAAAGAATTTCAGGCTTTAGTTGAACGAATGTTTGATAGAAAGATTATTGCCATGCAGACTGATTGGGGGGGAGAATATCAGAAACTTAATTCCTTTTTTGCTCAAATAGGAATTGATCATCATGTGTCATGTCCTCACACTCATCAGCAGAATGGGTCAGCTGAGAGAAAACACCGGCATATCGTTGCAGTAGGCCTTTCTCTTTTATCTTATGCATCAATGCCTCTTAAGTTTTGGGATGAAGCCTTTGTTGCAGCCACTTATCTCATCAATCGTATACCTAGTAAAACCATCCAAAATTCTACACCCCTAGAGAAACTGTTTAACCAAAAACTTGACTACTCATCCTTGAGAGTGTTTGGTTGTGCATGTTGGCCTCATCTTCGCCCTTACAATACACACAAACTCTAGTTTCGCTCCAAACAGTGCGTATTTTTGGGTTTTAGTACTCACCACAAAGGATTTAAGTGTCTTGATGTGTCATCAGGCCGTGTCTACATCTCAAGAGATGTTGTCTTTGATGAAAATGGTTTTCCCTTCTCTACACTCCACTCAAATGCAGGAGCCAGACTCAGGTCTGAAATTCTTTTGTTGCCGTCCCCCTTGACAAACTATAATACGGCTAGTGCAGGGGGAACACATGTAGTTGCACCAGTGGCTAATACTCCATTACCTAGTGATAATTTAATTTCTAATGCTACTGATGTGACTTCCGGAGAAAATAGTGCAGCACATGAACAGGAAATGGAGAATGAGCAGGAAATAGAGAACGTCATGCATGGGAACGACGTGCATGGGGATGCGGCATCGGGACCTGTGCTGGATCAGCCAACTGCTGACAGCAGCACTGCGCCGGACCAGGGAGCTGACACCAGTGACGCGGTCTCTGGCGCAGCTTCTGACGCGGGTGGAGACACTGCCACCCTGGGAGCTGGAGCAGCAAATGGCGCAGCAGCAGGTGGCAAAGAATCCCAGCCGGTGCAGCCTGATGTGACGGGTACAGTACCGGCTACAGTAGCCCCTGCATCGAGACCACACACTCGTCTGCGGAGTGGTATTCGAAAAGAGAAGGTATACACTGATGGCACTGTTAAATATGGTTGTTTTTCTTTTACTAGTGAACCACAAAATGATAAAGAGACTTTAGGAGATAAAAACTGGAGAGATGCAATGAAAACTGAGTATAATGCTTTGATAAAAAATGACACATGGCACCTAGTTCCATATGAGAAAGGACAAAATATCATTGGGTGTAAATGGGTATATAAGATTAAAAGGAAGGCAGATGGGACACTTGACAGATACAAAGCTAGACTTGTAGCAAAGGGGTTTAAACAAAGATATGGTATTAATTATGAAGATACTTTTAGTCCTGTTGTTAAAGCTGCTACTATTAGAATTATTATGTCCATTGCTGTCTCTAGAGGTTGGAGTCTTAGACAGTTAGATGTTCAGAATACTTTCCTTCATGGATTTTTAGAAGAAGTCTACATGCAACAACCTCCTGGGTTTGAGTCATCCTCTAAACCTGATTATGTATGTAAATTGGATAAGGCATTATATGGGCTAAAACAAGCACCAAGGGCGTGGTATTCCAGGCTGAGTAAGAAACTTGTTGAACTTGGTTTTGAAGCTTCAAAGGCTGACACCTCATTATTCTTTCTTAACAAAGAAGGGATAATTATGTTTGTCTTGGTATATGTTGATGATATAATTGTAGCTAGCTCTGCAGAGAAGGCAACTACAGCACTTCTGAAGGATCTAAACAAGGAGTTCGCACTTAAGGATTTGGGAGACCTGCACTACTTCCTTGGAATTGAGGTAACTAAAGTTTCCAATGGCGTTATCTTGACTCAAGAGAAGTATGCAAATGATCTGCTAAAGAGAGTTAAAATGTCAAATTGCAAGCCAGTTAGTACTCCTCTTTCTGTTAGTGAAAAATTAACTCTATATGAGGGATCACCCTTGGGTCCTAATGATGCAACACAATGTAGAAGTATAGTTGGTGCTTTATAATACTTGACCTTGACAAGACCTGACATAGCTTATTCAGTAAATAAAGTTTGTCAGTTTCTTCATGCTCCTACTAACAGTCATTGGATAGCAATAAAAAGAATCCTCAGATACTTGAACCAATGCACAAGTCTAGGACTTCATGTACACAAGAGTGCTTCTACTCTTGTTCATGGGTATTCTAATGCAGACTGGGCTGGTAGTATAGATGACAGAAAATCAACAGGAGGATTCGCAGTATTTTTGGGTTCTAATCTTGTGTCCTGGAGTGCTAGGAAACAACCTACTGTGTCAAGGTCAAGCACAGAGGCAGAATATAAGGCTGTGGCAAATACTACAGCCGAACTGATATGGGTACAAACCTTGTTAAAAGAATTGTGAATTGAGTCTCCTAAAGCTGCCAAGATTTGGTGTGATAACTTAGGAGCCAAATATTTATCAGCTAATCCTGTGTTTCATGCAAGGACAAAGCATATAGAGGTTGATTATCATTTTGTAAGAGAACGAGTGTCACAGAAGCTGTTAGAGATTGATTTTGTTCCATCAGGAGACCAAGTTGCTGACGGGTTTACAAAGGCACTGTCAGCTCGTCTTCTTGAAAATTTTAAATACAATCTTAACCTAACTAGGTTATGATTGAGAGGGGCTGTGAAACAGTCTGTTCTTTATCCTGAACATGAGATATACATGCATGCTCCAGTACTTGCGGATGTTCCAGTACATGCGATAATAGAGATCACTGGGATATGGTTTGTTAGAATAAGGAGATTATCTCCAAATTTGTTTCACCTTCTTATCCATTGTAATTGAATACTGTAAGCCACGGTAGAGGCTGTTTCTACCACTATTTAACAGAGATGCGGCCCGAGGCAAAGGGTTTAACGCTTCACATTTTATCACAGTCACAAAATCGTTAGTACCTTCATTTCATTTTAACTTGTTAGGTGCAGCAACCTTTCTTCATTTAAGGGGTAATTATCTCAAGAAAGTTAATTCAGCGCATAATAAAACTTTCTCCTCCTCTATACCGTCTTCTTTTGAGAAAATTCTTCTATATATTTTCCTTTACATGTTGACCTTATCCCTATTTGTGGTTGTGAAAATATCTCTACCTCTATTACCCCGTCTTGTAATATTTTCTTCCTTGTTTACTCCTTCTTGCCCATATTATCCCCCACATGATTAGAATTTGGAAGCTAATCAAATATGAATCTTGTCCTGAACATAAAAGTGGACTATGGTTTCGTAATCATATTTTCTACATTCGTGAAACCATGCCTAAATAGACATGAATTATAATAATATTATTAGTATTTTTTATAATTAACATGCAGCATCCAAATTTTTCTTACTGAAGTGCATCCAGATACTCCTCTCGAGCAAAATTTTTTAGCACTTTTGAGAGATTTTTCTCCATAAACTCAACAGATCAAGTCATATATCTTACGAAGAAATTGTGCGGAATAACAGATCACATCATCTCGTATTCCTCAACTTCTTTTAATTTGGACCTTTTAATTACTGATAGCATAGGTTAGAAACACCTAGGACTAATTTATACGTCGAGATATATAACTATACAAGAAATTGTCGTGAAAAGTTCTCAAAATGTTTCGTGACATGGGTTACGTTTTCAAAAGCAAAGGATATTCGCATGCCACGAAGCTTTAACGTTCTTCTTCCTATCTCAAGAAACCTCATTACGATGCTCTCTACTGGTAGTACAAAATAATCTGAACTGTTTATCTCATTTGATTGAAGGGTTTAGATCTATTTATAATACCAACCCAATTAGCGGTAGTAGAAACGTGGAGGGGGTATTATTATAAAAAAAGGTTTGGAGGGGTACAATTGTCATTTAGCAGTGAATAAACTTTTTTCCTCTTTTTTTGCTTTTTCGAGAAATACGAGCGATGCTAGCGCAATGGATGATCATAAATCAATTTACCCGGGAAAATAAACATAAATGACTAAGTAACTCCTAATCATTTTATTTGTAAACTATTTTACCCTTAATAATACTTGTAGTATAATACTAAAAGTAGAGAGTACCAGAGCATCTCTTGTCGATGCTGTGAAATTAACACCCATCCAAACCTTGAATTAAAAACTCTAAAAACTGGCCGGCCTAGTCTAGAGAACCTTAGGAATTTCATACCTTGGAGCCCTGCTTTTATGAAAGCAGGAGGTGCTGCTGTCCACAAAATACAAACTGATTACATCAAAATGAAGACAAAAAATAGATTCCTCTTAATCCTAAACACGGACGCGCACACGCACACACCTCCAATACATTAGCAAAGAAATATGTATTTTATGGACCAACGAGCTTCGAGCTGCTACCTTTTACTCAACAACTTACTAGATAGAAATCATCCTAGACATTCATATCTTCAAATGTTGGTGCTGACGAAAAACCACCTACTTGATTCCAGAACACATTACTGCTCGTGATATCAGTGAGGCTCCTTTAGGGAGGAATCTTGGATTGTTCTTATCTCCTGGCACCTCCCATGCCTATTGGCTTCGGCCGGTTGAAAGAAAGAGGTTGGAGAAAAAGAACAACAACTCCAAACATTTCACTTGTGACGTGAATCCTGCTAGGGAAGGATGGGAGAATAGCAAGGAAGGACTATAAATTAAGGGAGAGGTGTGATTAGACTTTGACGTTGCATAAATCTAGATGGGTGGATACATATATAGTCCGGGTGTGATTAGACTATGGACAATGCTAGGTGCAGGCAGTTTCTCTTGTTCAGATTGCAAGAATGTATGAAGAGTGATAATCCGGTGTTTTCTACCGGTGTATTATACTACCAGTAGAAATGATCTAATCTATTCGTTATTAAGGGTGAATTAGTAATTTATCAAAATATCAATTAGTGGTAACTTTGTTATTTATATTTTTTTCCTAGCTAGATCGATCTGTGGTCATCTATTGCGCTGGCATCGCTCATATTCCATCGAAATAAGCCAAAAAAGAAGAAAAAAAAGATTTAGTTACTACTAAATGATGATTATATCCCTCTGCACCTATTTTATTGATAATAATACCCATCCACGTTTATATTACCGTTATTGGGAGTGATAGTATAAATAGATCTGAACCATTCGATCAAATGTGATCATGGTTTAGATTACTTTCTACTACCAGTAGAGAGCACCGTAGCAGGCTCATAGATTAATCCACTAGTGAAGCCGGTCAAAAATGATTATTTTCCAGTTTTGAGGGCTAAGTATAGTTTAAGACTTTGGAGTTTGGACAGATTCCCTGGATCTAGTATGAACAAAAAATATGGAAGAAATGTTGCATCTAGTATTACAAATATAGAACTGATTTTGCATGCGCATGTATTTCGCAAGTGTGGCATCGAGGTGCTCTCTTCTCAAGCAAAACTTTTAAGCAGGTTCGAGTGATTTTGCTCCATAAATTTTACTCCGCAAGTTCTATCTTGGGAAGAAATGATGTGGAATGATAGATCCCATCATCTCATATGTCTCAACATCATTTTGCAGTTTTGATGACTTATATTGCATAAATTAGAAACACACCTAGCACTGATTTGTATGTCAAGATTTAAAACTACAGCAAACTCTCATGAATTTTTTTAAAAATAGTTGTGATATAGATTACTTTCTCAAAATCTAATTACTTTGAAGGAAACATCTGTCATTGCACACGTGAGTACAAGCGCTGCGCACTCGGTTCAAAAGCTAGGGATATTCGCCGTGACATGCCAAAAGTCTTCAAT
Source organism: Oryza meridionalis (assembly GCA_000338895.3). NCBI lineage: Eukaryota > Viridiplantae > Streptophyta > Magnoliopsida > Poales > Poaceae > Oryza > Oryza meridionalis. The sequence goes on along the minus strand of CM002535.2, from coordinate 9,725,662 downwards.
GATCTTCTTCCCAAATCTTAAGAGCAACTCTAGTCGAGGTTATGAAATCGATACACCCAAACCTTGAATTGGAATCCTAGGAACTGTCGCAGTGAGAAAGAACCTTAGGATATCTTCAATATTTTTTCTTAGAGAAAAGTCCGTATACCCTGTTTTTTTTTGAAAGAAAGAAAAAAAAGACAAACTGAGAAGTTCCTTCGGCAAGACTAGCCTAGCCTATGACACACTTCCAAGACATAACCTCATAAAGATTGTCTTTTTCTAAACCAATGCCCTTCAGTGAACAACTATCACTGCACAACTGATACTGACAGAAACGACACTGAACATTTCATATCTTCGTAATACTCTCCTCCAGGCCAATTGCGGCGTACTCTTTTTAAGGACACTGACGGCAAGCTGTGTATGTGATGTAAGGCTCCTTTGGGGTAAAATTTTGGGGCCTTCCTATTTCCTGGCACCTCCCATGCCCTTGGGCCAAAGAAGTGTGTTTGCCTGTTCTGTTTGGTCATCTCAGCCAGAGGGAGAAGAAAAGAGGAGAAAGCACAGCAACTCTAAACATTGATCTCTTTGTGTTATGATATTATGAATAGTGACGGATGGGAGGATAGCAAGGAAGGGATGCAAATAAATAAAGAGGTGAGATGAGACTAGAGCACGGTGTGTGAATTCGGGTAGTTGGCTACATATTTCCGGATAAAAATTTCAATCACTACCAAAATGCACAAAGCCACCTTGGGCTAAAAACTCTAGGAAATACAACAAAAACTCTAGGGGATGATGTTTTCCTTGAGTTTAACTAACCCTAAGCATCAGTTTTGAAGAAAACTTATACACAAACCATGGAGTAAAAGAAAATCGATGCATATGGTACAGGGTGCATATGGACTATTGGACAAGGTTATATTAGGTGCATGTATTTCCTATTGTTCAGGCTGCAAGAATGTAGCAGAAAGTTCAGGCTAGTCCCCTACTGAAGCAAAATCCTGGGTCAGAAATAATAATTTTCCAGTTTTGTGGGCTATGTTCAGTTACTTTTTGGACAGGGTTTGATTTACACGAAGTCCAATTTTTTTCTTCTGTTTTCAAAATTTCCTACTTCCTCTGTTTCACAATGTAAATCATTCTAGCATTTCCCACATTCATATTGATGTTAATAAATCTAGATCCCTCCGTTTCACAATGTAAGTCATTCTAGCATTTCCCACATTCATAATCTAGATTCATTAACATCAATATGAATGTGGGAAATGCTAGAATGACTTATATTGCGAAACGGAGGGAGTAGTTTTAACCTTTTGACTGATTTATTGATATAACGAATTGATTGACAAATTTATAGTTTTTTTTAAATCATAGGGGATAATTCTAAAGACACGTTTCTATGTTCTTACACAATTAAACTGCCATATTTAAATTTTAGGTGTGTGACATAGAAACGTGCCTTCACAGTTATCCCCTATGATTTCAAAAAAAAACTATAAATTTGTCAATCAATTCGTTATATCCATAAATCAGTCAAAAGGTTAAAACTACTCCTTCCGTTTCGCAACGTAAGTCATTCTAGCATTTCCCACGTTCATATTGATATTAATGAATCTAGATAAATATATATGTCTAGATTCATTAACATCACTATGAATGTGGGGAATGCTAGAATGTATTACATTGTGAAAACGGAGGGAGTATTTCTCTTATAAGAAAAACTTTTTTATTTAAATTGTCTTCTTTAAGTTGGCTCTTTCTCGAATTTGTTTCAAGCTCCGCCACTGATACTGCCCTGTATGGCTAGTATTTTTTTCCGTCCAGTTTATTTTTTTTAACCTTCGTTCTATGAGGTGCAAATAGGGGTAAACAGAAAGCTCGTGGCTCGTTAGCTCGCTCGGCTCATGACAGGCTCGGCTCGACTCGTTTGAATTTTCTAACGAGCCGAGCTGGCATTTTAGCTCGTTAGAGATAACGAGCCAGCTCGATAGTGTCTATCTGCAGCTCACGAGCCTTAACGAGCCAGGTCTCCATAAGACAGCCCAAAAGCCCAATACAACAAAAAGGCCCAAGCCAAAGACAAGTAGACACTGTGCAACTGCAAACCCTAGTCCTCTCGTGAGTCTCGTCTCCTCACTCCTCAATTCCCCACCCGAGACCTGACGCAGCGATGCCGCTCAGCCTCTCCCCCAGCGACCGATGCCACTGGCCTCCGTCTCTCCCCCAGCGCCCGCCGCCGCCGGTCTCCGCCTTTCCCCCAGTGCCCGCCGCCGCCGGTCTCCGCCTCTCCCCCAACGCGCAGCGTCGCCGGGAGATCCAGCGCCCGCCGCCGCCGCTCTCCGCCTCTCCCCCCAGCGTCCGCCGCTGCTCGCCCGCCCCCAGCACCCGACGCCGCCGGTGAGCTCGAGCTCGTCTCCTCCTCGTGGTTCAACCGTGAGCCGTCCAAGTGCCGACGGAGCTGCGGAGGTCGAGTTCATCCCCTCCACCATCGAGCTCCTCCTCGTGGTCGCCGGCGAGCTCGAGCTCGTTTCCTCCGCCGTTAAGCTCCTCCCCTAGTTGGCCGGCGAGGTTGAGCTGCTTCCCGTGCTCGCCGGCTACGTCTCTTGCCCCCTAGCTCGCGAGGTTAACGAGCTAGCTCGAGCTTGTTGACGAGCCAAGCCGAGCTAGCTCTAACAAGCCAGACTGAGCCGAGCCGAGCCGAGCTAACTCGACATCCACCCCTAGGTGCAAACGACATAGCTTCCTTATTTTCTTTCTTTTTTAGAATTACACATTACAACGCAAATCCATAGTAGGTAATAGAACTATAGAATTGGGAAGAAAATTTGGTAGGGCGGCTGTCCTATGCTCGTCTAAACTCTGAAAGACTTTGCTTCATCGCGTGACACCTATCCACATGAATCTCGTAGCAGCAAGTCTCTTCTCCACTCCCCAGCAGTTATCCCTTCTTTTCAATCTCCCATAGTCCCATCTACCTACTGTCGAAATTTTGACAATTTAACCCTTTAAAAAACTTATTACAAGAATAAACCGTGTCAAAAACTTATTTTAAAACTAAACCGCGACCTCAGCGTCTATTAGAATTGGTGCTGAGATTCAACATCTCGACGCCACTGATTTTGGTGCTAACCTCCATTCGAGGTGGCATGTATTAGCCACATCATCAAGGGCTAGCGCCATTCTCATTGGCGCTGATCTCTGCAAGGGTAAAAGACTGTTATGGAGATTCCTACTTTGAATGTACTATTAGTGTAGTAGCTCCTGTGATTTTTCGCACTTGGTCTTGGATTCGAAGCCTTTAGCATGCATATGTTTTGAGCACATAACGGTCAGTACGGAAAAATGTAAAAAAGAAGTTACATGCATGGGTTTAAACCTTGGACGTTTGCTTCGAAGGAAACAACCTCAACCACTAAGCTATCACACCTTCTCAGTTGGATAAAGAGAGGTTAAACTTTTAACCAATACAGAGGTCAGTGTCAATGAAAATGGCGCTGACCCCTGATAGTGTGGCTAATACATGTCACCTTGGACGGAAATTAGCACCAAAAGTTATGGCGCTGAGATGTTGGATCTCAGCGCCAATTCCGATGGCGCTGAGGTTGTGGTTCATTTTTGAAATAAGTTTTTGGACACGGTTTATTTTTTTTATAAAGGGTCAAATTGTTAAAATTTTGGTATCTACTGCCAGGGTTTTAAATTTCAAAATTGCTATTTCTGTCAAAGTGGCACCGAAATTACCGAAATTTCGGAAATTTCAAATTTTTTGGCTGAAATTATTTGAATTTTTGAATGAATTTGAATAAATTTGATCAAATTCACAAAAAATTGCAAAAAACCAAAAATTTCGGGCGAGATATGAGCTTGTTGGTGGGAGGCGAAATTACTGCCTACTACTCAAAGTCAAAATTTGAAGCAGTTTGATTTTGACCAAAGTGAAAACATTTTATAATCTAAAACAGAGGTAGTAGCTATTATCCCAAGTTCTGTTTCATTGCAAATTCATTGACCAACGACAATTGCGTATCTTACTCTGCATATTGTGGGCATTGCATGTCAATCTCGGGAATAAGTATGATGGGTGCGGTGGGAGGCTCCCATCTCTACGCTGCTATAGCCTATAGGTTATCCACTCGTGACCTTTTCTGCGGCTGGATATGCTGGACGCAATCCGCAGTGCGCTGGATGCCTCGTCGAGTCACCGGGTAGGACTCAGGGTTCGATATTCCGGAATGAAAATTTGAAAAATTCAGTCATTTCGGACCCCCTAATTTAATATTATTTTGGTCAAAATTTTTATTTTTTTAAATTTGGTAATATTTTGTTTAAATTTGATCAATACTTGTTCAAAATTTCGGTATATCGGTGACCTCCGATACAATCAGGCAAATTAAAAAATAAAACCTGGTAGGACTTAGGAGGAAGAAGAAAGGAGATGGCAGAGGGCAGGAGAAAGAAGAAAGGGGATGAAAGAGACTTGCTGCTAAGAGATTCGTGCGGAGAAGCGAAATCTTTCAGACAAGCGTAGGAGTTAGGACGGCCCACTAGTACAGAACCTTCCATCTGTGACGGCCTCTAAAATGCTTGGAATTAGCGGCCGTCACAAGGAAGTCATCTCAATCGAACAAAAAAGCGTCCGATTGAGATACTCCGTGATGGGCATCAATTTGGGGCCCGATTGAGATATGGAATATTATCTCAATCGGGCCTAAACTATGGCCTGTCACTGAAATGTGTCATCCGTGACGAGCCTGAGTTTTATGCCCATCTAACATGTATGTACGACCATATCTCAACAACTAGGCCCGTCACAGATGACTCATCCGTGACGGACTCTATACTAATGCCCGATTGAGATGACTTAGTATTTTTCCATTTTTCATATGAAATATTTATATTTGTGAGTTGACATGTAGCAAAATAATTAACTGCAGTATAATAATTCATTTTATTAGTCAAAATATTTTTTCGGGTAGTAAATGATTTCAAATGGAAAAATTGTCAACAACAAAGTTGTATAACTTATCAATATTTAAATTTTTTATTTTGGTCATTTTTCTATATAACCTTTTTTTGAAAGGTTTGAATTTGAATTTGAAAATATAACAACTTCAAACAATATTTTCAAATGATAAATGATTTCAAATGGAAAACTCATCAACAACAAAATTATATAACTCATCAAGATCTATAACTTTTATTTTGGTCATTTTTCTATATAACTTTTTTGAACAGTTTGAATTTGAATTTAAAAATATGATAACTTCAAAACAACATTTTCAAATACTAAATAATTTCAACTAAAAAAGTCATCAACAGCAAAGTTGTATAACTCATCAAGATCTATAACTTTTATTTTATTTTGATCATTTTTCTATATAACTTTTTTTGAATAGTTTGAATTTGAATTTGAAAATATAATAACTTCAAACAACATTTTCAAATACTAAAAGATTTCAACTAAAAATGTCATCAACAACAAAGTTGTATAACTCATCAAGATCTATAACTTTTACTTTTGTTATTTCTTCATTCGACAAAGTGTTAGTAATATTGTTCACAAAATTGACATATCTGTGTTATAGTTTATAAAACCAGATGAGAGGTATGTGAATTTTATAAACAATGTTACTATCACTTTGTCAGATGAAGAAATAACCAAAATAAAAGTTATAGATCTTGATGAGTTATACAACTTTGTTGTTGATGACTTTTTCAGTTGAAATCATTTAGTATTTGAAATTGTTATTTGAAGTTGTTATATTTTCAAATTCAAATTCAAACTGTTCAATAAATGTTATATAGAGAAATGACCAAAATAAAATTTGTAAATCTTGATAAGTTATACAACTTTGTTCTTGATAACTTTTCTATTTGAAATCATTTAGTATTGGAAAATATTGTTTGAAGTTGTCATATTTTCAAATTCAAATTCAAACTGTTCAAAAAATGTTATATAGAAAAATGACCAAAATAAAAGTTATAGATCTTGATGAGTTATACAACTTTGTTATTGACAATTTTTCCATTTGAAATCATTTAGTACCCAAAAAACTATTTGATTTTCTTATATTTTAAAATCCAAATTTTATATAGTTCAATCAAACCTAGAAGTCTGATTTGCCTCCTCATCATGTTAATATTTGCTAAATATATATTTGATCCAATTAACTCGGTTTTACTGGTGAAATATGTGAATGGATGTGAAATATGTGATCAAAATAGATGTTATGTGATTGTGGTTGTGTTAAATATATTGATGGTTGTGTATGTGAATGAATTTACAACTTCTTCTCTGATTCTAAAGAACTCTGAGCTTAAGCGTGCTTAGGGTGGAGCAATTTCAGGATGGGTGACCGATTGGGAAATTCTTCCCGGGTGTAGAAAAGACCGACCTAGCAAAGGCATGAGGCTAACCAAAAACAAAATTTATTTTTTTTCTAGATTATACTCATCCGTGACGGGCTATAGTTTAGGCCCGATTGAGATGAGAGTCATCCGTGACGGGCTATAGTTTAGGCCTATTAGAGATGAGAGTCATCCGTGACGGGCTATTGTGTTGGCCCGATTGAGATGTGTGTCATCCGTGACGGCCGGATGCCCGATTGAGATATTTTCTCACATCAGTGACCTTTACTTTGTGACGGGAGCGCTACCCGATAAAGATGAGGCTTTAGGCCCGTTACAGATGACCGGACCTGTTCTAGTGGCCGTGCTACCAAATTTTCTTCTATAGAATTGACCAATTAGACGGTCACAATGTCATGAGTGAGTGCAACGGTTGCACATAATCTGCTAATAGATAGATAGCACATCCATTGATACTAGGGAACAAATTTGCTCAATCAAGATGTCAGTAGGCTTCACTGTCTCACTAGGCCTTTTTATAGCTAGATATAGTCAGCATCGGTCCTTCACTCACTCTCGATATCTTCTCATTTCAAATTATTTGTAATCAATTTGGTATTCAAGTAATACTGTAAATTTCCCAAGAATACGATAATTAATTCGCATACATCTTTTTTCGAAAAGGCAGGAGCTCCGCTATTCATTATAGAAGAAGCAAGCAAAAACCAAAATAACAAAGTCTTTTACAACAGAGGAACCAAGTTTCCCCAAGGTTAATTCGCATACATCCATCTTTTTTTTTTTCGGGAACGGCATACATCCATCTTATATATAATAATCAATTTATTGGATGTCAAAAACAAATAAAAATCTCCCAAATTAGTACATCCAACAGCTAGAGCAATCAATGCATTACAAAAAGCACGCACGCATGAATGAACCACGCGAAACAGCACATCGCATGCATGCGCCGCGATGCGTCGATCATCCGCACATTATATGGGGGATCTCGATCGCATCGCGCGGCGGCGATCGAGAGATCGATGGAGGTGACGTTGGAGACGGTGGCGGGGCGGCGGTTCACTGTGGAGATCTGGTTCTTCTCGACGGTGCGGCGGATCAAGGAGTACGTGCTGCGGCAGGAGGGCATCCCCGTGGAGTCGCAGCGCCTCTTCTTCGCCGGCGCCGAGCTGGACGACGACGGCGACACGGAGCGCTACTCCATCCTCCAGGGCTCCACCGTGCTCCTCCTCCTCCCCGAGGACGGCGCCGCTCCGCCGTCGTCCGGTGGCGGCGGCGGCGGCGGAGGGACGAAGGCGATGGTGCTGGTGGTCGTGAACGCGCCCGCCGCGCTCGCGGGGAAGGGCGGCGCGGTGACCGTGGAGGTCGACGCGGCGGCGTGCACCGTGGCGGGGCTGAAGGAGCGGGTGCAGGAGGGGACCGACGGCGCGCTGCCGGCGGCGAGGGTGGCGCTGATGTTCGGGAAGGTGGAGATGGAGGACGGCAGGGCGGTGGCGGAGTACGTGCCGCCGGGCGCGGCGGCGGACGGGACGGCGACGGTGGTGGTGTCCGCGGTCGTGCGTCCTCCGCCGCCGCAGCCGCCGACGGCCGCATCTCCCGTCGCCGTCAGCAAGAAGCGGCCGCCGACGCCGACGCCGACGCCGCAGCCGCAGCCGCCGCGGGTGACGGTGAACGTGAAGTGGGGAGCGAAGGCGGCGGCGGTGGAGGTGAGCGACATGCTGGCGGTGAAGGACCTGCGCGCGGAGCTCGGCGGCGGGGGCGGAGGCGCGGCGGCGCACCTGCCGCTGCCCAAGGACGGCGGCTACTTCTTCATCTACAAGCAGAACGTGATGGAGGAGGACCGCACGCTGCGGTGGCACGACGTCAAGAACGGCGACACCATCGAGATCTTCAACGGCAGGGTCACCGGCGGCGCCTGATCACGAAACCATTCAACCCATTCAATCCATTCGTGTAAACTTCATTTTTCGTGTAAACAAATTCGGTAAAATTTCGTTGGGACGCGTTCAAAAAACAAAATTAAGGAGAGAAGAGAAGAGCTAATCCAGTGTAGTATGTTGAGCGAACGTCAGGTCGACGGCGAGGTCGTCATGGTCGCCGACGAGGAGTAGCGCCGGCGAGCGGCGATGACGAAATGGGAGGCGGGGTTTAGGGTTTCCGGCGGGGAAGGGAAGAGCTTAGCGCCGCCAAAAGGTCTGGGATTTTTTGGACTGACACGTGGACTGATTTGGGCCGTTCGATTCCGATGGAGGGTCGAGATATGAGCTCTTCGCTGCAGTAGTAGCAGACTGGTTTTGGTTTGGGCTGGCTGGTGGGCCAGGCCGCTGCTTGACCCGCATCGCGGTCCAAATCCAATCACCCAATCCATTCGTCGCCGCCGCCGCCGCCCAATCTCTTCGCCTCCAATCTCCACCACATGGCCGCAGCCATGGCCGCGGCGGTCGCCGCCCGGCTTCCTCCGGCCGCCGCTCGCCGGGCACGTCTTGAAGCCACCACCCCGAGCTCTCCCTTCGCAGTCGCAGCTCCCTGCCGTGTCATGGCGCCGACGCGCCGCCTGCGGCTGGGTACGCGCCTCGTCGTGGTTTCCGCGCAGTCCAACTTCTCCAGAGGTCGCTCCCCTTTCCCTATCGTCCTCCTCTTCTCCCTGATCATCTTTTCTGCAGTGATTTTGCTCCTGTAGCATCCAGTACGAACTTTGTTTTAACCAAATCGGCTAGTCTTTAGGATAAACCAAATCTTGGTCTTGTGGCATCCAGTTCGGATTTCGGAATGCGTTGTTGCAAGCTCGTAGGATTTGGTTGCGTGCCATCAGAGGCATCGCGTGAATGGATGCCGCCAGATTTTTCTTTGCTTCTATAGAGCATGGATGTCATCGCTAGTCACCAGCATTATGAATGCTTTGTATTGAATTTGGAAAATTGGACACTTTTACCTTCTCTGAATGTTGCCTGAATTTCAAACATAAATAAGATAAACCTTGATGTTGTTATTACTGTTGTGCAATATATGCATCATTTTTAGCTCTCCAACGAAACTGTCACTGTGCGTGTATAAGGATATATGATGAATACAAAGAAAAAATGGGATGAGAACCCTCAATCCATCATTGGGACCTTTGCGCAGCACTAGAGACAGCACACCACATTACACTTAGGTGTCAGACCTGCTACAGGCTTATGGGATATGCTTGGACTGCTTGATCTTGCAAATGGATCAACATTACCCTTAGAGTTTCTAGAAGAAGTAATCAGAAATAATCACAACAATGGAAAAATCGAGCCAATTTGGTTTGCAGCCTACACACATACTCTTTGCAAATCAATTAGATTCCCTGAAGGCAAAACTTGCAGCTTCCTAACATGGTAACATTAAGCTACAGATATGCGAGGCTCTTGATATTTGGAGCCAATATGCCAATCCTAATACCAAACTGAAGATCAATGCTTGGTGTGAGTAGCGAAGATAATTTCACCTGTACAGTTTGTATTGTAATTTGTTGTCAGTATTGTACTTTAATTCGTTTCTACTCTCTTGTGTAATCCTCCACTCCTCTTTATGTATTTTTATTCCTTTTGCCTGTACCCTCACTACAATCCTGTATTTCACCATGTCCATTAAAGAAATGGCTATAACTATGAGGTAGAGCATCCTCTAACTTTTTACATTTAAAACAAATCCTCAGGTCGTGTATAGTAATAGCATTGCGACTCTGTTTTTTTTTTTGTGAATAGAAAAATATATATGCTCATCCTCTAATTGGTTAATGCATAATTTTTGATAGGAGTACCATGAATCCTTATTTTTTTCATGGTGTGATCATGATAATGGTCTTGGCACTCTCTAACACTTTGCATATCACAACAGTTGTTCAAACAGCATGGAAGGTTGGTAGGGATGCTGTTGAGGCAGGAACTACTCTAGTCCCAGTATGTGCTGCTTAACTCATCAAATTATGCGTATTTCTCTCTTTTGTTATATAGGAATATACACTAATCATAAGCATTTTTAAGTTCATTAAACAATGAAAATGTGCTAATTTTTTCATTCAATATATGTGACAGGGTTCGGTTCCACGGCCAGTTGCCAGGATAGGTGTTACCTTTGTTGCTTTGTCCATTGCCCTTTTTCTTGTCAAGTCCGTTGTCTCCACCGCATTCTTCGTATTGGTATGTGACTCTGGCATACTAGTATCTTTGATCAACAATGTGTTCCACGGAATGTTTAGCAAGACTATAGGCATGCTTTAGTTGACAACTACAAACATGCCCAATAGTTTCTACAATTGGAATGTTTATTGTCAAAATTCACTTTTATCCGTCTTTATGATTGTAGTTTAAATTATGCATGATGTAAGATGATTTTTCTCATGATAACAGGCAATGATGGGGCTTATATACTTGGGTTTCCTGGCTATGAATCCAAAGGAGGGCTCTAGGGTGGATGAAGGAGCCAATTCATCTGAAGACCCTGTGGAAGAAGCTCGGCGCATAATGGAGAAATACAAATAAATAACCTCGGTATGTTAAAACAACTACTGCATTCGCCACTTGGAATATATAGCTTGGTCTCTTGAGCCATCAATTTGTTCATAGGGTCCTCATTATGCAAAGAAAGAATAGGTGTGATTTTGGCTTGAGAGTTGAACTGTGGACATGTATAGCAAGAGAGCTGGTGTACAATATCACAGTAGTAATTTGATTCCGCATCAGTCTATTGAGTTGTTGTACAGTTGTATTCGGTTCAACTCAGGGTGCCATTTGAGCTTACTTTAGAAATGATAATTGAATTACTCAACAGAAAATTGTAGGCACAAATTGCATGTGCTTCAGTAATTCGACATTTGCTGGGATATTGATTAAGAATCGATCAAATCGTCGCAGCTCTACCCCCAGGCTGGAGATCGTGTACACAGCTTTGCATCAACATTTTCCATTTTCCCCAGAGAGACCTTAAAAATTATCAGTTGCAGAAGTGGCGGAACTACGTTCCTGCATAATTGCTCCTCCTTTCCATATTAAACAGACTGTCATTTAGAGTAGATAATACTAACAAATTACAGCCACAAAAACACAGTAAAACATTATCAAACAATTTCTAGCTCTAGACAGAGCGATTTGACCCAGGACTTGATTTTACACACCTCAGTTCTTCACTTTGTCTAAAACACACCCTGAACTATAAAACCGGACATTTTACACCCCAAACTATCAAACCATTTAATATACCCCCTAAACCAAATCAGAGAGGCATTTAGCTTACATGACATCTATGTGCGTGTGTCATTAGTCAGCAAAATTATTAAAAAAAAATTAATGACCCCACATGCCATTGAGAACCTTTTACTCTTCTCTCACCCTGTTTTCCCCGCTTCTTCAGATCTCGAGCGAGTAGCAGCCAGTGGTCGGCGAGCTTGCTCCACCCACGACTGCCTCCATACACCGGCGAGTCCCTCCCCCTCCAAGCACCAGCTCTGCCACTGCCACCACCTCCCCGAGCACCCTATTCTCCATGCGCCGGAGAGCTCGAGCTCCTGTTCACTGACGCATCCTTGAGCACCTCCGTAATATTTTTATTTTATTTTTAAAATAATTCTTTAAATGATATTAATTCATAATCATTGTTCTTTAATAAATATTATTTGAATTTTATAATTGAATTTAATTCCTTTTTAGATTATCGTGGCACTGAAAAAAAAATCAAAATATAATAAATATCAGCATGCATGAGGAAATTTTGAAAAAGATTTTTAATTATTCCAAATTTTTGTTTCCGTACTTTAGATTTGCACATATGCGATCACTGATGAACCAGTAGGAAACAGGATCGGAAACATTCGCAACTTAATCGAAACAAATCGATATCCTCAAACTGAATAAGGAAAATAAGATTGTACAGAACGATTTGACATTAATTCCATTAACAAATGGTAAATTATCACACCCAGAAGGTAAGATGAATATTTCCTACTCGAATATCAGTACACGATATATATGGTTGGCGTATATCAGAGCTTCTCTATAATTAAGTAGTAATCCTGAATCATCCACCTTGATGATCGCATCCATATATCCACCATTAATTCGCGGCTTAGATCGATCGAGACGATGGACGTGACGTTCCAGATGTGGGCGGGAGGAGCGCTCCTGGGTGCTAGGAAGGGACGATCGTTCACGGCAGAGATCGGGTCCACGTCGTCGTTGCAGCGGATGAAGACGGCCGTGATGAATCAGGAAGGGATCCCCGTGGTGCACCAGCGGCTCTTCTTCGGCGGCGTCGAGCTGCAGGAGAAGGGCGACGACACTACCAGGGAATACTCCAGCGTGAAAGGCTCCAACATCGACCTCCTCATACCGTACCGCTACCGTGGCGCCGCAGCTGATCGCTGATTAATTAGCTAAGGCAGCGGACGTGGCCGGCCCGTAGTAAAATGGAGGTTATAGTTAATGTTACTGCTTAACTAGCTAGGGCATCAAGCACGCTGCACATGCATGATAATAATGCATGTGCATGCATAAATAAATTGGTATGATTTTGTTGCAATGGTTACGTAAGTCAGTAGTCGATCATATCTATCCCAAAATAACGTCAATCCATAGCTGCTTTATTGTATTATTGCATGCATGCGTAGAGTTTACAAGTGGTATATCACTGCTACGAGAAAGATTTTTGCGTACGGTCAAAACTGGTTTTTGCGTGCGGGTGGGCGGCCCGCACGCACCCAGGGGTCTGCAAAAATCGTGAGTTTTGCGCGCAGGTGGCACACCTGCACACAAAAAATCTAATTATCGCGTGCGGGATGGTTATGTTGCTCGCACGCAAAAATTAAAAATAAAAAAAATTTAAAATACTAAACCCTAACCCTAGCTAGTCGTCGTCACCACCGCTGTCCGCTCCTGTTCCGCCGCCCCCATGCCTCCCCACTGTCGCCGACACCACCCTCCCACTACTACACGATTGATTTTCCTGGACGCCCCCCCTTTTCGTTTCCGTGCGGTTCGTAGGTGGAACCGCACGTAAAAATTGAGAATCGGCGCTGGGGTGTCGCCCGCACGGGAAAATCGATTTTCCCGTGCGGGCGTCCTAAGCCAACCGCACAGCCCGCACGGGCCCACCATTTAACCCCTCCCACCGCCCGTTCCACCAACCACTCCCACTCCACTCCTCTCATCTCCTCCCACTCTCCTCTCCTCTCCTCTCCTCTCCTCTCTCTCCCTCCCTCTTCCTCCCCTCCACGACAGCATGGGTGAGGCGGCAGGAGGAGAGCAGGCGGCGGCGGCAGCGGCCGCCGCCGCGGGCGATAGCGGCGGCGACGTGCGCCCCCTCCTCTCCTTCCCCTACCAGATCCGGAGGAGGGGGGGCTTGGGGGCGGCGCATCCGGCGGCGCCCGCCCCCTCCCCTCCTTCTCCTTGCAGATCCGGGGGAGGGGGTGGCGGATCCGGCGATGGCGGCTGCGGGCGACAGCAGCTACGGCGCGCGCCCCCTCCCCTCCCTCCCAATGCAGATCCGGCGGAGGGGGGGGCTTGTGGGCGGCGGATCTGGCGGCTGCCGCCCCCTCCCTTCCTTCCCCTTGCAGATCCGGGGGAGGGGGTGGCTGATCCGGCAGCGCGCGGCGGGAGGAGAGCATGAGGCGGCGGCGGCAGCCGTGAGCGACAGCGGCGGCGGCGCGCGCCCCCTCCCCTCCCTCCCCATGCAGATCCGGCGGAGGGGAGGCTTGGGGGTGGCGGATCCGGCGGCACCTGCCCCCTCCCTTCCTTCCCCTTGCAGGCCGGCGGCGCGCGGCTCTCTCCCCTCCCTTGCAGATCCGGCGGAGCGGCGGCATGCGTCGGCGACCGGATCTATCTCTCCCCCTCCTCTCTTTTTTACTTGTGTTTTTTGTGTGTGATTTGTTCATGTGAGATGTTCATGTGATGTGTTCTTGTGATGTGAGATGTGTGTTCTTGTGATGCTTCTTGTGATGTGTGTTCTTGTGATGTTCATGAGATGTTCATCTGATGTGTTCTTGTGATGTTCATGTGATGCTTCTTGTGATGTGTGTTCTTGTGATGTGAGATTCGGCGGCGGGTGACCGCGAGGGTGACGGCGGCGGGCCTCGGCTAGGCAGCGGCGGATTAGGGTTAGGGTTAGGGTTTCTTTTTTCTTTTTTTTTCTCCGTGCGGGCGGCTTAAGCGCCCGCACATGAAAATCGGTTTTCGCGTGCGGGCGCGCCACCTGCACGCGAAAATCGCGATTTTCCCAGACGACTGGGTGCGTGCGGGCCGCCTACCCGCACGCGAAAATTGGCTGGCCCGCACGGAAAAATTGGCGTTGTAGTAGTGTCCCCTCCAGCCGCATCGCCCACTGTCGTCGTCGTCGTCGCCGCCACCCTGCCCGAGGCCCACCGCTGCCGTTCCCGTGGTCTTGGCTGAAGACGCCCCTCCCCTCCACCGGATCTGCAAGGGGAGAGAAGGAAGGAGAGGGGAGGGACCGCACGCTGGATCCCGCGTGTGAGGAGGGCGGCCGGCTGCCCGGATCCGTGCGGGAGTTGGCCGCCGCCTGCCAGTTCCCGCGCCTCCACCGCCAGAGGGTGCCGCCATGCCCTCGCCTCGTGTTAGTAGCTGTCGCTGTCGCCGATGACTGCCGCTGCCGCCGTCGCCGATGCCCACCGCCACCTACTGTCGCCACTGGGAGAGGGAAAAAGAGGAGAGGAGAGGCCAGGAGAGAGAGAGGAGAGGAGTGGGAGGAGAAAAGAGGAGAGGAGAGGCCGGGAGAGAGAGGTGGGAGAGAGAGAGAAAGGGGGAGGGGAGTAAATAAAGAGGAGTATTTTCACGTGCGGGTGAGTTAAGAGGCCCGCATGCGAAAATACCTTATTTTCGTGTGCGGAAGTTTTAAGTGGTCCTGTTGGAAAACTTGATTTTTGTGTGTGGGTTTCTTAAGGAGCCGTATGCAAAAATTATGGTCGATTTTCGCAGACGCGGAGACTTATGACCCATCTGCAAGCGTGTCCAGGAAAATAAATTATGTACTAGTGTATATACCATTATATCCTGCAGTAGTGCGTTTCTACAAGGTAAATGGTGAGGGAATAAAAAAAGAAGACGATGGCTATGCCCTTTCAGTACTACAACTCCGCTGATGTTTAATCGATCCCTCGTCAGGACACTCCTCGTTGCCGCCGCAGTTTTAATTTGCCCCCATATCCGGTGAGGACGACGACCAGCCGCAGGCGGCACAGCGGTCGTGCTTGGAGTCGAGGAAGTGCATAGCACCGTCTTGCCACGATCGTCCCCGTCACCCGGACCAAAGTATAATCCAACAGCAAACCCAAGATTGTTTGGGAGTACGTAGTAGTATTTGATATGAGCTGCTGTTAGTTGTACTGAGCAGCGCAGGTACGGATCAGCTGTCCCTCTTATTGCTTTTAGCTGCAGATGTATTCATCCGACCGAATCTAATTTACATGTTGGGGTAATTGTGTTTTCAACCCCATTTTACAGCCTAACTACTAATTTAACCCTATATTTTTAAGTTGGCTCATTTGATCTTTTTCAAAAATGAAAGTAGGCCTAACCTTATTCCATGAAAGTAGTATAACGATGCTAACTTGTAGCAAAAATGATCGGCACAGTGGAAACAAAATTAAGAGATCGGATGGTACAGTGGGAAAAAAAAATTCATAGAACGGACAGGTCCAGTGGAACAAAAGTTCAGAGCTTTCAAATAGAACTAAATCCTATGAAGAAATAGAACTAAACAGAGAAAGAATCAAAACTCAACCCATGTCCTCAAATTGCTTCCATTGGTAAATCCACATGGACTCCGTGCACGGCGGCACAACCTTCCGCGCACAGCCGCTCCCTCTGCGCCGGCCGCTGCGAGCCCCCGTCCCGGCAACCACTGGTGGAGAAACTGTCTTTACTCCCAGTTTATAACTCCCAGTTTGAATCCTGAATAAAATAACCGGGAGTAAAGATCTATCTTTAGCTGGGACTAAAGAGAGAGGATAGGGACTAAAGAGAGGATAGACAATCCCAGATGGCCCCCCTTTTCTTTTTTTTTTTACTTTCTCCCGAATCGGATAGCATGCACATCCCAAATCAAACCACAAATCCCCAAATAAAGTAACATCCCAAATCCACATCACAAATCTTACAGTTACTTATACACATAAATCTAAAACATCACAAATCCTAAAAAAATTACACACAAATCAAATACATCACAGATTATACATCTCAAATCCATACAATGAATCACAAAATTACAACTCAGTGAATCACAAAATAATAAAAAAAAGAGACAACAAGTAACTTTTGGGGAGGGAGGACGTCTGCGCGCATGTGCTCCCACTGCAACGCACGTCTGTGCCGCACGCCGCGCGTCCATCCGTCCACCGCGTCCGCGCGGCGCGGCTTCATCCGTCTCTAGGGGAGGGAGGAGGAAGGGAAGGGGAAGGAAGGAGGAGCGGCCTCATCCGTCTCCAGGCGAGGGAGGAGGAAGGGAAGGGGAAGGAAGGAGGAAGGGGAGGATCTGTGTAAGATAGGAGAGGGGAGGAGGGGGAGAAGAGAGGAGGATCGATCTGTATGTGAGGAAGTGGTTGTGATTTTGAAGGAGAGGATAAGGACTAGGGATTATATACTATGTTGAATTTTAATACCAACCGGAACGAAAGATCTAAATGATCTTTACTCCCGATTGGTACTACCAACCGGGACTAAAGATTACCTCTGTAGTCCCGGTTGGTAGTATCAACTGGGACTAAAGATCCTCGGCCCCCTGGCATGCCTCTGACAGGGGATGAACCAGGACTAAAAATCATCTTTAGTCCCGGTTGGTGTTACCCTGGGACTAAAGATCAAATTTTTTTTAACCGAGACTAAAAATCGTTTTTAATCCCGGTTTTTAATGGAACCGAGACTATTATGAAATTTGGTCGACCGACTAAAGATGGTTTCTCCACCAGTGAACTGTGTCCGCCATAGGTCTGCGCCGACCTTGATGAGCTAGCCGCGGGCACCACTAGAACGAGACATGGTCGATGTCAGGGTCACCCCGATGAAGTGAAAGTAGTTTAGTCATTTTGATGTGTACTCATAGCATTTTGGTCATTTTGTGCAAGATGAAGTGAAACCCTAAAGGTGTAATGAAAATAGGATTACACGGTAACTCTAATTTTGAAGATGGGGTCAAATAAGCAAACTTATAAAAATAGGATCATTATCAGTAGTTCGTTTTTTAAACAGGGTTAATTAGCATTTGTCCCTTGCATGTTTGTCAACTAATATATATGTATGCAGTATGCATTCACTAATTTGCACATATGCGACTACCGACTTATAGTAATATACAATTAAATAAATCGATTATACAAGTCGTTGACCCGTTACCCGTGCGTTGCAAAGAAAATATACTTCCTCCATCCAAAAATGTAAAATATATTTTATTTTTTGGTTTTTCGGAAAGGGAGGGTCATATATTAGTCTCCATGTCTTAAATTAATTATTGACCGGAACCAAACAACCATGTTAATAGTCATTGGTTACCTGCATTCGTATACTTCGGGTTTGTTACATAGGGATGAGTTAAATCCTCGATTTTGGTGATAAAAGAAATATGTCTTATATTTTTATTTTAGATGGAGGAAGTACTTATGTTCAATTTGTTAAGCATTTTGAAAGTGCATTGTTTTACCCGAGTAGGTCTAGATAAATCCTAGTTTTAACCTTCTGACTGATTTATTGATATAACGAATTGATTGACAAATTTATAATTTTTTTTGGAAATCATAGGGGATAACTCTTAAGGCACGTTTCAATGTTCTTACACAATTAAACTGTGAATTTTGGCAATTGCCGTTGGTCATGATCAGGTCAAATGGGGAATTAATGCCATGACTATAGTTGATTCAGTTGAAAAGTGTATTAAGTTTAGAGTTTTTTTGTCAACTTCCATGATAAGGAAGATAGTGTTTTGAGCCGATCAGGTCATGCTGGAATCGAAATCATTTAATTTCCTTTTTCTGCAAGTTAGCCGATCGAGTAATATCTGAGTTGGACTTTTTCCAACCCTACGTTATAAATATGTATAGCCGGGTTCCTTGTTATCAAACAACAGCAGTTCACTATACAAGTTTTGGCGCATCGCCAACCTATTTATGTTTCGATGAATTATTGTTTTTGAGTTTGGGCTGCATCTGTTTTGATCTCGAGCTTGTGTCCTTAACTACCAAATTCCATCGTTAATTCCATCATAAAAGCAATTTAAAGAATACAAAATGGAATACCAAATTTAGAGGCGGTGGTAATTACTAATAATTAATTTGTACAAGTGTTAGTGAATATTTGTATGCAGGTGAATTATGAGCGAAAATCACCCGCCATGCGATGAAAAACACATCCAAAAAGTCGAACGTAAATACATAGATTGGAGACCCCACATGACAATCAAAACCACCTACTCTCCGCAAAAAAAAAAAAAAATCAAAACCACATACCATTGTGCCCAACCAAAGTATAACATGTAGAGGACCCACCAAGCAGCCTCCCAGCAGGAGTGTCTTGGAGGTGGGTCAAAGGGGTCGGCTGAACCCAAGGTCGGCCAAATCGCCTTTGCCTCCCCTTGCTACCAGCCAACACGTGGAGCAAGATCCTGAAGGTCCAACGAAAATCATGCTTGATTCCCGGGCTTACTCGACCTCCAAACAATCATTACAACACTAAATAAGGAGGAGAAGCTCTCACTATCAAATTGCACAACAAGTGGAGTATAATTCATTTACAAACTTAGGCTACTCCCTAGTAGAGTTAGAATTTAGGAAGAAAGTAAGGGGAAGCTCCAGAAGGAGTGCTCCAAATATCGGTATTGACGGTCGTTAAGTACCAATTTCAACCGCCAACTAGCACAATGAATAAAGGGAAAATTAGTATTTCTTACACCTATACCAATAATAAATAATGTAGTTGTATTACGATTAGAGAATTAACATGGATGCAGGAATTCTACCTCAAATTGGAGGAGAAATGAAGCCGGCATGCAAAGAAACACACTTCCCCCGAATCATGTTCAAGCACATGGAATGTTGGGCCAAACCATCGGGAACTGTTATAGGTGCCCACCTGTTATCTTGATTTATTTGATCTGCCTCAACTTGTTCACCTTCAACTTCTGGGTTGTTCTGTGTCCTGTTGGCATCATCTTCTATTACATTTGAGTTTGATGCATTAGCCATCTCCTCATTTTCCTGGCATGCTTGAGAACCAATGTTATTTGATTCACTTAAACCAATTTCTTCTTCAGATACATCATACATATCACGAGGTTTAGTTTTTACCACCACACATCATTTAGGATCTATCGTATCTTTGACATAATATACTTGTTCTACTTGAGACGCTAGAACATATGGCTCATCAACCGGCAATTTCCGTGTTGTATTTATCAGGGTAAACTTGTGCTGGTCTTTTTTAATTCACCGTGCAGTATTCACATCCCACCAATCACATTTGAGTAGTACGACATAGTACTTTCCATATGATAGCTTTACTATATCTGTGAGCACACCAAAGTAATCTTTGTTTCCAATCTCTCCATCACCTTTTACACATACCCCACTATTCTGTATTTGAAGTAATATGTCTCTCTATTTTATGTTCTATTTCCATCCATTAATCATATAACTTGAGTAATGAGTCACTCGAGAATCAGGGCCGCTTGCTAGATTAGAGATCTCTTTTGTGATAGAAGGATCTCCCTTGGAATATTGTTCCTATATCTCAAATACAATGAATAGATTTAGAAATATATATATAGTTTGAACTTATTTACTTAATAATATGATAGAACACTCACATATTTCTTGAACCATAAAAAAACTCTTTATCATGTTTGTTGGTTCCACATGTCATGTACTGTCTACTTGCATATTCATCGTAAATCCTATGCAGATAGCAGAAAAATATTAAATAGTTGTAGTGACAAATTTTAGTCTTAATAAAGATGTATGTCCAAATTTCAAATAAAGTAATAGAAATTTGCGTACCCTTCACAATTCTTGAGTACATATATCCAAGTCTTTTCTAACTCAGTTGGTTCCATTTCGCAATATTTATTTCCAAGAAGCGGCCTACCAACTCTAGCAAATATTTGCAGTTGTGCACTACCAGTACCATTTTCATCAGCATCATTACGGTTTGGTCTGCTAATTCTTGTTTCAACTCTATGCAAGTACAATGAGCAGAGAATAACACATTCTTGCATAATATAGGCTTCGGCAATTGATCCTTCTGGGCGGGCTTTATTTTTAACAAATGATTTCAACCTCTGTAGACACCCTTCAATGGGATACATCCATCGGTACTGCACCAGTCCACCAGCCATAGCTTCTTTAGCTAAATGGACTGGAAGATGCATCATTATATCAAACAGTGAAGGAGAAAATATTTTCTCAACTTTGCAGAGAGTTACCGCAATGGAGGAATCTAGCCTTTTAAGGAGCTCCATGTTTAACTTCTTGGAGCAAAGTTCTCTAAAAAAGTTGCACAACTCAATTATTGCCTCATATACTTCTACTGGTAACACGCCCTGGATTTACAATGGAAGGTACCTATGTCGAAAAACATGACAATCGTGGCACTTCATCCCAAAATATTTTAGAACTTTTTGCATCTACATAATTTGATACCTTTGCAGAATAACCATATGGGACCTTGACCTGTGTAAGAAATTCACAAAATGCTTTTCTCTGATGTGAAGACATGGTGTAGCAAGCAGGGTGGACTATATATTTACCATCACTGGCTGGATTTGCATGAAGTTCAGGACGTATTCCCATGAGCTCCATATCAAAGCAAGATTTGATTGTATCTTTTGTCTTGCCATCTAGATTTAGCAAGGTGCCAACGATACTATCCCAAATGTTCTTCTCAATGTGCATGATATGCAGGTTATGCCTTATAGTCAGTTTGCTCCAATACGGGAGTTGGAAAAAAAAAACTCTTTTTCTTCCAAGTACCATACAATGTACTAGAGTGTTTTCTTTTCTTCCCAGATTTCCCAAACTCCACCTGAAATAAACATGTGGCAACAATAGTAAGGTGGTAAAACTAAATTCATATGGTTAGTCATAGTTCTAAAAAAAGATTGGTCATAGTGAAGGGGCATGAAAGCTTAATATTCCAAACCAATGAGACAAATAAATTATTCTGTATTTAAATTTGCATCAGGGACAAACTATCCTCAAAATCAATTTAATAGTGTTATCATGTCACATCTAGTAAGTAAATCATCGTGCATAGTTTGATTTATTTAATTTAGAACCATCACACAAAAAGATTCAATAATAAGATGGAAGCAATAACCTGTTCGAATTTCTCAAACTAAGAAATAATATCATCTTCTGACAATGGTTTTGGAGCGCTTCGCTTTTCCTTTTGGCCATCAAAAGAAGCATCATTGTTCCTCCAGCATGTCGCCTCGGCAGGAAGCGGCGATGTCCCATATAACAATATTTGTGCCCATTAACAAGTCTGTGGTAGCAGGTTTCAGTGTGGCATGAAGGACATGCATATTTACCTTTTGTGCTCATGCCTGGCAAGTTTCCAAATGCTGGAAAATCATTAATTGTCCAAAGCAAAACAACACGTAAATTAAAAGTCTGCTTTGCGAAAGCATCATATGCTCCCACACCATCCCCACAATTGCAACAACTCATCAATTAATGGCTGCAAATATACGTAAATGTCATTACTAGGTGCTTTTGGGTCAGGAATTATCATAGACATCACCATATATGGATCTTTCATGCGCATCTAGGTGGCAAGTTATATATAACAAGAACTACATGCCACATGCTATATGAGGAACTCATATTTCCAAATGGGTTAAATCCATCACTAGCAAGACCAAGTTGGATGTTTCGTGCGTCCAATGCAAATGAAGAAAAGTTCCCATCGGAGCCCTTCCATTCTTTTGAATTAGCAGGATGTCTCACATATCCATCATCTACTAAATTCTCCTTGTGCCATCTCATGTGTTGCAAGTTAAGGCCAAAAGCTCAAACCTCGTGCTTCTACATCATCATCAAATTGTGAACCGTTGGATGAATGCATTAGATCGCTTCTCAGACGTTGGATGGAATGCAGCATAGAGCCCAACCCATTAGTCACGGGTGAGTCTCTACGCCTTCTCAGTGCCAAATGTAGCACACATGAACACATTGGCCCATCTCCACACACATCTACATGTATCCAGCCCGTCAATCCGTATAAAAGAGCTTTATGGCTGAACGCCCCATCAGTTGGCATGTGCTACCTAAATTATCTACAAATTTTGGATAGGGCTGCTAAAAAGAATTTCTTCTTGAGATTGTATCTCATATCTAACAAATTGATGTTAACCAAGTCCCGCAGCAACGCGCGGAGCATCCTCTAGTTTTGTAGACAAGTGCATCCGTTTTAACCTCGGTACCAATGGGAAGTATGGCAATACCTTATGTGGGACTTTCTTCACTCTTCTCCTTGATTTAGAGACATTATTATGCCCTTCATTTTTCTATCTTAAAAAGCCACAAACAGGACAAGAATTAGCCTTATCATAAGCCCCTCTATATAAGATGCAATCATTCAAACAAGCATTGATCTTTGTGTAATATAATCCAAGATCTGTCATAGTCTTCTTTGCATCACTATATGACTTAGGCACTTTATTGCTATTTGGAAATGCCTTGCAAAACATGGAAAATAGAGCCTCCATTGCATTTGCACTAAGATCATAGAGACACTTGATATTTAACGTGGAAGAAGACCTCCCAAATGGCAAGCTAGTGTGGGCGAGTATATATAAGCTGACCAGCTCATAGATGCCGGTTCTTGGTGAGAACCGACACCTATAATCCGCCTGGGCCCCACATCACCCAATAGGTGCCGGTTCTCACCAAGAAGATAACACTACTGTTGGTATTTCTTAGTGACATTACTAGAAATATTCATTCCAGCAATGGCACCAAAAATGGTCTTTGTATATTTATGGTTACAGAATTAATCCGCAAACGCACAGATATATCATTGTAGCATTTCACCCGGAAGTATTCCAAGGTATCCTATTTTTAATCCCAACGGAAGATAATAGAGTGAACTTTACTAATGCACTTTATACATATATTGCTTATAATTGTTAGAGTCTAAACATGGGTTAAATATAATATAAGGGTAGAGTGACACGAAGCAAAGCTATTCCAACCACATAACAAAATAATTCTAACTAAGTGGAAGAAGAGATAGAAAGCACTCAATTTCTATACTTCTAGTATACACTCAAATCCTAACTTACATCTGCTAATGTACAATCATGTGGCCAATACCCCCTAACAGTGTCGTCTTGGTACTTTGAGAGACCACCCAGGGTTGCCGAGTTTCCTATGACAACATATCATGGCGGTCCAACCGGGGCTAAATACGGAGGAGTACCCTCCCCAGGAATTTGTCTTAGGAATATATACTAACGTGGAGAAATACCCATACTGAGCTGTCACCATCAGCTGCCCACCTCTACAGTCCCGCAGCATATATACCCAATTAATGATACTCAACAATCTAAGCACCACGCTTACTTTATCAATTACTACCCTATACCCACATGCCCGACATAGAGTAACAGATAAATCAGACATTAAACCCGCACCATTGCACCTCTCTGGTAATCTACCCACACAATTAACATAGAGAAGATATAAAGTAAGACCAGTACTTAAACTATGTAAAGTACCAAAGATATATAATGAATATTATTTCATTAATTCGGGGGGCAAGCCGATTTGCACCTCCCCTTCGGTACAATGGCTGACAGGTGGGTCCCATTGTTGGTTTTGACAGTTAAGGCGGTTTCTAGAAGGTTACACCTGACATGTGGGCCCTCCTTATCCATTTGCTTGCTTAGGAGTGAGGTTTCTTCACTTTTCTCTTTATTTTATTTGATAAATTCCTGCAACATGTTATTCTCCAAGTACAAGTGGAAATGTATTATTTAGAAATAAACATGCACTGTAAGCATAGCTAGTTCTCCATTATTTTAGTTATATTGACGGCCGGAATTTGTTGGTAACGACCGTCAAAAAAACCCCCCAAGCTTGAACCTTTGCTCGTCCCGAGTGAAGGACAAATTAAAGGGAAACAAAACTTGGTTGTTGATCAGGAGTTGCTTCCATGCTATATATCTAGAATGTACAAGTGCATAGTTTAGGTACTCTCTCTCATGCTAAGTAATTATGCACGGAGGCATACCCATACGCCAAAAAATTGTGGAACACACGCTTCTCACCACCTTAGGCAATTGGGAGACAGAACAGATCATAGAGTGCCATTTTCTATCTCCTTACTTAGTTTTCATTCCGGATGGATTTCAAAAATTTTGCAAATAAAAACTAAGTTCCTCAAGTGATTCCCTCTATCACTCAGAGTGTATGGATATGTATTCCTCACCATAAACATTGTCTTTTTGATTCCTACTCTAAGGTTAAATATATGGAGTTTGGTAAGGATGAAATGAGGCATACTTGCATTCACATATGTTACTAAGTCAAAAATCTAGACTAAAGCAGATAGCAAGTCATACTTAGATCAAGATCGTGCAAAGTGTGTGTGGAATGTGTGATGGAAAATATGAAGGGAAAAAATGTGAAGAAAGAAAATGTTTCTTCTTTGTGCTTATGCTTTTCCTCCAAAATATCCTCTAATTTTTTTAAAGAGAGGGTATGGCTACTTTTTCTTTTTTTTTCATCATGCCCCAATTTTGGGAGAGCAAGAATTTATCTATTTATTTTTTTCATAGCCACACCTTTCCCTCTTCCTTTTTTTTAAGCAAAGGATTTTTCTTTGGAAAGGAAGCATGAATGGAGAGCTTATTTGTGGATAATGATGACATGGATGCTATCTTCCAATGTAGAAGCTTAGCATAAGTGTGCATATGTGGGTGTATGATCTTGATCATAAAGTATGAAGAGCATCTACACAAGTCACAAAATTTGACAAAGTTCAATGGAAATACAAGCAACCAAATATTGCATATGGTTTTCAAGTGTAAGAACTATATTTAGTTGTGGTAGGAATTTATATCACATGAGGAACTTGCAATTTTATCATTTTGAAAATCAATTCATCCGGAATTCAAACCAAGTTTGGATCAAGATTATAGCAATTCTATTTCACCATATCATATCTCACAATATCTTAGGCTTAGATCACGCAATGTGCAACTCACATCTCTCAGGTTCCTGGATAATGGTTGGCTAATTTCACTTAAAACTCGAGAGAGTACTTCACTATGAACATATCCATTAAAAATTATAAAACAGAGCAACTATTCATCATTTCAACATGGAGAACTAGGTTCTCACCTAGCATGAGAAAATCTAACCTATATTTTTGGTATTTTCTATTTTGCAAATTTTTATGTTGTTCTCAAGTTTATAAAATGCAATGTATGAAAGGAAATATGCAAAGGAAGGGAAATATGCAGATACAAGTCACCTTCACGGGGGAGAGACATCTCCCCCAAGCTTGCTTCTTGCTCATGGTCCAGGGTAAGAATTGAATCCTTGATGGCGGAAGTAGGCTTGCAGATCAGCTTGTTGTTGCTGCATCATGGTGCTGAGATTGGCAAACCATGCATCAACATGCTGTTGCCACTCCTGCGCCTGGATGACGTGTCGTTCGACAGCTTGTTGAATTTCTCTAGCTTGCATCCAAGTGAGCCCACCCTTCGTATGATTTCACCCAAGTCCCAATGAGAGGAACTCAAGCGCCATCCACTTGGGGTTGGTGGCATGCCACTTGATCCTGCCTACCGAGTATGCCCCCAGCGCACTTCATGACGTGTCTGCCACTAGGAACTGCTGGCGCTTTGCCAAGCAGACCCCCTAGTGCTATGACGTGGAGGTTGAGCCCAGCCGGAGGTGTCTCCAGCTGGATCCCAACCACCCTCATAGACGTGAGCTGGTAGTGAATATGTTGAGTCTCCTTGTTCTTCTGATGCTGTTCTGCGTGTACTCCTGTGCGCCGTACTTGCACGAGATTCTTCTATCATCTGCAGGGGAATGATTAGTGAATAGCAGTTATACAAAGGATAACCCAGGTTAGGTAACGGGATTTCATTTGTACAACCTGCATAGAAAAATATTAAAGATCCATCTGCTCCATGCTTAAGAGTATGGACTTGCACTAGATATGATTAATCGATATAAACACGAGGGGTTGAAATGTAAGCAATTTGATCAGTTGTAATAACCCCAAGCCCTTTTGCTATTCGAGTAATCAAAGAAGTGCATTCAATAGGAGCAGAGAATTTTATACTTTCTAGCCATTGCTTAATCATTGGTTGCACAGGAGAAACTTTAATTTTATGAACCATGACATAGATGATTATTAATTCATTATCATAAACAGGTCTCAAATCCCCTATAGGAAATAAAGTCACGGCAATCCATTTATGCATGAGCCTAAGAGTTGGATTGTGGATATCATTGGTTCTGGGTTTCTTGGAAATCTGAACACCGGCATCAATAAGGTTTGAGTGCAACCCTGATCACAACTACATTGAATGGCAGAACCCAAATGCAGAGATGCTATCCTTCATCATGTCAATCCATCTTCTCTCATGCTTGATCGCCCAATTGAAGTTGGTGTTTACTCCAACAAGATGATACACTCAGAGGTGTCAATATCATGGTTGACAGGTCCCTTCACTTCGACACCTAGTTGAATCCATGGCATCTTCACGATGCCAGCCATATCAATGGCAATGTCAAACTAGAGCACAATCTCCTGGTAATCCCAGTACATGATTCCACTTCCATAGGCCACCTTCTTGTTGTTGCAGTTAATTTTGGTGTCCACATAAACCGTTGTACTGGACATGGCCCAGAAGCCAGTATTTGAGGAGAAAGAGGCAAAGCAAAACTTAGTCCCCTTATCCTCAATGGTCCTAGCACCAACTGCCTTGACTATCTTGAACTTGCTTACTGTATTCTCCTGAAAAATATCCACTGGGTCGAACGGGAGGCCAATGCCTTTATTAAGCCTTGCGATGTGTTTAGCTGTAGCAAGGATCAGTTGGGATTTTTGCATTGCTGGATTAGCTATAAAAAAGATGGGCGCTCGTGAGTGGGAGATAAAATAAATTGGAGTATAGAGGATGCAGACAAGACCAATGATTGAGGCTAGGAGACTTAGAATCCCATTTTCTTGGTAGCAACCAAGAAAGTCAAAGCCTGAGGGAATGCCAACAATGTCAGGCGTTGATGAGAGCACATCAATGGCTTCAACATTGCTAGTATATGCACCCAAATGTCTGTCGGGGTGATCCATGTGGATAAGTGCAGGGCACGGCGGGCAGAGCCTTGCTTGCCTAGCAGAGAGCGGGGTGTTGTTGGTGAGAATCCCGTAGTATTTCTTTGATATGACCTTAAAACTGGTGGCCAACTTGAATGGAAGCCGTGGCAAAATGTTGCATCTTGTGACATAATCTGGGATATTACTGTGTAATGCCTTCTCTAATCTTCTTGGAGCCATACTGTATCAGTGTGTGAAAAACACTATCAGAGAACATGAAAAAAATAAAGTGGTGCTTAATACAGAATGTTAACTATTGTGTGCATAACAAATATTGGTTAATCGAATTATACACTGTTTTAACACCATACATGCAGCCTACAACATTGCTTAGAAAACTTTTGTGCACATATATTGCAGATGGCATTATATGATGTACATCACACACTAATATAAATGTGTAGTACATTTCTTTCCTATTTCTAGCAATCCCGTTAATTCCAAAGTTGTCCAAAATAAATGGCTTATATATACTCCAAGACTGGTGAAAATATAACGTAAAATGTTGGAGTTACATATTTTTGTAGGTTGTACGGATGATATTGTTATAGTTCTAAAATACCAACTTATGAGATGTAAAGTTGTCTATACTTTAGAAAACTAAGAAAACTAAGAAAACAAAAGGTAAATTGAGTTTGGCGGCATATGTACTAAAACAGTAAATTTAATATAGACGTCAATCTATGCGAAATATCAAAATCATTAACACTAAGTGAGCAAAGATCTTGCAATATTCATGGAGGGCCATATTTGGAATATTTGCATATAAGAGATCGGTGTAAAAATATTTAAGAAGATTTTATAAATCATCCAATGAGATTGTTAGAAACAATTTATTATAAACATCACAGTTCTAAGGAAATGTTTACCGGACCACACTGTTGTTCGTTCTACAGCTATCTACTTTTAGCATTATCACTTTCTTGATATGTTTTCCTGTGAATGTGTGAAACACACATTTTTATATGAATAGAAGGAAAAAAGGAAGGTATACTTGAGATATGTGTCAGCTTTGCCCTACACTGATTTGAAAATTTTCTTGTCCTTTTTTGAAATAGAATGATGATTTGTGTAATTATAATGTAAAATGTAACATACCCAAAATTTTCAATATGGAAGTTTGATTGCGCTGAGAACATTAAGACATGTCTTAAGATTTCTCCTCTGCGATTTAGGGGGAAAATGTAAATTTGTTATGGCCAAGTCAAAATGATATATAGATAAAATAGAGTTGGCATGCCAAAATTTTCATAAAACTTGTAGTGCTACCGTAACAAGCTCAACTTACTCAATACTTTAAATTCAAACACTACCACATAAAAAGGCCATTGGTGTCAGTTGGGAACCCATCATAGGTGCCAGATATGTCAGGTTCCCAACCGGCATCACGAAAACGACACTGATGTGGAATTCAAATAGGTGTCGGTTCTGGTGTCGTTTTAGAACCAACACCTATAATGATGAACGAGCCAAAAAGAATGCTGGCTCTGCTCGAATCATGCCGAGCACATCAAGAACACATCAATAACTTCAGTAATATATCAAGAACATCATGAACACATTAACATCATGATCTAAAAGGATTCTCTTCGTTCGTGTCGCTGGCCGTCACCTCACCCTCCACGCCGGCCTTCTCCAGCTCCGCCACCGTCGTCGGATGGAGACGAGGAGGACAGCACCGCCGCCTTCTACACCACCACTGCCGCTGCTGCCGCGGGAAGCCACCGATGTCGTGGTCGCCCGATGGAGAGGAGGAGGCGTGAGCCTTCCTTCCTGCTGGATGTAGTGGAAGGGAGAGCGCGCTGCCGCCTCCGCTCCCGCTCTCTGTTCTCCTTCCTGATCTGGCGGATGGAGGGCGCCACCACCGCCTCCCCTCCCGCCGGATCAAAAGCGGAAGTTGCCTTCCGAAAATCAACTCGACAAGATTCGGGGAAACCAAGAAGTGTACTCAACCCACTCCATAAAAGATTAAATTCTTTACGGAAGAGTCGAAAACTAACACCGCCCTCTATTTCTTTAAGGGTGCACATAAATTGTATAGTTAGTAGACGAGAGCCAGGCTCATCCACCATTGCAAAGACATGCCAACCCATGGTTTTCCAAATAACACCAAAATCCACATCCATACCTGTTTTCCGGAGCAGTTCCGAATCGTACACTCGGGTGTGAGCGAACACTCAGTCCTTCAGCATCCGGTAGGCTTGACGTTCCCGTCCACTGACAAGATCAAGATCGGCGTCTGTTAGGAGTTACAGTACAGCACCCATATCCTCCATCGACACATCGGAGGACGACCGATCACTTGACTCATCTTGTTGACGGCTGGATTGAGAGCCGGATCCCATGAACAAGCGAGAGAGCCGTCTCTTCATGACTGCAAAATAGCAAGAACACAAGGCAAAACTCGAGCGGGGGTTAACAAGATAATCTACCCGTCGGTTAGCCT
Source organism: Oryza meridionalis (assembly GCA_000338895.3). Classification (NCBI taxonomy): domain Eukaryota; kingdom Viridiplantae; phylum Streptophyta; class Magnoliopsida; order Poales; family Poaceae; genus Oryza; species Oryza meridionalis. The sequence goes on along the minus strand of CM002535.2, from coordinate 9,695,506 downwards.
TGCACCAATGGTTTTTTGTATATGCAAATGCAAAAGATGGTTTCTAAGCATGAGGCGAGCTTGCACTAGCTTGGAATGAATTTGGGAGCAAAATAGAAATTGAGGAGTGAAAATGTGTTGAATTTGGGATGAACTCCTTCCACCGGCCAACCTCTTCTTATAGTGCACCTCCAACGGCTATAACTGTGAGGTGGGCCCCACTAGCCGTTGGTGTGCAAAAGAAAGAGGGGCGACAGTTGCTCGGCCGGTTCGGCCGAACCCCTGGTGGGCCCAGCTGGCCCCACATTCGGCCGTTGGATTCCAACGGCTACATGTGTGAGGGCCACGCTGACAAAAGGCCAAAAATAATTTTTCTTCTGCGCATAAATTCATTATGCAAATTTGTTCCAAAATTTAAAAAACCTGAATGCAAAATATTTGGAAATTTTCAAATATGCTTTTAGATGCAAAAATTCAAATTGATGAAAATAAATATGAGATACATACCAATTTTACCTATTGGCGAGGGCGTCGTCGGGTTTGAGGTCTGACGAGCACGACCGTACCTCCATCAGTTTAGCTTGAAGATTTTTTGTCAGTCTCCGGAGGAGATGGAGCGGACGTCATTTGTTTTACCCGCCACACCTGTTTTGTTTTAGGTGTGGATGGAGGCTTCTTGGGAGCCGGAGCCACAGGCTTCTTGGCTCGTGCACCGGTTTTTACTGGTGTTTTCTTTGGACGGGGCCTTTTCGTTGTTGTTTCAATATCCAGGAAATTCTTCATGAAAGCGATGAGGCTGTCCATCTGTGGTGGCTGTACTTCGACCTCTTGGATTTTCTATGGATTTGGCATGTATTTGATCTTGACCATCGAACATTGTTCCGCTCTTCGTCTGAAGTCGAACTTCTCCTCCCTGCCATTGATGTGGAACCGGATGTTCCTAGCTCCCACATCAATGCTGGCTTCCGCAGTGCTCAAGAACGGACCTTCCATGATCAAGCATGAGATTGTGGCACCATGATCAAGAAGGAGTTTCTTTGTCTGAGTCCATGTCAAGCACCACGAAATCCACCGGGATGAAGAAATCCCGGATCTTTACTAGCACATCCTCGGCGATGCCCACTATGTAGCGAACAGAGGAGTCGGCATGACGCTGACATTGGCCCCAAGATGACATAGGGCCTGGTCGAAGTGCTATGTCCCAATCGAGCATGAGATTGTGGGACACTCCTAATCCTTCTTCTTCTCCGGGAGCCGGTGGAGTATAGCGTTGCTACACTCCTCCGTGAGCTTGACCATCTCTGTGGTAGGCAGTGGCCTCTTGTTGTTCAGGATGTCCTTGAGGTAGCGGGCGTATGTTGGCACCCATATCGCATCCACCAACGGGATGTTGATGTGGATTTTCTAGATGACATCCATGAACCGAGCAAATTGTTCGTCCAGGGAAGGTTTCTTATAGTGTTGAGGGAATGGCAGTAGCATTGTGTCGCGGAATTCTTGCGGCTAGATCTTGGCAGGCTGCACCTCCTCATCTTCCTCAGGTTCATTTGTGTTAGCGGACCGTGCCTCCTTGCCAGCTTGCTTAGTCCCTACAGTGTTAGTATATGGCAGATCCCGAGTGGATTTTCCTCCCCTCGTGGTGATCGCCTTAACATTTTCTAAAGAAAGTTCGGGTTGCCCCGGAATCCTTCCCGACTCTTTAGCGGGTACTAAAGCGGCTTGCTGCGCCAGCTGAGTCTCAATCATTTTATTAAGCTTAGCTAGTTTTGGAAAGCGGAAGCAAAGCCTTCTAGCTTGAAATTTATGTTTTCAAGAACTTTATCATTTAAGGCAAGCTTTTTGTTCATAGCATCCCTTTTTTTAGCTTGCGCAAAAACTAAGTCCTTTAAGAAGGGCTGATTGAAGTTACCGTTATTGTTGTTGCTGTTGTTGCCTCCTTGGTAGAATGGTCGGGGTTGGTTCCACCCCTGGCCTCCTTGCAGCTGGAAGCCGTTGTTCCCCATGAACATAGCTTCCTCACGGGTCTCAGGGCAGTCATTCCCCGAGTGGGCCATGCTCCCGCAGACCTCGCATGTGGTGTGCGAGCCTAACGCCTTGACGGTGGCCTGCGGTTTGGCCTTCTCCTAATCATCCAGCTTCTTCATCAGCAGATCCAGTATCGCGGCTAGCATGTCCGCTTCCTTGACGGTATGCACGCCACGTTGACGGGTCTGAAGCCGTTCCTTACTCCAGCCCATGTTAGATAGCATCTTCTCAATGAGGTCGATGGCTGCTCGAACCGTTTTGGAGAAGAAGGATCCTCCAGCAGCAGCGTCCAAATGATCTCTGGATGAGGGGGTGAGTCCATTATAGAAGCTCTGCAAGATGAGCCAGTCATCCATCCCATGGTGAGGACAGGCGGCTACATATTCCTGTAGACATTCCCATGCTTCAGGAATCGATTCGTCCCTTGTCTGCTGGAAACTTGAAATCCTTTCGAGATGGGCGTTGGTCTTGCCCATTGGGAAGAACTTGGAGAGGAATGTAGTGGAGCATCTGTCCCAAGTGTTGATTGTCGCCCGGTTCGCGTAGAACCATTGTGAGAAAGGGAATAAACGGAGCTTGATGGCATCCGGGCTGACACCCTTGATAGTGTAAGTGCTGCAGATCTCCAAGAATTGTTGCAGGTGAGCACTTGAGTCCTTGTTCGGCTTTCCACAGAATGGGCTTGCCAACGCCATGGTTATCAGGCTGCTCTTCAGGTCGAAATCGGCATCTCCGATGTTGACAACTGTGCCAACAGGCACATTGTCAGCAGACAGAGCAGCGAATTCGCGCAGGGTCATTTCGGCCATGTTCCTGAAACTTGGTGACACTGGGATGGCTGGTATCTGTTCGGAGAGTCTCTTCTGCGGAGGGATAACACGAGGCTTAACACTCCGGAAGGAGGACTCTGGATTTTCGTTAGAGTTTTCCGACAAGTTGAAACCAGTCATACACTACCATGTTTTCAAGACACAAGTGAAAACAATCAAGGTTAGCCTGCAAAGTCATTGACACATACAGAGGTAATATATATATATATGTATATATATATATATATAAAGTTATTAGCTTATTTCTCTCATTATTAATCTTACCCAGCAACGGTGCCAGAAATGCTTGTTTGTATTTCTTAGCGACATTACTAGAAATATTCATTCCAGCAATGGCGCCAGAAGTGGTCCTGGTATATTTATGGTTACATAATTAATCCGCAAGCTCGATATACCTTTGTAGCAATTCACCCAGAAGTATTCCAAGGTATCGTGTCGACGGGGGATACCCGTAGACCAGATATAGAGGGTATTGGGGTCTGTTGGTATGAGGATCGACGTAGTACGACATCAAGCAAAAAAAACATAAGGATTATACTGGTTCAGGCCCCTTGGTAGGTAATAGCACTAATCCAGATGGTATGAGATTATATGATGGAAACCACAGATTACAAAGGGAATAGCAGAACTCGATGATACCGACGAGACCGTAGTCGAGTTGGTTAAAATAGATCTCCCAGCGACTTGGCTCCTGCACGCTCCGGCTCCGTAGGCTGTAGTGGGTGTGTTGGCGGTGATATTCGATGCCTTAGGTCCTGCCCAGGGGGTCCCTTATATACCGCGGGTCAGTTGATCTCCAAGTAGGACTCAGAGATATCGGACCCTTCACGATATGGTAAGGACCCAGTCTTGTCCGAGTAGAACTCCTTCCATCCGTAGATACCATCCTATCACGTGATAGATTTCCTTAATGTATATGGAAACTATCCGTATACACGCGGGTATACCGTATCAGTATACAACGTACATTGAAGGATAGAGGGTATACCTTATCCGTAACCCTGACATATCGTATTTTTAATCCCAAGGGAAGATAATAAGAGTGAACTTTACTAATGCACTTTATACATATATTACTTATAATTGTCAGAGCCTAAACAGGGGTTAAATACAATATAAGGGTAGAGTGACACGAAGCAAAGCTATTCAAACCTCATAACAAAATAATTCTAACTGAGCGGAACAAGAAATAGAAAGCACTTAATTCCTATACTTCTAGTATACAATCAAATCCTAACATACATCTGCTATTGTACAATCATGTGGCCAATACCCCCTAACAGTGTCCTCCTGGTACTTCGAGAGACCACCCAGGGTTGCCGAGTTTCTTACACCAACCTGTCATGGCTGTCCAACCGGGGCTAAATACGGAGGAGTACCCTCCCCAGGAATTTGTCTTAGGAATATATACTAACGTGGAGGAATACCCGTACTGAGCTGTCACCATCAGCGGCCCACCTCTACTGTCCCGCAGCATATATGCCCAACTAATGATACTCAATAATCTAAGCACCACGCTTACATTAGTAAATACTACTCTATACCCGCAAGCCCGACATAGAGTAACTGATAAATCAGACATTAAACCCGCACCATTACACCTCTCTGGTAGTCTACCCACACAATTAACATAGAGCACATATAAACTAAGACCAGTACTTAAACTAAGTGAAGTACCAAAGATATATAATGAAGAATATTTCATTAATTCGAAGAGTATTACAGAAGAGATTACAAGAGCTGCTAGAGCCATATCGAAAACTCTTCCGAAGACTCCGAGGACTTCTGAACACTATTCTATTCTACTTCACTTTGCACTATATTACTAATACTATAATATGAAGAGGAATTATCTTGCTTGAGTGTGTTTTGGATGTGAAGTGAGCTCCTCCTTTTATTGGGCCGGTATGATGGTTACTCCATGCGAAGTGTCCATTTTACCATAGTAACCGCCATCAGCAGCGCATCCTAGACATCCACGTGTAGGGGGGGGGGGGGTGAGCCGATATCCCCCTAATTCGGCCGAACCCCTAGTTCGGCCAAACCAGGGTTGGCTCCAACCAACCTCCCCTTCGGTACAATGGCTTACAGGTGGGTCCCATTGTCGGTTTTGACAGTTAAGGCGGTTTCCGGAAGGTTACAACTGACATGTGGGCCCTCCTTATCCATTTGCTTGCTTAGGAGTGAGGTTTCTTCACTTTTCTCTTTATTTTATTTGATAAATTCCTGCAACATGTTATTCTCCAAGTACAAGTGGAAATGTATTATTTAGAAATAAACATGCATTGTAAGCATAGCTAGTTCTCCATTATTTTAGTTATATTGACGGTCGGAATTTGTCGGTGATGACCATCAACAACTGCACAGGGCCCCACATCACTCAAATAGGTGCCGGCTCTTACCAAGAACCGGCACCTATTGTTCTGCACTGCACCAATCCACATAGGTGCCAGTTTTTTTGTCAATGGCCTCGTTGGCGGAAGGGTCATATGTAAAACCGGCACCAATACTCATCACTTAGGGGAATTAGGCCGGAAACGGCTTATAGGTGTTGGTTTTTTTCCAAACCGACACCTATAAGGTTAGTCCTTATGGAGGTTTTTGTAGTAGTGAACTCACAATAGATGACAGAGAAGACTTCTCTATGTAATTTTTTTCCAACACTTTTATGGTGCATTCAAAGGGACCGTACAGAGGACGAAGTTCCTGTTTCTAAAATATTGTAGTGCCCAAAATTCGTTTATTCAGCTGACTAGCCCGATTAATCGTTGGTCATTAGAAAAACACCGCATAAAGGTAATGGGTGCTCTAGTCCTTCTAGTCAGTCAAAGCTAATCCTACTTGGGCCAAATTATGTCGGTTATAGGTGGTGACAAGGCAAATTGTTGGGCTACCTAGGAGATAAAAGAAGCCAAAGTTTGCTAGGAGATAGAAACTGGGCCTAGCTAGAACATTGATCCCATAAATTTCCCTAGGCCCAAAGGCACCAAAACAGAGAAGGTTAAGGCAACTAGGGTTCGCCTCAATCCCCCGAATCCCCTATCCTCCGCTTGCGAACGCTGCGCCGCCGCCCCTCTCTCCATGCTCTAGTCGTCGATCCAGCTCTTCGGCAAGTGCACCAAGACATCGCCGGCTCTCCCAGCTTGCCGCAGTTGATATTTCCTCGCACTGGTCCCTTGTGCAGCCTTTGCAATTGGAATATCTAGAATTAAGGTATGACTTGAAAATCAAATCTGAAATATCAGAGTTTCATTCTTTCAATAGTTTCAATATATACAATGAAGCATGTCAAAAATAACTAATAGCAAACTTCAAGGTAAAAAGTTATTGTTGGTTAAGTGTTGGACGCACAGATTAGTTGCTACCAAATCAGCTTAGTTTCTAGCAAGTGGGTCACGGATTAGATACTGATTTGTGAATGAACACCAATTTAGCCACCAAGAAATTGAGGGAATCAACCATGCCTAAAATCTATCTCTAAACACTTTCCACCCCACCACGTTGTGTATACAATTCACCCTTCCTCAAATCGGGACAACCAGTCTGTCATCGGGGAACTCATTATGGGTTGTGTGTTAGTAATAACCATCACCCGCCCTCATTTCACAGCTGGTCTGCCATGGAATCAATTTTTATCCATTGGGTTTATAAGCAAGGTACTTGGTGCTATTGGGTAATTTTACCTATGAATATTGCATATGTTAATTATTGTGTAATCATCTCATTGAAAGTCTGAAGAGTATTCATGGTTAGCTTTGCACTTTTTATAGAAATGTTTTATTCAACTAGCTATATAAAAATGGTCCACTAATTTACACCACCTTTAATATCCCAGTCCATTCATAGTATGGTATAGCCCATATGCAGATTCTAGTTCTGGTTTAGGCTCGTTAGCTCCAACTATTCATTTGGTGGGAACAGTCTCACATGGAAAGTTTAGATAGCATTGGGCCAGCTAATATAGCTAGTTCATTCCAACTATAATACCTTCGTGTTAACCCTTTTATATACCTCCGTGTTAACCCTTTTACGCAAAGAAAGAACAAAAATTGAAGTGGGATGCTATATGAATGTGGGACCGCTAGCACAACTTACAGAGCTAGGCTAACATGGTTATTAGAGGCTGGAGTGTAACTCCAACAATTTACATTATATTTGCACCAGTCCTAGAGTATATATAAGTCAATTATTTTGGACAACTTTGGAATTAATGGGATTGCTAGAAATGGGAAAGAAATGTATTAAACATTATATTAGTGTGCGATGTACATCATATAATGCCGTCTGCAATATATGTGCACCAATGTTTTCTAAACAATGTTGAAGGATGCATGTATGGTGTTAGAAATTAAACAATGTAATTCAATTAACCAGTATCTGTTATGCACACAATAGTTAACATTTCGTATTAAGCACGACTTTATTTTTTCCATGTTCTCTGATAGTGTTTTTCACACACTGATACAATATGGCTCCAAGAATATTAGAGAAGGCATTACATAGTGATATCCCAGATGATGTCATAAGATGCAACATTCTGCCACGGCTTCCATTCAAGTTGGCCACCCGTTTGAAGGTCATATCAAAGAAATACTATGGGATTCTCACCAACAACGCCACACTCTCTGCTATGCAATCAAGGCTCTGCCCGCCGTGCCCTGCACTTATCCACATGGATCTCCCAGACAGACATTTGGGTGCATATACTAGCAAAGTTGAAGGCATTGATGTGCTATCATCAACGCCTGACATTGTTGGTATTCCCTCAGGCTTTGACTTTCTTGGTTGCTGCCTGGAAAATGGGATTCTAAGTCTCCTTGCCTCAACCAATGGGCTTGTCTGCATCCTCTATACTCCAATTAATTTTATCTCCCACTCACGGGCACCCACCCTTTTCATAGCTAATCCAGCAACACAAAAAGCCCAGTCGATCCCTGGTACAACTAAACACATCACAAGGTTTGGTAAAGGCTTCGGCCTTGCATTCGACCAAGTGGATATTTTTCAGGAGAATACAGTAAGCAAGTTCAAGATAGTCAAGGCAGTTGGTGCTAGGACCATTGAGGATAAGGGGACTAAGTTTTGCTTTGCCTCTTTCTCCTCAAATACTGGCTTCTGGGCCATGTCCAGTACAACGGTTTATGTGGACACCAAAATTAACTGCAACAACAAGAAGGTGGCCTATGGAAGTGGAATCATGTATTGGGATTACTAGGAGATTGTGCTCTGGTTAGACATTGCCACAGATATGGCTGGCATCGTGAAGATGCCATGGATTCAATTAGGTGTCGAAGTGAAGGGACCTGTCCACTAGGATATTGACTCCTCTGCCAATGGAATGCTGGTGTGTGGTACAATTGATAAGGGTGGACTAATAGTGTATCATCTTAGTTGGAGTAAACACCGACTTCAGTTGGGAGATCAAGTATGAGAGAAGATGGATTGACATGATGAAGGATAGCATTTCTACATTTGGGTTCTGCCATTCAATGCAGTTGCGCTCAGGGTTGCAGCCAGAAAGGCTCACTGAGAGACGACTTGTACGGCCGATTGGCGTGGCAGATGGGAGATTTGTTTATATTGGGGTGAGACAGGAATGGAAGACGAAGGATAAGATTTTGTGCTATAACATGGTCACTGGCAAGACATATGACACCGGTAAGGAAGTGGGCCACCGGTATAGCAAGAATACCTTTTACGTATACTGTAACAGCATGGCTAATATTCCACACATTGCGGTGCCAGCTCAAGGGAAAATTTGTGAAGGGAGTACTGGTGGTTGCATATGTGCAATGTACACCGGTGAAGGTTAATTTTTTATGGTCTTTGCATTTAGTACAACGTGATAATCAACAACTTCAGGTTGACTCACATAATGAATTGTTGCTTCGAGTGTTTTTAGTTTATAAGATGTGGTTTGAGCATACAAATATGTATAAGTGGAATGAATGTTTACCTGTTATCCATGCATGTGTGAGTCCTTTATTTCAAGAACTCCTTTTAATTTGCTACTAATGGATTGTGTCGTGAAGAAAGTCTTGATCCATTGATTTTGCATCAGAGAGGAATATATTTTATTAAGAGAATCCAGTAAAGGCTATTGACAACCATCCGATTCCAAGAAATACCATCAACAAGTGTGAGTTGCATGAAATGCCATCGTACAAGTAACTTTGCCCAAAAATACCATCGCCATTAGGGTTCGTCCATCCCGTGCTATCACCGCATTGGCGCCGCTGCTCACATGCTGTGGCGCCTCTGTCAGCGCAGCTGCCACGCCGTTGTTCGTGTCGTCCAAGAGAGCTCAAGTGCTAGACCAGAGGGTATGGCTATGGTTGCTGCAGTGGGAGGAACAAAAGGAGAAACCAAGGAAAGGAGAAGATGGAAAAACATAACATGAAAGAAAAGGAGATAAAAAAGAAATCTTTTGAGTGGGCACTTGTCAGTTGGTGTAGGATTTGTCATGTTGCCACATCATCATCCGTGTGGCATGCCATGTAGGATCCCGGAGGTGTCATGGTAGTCTCGGATGGATTAACACAATTTAATAAGTTTTGGGAGCTGGATATGTATCTTGAGAGTTTGAGAACCCAGATGATACATTTGCAAAAGTTTAGAGAACATCAATACACTTTACTCTATACTGTAAAACTAAATTGGCTAGTCCATTGGTTTGTCATCCTTGATTAACTCCTTGCGTGTTCGTAACTTTCAGAGAACTTTCAAAATACCAATATTGCTGAGCTGATTCAGAGTCACGAAAGATACGTAAATACATATACGGAGTCTAGATCCATATCAGTTGCACCAGCACCTTGAAAATGATATTAACTGACATATACACTTGGCTGTGTTCGTTCCAGCCCTTTCCCAACCGAAACAGTACGCCCGAAAAATAGAGCGGTCCATTAGCACGTGATTAATTAAGTATTAGCTATTTTTTTAAAAAAAATGGATCAATATGTTTTTTTTAAGAAACTTTCGTATAGAAATTTTTTTTAAAAAAACACACCGTTTAGTAGTTTAAAAAGCGTATGCGCGGAAAACGAGAGCGGAGAGTTCGGAAAACAGAGTGCCCAACACACCCAGGAGAGAACCCAATCAGTTTAAGATCTAGCATGTGTATCTCACCTAATTCTTCTTTTTTCAACCGGGAGTATGACATCACTCTTGATGGGGACTTTGTGAAAAGCATATCACCATATATGTACTGAGATATAACTCAGTTAAAGATCGATAAAAGAAATTCCATCGGCTTAACATGCCCAATTGAGTACAATCTTCTTAGATATGATTGGTTGACAAATCAACCAGTGGATGTACATGAAATTATTTTCCATATCCTTCGACCACTTAAAAGACAAATGAAGAACAAAAGTCAACTAAGCTAGTAGCCATGGACCTGAAACCAGAGGAAACAAAAGAGAACGGGAAACTACAGTAACAATAAAATGTGTTACACTACAACAGTCACCCACAACTCAATCGGGTGGCAACCCTCATCTGTGTCGGGTATGACGCCTGTCACGACGTAAAGGTCACTGATATGAAAAGTCATCTCTATCGGGCATACGGCTGTTACGGATGAAGTTATTTTTGTCGGGTCTAAACTAAAGCCTGTCACTGATAGGTTTGACCTAGACGGCCAGTCAAACAAGAGCCCGTCAAGGATGACCTAATCTCAATCGGGCCCTAATTAACGCCAGTCACGGATGACTACAATTTTAATCAGGCCTAAACTAAAACCCGTCACAGATGACTCAACTCAATCGGGCTTTAACTTAAGCTCGTCACGGATGAGATCATCCCCATCGGGCTTAAGTTAAAGCCCGTCACCAATGAGTATTTCCCCCCAAAAAAAAATAAATTATGTTTTTTGCTAGCCATGCCTGCTGCAAAATGACAGAAACAGATATATTGCACAATATCCCAGTATCCCTAGCATCCCCATTCATATACAATAATTCACATAGACATATGCCATTCACATATTTCACACATCCATTATTCATATATTTCACACATCTATTCATATACACATCCATTATTCACATATTTCACAATAACATCTTCAAGTGCTAAGCATCATAACCTACAAAACCGAGTTGTAAATTAGAACAAATTTATATTTAGCAATGCAAGTATATACATAAACATAACAAATATATACATAAATATATACATCAGTGTTACATAATCACATGTCTTGGACATTAATTTTAAAATGTTCAACAATGTTCATCATTTAACCCTAAGCCCGTAGTCTAAACATTCCTTTGGGGTGAATTATTTCACGGACGATGAAGCCGGCTATCTCCTCTCGAATCTCCTCGAAGCTGCTAGCCGGAGACTTGGATTTTTTTTCCTACATGTACATACTTCGAAATTAGTCAATTATATATATATATATATAGATATATATACACACACACATACTTTGAAGTAGTTAGTATATATATCATAATTGGGACCATAGACCTTAAATTCAGCCAAAGTCTTCACCTTTTCTTTGTACCTTTTCTTTGTACAGAATCCACATGTTGTGGCACATATGGAGTATCCGCACTAGTGAGGGGCCATCACAGATGAGAGGATCTGTACTAGTGTTAGATAATCAAAATGGGTAAATAAGGCTACTATATCCTCAATATGGACTATAACACAGAAACTGAATTGATTATTCAGCTCGTACAGGTAGAAATCGAAACGGTGTGCATGTATAAGTGAGGTTCTATTTTGACCAACAAAATCAGATCAATCAAACAAAAGGAAAGGAGAAATTGGTGGGTAGTCACCTGTGTTAGATCATTAGAGTGATTGGAGAGATACTGGTGTGGAGATGCACATGAATCCAGGGAGCACAATTCCAGCAACAGGAACCGAACACCAGCTATCTGGTAGATCGACGAAAGCAAGACACTAATGGATGTACTTGATGGTTCCTCGCGGCACCGCGAAAAGGCGAGTAGCCGGAGGAGAGGAAGCGGTGCAGGAGGGAAAACACCGCACGTCCTCGCCCTGTCTCTACCATACGTGCAAACAGAGCGACGGACAAAGGTAGTGTTTGGCAAATGGGAAAGGGAAATGATTTCTCACCCATCTTTAAATCCTAACCATCCATTCTCCCACTTCCATTTAATCCTAACCCTTCATTTATTTCCTAATCCCAATCCCACCCCCCATTTCCCATTATCCAAACACACCCAAAGAGCGAGAAGGGGAGGCGATGCGACTAGGGGGAGATGGGCCCATCGCGTATGTGCGTGATGGATGGGGGAGTCGGAGCGGCAGACAAGTACGGTGGTGCGGCAGCATGCGTGCGCAAGGTGTGGGCCAGCTGGCAACCTCATCGCGTTTGTGGGGCGGGGGGGGGGGGGGGGGAGGAGGAGAAGCGACGCGGCTGGCAGGCCCACGGCTGCCACGCGCAGAGGATAGGGAATGCGGGTTGTCGGTAGCATGCCGTGGCGGCGGATGTACGATGCGGTGAAGACAGGAGAAACCATTGGAGAGAGGATGTGGGATGTGGCCTGGGCTTCACATGTGCGTGCGTCGATTGGAATGTGGGAGTGGAGGTGGGTCTAGCTGGGCCGACCCAACAATTTGGGCCTTTTTTCTTGTAGATAAATAAAGATCCAATGGTGTATATCTGATGTGCATATTGATCGAACGGCTGATATAATGTTGATGACGTGGCGAATCGAGGAGACAGCTTTGGGTCTTAACTTTATAGAAAGAAGGGATCACAGACACGACATGGTCTTTCGAGGAGAAGCGTCATCCATACAAAAGATATTACGGCTATGCGTAGAAGACTCCACGCACTAGGTGGAACACCGACGTAATTGTGACCACCCTATAGAGACACGCTAGAAACATTGCTTCTCTTTCCTTCTCACCTGTATGAAACGCTACAACTAATGTAATCCATACCTTTTCTAATTCAATCAAATTCAGATGGGGAAGTTGCACACCCCAACCCCACCCCGTTCCGCACCCCCGTGGGTGAACCTTAAAAAAAGGTTCTCACATTTTTATCATCAGTGGTCTCTAGCTTAAATTTCAATTTTACTACTACAGAATGCACATAGAGGTCAGCAGTATAGGTGTCGGAACAATTAAAACCGACACCTGTAGTGTTTTTTCTCACCATCAAAGTATAAAAATAAATAAAACCGACACCTTTAAGAAAAGATAGGTATCGGTATTTTAAATAATCTGGCACCTATAATATATTATGCGTGCCATCTTTAAAAACCGGCACCTAAAAATCGAGGCGAGCTGGTGAGAGGATAGTCCTGTGATAGTTGGCAAGGCCCACAACCCACGAGGAGATAAGGCCACCACCTCCTGTTATCTCCTCACGCACACACCCTCTCTCTCCCTCGGTCTTATCTCTTCTCACTCTCTCTCTCTCTCTCTCTCCCCCACCGCTCTCTCATCTCTCAGTCGCTTGGCGGAGGTTGCGGCGGCCTGGTGGCGGTCACCGGAACCAGCACCTATTTGATTTCCACATCAATACCGCCTTGGCCATAACAAATTTACATTTTTCCCCTAAATCGCAGAGGAGAAATCTTAAGACACGTCTTAATATTCTCAGCGCAATCAAACTTCCATATTGAAAATTTTGGGTATGTTACATTTTACATTATAATTACACAAATCATCATTCTATTTCAAAAAAGGACAAGAAAAGATTCAAATTAGTATAGGGCTAAGCTGACACATCTCTCGAGTATACCTTCCATTTTCCTTCTATTCATATAGAAATGTGTGTTTCACACATTCACGGGAAAGTGTGCTCAACATATCAAGAAAGTGATAATGTTAAAAGTAGAGTTGTAGAACGAACAACAGTGTGGTCCAGTAAACTTTTCCTTAGAACTGTGATGTTTATAATAAATTGTTTCTAACAATCTCATTGGATGATTTATAAAATCTTCTTAAATATTTTTACACCGATCTCTTATAAGCAAATATTTCAAATATGGCCCTCCATGAATATTGCAAGATCTTTGCTCACTTAGTGTTAACAATTTTGATATTTCGCATAGATTGACATCTGTATTAAATTTACTGTATTAGTACATATGCCCCCAAACTCAATTTACATTTTGTTTTCTTAGTTTTCTAAAGTATAGACAACTTGATTTTCAGCGACTTTACATTTCATAAGTTGGTATTTTAGAACTATAACAATATCATCCATACCAACTACCAAAAGATGTCATCTATTAGCCAAAAATATGTCACTAGACACATTTATTATGATATTTACATGACTTAGTAACAGTTTGAAACGAAGAACAACTTGCAATAGATGAATGTTGACCGGATCTGGTTTTTAGATAGTAAAAAATGAGAGAAGCCTTCTCTATGTTATTTCCTTTCAACACTTTTGTGATGCATTCAAATGAAAACATGTAGAGGAAGTTCTTTCCCAAAAATTGCAATGCCCAAAATTCGCCTACTCGGCCGACTAGCCCGACTACTCATTGGTCTATTAAAGCTGATCCTACTTGGGGCAAATTATGTCGGTTATAGGTGGTGACAAGGCAAATAGGTGGGCTAACTAGGAGATAAAGGCAGCTAATGTTCGCTATGAGATAGAAATTGGGCCTCGCTAGAACATGGATCCCAAATATTTGCCAAGGCCCAAAGGCACCAAAACAGAGAATGTAAAGGCAACGAGGGTTCGCCTCAATCCCCCGAATCCCCTATCTTCCTCCTCTTGTGAACGGCGCACTGCCGACCCTCTCTCCCCACGCTCTAGCCATCGCTCCAGCTCTCCGGCTTGTGTACCAAGACATCACCCTGGCTCTCGCAGCTTTCCGCAGTTGCTATTTCCTCGCACTGATCCCTTGCACAGCCTTTGCAGTTGGAATATCGTGAAGGTATGACTTGAATCTCAAATCTGAAATATCAGAGTTTCATTCTTTCAATAGTTTTCATTCTTTCAATAGTTTCAAAGTATACAACGAAGCATGCCAAAAATAACTAGCAAACCTCAAGGCAAAAAATTATTGTTGGTTAAGTGTTGGAGGGACAGATTAAGGGTCACCGGTTAAATACGGATTAGTGAATGAACACCGATTTATCCACATGAAATCGAGGGAATCAATTATGCCTAAAATATATCTCCAAACACTCTCCACTCCACCACGTTGTTTATACCATTCACCCTTCCTCAAATCGGGCCAACCATTCTGTCATCGGGGAACTCATTATGGGCTTGTGTGTTACTAATAACCATATCACCCTCCCTCATTTGGTTGCTAGTCTGCCATGGAATCAATTTTTATCCATTAGGTTCATAAACAAGGTACTTGGTGCTATTGGGTAATTTTACCTATGAATATTCCATATATTAATTATTGTGTAATCATCTCATTGAAAGTATGAAGTGTATTCATGGATACCTTTGCACTGTTTATAGGATTGCTTTATTCAACTAGTTAAACTTATATAATATTTAAAATGGTCCACTAATTCACACCAGCTTTAATATCCCAGTTCGTTCATAGTATGATTTATCCGGTGTGCAGGTTCTAGTTCCGGTTTATGCCCGTTAGGTCCAACCGTTCGTTTGGTGGGAAACAGTCCCACATGGAAACTTTAGATAGCATTGGGCCAGTTAATATACCCAGTTCACTCAAACCATAATACCTCCATGTTAACCCTTTTACACAAGGAAATAGCAAAAGATAAAGTGGGATGCTCTATGAATGTGGGACCACTCGCTCAACTTACAGAGCTAGGCTAACGTGGTTATTAGAGGCTGGAGTGTAACTCCAACATTTTACATTATATTTTCACTAGTCTTGGAGTATATATAAGCCATTTATTTTGGACAACTTTGGAATTAACGGGATTGCTAGAAATAGGAAAGAAATATACTACACATTTATATTAGTGTGTGATGTACATCATATAATGCCATCTGCAATATATGTGCACAAAAGTTCTCTAAGCAATGTTGTAGGCTGCATGTACGGTGTTAAAACAGTGTATAATTCAATTAACCAATATTTGTTATGCACACAATAGTTTAAGCACCAATTTCTTTTTTTCATGTTCTCTGATAGTGTTTTTCACACACTGATACAGTATGGCTCCAAGAAGATTAGAGAAGACATTACACAGTGATATCCGAATAGATGTCACAAGATGCAACATTTTGCCACAGCTTCCATTCAAGTTGGCCACCCGTTTTAAGGTCATATCAAAGAAAAACTATGGGATTCTCACCAACAACACCCCGCTCTCTGCTAGGCAAGCAAGGCTCTGCCCGCCGTGCCCTGCACTTATCCACATGGATCTCCCAGACAGACATTTGGGTGCATATACTACCAATGTTGAAGCCATTGATCTGCTCTCATCAATGCCTGACATTGTTGGCATTCCCTCAGGCTTTTGACTTTCTTGGTTGCTGCCTAGAAAATGGGATTCTAAGTCTTCTAGCCTCAACCATTAGTCTTGTCTACATCCTCTATACTCCAATTTATTTTATCTCCCACTCACGAGCGCCCATCTTGTTCATAGCTAATCTAGCAATGCAAAAATCCCAACTGATCCTTGGTACAGCTAAACACATCGCAAGGTTTAATAAAGGCATTGGCCTCGCGTTCGACCCAGTGGATAATATTTAGGAGAATACAGTTAGCAAGTTCAAGATAGTCAATGCAGTTGGTGCTAGGACCATTGAGGATAACGGGACTAAGGCCCTGTTTGATTCAGCTTAGGATTATTATAATCTAAATTATTAGAAGTAAGCTGAAACAAACAAGTAGATTATTATGCCAGATTATTATAATCTATAAGCCAGATTACTATAATCCAATAATCTCCTCTAGAGGAGCTTTTTCCAGATTATTGACTGGCTAAAGACCCACTACTCTTAGATGCCTCTAATAATCCAGAGAAACAAACAACTCGTAGCTTATTTTATGTTAGCTTATTATAATCCAGCTTACAGTAATTTGATTTAATAATCTGGATTACAATAATCTTAAGATGAAACAATCATGGCCTAAGTTATGCTTTGCTACCTTCTCCTCAAATACAGGTTGATGGGCCATATCCAGTACAGACAGTTTATGTGGACACCAAAATTAACTGCAACAACAAGAAGGTGGCCTATGGAAGTGGAATCATGTACTGGGATTACCAGGAGATTGTGCTCTGGTTTGACATTGCCACTGATATGGCTGGCATCACAAAGATGCCAAGGATTCAACTAGGTGTCGAAGTGAAGGGACCTGTCAACCATGATATTGACACCTCTGAGTGTATCATCTTGTTGGAGTAAACACCAACTTCAATTGGGTGATCAAGCATCAGAGAAGATGGATTTACATGATAAAGGAGAGCATCTCTGCATTTGGGTTCTGCCATTCAATGCAATTGCGCTCAGGATTGCAGACAAACCTTATTGATGTCGGTTCCAAACCAACACCGGGATTGGCACCTATTTGATTTCCACATCAGTACCGCCTTCGTGGTGCCGGTTAGGAACCCAGCATATCCAGGACCTATGCTGGGTTCCCAATCGGCACCAATAGCCTTTTCTGTGGTAGTGTTTGAATTAAAAGGGTTGAGTAAGTTGAGCTTATTATGGTAGCACTACAAGTTTTATGAAAATTTTGGCATGCCTATTCTATTTTATCTATTTATGTCATTTTGACATGGCCATAACAAATTTACATTTTTCCCCTAAATCGCAGAGGAGAAATCTTAAGACACGTCTTAATATTCTCAGCGCAATCAAACTTCCATATTGAAAATTTTGGGTATGTTACATTTTACATTATAATTACGCAAATTATCATTTTATTTCAAAAAAGGACAAGAAAAGATTCAAATTAGTATAGGGCTAAGCTGACACATCTCTCGAGTATACCTTCCATTTTCCTTCTATTCATATAGAAATGTGTGTTTCACACATTCACGGGAAAGTGTGCTCAACATATCAAGAAAGTGATAATGCTAGGAGTAGAGAGTTGTAGAACAAACAACAGTGTGGTCCGGTCAACTGTTCCTTAGAACTGTGATGTTTATAATAAATTGTTTCTAATAATCTCATTGGATGGTTCATAAAATCTCCTTAAATATTTTTACACCGATCTCTTATTTGCAAATATTCCAAACATGGCCCTCCATGAATATTCCAAGATCTTTGCTTGCATAGATTGACGTCTATATTAAATTTATTGTATTAGGACGTGTGCCCCCACACTCCATTACCTTTTGTTTTCTTACTTTTCTAAAGTATAGACACCTGATTTTCAACAACTTAACTTTTCAGCTATATAGCCTTGAATGTAGTAAGTTGGTATTTAGAACTATAACAATATCATCCTTACTAACTAAAAAAAATGTCATCTATTTGCCAAAAAAATATCACCAGACATAGTTTATTGTGATATTTATATGATTTAGTAAAGTTTTTAAATGGATAACAACTTGCAATAGTTGAGTGTTGACCAGATCTAGTATGTAGATAGTAAAAAATTAGAGAAGCCTTCTCTATGTTATTTGGTTTCAATGCTTTTGTGATGCATTCAAACGGAAACATATAGAGGAAGTTCTTATTTCCTAGAAATTGCAGTGCCCTATTAACGGTCGTTATAGACCAATTTCAACCGTCAACATAACTAGAATAAAGGAGAACTCGCTATGCTTGCAATGCATATATGTTTTAGAATAGTATATTTCCACTTGTACTTAGAGTATTATTTGTTTGCAGAGATTAGCACATAAATGGAAAAGAAACGAAAGAAAACTCACTCCTACGCAAGCTTGAGAATAGAAGGGGCCCACATGTCAGGTGTAACCGTCCTGAAAACCGCCATAACTGCCATAACCGCCATGAGGACCCACCTGTCAGCCCCCTAACCAAATGTGGGAGCCTGCTGGGTCGTTCCAGGTTCGGCCAAACCCTGGCAGCGATGCCTCAGCTTGGCCCTCCACGTGTACGCTTGTGATGCACTCCCAATGACGGTTGCGGGGCATTTCCAACAATTCCAACTGCCATAACCGTCATTGGGAGGCTATATAAAGGGTGCTCATTCTACACTTCAACACACACTCAAGCAAGAAGCTTTGATCTCTCTCTCAAGTTTAGTTTAGTGCTCTAGTGCTAAGTGGAGTAGAAAAAAATAGTTCTTGGAGTCCTTGAGTCTTCGGAAGGGTTTCGGGTACGGTTCTAGTAGCTTTTCTTTCTTCTTTTCTAATACTTTCGGAATTAATAGAATATTCTTATTTATATACTTTATGTACTTTACTTTGTCTGAGTACTGGCTTTCATTTATATTTGTGCCGATATAGTTGTGTGACTAGCCTACCAGAGAGGTGCAGCGGTGTGGGTTTAATATTCATGCGAATGATTGCTCTATATTACTCTTGAGGGTATGGAGTAGTATTTGATAATGTAAGCATGGTGCTTAGATTATTAGATATTATTAATTGGGCATATATGTTGTAGGACAGTAGAGGTGGGCCGCTGATGGTAACAGCTTAGTACGGGTATTTCTCCATATTA
This sequence comes from Oryza meridionalis, assembly GCA_000338895.3. Lineage (NCBI taxonomy): Eukaryota > Viridiplantae > Streptophyta > Magnoliopsida > Poales > Poaceae > Oryza > Oryza meridionalis. The sequence goes on along the minus strand of CM002535.2, from coordinate 9,676,135 downwards.
GTATATATTCCACTACTGGATAAGTGGTCTTTAGTCCCGGTTTACAACCCCTTTAGTCCCATGTGGCTGACACTTTTTCTTTTCTTTTATTATTGCTTTTTGCTACTTGCATCTTGATTTCACACTGAACTAAACAACAAAATCGTCCACACAGAACCATCACAAAATCATCCAAAAACTGACATCACAGATTCATCCGCAACTTCACAAAAACATCTAAAAATCATCCACAAATTTGCATCACAAATCATCCCCCAAATCATCACAAAATCATCCCCCAAGTCCCCAAAATCTTTGGCTTGCCTGCCGCCTGCCACCTCCCCTCTGTCTGCGCCGCCGCCGGCCGCCTCCCATATGTACGCGCAACACGGCCGCCACCCACCGCCTCCCTCTCCTCTCCAGCGCGCCCGCCAACCGGCGCCTCCCGCCTCCCACCCCTCGGGCCGCCGCCGCCTCCCGCACAACCCGGGCGTTTGCCGCTGCCTGCATCGATGTAAATGTGGATTGGAAGAGGGGATCGACGAAGGAGAGTGGAGGGGAGGATGAGTGGAGGAGAAGGAGAAGGAGTAGAAACACGATAAAAGGAGGTTGTGCGCGCGCGACGAGGAGATAAGGAAGAGAGAGAGCGCGAGAGATGGGATGACGCAGAAGAGAGATATTTATTCCCGGTTGGTATCATCAATCGGGATTAAAGATCTATCTTTAGTCCCGATTGGTGTTACCAACCGGGACTAAAGCTCGCTGGGGGCAGGACAACTATTGAACCGAGGCTAAAGATATTTTTACTCCCGGTTCGTACTCGAATCGGGACTAATGTGATTTTTGCCTAACCCTCCAAAGATCACTTCTCCAGTACTGTTCCTAAGACACTTTCCTGGGGAGGGCTCCGTATTTAGCCCCGGTTGGACGGTCATGATAGGTTGTCGTAAGAAACTCCGCAACCCGTGGTGGTCTCTCGAAACACCAAGAGGGCACTGTTAGGGGGTATTGATTACATGACTGTATAGTAGCAAATGTAAACTAAAGTTGAGTGTATATTAGAAGTATAGGAATGATTGCTTTTCTATCTCTTCTTCCACATAGTCTAGAATTATTTACAAGAGAGAATCTAAGTCCTTCTCCTTTTTGTCATTCTACCCATATAAATTGAACTAACTCCTACTTAGACTTTGATATATAAGTAATGTATATAAATTATTAGCATAGTTCTCTCCTATAAATCTTTCCTTGGGATCAAATAAATACTAAACCTTGGAATACTTTCAGGTAAAATGCTAAAATAATATATCTGTGCTTTTGCGGATTACTTTTGTTACCATAAATATACCAGGGCTATATCTGCGTCATTGCTAGGAATTCATATTTCTAGTAATGTCGTTAAGAAATACCAACATACCCAAAATTCACCTATTCAACTATCTAGCCCGAGTACTCATTGGTCGATTAAAAAACACCCCACAAAGGGTAATGAGTGCTCTTGTTGATCTAGTCAATCAAAGATAATCCTCTAAATTAGACCGGTTATAAGGTGTGACTGGGAAATAGGTGAGCCAACTAGGAGATAAAAATTGGAGCAGGCTCAATCTTCTAGATCCAAAGGCACCGAGAGAGAGAAATCAGTGTTTCTAAGGGGGTGTCACACCGGAGTTTCCCCTTTCCATAGTTTTAATCCATTAATAAATTATCTCTAGAAATCACTCTGTTTAACCAGGAGAAAACCCTAATTAATAACGGGGCTAATAATTAGATTTGTCAGGTAGAATTTTTTCGTATTCTCTTTGCTTTAAACCATTAACAGGACTTTCAGCGGAATTTTCGGAGTAGAGGAAATAACCCAGTTAATTTAAAATGTCAGGATTTAAAGTAATAATTCTTTCCTCTCCCTCCTTTGGTCATGAACCGTTCCCAGTTCAGTCCCCGTCCAAGGTTTGTTGTATGCGCCAACCCCTTTGTCATCTTGGTTTCGCTTTGTGTTGGCGAGCCGAGTCCTACTCCTATTCCGTTTCGTATTCCTTTCCCGAAACGGCACCGCACATTTTCTCCCTCCCTTTCCATTTTAGGTTCTGCCTCCCTTGCCGCCGCCTCCCTTTTCCCCCACTGCCGGGGCACGCCCCTCGTCGCCATGTCGTGCGCCACCCTCCTCTCCCCTGCCGCACAACGCCGCCAGCCCCACCTAAACCCCTTCTTTTTCCTATTTTCTCCGTTCCCGTAACACCACCCCTCTCCCCCTGCGCCCTAGCCGAGGCGTCGCTACCATAGCCGCCGCCGCCGCTAACCGTCACCCCTCGTCGCCGCCATCGTCGTCATCGCGTCGCCGGTGAGCTCCCCTTTTCCTCACCGGCATGGTCGCGGCTGCAACCATCATTTAACCTATCTAATCTACTACGTCTTGTGTTTTGCCCAAGCGTCGTCGTCGTCGTCTCCAGGAGTTGCCGCCGGACCGCCGCCTCCGCCGTCTCTCCCTATCTAGTCGTCGCTCCTCGGTGAGGCCCCCCTTCTCGTTTATAGGGTTAGGATTTTGAGTTACCGCAGCCGTGTTGCGTCACCATCACGTTGCCGCTCGTGTGTCGCTGCCGCCCTTGCCGCTGCCGAGCGTGTGTCGTCGCCATCGTTGTTCCGCTGCCGCGTCACTGCTGCTGCTGCCGTGTGTGTGTAGCCGCCGCCGCCGTACCGTGCCGCGCTGCTGCTGTGCCTTGCTGTGCCGTGCAGCCGCCGCCATCGTGCCGCTGTCACGCCGTCACTGCCCTAGCAGCGCCGCCCTAGCCGCTGCCGCGCGTGTGTCGCCACCGCCGGCGTGCCGTGCCGCACCGCTGCTGCGCCTTGCCGTGCTGTGCAGCCACCGCCATCGTGCCGCTGTCGTGCCGTCGCTGCCCTAGCCGTGCCGCCCTAGCCGCTGCCGCGCTACCGCCGGCTGCTGCCCGCTACTGCGCTGCCCTGCGCCGGCACGCTGTCGTGCCACTGCCACCGCTTGTTGCCGTACCGGCCGACCTAGCTACCTAGCGGCCGCTGCATGGTAGTCGTCTTGCCGCCCCGCAGTCGTGTCCGGTAGCCAATCGTTTAGCCACTGCCGTCAAGCCCAGCCGCCGTTTCGCTTGATCGTGCCCAGTAGCCGACCTACCAAGTTGCAGTGCCATTGCCGCATAAGCCTGCTGGTTTACCGACCTCGCTAGTTAGCCGCTAACCGTTCGTTCGCACGAAGTATAACCTAAAACCTCGTTCGTTTGTCGGTTCGGTTGACCATTTGAGTAGTCCCATGCCACAATAGGTTTATTCGTTGAGTTGCTGACCTGTGAGGCTCACCTACTGCGTTAATTTCCATTGATCTAATCCGCCCTCGGACATTAATGTGTAATAATTGGCTAAGGATTTTCAGTTAATAGTAATTACACAACTCATATTCTAAAATTCATATCTAATTCATCCGAGCTCCGTTTTAACCCATTCAAGTTGCAGTGAATTCGATAAAATGTCTAGAATCCATTAAAATTGGTTTCTTTTGCTGTTTCAGTAGACTTATTGCATGTATTGTTGTGTGCTTTGTTTGTCGTATAGAATCCGGCCATTCCGACGCTCCCGTTTATTACGCTGAGGTTCCTACAGCTCAAGAGCATGGCAAGTCATACATACAACATTGATCATGTTTAACCTATTTTACAAATCCCTGATTTTCTATTAAAATTGCATTATTTTATAATGTCATATGGGATGGATGCCTATCGTACTCAGCCTATTGTTACCTTGTGCCATTGATAACTTGGGATATAAATGATTAGATGATTGATTTAGGGATGCTTAGTCATGCTTAGATCAATTAGCTCACAATGGGGTTCACTATATAACTAAGTCCTTAATTCTATAATAATGATGTACCGCCATGGTGTGGATTAAATTAAATTAAAATACGCTATAATGGTGGGTTGTGGGTGAATGGTTTAGCAAATCGTGTCCATGACAATGAAGGACCGGTTCTCAGGAACTCTTGGAAGATATACACGTACTTACCATAGGCCAACATGGGCTCCAGGCTAAATCTAGAGTGTAGCTTAACCTAGTCAACATGCAACGGCAAGGGTATTGGAGATGGTGCAGGATGGACTGGGCTTTGGTCTCTGCTGTTTCCGGATTTACCTAGGCACGAGAGGGGGGCTGCCTGCTGCCTGTTGAGGAGTAGGGGTGAAACCTGAGGTGGGTATGATTGATTAAGGAGGGTTATACGAAGGGTTCTGTCACAATCTCTTTCCGGTATGCCGTGGTGGTATGTCGGCTCATGGTAACATGTTGTGAGGTTGTGTCTTGTGGGTAAAGTTGTATACCTTTGATCCGAGTAAAACTATTCTAATAGACGTGTCGTGGTTATTGGACGGTCAGCTAGCTCACCGTGATTAGTCTCATTCTTAATAATATGAATTAATTAACTGGTGTAGTTCAGGTGGTTTGGTTGGGCCTGTTGCAACATGGTTTAGCGTTGGGCAGTTATGTTTAAATATTGATTAATTATATCTATGGTTTTACTATATTCAAATTATGATTTATAAATGCTTCTTTACGCAAATACCCTATTGCCAATCCTTTGTTATTACTTTGCACCGTACCTTTATGACTTGTTGACTACGGTGGGTGGTACTCAGTCTTGCTTTATTTTTCCCTATCCCCAGACAGAATTATTCGGATGATGATTATTTCGAGGATTAGGCTTGTTCCGGACATTGAGGATGCCTATGGATTTGGATGAAGCTACGCTTGTTTGATGGATTTTTGTACGCAAAAATCTATCGAATTAAATAATACTGAAATTATTTGGCAGCATTCTGTTGTGCAAATAATATTTGCTCAGCCCCATATAAGGCTCAATGACATGTGGGCCCAAAGTATAAGTAATTAATGATGTACATGTATATATAATATTGGGCTCATTTTTGTCATTTGGCCAAGTCGAGTGCCTGTTGCTTTGCACATGAAACCTACTCAGTGGGGGGGCATTTGTTTGATGAACTTTTGTGCCAAAATTCATAGAAAAGATAATAAATCATTGGGCACTAATTTGCAGCCCAATTTTACAAAATAGACGAGAAATGTAACTCTATGAAGTGTGGGTCCAAAAAATTCAAATATCATACGACGTCCAAATATAACCAATATTGGACTCGTTCTGCTGCATATTTTGAATAGAAAATAATGGTGCAAATGGATTTCAAATCTGATGCATAGTTTAAAGATTTGAGGTGTTCAAATAAGAAGAGATTAACTAGTATACGTATACGTAGGTTATGTTTGATTTGTTGGTGGCGATCAATCAGACTTCCAATTAAATTAAAGGTGGGGCCCACTGTCATTAGTAGAGATAATTCCATGATTATCTCCAGACTTCAGTACACATCGATGGATTGGCTCATCTTTGGATCGGCTTATCACGAAGATTAGCGCGGGGCGCTGAAAATTCGGAGGCGGTTTTAGTAGCCTCTGCCTATATAAGATGCAAACCCCTGGGTGCCGCGGGACGAGGAGGAGATTGGAGAAAACATCCGGCGCAGAGGTGGCTGGCAGAGGAGAAGACGTAGCAGGGCGACCCTGTTGCGTGCTCTGATCTCGATCTGCTCTCATTCACCCATACATCCAGAAGCCTATATCAATAGATACACAATCACACGCCATCGCCGGCTCTGGGCGCTACACAGCACGCAAGCCTGAGCCGGCAAAAAGAGATCAAGTCGGCGGCAATTCGCTAGGCGATGAACCTTATACCACACATACACGCACCCACAAATATTTGATTAGGAGCTCAATGACGATTAGACAAAAAGAGATCAAATTCCATCGGCGGCAATTCGCTAGGAGATTAAAAACCGCCGGCGATGATTGCGCTGGCGTTCATCATCAAGTCGATCCGTGTGTGCTGCAGGTATGATGAAACATCAGAGGAGCCAATCATAATCTTCATCAGCTACTACCTCCATCCCGAAATGTTTGACGCCGTTGGCTTTTTTAAAAATATTTGACCGTTCGTCTTATTCAAAAAAATTTAAGTAATTATTAATTCTTTTTCTATCATTTGATTTATTGTTAAATATACTTTTATGTATACATATAGTTTTACACATATCACAAAAGTTTTTGAATAAAATAAACGGTCAAACATATTTAAAAAAGTCAACGGTGTCAAACATTTAGGGAAGGAGAGAGTATTTATCATCAACAACACAATGACGCCATAGTGCTGCGCGGTTACACGGCCCGGCTGACAGAAAAGTAAAGAGAAGCATAGAGGAATATGTCATGGATGCGTTGTGAACTTATAGCCATGGATATATAAGTATCCCCAGCGGTGCATACACACGCACACGTCATCTTCGTCAAGCGATTAATATGGGCTGCAAATAAATACAAGACGAGCCTGACCCTCATGAGGGTTGGACCGTCTAAATTATCAATACCAAATATTGGATGTGGATATTTATTTATATAAACTAGGGATGCGTTTGAGTCTTATTGGCATCAGACTAACCATGATTTATACATATTTATATTCAATTCCTTCTCTCTCCAAATTCTACCGGATGGATGGAGCAATTCTCACAATTCCTGAAGACAAGCATTATTCTCTAAATAAAATAACACTAGCCATGAGGGCGAGGCGTGCGGATATAAAATACACATCGACACCATGGCCGAATGTCAACGAGATGAAATAGCCGATTTATCATTATTTATGCTACGTCTGAGACCAACGAGGCCGGATAACATATTGGCTAAGAGCTAACAAGGCTGCAGCCATTCACTCATTCCATCCGTCTATGACTGACGAGGCTAGACGAAATCATGGCCGAGAGCCAACAATGCCAGGTCACTATACTATTAACACGTCTAAAATGGACGGGACCGGATACACCGTTACTGGGCACCGACAAGGCAAAAGCAACCATAAAATCCATGTTTGATGAATGCCGAGATATACATGACTGGGCATTGACGAGGCAAAGGTCACCCGCTTCACCAAATTCTCTCCACATACCGTCGTGATGATAGTGTATTGTGACCGGGTTTTGGCGAAACAAAACTACCCGTTCCACATTCACTATATTCACAACATTAAATCTACACCAACCTCAACATTCGGCGAGCAAATTATCTTGAAGACGATGACCACAAGCGCAGCTTAATTGGAGGTGTTCCATAGGCTCGCTCCTGTGGATGTAATTAACCGGTAGTCTCATTGCTAGGCGCCGGGAATCAGCGGACTGCACGCAATCTCCTATCAAGATATCTCTCCATTAAGCATTCCTCACGAAGGCAAAAGGCGAACTCCTACGGGAGCCCTCATGTATTTGTAAACATTCATGTTAATGAATCATGATTAATAAAATATAGAGTTTCCCTATTTTCTGTGTGTTCGTTATTTTGTTTTCATCAAACAACGCTTTTGTCGAGAAGATCTTCGTTTAGAGTTTTCGATTATTAATTTTATCCCGCTGCATTTGTAAGTCTTATTTATTATACAGTCACGCAACATGTTCATAGCCGCCTCGCTATTTGTTGCGCAATACATTCGATCGAATGAATCGTTCAGCAGCGGCACTAGATTGCCGTTGTACAGAGGATTAGTGAACCGATAGGTCAGATCATTACTATCCAACCTAAAATTGTGCAGAGCGAAAGCAGCATGAATGATGCGTGCGGGGATGTCCTCGTCTCGGTAATACAGGATTTCTTTCAATATTTTCCACATCATTTTTACGATGCCAAATTGTCTTTCAACGACACCTCACAACGCCGAGTGTTGATGGTTGAAAGTCTCTTCACGTCCTACGGGTGGCGGGGCTCCGTCGACTGCAAGTTGATCCTTGTGGTACCGTACATGTGGGAACGGTGCAAGGAATCCCATCCTGGTAGGAAATCCAGTCCACAAGTAGGTACCTACCTGGTTAACATCACAGAAAATAAATATTAGTGCACAGGTAAAGAATAAAAAAATCATGACATTTGCCATTGAAACATTGTATTGACAAATAGAACTCACCTAATGGTACCCGTGGGAAATCGTAGGGGTAAGCCTGCACTGCCTCATTGAGAATCCTTTGGTCGTGAACTGATCCAAGCCAGCCAGCGTCGCAGAAAATAATTCTCCCATCGTGATCACATATCACTAGAACATTTATGGTTGTTATGTGGTGCCGGTTCGTATGTTGCGTAGCGCTGGCTGCATTAGGCAGAACTGGAATATATGTGCCATCCACAGCTCCCACTGACTGGTAGAAAGGCTTGAAACGATTCTGTTGCAGAACCTGAGGGTGGTAATCTATGAAGTAGGGATCCACTGGTTTCAATATTTTCCCAGGGAGATCGGCCATAGCCTGCAAAACATGGTGGAAGTGAACTGACACTGTCGAGTTGGAGCGGATCCACCGATTGTTCATGTCTCTGGTAGGATGATTTCCACCCATCGTGTACAAGAAAATACCAAGCTTTTCCATGGAACAGACCCCGGCTGTTCCTACAAGACCGAATGAAGTGACTAGTAGATCATGCAAATTGTGTATTTGCTCCGCAGTCAGCCCGAACATTGCCCTACATTGGCTTGGATTTGCCATCGTGTCCACCATCCAACTGATACCGGTTTGCGCCGGTATTCTCCTTGGTGCCCTCTCATTGAAATCAAGGGTAGCAACTACATAGTCAATGATGGCATCGTCTTCGTCGTTGCTTGTGTGACCTTCTCCATTCCAACTCGATCCAGCAGCGCCGTAACTCATCGCCGATTTCCTTTAACATATGACAACAAGAGAATATGGCAATGTTTGTCATAATCAAATGAATAGAAATAAATAATGGCAGTGATCTATGCAACCGTAGAATTATTTGAATATCACAGCAATGCAATGGAATATGAAATTGCTCGAATTGGATATAAAGCCTCAAATGTTGCATAAACTCACAGAAAGTAAAAATTGTTAGCACACAGAGAGTTATAAACATAAAGAGTGGTTTTATTTGGAAAACATCGCACAACAGAACTCAATGTAAAGTACAGTGCACAAACTACTGGGTGCAACCAGTTGAGGACTGTCCAGTACCACCAGTGCGTATAAATTCCAGGCGAGCAGCATCGTCCTTGAGTCGAACGAAGCATCGGCAGGTCAATGGGTCACAGAATAGCACACAAGCAGCATACCACACCGGCCCTCCAATTTCATGGCCATCAGTTTCCACCAACTCCAAGCACGCCTCAAGCCCTATAGCCTTCTCTGCGTCTGCCTGAGCGGCACGACTCTGTATGCTCTGCTCTCGGAGGTCTGCAAGCCTCTCCAATTCCAGACCAGCGGAGTCGCTTTGGGACTTCTTCGGAAGAACTCCCTGAGGCAGGAGTGTCTGCTGCTGGCCTCTTACCCTTACCCCGGTCTGCAGCCGCTGGTGGTGTAGTTGGAGGTGGTGGTCTATAAGCTGCTGCGAGCTGTGCCATGTTGATGGTTTGCCACTGAACTGCTCCTTGCGGTGATGCTGGGGCTGCCCCCGCGACGGCAGAGTAGTTTCCGACAACGGTGCGCCCGCTGAATACCGCGTGGTGAAGGTCAATGTGCTTCAGAGGATCATTTTTGAAGCTTATCACACCTTTATTTTGCTGCAACATAAGTAGAAAGGAAGAAGTGAGCACAAGCACAGATCATATGCAAAGTTCAGAAGTGAGTACAAGCAGAAATCATTCCATAACACTATTAAATATCATGACTTTATGTGATTAGCTGCAATACAGGAACAAACATGTTTGTTTATGGAGAGAACAAAACATGTTCAGCATGATTGTGCTACAATACATATACATAGCTGACAACATTAAAGTCGAGAAAAACATAGCTAGCGCTTGCAAGTGTATTAGGGTTGTGCAAACATTGAACAAAATAAATCTATGCAGTCCAAAGTGCATTAGTACCAAAATGCTAGCAGTAAAAGTGCATATTGCTACCAAGTTATCAAATATAATCAAGAGTACATTTTACAATGGGCCACACATCTTACATAATGAAAGAATGATAGTTTGAACATTGTAAACATCTGCTTGTTGCAAACATAACATATAATAGTTTGAACTTTGTAAATCATAGCTTGAACCTTTTGAAATGAACATATAAGACATTTCACATAGTTTAAACTACTGCGAAATATTGGAAAAACATTATGCATGTAGTATCTATGAAATGTAGTCATTTAACAATTTAACATGTTCCTAATTGACTTGTACAAGATCATTCCTAATTGACTGATACACTGCAGAAGCTATATCCTTTAAAATTAAACACATGTCAATTTGTTAAATGCTTTTGACTGTCACATGTACAAGATCATTTACTTCTCTCAATCAATGCCAAGCAGCTGAGTTCTTGCTGATGCTAAATCAATCAGTGTAAACATTTATTAACTTAAATAAAAGGGAATGGTACACATCACAAAAAGATAGGACAGTTACAAGTATGAAACATATGTAAGCACAATCCTTCCATTTTACTACAGCTAGTCATTTGTTGTCACACACAACTTGAAGACAAATTTTCTTGACACCTCACAAATTGTATTTGTAACTGCATGCATCTACTAAATTTTAGATCATACCATTTCTAGGCAAGAATGTTGGTTCACATAATTTATGGTCAAGTGTACATACTGCATTCTTGCTTTCCCACCACGAATCATAGGCGACAATGGCTGATGTAAGGGGATCACGACCCAACCCAGTTGCCTGCGATTTTAGCCACACCCACATGTGATACCGCTTCTTACACTGCCCCTAAATGTACTCAAATTGAGACTTGTTCACCCTCTTCTTGCACTTGCTGTACATTTTGTTCGCCAGGTTCTGCCATGCCTATGGCTTAGGGGAGTTGGAGGTGATGTTGAACGCTGCCATCTCCTCGAGGCAACTCTCAAGAAACACATGAACCTCCATATCGGCCATCTACTACGTGCAAGTCAAACAAAATTGAATCGGAAAGGAATAAATGAACACAAGCCGGGGCAATACATTCGATGACTCGTTCTCGCGGATGACATCCCAATCAATCGAACATCCGATGGTGGCAGGGCTCAATCTCCGAACAAAGTCGATGACGGGTCTAGGAGACTTGGCGCAAACCTTGTAGAGGGCATGCGCGATATGAAGCACGTCGTCGGCTGCAGCCTTGGCGCTGCCTGCATCCGAGGTGACAGAGTCGGAGGAGTCCTCGCCGGACTCCAGATCGGCGTCACGGACAGAGATCGGCATGGCTTGAGGGGATTGAACAATCGTCCCCTCCTCTTCGATCGGCAAGGGCTCCCGCTCTCGCTTCCGCTTCTTCGCTCTCGTCTCCATTGGACCACGCACCCACTCGGCCTGAAATAGAGCTGGCTCCTCACCTCCGCCAACTTGGACGCCTCGATGCGACTCTTCACGCCAGCACTGTGTGACCCGAGAGGACGAGCACACAGGCAGCCAGACTGCCAAAGATGGGTGCCTTGACGGGCGCCGATGCTTGATGCTCACAGCGAGCACGCCGGCCGGCTTTTACCCCCCTCGAGGACAACGCAGACAGCTCGAGAGGAGTGGGGCTCCTCCACTTCTGCCCGATTTTGAGCACCTTTACCCGACCGCTGCCGCAAGATGACGTGCGGGCGAGAATAGATGGCGGCGCATGGGCCTGCAGGCCACAATCGATACAGGAGGAGGGGGCAAGCGAGAATCGAGGGTGAGGACGGGAGCTGCAGCGGAGGGGAATCGATTCTCCGTCTCAGGCATGGGTCGCATCGACGACCACGGAAGCACAGTGAGAGTAGCAGCGAGAGGAGGAAGGAAGGGGATCGTGCATTGGATGCCCTGACTCTGACAGAAAAGTCGAGGCGCAATGACCACTTCTCACCTCCGTTAACACCGTTAACTCCGCCTCACAACCCGCCGTCCTGGTACTGTATGCGGGACCACGCTTCCAGTGCACGGAACATGTCCCGGGTTCCGGACTCGCACATACGAACAGAGAAGTGGTATGCTTACTATCGGAAGTACGCTTTCCTACCGTCAAGGCGGACTGGAGTTTTATGTAAACATTTTAAACCAGTGGGGTCTACATGTGAGAGAGGAGGAGGAACTCCTCTAATCTTTCAGCCAAGCACTAAAGTTTTCAGAAAATACGTATAGGTCCTAGGCCTCCTTGTCAGCGATTGATCTTGTTTTTGTAACATGTGCCTCAGCTTTTCCACTAATTACTGTTTCAGAAATTACTGTTTGAGGCGGAGTGGCGACGGGCTACCGAGGCGGCAGAGAGCGGTGCCGGCGGCGGCAGCGCTCCGGCGAGGGAGCCCCTGAAATTGGTTGAGGGAATGAGTTTGGGGGGCTTCTAGGAGCTCGCTGGCGCGAGGGCTAGGTCCGGGACTCACCGAGGCGGCGACTCGATGCTGAGGATATGGCGGCCGCGTCCTGGCCGACGCGGGCGGCGGTGATGGCGCGGCGTTCCACGGCGAACCACAGGGGTTCGGACTTCGCATTTGGGTATGGAGGTCGAGTGGGTTGTGGGGAGTTAGCTGGCGCGAAGGCTCGATTCATAGGCGAGGGAGGAGCGAAAGGCGGGCGCGTCGAGCACTTGTCGCCACACGTTCGGCAGGAGCACGGCGGAAGCGGGGAATCACGGCGGGTAGGGATTCGGCTTGACATCAGCTTTGCAGGCGTGCTCTCAGCGAGGGACACGGTGTCAGCAGAGCAGCGAGAAGGCTGCTGCGCGGGAGCTGCAGGTGGCAGGCTTGGTCGGGCGGAGCGGTGTCGTGTTCGTGTCCAGCCGCGGGGCGGTGTCGATTGGCTGAGGCCGGCGCCCGGCGAGGCGGCGAGGCCGGCTTTGCAAGCGGACATTGGCCTTGAAGTTTCAGCGTCAGCTTTGCAGAGAAGAGGCAGAGGGCGCTCTGGCTCGTCGTGCTCATCGGCTCAGATTGCACGCCAAGTGCTTGTTAAAATGCCTGCAAGGAGGGAGAGAGAAAGGAAACGGGGGGAGGGGATGGGGCACTGGTGCGGCTGGCAATCTAGCGTGTCGGATCAGGGCTCCTGGGCTCACCGCTCAGAAAGGAGGAGAAGAAAGAGAGGAGAGGTGATTTTCCTGAAAATTTTGGTGAAAGCTGAGTTTGATCGAACTTTCAGGATATGCTACAGTGCTGCAAACACCTGTGCATAAATTACTGGGAATAGATGCGATCATGAACTTCTTCTGGTGAATTTTTTAGACTTTTGTCATGTGTACTTCTGTGAAAATTCAGAGAAGTTCACTGTTTCGTTTCAATTTGAATTGATTTCGATTGTTTTGACATATTTAATTGACGTGCAAAACTAAGTTACAAAGTTGTCGAACTTTTATAGAACATTATTCATGGTGTCTACTGTTTATAAAAAAATCATATTTTTATTCCTCTTAGATTTAATACTTTCACTTTTCTGTTTTTTTAATGCATGCAATGCGTTATGAGGTGCTTGGAAAATTCAAGAACATAAAAAAAACAAAAACAAATTCAAAACACAAAGACAAAAATCAAATTCTTGCTAAGTCCGTCTTTTTTTTTCTCTTGAAATTTTAGGTATGTTAACACACACACACACACACACACACATATATATATATATATATATATAATCAAAATACAGTCGTAATTACGAGATCATGGGGCTGTTCGTTTCCGCTATTTTGTAGCTATACGCAGCTGCAACAACAGTAGGAGCTATTGAAAATTTAACTACAGCTGCAGCAGCTGTTACGGCTATGCTGCCACAGCTAGCACAAACGAACACTCCCTTTATTAAAGATTTAATCATAACAAATGCAATTGTATGATCAGAGTATAAAAATCACATAAGTAATTTAGAAGTAATAATCATTTTATAGTTTGTTTAAAAAGTGATTACACAAACATGATTGGAATACACATGGAGAACAGAGAAAGCGCTTTGGAAATAAAAGTAGTGCATATAGTACTTGCAGAGAAGCAGGAGTGGAATAACTGATGGCATTAGATGAAGCACCCGATATTCTTATACGGATCAGGTGACCGATTACGAGCAATCTCCAAAACTAATCCTACCTGGATGGGACAACCAGCGTTTCACTACTCTGCAGAGGCCACAAACCACATCCAGTCCAATGAACCAAGAACATCTTCAGGGATACAAAACTAACAGCCAGCCTAATAGCAGAGGCAAGAAACAAATTATAGAGCATCAGGCAGGATGTCGACTGGTCTCAGACTCTCGGTCGTTCGAGAACCCTTTTGCTCCATGTATCCAGGCACCTCCTCTCATCCGCAATTTGCTCCATCTCTGCAGGAAAGAAACCTTATTAGTCGGTGCTATTATTTGGTACCACTTAAATTTTGGTGACAGGAATGTAGTTTTCTGACAAAGTCAATTACTGAATAAAAAATATCTGCACAGCTCTGCGTCAACAGTTGTCCAAGGGATGCCTCAAAAATCTGTGCAGATTATCAGTCGTCACGCAGAAGCAGAACATCGTGGTGTGCTAGGTCAGCTTCTTGCATTGGGCCATGAATCCGGTGGGTTATTAGGTGGTGTTTGGGAAGGAGGGACGAGGGATTAAAATTTTTGTGACTTCCCAAACACCACCTTAATCTCTCCTCTCTTAGGGCATCAGCAATGTATTCTATCGACATGGGTATTAGCGTGGGCCTAGATGACATGTGGTAATTGTCACGCCCAGAAATTCACTAGTAATTTCCGAACTAATTTGTGCATAAAATCCTCGTTCAGGAATCAGCCGAGGTACACAAACTGACAATTTAATATACAGATTCATCGTAAAAATAACGTTACATACTTACAAAAGAAAAGAAAACAGCAGCGGAATAACGGTCTAGCGAAGCTCCGGCTCCACTCCCACAGGCAGCTCAACTGGGGTATAAGCCAAACGTCTTCTTCTTCGCAGCTTGTCTTCAACTGAGGTTTGATTGATTATTGCAAGGTGAGCGTATGACATACTCAGCAAGCCACACAGCAAATATGCAAGTGCACAAGGATACCAAAGAATGGCATAATATAGGCTCATTTGCAAAAGCAGCATTTAGCAAACAATTGAGAATTGTAGAACAGTAGAGTAATTAATCATCAATTTTAATCAACACTGAACAGCACACCCATGCTGCTCAGGCCCAACCATCCTGAACAACCATACCGGGCTGTACAGACCTATCTCCAAACCAGGAGCTAAACAAATTATTACCAATTATAGCATCAATAAATATTGCGATAGGTGTGAGACTAATCACGAAAAACATTGCTCAACTCGCCCATAACCGCGGGCACGGCTATTCGAATAGTTTTACTCTGGCCAGAGGTGTACCACTGTACCCACAAGACATAGACCCACAACATGTCACCTTGCGCCTCGATACCACCACGGTACCTCAGAAAGGAGCTGTGACAGTACCCCTCGCACAACACAATCCACCACAGTGCACCGTTCCCGGATCATAGTCACCCCCTTATAAACAAGGCATGGACTCCCCAGCGACCCCCGTGGGCTTATCTCCGCCACTTCACAGTCTGGTGCTCTGCAATGAACCATGCTATACGAAAGGTAAAGCCGTTGCCCATGCTGGCTTATGGTTGGCACGGTTAATATCTCACAACAGTAGTTCGCGAACCGGTTCTTAATTGTTATGAGCACGACCATCAAAACCATGTACTCACAACCCACCATTATCAGGTTTTAGTTGGTAAATTAATTAATAAACCAATCACGGTTAACCATCACGAGCTATCATTAAATAATAATGATTCATAAGTTATCCCAATGATGTGCTAAGATTTCTAAGCATGGCTAAGCAATTATATCTAACATCTAGCTGAACCAATATATAAAGCTCAACTAGTCAAGTTACAATAACCCAAGGTATCAAGGAATAAAGTAATCAATGCAAACAGGCCATACCAAAGGAATAAGTTCACACCACCCGATGTCATTCGAAAATAAATGCACAGTTGAAATAAATAGAGAATTTAAATATAGGATCAACATGCTCAAAGGAATTGTGTTTGGGATCTGTGTGACTTGCCTTGCAATAATCGGTCTTTAATCAATCTTCTTGAACACTTCCGGCGCTCTCACGAACCTTCGAAACGTCGGAAACGACAAGCTAACACGCAAAATGAGGAAAACACTAAAAAAAACTCCAAATAAACAATACATATAAAGTAAACAAACATGTAGATCATAATTTTAGATGAATTATGAGACTTGAACGGCCTCATTCTGACTTCATATGAATTTAATATGAATTTTACAAGATTTAATCTAATTAAAGCCCATTTAAAAAGAATTAAATAAATTTAATTCTATTTATGGATAATTTTAATATGTAGATCTTTATTTTATACAACTTTATATACTTGAACCAACTAAAACCGAGCTAAGATGAATTAGTTATGAATTTTTAAAGATTAAATCGGATTAAAACATTTATATAAATTTTAATTGAATTATGACGCAATAATGAATTATTTTTGAAAAGGAAAAAGAGGTTATTGCGTCAGCGGGGCTCGGGTTCACGGTGGACCGGGTCCACGGCGGCGGCTCACGGAAACGAACGGCCGAGATCAATCCGACCAAAACGAACGGCCGAGATCGATCGGTCCATGACCGGACCTCGAGGGACGACGACGATGACGTCAGCGGTGACGTCACCCCCGGCGGCGGCGACGGCGGGCATGCTCGCCGGCGAACGACGGCACGGCGGCGCGAACGGAGGGCACCAAAACGATGCGGGCGGCACGGCGAACTCACCGGTGACCAAAGGAACAGCAGAGGATGACCGGACGACGACGGCGTCGAGGAAAAGGCGGCGGCGACCTTCGGCTTGACGACGGCGACGGTGCTCCGGTGGTCTACAGCGACGGCGAAGGGGCGGACGAGGACGGCGACGCGACGGCGACCACGACGACGGCCTTCCCGAGCGACGGCGACGGCTGGAGCGACGGCGGCGCACGGCTGGAGCGGCGGCGGCGACGGCGACGCACGGCTGCACGGGGCTAGGGCGCTACGGGCGACAAGAGACGAAGGCGAGGGCGGCGACGGGTAGAGGGGAGCTCGGGGGTCCTTTTATAGGGGCTAGGAGGCGGCGGCGAAGGCCCACGGCGACCGGCGAAGGGGATAGAAAGATAGGGTTAGAGGAGAGAGAGACGAATCCGATTCGAGATCAAATCCGCGGGTTTCCAAACAAAATTGGCCGAAGTTCCAAAAGAGAAAAGGAAGAGGAGATCTCGAGGATCATTTCCCCTCAATCAATTCGGCCGGAGGAGGAAAGGGGCGGCCGGATTTGGAAGGGGCGGCGGCGGCTTTGCGCGGCTAGGGTTTCGGCGGCGACGGCTGGAGGAAGACGATGGGCCTGACAGGCGGGCCCCACTTGTCAGCGAGCGGGAGAGAGAGAGGAGAGCGGCGGCTGCGCGCACGGGCCGACTGGGCCGAGGAGGAGAGAGAAAGGGTTTTTGGGCCGACTTTCGGCCCAAAGCCAAAGGAGGAATTTTTAAAACTTTTCCAATTTAAATAAGTCATGAAATGCAATTTCATTTATTAAAAATACTTCCTTAGCTCAAATAAATCCCAGAAAAATTCTAGGAATTATAGAATTAAGCAAGGTATTTAATAAAATTTTATCTGGCCCAATTTTATATTGAAATTTATTATTTAAACTTAGATCTTTTCTTCTAGGCTTTTAAAATCATTTCTAATAATTCCTTTTAAACAACAATTTATAATTTAAGGATTTTTAAGCAAGAAAAGCACTTAACACTCATAATTAGATCATTAATAATTACTGAACTGTTCTTTGTATCATTTAAAAAATTGAGCTCTGAAAAATCCGAGAAAATTTCATAGAGTATAATTAATCATGGAGAATTTAAAAAATTAAATCCAACCATGCTTTATATTTAGGAAATTTTATAACTTCACTTATAAATTAATGAACATTTAATATAAATTCTATTAATAATTTATTAGATAATTTATAAATCCTAAAACAAAAATCAGGCTGTGACAGTAATAGAGGGAGACGCGCTCCACATTGCTTGTTTCCGTGAGTTGGCAGTAAGGTGGGATTCATGGGGTAAAAAAATCGCAGCAAGGACAGATCATGCATGCAACGGTTGGGAGAAGCAATGGTCGCCTGTTTTTTTTCTTTTGCTGTTAAAAAACACTGTGTACATGCATATTCTATTTCCTTGCTTCCGGTGGTAGGGGTATGACCCGGTTGTAGTTATGTTATACTCCCACAATGTTTAATACCAGGTAGTAATTAAGAATGTATTTATTGCTTACTACCCGGTTTGTGAGCATATTGCTGATGCCCTTATTCTCTTATTAAGATGCACAACTCTTTTACGTATTCCAAAAAAAAATCCTGTTGATAATAGCCACGGTGCCATTAGGTACTGTTGAATCTAACAGATATTTATGCATGTGTATATATATATAGCTATATAGATAAAATTGGTGCCGATTATAGACCCAAAAGCATGAGGTATATAATATAATACAGACCACACCACCAAACTAAGAATCGATCAAAATAGACAAGGCATGTCTCCAAATTGACTTATAATATTTCCGTAGGTTCAGCCGTTCAGGAGTCGAATCAGCCTCTGCCGGCGTTTTCTTTGCACGTACGACGGACACACATGGCCATACCATATGGTCCATGACATTAGGAGAGAGAACGTACGTGTTGACCTGTAGCTGAGATATACTCTCTCCGTTTAGAAATATTTGACACCGTTGACTTTTTACCACATGTTTGACCGTTCGTCTTATTCAAAAACTTTTGTGAAATATGTAAAATTGTATGCCTACATGAAAATATATTTAACAATGAATCAAATGATAGGAAAAGAATTAATAATTACTCAAATTTTTTAAATAAGACGAACAGTCAAACATGTGCTAAAAAGTTAAGGGTGTCAAATATTTCGAAACGGAGGGAGTAACAAGGTTGATGATACATATAATATCACCAAACATGAAATCATCCAAGGATGACCCATAACTATCACTATAGTACTGCATCTGGTAAAAGAAATTGTATATGACTCTATTTCGAGCACTACCACATAACGCCTGCAATGTGACACCCTACCTGTTCACTAATGTCCCTCTTCCCACGCGCTTTCCACCCGTACTAACCAGAACAAATGAGTAATATTAGTGTCGGTTTGTGGCTAAAACCAGCACTGATGGACATGACTACATATCTCAATGCTGCTTCTAGGCATGACCCACTCTTATTAATACCTACTCATCGCTAGAAGAATTTTCGGCTGATAAATTTTCAATTTAAGCAAGAGTTATCCGCGTTGGTTCATAACTCAAACTGATGGCCCCAACCATATTAGTGCAAATTTCACATATGATCATAACCTTTTCATATGAAATCGGGTCAAGTTGAACTTTATATAAAAACTGTAGCTGTAGATGATACCTACAATTTTATAGTTCACAACCTTTTTATTTCAAGCCATTTAAATGCCCAAATAGGTGTTTCAAATATCAGATAGAAATGTTCAAAAGTAAAAAGGTCCATATCATAGCATAATTAATATGTAAGTGACTTGGAAAAAAGATAAGTACGCGTGAGAGAGGTCGGGGATCGAATTCTGGTGTAAAAATAAAAAATGTATGTATTTCACTCATAAAAATTGGTAGCAGTAGTTGGGGCTCTGGATATACCGGTAAGGATGGGATGGTAGTAGAATAATTCCTTTTTCGTTTTTAGTTTTTTCTGGTCCCAAATTTAAAATTTGGAACCCTTACTTGTACCAACTAATATTAATGAGTGTTGAGGGTAGTAGAGATGCAACTTTACCATACTCCTTTTGTTTTAGGTTATAAGATGTTTTGACTTTGGTCAATATCAAACTACTTTAAATTTGACTAAGTTTATGCGCAAATATAGTAATATTTATAATACCAAATTAGTTTCATTAAATAAATAATTGAATATATTTTCATAATAAATTTGTGTTATGTTGAAAATATTATTAACTTTTTCTACTAACTTGATCAAACTTGAAGCAGTTTGACTTTGACCAAAGTCAAAACGTCTTATAACCTGAAACGGAGGGAGTACTTTTTTTTGCGGGAACAAGTATACAATGTTTAATAAAAGCACAATCCATCTTAATGTTTTCAAGCTGAATATTGTAAAATTCTTGGATAAATCAGCTTCTAAATGTTTAATTGGGAAAATGTCGAATGACAAATTAATATTTTTAAGTGGAGGGAAGTATTAATTAAGGAGTGACAACTCAACTTTCAATATCGTACTAAACTGTGGAATTTATTTTCTAAAATTTTATACCCTGCCAATTCACGTGTTATAGATCTTTTTTTTCACTAACCGACACCAGGTATATCAATTTTATTGAATATAGCAGCAAAAAGAATGTGTTGTACTTGTAAACAAAAAGCAAACTGTACATAAAAAAAATGCGCTCCTATATAATTAAGCTCATAAAGATGCTTTGCTTCATGAGGGCCCAAGTTTTGATGACCTTTTGCTTGATCTCGAAATTAAAATTTAAGTACTGTTAAGGGAGGTCACACCACCATCAATTTTCAGCCTGAAGAAACAGTTAAACAACGACCCCGATGACCAGTCTACTGCTCTCCACATACTAGCTGCATTATTGATCACAAAAGAAACCAAAATAAAAATCAGCAGCGAGTGTGCAGAGGGAGACAAAGATGATCTGGCGTGGATATCTCCCCATCCATCCTCACCCGCGCTGCCCATCACTCGCCGCCGCATACTCCATCATGTGGAGAGAGGAAGACGAGGACCACAGCCAGAGCCCGGGTCGAGATGCCACCACGGCCACAACCCACAAGCCCGGCGCGACACCACCGCGCGCGCGTGAGCCAGCCACAAACGCCCGCGGATAGGCGCGCGCACGCCGGCCAATCCTACCACATCCCCGGCCTCCGCGGCTCGCGAGCGCCGCTGCCATCCGATTAGCTAAGCTAGGGGAGGTGACCGCTGGTTTTGGCTATTTATACGTACCGCGGGAGCCTGTGTGCAGAGCAGTGCATCTCAAGAAGTACTCGAGCAAAGAAGGAGAGAGCTTGGTGAGCTGCAGAGATGGCCCCCTCCGTGATGGCGTCGTCGGCCACCACCGTCGCTCCTTTCCAGGGGCTCAAGTCCACCGCCGGCATGCCCGTCGCCCGCCGCTCCGGCAACTCCAGCTTCGGCAACGTCAGCAATGGCGGCAGGATCAGGTGCATGCAGGTAATAACCTACTGATCCAACACACATTCTTCTTCTTCTTCTTAAGACGTTCATATTCAGCATTAACCAACAATTCAATTATCGTTTGTTCATTCAGGTGTGGCCGATTGAGGGCATCAAGAAGTTCGAGACCCTCTCCTACCTGCCACCGCTCACCGTGGAGGACCTCCTGAAGCAGATCGAGTACCTGCTCCGTTCCAAGTGGGTGCCCTGCCTCGAGTTCAGCAAGGTCGGATTCGTCTACCGTGAGAACCATAGGTCCCCCGGATACTACGACGGCAGGTACTGGACCATGTGGAAGTTGCCCATGTTCGGGTGCACCGACGCCACCCAGGTGCTCAAGGAGCTCGAGGAGGCCAAAAAGGCGTACCCTGATGCATTCGTCCGTATCATCGGCTTCGACAATGTCAGGCAGGTGCAGCTCATCAGTTTCATCGCCTACAAGCCCCCGGGCTGCGAGGAGTCTGGTGGCAACTAAGCCGTCATCGTCATATATAGCCTTGTTTAATTGTTCATCTCTGATTCGATGATGTCTCCCACCTTGTTTCGTGTGTTCCCAGTTTGTTCATCGTCTTTTGATTTTACCGGCCGTGCTCTGCTTTTGTTTTTGTTTCACCTGATCTCTCTCTGACTTGATGTAAGAGTGGTATCTGCTACGACTATATGTTGTTGGGTGAGGCATATATGTGAATGAAATCTATGAAAGCTCCGGCTATATATATTTATACAAAGGGTATGAGATGGATGTGAATCCTAGAGCATATGTGTCCAACAATCAATTCGTCGACAATGAAAATTTGATCATGGAATTAAAAAATCATGCTTCTGTTGTTCATCGGAAATGCCTTTCTGTACTGATTAGTGGATTTCCAAACTGAATCCACAAGAAAACATATATAATTGTTCTGTTCATCAATCTACTTGTTTTGATCTAATAAAAGATAATTTGACTTGGCACAAAAACAAAAATACAGTTTGAGTATTTTTTTTCAAGATTGTCACATGCAAATGGGCAATAATACACTCTTTTTATAACTTGTAAGTGTTTTTTTACCTTTTTTTTTGCACTACATATTAAAAACCAAAACAGTGTATCGAAAAGCATATCTGTACGACCAAATGAATAAGTGGTGTAATTGTGTGTCAGTCCAACAGAAGGGTAGGCAGAAGACACCCCAACGGTGTTGCGCTTTCTTTTTGTCCTTTAACTTTTATTTCTTTTTTTAAAAAAAAAGAAAATACGGTTGGATCAACTGCTTAATACGGTTGGTTAATAAAATACGGTTGGATCAACTGCTTTCTAATTTTATCCCAAAAGATTACTCTCCGGTGGCAAAAAACGTAAAAGCAATTCTAAGAGTACTTACGTAGTGAAGCAGATCGAGTGCCTTTGCTCCAGTTCATGGGTGCCCTGCATTGAGTTCAGCAATGTCAGATTTATCTACCGTGAGAACCATAGGTCCCCCAAATACTATCAAGTAGGTACTCTACCATGTAAAAGTCGCCTATGTTTGGTGGAGCAATGCTACCTAGGAGCTCAAGGAGCTCAAGGAGGCCAATAAAGCGTACCCAATGCATCTGTCCGCATCATCGGCTTTGACAACGCGAACTCTTGTGACTTTATCAATATATATAGCAAATTCCATCATCATTATTATGGGACACATAAATTCTTTATTATGCATACCAAATCAATTCGTAGACAAATAGAATTTGATCATGAAATTAAATTCCATCATCATTATTATGCGACACAGAAATGTCTTTGTGTGATTAACTGGATGTGGATTGGAAACTTGAAATCATAAGAAAACATTTATAATTATAGTTTTCATCAGTCCAGCTAATACAAGATTTGTACAGTTTTTCCAAGATTGTCACATATAAATACGCAATTGTATGCTCTTTTTTAACTTATAATGGTCTGTCTACCTTTTTTGCGGTATATCTTTAAGATCAAAAAAGGTATGTGTACCAAAAAAAAATATGTATGACCAGATGGCTAAGGGGGTGTTTTAGATCCAGGGTGTAAAGTTTTGGCGTGTCACATCGGATATTATATAGGGTGTCGTATGGGGTGCTTGGGCACTAATAAAGTAGTAATTACAATATCCGTCAGTAAACCGCGAGACGAATTTATTAAGCTAATTAATCCGTCATTAGCACATGTTTACTGTAGCACCACATTATCAAATCATGGAGCAGTTAGGCTTAAAAGATTCATCTCGCAAAGTAGTCGTAATTATTTTTAGCCTATATTTAATACTTCATGCAGATGTTCAAACGTTCGATGTGACAGGGTGTAAAATTTTGTGGTTGGATCTAAACATGCCCTAACAGGCTAAAGTGGTGCAATTGTGTACCTAGCCAAAACAGCAGAATTGGCAGGAAACAGACCCTTTTTTGGTCCATAATTTCTTTTTTGAAGTACATTTGGACACATGTGTACCCTGAATATTTTGTCGAAGACATCAATCAGCCCCCAACCACGGGCACCTGGATAAAATGATACCTAAATCTGATCAAAATTGTTTTTTTTTTTGTTCATAACTTTTGTCCCCCGGAAACCTTTTTGGATTCCAAAATAGTGAACCCCAGGATACGAGTAGAAATACCCAATACGGCAATACAGCTCATTTTGCAATTCAAATTTCAAACACCATTTGCTATTTCAGTTCAAAACCTATAATTAAAATCATATCAATTCAAACTAAAGCAGTACACACTGAATGCCGAACTTAAATTTTCAGGTGGAGATGACATAATGCATTTTCACATTTCCATTCAAATGAGAGGATTTCTCACCTTTTAAACGCTCCAACATCATGGCAAATGGATGGTTGTGATAGCTAGCTAGAATCGTTACATTTATATCCCACTATTTAGATAAAAACTAGTATTTTCTATGCACACCAAACCCAATTCCGATATGCAGGCGCTACCTGAGACCTGGCAGATCAAGCAGCTCATCGAACCGCGAATTCTGCTCCAACACCACACTGTCCATGTTTACAGAAGGTGAGCACTTGGACACGGGGTGCTGGATGCTGGGGACAAGCTCCCGTCCTCCCCGCTCGAGGGCAATGGCATCCTGGATCTCCTTGAGCACCTCCGACATGGATGGCCTCTGTCTGCCCGTCGGCTTCAGGCACATTATTGCCACCTCCGCGACCTTCCACACTGACTGCAGATCGTAGCCAGTGTCCAACGACTGATCAATGATGGCGTGGATGTTCCCGCTCTCGATGTGTGAGGTAGCCTGCCGATTCAACTATTTATGTCAGTATCAACCATCATTCACATCAACTGCAGAACTGGATATAAATAATTTACAAAAAAACATAGAAATACAGGACTCCATTATTCATTCTCCCTCGTATTCTAGGATGTGTTCTGTACTCCCCTTTCCTAACTTCTACTCTTTTCTGCACGTATGCTTCCTGAACTGTTAAACGGTATGATTTTTAAAAACTTTTCTAAAAGTTGCTGTAAAAAATCATATTAATCATTTTTTAAGTCTTTTAGCTAATACTTAATTAATCATGTGCTAATGAGCCACCCCGTTTCCCATGCATGGGGGAGAGGTTCCCAACCCCTCCTCCCGAACACATGTAATCTGAGTTATTCTCTAAATGTAAGTCGTTTTGTAACTTTTAGTCATTATTTCATCTTGCATTTCTTGTTTGCACTAAGTAAATATTCTATTGCTTGTTATTTGCAATGTACGGAGCACAAATGGAGGGCAAGAAATCATTTCAATTAGTTTCATAATTCAGGATTAATTAAAACGATTTATATTTGAAATTTGTGGGACTACGAGCTGAGGAGTATGGCAGGCTTACCCATGCAACAATGCTACGACAGTGGGGCCCAAAGTGGTCGTCTGAGATTGGCTCCTGGCCTGAGATTAGCTCCAGTAAAATGACACCAAAACTATAGATATCACTCTTCTCTGTTAGCTGCTGTGAGCCATAGTACCTAACACACACACACAAAAAAACAGAATAAAACAAGTGTTTCGAGGACACTATATATCAGATATTACAAAGGTATGTAGCACTTTAGTCTGAAAAAACATGCTAACAAAACATAAACATTGTATGTTTAGGGAAAAAAGGGCCTTACTCTGGGTCTAGATATCCAAATGTTCCTCGAACCATGGTTGATACATGGGAACCATTAACCACAGGTTTCGATATGCCAAAGTCTGCAACTTTGGCTCTCATGTTCTTGTCAAGGAGAATGTTACTGCTCTTGAGATCTCTATGGATGATAGTTGGGGAACATCCTGTATGGAGATACTCTATTCCTGGTATTTTCATATTTCAGGGGAATTACTTTAGTCTTTAAAATGAAGAACCAGAGGAAATTGTACACAAGAGGAAGAGGGAAAAGAATACCTTTTGCGGCATCTTCAGCTATCTCGAGACGCTTGACCCAGCTAGTTACTTTTACATAAGCAGGTCCTCCTGTGAAGGTTATTCAGTTTGTGGTATTGAAATTATCACTGGTTTCAAGCGTCTGCAGAGCATGCACACATGTGTGTGTGGTGGTGTGAATATGGCGTGTGACCGTGTGTTGATCAGTGTGCATCCAATTGTACTCACTCTAAAATATTACTGGTTCTTTAAATTTTAATTTAAAGGTAGAAATCAGCCAAATCAGCATATAAGAAAGGAACAACTCTACTTTGTCCCTTAACTATAGTAGATTGGTTTATATTTTGTCCCTCAACTTCAACACTGGGTAGAAATCATTCCTCAAATACCAAAACCTGATTTTTTTTAAAAAAATTATGAATTAAAACCCGGCCTCTAGACCAACAAGGGTGTACACAGACAATCAAAACCCGATAGACTTTGTCCCTCCACCTGTTTGAGAGTGGTTTTGTGGACCACAATGTCATCTAAACTGGATGATGTGGCTTGGCCTAGCCAGCGCGTCGAAGGGATATTAAATCAAAATGCATTTAACAAAGATATTGTTTCCATTTTTATCTAGGGGTATATCAGTCGATATCAGAAACAAGAAATTGGCTTATTAACCCTGAACCTGCCTGGCACCGGAACAAAGGAAAAAAAAAAAGCAGACCTGCTCTGCACCCCTAAATATCCCGTGTGGTTTTCCAGAATGTGGATCCTGATTTCAATATTCGAGAATAATTGAGCATGAATTTGCAAAGGTTCTCAATGGAGCAAAGTGTATTCTCTTTCATATCAGACTTGCTAGATAGACTATCTTAAGTTCCCTGTTCTTGAACAATTTTACACATAGTTCTATTTTGTAATCATATACTACTAATAGCAGTAAATAAACAGTAGGATTCTTACCTACTGTTTCTATTTTTGTTTTTCAAAAGATCTCAGATATACGAGTATTATAAACTTCAACTGTACATGGAACATTTTGCTTATAAAATTATTGTCTACATACCAACATTTTGATGTCGATTCTGCAAACTAGATTTATCATCAGTTGGAAGGGGACTTACCACGAATGTGCTCTTTTAGTGTTCCTTCATGCATGAATTCATATACAAGTATGTTTTTCCCATCTTGCTGACTGTAACCAAGGAAGCTCACCAGGTTTCTATGATGTATTTTGGAAAGCAAAGTTACCTGAGACAACAAACCAGTCAGTTGACTAAAGAATTTGACTACTCCCTCCGTTTCATATTATAATTCATTTTGATTTTTTTCCTAGTCAAACTTTTTAATGTTTGACCAAGTTTATAGAAAAATTTAGCAACATCTATAACACTAAATTAGTTTCATTAAATCTAAGATTGAATATATGTTTATTTTGTGTTGGAAATGCAAATATGTTTTTCTATAAACTTGGTCAAACTTTAAAAAGTTTAACTAGGCAAAAGTCAAAGCGTCTTATAATATGAAATGTAGGTAGTACATTCCAAGATTGCAAACCCTGAACTAGACCAGAAACATACCTCATTCAAGAATTCTCGGGTGCCCTGATAGGAGTCGTTTATGAGAAGCTTGACTGCGATTTCTCTTCCATCTGCAAGCTTTCCATAGTATACTATGCCAAATCCTCCATAACCTATTCTTCTACCAAATCTGTCAGTAGCATCTTCAATTTCAGATAAAGCAAATCTGTGCACCGATTCCGTGGTTACTTCACTCAATGGTGAACTTAACTGTTTTGCTGGCGCTGAAACAAAAACAGTTCGTGGAGATGGCAAATTAATCAATATATGCTCATACACCATATAGATTATTCAATATTCCGATTAGGCAAAGAAAACAAACCATCTGACGGTTTCTTCTTTCTGTTGTATGCAAACAAGTAACATCCAACAGCAGCAACAAGTAACACAAAGGCCCCAATCACCACACATACAATAATTATTACAGGGTGAGTAATGGTATTGTGTGCCACATGAAGGTTACTGTTCCCTGAAAAGCTGTAGACAGGTAACAGATAAGGGCAAGTTAAGCATATGATTTTTTACATTATAAATTAATGAAGCTCTGTATGGAAAACAAAGCTATTTGATCATGGAACTTATTTACACACACACACACACATACAATGGAGCTCACAGAGCACAAGATTATGCATTAATCATCTGAAATGCATTAAGCTATATGCTTGAAAGGAAGTAATACAAACTTGAAAATAATGCCCTTTCTGAAAAGCGCCTGTGGGATTTCTCCTGACAGTTTATTATTCTGAATATACCTGCAAAGACTTGAATCAGTAAAGGTAACTCCATTGTTTCCACCATAAATGTTGCATTTATATGAGAAGAAGAGAGAATCTATAGCAATATGACATACATATCACTAAATGAAGGAACATGAAAACGTACAAAAGGAAAAAGGAAGGAATATTCAATATAAATAAGGATCAGAAATCCATATTGACTGCAGCTACGACATGAAGAGCATGGAGTGGAAAGACAAAGTTCACAGTAGGGGATACAACTTACAACTGTTTCAGGTTAGGTAGGTCACCCAAAGAAGAAGGCAGTGCACCAGTTAATTGATTGTCCTCAAGGTGACTGCAAAACAGCAAAAAGCAGCCTAAGGACTAAGTATAAAAATAAAATGATCAAAATGCCATATCAAATAATGGGATCCTCACATATACTGCAAATCCTGGCATCCAATGAAATCAGGTATTGGACCAGAAAACGAGTTACCATCAAGCCTTCTGGATTGCAGTAATAAGTAGATCAGATAGAATTTTTTTTTTAAAAAAAAAGAGATAGGGGAGAGGAAGGAATAAACTATTCTGATCATACAATTCAACCAGCCCAGGTAGCTTTGTTAGTTCCACAGGGATACTTCCTGTTATATTCTTTCCTGATAATGTTCTGCGGAAAAGAAAATAATTCTTGTCTTTCCAAAACTCTAAACATTGTGAAGAACAACTGAAATTGAAGTCAGATGAATATTACTATCATACATTGATAATACCCTGGGCGCTTTTTCTGTACTGCATTGTATCCAGGACCATGATGCTGGTAAGCATGGGTCACCACCCTCTTGCGCCCAACTTTCCTGAGGATACCGTGATACCAAGATAGCCATATTGTTCGCTGTCCATATTACAGAAAACCAAATTAGAATATGACATATTTTTTCATTTATTCTACAATACAGAGATAGCTAACCATCTTGGAATCTGGACAATAGCTAACCATCTTGGGATCCCATAGTGAGCTGTATATATTTGTAAATTTCAACTGCATTCAAGATAGGTCCCTTCGACGAATCATCCGTCTTCTGAAACACAGGCTTGAAAACAAATGGAAGTGACATATTCATGTAACCTGCTTCATACGTCCGATACTTTCCCGGAGCATTTTCCTCTACATTAACAGTCGGTGTGCTGTATTCGGGCATTTCTGGAATCGCTAACTTAAATTTTCTAGTTTCATTTGGGGCTAAATCTTCGATTTCTGCAAAATAAGCGTATGCCCATGAATTTCCTGGGGTTTCATCCAAATTAAGCCTGTAGGTCAAGGATCCATTTTGGCCAACTACTGCAGTTCGCATGACTTCTTCAGGTGGTTCTTCACCATCAGTTCTGATGGATATGTGCCTTTTAGTTGATATTCTTTCCGTCCCTGGAGCAACATCAACAAGGTAATTTGCTCTCCTCACTAAATCAGATCGCCATATTCTATCAAATGGATCGTCAGGGTACCTGAGAGATTAAAGAAACAAACTGCACCTTTCAGCCATTTGTTTCCAGAAGATATTATTTTGGTGATACTAATTGACATGGAGACAAAACTAGTTTCTTGCTCACTCATAGGCAAGACTTTCATAGACATCTTGTGGGATCAGGATATTCCGTACATTATTACTGCTAGGAAAAGGTCTGTTCTTTGATTAGTTTCCATCCCTCAATTTCAAAACCAGATAAACGATGCCATTAACTCTCAAAATCAGGCAGGCTGACCCTACACACTATTTGATGGTGGCTTTGACCTAAACTAATGGTGGGGACTGTTTGTCATAGAGGATCAGGATTGGTCATATAAGATTCAGTATTCTCCAAATACACATTTGTCATATGGGCTTGCCACTTATTCTCTTTCTATCTTTCTATGGCATGCGTGATGCGCTCCCTACATGAGTCAAAAACACTATTATATAGGGCAAAGGGGCGGGTTATGACTGGTTTAAGGGACAAAAATTAAACATGTGCAGATTTGATAGACAAGAAATAGATATTTCCATGCACTTTGGCAAGTACTTCTGGTATGAATTTCTAAACTAGTTATTTCATCCAAATATTTTGAACCCTAATTTGAAGCTATTGACAGTAAAGGAATGTGCATAATGCCATCCAGTAATACCTGACAGATGCATTACTTTCTGCACCAAAATTTATCCTTGCAGAGAGTTTAAGAAAGAACTGATTCTCATAATCAGTTTCATAGAGGGAGCCATTCAATTGCCGAAGCTCGAGAGTGGAAATAAACGGCGCCTGTCCTGTACTGGCATTTGAGAGGCAGACGCTGAGTGTTGGAGCAGAAGCCAAGATAATTGCCTCCACCACTGTTGGGGTAGTGTCATCATAAACTACAACAGTTGTCCATGGAGTTGCTCCGAGGGAGAGATCAAACTTAGGGAATATATTGCTGTTTTCGAAGTTTCCATAGAGGAAAGTAGCTCTAACTAGGTACCGTGTTCTTTCGCTGACATTCATGGTGTAGCAATACTTCCTGTCGTCTACTGGAAAATAGCGTACGGTTTTGAGTTGCTTCGGGAGATCATTCTGGACTGAGAGGTTTGCCGTCTTGCCACCATACACAAACTTGTCATCGGAAGTCCACTGGATCCCAATGTCATCTGTGAAATCACCATCTCCCCCGCAATCCAAGCTAATGAAACCTGCACAGAAGAAGCCAATTTTTAATTAGAGATCCACATATTTAGTACAAACCGTTGCATCTAAGAACATATAAAATTCGGAAACTTAATCTATTGCTTGGTACGAGTAGCATATATACATGAGTTTTTTTTTCTTTTTTTTACCATGTTTGGCCCTTTGAATCGATTATGCTGCCACCGCATAACAATGACACATAGAACATTTAGGTGAATAACAATGTAGCAACAAATAATCGAATCCCAATATGTGTGGAGTGGTAAAACTGCAATTCCTCCTGCCATTGAGTTGGCCTCCTCACTTTCCCCTCAATCACAGCGCCGCCCCTTCCCAGCCCCCACCGTCCCCGGCAACTCCTATGTCCGGCGACCTCTCCTAGCTAGACGGAATCGTGCAGGTGCAGCGGGCCGGGAAGGGGAAGCGCTAGTGGTAGTGGAGGAGGCTAGGGCAGCGCCGGTTGAAGGAGGTAGGCGGCGCTGGAGGCTCTACGGTGACCGGTCTCCGGGGGCTAAAGGAAGCGCTGATGGAGGCTGGGGACGACCCGGACGAGCAGCACCGGTGGAAGGGCGGCAGCGGTAGGGCTAGGGAAGGGCGGTGCTGGTCGCCAGAGGTGATGTTGTCCGGCGCCGGTAGCCTTGACTTGAGTGTGGATTATGGATGGCGGCACTGGTGGTGGTCGGAGCTGAAGGAGGGAGGGGTTGAAAATGAGAAATTTGGGATTACACCGTCGCAGTGGTTTCGCTGGAACGCCGTCGCTTCAAAACTGAGGCCTGGATTATTTTCCAACTTTTTCTTCAAATTTTTAACTTTTTCATCGCATCAAAACTTTTCTACACACAAACTTCTAACTTTACCGTCACATCGTTCCAATTTTAATCAAATTTTCAATTTTAGCGTGAACTAAACACACCCTGAGTGGTGTTTACCAAAATACCATTTTCGATCCTTTCTGTGAATAGAAATGTTTTTGCTCAATTTTATTTTTTCCCCAAACGAAAATACCCCTGACACGGGCCCCACCGGTCATATTCTCTCCCCTCTCTCTTTCCCCTCTTCCTCCCTCTCGAGGACGTCCTCAACTGGCGGGCGTGGCGGGCAGTGGGCAGCGGCCAGGAGGCGAGTAGTGGTTGGCAGCCAGGAGGCGAGCAGTGGCCGGTGACCGGCGGCGGGCGTGGCGAGGAGGCGGGCAACGCGGTCTGGGCATGGCACCACGGCGACGAGCGCCCAAGCGGCGTGGTGGAGCATACATCCGCGGCGGCCGGAAGTGAGAGGAGGACGAGGACAACGACGAGGAGGAGGAGGTGAGCGTCGTGGAGTGGAAGGGCGACACACAGGCGCCGCCGAAGGAGCGGTTGCAGTGGGAGGAGAGGAAGGAGGCAACGCCGCCCCTATCCGCGGCGGCCGCGGCGTCATCTACGATGCACATCGCCGCCTGCAAATTCCAAGCAGTAATACTAGAAGGCGCCACTTGTGAATTGGGAGCTGTCGTTAGTCAATATTTGATTTGGGAGCCCATATCGGCAGAATATCCCTTTGATGAACTTGATGGTGTGCTTGGCTCTAATTTCTCTTGTTGGCTCCGCTTATATCCACTTAGTGAATTATTAATAGCCACGAATAAGAATTTGTAGCCACCTTGTCCTCATGGAAAAGGTTCGAGGATGTCAAGCCCCTGGCATAAAAATGACCAGGACAGAGGGATGGTTTGGGCAGCTTGAGCTGGTAACTTGGTGCGTCTACTATTAAACTAACAAGCTTCACACCGTTGTACCATGTCAGAAGCGTCTTGGGAAGCTGTTGGCCAGTAAAAACCTTGTCGGAGAACTTTGCCAACCAGTGTTCGCCTATCGGCGTGTACCTGTAGATTCCTTCGTGGATATCGAGAAACAGCTCTTTGCCGTCGTCAGAAGTGATGCACTTTAGCAGTACTCCATTTGTGGCCTTCTTGTAAAGATCGTCCCTAATTGTACAATAGGCCGTAGCTTGTCGTGAGAGTTTTTTTTCTGTTTCTTTGTCGTCTTCCAGTAACTTGTCAGTGTTGAGGAATTCAATAAGTGGTGTAGGCTAGTCTTGAGTAGTCTCAATGTTCGCATAGATTCTGTCAACTTGAGTAGTAGCCCCCGAGCCAACATTGGTGGAGCTATCGATGTTGTCGTCTAGGAAAAACCTTAACTAATGGACGGGTTAATACTTCTAGAAATGTGCCAGGTTCCACCGGCTCTCGTCTAGAAGCTAATCAGGCAAGGTTGTCAGTGTCAGCGTTGTCTTTGCAATAGACATGGCGCACTTCAAACCTGTCAAACCTATGCTCCAACTTTCTTACTTTCTGCAAGGTACTTGGACAATTCGGGATTAGAGCATTTGTAATCCTTGCGTACTTGGTTGGTGACTAGTTCTAAGTCCCCTTTCATAATTAGTCATTTGAACCCAAGTGACGCGGCTGCTCTTAGTCCAACGAGATGTCTTTTGTACTATATAGTGTTGTTGGTTGGTCAGAAATCCAATTGAATCCAGCTCCTACTTCTTGACTGTTGAATGCTTCGTGGAAGGCCATTGTCCTCCGCTCGCTGTCCGTACGGTCAACCTTGCTGTCCTCGAGGACGATCTGGTTGGCGATGAAAATCTACAGTCAACCTTGCCGTCCTTGAGGACGGTCTGGTTGGTGATGAAAACCTATGAGTACCTGAGACTTGATAGTTGTTCGTGGGACAAAATGGACATCTAATTGGCTGAGCTCGATGACACTCCGTATAATAGAGGTGAAAGGGGACTAAGGGAGAGCAAGCGTTATCTCCGTTATCCAAATTCGCATCATCTGTTCATCGCTCTTCAAGGATATCCTCTGTTATTTCAAGGAAGTAAGGACATGGGACTATCTACAGAAAGAACCGGGATCTCACCTTGGTAGGATATGCAGATGCTGGGTACCTGTTAGACCCACATACA
Source organism: Oryza meridionalis (assembly GCA_000338895.3). Lineage (NCBI taxonomy): Eukaryota > Viridiplantae > Streptophyta > Magnoliopsida > Poales > Poaceae > Oryza > Oryza meridionalis. The sequence continues at coordinate 9,642,538 of CM002535.2, read as the reverse complement.
TCCAAGTCACAGACTTGCTATATTTTCCTATGTGGAGGAAAAATAATTTCTTGGAAATCGTCAAAGCCAATTCTCGTAGCAACTTCAATGAACCACTCAGAAATCATCACACTACACAAAGTCTCTCACAAATGTGCATGGTTCGCATGATGATTCACCATATTCAGCAATTATGTGAATTGAACACTATCTAGAACCCTACAATTATCTATGAGATAATGCAACCCGTGTTGCGCAAGTGCAAATTGGTTACGTGAAAAGCAATCTCACGAAGCATATGAACCCCAAGTTCTTTTATGCTCACGAACATCATAAGACAAATGTAATTAAATATTGCAGACTGTGTCCTTTGAAAATCTCATAGATTTATACACTATTCAATATCGTCATCCTTTTTTGAAAGATGCATCTAGGGAATCGGGATGTTGAGACGTAGAGAAGTGCAAAATTCAAGAATAGAATTTTGCTGACTCACTTCCCAAACTTAGTCTGGAATGACAAAGTTCCCAATAAGAGTAATTGGATAGCTTGTAAACTTTTTCCCTTACGTAAGTTTTCCTGTAGTTTCTTATCAAGGTTTTTAATGAGGTAATCCGTTATCCGTGCAACACACAAAATGTATGCTATGTACTTTTTCTCCAAATTTTTCCCACTAGGTTTTTATGGAGTTTTAATGAGACATAAGCAATATGTGGTGAAGGATCAAGGGGGTACTGAGAAACTGAGGTTTTGGCCCATCAAGGCCAGCTCAATACACTAATTGGATGCCACCCTACTTTCTATGTACTAGGTGAAACCCCACGGGTTGCTACGAAAGTTTATTATTATAACAATAAGTAAAAATAGCGTGTAAGATAGCTAGACAATATAAGCTTATGTAAGTTGATATATTTTGTGATAATTTAAAGTTAAATAGTATATAGAATAATGATTTAAATGTAAAAGTAAGGTGATGTGGTTTTACGAGAGAAGAAAATGATGAAGATACTTTAGACCATAGATTAATCATCAAAGGGCTTAAAAATAATTGAAGTGATATGACTTAATGAGATAAGAAAAGGAGGGAGATAATTTGGATCATAGATTAATTATCTAAAGTCTAAAAACAATTAATGTGATATGGCTTAACGAGAGATGAGAGAAATAATATTAACTAAGTGATAATAAACTATATAGGTATATAGGATATTATAATATAAAAAATGATGAAGAGATATATTAAAATATCACGTGAATTATATGGGATAATAATTTAACATGCTTATATTTTAAAAGCTCTAAAACTTAATAAATTATAAAATTACAGATAATATAGTATGCTTGCATGATGTTTAAATGTAATAATTGTTTTGTCGATGATGATGTGACATATTGGCATGTTAAGCTTTAGTATTTAGTGAGTTGTAACTTCATACTAAGATAGGATAAGAATTGGCTATATAAAAAGGAGGAGAGGAGAGGCTTTGTGTACAGTTGAAAAACGTGAATAAGAATACTCTGTCTCTCTTTATGTCTTTTGTTTTCACTTTTATCTAATGTTACGCAACCCTTTTAGACTACTGTACATATGTCTAAACGGTGCACTAGCTCGCCCCAGTTCAAGCGGTGGTAGACGTAGCCTGGTGCAAAGCTGCTCTCTAGACTGGAGAGTTTGGCGCTATGCTTCTGTGAGTAGATTCACCCCGTGATTTTGCTGCTTCTTCCTTCCCTTTTTCTTGACGGGTTGCGTCTATTGTGAGAAATCGTACGTATGATAAAAAAATAAAAAAGAAGCCTTCTGAGCAAGTATTCACACCTGCAAAACTCAATGTTTAGACCAGACTATCACTGCCGGTTCAGTGATAGCTAGCATCAGCACCAATTTTATGATATCTATTTTATGAGGTGGTGTACTGTGACTTATGACTGCATTGTTACTCTAACCGGAGCAAATGAAATTCTGCCAACACCCACTCCACCGCAGGTCCATCCAGTCTCAATTGTAAAGGCCGTTATATCGGTTCGAAAAGGAGTCCCAAGTAAATTAAGGACTGCAGAAATGAAGTAGTTTCCCTAATGGTTATATTCACTCACCATTGGCTGCATATACCGTTGTATATAGCTGAGACCGGGTTTTATATATAAAAAAGAATCACTCACCAGGCTGAGCAGTGGAGAGCGATATCACGAGCAGCAGCTGGAGCTGGAGGAGAAGAGCGGCGGCAGAAGAGGACGGCATACTACTAGTACTGCACCTACTCGATCAACGCAGGAAGTCCTTTGGTGTTTGATCTATCTCTTGGGATGGGTTCGCAAATTTAAAGAGCGCAGCAACTTGAGCTTGCCTTGTGCACAAGTGGAAGAAACGTCCAAACCCATTGAACCCAAAATGAGAAGAGTTTGTCCTGCCCAACCTTATCTGTGAAAAAAAAATATCAGCTCATTTGGTTCTCTTGGAATAAAAATTAAAGAGATCGAAGGAAAGTAGCAAATGGTGTGGTGTATAGTCGTGTGTGCATGGCTCGTAGAGTATAGCTTAGTAAATTATAGTGCCCATGAATATTATTTATATATGGGTACACTTTTAATATGATTTTTTAGGAGCTTTTAATAGTATTTTAGTGAGGCTAGAAGTTGTCGTTGATATTCTTTTTAAGTGCATGTGTTATGAGATATATTTACGGATGTGTGATCGATGTTTGTAGGCTATATATACGTATAGGAAAATTAAAAAATGGAAACAAGGGAAAATTAATTGACACATGGTTGAGCAGACTAAACAGGAAAACTTGAGGGACTTAAATAGATGCTATCACGCTGAAAGCCTGAAAGGGATATAACTTAGAAGCAGCCTAGCTTCCCAAATGCTTCAATTTGTCAGACCAACAACTACTTGATGTTGCTTATCTATCAATCGGTATCACCACGACACTGTATTAACTAAGTAATCAATTTTCCCATCTGCTAACTAACTTAGCCTCCAAGGTCAGACCTAAAATAATTCAATCAGTTGGACGATGTTGATGAGGATACGTCCGTTTTTAACAAACCACGGCCAACATGTTCTGCAGACTGCTCATGAAAATGCTGGTTACGGATGGTTTAGCGTTTTCTTCAAAACTGTCATTTGGGACCGTTTATTTTCCAAATATCCATAACATAACAAAGTATCTTAAAATAATATTAAAACATTATGAGTGTATGAGAGTTGGCTTTTCAACCATGTGCAGCACCCACCCTGACCCCCAGGAATTAAGTGGGTGCATAGGCATAGCTAGGAGACAATATTTGGATCTCCGATAAAACATTTATAGTCTTGCTTGTCTAGGGCAGGTGTTTGGTAAGTTTTTGGAGGTGCTTCGGTGGGCTAGGAAATCCTTTTTGGCAGATAAGAGTGGCTTGGTTCCCCTTCGAAGACAAGATCGTTGTGCTTGAGAAATTGGAGGGCCTCTAAATCTGTGCGAGGGGACTAAGCCACGCACGTATTAGCACACTTAGCGTCCATGGCCACACGCTAACACCCCCTATTTCCTTTTCTCTCTCGAATTAGACCCTTTCAATTACCTTATGTAATAAAAATCCAAACTAGTCCCATTTGAGTATCAACATATATGCCCCTTGTCTTTTTGGCAAACTTGTGAGCCAAAAAGCACTATAAGGTTTATGCATTCGATGATGACGTGAGAATAAACTTCGAGAGACCTCCTTTTGTTCGTATTGTGTTTTGCTTTGCCTCACCACCTTCTTGTGTTGATTTTTTTTGTGACCGATTCTTTTTTGTCAACCAGCTATGAGATGAGCATGATTGATTACTCAAAATCGGATGATGTGGCCATTCCCATAATAGAGTATAATATGATATATAGATAGGCATCATCCACATAACAATGAAATTCAATTGTGGATACCAAGGGTAATACTGTAAAGGAGAAGTGTGTTGTTGGGATCTTTCCTCACTCGTTTCCTACCATGCTTGGTGGATGATCTTGATTCCCTTGGCCATTTCAACCTTCTCTGACTCTTTGTATCTCTTGGGACTTTTGGCTTGCTCAATTGCCCCCCCCCCCCCACCCAAGCACTGAAGTCTTCAATGTGATATTCTCCTTATCATCGGGGATCTTCCTCTCTTGAAATTCAATAGTGCATACAGGGAAACATTGCTCATTTATTTGCATAGCCACAAACTCCAATCATCCTTCATGAATGGCCGGTAGGATTTGTCTTTTGGATATATTACAATCATTAGTAGCATAAGAATTTGAATTGTGTCACTTAAAATATGTTTGTTGCTTAAACTCCATACGCAGTGGTATGACATGGCCTTCGACAATTAAATTTTCTTACGTTCTAACAAGTAATCGAAAATCTGATCGCATTTGGCCACATCAAATGTGAATTTTGTTTTGCCATGTCATTTTTAGGAAGAATCGTGCTAAGGATAGAGCAAACAAAGTGTTCGGTCCTAGAGCTCCAAGTCCATTTGTTTGTATGCATGTCAATCGCCTGATCGCCCAAAGATATAACCACATTAACTATATTTTCACGAGGATGAACATGCTTAGCCTTTTCCAAGATCTTGGCATCTTTGGCTTGACTTTTTTGAGCTGGATTATTTTTAATTCTAGTATCTATGCCAAAAATGTTTTTGATAACTTCGGCAATCTCGCCACCAAGGCTTTTGGGTTTTGTACGTGTACTAGTCATAGGATTACTAGGAAACAACCGATGTAGGAGCCTGTCCTAGAACACTCATCGGTTATGGTCTTATTGGTATGACCCCCCAATTGGACCGGTCGTTGCTACCGGTCTGATCGACGTACTACGTCACATGGATGAATTTAGGATCTACCATATTGAGAGGAATGTAGATACTTCTGATTAGCCAATCTTGCTGTTCAGAAAATTTTGGTATATGAAAATCTGATGGAATACCATACATATGCTCCTTGTTTTAGGAAGTAGATGCACCACCTAGGAACTGGCTATCTGTAACTCACTTATGTGAGCATAGGTTTTTTTCCAGGTAGTACTCATGATTTTCTCAAAGATGGTACTAAAAGAAGTAAAACAATTGCTTAAACTAGCAATAATAGCACCATGTACTATTTGAGCAACTTTATATGTAGGAATAGGGGCATTGCTATAATCAGTAGGCAGCTTTGATTTGTCGTCGACAGACAACGTAAATTCTTCTTGCTTGATGATGCCTTGCCTCGTCTTATAGTAACATGAAGCCATCTTTCACCGCATTTTTCAAGTTGAGCCTCAAACGCCCAGAGGATCAACTTCTCACAACTCTTCATAATCTATGGTCCGAATGTTGTCTTGATCAAGATCAGTGTGATAACTCATGTTGGAGAAGTAGGATTTCATCTATAGTAACTGAAATCATTCCCCAACGGAGTCACCAAAAAAGTGTGTTGGCACCAGATCACAATGCCACACCTTGAGCACGTTTTGTGCGACCCGCAACGGTACCCAAATATGCGCTGCCACAGGAGGACGTAGATGATGCCGAACGATCACCCGAGAGGGACCTCGACAGGGTAAGTGCGCGCCATTTGTCCTAGGCTCGGCGAGACAGCTAGGACATTCTCTAATGTCGTAGAGATGAGACACGGGAAGCAATTGAGGGATTGAGAGGTAAATAGACTTGGTACAAGTAGCAAGAAGTAGTGTGATGTAGAATCCGCCGCCGCCACCACCATCTCGTACAACCTCCTCCCCCAGCTGCTGCCACCACCACAGGTGAGTCGCCTCTTTCCATTCCTTCCCCTCCCCTCTCTCCTCTCCATATTATCCTCCTCTTTTTACAGGCTAGGGTTTCTTTTTCATATTTTGTTGCAGATTCTTGGAATTCATGAATAGTTTGCTGTGAGGGATGTGATGCCATGTATTTAATTATCTGCAATCGGATTCTTGTCAGTGCTATTAAGGTGAAATTTCCCCTGTTTTGTGATTATGTATCAGGGGAGGCTGATTCAAAATGCATACTATTTGGTAGAGGCTTCATGGCTACAAGTTACTACATATCCTTTTGGCCTAAATTATGCATATGCTTATCGTTAATATAAACCTGGGTGATGGTGTTTCATATTTTGAGACCTAATTGCAAGGATATGTGCAAAAAGAGGAGTTTCAGATCCAACTTTGGGACTGGTCTAGTCTATCTAGTGACCTAAGTAAATTCTTGTGCTATATAGAAGAGTAATTTAATTTATACTATAAATAAACTTACTTGTCCTCATCTAGCATATATTTCTACTTTGTTTTTAAGTACTATACTTAGAGTTCACATCCCTGTTTCAGATTATTTGCTGATTACCAGGGAACTTCTTTATGTGATACAATGGAAAGAGTTGATTCTACATCAGAAATTTCAGGTGATAATCTTCCAGTTGACCTTTCACATTGCTCGGAAAAGAAAGGGGGCTAGGGTTTGGGAGCATATCGAGTCATATTTTATTGATGGAAAAGAAAAGGCAATCTATAAATATTGCAAGCTGAAATTATCTTCAGAACCTGGCCAAGGAACAAACCATCTCAGTAGGCATATTGGAATGTATTGCCCAAGTATTCCAAGTGGAGAGAGGAACATATTCTTACTACATTGGAAGCACCCTTATTCTGATGGTGATCATCCCATATTTGACCCTCAGTTTTGCTATCTTCTAATTGCCAAATCCTTCGTTAGTGCTGAAATTGCATTTTGGAAAGCTGATGATCCAAATTGGAAGAATTTGCTAAACTACATCCACCCATCTTTTTGGACAGTTGGACGACAATTTGTTAGATCATATTGTCTTGTATATTGTATGAGGAAACTAAGAAACAACTGTATCATAATGTTGAACAGTTGTGGTCCCATTTTATTTTGACTGCTGATCTTTGTGCGTCTAATTAGAATTTGGGTTGCATATGTGTCACTACGTACTATGTCAATGCTGAAATTTGGTTGAAGAAGTTCATTATATCATTTAAGCAGATTACATATCCACATTACACCTTATGTTGTGCAAGATGGACTTACCTCTTTCTGATTGAATGAGATCTAATTGACAAAACATTTAACTTGACACTGGATAATGCAAATGTTAATGACAGAGCTGCAACGGATTTGCACAATACCTTGGGTGCTGAGATGTTTTTCAAAGCTGAATATTGTCATGTGAGGTGTAATGCACATATTCAATATGGAACAAGGTTGATTACTTCTACAATTGCCAATGTGAGAGACATTGTCAATACAATCACATCAATACTTCCACGGATGCAAATATTTAATTCCGTTGTCCAAAGAACGGACCTTACAACTAAGGTTGTGTTTAGATCTAGGGGTGTAAATTTTTGGCATGTCACATTGGATATACGAACACACATTTGAAGTACTAAACGTAGTCTAATAACAAAACAAATTACATAATCTGCATATAAACCGCGAGCCGAATTTATTAAGCCTAATTAATCCGTCATTAGCAAATGTTTACTGTAGCACCACATTCTCAAATCATGGCGCAATTAGGCTTAAAAGATTCGTCTCGCAATTTACACGCAATCTGTGTAATTAGTTATTTTTTTCGTTTATATTTAGTACTTCATGCATGTACCTAAATATTCAATGTGATAGGGTATAAAATTTTATCAGGAGATCTAAATAGGGCCTAAGTCTGGACTAGTAGTTGTTATCCCACATCGCACTAGTAGTTGATGTCCCACACCGCTGGAATGCTACTTATATTTGATACATGAATCGTTGGGATACAAAGCTGTTGTCAACATATATGCTACTGAACAACACCATGAAGCTCCAAGTGATTCGGACTGGGGGCAAAACCGAGTCTCTCCATGGGTTTTTGCAAGCCTTCAGTGATGCTACCAAGGCATTTTCAGCAGATAAACATCCAACATTCCATCTCTTTTTGAAGATGGTATTGGCCATCTGCGATGCTTTACTTGATGAAAGGTGGGAGCAAGATGAACTCTTGCAAGAGATGGCCAATGCTATGTTTGTCAAGTTTCGAAAGTATTGGAATGAATTATCTCATGTTCTATTTTTACACAATTGGATGAATTGATGAAGAAAAGATAAAAGAGTTCCTCACATGCTTAAACATTTCCTATGTTGACATCGTTTTATCAACTATATTCATTAGGTAAAATAAAATTTCCTCTTTTAGTTGTATAAGCACGAATGGTTAGATGTGAATGGTAACTCCTCAAGGATGGTAAAAATCCCCTTGAAATAACTAAATATAATAAATTTTCTATTTTACAAAGTTTAATTTAATACTACATTCTTTTTTAATATATGACACCGTTGACTTTCTAACAATCATTTAACCATTCGTCTTATTAAAACTTTTTATGAAAATATAAAAAAATTAAGTCATGCTTAAAAAACATTTGACGATAAATAAGTCACAATAAAATAAATAATAACTACATAATTTTTTGAATATCAACGACGTCATATATTAAAAAGGAACAAGGTGAACTTTGGTATCTTTCGGTGGTATAATAAAAAAAAAGTGAACTTTCGTTGGTATATACCAATTTTTCCTATTAAAAAACTGAGAAAGTGCTTGCTAACTCTATTTTATAGTCACGTCCTTTTTCTATTCTAGTTAGATTCTCTATGATATTTATAATGGTAGTAGAAATATGGAGGGGTATTTTTGTCCGGAGAAAATAATGTGTGGAAGGGTATAATCGTAATCGTTAAAGTGTCAAAGTATTTTGCCGCTGCCCCAAATCGCTTCCGCTGCCGTCCCCCTCCGTCACTGTCTCCGTCGCCTCCCAAGTCCCAACATATGTTGCACCGATACTTCACTTTCTTGCCTATACCGGTATCCGATACGTATCCGGTGCGGCGATACGTCCGATACTATGTCGATACGGTATCGGAGGAGTATCGGTCATTAAACAACAAAAAAAAAAGAAAAAATAAATACCGATACTCACACGATACATATCAGATACTTCTCTGATACCTAGCAATATAACCTCCTTGTTCAATAGCCCATTAAATACCCAATGCTATACTTCTGATATATTTATAACTTTAATATACTTGCTCTATTTGTAATACATGGCTATATTTGCTATATTTTTTTGTAATTGGCAACAATACATAGAATATTTTTAAAGATAATCTTATTGCTTTACCCTTTTGTAGTTCCCTATATTTTATTTTTAAAAATATTTTTATATATACTCGCCGTATCGACGTATTGATGTTTTTTAAAAGATCTCGTATCGCCGTATCAGCGTATCCATATCGCCGTATCAATATCGCGTATCCGTGCATCATAGGTCCCAACCCTCATGGCCTCATCGCCTCAGCCGCTCGTCCCCATTCCACGCCGCCTTCCCCGCCCCGCCCTAACCGACACCGTCCTCGTCGACTCCGCCGACTCATCAGTCCTGGCAGCCATCGTGAACAGTTGGAGTAGATGTGAACAGTTCCTTCCCTGAGTTTAATTAATAGTGCTTGCACGAGAGCTTAACAGCGTTGGATTGCTAGAATAATCAAATTCACGTTTGTTCCAGCTTCTGTTGCTGTCGATCTGACTGTTGCGACACATGGGAATGAACTGAATCTCTCACACTTTGGACGTCGATCTGAATATCTCCTTCATCTATGCACCTACTACCTACCTGCGGTAATGCCCAGCATCAATGTTGCTACAATTGAGAGCTGGGTTCGTGAAAGAGCTCATCAGTGATGATAGGTCGTCTATCCACTATCGCACTCCTTGAATTCTGCGTTCAGGAGCAGTACTGCGTTAGCTTCTTTCTTCTTCTTTTTTCTTTTTTAATGCATGGAGACACACTACTGCGAGAAAGGTTTTTTCGTGCGGTCAAAACCAGTTTTCGCGTACGGGTGGGCAGCCCGCACGCACCAGGGGTCTGCAAAAATCACGATTTTTACGTGTGGGTGGCACACCCGCACGCGAAAATTCGGATTTTCGCGTGTTGGTGCTTACGTCGCCCGCACAGAAAAAAAATCTGAGAAAAAAATTTCAAAAAAATGAAAACCTAGAATCTGGCGGCGACGCCGCCGTCCCGGCCACCACCTCCTCCTCCTCCTCGCCGCCTCTTCCTCCTCATCGTCGTCATCGTCAGCGGCGGCGTCCTGCCCTCGTTATTGTCGGCACCACCCGCCACCGGCCTCCGCGCTCCCCTCCAGCCGCACCGCTGCCGACGCCCCTCCCCTCCGCCGGATCTGGGGAGGGAAGGAAGGAGAGGGGAGGGGAGCCGGATCCCACGGGGGAGGGCGGCTGGCCGCCAGATCTGTGCGGGGACGACAGGCGCCGCTAGATCCCTGCGAGGGTTGGCTGCCGCCCTCCGAATCCCGCGCGTCGTCGCCGCGCTGCCATCGGGACTCTGGAGGAGAGGAGAGGACAGGGAAAAAGAGATAGAGAGGAGAGGAGAAAAAGAGGAGAGGAGAGAAGAAAAAGAGATAGAGAGGAGAGAAAGAGGGGAAAAATTTTAAGTGGGTAGGAAGGAAAGAGACAATGGGTATTTTTGCGTGCGGCTCTCTTAGTAGGTCCGCACACGAAAATAGGTGCGATCTTAAATGAACCGCACGTGAAAATGAGATTATTTTCCTAGACACGACCATAACGACCAGTTATGGTCTATTTGCAATCTAAATGGGTCCCTTACAAGAAAAGTCGTTTTCTAAGTACTAACTACTAATTTTAATTCACCGGTCTGAATCCTGCAAGGACTGAGAATTTACATCTCCGACTGAAACAAAGTATACCAAGCAACAACTCGTTCACTCTCGTATCAGGTTGAGATATACTTCCTTCGTTCCACAATATAAGTCATTCTAACATTTTCCACATTCATATTTTCCACAATATGAATGTAGGAAATGTTAGAATGACTTACATTGTAAAATGGAGGGAGTACCCATTAAAGCTGGATAAAAATAAACATTGTGATGATATGATGCATGAAGGAGCAAGTTGGTCGTTAAATTGAAGTTGTACTGAAATGTGAAAAAATATATATGCCAAATGCAAGGTAATTCATTAATTAATCATGCTTGGAGCACAACGCTCTTACAAAAAGATAAGCAGCAAAATGCTAAGTGCTAACCAATGTTGAGAAGCCACTTCAGTAATCTTGCCAAAAAGAAAGAAGGAAAGAAATTAAAGAAAAACTCACTTCAGCTTGTATATATCTTTCTTTTACAACCATGAGTCCATGATCGATAAATTTATCAGTAGCAATTAAATCACTGCAACTGATCAGATCTCTTTGGCCGGAAATAAAGGAGCAACGGGCATATTACTTCGTAATCATCTCTGAAACTTGTCAACACGAGCAGCTCGACGACTCGAACGTGGAGACCTTTCGGCGTTTGCTGCCCAGCAGCGACGCACTGGGTGCGAAGTCGAAGCCTGAGCTGACCTTGCCGAGCACGGACTGGAGCGCGTGGCGGACCGAGGCTATGGCGGCGGCGGCGTCGCGAGACCCGCACGATACAAGGAAGGCGAGCCTGACCCGGCCGCCCAGCGTGGTGACCTCCGAGCCGACCACCTCCAGCCCGAGCCTGAGTCGCGCTCTCCACTGCCGTTCGGTTTCGATGGATGAGGAAGCGGCAACTCTGCTTTGCGACGGAGAGGAGCGAGTGAGCGAGCGACGCTGACCGTGGGACCCACAAGGAGAAAAAATAGTGTCAAATTTACCCTAATCAATCTTAATACTTTACTAATCTACCCTTAAAAATAAATAAACCGTTCCGATTAGTTCTACTGGCCTGGCAGCATAATACTATCGGTAGAGAGCATCGCCCTAGAAGAAAAATCCAGAGATCTCCTATCTTGTACTGCACCACATTCGTCTACCCTTTACATTTTCTCATCCGGCCATCTGAAAGACCTTGGTGTCATAGATGGCACGGTTCGTAGTCTCGCAGATGGCAGCATGGTGTCATGAAGTCCTGGAAGGAAGTGGAATGTTGCAAAGAAGTCAAATGTAGCGACATGGCATTCGAAGAATTCTTGAGGAGTTGAGGAGGACCAAATGAGGAGGTAGGCAGTGTGCGGTCGATACTTCCAGATTCATTGATACCAATCATACCCCTTTTAAATCAATGGCTAGATGTGATTGGTACCTCGTGGTTCCTGATACCTCGTGGTACCTCACGGTATCTCCTCAAGAGTGGTAAAATATCTTCCAAGGAAAACTTCGGAATACGACTCACAAACATCTGGATTGCCCTGAAATGATGTAACTGATATAAGAAAAAAGAAGTAATATATCAAGTCTTAAAAAATAAAAGTCCATCAGTAGCAGGCCGGATAACCCAAGTTCTTTGCTGTTGTTCTCCAATGTTTCCTCTACTAGTAACCTAGCTCAAAAGCTAGTTACCTTGTTAGTAGACCATGGTAAGAAATTGTGACCTACAACTAAATAACCTATAAACATCTTTTTTTTTTACTTGTCGTCATGGGCATTGGGCTGTAGACCTGTAGGTAACCCATATCAATTAATTAGAGATAAGATTGGATTGAATCCTTTCTTAGGCAGTGTTCGTTTCCCTGTGTTCCCAACCTCTCTCACTCGTGTTCTGCGCGCATGTTTTTTAAACTGCTAAACGGTTTGATTTTTGAGAAAAGTTTCTATACGAAAGTTGCTTTAATAAAATCATATTGATCCATTTTTTAAAAAAAATAGCTAATATTTAATTAATCACATGCTAATAGACCGCTCTATTTTCCGTGCAGAGGGAATGAGTTCCCATCTCATAGAAACGAACTTAGCCTTAGGGGGTCAAGCTATACCAACTATATAAGAATGGGATTGTGTATATTATCTGCAAGCAAATAGTCTAATCTTTCTGTCCCAATAATATGTTTCTCCCTTATTTAAATCTATATCCCTTCTCCAGAAGCCGACGTCGCCCATGTATCTTCTCAGCAGTATTTATTTCGTCATTGCCTCGGGTCATGAGACTTGTTGACATACATACCTCGGACTTGCTCTGTTTGTTAAGCTTTGTTTTTGTTCCTGCGCGCTATCTGCCGCCGAGTAATTTGTTTGCTGTTCTTTTTTCCAGAGAAAACCTTGATTCTACTGCCGGTTAGTACTTAGTAATCATTAATGTAGGACCAGTCCATGTAACCGTTGATCCATTATGAGTCTAACCCTTCCGTTGGCCTCCATAGCCCATACAACGATCGAAGGAAATAAAAAAGATGGGACAGTGTAATTAAAAGCACGGGACGCAGTTCGATCTCGTCAAACCATATGTCGGCCACATTTGGATCTCTACCATACCAATTCATTTGTTGGTAGTGTTAAAATCTAAACAATTTTTGACATTACCAATTGGTAACGTAGAGTTACGTGGCTTATGTTAGAAATGAGTTTAATACAAAGTCAGTGGCGGAGCTTAAAAAATTAATGAAGTTTTTACTGGCGAGCCCATGTATGAAGTCAAAATTTGATATTGTATTGAAGTCTGTGAAGAAACTTCTAAGATTTAGCCAAATTAAACATAGGCACTACTAATTGGTTGAGCTTAATCCCACATTTACTATTTGGATCGTCGAAAAAATAGGCAAGACACATTTTAACATAAATCCAAAATGGCCCATCATCGAAGCAGACCAATTAGCAACAGGGTTCACTATATCAATTTAGGGTTTTGATCGGGGGTCACTGAAATCCTGAAATTTCAGAAATTTTAGAAATTTCGGTCCGAAATTTTGAACAAAATTTAGTTGAATTTGAACAAATATTGCCCAAATTCATGAAAAAATTGAAAAATTCAAAAATTTTGGCCGAATTAATATCGTATCGAAGGAATTTCGGTCCGAAATTTCTGGTCCGAAATTTCCAACCCTGATTAGCAGTGAGCGAGGACGCTCGATGGATTGACGTGAGTGGCTCCTGATCAGTGATCACTGACAATGGCGAGATGCGCCTGGCGAGATGCGCCTAGTACGTTCAACCAAGAAGAGAAATCCAGTGCAGACTATACTGGATTTTTTTGGTGTTGGGATACGCGTAGACTACAATAGCATAAATTAAAATTTTCTATCGCATAAACCAGAAACTATGCAAGTATTAGATCATAGATCGTTACTACTCGACGCGCTGTGCAGCGGAAGAAGACGCTAAGAAGTCGAAGGAACTCTCGCGAAGTAGCGCGCGTCGATGTAGAGCAAGTAGTCGATCGCACCGGCTCGACCTTCTCCTCCTCATGCGTTCTCCTCGCCGTACTCCCATGCCGATCAGCACCACAAACCAGCGGCGCCTCTACCGGTATCCACACGTATAGGGACGGAACGCCATGCGCAGATGTGCTAGCACCCGCGCGCGGCTAGGGTTTGCTCGGGGAGGGAAGTAACGGCTAGGGTTTCTCACGTGATGCAATACCTCCGCCGGTCACACCCCTCACGAATATATAGGATCCATCACTCGGGCCTCCAAGGCCCGTAGGACTCCTATTCGGATCCCTATCCGAATTAAGCTCATATTGGATCTCTATCCAATCCCCTTATTCCGGCCCATTAAGCGTGCGACCCTGTAGGTTCATATATACTCGGCTGTAACCCGAAAACTCCTTTTCGGTCCACGCGTCAACAACGGCCCCTAGCAGAACGTATTGACCCACCGGGCATACATAAAGATCATATCGGCTGAACCTCTAGTGTATACTTGTATGAACCCCTTTGCCTCACGATATCGATTAAGCTCAAGGCTAAATATGTGCCATCCTCTAATAGCTCAATCATTCACTCGAACCTGTTGATAGATTATATAACTTGTGATTGACTCCTCAATCACCTTTGGCATGGCCATGCACTTCCATAATCTACAACATCGAGGGGCCCAGAGATATCTCTCCATAGGAGGGGCAAATCCCATCTTGATTATTCATATCCCACTACATGTTTCATAGCATACCCGAAAACTACTTTTATAACTACCCAATTACGGAATAGCGTTTAGCAGTCCTTAAGTAAGCTACTACACATGTTGAGAACCATGATAATCTCAGGTCTAAGGATTCAACACCAACACTCAATGAGATCACTGATGACACAACACATATAGCTCTTGCAGTGTCTCATGTTGGGTCTATCCAACAACATGTTCACCAACATGTGTCCACATTATTAATTTGGTATCTCTATACCATGATCCATGAGACATGATCATCAATTAATACATGTGTTGATCATCTAAATATATTTATTCCACATATGATATTTGATCAGGGATCCTTTAGAAATAGCAACATACAACATAAAGAGTCTTACGAAAGAATCACATATTCATTAACCAATAAGGAGTTATCTATTTTAAGGAACAATGTCGGATAAATGTGTAAACATAGTATATGATACAATCATCTCTATGATTTTCTCCAGGGAATATCACTAACATTTGGCGGATTCATGCAATGCACGGATCAGCTCAGACCTACATCACCGTTGAGTGAGGTTTGTGAGAAGACTCTGTCGGGGTCACCTAGCCTGGGTACATATTACAAACTGTGTGGAGCGGGACTGAGCTATTCGTTAGAAACACGGGTAGTAAATTACAAATATAGACGCCCATATTGCTCGTAAATTTTGTATTTTTATGTAACACATATATTCTATCTCTATTAATATCTTCGAAATATTGAGACGTCATAATTTAAGTTTGGCAAAGTCATCACATGAATCTCGTTATCAATGGGTATGTTACTTATCACCGAAATATAATTAGCCGTAAATGCGAGACTCGTACCAAATCTAGCAACGACTTGAACCTGAATATACTGGCTGGCTATTTTAATTTGCGCAGCTACATTTTGGCAAAGTCATCAAAATTTAAAACTTTTAACTCACTTTTTAAAACTATATATTTTTTAAAATATATACAAAAGTTTCTTCAATAAATTAGAAACCAAAATTATTTTTTGGGGTTTAAATATTAGTGAAAATATCGTTTGAATTTCATCAAATTTGATTCGAAGTTTTTTATTTTAAATTTATGATCAAATAATTTAATCCCCTTTGATTTTACAAATGAATCTTGTTTGCATTTTTTTTTACGCTAGCACAAATAAGTATGAGAAAGGAGCAATATTGTCATTTTGAAAGAAATGGAATAATGTACCAACAGAATACAGAGAAGATCCAAATGGAAACTCAAGTACATATAAAGAATTGGTACATAAACATTTTTCTACTATAATTAATGGTATGGAACAGAGGAGCGAAGAAATTTTTTTAAAAAAAAAGTGTTTCTAGAAAAAAAGGTTAAATGGAATGGGGCATCAATGAAATAAAAAAATAGAGTAATTTTTTTTGAAAAAAACTACAAATAGTAAAGATACAGATTTAAGATGTTATATCACAAAACTACAAATTTAATACTCACTCCGTCCGAAAATATATCCATTTTTAGCTATGAATCTGGACATACACATAGCTAAAAATGGCTATATTTTAGGACGGAATGAATATTACATTTATAACAAAACAATAGATTTAAGTTCAAGTATCATAAAATTACAGATTTAATAAAAAAATCTTATCACAAAACTACTGGCTTCGAATCCATTTAATCACAAAACTATAACACTTATAGCCCTATATGACATCAATGCTAGAGATCTGAACTATAAAATCTATAGTTTTATCATAACTTCAATATATATCAAATCTTGTGATAAATTTAGTGTTATATGTGATACAATGTTTTAAATCTGTAGTTTTTTTATAGTTCGATAAAACGTATATATAGTTTTGTGAAATTTACTAAAAGGAATATATATGCATGATGGTTTACTAGAAAGAATATATTTGTATGATGTTTAAATGGTACGGAACGGTGGAGCAACGAAATTTTTTAAAAAATATTTGGATAAAATTGCAAAGTGCATTTGGTAAAAATTGGAACGGTGGAGCAACGAAATTTAAAAAATATTTGGTTAAAATTGCAAGGTGCCTTTGGTAAAAATTGGAACGGTGGAGCAACGAAATTTTAAAAATATTTGGATAAAATTGCAAGATGCCTCTGGTAAAAATTGGTCCCGGCGGGGCTCGAACCCGCGACCTTCGGCTCATAAGACCAACGCTCTAACCAACTGAGCTACGGGACCAAACTAGGTTCAAATGAACATTACAAATTTTATAAATATTAAACAATGTGACCAAATTGAATATTGCTGACCACTTATACCGTAGGTCTTATACAGTTCTTTTTCCACGTATATTTTGGTTTTCTCGCCTTGTATACTAAATGGAATTGGCACACTATAAAGATTCATTAACAAAAACAGGATTTTTTAAAAATTTTACTATACGACATTTTAAATTTGTAGTTTTCGCTCTAGAACACCACATCAAATAACTTTTAGAACACACTTTGTCATTATGATTATTTGTCAGCAGACATCGAACCTATTAAATTAGTGTTTTTTGCTGACTAGTGAGAGGGGCCCATTAAATCGCCATGCGTGTTTTGCTTAGGCTAATTGCATGTGGCTCCTGTTCTCTTTCTCCTCGTCCTCTTCATCTCTCCTCCTCTCTTGCTTCTCCAGACAATATTGTTGAATCTCGACTAAAAATATTATACATAATTGATGAGTTGGTAAAATTATATATAATTGTTGGTTCTGGAGTAATAAAAATACATTAAAAAGGGAAAAAAGCAATAGAAGGACGATGATGAGGGAGGCGCCGTCCACCACTACTGGTTCGTCAGCCACCCACCGACGACAGCGTGAGCAGATGTAACTGTGGTGGCGACGAGCAGGAGCAGCCGATCGGGAGTCAGGGATGATAGGTGCGAGTAGCTCACTCCGGATCAGGTGTTAGGGATGGCCATCATGATTCGCCGGTGTCGGGTCGGTCAGGGTATGAGTAGATCTGATGATAGCGTCGTGCGGACTAGCCAAGCCAGCGGCATTGACTGGCGAGGCGAATGGATTAAGGGGATGGTGACTTGGGGAAGGCCATCCGGCAGAGATACTTACGATTTCGTCCCCGCTCCTCTGCCTAGGACCTTGAGAGAGGAAGAGGAAGACGGGACTAAAACGAAAAACTTTCTTTGGAGGCGGGTGTCTTTTTTATTCTAAATGCAGGATCAATATGGCCAAGCCATGTAAAGAAGTAGCTAGGCCCTCTCTCGCCTTGTCAACATGAAAGCACTAATTTAATGGATGCAGTATAGCTTGATAAATAAACCATGAAGTCGCAAACTCGCAATGTCATGTAGCAAAAATTAACCTTTTTGATTATTTTTAAAGTAAAACCGGAAGTTGTCGCCGCTATGTCGATCGCAATTCGCAACGCCTTTTTCGGCCGAGGCACCCCGAGTCATTTACTTTAACCTCCACCAGTCACCGGCCCAGCTACACAACACAATAACAGTCTGCTTGCCTTTTCCCGTGATCAGCCAGAAATTTCACGAGCCGGCATGTATATGCATGCATCCACGACGGATCGATCATCTTCCAACCAAATCATATTATATTACCTCTATATCTATATATACACACACACACACCCACACTCCTCCATTCACAAAGACCCATATAATCCGTCGACGCCACAGCGCAGCTAGCGCCCCCACAATGCACACTAAAGCTAGATCACCTGTAGCACTACTCGTGCTTCTCGTCGTCGCCATGGCGGCGGCGGCGGCGCAGCAGCAGCAGCAGCTGGTGCCGTGCATGTACATCTTCGGCGACTCGCTGGTGGACAGCGGCAACAACAACAACATCCTGAGCCTGGCGCGCGCCAACTACCAGCCCTACGGGATCGACTTCACCGGCGCGGCGCCGCCGGGGCGCTTCACCAACGGCCTCACCGTGGTGGACATGCTCGCCGACATGCTCGGCCTCCGCCCGCCGCTCATCCCGGCGTACGCCATGGCGCAGCCCGGCGACTTCGCCCGCGGCCTCAACTTCGCCTCCGGGGCCGCCGGGATCAGGCCAGAGACCGGCAACAACCTGGTAAGTCTAGTAAGTACTGTACAGTACGGACGTGTCAACGTTAATTCAGACATGTTGATCTGTAGCTAGTAATAATGACCACGGTTCAATATTACGGAAACCACCAATATTTTGAGGAGTAATACAATCGGTTTTGGAGATGTTGGAAATTTCCGGACAAAATTAATTTAAAATTTCAGCAAAATTTGTCTGAATTTAATTAAACTAATTTTGCTGAATCCAAACTTTTCAACCGCAAGAGAATGTGCTCTCGGTGTACCGATAGACCCGAAATTCAGTCTAAATTTTGGCCAAAATTTAAATTTTGGATAAATTTGCACTATATTTTTGACAAAAAATGAAATTTGAGTGAATTTAAGCAAAATTTGAACATATTATTCTGACTTGTTTTAGAAAAAAAAATTGGCAGGATTTTAACAGATTTGACTTGTTTTAGGAAAAAAAAGGGATATTTTGGCACAAAAAAAACCTACAATGGGACTAGCTGATAGAACCAAAATTTGTTTAAATTCAGCCAAAATTACTCATTTTCAGTTTCTTCAGAAATTTCAGTTCTATGGGTCACCAAAATATTTATGATTTCCGCGACATTAAACCATCTTCCTCAAAGTACATGTGGACACGCACCACACGCATGCATGCAGGGTCGGCACTACCCATTCTCAGAGCAGGTGGAGCACTTCCGGGCGGCGGTGCGGCAGATGGGGCCGAACGCCGGCTCGCCGGAGCGGCTCGGGCGGTGCATCTTCTACGTCGGGATGGGCAGCAACGACTACCTCAACAACTACTTCATGCCCAACTACTACACCACCGCGCAGTCCTACGACCCGGCCGCCTACGCCGCCGACCTCCTCCAGGAGTACTCCCGCCAGCTCGCCGCCCTCCACGCCCTCGGCGCCCGCAAGTTCGTCCTCGCCGCCGTCGGCGACATCGGCTGCATCCCCTACGAGCTCGCCCGCATCAACAACAACCAAGACGACGATGATTCTGCTCCTTCTTCTAGTAGCGATTCCGGCACCGGCATTAGCATCTCTCTCGGCGGCGTCGGTCTGACCGTCGGCGGCGGCGGCGGCGGCGGCGGCGGGAGTACGCGAGCGGCGAACGCGAGCAGGAGCGGCGGCAATGGCGGCGGCGGGGCGTGCAACGACGAGATCAACAGCGCGATCGCCATCTACAACAGGGGGTTGCTGTCCATGGTGAAGCGGCTCAACCGCGGCGGCGGCGGGAGGATGGCGGGGGCGACGGCGGTGTACCTGGACACGGTGAGGACGGGGAGGGCGGTGGCGGCGAGCGCGGCGGCGCACGGGTTCGAGGTGCTGGACCGCGGGTGCTGCGGCGTGGGGCGGAACAACGGGCAGATCACGTGCCTGCCGATGCAGCAGCCGTGCGGCGACCGGAGCAAGTACGTGTTCTGGGACGCCTTCCACCCGACGGAGGCGGCCAACCGGATCTACGCCGCCAGGGCGTTCAACTCCTCCGCCGCCGCCGGCGACGCTTACCCCATCAACGTCAGCCAGCTCGCCGCCATATGAATCCAATGATTAATTAATCTCACTTTGACATATGATCGACCATTGATCAATGCATGCACTTACTTACGGCAAGAGCAGTGTATCTCGGTTGGAAATAATTAATGTTCTATTGTAGTATTGTACGTATTAGTATTACCAGAATACCAGCTAGCTTGTATGGATTTAATAAGTGTGTTTGGACGAGAGAAATCGTTGAAAAATTTTCAGCCAGTAAAGGGTTTTGCGGGCGTGAAAGCATATATGAATTAAATACACAAAAGAAAATAAATGTAGACAAACGCACTTTATTAATGAAATTTTCCCGGGCCCTAATGGGCAATCGATCGCCACAGCGATCGGATCCCCCCCCCTCTCCCCTTCCTCCTCCCCTTCTTCTCTTCCTATTACAGTACACCACAAAAAAAATTTAAAAAAATAAAAAGTTAGAAAAATTTATGTATAAAGAATTTGAATCGGATATGTAAACTTTTGACTTATAAACTTTGGATCTATAAACTTTAGGTGTATAAAATTTAGATGTATAGAAATACTATATATAGAAAATATTTGAATTCAAATTCAAATTTGAATCGGATATAATTCAAATTTGAATCGGGTATATAAACTTTAGGTCTATAAACTTTAACTTTAGGTGTATAAATTTTAGATGTATAGAAATACTAATTACCAATGCAATGAGTTGAAGAAAGAGTGAAAGATTTACACCATTAAATTGTGATAGGTTCAGAACTCTCTATATATTATTAGAAAACTCTAGATTAATTATAACGTTGAAGATTGATACAGCAATTGTATCTATGAAAAAGCTAGAAAGTTAAGAATTATATACCAAATCCAATTCCATTTTTTTAAAGGGGCTAATTTGCTTGGTTCCAGCGCAGAAATCATGGAGTTAAAAAATACCGTCTCACATGCGATTGACATGTGGGTCCATGTCCCACATTTATTACTTGTCTATAAGATTGTATTTTTCTTCAAAATTTACTCTATTTGAAAATACAACTTGTGCAAAATTATGCAAAAAATTATGTGGAAAAATCTCCGCTAACTAAAAAATACAAGCTCCGCCCATAAATATAAGTAATTGATCCTGGCAACAAGTAGGTACGCTTCATAGTTAGAATCCTTATATTTATGGACGAAGCAAGTAGAAGATAAATCACAACAAAATAGTTGGCCCATAGGCAGTTCGACCCAAATTATACCACAACTGTGTATGCATGGCAGCCGTCAATATGACATCTGACAGAACACCGATACATAATTTGTTTGTCAAGATCGGCCCAAGATATAAATTACTAGTGATTTGGGATTGTGTACAATGGCTACATGATAAATAGCTACTCCTTGTGTCCCAAGAAGACTTCATCTCTACCCATTCACTTGTCCCACAAAAACTTTAACTTTAGAGATAATATTAGAGTTTGAGAAAGTAGAAAACAAATATATAAAAGTTTCAAAAGGTAGGAGATAATAAAGTGGAAAGCATTATAGTCTTTTGGCTTTGTATTGGTGGGTGTGTGAGATATGTAATTAAAAAAAGTTTTTTTAAGAACAGAATTCAAATTCAAATTTGAATCGGATATATAAACTTTAGGTCTATAAACTTTAGGTGTATAAACTTTACATGTAGAGAAATACTATATATAAAAAATATTTGAATTCAAATTCAAATTTGAATCGGATATATAAACTTTTGACTTATAAACTTTTGGTCTCTAAACTTTAGATGTGTAAATTTGAGGTGTATAAACTTTAGGGGGTACTGGTAATGCGCGGGTGATTGCTCCCAGCGATCACCCGCACTCCCCTCCCCCTATATATATCCGATTCCTCCTCTTCTCCCCTTTCCTCCTCCCCTTTTTCTCTTTCTACTACAGTACACCACACAATTTCTTTTAGAAAACAAAAGTTAGAAAATTTTAGTATAGAAATACTATATATAAAAAATTTGAATTCAAATTCAAATTTGAATCGGGTATATAAACTTTTAACTTATAAACTTTAGATCTATAAACTTTAGGTGTATAAACTTTAGATGTATAGAAATACCATATATAGAAAATATTTGAATTCAAATTCAAATTTGAATCAGATATAATCCAAATTCAAATTTGAATCGGGTATGTAAACTTTTGACTTATAAACTTTGGATCTATAAACTTTAGGTGTATAAACTTTATAAGTATAGAAATACTATATATAGAAAATATTTGAATTCAAATTCAAATTTGAAATGGGTATATAAACTTTTGACTTATAAACTTTAGGTCTATAAATTTTAGATGTATAGAAATACTATATATAAAAATATATTTGAATTCAAATTCAAATTTGAATCGGATATATAAACTTTTGACTTATAAACTTTTGGTCTCTAAACTTTAGATGTGTAAACTTGAGGTGTATAAACTTTAGGTGTATAAATTTACTAAAATAGGAAAGTAATGCGGTGCCAAAAAAGGAAACCAGGTGGAGGGAGGGAGGGGGAGGGGGAGGGGGGGCGATCGCTAGCCGAACGCCTGGGCGATCAATCGCCCATTAGAGTTTTCGGGATCGATCGCCCTGAGCGAGCGAGGGCGCCCAGTAGCATTTCCGGTATTAGTATTACCAGAATACCAGCTAGCTTGTATGGATTTAATAAGTCTGTTTGGACGAGAGAAATCATTGAAAAATTTTCAGCCAGTAAAGGGTTTGCGGGCGTGAAAACATATATGAACTAAATACACAAAAGAAAATAAATGTAGACAAACGCACTTTATTAATGACATTTTTCCCTCTTTACATGGAACATGTACATACATCACACTCACGCACAAAAAAAAACGTCTCCTTGAGATGGAGGTCAGCGGCAATTCAATGATCTCACTAAAAATCCTATTAAAAGTATACGCTACTACAAATAAACCCCTAATAAAAACTGGCTAATAAGCGTCAGCTTATTTAAAACCGATACCGTACCTATTAACCGTTTTCCAACTTCATAGGATGTAAAAACTGGTAGTATAGTAATGGTTTTTTAAAGGAAAAAGTACGAATTGCCTTCCCCGGAACTATCGAGGGTTGACCGAATTACACCCATGAACTTAAAAACCAGATATTCTACACTCTCAACTATTAAAACCGGACAAATAACCCCCGACTCAATCCGGAGTGGTTTTGGGTCCACGTGGCAATCCGGTCAGTATTTTTTTTAAAAAAAATCAATGGGCCCCACATGTCGGTTCTCCACCCCTCTCTATCTCTCTACTCTATCCCAGTCTCTCCCCCTGATCTCTCTCTTGTCACCACTCACCAGCACGGCGGCGCCGCGCGAGGACGGGAGCAGGCAGAGCTTGCTCGGGTGCTGCCGGCGGCGGAGGGCGACGGGCGGCCGGCAGCGGGAGGCGGAGTTCGCCCGGGCAGCCGGTGGTGGAGGCGGAGGCGGAAGGTGCTCTCCGACCTCCTCCTCATCAACCGACGACGCAGCCGCCGCGGGTGGGGCGGCGACGCCAATTACTCTCCTCGGACGTCCATGTCCAGACCACGCAGCCACGCTCCTACTCGTCGTCGTCGTACCGAAAAGGCGACGGCGTTGTGCCGACGCACGGCGGCCGATCGATCTGTTGTCTGTACTTCAAGGCTTTGGAGGCGGCGCGGCGTGGGTCGACGGCGTGCCGCCGTCGACGACGACGCGAGGCGGTGGTGGCGTTCCCGTTCCCCTGCACGGCTGCACCGCGCCAGCGCTCACCATGTCGGCGTAGAGGCGGTCGGCGATGACCTGGTTGGCGGCGTCGGAGGTGTGGTAGGCGTCCCAGAACACGAACGCCGTGCAGTCGTCGCAGAGCTGCGCCGTCGGCAGGCACAGCCCGCCCACCGTCGTGTCCACGTCACAACACGACGTGTGCGATGTTGGACTAAGTCTTGTGCTCAGCATTTTATTTTCTGTTAGCTTGCATGTGAGTCACGGTGGTGAGGTCAAGTCAGTACATGGCAAAGTGCAAGAAGTTCTTCAGTCCTGGTCAAAAGCAAGGATGTGATTTCCTGCCGCGAGAGAATAGGATGGAGTCTGCATGGCATCTAAACGTTGTGCATGCTGCGAGAAGTGACGTAAGACTCGCTTGCCGTGGCTGTTAGCCTGTTAGTTAAGCATGTGATTAGTTTACTTGCATGGTAACTAACTTGAGCCCGTACTTCTGCGGGTGCTCGATGAGCTCCATGACGATGGAGTAGCAGTCGGCGAGGGACATGCTCGCGCCGGGGAGCTTCGCGTTGAGCCGCTCGAGGAGGTTCTTGGCGGCGGCGTTGAACTATACCGCGTACGCGTTCACGTCGTCCAGGACTCCAGGCACCCGCACTCGGTGGCGGTGACAGCGACCGAGGACGCCGTGAAGGAGGGCGTCGGCGGCGGCAATGCAGGAGAAAGCGTGTCTGGCCGGCGGCCGCCTCCGTCTAAGCCGCCCGCCGCCCTCCGCAGCTCTGCCTGCTGGGTGCCACTCACTTGCTTTACTCTGCTTTAGGCCGAGATTAGGCTGATATTGGATTGAAGGGGGTGCACATATAGTAAAAATAGAAGAACTATAACTAAAAAATATTTTTTGACCGGGTTCCTGGGCACCCCTTCTCTTCAATGTAGCTCCGCCCCTGCTCCCGCTCTCGCACGGCCGCCGCCATGTTGGTAAGAACACAGAGAGAGAGTGAGAGACTGGGATAGAGTAGAGAGAGATAGAGAGGGGTGGAGAACTGGCAGGTGGGGTCCACTGATTTTTTTTAAAAAAAAATGCTGACTGGACTGCCACGTGGATCCAAAACTACTCCGGATTGAGTTGGGGGTTATTTATCCGGTTTCAATAGTTAAGAGTGTAGAATGTCTAGTTTTCGAGTTCAGGGGTGTAATTCGGTCAACCTCGATAGTTCGAGGGGGTAATTCGTACCTTTTTCCTTTTTAAAAAATAGCTATAAACTTTATATGTATTGATTAATTAAAAATCGATACTTATAATATATTATAAGTGCCAATTCTTTTAAAAACCTGCACCCACAAAAACCAAGCCAAGTTGATCAAGCCGAGCCTTATCCTCTTGATCCCTCCTACCATTTCTCCTTTTCTCTGTCCCCCTCCCGTCCGCCACTCGCCAAATCTCCCTATTCCTCCTTTGCCGCGCAACGCCACCTCCCCTGCCATCATGCTCTGCCTCTTCGGCTCTTCCTCCACCTCACCTCTGCCGCCTCCCCGTTGTGGCCGCACTCCACCTCCTTCCTCGCCCTCATTTATGTTCCTCGCACGTCGCCCTCATGATCTTCACGTCCCTCCTCCGCCATGAGCAGGAGCAACGTCGTCCAGGCTCATCGATAGAGCTGGGCATGGGGATGGAGAGGAAGGACGCAGTCACCTCGGCTGTGCCAGTGCAGGTGGCATAGGCTAGGCAACATTTGCCATCATTCTTGGCACCATCAAGGCTCACTGATTGCCTCTCTTCCACCGTCCCTCCCCCTCTCTTCTGCCATCCCACCCCCTCTCTTCCACTGCTGCTTCATCTTCACGGCCCCTCCCCTCACTTCCGCCACCTCCTCACAACTATAAGTAGGAGCAACACCGATAAGCTTTTGTAGTGATGAGCTCATGGGCGACCAGAGCCACCACGAGCTCAGGAGAGTTGACAATGAGCAGGAGCAGCGACGATGACGATGAAGGTCACTGCCATTGGTCTCCCTCTCTCTCTCCCCCCTTCTTCACGGTGGCCCTGTTGATGGATCTAACGATGGATTGGCTATAGGCGCATGTATAACTTAGGGCATTATTGATGGTTCATGTGGGATATTGTTCTTGTTCATGTTGGATGTGTTGTTCATCTGTTGATATGAGATCCGGAGATTATTTGTTGTTTATGTGTTGAACTGTTGATATGAGGAACTGGGAATTGATATGTGTTGATATGTGGGAATTGGGATGTGTTAATTTCTTGATACATTGTTATTAGGTGGATTAAGGCTAGGTTTGGGGTTGCTCGAAGTATTGGGTCGAGCCGACTTCTTTTCTTTTGGCTAGTGGATTCCACGTGGTTGCGTTAATCTGACATTGGTGTTGGCTGCACTCATCCGTGCTGCCTGCAGGGTTCCTAACCCACACCAAGCAACTTTTCTATAGTAGTGATACTCGCATGTACGTAATATTTATGGGCATCGTGAGTGTGCTATTTAGCACACGTTTAAAGAGGCAGAGTTCAGCAGAAACTTTCTAACCGCACTAAGATCCTATCAAAATCATACTTGCGTTTGTTAATATTCATGTGTACGGAGGATTTAAACTATAGATGTATAGTCATCACGACTTAACCACTATACCATCCGTGCTTCCCGGCTTTAATTTATTATTAATGACTCATTCTAATCTTCGATTCTGTTCTCTAGATCTACCATATGTGCATTTTCCTTTTTTTAAAAAAATCTATGTGCATATTTACACGCATGTTTATGTGTCGTACAAGAAGTAATCTCCGTTTTTCAATAGATGATACCGTTAACTTTTTGTTACACGTTTTACCATTCATCTTATTAAAAAAATACATAATTATAATTTATTTTGTTGTGATGTCATCTAGGAGTACTAGAAAACGGAGGGAGTATATAGGTATAACGCATATCTAGGAAGAGACTACGGATCGGGCACCCGATCCAGATAGGTAAAAATCGGGCGCTGGTCAGCGTCACGCATGCATGCAAAACCACTTTAAACTAATTTTTCTCTTAAATTATTTATCCAAATCATGATCTGATTTCACCATTAAATTTGTTACAATTAAATCTTCAAAACAAGATCACACATGGATATATTTCGACAAAATTTTTTGTTAGCTTATTATTGAATTATTTTTAGATGTTGCATGATGTTCCATTAAGTATATCGGAATTGCTTTACTAAGTAAATCGAAGATGTCTCAATCGTTTAAATCGGGTGTTGTTTCACCTTATATAAAAACAATGTTTCAGCAAATAGCGAAAGAATGTTTCAGTTCACTGCAACATTATATCTATATATATAGTGAAACATTGTGAGTATGCTAGGTGAAACATTTTTGGTGGAAAAAAAATGAAACAAATTCTCTTAATAGAGGGTTCCAAAATATGTGGGTAATTTGTTGCAAAAGAATGTTTCGTTCACTGCAACATTAGATCTATACATAGTGAAACATTTTGAGTACACTAGATGGAACATTTTAGAATTGTGTGTGTATGGACACGTGGTGGACCGGGGGGAGCGCACGCGCACGCGCGCGGGGGTGGGGGAGCGTTCGATTTCTGCTCCCCCCGCCGGTCGCCCGACGATAATCATTCTCGGCATATCTATCGCACCTTGGCCCCCATCCTACTCGGAAACTAGGAAGAAGTTCAAATTTACTCCTCCTACGACTCCTATTCGGAAACTGGTAATTTGGGCATCGAACCAGAGCAGATAGATCCCAGAGGTTTGCTCCTCGTAACGCGGCGTCCTCGCGCGGCCAACCCTACCTAATTCACCTCCCCGGCCGAGAGCGCCGCACAGCAGTTATCCACCTCCTCCGGCCGCCGGCCAGTCGACCAGTCGAGTCGGAGGCGGAGTGCATCGATAGATCGATCGGTTTCCATCGGAAATAATCGGAGAAGGTTTCGTTTCCTTCATTAACCCGGATCGATCGGGAGGAATGCGAGGAGCGTGCGTTGGGTACGTGAGGCTGGAGGAGAGGAAGAAAACGCCGCCGCCGCCGCAGCAGCCGGAGATGATCCCCCGGGCAGCATACGGTGGAGATAAGGAGGATGATATACCTGACGATCATGTCGAGCGTCGACTTCGAAGAAGCTGGCCACAAGCTTGCTGAAATCAAGCTCGAGCCTGCCCAAGAGGTAACAACTGCACTTTGGTTCACTCGTTTCTTCTTTAATAAAGAATTGTCTTTCAGTTTTTATTATGGTAACTAGCAGATTGCGCGGCAAACATCATTATATTTTCTCTCATATAATAGTATATATGTTTTCTCAATATATTATTCAAATTTTTTATAATAACATCAAAATTTTAAATTTTGTAATAACTTTACGAAACTATAAATGTGTAATATTCATATTGTATTTTATATACGTGTTAGTTATTAATTATTTTTAATATCAAATTTTAGTTATTGTAAATTATATATATTCCTATATGGACTCTAGACTCGTCTTTTATTTTTTTTTAATTCTGAATTTTCTATAAATTGTATTTCTATATAGACTCTAGGCTCTTCTTCCAATATTATTTATTTTTATTTTTGATTTTTTATTATTTCTAATTATATTTCTACGTGGACTCTAAACTCATCTCTCAATATTCTTTAATTTTTAATTTTGAATTTCAGTTACTTCTAAATTGTATTCCTATATTGACTTTAAACTCTTCTTCCCATGTTTTTCTTAATTTCGAATTTTAGTTATTTGTAAATTGTATTTTTATACGGACTCAAAACTCTAATTTTAATTTTGTTATGTTTATTCCGAAGTTTAGTTAGTTTTAAATTCCTATATGGACTCTATACTCTACTTCTAATATTCCTTATTTTTAATTCCGAATTTCAGTTATTTCCTAATTGTATTTCTATATGGACTCTAGTGTCCTCTTCTAATATTCCTTATTTTTTAATTCCGAATTTCAACTATTTCTAAATTGTATTTCTATATGGACTTTAGTCTCCTCTTCTAATATTTCTTATTTTTTAATTCCGAATTTCAGCTATTTCTAAATTGTATTTCAATATGGACTATGATTTTTCTTTTTCTTCGATTAATGTGAGAATTTCCAGGCCATGAGAGCGAACGTGGAGACTCCTTTCTCTATTCCTTTAATAATATAATAGATTTTGTTAATTTCCTTATTAGAAAAACAATAGCCTTGAGCCAATTAACAAAGACAATTCTAATAATTAAAGTCTAGCTCAAGGCCTAGCGCAAAGAGAAGCTTAGGGTAGCTAGGCCTTGAGCTAGATTTGTCTACTAAACTAGATAGAACCCCGCGCGTTGTTGTAGGACTTTGTGTACAGTAATATATTATGATCAAATGAAAATATACTCCAAAGAGAAGTCTGAAATTATAGTTAAAAACTTTATAAACTCTGTTGTCTAGTAGTACTAAATTATGAAGATGTATATATTTTCTTTTCTAAGAAACATGTTCCTAGATGTGTGTGTCTATATATTTCAACCGATGGTAAGGCAAAAGAAGATATCAAACTCCAAGGGTCGGTGAGTAATGATGGGACGGTGGTACTCATAACAATAGAACGGATATGTACTTTGTCAACTAAAGCTCAATCGTTGTCATTAAGGAGGGCTCTTCAATCGCCTTAGTTGATTTGTGGATGGCATTAAGGAGGGTTGTTCAATCCTACTTCATGCATGCATGTTGATGAAACGCCCGGCTAGCAAAATTGTGGCATCGAATGCATTGAGTGCATGATGGAAGGAATAACTAAATGCAAGCTACAAAACGTATCACACTCAAAGTAAATCTGAGCTGTCCAAGATAATCCAATGGTGAATAGTGAAATGGCTTTGAGATAATCTGGAATGTTGGATTTCAATCTAATGGCTAAAAAGAATTAAGGTGATGTAGAAGCACCACAAGTGAGAAAAATACTAATAACTACACTTAGTGGGGATCAACTATATATATTATATAGATATAGATTCCTATTAGATTCTCTCAAAACTCAGTGAAAATTTTGAAAAAGAAATTAAAACAAAAGATATAAACAAGTTCAACCCCCCCCCCTATGGAGATGGATTCGAATCACTTGGGTGGACGTCCACAGTTCCCCCCTACTCTTGAAGATTTCTTGCTCTGTGCCTGATAGCCTAGTTTCTCAAAATTGATACTGTACTACTACCTCCGTTTCAGGTTATAAGACTTTCTAGCATTGCCCACATTCATATAGATGTTAATGAATCTAGGCACACATATATGTCTAGATTCATTATCATATATATGAATACGGGGAATGCTAGAAAGCCTTATAATATGAAACGGAGGAAGTACTAGTTAGTTAGTACTTGGTCATTAAAACACTATTGATATTTCAGTGCGTGGATACATATCAGAACAATTTTGTGGTGATACTAATGCATGATTTCACGAACCATTTGGGAAGCCAGCTCCTGAACCCCAGATGATAATTTGTCAATGGAAAAAATAGTGAACCAAGTTGTTAGTAATAATTGTTAAGTAACAATACTAAATACTAGTACTAACTACGTGGGCATTAGACATTTCAGGTTCAATTGACTTATTTAAATTATCAGGTAGCTGATTGATTTCTTTGGTCCTTCAGTGCTGAAATTTGCATGATATGGTTTTTCCCCTATGCATGCTAACTGTTGCATGTTTCATTTCTCAGATGGAATTATGCATTATGCTCCTCGAGTGTTGCTCTCAAGAGAGAACCTACCTTCCATATTACGGATTACTAGCACAAAGATTGTGCCTAATCAACAAAGTTTACCGAAAAAACTTCGAGAAATGTTTTGCGAAACAATATTCGATGATCGATCGTCTCGACACAAATAAGCTGGGGAATGTTGCCAACTTTTTCGCGCATTTGTTGGCCACCGACGCGCTTCCATGGCATGTTTTGGCCTACATCCGTTTGACAGAGGAGGATACCACGTCGTCTTCAAGAATTTTCATAAAAATACTGTTCCATGAGTTATCAGATCACCTTGGAATTCGCCAACTCAATAAGAGACTGAGCGATCCTAAAATGAAAGATTATTTTGATTCAATCTTTCTAATGGATCATCCGAAGAACACAAGATTCTGGATCAATTTCTTCACCTCCATCGGTCTTGGTGGTATCACTGAGACGCTGAGAGAGTACCTACAGACCATGCCTGCAATGCAACAACAGAAGTCAGAATCAAGTTCTGATGAGAGTGGCAGAAACCCAAGTAAGAGAAGGAAGATGTAAAGAGACGGATGGAAGAAGAGCTCCATGAAAATTCAACTGTGCTTATGGGGGATGCAACTGTCGTCACAATCGGCATCGTCAGATTTGTTCAGTGCGATTGTTTTGTTGGATCAATCTTCCTCTATCTGTATCCATGTGTAATATCAGATGATGTTTGTTGCTTATCGAATTCAGGAAACCAGCCATAGCAGATGTTTTCTGCAGTGCAAGTTTTGTGCCTTCATAAACGGTTTATTATTGTTTATAGGTTTGACAACAGTGATGAAGAAATAATTTTAAGGATAAAATGCTATAACAGGCAGCAGCTAAGCAGGATTAAAAATGATGTACCTTTTTTATGTGAAATATGATTTACCTTTTTGTAGATGAAATATTATGATATACATTGGAAACACACGTAGGTTTCACTTAAGGTATAAACTTTTGCACCCTCTTGTTATATTTCTCGTCTACATAGATAAGTGGTGGAAATGAATGGTAAGAAAATTAAATCCAGCAGGAAAATAACATCAAACATGTGTACAAAATAACAGACAAGATTTCACAGAATTCAACTTTGGTTGATCTAGAATCCCCTTTCAGGCCACTCAGTTGCTGCTCCCTGTCGGACATGGCATCATATGTGGCAAGTCATGGTAAAAGCGTGGAAACCCATCTACAGCCGTTGTGCTTGGCGTCTGACCAGGAACAGCCACAGAAAATATGCCCCAATTTGCAAGCACAAATCACACCGTCTTCAGTAGGGCAGACTATCAGTAGCTCCTGCTGACTTTCACACTGGAAATGAGCAGCAGATCACCCACATCTGAGTTCTTACAATACCAGGCGTGAGGTCGAAATGCAAGCAAAAACTTGTTGCTTTTGTTGACTAGTAAGATTTCATTGCCGTATGACCGGGTGCAGGGGAATTCCATGAAGAGGACGCAAATATCACATTCAAATCAACTGGACCAGACACTTCATCATGACTCGAATGACAGAGATAACATAATACTACTGCCAAAAAGAAAAAAGGAAAAGAGGATCAGTATTTTCTTCTAACAGTAGTCACTATATAACATGATCCGAAGTGTCATTCATGAGCAAATATATATTTTTGCATATTACATTTGCATCCATTCATTCACACAGAAAAAGAAGAAAAACAGAATGGCTGAGTCCAGGTTTCCTCCTCCTGAAACTCTGAAGATAGCATTGCTGTGCCTTCTCCTCCCCTTGTTCTCACCAGCCATGGCATCCATCCCTTCTGCTGCATCGACGCCGTCGGACCGGAGCTGCATCGCCAATGAGAGGGCTGCGCTTCTCGCCATGAAGGCAACCTTCTTCGACCCGAACAGCCGCCTCGCGTCATGGCAGGGCGAGGATTATTGCAGCTGGTGGGGTGTCAGGTGCAGCAACAGAACCGGCCATGTCATCAAGCTGAGACTCCGTGGGAACACAGACGACTGTCTCAGCTTCTATGGAGACAAACTCAGAGGTGAGATGAGCTACTCTTTGGTCAGTTTGCAGAAATTGAGGTATCTAGACTTGAGTTGCAACAACTTCAATTGGTCACAGATACCGGTATTTCTTGGTTCTCTTCCAAGCCTTAGATATCTCAACCTTTCATATGGTTTCTTCTATGGAAGTGTACCCCCCCAGCTTGGCAACCTCTCCAAACTTGCCTACCTTGATCTGACCTCTTATTCATACAACCAGCTATACTCGGTTGGCCTTTCATGGCTGTCACACCTATCCTCACTGAAGCATCTGGTCATGAACCATGTGAACCTTACCACTGCAGTAGATTGGGTTGATGAAATCAACATGCTTCCTGCTCTGAAAGTACTCTACCTGAAACAGTGTGGGCTGAGGAAAACAGTTCCTTTCCTTCGTCGGTCCAATCTCACGGGGCTCGAAGTGCTTGACATCTCGGGAAATAGATTTCACACCAAGATTGCTCCTAACTGGTTTTGGAATATAACTAGTCTCTCTGCTCTTGATATCCGATCGTGTGGTTTCTTTGGCTCAATTCCAGACGAAATAGGCAGGATGGCCTCTCTTGAAGAAGTCTATTTCCAAGGGAACAATCTCATGTCAACCATGATACCCTCAAGTTTCAAAAATCTATGCAACCTGAAGGTGCTGGATCTACGAAGTACCAATACTACAGGGGATATCAGAGAATTGATAGAAAAGTTGCCAAACTGTCATTGGAACAAGCTGCAACAGTTGGGTTTATCTTATAATAATATTGGTGGAACCCTGCCAAATTGGTCAGAACCTCTGGCCAACTTAACTGTCTTGCTTCTCTCCAATACTAACATCTCAGGAGCTATGCCATCGTCGATATAGGCTCTCACAAAACTGAACATTTTGGATCTTTGTTCCAATAAGCTCAATGGCACAGTCAGGGAAGATCAATTAGGAAACCTTACAAATCTAGTGTACTTAGGGTTGGGCAATACACATCTACAGATTAAAGCCAGCTCAGATTGGATTCCTCCATTCAAATTGCAGGTAGTTCTCTTCTATTCTTTGCAGCTAGGGTCAGAAGTCCCACCATGGCTTAGATCACAAACAAGCATCCAACACCTTCAAATTGCAAACACAAGCATTACTACAATCCCAGATTGGTTTTGGATTGTGTTTTCAAGAGCAGATTTTTTGGATGTGGCATATAATCAGATAACGGGAACGCTACCAGCAACGTTGGAGTTTATGGCAGCAAAAACCATGGATCTGTCCAACAACAGATTTACTGGTATGGTTCCAAAATTTCCAATAAATGTAACATACATGTACTTGCAACGGAACTCATTATCAGGACCACTGCCATCAGATTTCGGAGCCCCGTTGTTACAGTCACTTACTCTCTATGGCAATTTAATATCAGGCACCATTCCATCTTCACTGTTCTCACTGGAACACTTGGAAATACTAGATCTATCTGGAAATAAACTTAGTGGCGAAGTTCCAACTTATCAAGAAGATTCAAATCCACGCACACGACAACTCATTGTCGTAAACTTAAATAGTAACAACCTCTCTGGAGAATTCCCATTGATTTTCAGAAGTTGCCCGCGCCTAGTTTTTCTTGATCTATCCTATAATCAGTTTTCTGGAAATTTACCACTGTGGATGGGAAAGAAGTTTCTGCCAATTTTATCATTGTTGCGTCTACAGTCAAATATGTTTTCGGGACACATTCCCACAGAACTTACAAGGATTGATCAATTACAGTTCTTAGACCTCGCTGAAAACTACTTCTCTGGAAGCATACCTGACTCTTTGGTTAACTTGAGTGCAATGGCTCGCACATCTGGATACAGTGTTCTTCTAAATGAAGTCATCGCAACTGGTCAAGGTGCAATGTATGATATAATTTATTTCTATGAACTGGTATCAGTTCAAACAAAAGGGCAGCAACTTGAATTTTCAAGAGGAATTTCACGTGTGGTGAACCTCGACTTGTCGAAGAACAAGTTTACTGGAGCAATCCCTCGAGGCATTGGTGCTCTTGTTGCACTAAAAAGTTTGAACTTTTCTTGGAACCTCATAAATGGGGAAATCCCGCAGACTATTGGTCAGCTCAAACAATTGGAATCTCTTGACCTATCTCACAATGAGCTTTCTGGTGAAATCCCTTCGAGCATGCAGGATCTTAACGCTTTGGGCACCATGAACCTCTCATACAACAATCTATCTGGAAGAATTCCAAGAGGAAACACTATGGGATCATATGACGCGTCTTCCTACATTGGAAACATTGGTCTATGTGGTCCTCCTTTAACTAGAAACTGTTCTGGAAATGCGACAAGCAAAGACTTACCTGGAAATCATGTTGATTTGGAACATATATCCCTTTATCTTGGCATGGCTATTGGATTTGTCCTCAGCCTCTGGGTGGTTCTTTGTTTGCTGCTGTTCAAAACTAGTTGGAGAAAATCCTATTTCATGTTTGTTGATAGACAGCAGAAGAAGATTTATGTTAGTGTAAAAATTAGATGTGCCGTCTTAAAGAGGAAGTTAGGTGCAAATAATCATTGATGTATCTCTAGTCTCTAATATATACAAGAATGTAGTGGTTATTGTGCGGTGTTGAGTTTGCTTATTAACCACCATGCCTTGTGTTGGTGGCATCTTCTATGTATAATTAATCATTTGCATGTATGGCTTGTAATAAGATAATTGTGTGATACACATATGCAATATTGTTAAGTTCACAAACTTATGGTATTTTATCTAAGTTTTGGTTCTCTTCTATTTCTATAACATGGGAGTAGCTATATTTATGGCGCTATATTTTTCACCAAAAAATAGTTGTCATGTATTTAGATTGTAAGTCCCTAAATTACATGTGTAATTTTAATGTATTTACAATGTAAGTCCCAAAATTACATATATAAGTCCAAAATTTACATGGTAATTATATATTTAAGTGGTGTGTAAGTGGGGTGTAACTATTGTGTAAATTTCATTTGATGTATTTTTACCTAAAAATTTGTCACCATATTTTTATAGCTGCTAACGTCTTGCATCATTGTTTAGTTTATATCCCGTAATTTGCCACAGCACGAATCTTAAAGGAGATCAAATGATCTAGAGATCGACTGTAAACAAGCCAAAAATGTGGCGACAGTGGTTTAGCAAAACAGTAACATAATGTGGTAGCATCTTCCTTGTCATATACTCGTAAGTCATAAGTAGCAAATTATTCAGTGATTAATTCAGTTGATTCCATGACGCCAATCTATACCTTCTATTTTTTATTACTAATTATTTTTCCCCAATTTCAAGCCCTACAATTGATTCAGTTTGAAATTAAAAAGATGGAAAATGTGTTTGTGAGACTTGTGAAAGGGGGTTCGTTTCAGAAATCTTACCGGCCGGCGCCGATGCGGCAGTGCTCCGCGGATGGGAGGGGTTTCAGGGGCTAGCCGGCGGCGAGGGGGCTGGCCACCTTCGGGCTCGGGGCTCCAGCCTCCGCCGCTCTTGCTGCCGCGAGACCGCGAGAGCTTTGGCATGAGCGATGGTGTGCGTGTCGTGGCGTCCGGGTCGGCCGTCCGGGCGGCAGGCAAGGCGCCGTCGCGGTTTTGGGGGGACGGCGACCGGCAGCGGCTGCCGGCTGGAGCAGTGAAGCCCGAACCGAAGGCATCGGCTGCTGCCTTGTTGGGCCCTTTTTCTGGGCTTGCGGCTGTCAATTTGGGCTGACTAGGGGTGTGGGCTGCTAAAAGCAGAGTCCGTCCCTCCTCCTCTCCCTTCGTAGTTCCCGCATATAAAGAAACTGCATTAATAATTTAAAAACTAGCATGGTGGTACGCGCAGATTGCGCGGCATCGTTAGCATTTTTTTTGTCATATAATAGCTTAAATATTTTTATATTTTATTATTAAATTGATAACATAATTTTAAATTGAGTAAAATACATCAGCGGTCCTTAAACTTGTCGGTAGGTTTCACTTAGGTCCACGAAGTTCTAAAGCGCACATCGAGATCTCTAAACTTGGTTTATTGTATCATCCCAGTCCAAAGCCGCGTTTGACCGTGGTTTTAGCTTACGTGGCATGCCACGTGGACTATGACATGGATTTTTTATTTTATTTTTTCTCCCTTCTTCCTTCTCTTTTCTCTTTTATGAAAAGACGTTGACATGGACGATGACGTGTATAAGGCATTTTCATCTTTTCGACAAGGAAGAAAGAGAAAAAAAAGAAGGAAAAAGGGAGAAAAAAAATAAAAATCCATGTCATCGTCCACGTGGCGTGCCACGTAGGCAAGACCACGGTCAAACGCGGCTTTGGACCGGAATAATACAATAAACCAAGTTTAGGGATCTTGATGTGCGCTTTGCAAGTTCGTGGACCTAAGTGAAACCTGCTGACAAGTTTAAGGACCGCTAGTGCATTTTACTCTTTTAAATTCTTGGTTGAACTAAAAATGTGTGATATTTTTATTATATTGTATATACATGATAGTTATTTATAAATTATATCTCTATATGGACTCAAGAATCATCTTTTAATATTCCTTACTTTTTAAATTTCGAATTTCCTTTATCATAAATTCTATTCCTATATGGATTCTAGACTACCCTTCCAATATTCATTTTTCTTAACTCTGAATTTTAGTTATTTATAAATTATATCTCTATATGGACTCTAAACTCTTCTTTCAATATTTTTTATTTTTTAATTTTTAATTTCAATTATTGGTAAATTGTATTCCTGTATTGACTCTAGACTTCTTTTTTCCAATATTTCTTTTTTTTAGTTTCAGTGTATGGACGCTAGACATTTTTTTCCCAATATTCTTTATTTGTTAATTTCGAATTTCAGTTATTTATAAATTGTATTTCAATACGGACGTAGACTCTTCTCCCAATCTTTTTTATTTTTAATTTTGATTTTTTGTAATTATAAATTGTATTTCTATATGAACTCCAAACTCTACTTTTAGTTTTCTTATTTTTTAGTTCTAACTTTCAGTTAGTTCTAAATTCCTGTGTGTGGATCGTAGACTCATCTTCCAATATTTCTATTTTTCTAATTCCCAATCTGTTATTTCTAATTATATTTCTATATGAACTCTAAATTCATTTTTCAATATTGTGTTTTTTTATTTTGAATTTAAGTTATTTATAAATTATATTCTTATATAGACTCTAGACTCTTTTTTTCTTATTTTTTTTATTTCAAATTTTAGTTATTTATAAATCGTATTGATATATGGACTCTAGGCTCTTCTCCTAATCTTGCTTTTTTAAAATTTTGAATATTAGTTAATTGTAAATTGTATTTCTATATAGACTCTAACTTGTACTTTTAATTTTCCTTTTTTTAATTCCGAATTTTAATTAATTCTAAATTGTATACTTCTATGGATTCCAGTCTACTCTTTCAATATTCTTTATTTTTAATTTCGAATTTTATCTATTTTTAAATTGTATTCCTATATGGACTCTAGTTTTTCTTTTTTTCTGATTAATGTAGGAATTTCTAGGCTGTGAGCGCAAACGTGGTGGCTTTTTTTTTCTGTTACTTTAATAAGATAATAGATTATTAATGTAGTTCTAAAAAAAGAAAAAAAGCAACCACCTAAAATCAGTGTTCTCACGTGAAAATCAACCAGAAAAACCCTTTAGTTTCAATCTAGTTGAAAAGAATTGTTTAGTCCATTAAAAATGATTCGATTTACTCCCTAACAGGATTTCTTTTCCCCGCCCTATAGTAGTCAATTTTATTTTGATCCACCTGATGTTCCTCTTAATTTACACTAGGTAACTTATCTTTTTTTTATTGTTCCGTTAGCAACTCTCCATTAATTAAGTGTTATAGGATGAATAATACATTTAACGACGTGTGATAGACAAACCCTAACGGTGATGGTATTTCTGGAACAAAATCGCTTGTAAAATAATATTCCATGAAACTCACGTTTATCGATAACATTTTTTTAAATTGGATGCTTGTGAATGGTATTTCTCGGATTTTCTCTAAAATTAATTCCCAATCTTTAATCCCATATCCAATATATTTACATACACTCTTGTAACTGAACAAATAACCCACATTGGAACATGCATTACAAGACAATATATATGGATGTGTATACAATTATTCAACACCTTGCTAAGCTACTCAGTAGGGTAGGAAGGCTGCATGGCAAGGCCACACATACCCCTCTTGTCATCAATGTCCTTCTCCATCCTCAGGTACCCGGCCTCGCCCCACGTCGTGCCCCACGAGTTCTTCACCAGCCAATACTTGGTGCCATCGCTCGCCACGCCATAGCCGATCACGGTGACGCCGTGGTCTAGGCTGGTGCCGCATTCGCCGGCCATCACGCCGCCGCCGTAGAACTGGAACTTGGACGCGTCGACGGCCACCGACACCGGCTGGCCGGCGACGGCCTTCATGAGGCTGGGCTCGTCGTTGGCCGGCACGTCCTCGTAGCCCCTGATGGACGCGGCGACGCTCGCCGCCGCCGCCGTGGTCTTGCACCGGCCGTCCTCCGCCGTGTACGGGTAGTTCGCCTCGGCCGTGAGGCCGCCGTTGCTGAGGATGAACTGGAACGCGCCGTCCATCTCGCCGCCCTCGCAGCCGTACGTGGTCGTTGCCGTCGACGTCGCAGTCGACCAGCTCCTGCTCCGACAGCGAGATGAGCTTGCCGGTGCTCAGCTTGACGATGCCCTCCATCGCTGCCACGGCCGAGAACGCCCAGCAGCAGCCTGCACTTGTGATTATGGTAGATGCTATTATCTAATGAAAGTGAGAAACTTCCGGTCTCTGCATTAATTAAGGATGAAAAACAGCCGACGTGCCACCTTGTTCACAAAGATGAAAGATGGATTATTTTTTCATGCTTTGACCTTGGTTCTTTGTGTACTTAAAATGAGGACAACCAAGGAGGTTATTTGTGTACTTCAAACGAGGGAAAATATAAGGATAACCAAGGAGAAACTTAATTATCAAATAATTAAAAGGAGTTGTGAGTGTGTTAAGAATTATACACGGGACATTAATATTCAAACCACACATTTTACTACTGCAGTACCAAATGCATCTCGGTTATTTGTGTACCTACCACATTGTCCTTGGTCCTTGATGGGTGTGACTGCACCTTTGGTCCTCCAGTCCACGGACGCGGGCAAAGCATCGGCACTAACGTTCTCATACTTGAACCCAGTTGATACCCTAACACCATTATTAGGAGTACTGAACCCCTTGTTGTTGGTCATGGTGGCCTTGAACTCCTCGCTGGTGAGATCGGCGAACTGGTTGACGCCGAGCCAGTACTTGTTCTTGCCACCGGCGTTGAACGACTCGATGAACGCGACGTTGGCCTTGAACACCTCGAGCCGCCGCGCCTTCTCCGCGGCGTCCTTGTACACACGGCCGTGCTGCGCCATCCACCTCTCGTGCCTCGCCGCCATGGCTGCGTCGCCGCCGAGCTCACGCGCCGCCGCGACAATGGCGCCGCCGCTGCTGCTGTAGAGGCAGACGATGCAGCAGAGGATGGCAAGGAGCAATGGCTTGGAGATGGCGCCCATGGTGAGATCAACCAGATCAGGATTTGTGAGTTGCTTGCTGCTTAATTACAGCTACTACTATGTGTTTTGTACTGTGTTTGGTTTGTCCAAATGGATTGGATGGTATGTGGTTTATATAGTGCTGCTCCTGCAGGTGTTGAGAGGGACACTCCAGCGTAGCCGTGAAGCTAATTGATCACAGGATTATTACTAGTAATTAAAAACCTGCAATTAGAACGTACGCTAGCTTCTCCAGTGACTTATGAATTAAATAAGAGGTTTAAAAAAAGCCGGCAAAAGAGAAAGGAATTAATAATGATCAGCCGGGCGGGCAGTGCAGGTAGGCTGCTGATGAGGAATTAAAAAACGAAACAGACAACATACGACGTTATGGGTTCTGCACATTAGAAATTTAGAAAATGAACATCATAGGATACTCGGATTACATGTTTACCATCCCCAAAAAGGGTTGTTTGAACATGTTACATGTGCTCGTACTATTGAGATAAAAAAAAAATCACTGCTCAACAACACCTCTGCTTTATTTTCCAAGCTAGAAAATGATAGTCCCAATTACAATCAGCAAGCCTAACTCGAGAATTAGATGCGTAGAGAAAGGCATCCTCTAATACACATTGGAAGGGCAAACATAACTAACAACATTAATACAGATTGGAAGTACTACAAAGGCAACACAGCAAAGTTAAGAATCAAACGAATAAGCTATTATTTACTAGAAGCCCTAAAATTGCAGGAGAAAAATAAAAGAGACCATATAATCTAACCCAGCCTTCTGAGTGGAAAGCAACATATTTGTTTGTCTTTGGATGCTTCTTTGCTTGTTGGGTGTGCATGACTGTTGTTGACATCTTGTGAACTCTGCATTCAAATTTTTGTTGTCAGAGGTTGAGATCTCAGAACTTTGACACAAATGTATAGAGCCAATTGCAAGCGGAGAAAATGCATATACAGATTGGTGATTCTCTTTTTACATCTGATTTCTATAGACAATTCACAACTGATAAATACACAAATGAAACATCAAGGTGAGGTGCAGTCATGAATTAGTTCAGAACTTCAGATCATACAAAAGGATAGTGTTTGCAAGAAATGGGAAACTCCAAAACAGAGAAGTTTTTCTTTGTTATTTATCATCCATTTCCATTACAATATAGACCAAATGCTGTTACAATGTAAGTATGAGCTCTAGTTCCTTCTTAGCATAAATGCAGATGAAAGACTAAATAATTGGATTTCAAAATCAGTAATTCCACGTCCGAAGTTACAGGTCAAACATGAAGTTAACAATAAGTGAGATTGGGTAACTTTCAATTACATTCTCTATTTCTGCTGCTTAGTTTGCCCCTTCTGAATAATATGCACATATTATTCTTTTTTGAACAATTATGATTTGCAATGATAGATGAGTCGTTCAGCAAGGCTCCTTTGCTCAATGATGCAAAGTTCTGAACTTGTTCCCTATTGACTTCACCAATAGTTGTGTAAAAGGAACATATGAAATTGGCACACCACTTATGGTGTTCTCTCATGGATGGATCAAATTGATCTTGACATCTCCAAAATTTTCATCAGAAGTGTGATGCAGGAATACACAGGAAGAAATGTGCAGCGTGGGTATACCATAATCTCCAGTAACTGCTACCATCATTATGAAGGCATAACGATGATTATCTATATAGTGATGTTGATCTATCTCTGGTTCTTTCTATGTTAGGGACGGTGGAGGTGCCCTTTACCTATCACATACAAATTAATTTACACATCATTTAGATGAATACCAAACTAACATGAACTTATGTTGCCAAAAAAACCTTACACGACAAAGTGGAGGAAAAATCACACGATTAATGAACATAAGAGGAACTATGATATTCACCAGATATGTGAAGTAAACCACTATGTTACTTGCCAGATGCACATATTTGATATTGGAAAGTTTTGACTTGAGAATGTTTGTGCTCGTTACTATGCATTGTTCCTCACAAATGTTCAGACACAAGCCTCCATATTTCTTAAGGAACAATAACATATCGGTTTATGGTTCATTTGGAAGTATGTGATTCAGTTAGTATAACATGATTTCGATGCCACACTCTCAATTAGCATAACAAATTGGAATAGACTTGTACCTGGTGACTTGAATCCTTTGCTTGCTTATTTCTACGATAAAAATTTGGTAATGGCCGAGCCTTGAAGCTTTCATTTTGGGTTTTTCCCTGCATAAGAGTAGCATATAAGGTTATATCTGATCTATAATATCTTTTCAATCATTATCCGTTATGATTTATTATGGTCTTTGAGAAGGTATCACAAATTTTACATTAATTTATGGTACCTCAACATTAGGATGGTATGTGAAGTATAACAACAAATTAACATTTTAAAGTATGGTATCTCGTGGTACCTCTTCAAGGATCATAAAAATCTCGTCTTGAAAACATGTAGTTTATAAAAGCATTATTTACTAGACAACGATGGAACTTCTATTTGGTATGTCCTTGATATTATTTTGATGTTATTAGCTGGTATTTTAGTATCTGGCAATTCCTACCAAAATATTAACAGCATGGAACTTCATAAAACATATGAAAACAGAGCAGTGCGGCGGCTATATTTATCATATTGCATTCACTCAGTCAGGTACTTTAGTAATTTACCTTCTCTTTACGTGGTGTATTGGCTTTCTGATGTGCCGATTGTGAGGTAAAACCAAATAACTTTTCTTTCACCCTCGTTACATGTGAGGACCTGGTGATGATAGAAGATGATGCAATCAAGTCATTCAGGGAAACAAAAAACTCCACTATCTCTTTCAAGTAAAAAAAAAGATGAATTGGCGTACTCTATACATTATAAGGTCAAAAATGTTCATTTACATCACACAAGGACGTAAATTCTTTCAGTATAAAAGTCTAATGTTCAGATCAATCCCTAGACAACTTTGGTATATTCAGGCTCTCACAACTCTGCTGTCGAACGTACCTTTGTTCTTCCAGTTGGGATGTTCTCGAGGTAAAATCTGGCACATCTTTGGGAAATGCCTGAAATGCCGTCAAACAAAATTAGTGCAACGATAAAAATTAATTGAAAAAAAAGTTATGTTCACTCCATGAATTAGGTAGCTTCAAACCTCTATTGGTGGCTTGACTTGGCTCAGTGCAGGATCAGTGTGTTTCACAAGCCCAGTTGCAGATTCCAGCTGACTAATCCTTGCAGCAATTGTGGTGCCAAGATTTTTAGAGCTCGAGGCAGCATTGCCTGTTTCGCACCTACCAAAGTTCTTTGACTTCTGAAACGCTTCCAAGATGGACCGATTTTGAGGGACCGAACTTGTTGCCTGCTGGTTGCATTCGTTGTTAGGAGGTGAGCTGTTCTCCTTTGAAGAATGCAGGCGTGACCGTCTTTTCGCCGATGAAGCAGGCCCTTTGCTACCAGAGGAAGGAGAGCTGAATTTGGCCGGTTTCTGAAGCAGAGATGGAAGCCGCCGTCTCTTTACAGACTCTGCGCTGCCCTGATTAACAATGGAACTCTCCTGAAAAGAACACAACAGAGTAGAGTGGTATGTTAGTGTCCACAAAATTGATACCACTGCAGATTACAAACAAAATTTCCACAGAATTTGATGAACAGAAGTGGCAAGTTAGTGTCACCTTCAATGGTTGCTTGTCATCTGCATCAGCAGGCACGGAATTGTCAGCACAAGGATCGTGAGTAGCAGCCTCCTGCTTCTCCATCGCTTGCAACACTTCTCTCGATTCACCAACATGGACACCATCCTGCTTGCGATGCGCGGCTCCATCCGCATCCACTCCGCAAGAGGAACCAACCCCACCATCGGTGATGACATCCAGCTCCTCCATCTCTTCCACCGGCCCAGAAGCGACAACGCCCGAACCGACGACGCAGCTCGTCGTCTCCTCCGCGGCGGGCTCGTCCGTCATACACGAAGAGGAGGAGGAGCGCGCCAACGAGACAGCGGCGGCGGCGGCGGCGTCCTCGTCAGGGTCGACGTCACTGCCGGTGGCGTCGGTCTTGCGCTTCCGGGCGTAGTGCGCCTCGAAGAAGGCCTTCTTCTGGGCGACGGAGCCCGGGCGCGACTGGTGCGCCGCCTCCTCGAGGTAGCGGTTGTGGGCGAACGCCGACCACTTCCCCCACTCCAGCGGCTCGGCGAGGAACCGCCCGAACGACACCGACTCCCCCAGCGCCGACATCATCTCCGC
Organism: Oryza meridionalis; assembly: GCA_000338895.3. NCBI lineage: Eukaryota > Viridiplantae > Streptophyta > Magnoliopsida > Poales > Poaceae > Oryza > Oryza meridionalis. The sequence goes on along the minus strand of CM002535.2, from coordinate 9,597,845 downwards.
CTTCCAGCTCTAACCCCCACCATACAAAAACCAATCTCACCAAACCGATCGATTCGATCTCTCCGACAATTCGACGAACAGGAGGAAGGCGGGGGGCAGCGGCGGAGCTCACCTGGTGGTCGGGGGCGAGGATCTCCGGCTCCGGCGACAGCGCGGGTTCTGGTGGCAGCGGCGGCGGCGAGAAGTCCAGGTCGGCTCCCATGGCGGCGAGGCTGGATTGGATCTGGGCTTCTGGGGTGGTGAAAAAAGCTTCTTCGCTGGATTGGATTGCCTTTTCGAAATGTGGAAGGAGGAGGGGAGTATGATTGCTTTGGGGAAGGGGGGGGGGGGGGGGGGGTGGTGGTCACAGGCAGAGCATGGTGGTGGGATTTGAATTGTGGGGAGGAGGAGAGGGGTCAGGTTTACGTTGGGAGGAGCTGGGGTTGGGTCGGGGGCCAACGGGTGACCGTTACACAGTGTTTGACCTGAGTCACACACTGGGTAGGGTCAAAGGGAGAAATGTTTGTAGCGGCTATAGTAGATTTACCTTTTCTTTTTTCTTTTTCAGCACATATCATAAGGCCAAGTTTAATACTCCATCCTGTTTTTTTTAAAAAGATATAGGGCCTGTTTAGATTAATTTGCTGTGACAAATTTTTTGCGAAAGATTTGGCATTTAAGTTCTGCTAGTTGGTGTTTAGATGTATGGTAAAATTTTGCCACTTTGCTAGTAAAGAGAGAGAACGGCTCCCAACGTACTTTTTTTTTAAAAAAAAATTTGCTACCCTAGACTCCCAAATGACAAATGACAAATTGCCAACTTTTCCTACTAGTGCTTATCCATGTTAGCAAAAAGTGCTTCAAAACATCAAAACTTTTGTTATTTTGGAGGAACTAGATAGGGCTATACTCTCTCTGTTTTAGGTTATAAGACGTTTTGACTTTGGTCCAAGTTAAATTGCTTCAAATTTTACCAAGTTTGTAGAAAAAAATAATAATAATTTCAACTCAACACAAATTTATTATGAAAATATATTCAATTATTGATTTAATGAAACTAATTTGGTATTTATAAATATTACTATATTTGTGCATAAACTTAGTCAAATTTAAAGTGTTTTAACTTTCACCAAAATCAAAACGTCTTATAATCTAAAACAGATGGAGTAGTAGATTTTACCTTTGGTTTTAATTAGTACGTTTTTAAACGATTAAACATTGTAATTGTTAAAGGAAATTTAATATATAAAATAAATTTATTTTTCAAGTTTGTAATAATTAAAACTCAATTAACCATTCGCTAATGATTTTCTTGTTTTACCTGCACTAACTTCTTTTTAATCTTAATTTGTATTAATCTATCTTAATTACTACCTCCATCCATGTAGTTATTTCAAGCTACCTTTTCTGAAATGAAACTATTTTATCACCTGTCTCCTTGTCTCAAACCAATCACAATAATTCTCCTTCACTAATTTTCTCTTCTCAACCAATCCTATACTTTCTCAAATTATTTCCACCTACTTTCTTAATACCTGTGTCAACCTTTAAAATACGTACATTTTTTGACGGAGCTAGTAATTAAGATGGATTAATATAAATTAAGATAAAGATGAAGACAACACACGTAAAATGAGAAAACCATTAGCGTATGATTAATTGAGCTTTAATTATTACAAACTTAAAAAATAGATGTATTTGATATTTTAAATCAACTTCTGCATTGAATTTATTTTAACACTGTTCAAAGTACATTACTACACTCTCAACTTTAGTACCCTCTTCAAATACACTACAGTACTACACTGCAATCCGGAGCGGCTACGGCTGCGTTCGCTTCTACGACTCGGATGAAGATAAAGGGTACGTTTGAGAACTTCTCTCCAGCATACACAAAACGGAGTGGCTATTGGCGGCAGTTAAATGCCAATTTTATGCCGTCAATACCTGCATAAAATATAGGAAATAAAACATCCAACATAGTGGTAGTGTTTAATTCTAACATATTCCACGAGTGTTGGTGTATATTTGGATGCAGGTAATAAACCGCCAAAACTGGAAGGAAATTCAGACTAAGCCTGTTTGGTACAGCTCCAACTCCTAAATTTAGCTCCAGGAGTTGAGTCTAGAGTGGAGTTGTGGAGCTGCCTAAATCCAGCTCCACAACTCTAGTTCATTTTGTGAGAGAGCTCCACCCAACTCCACTCCCAGTTTGGTGGAGCTGAAACTGTTTGGCTGAGCTCCAGCTTCAGGAGGGGTGGAGGTGGAGCTGGAGCTGTGCCAAACAGACCCTAAAGTGAAGGAGAATTTTATCCATGCAAGTGTTGGGCTCCAAAAGTCTATTTCAACATCGGAAAATGGGCCCAACTCTCGAAGAAATGGATAAGGCAAGCTGCAAAGGAGATACAAGCCAATTTATGGGCCTGTTGGGCCAGACCAAGGTTCGGCCGAACCAGGCCTGGTTCAGCCGAACCACAATCTCAGCCGTTCAGGCTAAGGTTCGGCGTGGACGCTCCAGATGCACTCCTGATGACGGTTACGGGACATTTCAAACATTTCGCGTTCTATAACCATCATTACCTGCCTATACAAGGACATTACTTCACTCAATTTCACACACACTTCAAGCTTGAGCTGAATTATAAGAGGCTCTATTATACTTTATTGTATACTAGAATTAGAGAGAGAATAGAGTAGAGGAAGTCAGAGGAATTCCAAAGTTGTCGGTAATTCTCTTCTTATTTCTTTTACTCTGTTAATTACTCTGCTTTAATAGAAATACTATTCTGAGTAATTACGATTTATTCAGTGAGATTTATCTCTTGGTTAGTTCCTAATTAGCGTGCGGAATCATTGACCACTATGATCCAGTAAAGTATAGTGGTTACTTTAGTGTTTAGCTAACGCTGAAGTAGTTATTAATTGTGTAGACATGGTGTCTAGAGAGTTAATTTCTGATGATTGCCTCGTATCCCATAATAGGTTTGAGATGGGTGTAGAAGTGGTGACAGCCCTCAATTACACTGAATTCCTCCCTGTCCAGGTACGCAGTAGAGCGACATCTGGGAGCAGCGGGCTGGCCAGTGCCTGAAGTACCGCGTTACAATCAAATTGAGCTATCTTTGCCTATCTTTGCTTTGTATCCTTGGACGAATCTGGTGAAGAGCGGACACACACATTCCCTGTAGAAATCGATACCTTGGAATACTCTCGGGTGAAGTGCTACATCGATATTTTCCGTGCGCTTGCGTATTCTATATGCGACGTTAAGAAATACCAACCATGGCTCATTAGCACATGATGAGTTAAGTATTAGTAAAAAAAACTTGAAAATAGATTAATATGATTTTTTTAAAGTACCTATAGAATTTTTTTAAAAAACAAAGTTCGATAAATGTGCCCGTGAAATACGAGAGAGTAGAAGTTTGTGTAAATGTTTTATATTGAAAAAGTTTTTCAAAAAGTCAAATAAATATATTTTTGAGCTGGTAATTATTAATACTCAATTAATCTTATGCCTCGCTCTCTTCAGTCTATTGGTACTTAGATTATTGCAGACATGCTTTTCAAGTCTTTTTTTTACATAAAGCTAAAAACAGTACTTTTTAAGTTTATAATAGTTAATACTAATTAATCATGCGTTAATTGACTTTCTTATCTTGTAAGCTAACCGGCTAATTGCTCCAACCTCACTTCCGAAATCCGAATAGGGCCTTAGCTAATTTGTGAAAAGTTTACTTTTAGGTATGAGCAAACTTCTCATACATGGTAAAGAAGGAAGGGATCTTGTTAAAGTTTGGCATGAACCGAACTTAAAGCAACTTCTTCGTTTAAGCAAATGGCCCAATAGAATAATGCTAAGATATAAAAAGTTCCCAATAGAAAATTCAAAACTACTATTCCTGTAAAATCAAAGGTGTTTTTGATTATTATTCTGTGATGAACAATTGGGCATTGGATATTATTGGTTTTGTTATTTGGAATTTATTTACAAAGTGGTTTTGGAGATGATTGGATTTCATAGGTGAATATACAGGTACTGCTATTATTTTATGTGGACCGGTCAGACCGGGCACGGGTTGCCGGTCAGACCGGCGTGTAATGCACGGTCAGACCGGCGCAGCCCGCGGTCTGACTGGCCGATGCTGTGTCGGTTTCGGTTTCGGGTTGTTTATTTGGATATCCGTGATTATTACATGATTATGGCTTCTAGATGGATACTATACGTATGTAATACTGTTGTTTGCTACTAATGAGTTAAGTTGGAGATAGCTTGGTCTCGGAATATGGTTTCTTTGTTTATTTCATGCATGTGTAGGTGACTCGATGCCTCGGGAGAGTATTTGCGGTGATGGACCGGGAGTCGGCTTGGGGAGAAGACGACGTCCGTGGTGGTCAAAGATCATGCGGGATACTTAGGCTAGAATTGATGCACGTGGTTGATGGAGATTCCATATGGCATATGATGGAGTTATTGTGTGCGTATGGGATGCGGAGTCGAATTTGGAAGGAGTCCAAATTTGGTACGATTGGTTATGTAAAGTTTCTTTCTTGTATTAGAGGGTTTCCTAAGGTGTTTAGGACTCCTAGTATGAGTTTGGTTCGTGGCTTTAGGCTGCCTACCTTGGGTATAAATAGAGGGGGAGCGTGAGGCTTCCCGGTATCGCTTTTGAGAGCAATTGAGTTGAGTTTTGACTTAGGGTTTCGAGTTTAGTCGAAATTTTTGCAAGGAGTGCTGTTGGTGCACTTTGTAAACACAGAGAGAAGTAATAAAGTCGTCATCCACTTTAAAAGTTCTTTGATTTGTGTTTCACCGGGTTTCGGCGGTCCAACCGGCGGCATACCGACGGTTAGACCGGCGGGAGTACGGCGGTCAGACCGGCGGCGACAGGAGTCGGCGGCAGCAATCTCGGCGGTTCGACCGGAGTTTGATCTCGGTCAGACCGACGTTCATCAGGCGGTCAGACCGGCGCATTCACTTCGGTCAGATTGCGATCCGTCGAGTTCGAGGGTAACTTTTATTTCCGCTAAAAGTTTTCGATTTTTGGGTATACCAACCATTCACCCCCCTCTGGTTGGCTTAGTTCATGCTATTCGATCCTACAAGTGGTATCAGAGCCTTGTTTTCTTCTTTGGATTTTTATCGATCTAGAGTTTTTGCCATGGCTACTCCCACTAAGTTTACAACTAAGCCTCATATTTTCGATGGAACGGATTCTTCTCATTGGTGTAGTATGATGCAATCTTACATTATGGCTGAGAATTATGATCTTTGGAGAAAAGTTTCTCATCCTTATGTGATTCCTGAAGCTATTAATACTGCTGCTGAAAAAATTGCTTTTGAACAAAATTGCAAAGCTCGCAACATTCTTTAAATGGTATTTCTCGTTCTGATTATGATCGTGTTGCGCATCTTCGAACTGCTCATGAGATTTGGAATGTTTGAGTAACTTTCATCAAGGAACAAATAACATAAAAGAACTTCATCGTGATATTTTCAAAAAGGAGTATATTAAATTTGAGATGAAACCTGGAGAAGCTTTGGATGACTATCTTTCTAGGTTTAATAAAATTTTGAGTGATCTTAGATCTGTTGATTCTTTTATGATGCTAATTATCCACACTCTGAGATTTCTCGTCACTTTTTGAATGGTCTTAATATGTCTATTTGGGAGATGAAAGTTACATCTATTCAGGAGTCTGTTGACATGTCTACTTTGACTTTGGATTCACTTTACGCAAAATTGAAAACACATGAGATGAATGTTCTTTCTCGAAAAGTTGATTATAAGTCGACTGCTTTGGTTTCTTCTTCTTCTTCTTTGGATGTTGATGCTTCTTCATCTATGCTTTCTTTTCTTGCTGCTTTTAATGCCACATCTGATGATCAACTCGAATAAATCGAGGAGGAGGATTTGGCTTTGGTTGCTAACCGTATTGCTCGAGCTATGAATAATGCCAGGAACAGGAAAAGAGGTGGTCCAAATCGGTGCTTTGAATGTGGTTCAATTGATCATCTTCGTTCGCATTGTCCTAAGCTTGGGAGAGGCAAAAGAGAAGACAAAGATGGTGAGAAGTCCAGCAACAACAAGCCCAACATCAACAAGTCAAAGGGTTCATCTCAAGCGAGGAAGTTCAAGGAGAATCTTAGGAGGGCTTTTGATCAAGTCTATGCTGCATTTGAGCCATCAAGTGATGTAGATGGTGAGAGTGGAGATGATGATAAGGGAAAGAACATCTCCGGTGTTTGCTTCATGGCGCGTGGTAAATTGGACACTGAGTATGAAGATCATGAGGTAAGTGCTTTTGAAGAAGCTATTAATATTTTAAGTGCAAAAAATATGAAGTGTGAGAAGATGTATAGAAAACAGGAATTTATCATTGAATCTCTTAAATCTGAAATTGATAGATTAAAATCTCTTATTACCAATGATGATGATTGCTCAAATTGTGAGGTTTTAATGAATGAGATTTCAAAAATTAGAGATGTTAATGCTGCACATGATGTGAAAAATAGATCTTCTCTTGCTTGTAGTTTTGCTTTGCACACACGCACTTTGGATGAGTTGTTTTTAACTAAAAAGTTGTTGCAAAAATATCAAATTGCTTTTCATGCTAGTTTGATGTTTAACATGATTTCTGCTAAAGAGTTAAAACAACCTCATGATGTTTTGGATTGCTCAACATGTAATTTGAATAAGATGAATCTAAAAGATGCTTTAGGTCGTGTTGTGTACATGGAAGATGTTGTGAAAAACAATGAAGTGCTTTCTTGCCCCAAATGTCGTAAAAGCAAAGATGTCATGGTAGATTGTGAAAATTGTACTAATTTGGAAAAAAGAGGTTTCTTATTTGAAAAATTCTTTGAAAAGGTTTTCTGATGGTAAAAAGAACCTCAACATGATTTTGGATCAATCAAAGGTTTGCACATATAACCGTGGTTTAGGTTTTAATCCTTATGCTCATAATTCTAGACATCCTCCTGTTGTGTTAGGTGTTAGTGCTAGAAGTGGTGAGATTTTGGTTAAACCTGATACTAATAAAACTGTGTTTAAATCTGCTGGTATCATGTCTACTATGAATGCATTTTCTTCAAAATCCAATGTTGTGCATGCAAAACCTCCTGTTTCTGCTTGTGTTGCTAAATCTTCTAATGCTATCAATGTGTCTAAACATCGTGAAAAATATACTTGTTATTTTTGTGGCAAAGATGGACATATTGTTGGTTTTTGTTTCAGATTAGCTCATAAACAGAAAAAGGAGAGAGAGATTGCTTTGGCAAAATCAAAGTGGCAAAAATCTAGTTTTCCCTCGAGGAAACCGGTCAGACCGCAGTGGGTCCCGCGGTCAGACCGGCGACCGGTCAGACCGGCTGAACAGCCCCGGTCAGACCGACCACCGGTCAGACCGGCGGTGAATCCTCGGTCAGACCGGTCCCTGGTCAGACCAGCTGCACACCCTCGGTCAGACTGGCCTCGGAGGAATTTTTCTGAAAATTCTAAAATTGATTTTGCACGTGGATATATGCCTATTGGATCTTCTGGTCGTGTGTCTCAGTACTGGATTCCTAATTTTTTATTATTATCTAACCCCAGTACTGAGGCTTCGACTTCTGCTTGTGTGTAGGCTTTGGTGGCAAGGAAGGAGAACGTGTGGATCGTGGATTCCGGTTGTTCGCGGCACATGACCGGTGATAAAAATTGGTTCTCCTCCCTCAAAAAGGCATCCAAGACTGAATCGATTATCTTTGGTGATGCTTCTACAAGTGCCGTTCTCGCTACAGGTTTGGTAAAGGTAAATGAAAAATTTGAATTGAAGAATGTAGCTTTGGTTGAGGATTTAAAGTATAATTTGCTTTCGGTTTCACAAATTGTTGATGAAGAGTTTGAGGTTCACTTTAAGAAAACTGGAAGTAAAGTTTTTGATTCTGTGCTGAATATTTCTCGATATGGAAGATTGTTTAAAGCTGATTTTGAAAATCCTGTTTCACCTGTGATAACATGTTTGGTTGCTAAGTTTGATAAAGATATGATGTTTTGGCATCGTAGACTTGGACATGTTGGTTTTGATCATCTCACTAGGTTAAGTGGTTTGGATCTTGTTCGTGGTTTGCCTAAACTTAAGAAAGATCTTAATTTGGTTTGTACACCGTGTCATCATGCTAAGATGATTTCTACTTCACATGCTCCTATTGTTTCTGTGATGACGGATGCACCGGGACAACTATTACACATGGACACTGTTGGTCCAGCTAGAGTGCAATCTGTTGGAGGAAAGTGGTATGTGTTGGTTATTGTTGACGATTTCTCTAGATATTCTTGGGTTTTCTTTATGGCAACCAAGGACAAAGCTTTTCAACACTTTCGTGGTTTGTTTCTTCGATTGGATCTTGAATTTCCTGGTTCTTTGAAAAGAATTCGAAGTGATAATGGTGGTGAGTTTAAAAATGCTTCTTTTGAACAATTTTGCAATGAAAGAGGTCTTGAACATGAATTTTCTTCTCCTCGTGTTCCTCAACAAAACGGTGTTGTTCAAAGGAAAAACCGTGTTTTGGTTGAGATGGCTAGAACGATGTTGGATGAATATAAAACTCCTAGAAAATTTTGGGCTGAGGCAATTAGCACTGCATGTTATATTTCAAATCGGGTTTTCTTGCGATCTAAACTTGGAAAAACTTCTTATGAACTTCGATTTGGTCATCAACCCAAAGTTTCACATTTGCGTGTTTTTTGTTGCAAATGCTTTGTCTTGAAATCTGGAAATTTGGACAAGTTTGAGGCATGCTCTACCGATGGATTGTTTCTTGGTTACCCCGCACATACTCGTGGCTATCGTGTACTTATTTTGGAGACTAACAAAATTGTTGAGACATACTCGTGGCTATCGTGTAATACGTGCCAGTTGTACCATCGTGTCCCATGGCATCGATACAAACAGCACTGTTCTGGTTCGTGCTCTTCATGTCTTGGGCTCTTGTGTAGAATGTGTACCCATTGATCTCATATCCCTGGAATGTCGCGATCAAGCCAGATGGACCCCTCACCAGGAAGGCCAGTTGCTGGTTAATCGTCTCGTTACCCATGAGATGTTGTCGCAGCCATGCGGGGAAAGTATCAATGTGATGCCGTGTAATCCATGCATCGGACTTACCGATGTTTCTGGCGCGAACTAGAGCCAAGTGCTCCTCGATGTAAGGAGCCACCAATGAAGATTGTTGTAAAACCGTGAAATGGGCTTTACAGAATAAATTGTTGTCTACCGTCATTATTGCTTTCCTTCCGAGAGTCCCTTTTCCTCGTAGTCTCTCTTCATGGCGTGATTTAGGTACCCTGATTGGGTGAAGGTCTTCAATAAATTCTACGCAGAATTCAATGACCTCCTCTGTTCCATACCACTTGGCGATGCTTGCCTCTGGACGAGCACGGTTACGAACATACTTCTTCAGAACGCCCATGTACCTCTCGAAAGGAAACATGTTGTGTAGGAACACAGGCCCGAGAATACCGATCTCTTTCACTAGGTGACAAAGCAGATGCGTCATTATATTGAAAAATGAAGGTGGAAATATCAACTCAAAGCTGACAAGACATTGCACCACATCATTCTGAAGGGCTTCTAACCTATCCGGATCGATGACCTTCTGCGAAATTGCGTTCATGAAAGAACATAGCTTTGTTATTGTTGCCCGGACATTGTCTGGGAGGATACCCCTTATTATAACTGGTAGCAGCTGTGTCATCAACACGTGACAGTCATGAGACTTTAGTTTTGTGAACTTCTTCTCCTTCGTGCTTATTATTCGCTTTATATTCGTGGAGTATCCAGATGGTACCTTGATGCTCTCCAAGCATTGAAACATACTTTCCTTCTCTGCCTTGCTAAGACTGTAGCTGGCTGGACTCAAGTAATGGCTGCCTTTCTCCTTTGGTTCCGGGTGAAGGTCGCCGCGTTGTTCCATATGCTTCAGATCATTACGTGCTTCCAGTGTATCTTTCGACTTTCCATATACACCTAGGAAGCCAAGAAGGTTTACGCAAAGGTTCTTAGTGAGGTGCATCACGTCGATTGCTTGGCGGACGTCCAAGAATTCCCAATAGGGTAACTCCCAAAATATAGAGTTTTTTTCCACATCGCCGCGTGACCATCTTCGCACTCTATAGGCTGGCTGCCAGGCCCCTTTCTAAACACTACTTTAAGATCTTTCACCATAGCAAACACTGTTTTCCCGCTGTGATGTTTAGGCTTCGTACGGTGGTCCGCCTTATGTTCAAAGTGCTTGCCTTTCTTCCGTACTGGGTGGTTTGCAGCAAGCAATCGACGATGACCCATGTACACAACCTTCCTACAGTGCTTAAGATACGTACTTTCTGTTTCATCCATACAGTGAGTGCAAGCCTTCTACCCCTTGTTTGACTGTCTGGATAGGTTGCTAAGTGCAGGCCAATCGTTGATGGTTACGAACAGTAGCGCTCGTAGGTTAAACTCCTCCTGTTTGTCCTCGTCCCACACGGGGACACCTTCCTTCTTCCACAACAGTTTAAGATCTTCGACCAGTGGTCTTAGGAACACATCGATGTCGTTACCAGGTTGCTTGGGCCTTGAATAATAATCGGTATCATTATGTACTTTCTCTTCATGCATAGCCAAGGGGGGAGGTTGTAGATACACATCGTAACGGGCCAAGTGCTATGGCCGCTGCTCATCTCTCCAAAAGGATTCATGCCATCCGTACTTAAACCAAACCGTATGTTTCGTGCGCCTTTTCCAAAGTCTTTAAATTTTCTGTCGATGTTTCGCCACTGCGAACCATCTGCGGGGTGTCTCAGCATCCCGTCCTGTTGACGTTCTTCAGCGTGCCAACGCATCATTCTAGCATTCCCCTTGTTCCTGAACAAACGCCTTAGCCGTGGTATTATAGGGAAATACCACATCACCTTAGCAGGAATTCTCTTCTTCATTAGCTGCCCGTCAACCTTACCTGGATCATCTCGTCTAATCTTGTATCGTAGTGCTTTACAAACAGGGCATGCTTCTAGGTTCTCGTACTCCTCACCGCGATATAGGATATAATCATTCGGACATGCGTGAATCTTCTGAATTTCCAGTCCTAGAGGGCAGACTATCTTCTAAGCCTCGTACATTGTCTCGGGCAATTTGTTTCCCTCCGGAAGAATGTTCTTGACGAGTTTCAACAAATCGCCAAATGCCTTGTCACTAACACCATTTTTTGCCTTCCATTGCAAGAACTCCAGAGTGGTATCCAACTTTTTGTGCCCCTGCTCGCAACCTGGGTACAACGACGTTCTGTGGTCCTCTAACATCTTGTCCAATTTATGGGCCCCCTTTTCACTTTCACAGTCCTCCTTGGCATCCTGCAACATCTGACTAAGATCATCCGCAACGTCGTTATAATCAGCATCTATGTCCTCCTCGCCCGTTTGATTTCCTTCAAATCCAGCGTACTGAGCAAAGTCTAGAATATTGTCGTCTTCCACTTCATCTTCTTCCATTTCAACCCCTTGCTCTCCGTGGGATGTCCAACAATTATAGCTTGGCATGAACCCCGACTCAAGCAAGTGGAAATGAATAGTCCTGGATGCAGAATACTCCTTCTGATTCTTACACTTATTGCATGGACAACAAATAAAACCCTTCTGCTTGTTAGCTTCGGCCACTCTCAAAAAATAATGCACGCCGTCAATAAACTCTTTGGACCGCCGGTCAGCGTACATCCATTGCCGATCCATCTACATGAAATAAAAAAAAATCGTACATAAATAATCATTCGTACAATAATGAAGTCATACAATAATGATAAAATAATCACAAACTCTTTCAACAGTCATACAATAATGACATATCATTATTCATACAAAAATTATAAAATATTCCACCAAATAATTCTTATTTATTATTTTTTAAGTTTTAAATTCTTTTAGTTTTCAATTTAGTTTGTTTTCTTTTATTTAAGATTAACTTTCACTATATTTTCCTACTCAACTATTTTATAAAACCTTATTTAGCAAATAAACAAAATTCTATATATTCTTTCTTTTCCCACACAAATTTTCTCTCTCATCAACTTACAACAAAATTTTGGAGACAAAAAAGTGTGCAAAACATAGCTCCAAATGTAATATGACCAAAAAAAAAACATTGGAGGATAAAGTTGCTAACCTTTTAGGCACCTCCGATTTGTATATAATCACCAAAGTAAATTCACTATAAATTTTGGCATGACCTCCCCTCTTTTTTGAAGAAATTTTGAAGCTTGCTCGGGCTGGAGGAGGAAGAAGACAAATATAAAGGGGTGGGACTTTAGTTCCGGTTGGTGTTATCAACCGGTACTAAAGATCACCGGGATCTTTAGTCCCGGTTGGTAATAAAGTTACGATCTTTAGTCCCGGTTGGTAACACGAACCGGGACTAAAGATCCCGGGGGGCCTGACAAGCCCTGACAGCATTTGAACCGGGATCTTTAGTCCCGTAAAGATCAAATATGCCCGTTACCCTTTTTAACCAGGACTAAAGATCATCTTTAGTCCCGGTTTTTGTTGTAACCGGGACTATTGTGGAAATAGCCCGACCGACGAAAGATGGTTTCTCTACCAATGAGAAGTAGTTAGCGTTTCTACAGGGGTAATGGGCTCCCTCCTTACCAAGCTCTCTGCCTTGCTTTCAGCAGAGTACAAGCTTCTCCAATGAATCAAGGGTGATATTGCCTTCTTGAGTGACGAGTTGAGCAGCATGGACGCTCTTCTTGTGAAATTAGCGAGCATGGAGGACAAACTAGATCTGCAAGTGAAGGCATGGAGGAATCAGGTACGCGAGCTGAGCTATGATACTGAGGACAACATTGACCTCTTTATGCACAAGCTTTGTCGCGTTGATGCTAAGGCTAGTTTTGTTCAGAAGACGACATGTAAAATTAGAAATGTAATGATGCGCCGCCAGATCATCAAGAAGATTCATCAACTCAAGGCCCGTGTCAAGGAGGAGAGTGATCGTTGCTTGAGGTATAACTTTGATCAATATGATGCACATGTGGGCATAATTGAAATTGATCTCCGGTTACCAGTGCTCTACGTGGAAGCAACCAGACTTGTTGGCATAGATGGCCCTATGGAGACTGTGATCGATTTGTTGATGACAGAGAACAATTCAGCACAACAACCGAATGTGGTATCCATCGTGGGCTTTGGAGGACTTGGCAAGACTACTCTAGCAAATCAAGTATATCACAAATTGAAAGGTCAATTCGATTGCACTGCGTTTGTACCTGTGTCACGTAATCCTAATACAAAGAAGATCTTATTCGACATGCTGAATGAAATAGGAATCAGAGCAATACCAGATAATGAGCGGCAAATCATCTATATTCTCCGCGAATATCTACAAAACAGGAGGTATGCATGTAAAATATCTATAAATCATCAATATGCTCTTTTCATATATACTGCAAAATGTCTTAATTTCGAATCGATATGAATATCTAAATAACTCTAGATGGCAAGGTACTTCCATTTGTTAGTAGCTCTTTTGTAGCATATCATAGTGTATCTTGTAACTCGTATAAATCAGATTCATAACCAAAAGGGATTTAAGGTGACATGTTCTAAAGTTTTGCTTGTCTATTCTAAACTTTCAACTATTTTAGCAGAATGATGCCCAGTTTCGTTCGTAAATTTGCACAATAGAAAAGATCAAAGAGATGAAATTACTAAATATTTTCATTGCATTGTTGGAGGGGGAATACCATACGAAAAATGAACATGTACAATATACTGTTCACTTGTTATTAGTTTCATACTTCCTCCGTCCCGAGATATAGCTACCTTTCTAGTCCAAATTTGTACTAGAAAGGTAACTATATTTGGAGACAGGGAGTAGCTCTTAAAATTCCCAATCATGGTAGCCTGGTTAACTAATGCACTACTGCATCTACGAATTAAGGTACTTTGTCGTTGTTGATGACATCTGGAGCACCGCTGCATGGGAACAACTGAAATCTGCGTTGCCTGAGAATAGTTTATGTAGCAAAATACTTACCACTTCACGGAACAGTGATGTGGCCAGATCATGTTGCTTTGGTTTTCCAAGAAACATTTACGAGATTCAACCTCTAAATGAGCAAGACTCCAAGGTGCTATTTTTTAAGAGGGTTTTTCACTCTAAGATTTATTGCCCTCCTCACCTTGAACAAGTCTCTCAAGCAATTATAAAAAGATGCTGTGGTTTGCCATTAGCTATAATTAGCATAGCAAGTTTGCTGGCTAGCAAATCCAATGCAAAAGAACAGTGGGATCAAGTGTACAACTCTATTGGCTATGCATTCAGTTCACAAGGAATGAGGGATATATTGTTGCTTAGCTATTATGATCTTCCTTATCATCTGAAGACTTGCTTGCTATATCTTAGTATATATCCAGAAGATTCCAGGATCAAAAGAGAAGAACTAATACAGAGATGGATTGCCGAAGGATTCATTACTCAGGTGAGGGGGCAAAAGTTGGACCAAATTGGGGATAATCTATTATATACTAAAAGTCCATGAAACACCCTATAAACGCTCTTAAGCTCCCACGTGGCCTCCTACAAACGATCCTAAACCACCACGTGGCACTCTAATAATTTGTAAACACCGGTCCCACCCACCTCCTTCCCCTTCCGCATACCAGCCTCCACAATCTAACGAAATCCTAGATGCTCTCTGATCTCCTATTTTCATGCTACAGAATCAAATTCGGATGTAAACTGTAGTAACGCTACCGATTCCATATGTTCTTGTTTTACGAGGAAATCAAAGAATCCTTATTATGGCTGTCTTTGCCGAGATCACTGCTAGCGTAAACCGGAATGCCTTTGGAGCCTTGGACAGAGATTGTCATGCATCGATCAAGCACTTGGTACTCATTAGGATGTCTGCATCCAGTACTATATCTGCATTACCATTGACATTGACACAGGTATATGGCGATGCTTCCTCATTAAGATATCTGCACATATAGAGCAAGCTTCACGATCGCATTGTTTTTTTTAAAAAATAATCAACATTAATTTCTATGCTTTTAAGTTCTTTCTAATCTGATATTATTGGACCCTGTAAATTTGAAGGGTTGAGAATACACAAATCTAAAAGTTCACTTAGACCAAGCCATCAAGGAAGATCGATATATGATCGTTGCATCTGCAGTACCGTAGGTATTTCTTATTTCCTTGCAATTAAGAAGATCTATACGTGGTCTCATCCACAACTCAAAAAATGTTTAAAGCAAGGAATTCTGTAGCAAGGCATCACATTGCATAATTAAAAAAAAGAGAGAAAAACTTGAACCTAGCTTTTGAGTTAACAGTGTAAGAGTGGCTTATGAATATTAAGAAAAGCAATGGAAAAAGACACATGTTTGTTTAGGATGAGACTTTTTAGCTTATAAGTCAAAACGTACTTAAGTATGTTAGTACTTATTAATTTAAATTTTCTTAATTAATTAAGGTAATTAAATAATTGAGATACATAAGTATGGATCACTGTGCTTATTAATTGCTAATTTTGAACCTTTTAAATTAATGAAATAGAAAATATCAGTTCAAGACATTAATAAAATAAAACTACAGCAACCGAAGACAATTAGGACATGACATATGTATTTTTTATTTTTTTCAATTACGAGTAAAAAATTATTTTTACTTCCATAGACTTTCAAAGAAAAATTTATGTTTTACTTTCAACAATTTTTAACAAATATGTATTTTACATATAACTAATAGTATCTTTAATATTAATAATTTAGCACGTGCAATACACGGGTTGGCACTTCTCATCCATCATATAGTGATGCTATAAATACTCCCAGCCACCACGTGACACTCTACAATAAATTATAGAAAATTTAATTAGATAATATATATATTTAAAAGGTAATATGTTCCTCCCAATCTACGGGGTATATACAATGAAAAATTTGTAAATGTTCACCCAAAAAAGCCAAAAATATACAAGTAAACTATTGGGAAAAAATACAGCTTATTACTGTTTACAAAAAAAAGGAAAAAAATATATTGATGATAAAAAGATAAATCCCAAAAAAGTTACGCATGTAAGTACTACAATGAAAAAAATCAACAATCTTAAAATAGGATTTTCTATAATTTTGAGATAAATATATATTACTCCTAAACACACAATTCAACTGGAGGATCTTGTCCATCTTTTTTGTTAATTATACATCTAATTTATATCATGTTGTATTCCTTCAATTAAATGTATTATTAATGACTTATAACAGTTATATTGTAATGCTAAATACATGACAACATATAGAGCCAACATATAATAATTAATGATATGATAATTTTTCAAATAATTAACATATTTTGTGATGTCAAATATCACCTGACAAATATATAATACTACATTAAATCTACTTGTCTAAAAAATAAAACAATAGAATTTAGTTGTGTTTTTTCAAGTAAATTTGATTTAATTTTAGTTTGTGTGGGATTAAGATTCTATACCTTTTCAAAACTATTTGGTATTTCCAGCTAATGATCCTGCTATAATATTACCCCTTAATCTATCACGAAAATATTGGTCAATAGGTATGTTTTTTCTATGCCAAATAGTTTTGGCAACAAATTAACTACTCATGATATACTTTTCTTAGAGTTGAAGATGTTAGGTATAATTGTGGATGTATGTCATGTACCTGACTAATGTGATTATAAGTGTACTTGAACAAATTAGTTATTGTACATATTTTCTAAAGAAAATAATTCTACCTTCTTTTCAAATGATGAAGAAGATTATAAATAATTGCTTATAGATATTGCTTAAATATGATATAATATAAAGCTAATAAGTTAAAAATTATAAAAGCAACTAATGCCAACAAAAATAATTTATGGAGAAATCGAGGTATATGTTCTCCGGTTAATATTTCGCTTTTAGTGTCCCAAATAGGGGTGAAAACGGTACGGAAACGGATGGAAACCATAAATTATAGGGGTGAAATCGTTTTCGTTTTCATATTTTTTTGGAATCAGAATCGGAATCGGAAACCCCGTATACGAAAACGGAATCGGATATTATCGAAACCGAAAACGGAGCGAAAACGAACCGGCGTGAATACGGTAACGGAAATTTATCGGAATAAAAAACCCTCAAACTAATAAATCCAATTGAATAAATTATCTATGTTTAAAAGAGTAATGTCGTTGATAAATCCCAATGAAGGACAAAAAATATTCTTATGTAATTTTAGATTTGCATACCAAATATTTTTTTAAAAAATAACAGCCAAACACCATGGTATTCACTATTTAGTGCTTAAAAAAAATCCAGGGTATTTTAGTCACAAAATTTCTGGTAATTCCGAGAAAATTTCCGGAAATTCCAAGAAAATTTCCGGAAAGTTTCCGACCGATTCCGAGTTCCGACGGAAACTGCTCTTATCATTTCCGATTCCGTTTCTGAGAAAATATTTCCGAATTCGTTTCCGTTTCCGAAAAATTCCGAAAAAATTCCGATCGACAGATTCCGTTTTCGAAAATAGGTCCGGAATCCAGAAAGTTTCCGTACCGTTTTCACCCCTAGTCCCAAACTTAGCGTACGACGCATGCCCGTGCATTCGCGCGGGCTACCTTCCCAGTTACTTTAATGAGCTTATCAACAGAAGCATGATACAACCAGTTAATATCAAATATGATGGTAGGGCTGAGGCTTGTAGAGTCCATGACATGATGCTTGATCTTATCATATCCCTATCAATTGAGGAGAATTTTGTTACCATAATAGATGGAGATGGGTGTAATTACTATAAGAATAAGATTCATCGGCTTGCACTCCAACATAACAAGTTGGAAAATGAAGTAGCACAAAATATTATTGATAACCAATTACAGGTTCGTTCATTGAATTTCTTTGGGCCAGCCAAGCAAATACCTTATCTATCAAAGTTCTATTCCTTACGGGTATTGGTTATAGAAAACTGTATATGTGTGGATAACCAACACATTAAAAATTTAGGAAAATTCTTTCAGTTAAAGTATTTAAGAATAGGATGCACAAGTATAACCAAGCTTCCAGAAGATATTGCAGATCTACAGTATTTGCAAACATTAGATATATGTCGTAGTAAAATCGAAAGATTACCATCATCAATTGGTCGATTGCAAAGATTGATCTGTCTGCTTGTTGGCAGCCTTGTAGAATTGCCTGATGAGATTGGAGACCTGAAAGCTTTGGAAGTGTTGTCACATGCAAACTACTATAATTCCACAAAATTTGTGGGAGGGCTTAAGAGGTTGACCAATATGAAGTCGCTTACAATAGATTTGCATGATGTTGATATGCTAGGTAATGATGGCATGGGAAAGTACCACAAGGCTGATAAACTGATGGATTTGCTATGCTGCACAGTTCCTTATCTCCAAAAGCTTGTAATTGACGGAGACGGCATTACTAGACTTTCGCGGTGGTTGTCCTCCTTTGTAAACCTCACACACCTTGACATCTGTATTCTTAGTATCTGTAAGGCGGATCTTGGATTAGTTGGAAGCATTCCTGTTCTGCTCTACCTCAGTATGGAAGTAATACAAGCACCTAATGACAAGCTTGCTATCAACAGCGCAGGATTCAAATGCCTGAAGGAGTTTGAATTTGCGTGTCGTTGGGGAGGTGGGCTGGGGTTAGTATGTGAACCAGGATCTATGCCAATGCTCCTTAGGTTGCAAATTGAACTTGGTGCAGAGGAAACAGTGTCTAAGATGGGTTTTGAGTTCAGCTTCAAGAATCTCTCAAACCTGGAGCACCTTACTGCCAGGATTAGCTGTCTTGGTGCCACAAGAAGCAGGGTGGAGGCTGCCGAAGCTGCCATCAGAAGTGCGATTGCCGGTCACTCTGGCCGTCCCACACTCGAAATTCAGAGGAAGTTCGAACACAGCATGGAAATGGACAAGGAAGGGACAAGAGTTTCAGAGGAAGACCTCCAACCACAACCAGACCTTCCATAGTACAGAAGAACTAACATATGTGAGGTATTTTAGGTGTGCTCGTCATAAAATACACAGAACATATTTTGTTTATTTATTTATTTTTCTTGGTGAGTTTTTAGCTAAGTTGCCAGCATATTATTTCAGGAGAACGCAGCCCCGGCCATCAATATGCGATGACCAAAGGCAGGAATGGCAGACCTGGCATAGTTTCCATGCTCATTAATAAACTGAGAAATATGTACCAGTTTCTAATTTTTAGCTCACGATTTACAATTTATTCCATCACCTAAGCAGATCAAACTAAATTAGTACTGGTGCTTGTTTCTAAAATAAAATAGTACTGGTGCCTGGGTACTTTGTCATGTTTGTCATGGTTGTTATCAACATTAGTTATCTCTTCTGCTGCTTGAATTTGTGATTCCACAGAACGCACATTTCTCCAACCAGAGGAAATTAATGCTAGTGGATTTCAGTAAGTTGAAGTTCAACATTAAGACTCAGGTCAGTTGAGCGTGCGATGTAGTATTTGTGTGTCCTGATTAAGCTTATCCTGCGCGGTAATAAACAAGACATTTAATGGGAGTTGATTGCATCTTAATCTGCTATTTCTATGATAATGATGCACCATGAAGACTCACAGTTTTGCTTCCATTGACCTATAGACTGAAAAATATTTAGTCAGCAATCCATACCAGTTTATAAATACTTGTCGATATTGACTACAGTTTAGTTAGGAGTAATTCATACCAGTTTATAAATACTTGTTGGTTTTGATTGGAGTAGATGGGTTAGGAGCATTTGTAGGATTTCGCGTGTCAACTTGAGAGCGTTTATAGCGAGTTTAATGGACATTTAGTATATAATGGATAGAATTCTACATAATTGTATGACGGCCTGACTAATCTGATGGGCCTGCACTGCAAACCTTGCTAGAATGCCCCTATGACCTTTTCTTCCGTTTTAGGCTGCGGTCGTGAGCATGGGTTGGGAACCCTCCTTCCCTTATCACAAAATGGAGCAGTTGTGAGGGATATGAAGTCAGGTATGAGTAATCCCTGTAGTTTTGCTTCTTTTTCTGGACATTCATACAAAATGGAGCAGTTGTGAGGGATATGAAGTCAGGTATGAGTAATCCCTGTAGTTTTGCTTCTTTTTCTGGACATGCATGCTTATTTTCATCCGTTTAGCAGCAGTCAGTAGTTAGGTATGAGAAAGAATTATGCGTTACAAGTAACTGTCAGTGGTACACAAAGAGCTGTTCATTTACTCTTCTTTCCTGGTCATATTGATATAGGTTAGTTCATGCTCTTACTCCACAACAAACAAAGTACTATTTGACTGTTTTGGCAAGGGGCTACCTAGATGACATCTTCAAGGAGAGAAGCGACGGAGCACCGCCACTGCCATCCATCGAGGTCTCCAAGAGAACCGAGATTGGGCTTTCGCTGGCCACCCGCTAGAGGGGATGAGATGGCACGACAACATCCTCAGGAGGGGAAGTGACGCTCGAACGACAACGTTGCTGGCCCGGTCAAGGCTGGGCTGGGTTTTCACCCGCCGTCCACCGCATGCCTATCCACAACTGTCGCACTAGTGCTACACCACCATCTAAACCTCCGCCGGCTCGTAGGCACCACTGCACTGGCGCCCCCTGCCGGCCAGCCACCGCGTGCCGCCACCGGCCGCACCTTGCTAGCCTCCGCTCCGCCGCCTGCACATTCGTGTCGCGCCGGCCACCGGTCTCCACCACCGACGCCGAGCCTATCCGCGCCTCCTTGTGCTACGACTGCGAGCCGCCCGCGCCTTGCCACGTTGCACCAGCCTTCGCACCAGCCACGCCCCACTGGTCTCCTCTGTTGCCAGCATCCTCCTCCTGCTGCAGCCACCGGCCGCCAGCCTCTCCCAGCTTCGGCACGTTGCCTCCACCCGGGATCCAATGCGGGGGTGCCATATTCAAGCACGGGACTGTCAGATCCGGGCGCGCCGCCGCCTGATCAATAGTCTCCGCCACCGCCACCGTAGCGTCGTCCCCATCTCTGCCATAGTCGTCGTCCCCGCGGCCATCCGCCACTGCCGCTTGGCGCAGAGCACCTGCCTACCGCGACCTCCCAGCAGAGTGACGTGAGGCCCCAGCACCGTCGCTGTCACGATCCCCGCCGCCGTTCCCACTGTCAGCCGCCACCCCACCAGATCCGACCAAGCGGCGCGGATCTGGCTCACCGCCGCCTCCGCTACCCTGCGGCTCCCTTGGCCACCCGAGCGCGAAGTTGGCAAGAAGCCCCGCCGCCACCGTCCTTGCGGCCACGCGGCTTTGCTGGTGCCGCTCGGCCGGCGGCGAGGCGGAGGAGGAAGGAGGGGAAGAGGGGGCGGCTAGGTCATCGCCTCCCGAGCCACCCCTAGGGGAGAGCAACGTGGGAGGAGGATTCGCTTCGCACTTCTACTAGACTCAGTAACTCTGTTGTTATAAGGAACTTGTAAAACAAATAAGGTGCTCCAGTAAAGTATAAAACACCCATGGATCAGTTGTTACCCTGTGGTCATGAAAACATACATAAGTTCAAATAAGGTGCTATTATTTTTGTTTAATCATGAAAGTGAAACAAATGCCTTCTGAAACTAGATCGAGCAAGCCAAATGGGACTGCATCATAGGTAAGATTAAAGTTTTCTCCTTTTTGACATCAACTGTTATCATCAACTGCATATTCTTTTGTCCGTAGAGATTTGCATATTTGTTTTCATTGATAGAGATTAGATCAGATCCAAGAGAGTGCCAAATCTATCCTGTAGCATTTGTCTAGATTATTGTATGTCTATAAGTAGTATACTTATGTACCATAGATTTCATTTTTGGTAACATATATGTTGCATTGAATACATGATTGATTCTTTTAGTACTCTTTTGGATCAAATAGCATTTGTGCAGTGACTAAATGTACTATTTTCTTTATTTACTTGCAGTCTCCCATTGTTTGCTGAGGCCATTAGTACTCTTGCATAGATGGTGGTTCAATTGAACAATTAGGAGCTGCAGCACTGGACGAAAGAGGAATAGGCTTGTATGAGATTTCTTCTGTTCTATGCAAAAAGTCACAACTCGTTAATTATGTCTTCAAACTTTTTCATATTCCGGGGAGCACGTATGTATGGCACCAAACTGTTCACCTAAGCAAATGGTCCAATAATGAATAGGAGTATGACTTTATGCTTTGTCATGGTATATGTTGCTAACTGTTAGGGCCTGTTGGTGCAATTTTCTCACTGAGATATTTCGTGCAGTGATGAAATGCATGTTTGTATTGTACAATGCTTTTAAATTTATTATACAAATCTATCAACATGTCAAATAGTAATGTCCTTTAAGTATTGATAAATATTTTTTATTTTAAAAGTTGAGCCTGTTAAATGAGGTTTCACAAATGCATTGAAATTTATTGTGTTACAATGAAACCTGCTGCTGCAACAATCCTAGTATATCAATATGCGTGTCACCTAGGTGATGAGTTGTGGGAGTTGTTCATATCCTACAGGAAAATATTATGTTGATGGGTTATGCGGTGGGCTGGGGCTCTGGGACATTGAGACATGGGGATAGATTTGAAAATCTCATGGTAAATTTATGAAGAAATTTGAGATCGATCAAATGTATCTATGTGCAAATTGTGGATAAAAAATTGTGAGATGTTCTATTTTGGAAAAGAAATGAAACAATTCATGTTATAATATTGGTGCATATACCTTTTATGCAAATATTTAATTAATTTACCTTTTGTGTATATATAAGATGTGATTAATTGTCCATATAAATTTACTACTCTCTTTGATAAAAAATTAAAACCTATATGGTTTTTGAATTATTTTGTCTTGGGGTGTGTGACCACGATTTTATGTTTCAACAAGTTTATATAGCACGATAGGAGTTATTATTTTAATGCTAAATATAGGTAGATCATTTAGCATTTGAATAAAGACATGCAGACATACGTTTCTTTGTTTGGTTATTTTGATTTGTATTATCAAATATCACCCTAGAGATTGTAAAAACAGATTACTATTACATGAGTTTATAATACGGGGCCTCCTACCCCGCGCGTGCGCTCCGCGAGATTAACTCGTGCGCGTGATCGACAGTAGGGTAACGTTTTCTTGCTTTTCTTTTCTGTTTTTTTTTCTCGCTTTTTTTTTTGAAAAAGTAACCGCCCGCACATTTTATTCCTTTTACTTAGGGTATGGCAAATTAGGATATGTACGAAAATTTAACTGCAACAAACTTTTAAATTCAAGATTTAAAACTTTCAACTTATGTTTGAAAACTTGTAAGCCATGATTTGAAACTTTTAACTTAATATTTTTTGAAATTTTCAACTCAGATTCGAAAATTCTCAAGTGAAGACTTAAAAACTTTCAACTCAGACTTAAAAACTTTCAGCTCGGATTTGAAAATTTTCAAATCAAGATTTGAAACTTTTCAACTCAGATCCAAAAACTTTCAACTTAAATCTAAAAAAAATTCAAGTCAATATTTGAAAACTTTTAACTCAAATTTGAAAACTTGCGTCTCAAAATTCAAAATATTCAATTTAAATTTGAAAACTTTCATCTCAAAATTCAAAACACTCAACTTAGATTTTTTAAAATTTTCAACTCAAATTCAAAACTCTCACGTGAAAATTGAAGGTGAAAGATTCAATTTATAAAATATAAAAAAAAATCATGCTTGTGGAGAAAAAATGAAAGATTTCCAGAAAAAAAAAGAAGAAACAGCCGCTTGTGCGCGGTCGCGAGAAAAAGCGAAAAAGAAAAGAAAAGAAAAGGAAGCAATGGGTAATAGGCCGCGTGCAATATAGGCCAGAAACGCGTGTTGATAGCGTGGACGTGCTGATTTGTAAATTCCTTATAATACCAGTAATAATATCTACCTGTGCAACACATGGGTTTACAGCAGTAACAAATTATAGAACAGACCGGACGTCAACACCAACCGATTCCAAATTCCCAAATCTTCTTCCTGGTGGCTGCCAAGAGCCCAAGAAGGCAAGAAGTCAATAACGTGCCAGAAACGCCCCTTTGTTCCCTCGTATCCATTCCTGCCCCCAGCTTTCTCCATTCCACCCCATTCTCGACTCGCGAATACCCAGCTAAGATCAGGGAGCTCATCTCCAGGAGACAGCAATTAACAGGTAACTTCTCTGGTTCTCCTCGTCTCTTCTGCTCCATCTCCGGCGACCAGTGATTCTTGGTGTGCCACTACACTACTAGTGGTACTCCAACAAATCCGACGGCCAATGCCAGCTCAATCGCTGCTTTTCCCCAAAAGGCGAATCTATCTGCATCTGGATTACCAAGGTATTTTTGGGCTTTTGGCACATACATACACATCTTTTACTCTGTTGTTCTACACCGGCGACCTGTCGTTAACTTGTTAATCTGTTCTTGTACAAGGACGGCTAGTAAATAGAAGGGGGGGGGGGGGGGGGGGATGGACGGAGCAGCAGTTAGTGCTGCCACTGGGGTGATGGGTTCCCTCCTTGCCAAGCTCTCTGCCTTGCTGGGAGAGGAATACAGGCTTCTGAAAGGTGTCAACTCTGACATTAGGTTCTTGAGATGAGCTGACTGCCATGAACAACTTTCTTATCAAGATGTCAAATATGGAGGAGAACCTGGGTGAGCAGGAGGAGTGGAGAAACAGGGTCCGAGAACTGAGCTATGATATCGAGGATTGCATCGATTTATTCATGCGCAAATTCAATCATGGGGATGTGGATGCCAACATTGTCCGCAGGACAGCAAAAAAGATAAGAATGTTATGGTCACGTCATGAAATTGCTAGCCAGATCCATCAACTTAAGGATCGTGTTAACGAAGAGAGTGCCTGTCGTTTGAGGTATAGATTTGGTGAAAGCAATGCCCGCATAGTTGAAATTGATCCTAGACTACCAGCACTCTATGTGGAAGCAGAGAAACTTGTTGGCATCCATGGCCCTATGGAGAAGATCATTGATCTGTTGACAAAACAGGATGGATCCTCACAACAGCTGAAAGTGGTTTCCGTTTTGGGCTTTGGGGGCCTTGGCAAGACTACTCTTGCTAACCAAGTATTTAAAAAAATTAAGCATCAGTTTGATTGCACAGCTTTAGTATCTGTTTCACGGAGTCCTGACATAAAGAAGATCTTATTTGTTTTGCTTAAAGATATGATCAACGAAAACAATTCTAATGATGAGAAGCACAAAAAAGTTGTTGGGATCAAGGCAGAAAAATCAGATGATGAGAAACAACTAATCAATAAGCTCAGAGAATACCTAACAGGTAGAAGGTGGGTACAAAAATAATTGGTTCTCTTTCATTTACTTTCCTGTTAAAGTCTTCATCTTAAAATTTTCAAGTCGTTTCCATTTGTTGAGGTCCCTTTTTCCTCTGCTGTACAATTTGATACAAGCCAATTCAAAACCCATGTAAATAAAATCATTACTCATATTTGTAATTAATTGTTAAACTTAATAATATAAGACTTTGATGCACTTGACCAAAATTTCTTATGAACTGTTTTTGCCTTGTACATATTTCTTACTACCATTAGAAATTCAACCCTCACAATGAAAATGTTCATGTTGTTTTGGCATCATTTGGATAATATACAGTACTTTTCTTTGAGAGGATTTGACAGGTGGCTACTTATACTTTTGCACATTTAGTATTGAATTTGTTCTCCAGAAGCAGTATACTATGTTTGCACGGTATCTCTTCAGTAAATTTCATGTTACTTTTACCAATATCTGCCTTGTTAAACTTGACTAATTCACTATAACATCTATACATAGGTACTTAGTCGTTGTTGATGATATTTGGAGTGCATCTGCATGGGAACATGTGAAGTTAGCTTTCCCTGACAACAATCTTTGCAGCAGAATAATTGCAACCATGCGGAATGCTAATGTCGCAAAATCATGCTGCTCTGGTTTTCAACACTATATTTACAATATTCAAACTCTAGATGAGCAAGATTCCTATAAGCTATTTCTCAAAAGGCTCTCTCACACGGAGTCCGATTTTCCTTCTCACCTGGGGGAATTATCTCATGCAATCACAAAGAAGTGTCATGGTTTGCCATTAGCTATCATTTGTGTTGCTAGTCTGCTAGCTAATAAACCAGAGACAAAAGACCAATGGGAGCATGTTCACAATTCTATCAGTTCGGCATTTAGTTCACAGATAATGAAGGATATACTGCTGCTTAGCTATTATGACCTTCCATATCATCTGAAGACTTGCTTGCTGTATCTTAGTATATTTCCAGAGGATTACTGGATTAGTAAAGTAGATCTGTTATTGAGATGGATAGCTGAAGGATTCATTCCTGAAGTGAAGGATCAGGCATTGTATCAAGTTGCAGAAAATTACTTTAATGAGCTTATAAACAGAAGCATGATTCAACCTGTCAACATCGACTATGATGGTAGCGCAAATGCATGTCGAATGCATGATGTAATGCTTGAGCTGATCGTATCCCTGTCTGAAGATGAGAACTTCAATACATTAGTAGATGGGAAGGTGTATAAATGTTCTTCTAGCAATATTCGCAGACTCTCCCTCCAATCCAGCTGTGTGGAAAATGATGTGATGCAGGATTTAATGAACAAGTGCTCACATATTCGCTCTCTTAGCTTCTTTCGGGAAAATAAAGAAACACCTCATCTCCCAAAGTTCCGTTATCTGAGAGTATTGGTATTTGAGGATTGTGATAGCTTAGGAAACCAACATATTAAATATCTCAGATTCTTTTGCCAATTAAAGTATTTGAGAATCAATTCTGAAGGTATCACTGAGCTTCCGGATAAAATTGGCGACCTGAAAAATTTACAAACACTGGACATACATGGAAGTAAAATTGGAAAACTTCCAGCAGCCATAGGCCGTTTACAAAATTTGTTGTATCTACATGTTAATTCTGATGTTGAATTACCTGATGAGGTTGGAGATCTACAAGCTTTGCAGGTGCTGTCAGATGCTTTCTCTTATAACCCTATTAAATTTGTGGAAGAGCTTAGGCGGCTTACTAAGCTAAGGTCGCTTCACATTGGACTACATTCCAGTTTAAAACTTTGTTATCATGACATGAGAAGGTATGAGGAAGCTTTGAAATCCTCTCTAACTGTGTTAGGTAAACACAGTCTTCGATCACTAGTAATTTCACGTGCTGATTGCCTGGGTGATTACCTGATGGATCTATTATGTGACACTGTCCCCTGTCTCCAAGTACTTGTAATGTATGGCCCCTGGAATGGCATGCTTTCTGAGAGGATAGCATCTCTTGATAATCTGTCTTTTCTTGCCATTTGTGTCAGAAGCATTAAACAGAAAGATCTTTGGGTGCTTGGGGGCTTGCCCTCACTGCTAAAGCTTGAGCTACATTTACTCTATGGCCCTGATGAAAGGCTGATTATCAGCAGTCAACTATTCCAGTGCTTGAAGAAGTTCAAATTGAAATATGAATTGGGTGGTGGGCTAAGCATGGTGTGTGAAAGGGAAGCAATGCCAAAGCTCCAAATGCTACATCTTCGGTTTAAAGCAATGGAAACGAAGTCCAATACGGGTTTCGAGTTGAGGCTCGAGCACCTTTCAAGCCTGCGGCACCTCAGTGTCACAGTTGATTGTGATGATGCCACTAGAAGGAGAGTTGAGGCTGCCGAAGCCACCATCCGGAACACAGTGAGAATCCACCCTTGATGCCCCACACTAGAAATCAAAAGGAAGTGGGAAAGCGACATGGTAAAGGATGAGGATGAGGATGAGATGGAGAGACGGGAGTGCACTAAAGAAGAGAAGGAGGTTCAGCATCAGGATCCCTAACAGTTTGTCTTGCAAGCATTCAGAAGTTCTGCGAGGTATTGGTTTGTCCTCTATGACCGGACATCGTTTTTCTTTGATTGAATGTCTGGTGATGTTTACTACTCTCCTAGTTTCATATTATAAGTCGTTTTAATATTTTTTAGTCAAACTTATTTAAGTTTGATCAAATTTATAAAAAAAATAGCAACATCTACAATACCAAATTAGTTAAATATAACATTGAATATCCCCCAAAAAAAAACATTGAATATATTTTGATAATATGTTTGTTTTGTAGTGAAAATGTTGCTAAATTTTTCCATAAACTTTATCAAACTTAAAGAATTTTGACTAGGAAAAAGTCAATGCGACTTATAATATGAAACTGAGGGAGTAGATTGTTTTTGTTTCATTGCCCAGTGTGGTATTCTCGGTTGTGTGACTTGTGTACAACTTACGATTTACATCCCTAGACTGCAGAAAGTTCATTTTACACCTAAACTGCACCAATAGAGCAACCAAGTTTGAACAACCATGGGGGCATTCTTTACTCTCCCCTGCTGCTAATCATCCTGTTCATTAATCTTCCCACCTTTGTGCTGCTGATCACTGGGCCGCCCCCATCTTATCAAGGCACGCCTTACCAAATATCCTATCCATTCATTAAACTGATTGCTGGCTTTCTGCTCGGTTGGCCGGATTTCTCCAAATATTGTTCCTCAACTAACTTTCGACATTAAATAAGCCAATAAGGTTGAAAGTATTTGTTGTTTCCTGCATTCCAGACTAACGCCCATATGCATTTTTTATAAGAGGATTATATACAGACATATTTGTAGATGCTGTCAATTTTTCCGATAAATTCAATTTATTTAGATATCAGATTCTTGCATCTTCTTTAGTTAAATTTTGTACTCTTGTTAATACTAATACGTAAATATAACTCATTAAGTTTTTTATTTAGATGCAAATTGCACTCTCCATTCTATAAGTTGGGTAAATATGCATGCCATGTAGTATCATTTATGCATTGTCCCTTTCTTTTTCATCATTTGTTACATAAGTATAAAACAAGCTAGCCAGTTTAAAACCATATGATTCTAAACTGTGCATATATAGTTTCGCAACCTGCAACAAGTGCAAATAAGAGTTCAAGGAATTCTTTTAAAATTCCTAGCCTATTTTTGATGAGTTAGTATGAATTTTAAGGAAATTTTAGATTTCACTTAGAACCTGTAAATATCCCCCAAAAAGCTTAATAAACAATGGAGTTCTAAAAAAAAGTGATCAATTTGGGAAACCTTAAAAATTGGAATCTGAACACAAAGAGTCCACAAAAAAAGTTTTGTAAATTTTCAAAAATCTTAAGAAGTCTCAGCTATACTGGCCATACCTGTGTCAATTTAAAAATATCAAACGTTGAAGCATGGAGAGAGAAGTAGCTCTACTCCATTCCTCACCCTCCCTAGCCACAATCCCTGCTTTGTCCAACTGTTCCCTACCCTCTCTAGCTAGCCACATACCACAGCTTTCACTTCTCTGCTACCATCAATTTCATAGTTTTAAACTTCTTATATCATCTGTATTGCATGTTTGGAGCAACTTGACACTTTCACGTGAGACCAGAAAACATTTTTGGTGAATACCAATCATGTTGTGTTTGTTAGCATTTTGTACGAATCGTAGCTTCTCAAAAAGCTGTGAAGGATGAGCTGAACAACATGCATACCCAGCTGGCGAACATTCAGTCACTCACTTCTTTTGACATAATTTTTGCAGTATTTACATGCTTTCACATTCAATCAAAATCAGCACTACATATGCTGAGGTTTTGATTGATTAACCAGAGGTACACATCCTCAGGTCAACGGAACACACATTCACACAAGTTCAGATTGCACAGATACATTATCAAATTCAGCTATCTGTATTGCGAGCCTCTGTATCTGATATTCCCTTCGTTTTTAAATATATGACACCGTTAACTTTTAGGCATTACGTTTGACCATTCATCTTACTCTTATTTAAAAAATTAGTGCGAATATATAAAAATAATATTTTTACATAAAAGGTGTATTGCCTTTCTTTTCAGAAAGCATAACATTTTTTAAATAAAAGTTGTAGTGACCTACATTTCAAAAGGCATAACATTTTTTATATAAAAGGAGTAGCACCCTGCTTTCCAGATAGCATAACAGGAACAAAGTATTTGCTTGGAGTTCCAGCTTACAATCAGAGCATCAACAGCCACACTTTGCCGCCCCAAAAAAGTAGCCCAACTACCAGACCCACCATGTGGAAAAACCACATCGTGGGGCTCAGAGAGAGATGAGTCTTAAGTCTAGAATTGATGTAAGGAGGATGTTCAGCAAGAGCACCAATGACAGTTTATTTCTTCAGATCATAGAAGTCCTTTCAGGTCCATATTATCCTCCGAAACAAAAAACTCATTGTTGTAGGGCTATCTTATTTCCATCCACCATATGATCTTTTTTTTTGAGATTATGTTCGTCACTAGAAGTTCCACAACTGCTAGTTCAGTGCTAACTTGTTTTTCCCCGGATGGAATTAACTTCTATTAAACTGCAGGACTAGCACTGTCCGACCACAAAGGCTGATACATGGTCTTGTCTGGGACCTAGCCAAAGCTCAGAGAACTGAAGCACCTCAGTGCCACAGCTGATTGTGATGATGCCACTAAAAGGAGAGTTGAGGCTGCAGAAGCTACCACCAGGAACACAGTGAGCCACCCTGGATGTCCCACACTAGAAATGAAAAGGATGAAGAGGAGGTTCAGCATCAGGATCCATACAGTTTCTCTCGCCAGAATTCAGTACTCCTGCAATCTCAGTTCCAGGCTAATCTCCAGATTCTGGTCACTGTTTTTTTTTTTTAATTGAGTGAAACAGCAGGAAGGTCCCTGCTGGAAGCTTTTATTAAGAATGTTATATACAAACATATTTCCATATGCTGGTAGTTGTTCCAATAAATTGCATTTATTTATATATCAGATGCCTTCCTCTTCTTGTGATAAGCATGAGTGCATAAATAGAACTCAAGATGTAGTTCATTTAGATCGCAATTCACAACCATGGTTATAGCCAAATCGCTACTTGTTTTATTGACCTTACATGTCACAGACCAAAAATTCTATAACTTGTGTAGACATCCATGCCATGCATCATCTATGCATTCTCCTTTTTTTTTTTTGCATCATTTGTTGCATAAGTATGAAACTGGCTACCCCAATTTAAAACCATACGATTCTAAATTGTGCACAATATGAGAGTATGCAACAAATGCAAACAATAATTATAGGAATTTTTTTATGTTATTGGATTATTTATGATTACTTAATATGATTCTTTTATGAAATTTTAGGTTTCATCTTGAACCTGTAAAAGTCCCAAAAAAGCTGAAATTAACAATGGATTACTGTTCTCAAACAAAAAGTGATCAATATGCGAAACCTTAAAAAAATGGAATCTGATTCAAAAATGTCCACGCATAAAATATTTTTAAATTTTCAGAAACATAAGCTTATCCCAGTTAGGCTGGTCATAATTGAGTCCACTTTAAACATAAAATTTTGAAGCATGGAAAGCTGAACGTGTCCTGCTCCATTCTTCACCCTATTCTCTTTTCTCTGGAGCCCATCCACCACTGGATCATACCTTAGTACCAAAATACCTGCTTTGCCCACCTGTTCCCTGGAAAACCGACTCTAAGGTTTGTCAACAAAACCATCTGTGATGGTCTACTTTTACATATATTCCATCTATCCTGCATATATTAATCTTGCACCAGTCTACTGATGGTGACTTTCACTTGACCACCTTCTCTTCATAGTTTTAATCCTGGGTATCTTAAAAGTTTGTAACAACTTGATACTTGGATGGGGAAACAAGAAAAATCTTGGTTAATTATGCTGTTGTTTTAAGCATTCTATATGAATAATAGTCTCTCCTTACTGACTTTATAGACTGTCTACTACTCTGTCCTAAAAAAGGTAAACTCTAGCTATAAATCTAGACACACATGTGTCCAGGTTCGTAGCTAGGATTGAACTTTTTTTTGGATGGAGGGGGTAGACTCTAGAGTATTTCATGACTGATGGAATTGACAGACTGACTCCTAAAAGGTAAGAATTTCAAAAACTGTTAGTCTGAAACTGAGTGTTGATCTGGCATGACTTACAACAAAATGGAAAAAGAAAATTCCCTGCCTGATGGAACAAAAATAATCTATGTTAAAAAAAACTAAAAAAAAAATCAAGTGAACCCCTTCTAGAAAAGTAGTTAATGACATGTATAATGTCTATTCTTCGAAAACAAATATTGTTTTTCTTCCGAGATTGGAGCTTTAATAGTGGTGAAACTGCTGACTGTGGTTAAGTGGGATCAGGTATTCTTGGCACCTAAGTACAGGTGGAGTATGTTGAAATTATATTATATATCATGATCAAGGATACGGACTACCCTGATATACCCTGCTTTTATTAATTGAAATCCATAATAAGAGAGTTTTACTTGGGGGGAGAAGGTAGGGAGAACCAACTATACATCAGAGTTTGAACAGAAACGAGGTAACAGAACACATAAGGCATGAATCATTAGAAGACACAGAGCTACTCCAGGAAGAGATTTGTGTATAACCATTTACCGATTGAAAATCATTAATTAATTATTTAAGAACAACAGCACCATGATTCTAATCCAGTTCACACCTTGTAACTTGAAGATAATGGAAGTAAAGCCAACATATAGTTAACTATGCAATAACATATCACATGTATCCATCAATCCATGTGACTTCTTTTTGGCAGAAGTGAACTACGCACATTTCAAAGCAGAGACAGCCCCTGTTACAGTTTTTGGAGGACAGCATATTGTAACAAGATACCATGTTTAAACAAGGCTATGGTGGGTACTATAATATGTTATATGTCAGGTGTGTGCTTTAAGGCAAATAATCAATTGTGGGCTGTTAACTTACTGTCGGGAGGAAGGGGTTGTGCAAGATCCACCTTATGGGAGATCCAACACCGTTCTATCATCCACAGCCACTGCATCTTCATTTCTTCCCCTCTCATTTACTAGTGAACCACATCTTGACTAGGGTTAGACAAAGAGCTCAACATGGCTGGAGCTATAGTGAGTGTTTCAACTGGTGCCCTGAGCACCCTGCTTCCTAAGCTCTCCCTGTTGATACAAGGGGAGTACAAGCTTCTCAAAGGCGTGAAAGGTGGGATCTCCTTTCTGAAGGATGAGCTGAGCAGCATGCATACCCTGCTGGTGAAGCTGGCGAACAACGAGGAGAAGTTGGATGAGCAGGTGAAGGATTGGAGGAACAAGGTGCATGAGCTGAGCTATGATATTGGAGACTGCATCGACCTTTTCATCCACAAGGTGAGCAGTTCTAATGCTAAAGCGAGCCTTGTCCGGAAGACGGCAGCTAAAATTAGAAAGTTATGGTCACGCCACAAAATCGCGAACCTAATTGAAGAACTTAAGGCTCGTGTTATAGAAGAAAGTGATCGCCGTTTGAGGTATAATTTTGATGAAGTTGCTGATAAATTTGGCCATGTTCAAATTGATCCTCGACTGCCAGCCCTTTATGTGGAAGCAGAGAAGCTTGTGGGGATTGATGGTCCTAGAGAGAAGATTATCGAGTGGCTGCAAAAAGATGAATCTCAGAAACTCAAAGTAGTATGCATTGTGGAATTTGGAGGTCTTGGAAAGACAACTCTTGCAAACCAAGTTTATCACGAAATGAAAGGCCAATTTGATTGTTCCTCTTTCGTGCCAGTTTCACGGAATCCTAATATAACAAAGATACTAGCTGATTTGCCCAAAGAATTGGGAAGTAGTGTGTTGATACATCAGATGATGAGCGGCAGCTCATATGCAAGCTCAGAACATTCCTACAACGTAAGAGGTATGTAGAAAAACTGCAAATGGTGTCTTTTCCATATATTTTGACCCTGTTTGCGTATATTTCCCATGTTAAAATAGCTAGCAGTGTAAAGCTCTTGTAGAGTCTGATCTTCAATTTTTGCTAGATTGCAATATCTTTGCAAGAAAAAAAAAAGGAAAAACTGGATGAGCACTCCGCTCATTGGTGCTTGCTTAGCATTTGCATGATGAAATGTATAATGAAAGGGGCAATCAGCACAGAAAAGGTAGAACCTTTAAGCAAAGGCTAAAAATAGTGATACTGTGGCTTCTTCATAGATCATAAAAATAAACCACCCATAGTTTCAGTGATTATGTTAAGGATTAGCTATATAAGCAATGCAGTTCTGGAACGAATAACATTGCATTGAACTTAAGGTCTTGTATTTACATCTATGCCAGATATTACAAAAGTAGTTCGGTAAAGTTGAGAAGTGATTTGGCACGATTCATATAAAGTGCCGAGTTCATTATAAAAATAATACTTCTTCTGTTTCATATTATAAGTCGTTTTGATTTTCTTAGTCTAACTTCTTGAAAGTTTGACAAGTGTATAGAAAAATATATTAACACTTATAGCACTAAATCAGATTGACTTAAAAAAATCAAAATGACTTGTAATATGAAATGGAGGTAGTAATAGCAAGTCTGGTGTGTGGCCATCTCAGGCAGGGAATATATGCTGTAGCTGCAACAAATGACAATCTCCACCTTGATTAAATATTGGTCTCCTTTCACCGAAATGGCCAATCTAGTAAACTTTTACAATGTAATTCTCAAATGGGATTGACGGTTTTTGGAGCAGGGCAGCATGGCATTTGCCAAAAATGACTGCACAATATATAGCTTGTTCATTTTAAACTCTATGATTTATTAACCAGATCACGTTTTCTCAATGCTAACCAGGTACTTGGTCATTGTTGATGATATTTGGAGCGCAAAAGCATGGGAAGTTGTCAAGTGTGCTCTCCCAGAGAACAATTTATGCAGTAGAAAAATTTCAACGACAAGGAATGCAGATGTTGCAACATCATGCTGCTCCAGTTTAGCAGGATATATCCATAACATGCAGCCCTTAAATGAGCAGGATTCTCAGAAGTTATTTTTTAAGAGGATTTTTGGGGACAAGTCAGCATGCCCTCCTTACCTTGAACAAGTTTCTCATGGAATCATTAGCAAGTGCCATGGATTGCCATTAGCTATTATCAGTATAGCTAGCCTGCTAGCTGGAAAATCACGTCTGAAGGAGCAATGGGAGCAAGTGTACAATTCTATTGGTTTTGCATTTAGTCATCAAGGAATTAGAGATATACTGCTGCTTAGCTACTATGATCTTCCGATTCATCTGAAAACTTGCTTGCTATATCTTAGTGTGTTTCCAGAGGATTACAGGATTGATAGAGAAGAGCTAATATGGAGATGGATAGCTGAAGGGTTCATCAGTGAAGTGAAGGGACAAACCCTGGATCAAGTTGCTGAGAATTACTTCAATGATCTTGTAAACAGAAGCATGATCCAACCAGTTGACATCAAGTACGATGGCAGGGCAGATGCTTGCAAACTGCATGATATGGTGCTCGACCTTATAATTTCCCTGTCAACACAGGAGAATTTCACCACCATAGTGGAAGGGCAACAGTATAAATGTTCTTCTAATAAGATTCGTAGGATCTCAATACATTCAAAATGTCTAGAAGACGAAGTAATGCAGGAGATTATGACGAATTGCTTGCAAGTTCGTTCGATCAGCTTCTATGGATTGCAAGATCAGGAAACTAGTCTTCTCCCAACTCTTAATTCTTTGAGAGTACTAGCTTTTGAAAATTGGCACCATCTTGGTAGCAAAAGCATTAAACATCTTGGAAGGTTTTTCCAGCTAACATATTTGCGCATCGCTTCTCGTGGTATCTATGAGCTTCCAGAGCAAATAGGAGGTCTGCAGAATCTACTGACACTAGACATACGTGGCAGTAGTGTTGAAAAATTGCCATCAACAATAGGTTGTTTGAAAAGTCTGGTGCGTCTACTTGTACATGGTTATGTGAAATTGCCCAATGAGATTGGAGATCTACAAGCCACGCAGCAGCTGTCACATGCTGATAACTATAACTCCATAGTATTTGTGGAACAGCTAAAGCGGTTGGCAAACCTAAGGGAGATTGACATATTACTGCATGGTAGCGCACAACTTGGTGATCGTGATATGGCAAGGTATATGGAAGCTTTGAAGTCATCTCTTGCTGTGATGGGTAAACAAGGGCTTCAATCATTGCAAATATCCTATGGTCATGATATGGTGATAGGAGAAAAACTCATGGATTTATTATGCTACTCACCATGCCTCCGAAAGCTTGTCATATATAGCAGCAGAATCAGTCGGCTATCGAAGCAGATGGCGCTGCTTGTTAACCTCAGGCATCTTGACATAGGGGTTAGCAACATTAAGCAGGACGATCTCTGCGTTCTTGGAAGCATACCCACTCTGCTCTTCGTCAGGTTATTTGTAAAAAATGGACCTGATGAAAGGCTTGCCATCAGCAGCCATCAATTCCATTGCCTCAAGGAGTTCATCTTCGAAAGTTGTGGAGGTGGGCTGGAGATGTTGTTTTTGCAGGAAGCAATGCCTGAGCTCCGGCGGTTGTCTCTTTATTTCCGCACAGAGGAAACAGACTGCAAGATGGGTTTTGAGTTCAGCTTCAAGCACCTTGCAAGCCTGGAGCACCTCAAAGTCACAATTGATTGCCGAAACGCCACCAGGAGCCGGGTGGAGACTGCGGAAGCTTCTGTCAGGAATGCAGCCAGTGCCCACCCAGGATGTCCCAGAATAGAAATCATCAGGAAATTTGAAGACTGCATGAGAGATGATAAGGTCGACAAGGAGGAGATACTGAAGGATATAGATGGTCATGAAGTGGTTTTGCGTGAGATACTGAAGCAGTTTGCAGTAACACCCTATGTGAGATTCTACTTCTACTTCTGCTTATTGCCTGAGACTGAGGATAATCTGCCTGCCACATGATCACTGTTGATGCATGGTAACTAAGTAATCCGAGTTTCCAACTCAGAACCATCATCATTTGGTTTTGTCTAATTAGTACCGGTATGTCAATACTGGTAAGTAGACCTAGATTTGATTTGTAAACACATTGATGTCGTTAAAAAGAGGTCCAGACCAACTCATTCTTAAAGGCTTTAAGATTTCAAATGTGGGTAGCCTGACTGTCAATGAGCGCATCTTGCTTGCGTTGCACTTTACTCAACGAGTCGAGGTGCACGGAAAGTCTGCAAGACATTATTAATCACTTCTACAATTTCTAAACTTGTTTAAATGTACCAAGACAAGAAAACGTGTACTACAATTTATTGCTGCAACAATTGTAACCAACAAAAAAAGAAAAGATATCTTAGAGCTTGCCATGGAACACTGGAACAGTTGGTAACACTGCATTATATATAACACTGTCGATTATGAAGGCAGAATTAAGATCTTGCCTGCAAATGGAGCGTCATGGGTGTGTTATCTCACTATTCAGTTGTGATGATATATTGTTGCTCAATGTTTTTGTTTCTTATGTGTATGGTACAAGTCACGTTAAACTAGACCAAGGTTTAATTTAGTGCTTTCTACTTTTAATTGGTGCGCCACCTGTTGCATGTTCCTTTTGTAGTCATTCAACAGAGACAAAAATGATAATTGAAATTCCCTTTTGCAGTATTACTTATCTCAGTAGGGTTCTTTTGGGTCCTAGGGGGCTGTCAAAGTCAATCTTACTGAAAGCTGTTCAACGTGTAACAAGGAGTGTAAAATTATGATCTTTAAAAAATTTCCTCCCTCCGTTCCTGTATACATCATCAGACCGTGTACATATTTAAACTTTAACCACTTTTATTTTAAAAACAAATTTGGAGTTATTTAAAAATATAACATATTATCCAATTATGTTCGTGTTAATATAACTGTTCAATTTTGGTTTAACAAAATATAATAATTTAAAAGTAATCCATGTTTAAATTCCATTAAACAAGGAGAGCCTTTCTTAAAACAATGGGAGTCTTTCTTCTCGCCGAGAGCCTTTTCTTAAAGAGAGAATCTATTCTATATCACTGAGAACAATTTACCACTGTCTGTCTCTTTCAATAATATAACGACGACTTTATCAATTGTTCTACAATACGTCATTGGGTTGGGCTTATTTTTCAATAATACCTAAAATACCCTTATAGACATATAAGGTTAACAGTTGATTTATATCATTAAAAGTTTCAAAAAAATATGAAAACTTTTACGTGGCCTCCTCACATAGTATAAAAGTTTGTATATTAGTTTCAAATTTTTTTATTTCTATTTTTTAAAATAAAATTTATTTGTTATATGCTATATAAAATATTTTTTGTGTTGTTGTTTTTAATGTAAATTATCTTTCATATGCAACATAAGATATTTTTTGCTATTATCTTTTGTATAAGCTATTTCTCTCCAATATAGCACACAAAAATATTTTCTTCTAAAAAACAAAAATACCAAAAAAAATTAAAACTTATCTACATATTTTTTTTTGTGTAAGGAGGCCATATAAAAAATTTCATATTTTTTTAAAACTTTCCAATGAGATAAATTAACTGTTAACCATGTATATTTCTAAGGGCATTTTGGGTATTTTTTAAAAAGAGGCCCATCCCAATGGCATATTGTAGAACAATTGATAAAGTCATCGGTATACTATAGAAAGGAATAATGTGAGTGGCAAATTATTGAACTGGGATAAACTCGATGGCATAGAATAGATTCTCTCTTTCTTAAAACAATGAAAACCCTCCCAGTTTTTTCTCTCCTTTTCTCCTTTGTAGGCCCAGCCCATCCCAGCAAATATTAGGCCTATTCTTTTTAGCTTATTCATCAGAGATTATTTGTTTAAAAATACGTTTTCTACAAAGAGTTTCTTCTATGGTAATATTTTTAAAATTTATTCTTAAATAGATAATTCACGGTAATAACTCATTCAATAATATGAATCAATTAAACGGCCCAAAACTGAATAGTCTGGATTCTCTTGTGTCGTTCAACTAGAACAAACCACCTGGTTGGTTTGCGAAGCTTTTTTTTAATTGTTATTTGAACTTTATTGGTCTAGTCAACTTAGAAATAAATCTATACCTATTTTAATTGGACACTTTCTACGAGCTCTCACGTTAACCAGAAAGATCTAACCGTTGATGTGAGAGATCAACGTATCATAATCGTACATTAATTTCCACGTACTGTATTTGGGCCTCCATCTAATAGCTGTAAGTTCTGTATTTGGGTCACCCATGTAACTGTTTGGGTCACCCATGTAACTGTATTGATCTGATCAGCAGATATATACTTACGGCTTATCTTCACCCCGTATTGATCTCCAAAGATGGTCAGGGTTTCCGTCTGCACGCATGAGATATATCCCCAGCGCCTTGCCGACGAGGGTCGACACATCCTCACCGGGCCGAAGAAGCCTGTCCACACGACGGTCCTGGCTGGCGACATCATGAATATGATCGGTTATTACCGGCAGTTGTCCAGCAGCACAACTCGATGCATGTACGTAATTAAGCACACCCTCAGCCGGTGAAGAAGCCCGTCGACCGCGACGATTATATCCTGGCCGGCGACATCATGAACAGGATCTGTTACTCCCGGCTGCTGTCCAGCATTATGCAACTAGGTGAGGTGCATCCATGTATGTATGTGTTTACATGCATGTTGTACATACGATGTGAGGTTGTGAGATCACTTGATGTTCGGTTTAAATACAAATCACTAGATCATAGCCAAGGATGATCAAGTGTTGTGTCTTCATCGATATTTTACTAAACAGATTGGTGGGGACTCACCCACCTGAGATAATGGCGCTTGCTATCCGGTGTTCCGAATTGGTCACAGACGGGATGGTGCTCTGAGATTAGCATCAACCGCATCTAAGCTTCTATGATCGACTGATATAGGTATTTGTATCTGTCGATTTTATTTATATACTCAATTAATTAATCTGTATTCACATTAAGATTAGTGTTCTAGCTCTCTTTTGGCTTCTTCTCGACCTAATACCTGTATGTATTCTACTGTATCTGCTAATGTTTTTCTTTTTTTGTTGATGGTGACCATCAGTGGGTATCGAGCTTCCTATCGGTCTTGGACTTATCACGATGCCATCATGTCATCCTATATATACCAATAATTTATCAGATGCCTAATCTAAATTGAGTGGCGATTTGGACTCGATCGATCGCCAATTCACAAGCGATAATGCAACAGATGGGACTGCGCCGCGCTCGTACGTACGCGTCCACACATCAATCTATATATCTTTATTTCAACATCAGGTAAAACAACTTAATTAATTAGTTGCTCAGTAGTCTCAGTACTATTATATTCTTACTAAATATCTTTTTAAGAAATTGACAACTCTATTTAGCCGATTGATAAATCCATTTTTTCCATTCAACACACGAATTGACCGTGTAGTTGATTATGCGAATGACTGGATCATATTATAGTAATAGACTAAGTATAGATAGATAACTTTTATTTTTAGTCTAATTAATATAAAAAAATTATTTTGGTTTGCCATTATGCTCAGCACCTCTAATAATTTAGGATTATCACTAGCTGTACTAATCGTACTCTAGAGATCTACACGATTAAGGCAATTAATAAACCACAATGTCTAAGATTTTTAATTTCCCCTTCGAGCTAAAGAGGACGTTAATATTATTTATTTCCTATCTTTTTTGCCCTTTTATTACGTGAGACGCTCACCATACTCACACAAGCGTGAGTGTGTATTCCAAGGCCCGATTTGTTTTAGCTTAAAAGTACTGTAATATATATTATTGAGCCAGATTGCCATAATCTAAATTATAATAAGATTAAGTGCAATAAGATGTGAGCTGTTTATTTCTCTGAATTATTTGGAGACATGAATTACTGGGTTTTAAAGGCTAAAGTTTCTAGGCAATGGGTCTTTAGCCACCCAATAATTAAAAAAAACAACCGTGAAGCATACTACAAGATTATTCTAATCATGGTTCTATATTATAATATAATACCACTGTTTGTTTCAGATTTCTCGTAATAATGTATATTATAATAATTTTGAGCTGTCTCAAACAGGGGGCAAATACTGCTAAATGGACGAAGGTAGTAAATCTTCAACCTTAACTTCCTACTGGTAGGTAGCACATGTCTGTGTGTATGTACCAACAATTCATAATAATTGCTATAGTTGAAATTAACCACGTACAGAATCTTTTGTCTTATTTTCATAAGCATTGATGATTGGAACATTTATAACTAGGAAGTTGAAGTTAGCTTTAATTTTAGTTTGAATATAAGTTCAACAGTTCAAGGCAACAATGTATGAAGTGTGTGGTTCTTGGGCTCTCGGTGTAGTGTTCTATTAATATCTAAAATTTGATAATAATTAGCAAGTGTTATGGACTCTTCTTTTAGTCTATAAACCGCTAAAATCTTTTAAATGTAATTAACCCTATTCAATCCCATGAAATGGGCATTTTTAGAAAGCTCACACAGTAATATATAGCTTAATTGGAAGATCTAATTGTCCATCAAATATAAGTCTTACTAAAAGTCCATGTTAAATAAAACATTATTCAAGTGAAATTAATATCATTGCCTCAATTTTCGAATTTCAAGTTTAATTCTGAAATTAATGATAGCAAGTTGTAACTGAGACTCCCCTTAAAAAAAGTTGTAACTGATACATGTGCTCTTTTTTTGCCCTTTTGTTTAGGCTTATAAGCCATCTTATGAGCCAAAAAATTTAAGCGTAAACAAACAAGCAGTTTTTTTTAGATTTTTTAAAGCCATAAGCCATTCTTACATGATTTAAGCCAAAACCTTGGTTGAAGAAACTTTTTGGTTTATTTGAGACAGAGACATCACTCCACCATTAAATTTAGAACTTTAAATCTATTGGCTTATAAAATATATAAGCCAAAAAGATAACTTAAAACTTTAAGCCAATAAGCCGAAGCTTAAACAAAGAGGGTAATCTAACCGCTATAACTTAAAGAAACCAACGTGTTCCATATATGGTTAAAAAATATATTTATAACCCGTGCAACGCACGGGCTGTCGGCTAGTAATAGTTAATTCGAAAAGATTGTTTATATAGCATAAGGAAAAGCGTGTCTAGTTTTGTACTATAGTAGACACTTTTCAAATTAATTATGTGATGATCACCAAAGCTTTTGTGTGCACCTTTATGCTACCTAAATTTCTATACTTGAAAGACATTTTTCTTCATGTATAGTATAAAATTAAAGCAAAACGATAAACAGTTTAATTACATCGAGTTTTTCTGGTCCAGGAAAAATAGAAAACATCGTAACACTCACCCGGTTTAAAAGTTGAACTTTTCAGCTGCCAAAACAACCTTAGTAAAATTTTTAATGCCAAATTTTGGCAAGTTTTGGCGTTGTCAAATTATAGTTTTGGATGTGTGTTTGTTTGATGCCTTTTGAAACTTTGGTAGTATTTTTTAGAGGAAGCTTCTGATATGCT
Organism: Oryza meridionalis; assembly: GCA_000338895.3. NCBI lineage: Eukaryota > Viridiplantae > Streptophyta > Magnoliopsida > Poales > Poaceae > Oryza > Oryza meridionalis. The sequence goes on along the minus strand of CM002535.2, from coordinate 9,555,531 downwards.
AAATTTTGATAGGGTAATCATGTTTAGTTTGTTACCTAAAAATTGGTAACAACGAAATTTTGTAGAGTTGAAATGCGCAATATAGTGAAGAAGCTTTTCTTTTTGATTAATTAAATCCATGCCATCGTAAATTTGTCATATTGAAAAAAATACTATTATTGCGTGCGATATTGGCTGAGTGCTACTGAATTTTTTTAAAATTTAATCCATATCATCACCATCCAATTTTCTATCATTGCAGTTAGATCCATATCATTTGTTCTATCTACAACCCGTGCCTCGTGAACGCTATCGCCTTCTCCACCTCCAGCATCGGCACAGACCAACAACAGCAGCAGCTCCTTGTGTGCCCTCCACCACATGGTAGACCAAGAGCGCATACCTGAGGGTGAACCCTGTCCTAGCGGTGAAGCTGAACAGTCCACGAGGTCCCCAAACCACAGCAGCTACGATCCATCCTCGAGCTCCCCAAACTGTGGCAGCGACGACCAAGTGCCCACACACCCATCACAGCCGCCCTTCCTGCACCTCCACGCGCCCTCCCCCTCTCCTCGCCGGCGACAAGAGGTTCGATGAGGACAGATCTGTTGTCCCCCTCTCCTCAACGATGAGGTACCCTCGAAGCCTCCCACCTCAATGCCATCGCAAGAAGCAACGGTGAAGACGATGACGTGACGAGTACAGGTGGAGCTCGTGGCGATGGTGAGGGCTTCAACCTAGATCTGATGGGCTGGGCAACCGGGAGGGGCTCGAGCGGGTGGTGGTTTCATCTCCCTCCTTCCTACTCGGGCTAGTGGCGAGCCCGAGCAGCTTATCAGTGGCCACTCCTCCGGCACCACCTGCTCTCCGACACCGACATCATCGTCCTCCCTCCACGCCACCGAGCGGTTGCTGCTGTCGCTCCTAGCTGCGACCCCGCTTTCTTGCCTCTTCCTCACGCATGCGTCTGCTCGCACCGCCGTGGTCGACCCAGCACTCGCGCGCATGAGCTCTCACCAGCGGCCTTGGATGCTTCGATCCTCAACAGGATGGAGAGAAGAAGAAAAGAAAAGGAAAAAAAAGGATGAGATGGAAAAGGGACGATAGTGACATGGATCAAATTTTAGTGGCATCCAGATGATATCACGAATGGTAACATCATGTCATCGATGCAGTTCCCGCGCAACCACCGCGTTCAAATCCGCCTCCTTCACCACCACCAAGCAAAGCGATCGAGCTCGTCGAACCAAAGGTGTTCGTGCACCTCCACGGGAGGAACACGTCGACGTCGGTGTCTGGCACCTTGATACTGGTGCGACCAATCATATGACGAGCATCCACGACGTCTTCGCCGAGCTTGATCTGTCGGTTCGGGGTCCAGTGTGCTTCAGCGACGGCTCTATCGTAGGCATCAAGGGAGGTGGTAAGATCATTATTGTGTGCAGGAATCATAAGCATCGAGCTCTGACGGTGGTGTTCTAAATCCCTAAGCTCAACGCCAACTTGATTAGCTTGGGCCAACTCGACGAAAACGGGTGAGACGTTCGCATCTTCCACCACTGGTGGAGAAACCCTTTTTCCTCCCGGTTCGTAACCCCCTTTAGTCCCGGTTATTCAACCGGGACTACGAATCCGGGAATAAAGATCGCTATCTTTAGTCCCGGCTGGTGTTACCAACCGGGACTAAAGATCGAGCTGCCTTTTTTTTATTTGCATGGCCCTATTGCTGCATGGTTTATATATATATATATATATTACATATATATATGTAATATATATATATATATATATATTACATATATAATGCATGTATATATATATGAAATACATATATACACGCATAATATATATGTATATATTAAAGCACTTAACATTTTATGTGCATATATGACCAAAATATATATTTACACTAAAGTAAATGTGTACATATATAAAAATAGACATGTATTAATTACAATTCATTATGTCCTAGCTAACTATGACTTCGACGTAGTAGTCGTTATCTCAGAAGCTAACGGCTTATGAATTGTATTTCCGTCGTAGGAGAATTCACCCTCGGGATCAAGGACTTGTTCGTCTAACAATCTTATATTCAAACTCTAATAATCTTATATTAAAATTGTAATAATCTTATATGCTAAGTCTAACATTCTTATATTAAATCTCTAATAAAATAATAATCTTATATTAAAACTCTAATAATCTAATAATCTTATATTAAAACTCTAATAATCTTATATTAAATCTCTAACAATCACTTCTTTACATCACTTGCCTGCGCGAATTCCTTCGATGGCTAGCTACCACTTTGGCTTGAGGGACGACGACGACGTCTTCTCTGCAACATTACCAGGAAAATGTATTAGTCTAAACGGGCCAAGTTACATATATTGTATTTCACGTTTTAACCTATATATATAATCATATATGTATGCTAAGCTTAATAATCGTTTAATTATCTCGTTCGTACACGTTTCGTTCGCGTTCGTTCTCACACTTTTAGTACAAGTGCATTCACGTTCGTAAGCGTTTCGTTCACGTTCGTTCGCGTTCGTTAACGTTTTGTTCACGTTCGTTCGCGCTCGTTCACATTTCATTAACGTTTCGTTCACGTTCGTTCGCGTTCGTTCACGTTCGTTAAGCGTTCGTTCGCGTTCGTTAAGCGTTCGGTCACGTTCGTTCGCGTTCGTTAAGCGTTCGTTCGCGTTCGGTCACTGTCGGGGCGCGCGGCAGTGGCGTCGGCGGAGCGGTGGCGTGGCGGCGCGGCGCGGCGGCGGCGTGGCGTAGCGGCCCGGCGGTGTGGCGCAGCGGCGTGGCGAGCTCGAGGCGGGGGCGGCGGCGTGGCAGTGGCGTCAGCATCGTCGGCGGTGGCGGCCGCGTCGAAGTCGGTCGTCGGCGGTGGCGGTTGACCGCGGCGTGATAGTGGCGTCGGCAACGAGCTAGGCAGCGGCGGTTTGGAGAGAGAGAGAGAGATCGAGAGAGAGAGGGAGAAAGAGAGAGGCAGCGGCGGCTCTCACCCAAGAGATGCGGCGGCGGCGTCTGCGGCGGAGGCGGCGAGGACCACCAAGCGACGGTGAGAGACGACGGCGGCGTCAGCGCGGGGTTGCCCTAGGCAGTGGTGGCGAAGGAGAAGCCGAGAGAGATCGATCGGGGAAAAAACTTCTAAGTGTTGGTGGAGAAGACAAGGGCGCATCGGGAATATATATACCCCCAGATCTTTTGTCCCGGTTCGTAAGAACAACCGGGACTAAAGATATCTTTACTCCCGGTTGGTAATTTTTAATCCCGGTTGTTGTTACGAACCAGGAGTAAAGATATCTTTACTCCCGGATGTTCTCACCAACCGGGACTAAAGATCTTTTCCCGCTATTTCTAAATTCTTTTTAAACCCGGTTAGGTTTAAGAACCGGGACTAAAGATAATAGCACTGAATTTTGAATTTCATTATATATGTGTTTCTAAAATAGTAAATAATACATTACAATTATTTAAAGTCGAAAAATTAATGACAAAACCTTCGAAAAATTATTGTTGTCTGTAGTAAACTAAGTGGATAATATATAATTAGTACATGAATGATTTAAAATTGTTAAAAATTCTAATAATCATATATAATTAGCATATGCATGATATTAAATTGTTAAAAATTCTAATTAACATATGTAAATACCACGTGCATGATTTAAAACTTTTAAAAATTCTAATAATCATATATAACTAGCATATGGATGATATTAAATTGTTAAAAATTCTAATTAACATATCTTAATACCACATGCATGATTTAAACTTAAGAAAAATTCTAATAATCATATATAATTAGCATATCATGATAATAAATTGTTGAAAATTCTAATTAACATATGTAAATACCACGTGCATGATTTAAACCAAACCGTATGTTTCGTGCGTCCTTTCCAAAGTCTTTAAATTTTCTGTCGATGTTTCGCCACTGCGAACCATCGGCGGGGTGTCTTAGCATCCCGTCCTGTTGACGTTCTTCAGCGTGCCAATGCATCATTCTAGCATTCCCCTTGTTCCTGAACAAATGCCTTAGTCGTGGTATTATAGGGAAATACCACATCACCTTAGCAGGAATTCTCTTCTTCATTAGTTGCCCATCAACCTCACCTGGATCATCTCGTCTAATCTTGTATCGTAGTGCTTTACAAACAGGGCATGCTTCTAGGTTCTCGTACTCCTCACCGCGATATAAGATACAATCATTCGGACATGCGTGAATCTTCTGAACTTCCAGTCCTAGAGGGCAGACTATCTTCTTAGCCTTGTACGTTGTCTCGGGCAATTTGTTTCCCTCCGGAAGAATGTTCTTGACGAGTTTCAATAAATCGCTAAATGCCTTGTCACTAACACCATTTTTTGCCTTCCATTGCAAGAACTCCAGAGTGGTATCCAACTTTTTGTGCCCCTGCTCGCAACCTGGGTACAACGACGTTCTGTGGTCCTCTAACATCTGCTCCAATTTATGGGACCCCTTTTCACTTTCACAGTCCTCCTTTGTGTCCTGCAACATCTGACCAAGATCATCCGCAGCATCGTTATCGCCAGCATCCCTGTCCACCTCGCCCATTTGATTTCCTTCAAATCCAGCATACTGAGCCCAGTCGGGAATGCTCTTGTCCTCCGCTTCACCTTCTTCCATTTCAACCCCTTGCTCACCGTGGGATGTCCAACAATTATAGCTTGGCATGAACCCTGTGGAGATTATGGATACCCCATACCCACACGGCATGTATAGTCCGACTAGGTATGGGGTGCCATGTATGGATAGAATATCTTTAAGAGGGGGTTAAATTCCAAACTTGTATGTCATGGAAATACCCGGGATCCTAGTCGGCTACGACTGTATCTTATCTGTAATTAACTATTCCGTTAGGGATATGGGATGTACTTTGTAATACGGACCCCTTCCCCTATATAAGGAGGGGTCCGGGTGCCTTTTGGGGCACGATTTTTCACCCAGATCATATGATCAATAATACACTCGGTGGATCAATCCCCGGACAGGATTAGGGTATTACTTCTTGATTAAGAAGGCCTGAACCTGTATAAAAATTCCTTCTCTTTGAACCCATCCACTTTTCTAGCTTGATAGCCACCCCCTTTTAGTATTGCCGAAATCTTGTTTCGACAGTTGGCGCGCCAGGTAGGGGTAGCATCAAGTTCTTCGCCGACTAGTGCGATGGGTTTCGTTTCCGGCATCGATGACTTCGCCTTCCCTCCCGGGCAGGCGTTCCGTTTCGGCAGCCTCGACTTCATCACCAACGACTTCGGCAAGATGTCTCTCCTCGACTCGAATTCAAACCAGTCGGAGAGAGGCCAGATCTCCGCCCCGTTCGGTATCCCGAACTCGGCCAAGATCTACCCCAAGATCATCTCCACCGAGTTGGCTTCAAACCACTCGGACGAGATCCAATCTACTCTTACACGACCTGATCAAGACGACGGAGCCTATCCGCCAATCCTGATGAGACTCCCCGATGATTTGGCTGCTGTCTTCACCACAAACATGTCTTCTCCCCGTAGGCCTAGGCGGGATCCGGCTTCAACCCCGGTCCAGCCTAGCTCCAGGGAAGTCGGCGTCATACTCCAGCCTCTCGGCACGGTTTCGACGGAACAACTGGACGGCTACCTCAGCTCCCCCGGCGTCGACTCACGACCAACGGAGATCGTAGAGTACGACAACTGCGGCTACTGCCATGACTACCACAACCTCGACGACTTCGACGAAGGCTTTGAAGACAACTACACACCCCTCTACTTTGGCGTTTTCATGGCCGACAACGAGACGGAAGATCAGCGCAGAGCCCGAGAAGTAGAAGAGCAACGCGTGCAACAGGAAGCCGAACGACGCTGACTGAAGAAGGAGCGCCAAGCACAAGAGCAAGAACGACTACAGCGTGAGCAACAGGAGCGCAAACGGGTTGCAAAAGAGGCTGAAGACTGGCAGCAGCGCGCCTTAGATGCCGGGCGACGAGCACGAGAACTCATCGGGCAGCAAGATGTCGAAGGTACAGCTGTTTTTCGCACCCCTCAACAGAACGCGGTTGCAGCGATCACCCTCCTCGACACCCTCCTCAAGGAAGACGCACTCAATCAAGCCAATCACGTCGTCAACATCTTGAACCAGATCAAGACCATGATCGCCGCCTCGGTCCCGGTTAACTCCTCAAGCGTCTGCACGCCGACTGGCAGCCGAGTTCCCCGTCTTCGATCTCAAGACTATCACCAACCAAGCCTCAGCGTCGTCGGCGCGGGATCCAGTCGCAGGAGCAGGGGTCGCGACGAGCGATCTGTCCACTCGCCCCCCGAACGATACAGGGAGTGTCGAGTCGAACAACCTCGCTCCCCACACCGTAGGCGCCTCGTCGATCTTCGCGATACTATCAACCAGCGCCGCGCGGCAAGAGGCTATGCTCCCCACCATTCACCAGATCGCTACGACGACGACGTGGATGGAGTTGCTGCCTTCACAAGCGACCTGTGTCGAGTAGATTGGCCAGCCGGCTTCAAGCCGACTGGAATCGAGAAGTATGATGGCACCACTAACCCGGAGTCTTGGCTCACCGTCTACGGCCTCGCAATTCGCGCAGCAGGAAGAGACAGCAAAGCCATGGCAAACTACCTGCCTGTGGCCCTAGCAGATTCTGCCCGGTCCTGGCTTCACGGGTTACCCCGTGGCACGATCGGATCTTGGGCGGAACTCCGTGACTACTTCATCGCCAACTTCCAGGGTACCTTTGAACGCCCTGGTACACAGTTTGATCTCTACAATGTTATTCAGAAGTGTGGAGAATCCTTTCGAGATTACATCCGATGCTTTTCCGAGCAACGCAACAAGATCTCTGACATCACCGACGACGTCATCATCGCCTCCTTCACCAAGGGCATTCGCCACGATGACCTAGTCGGCAAGTTCGGACGCAAGCCTCCCAGGACGGTCAAGCAGATGTTCAAAAAAGCCAATGAGTATGCCAAAGCCGAAGATGCCATCACCGCGTCCAAACAGTCGGGCACCACTTGGAAGCCGAAGAAAGATATGCCGACTACAGGAAGGAGCGGAAGTACCAATCACAAGGATCGCAAGCGTAAGCCCGAGGAACTTGTGGCAACTACTACACCATCCTCCCGACAATGTTCACGCGTCAACACTTTTGACAAGATCATGAACTCCCAATGTCCGCATCATCCAAACTCCAATCGCGCGGCCAAAGATTGCTTTATCTACAAACAGTACGCAGAACAATATGCCAAGAGCGCATGCAAGAACTCTGATGGAGATCAAAGCACGTCAAAGAAGAAGGACGATGAAGATAAAGCCCCGACTGGTTTTCAAGACCATCGCAAGGAACTCAATCACATCTTTAGCGTTTGGTGGATCCCTGGCTTATGAATCCAAGAGAAAGCAAAAGCTAACCGAACGAGAGATCAATGCTGTTCAGCCCAGCACACCCCAATACCTTCGGTGGTCAGAGACAACAATTAAGTTTGACCGCTCGGATCATCCCGACCGAGTGGTCCACCCGGGACGGTACCCCCTAGTACTAGACCCAGTGGTTCGCAACGTCAAGCTTCGCAGATCCCTCATCGATGGTGGCAGTGCACTCAACATCCTTTTCGCCAAGACTCTGGACGACATGCAGATCCCTCGCACGGAATTAAAGCCGAGTAATGTGCCCTTCCACGGAGTCATCCCAGGGCTGTCTGCGCTACACCACTCAGCCAGATCACGCTCCCGGTTACTTTCGGCACTCGGGAGAATTTCCGCACAGAGAACATTTGTTTTGAGGTCGCTGATTTCGAAACAACGTATCATGCCATACTCGGACGACCGGCGTTAGCCAAGTTTATGGCTGTCCCACACTGTACCTACATGATGATGAAGATGCCTAGTCCTAGAGGAGTTATATCCCTGCGGAGCGACATCAAGCAAGCCATCACGTGTGACAAGGAAAGTTGCGAGATGGCCCAGACCCGCGAGATCACGCTCACCCGAGAAGAAATCTAGCTAGCGGCGTCCACAACATGCGAAGGAGAACTGCCTGCAGCCAAGATGCCAAAGAGCGGAGAAAGCGACGCCAAAACCAAGAAGATTCCTCTAGATCCCTCTGATCCTACCAAGACAGCTGTAATAGGCACCGAGTTAGATTGTAAATAGGAAAGCGCGCTCATCACCTTTCTTCAAAATAATAAAAATATCTTTGCGTGGAAACCATCTGATATGCCTGGTATTCCTAGAGAGGTGATTGAGCATTCTTTACATGTTAAGGAAGACGCTAAACCAATCAAGCAACGACTCCGCCATTTCCCACAGAATAGGAAGGATGCGATCAAGGAGGAATTGACCAAGCTGTTAGCAGCAGGCTTCATACAGGAAGTCCTTCATCCCGACTGGCTGGCTAACCCAGTCCTTGTTCGGAGGAAGACAGGGCAATGGCGCATGTGTGTTGACTACACCGACCTCAACAAGTCTTGCCCCAAAGATCCCTTTGGGTTACCTCGCATTGACCAGGTAGTTGATTCAACGGCCGGCTGCGAGCTACTCAGTTTTTTGGATTGCTACTCAGGATATCATCAAATCTGACTAAAGGAATCCGACTGCTTAAAGACCTCATTCATCACGCCCTTCGGGGCCTACTGCTACATCACCATGCCTTTCGGACTAAAAAACGCAGGAGCAACTTATCAATGCATGATCCAGAGATGTTTTTCAACTCAGATCGGCCGCAATGTTGAAGCTTATGTGGATGATGTAGTCGTCAAGACCAAGCGGAAGGATGATTTGATTACGGATCTAGAAGAAACCTTTGCAAGCATCCACGCTTTTAGGATGAAATTAAACCCTGAAAAGTGCATCTTCGGAGTACCGTCAAAGAAGTTGCTTGGATTTACGGTGTCCCATAGAGGCATACAAGCCAACCCGGAGAAAATCAATGCCATCCTCAACATGAAACCGCCGAGCTCCCAGAAAGATGTTCAAAAGTTAACTGGCTGCATGGCGGCGCTCAGCCGGTTCGTCTCACGACTCGGCGAGCGGGGGATGCCTTTTTTCAAGCTTTTGAAGAAAACCGACAATTTCCAGTGGGGACCTGAAGCACAAAAAGCCTTTGAAGACTTCAAAGAACTTCTTACTACTCCACCAGTCTTAGCTTCACCACGTCTGCAAGAGCCGCTGTTGTTGTACATGTCGGCAACTTCCCAGGTTGTAAGCACAGTCCTGGTTGTTGAGCATGAGGAAGAAGGCCATGTTCAGAAAGTCCAACGTCCAATCTATTTCGTCAGCGAGGTTTTAGCCGACTCCAAGACAAGATATCCTCAGGTTCAAAAATTGTTATATGGTGTTTTAATTACCGTTAGGAAATTATCTCACTACTTCCAAGGTCACTCGGTCACGGTGGTCACATCGTTTCCACTTAGGGATATACTTCATAATCGCGAAGCAAATGTGCAGATTGCAAAGTGGGCCCTAGAGTTGATGTCCTTGGATTTGTCTTTCAAGCCGCGAACTTCGATCAAGTCCCAAGCCCTAGCGGATTTCGTCGCCGAGTGGACCGAGTGCCAGGAAGACACGCCTGTAGAAAAGATGGAGTATTGGACTATGCACTTTGACGGGTCAAAGAGACTTTCAGGCACCGGAGCAGGGGTCGTTCTGATTTCCCCGACTGGAGAGAGGTTGAGCTACGTATTGTGGATAGATTTTTCTGCGTCTCACAACGTGGCAGAATATGAGGCGCTCCTTCACGGGCTAAGGATTGCAATCTCCTTGGGAATTCGGCGCCTGACAGTTCGTGGAGATTCTCATTTGGTTGTTAATCAAGTCATTAAAGAGTGGTCCTGCCTTGATGATAGCATAACCGCTTACTGGCAGGAGGTTTGCAAGCTGGAAGACAAGTACGATGGACTTGAACTCACCCATGTTCTTCGACACAATAATGAGGCAGCCGATAGACTGGCTAATTTTGGTTCAAAACGAGAAGCAGCTCCTTCCGACGTATTTGTTGAACATCTCTACAAGCCGACCGTATCAAGGAAAGAAATAATCAAGGCCACGGACACTCAAGACGTAAGCATGATTGAAGCCGACTGGAGAGAGCCCCTCATAAGATTTTTGACAAAACAAGAACTCCCTCAAGATAAAGATGAAGCCGAGCAGATCTCCAGGCATAGCAAACTTTATGCCATACATGAGACCGAGCTGTACAAGAAAAGTCCATCAGGAATCCTGCAACGCTGCATGTCTTTGGAGGAGGGAAGACAATTGCTAAAGGATATACATTCAAGCATCTGTGGCAATCATGCCGCCGCACGAACCATCATTGGCAAGGCTTACCGGCAAGGTTTTTTCTAGCCCACAGCCGTGTCCGACGCTGACAAAATCGTGCGAACAGGTGAAGGTTGTCAATTTTTCGCCCGACAAACTCATCTGCCGGCTCAAGAGTTGCAAACCATCCCGCTGTCTTGGCCGTTCGCGGTTTGGGGGCTCGACATGGTCGGCCCGTTTAAAAAAGTGGTCGGTGGTTATACTCATCTCTTTGTAGCTGTCGACAAGTTTTCCAAGTGGATTGAAGCCAAACCGGTCATCACGATCACGGCAGACAAAGCTAAAGATTTCTTCATCAATATTGTGCACCGGTTTGGGGTACCCAATCGGATCATCACTGATATTGGCACTCAATTCACTGGTGGAGCATTCAAAGATTTCTGTGAAGACTTTGGCATCAAAATTTGTTACGCCTCCGTAGCGCACCCCATGAGCAATGGACAAGTCAAACGTGCCAATGGTATGGTACTTCAAGGAATAAAAGCACGGGTTTTCGACCGACTGCATCCCTATGCCGGCAAGTGGGTAGAACAGTTGCCATCTGTCCTTTGGTCTCTGCGCACCACACCCAGTCAGGCTACGGGCCAGGCGCCATTTTTTCTAGTCTATGGGGCTGAAGCAATGTTACCAAGCGAGGTAGAATTTGAGTCGCTGCGATTTTGTAACTTCAGCGAGGAGCGCTACGGAGAAGACCGAGTAAACGATCTCAACCGACTAGAGGAAGCCCGTGAAGCAGCCTTAATTCAGTCGGCTCGGTATTTACAAGGGATGCGCCGTTATCACAATCGCAAAGTTCCATGACGAGCTTTCTTAGTTGGCGACCTGGTTCTGAGAAAAATTCAAACTACACGGGATCGGCACAAATTATCTCCCTTGTGGGAAGGACCGTTCATAATTTCTGAAGTCACTCTGCCAGGTTCTTACCGACTCAAGCGTGAAGACGGTACTCATATCGACAACTCTTGGAATATTGAACATCTTCGTCGTTTTTATGCTTAGGCATTACTTTTGTATCTTCCCGTCTAACTGCTAACATCAAGCCTTTCCCTTGAGTTATCAGTCGGGGGCTACTATAATAATAATGGAGTGTGATTTTTATCAATTCAATCGGCTTACTTGATTTATCATTGCCTTGTTTGAATTTTTGGCTTAGTCAATGAGGACTGAAAGTTTTTTAACAACTTTTGCGGGTTCTAGGCTCAATAAGGTTTGGCAAAAAACTTTTAAGAAATCAGGAGCTAAGTTTAAATCATCAAGCACAGCATAAATACATCAGTATTGTACAAATTGTGCCTCCATCATCATCATCATTATCATCAAAATACAACATCAATCAGTTTCAGTTTTTTCGTCATCAGAACTATCAGACCCAGCTGGCATGAGGTCGTTCTCCTAGAACCTCTCAACTACATCAGTAGCTATCTTGTCAGCGGCTTTTTGCGCATCATTGGTGAGGTCAAGGGCGGCCTCCTCGCTTGTCCCGTCCGCAAAGCCATCAACAGCATCGATGTCAATCTTCGGGTAAAAGGACTTGGTCATTGCCAGCGCCAAGCTCGCTCCCATGCATCCAGCTTCCCTGATATTCTTAAAATAGGTGTCCGGAGCAGTTCTCAGCTTGTCGAAGATTTCGACAACTTCAATTGAACTCGGGCTGTTGTTATTGAAAAACATGGTTTGAATGAGTGGCATAGCGGCGTTAGCAACTTCATCTCTGGCTCCTTCAAGCTTTTTGATTTTATTAACCAAGACATCGAATTGAGCTTGAGATTTGATTTTACGATCTGCACAAATGGTTAACATTAGCGACCAAGACATCGAATGGTTTTAAAGCTTCAGTTATAACTACCTTCGACGTCTTTTAGAGCCGAGTCCCTTTGCTTGGTCAGTTCACCCTTGTCTTTTTCCAGAGCCTTGATTTGATTTTCTAGCTCGGATATCTTGGTGGCTTGCACTATATTGCTTTCCACTGGTTAGTTGCACATGAACAGCAGCACGAAACAAGTCAGTACAAGATGAGAGTTACCTTTTGATGAGCCGCTTAGCTCAAAGTTGGAATCTTGAAGCTCGGCGATTCGGTCTCTCAGATCATGTTCAGTTTTCCTGGCAAGCTCCTTGGCTTCATGCAGCTGGGCTCTAGTGGCTTCTAGGGTTCCAAGGTGGGGAACCAATTTCTCAAGGGTCGCAGTCTTCGCCTCATTTCTGAGATGGATTCTTTGCACCACAAATTTATCCTTGTTTAAGTAAAGTGGCCGACAGGATAGTTGAGGCTACATATATAGGGAGACGTACATTTACAAGACGAGTAACTTGGCCGAGTGTCTTTTTCAGCAGGCATACTTCCTCGTCTTCCTTCCGTTTATTTATTACAATTCCCTGTGGTCGCATCTCATCATCCCACCATTTGACTAATATGGGTGGGCGAGAATCTTTAGCCAACCGTATCTGGAAGACCTCTTCTTCATCACCGACCATTGGACCTTACATATTTATGGACAATAATGCTGTAATTGAAGAAAGTTTGACGGATCGAAATGGATTTGGAGGAGTTGTTTACCTGTTATAATTTCTGGTCGGGGACGAGCAGGTCCTTGCACCCTCACAGGAGAGCTAGTTCCAGGGTCAACACCAGTGTCTGTCTTGCGAGGGCTGTCGGCTTGAGCTTCCACTTCTGGGATATCTCTATTTTGCTCTGTACCCGACTGGTTTCCAGTCGGGGGCTCGTTGCTGGCCTCTACATTGTCGGTTGCCGGTTGATGACCACTCGGGCGATCTTCAGTAGTCGGCCCAGTCGCTGCTGAAGGACCAGTCTCCGTGCCAGCCGGCGTAGGGTCTTTTCCAGAGGGATCTATGTCAGATGGTTTTCTACAAATTCGAGACACGCTGTTAGCTCGGCTTCAATGGTGAATGACTAGCGGAACAGAGGGAACTACTAGATGACACGTACCAGGTTGACTTCCTTATTTTTGGCATAGGACGACTGGATGTTTTCTTCTTTGGGTTGACTTGTTTTGGCTGTTTCCCGGTCATCCCTGTGTTGCCAGTCTTTTCAGCATTGTCGTCTTCATCGTCGCTCAGAACCAGTTTCCTCTTACGGGAGTCTGATTGGTTAGTCGGCTGTGAGGTGTTGAGATGAGCGTCGGGCCGGATTTTTGGCCCTCCACTAGCCTGACCAGTCTGCCGACGGGGTGAGCGGCGTCGGGCAATTGGAGGATCTGATTTCATCAAGGCAAATTCCTGCGCATGATGTTCCAAGTTTTCAATCAACCTTACAGAAGATAAAAGCATGCTTTGAGAAGAGCTGGGTTGTATAATACATACCGGTGGAGGAGGGTTGAAGGCATTGTATGGCACGACTGGCAATAAGTGTGAGTAGCTGACCACGATGGCGTTCGAGAAGATTTTGTACATTCTCTCCTGCATAATCTTGAACTCAAGAGACTCTGGATCCTCTTGGTTGGGGTCATGCTTGCCATCAAACTCGAAAGCTGTTCGGGATCTTTCTTTGATTGGTGCCAGCCGGCTCTTGATGAAGTGCCGAGTAATTTGTTCCCCCTGCAGACCTTGTTCTTTTCAGCTTCAGTATGCGTTCCAACAGGTCGAGCGCTTGGGCAGCTTCTTCTCCCATAGGAAGTGAGTTCTAGGTATCACGATATACTGGAGGAAGACAGGAATACTCAGGAAGCGCTGGTTCACGGTTTTGCACATAAAACCAGTTCGCATGCCAACCCTTGTTTGAGGTCTTGAATGGCATGGAGAAATATTTTTGGCTCAAGGCCCCCCTTAGATGGAATCCGGCTCCCCCAACTACGCATGGTTTGCTTTTGTTTGGCTGGGGCTTGAGGAAGAAGATGCGGCGGAATAGAGCGAAATGCGGCCTAATCCCTAGGAAAGCTTCGCAAGCATGGACGAAATTGGCGATGTGGACTATGGAATTGGGGTTTAGGTGATGCAGGCTGATCCCATAGAAATCCAGAATTCCCCGAAAGAAATTTGAGGTCAGAAGAGAGAGTCCGCCATAGAAGAAATGAGAGAAAACTACGACCTCGTGTGTGTCTAGGGTCGGAAATGCTTCACCGCACGCCGGACGCCACCCAATGATCTTCTTTGCCGGAAGAACGCCGTGCGCCACCATCTCCTTCAAATTTTCCTCCGTCACATCAGAGGGCACCCATTGACTTTCAAAGCTTTCTCTCTCCTCCGCCATGGAAGCGAATTGGATGATGTGATTTGGTTTGAAAATGGCCGGGAATGGATGGGAGATCGATGCAGTGGTTGCGCGGAAGGTTTTTTTGGAGCTCTGGAGGATGGATCGGAGGGGATTTGCGAACCCTAGCTTTCGTCGGTGCGTCTCACACTGTAGCAGAAAGTGGGGAAAGTGGCGAAAGTTTCGGCGGGGAAGACGAAACAGCGCCTCGTCTTCGTTGTTTATTTCGCTAGGGTATCGGGAGTACTAAGGGCCTGGGCCTAAACAGTACTTCAGCCCAATTTTGCTAATCGGCGTGGTTTAGTTGTGATCCTTAGGGACTTAGGCATTTTGCTTCGGCAATATTTGCTCACAACAATTTAACCCAATGCTGTTAAAATCCTTTTTGACGCAGTTAGATAATTCCTTAGAATTACTACGATGCAAATAAAAAGGTGCCCGACAGAAAAGTGTTATACCAATTTTGTAAGCCTTTTTAGGCTGCAAAGGCTTTTTGGGTTTTATTGAGATGACTGGTTTTTTGTGCAGTCATTCTCTCGGCATGTTATATGCTTATTTTGGTATAGTGTGAGTCATAGCTTAGGCAATTTAGACTCACCTATTGTCATGATTTATATCACATTTGATGGATCTTTTTGAGAGTTTTTACTCGGATTCTTGTCATATATGTTGATTTATGGACCTTTAGAGTATTTTTTACTCATGTCTCTTTATATCTCCATTTTTTGGTATAATAAAGCTAAAGCAGTCGGCTAGATGTTTTACTAAACGTCGCATATGCTTAGCTGTATGATAATTTGGATGATTTGGTTAAGACCACTCGGTTGGATGTTATTTGCACCTTGACTATATGTTTAGTTTTTGACTAATCACATAGTCGGGGGCTACACCTAATTAGGTGCATCTAGTCGATGCACCCGATTTTTTCTCTTTTCAGTCCTTCACAGTCTTTGATTTTGGTACTCAGGAGATCAGGGCAGAAGAAGTCGGAGTACTCGGATTATCATTTTGGATTACGAGAGAAGACTATTTCGTCCACTGTAAAGGTCACGGGGGCTACTGTGGAGATTATGGATACCCCATACCCACACGGTATGTATAGTCCGACTAGGTATGGGGTGCCATGTATGGATAAAATATCTTTAAGAGGGCTCGGGTTAAATTCCAAACTTGTATGCCAAGGAAATACCCGGGATCCTAGTCGGTTACGACTGTATCTTATCAAACTATTCCGTTAGGGATATGGGCTGTATTTTGTAATACGGACCCCTTCCCCTATATAAGGAGGGGTCCGGGTGCCTTTTGGGGCACGATTTTTCACCCAGATCATACGATCAATAATACACTCGGCGGATCAATTCCCGGACAGGATTAGGGTATTACTTCTTGATTAAGAAGGCCTGAACCTGTATAAAAATTCCTTGTCTTTGAACCCATCCACTTTTCTAGCTTGATAGCCATCCCCTTTTAGTATTGCCGAAATCTTGTTTCGATAAACCCCGACTCAAACAAGTGGAAATGAATAGTCCTGGATGCAGAATATTCCTTCTGGTTCTTACACTTATTGCATGGACAACAAATAAAACCATTACGCTTATTAGCTTCGGCCACTCTCAAAAAATAATGCACGCCCTCGATAAACTCTTTGGACCGCCGGTCAGCGTACATCCATTGCCGATCCATCTATATGAAATGAAAAAAAAAATCGTACATAAATAAATTTTCGTACAATAATGACAGTCAAACAGTAATGATAAAATAATTAAAAACTCTTTCGACAAGCAATTCTTATTAACAATTTTTGAAGTTCTAAACTAATATTAATGTTGTACTTCTCTTAATTTTCAATTTAGTTTATTTTCTATTTTTTAAGATTAATGTTCATCATATTTTAAACTATGAGAATAAAATTTCTATATATTCTTCTTCCCCACACAAATTTTCTCTCTCATCAACTTACAGCAAAGTTTTGGAGAAAAAAATGTGTGAAACATAGCTCCAAAAGTAATATAACAAAAAAAACATTGGAGAATGAAGTTACTAACCTTTTAGACACCTCCGATTTGTATATAATCACTAAAAAAATTTTACAAGAAATTTTGGCATGACCTCCCCTCTTTCTTTGAGAAATTTTGAAGCTTGCTCTCGGGCTGGAGGAGAAAGAAGGCATATATAAAGAGGGGGATCTTTAGTCCCGGTTGGTGTATCCCGGCGATCTTTAGCCTCGGTTGGTGCGGGATCTTTAGCCCCGGTTGGTAACACCAACCGGGACTAAAGATTCCGGGGGCCCTGACAACGTCTGACATCTCTACAACCGGGACTAAACCTGACCGGGAGTAAAGATCACATATGCCCACTGTAGCCACCAACCGGGACTAAAGATCACTTTAGTCATGGTTTTAAATGGATCCGGGACTATTGTGGATTTCTGCCGACCGACCAAAGATGTTTTCTCCACCAGTGCACGGAGTCTGCACGATTCGTGATCTGGCGGCCCAGCTGCTCACGCGTGTCCGGTGGACGCCGAAACGCCTGTACCTGGTAACCGGTGTGCCTCGCAGTCAAGGCGTAGGAGGATGCCTGGCTGTGGTACGCACGCTATGGCCACCTCCACTTTGACACTCTGCGACAACTGGCGAGCTGCGAGGTGCACAGCATGCCCGACATTCACCATGTCGAACAGCTATGCGATAGCTGTGATGTCTCCAAGCAGCGATGCGTCTCGTTCCTGCCTTAGCTGAGGATCACCTTGAGCTCGTACATGGCGATCTGTGCGGTCCCATCTCGTCGGCGACCCCCGAAGGCAATAGTCACTTCCTTTTTCTTGTTGATGATGCAAGCAAGTAAATGTGGATCACCTTGCTGAGACACAGGAGCGAAGCCGTTGACGCAATCAAGCGCTTTCAAGCACGAGCCGAGGCAGAATCCAAGCAGAACCTGCGTGTTCTCTGCAGCGACAACGGCGGTGAATTCACTTTGGTGGTGTTCGCCACCTACTGAACAGATAAGGGTGTCACGCGCCATTTCTGCGCACCCTATTTGCCTCAGCAAAATGGGGTGCTGGGGGCACCACAACCAAGCCATCCTCGGGATGGCTCACAGCTTGCAGAAGGCCAAGAACATGCCGGCACGTTATTGGGGGATCTTGCTCAATCGCGCATCGACGAAGAGCCTGGTCAACATTAGTTTAGGACTCTATTAGTTAGGAATTTGTGTTAGTGGTGTAATTTGGCCTATTGTTTGATATCTGGGCAGGCCAGATTATTTTGTTTATGGGTTTTACTAGTTGAAACAGTTAACTTGAGAGATGGTAAATCCGTGTGCGGGGACATGGTGCATCTGGTCATGTGCAGAGTAGCTGGGGGCGTTTAGCTTGGCATGGAGGTGTTTAGCACCATCGGAAATTTTGCTACAGCCGAGGAGATGAGCCTGTGGCAGTGGAGCATGGATGGTTGCATCGTGCTGGACATCCGGCCACAAAGCATCATATATGAATTGCATTGCACACGGCAGATGACAAGATTTTGAACCAAGTGCAGGCAAGGCAATCAGGCAACGTCAAGGATGGAAGCTGACTCCCGGTTCTTCTGACATGCGGCAAGGCTAGCTGACTAGAGCTATCATGTGAGACTTTTTGTAATGGATTCCATTATATGGAATCATATTATATTAGCGGATTTTCTGGATCATTTAGTTGCAAATCGTGCGCAGCTGGTGTTTGAGTATTCCTATATGTATTAGGGTATCAGATCAGTGACAAGGTTAGACAATTTTCCAAGACATCTGTTATTTTTCTCTGTAATTTACTACACGTTTTCTCTTCCTTGTTCTTTACTGGTTTGCGTTGAAAATCAGTCGGGTTCTTCCACGAAAGTGAAAATCTTTGCTAGTTTGCTCGAAAACTAGTCGTTTGTCGTCACGAAAGCACGACGGTTATCATTGTTGTTACGCGAATCGATTTTACGTGTCAACAATTTGTTTGTAGATAGGAAATTGGACGATCGGATTTTGAGATCTTTAATGGCGCAAACTGAAAATTCAAAACCAAAATTTGAAAGTAATTTTGTATTTAAATTAGGTTTTTAAACAGGAGCGAAAACCGAGATGTTACAGAGTCCCTGCATATCATCATGTCATGATATAATTTTCTTGTTGACCTTGCTGTCATTGTCCTTCAACCACTCTGCTATGCCTGTTCTAAGATGACGACATGCACAATAATTGTGCAGTAGCAAATCATGTCGCTTATATGGCCACATCTTTTTTCTACTACAAGGAATCTACGCATGCATGGTAACAAAGTAATCATAAACTGTGTCAATATGTGCGAAGTACAAAGCTTATAGTAAAGTTGATTGCTAATTAATTATAAGTATTTTTTCCCCGGCCAAGATTCAAATAAAAGAAGTTAACTTCCTAAAAATTATGGGATTGATTTTTAATGCACTGACTGATCAACCCATGGCTGCCCCATCAATCACGCCATTGTGGTTGATTTAGAGGGTGGAAAACACACAACACTCTTTCTCCCATATGCACTGCTAGCTGTTTCTTTCCCCACATATTCTCGTTACCCACAGCACACGCCCAGAGAAGGAAAAGGGGAGGGAGATCAATTGAAGGTGCAATATGGTTGGAGCTATAGTGAGTGTTTCCACGGGTGCCATGAGCTCCCTGCTTCCAAAGCTCTCTGCATTGATCGAAGGGGAGAGCAAGCTTCTCAAAGGTGTGAAGGATGGGATCAACTTTCTCAAGGATGAGCTGAGTAGCATGAATACCCTTCTAGTTAAGCTGGCGAACAACGAAGAGAGGTTAGACGAGCAGGTGAGAAGGACTGGAGAAACAAGGTTCGTGAGCTAAGCTATGATGTTGAAGATTGCATCGACCTCTTTATGCACAAGCTGGAAAGTGATGGTTACGATAAGGCCGACCTTGTGAAGAAGACAACAGGTAAGATTAAAAAGTTATGGTCACGCCACAAGATTGGTAAGTTAATCAACAAACTCAAAGCTCGTGTGCAGGAAGAAAGCGATCGCCGATGGAGGTACAAGTTTGATGAATCCGCTGTTAATTTGAGCAAGGTTCAAATCGACCCTCGATTGCCGGCACTTTTCGTGGAAGCAAAGAGGCTTGTTGGGATTGATGGTCCAAGGGAGAAGATCGTTGAATGGTTGAAGAAAGATAACTCTGAACCACAACTCAAAGTAGTATCCATTGTGGGATTTGGAGGTCTTGGCAAGACAACTCTGGCAAACCAAGTTCACCACAAAATCAAAGGCCAATTTGATTGCTCAACTTTTGTGCCAGTTTCACGGAATCCTAACATAGCAAAAATACTAACTGATATGCTCAAAGAGTTAGGGAGCAGTGTTGATACATCAGATGACGAGCGGCAACTCATATACAAGCTCAGAGCATTCCTACATGATAAGAGGTATGTAAGCAAAATATCTAGTCTTTTCTACACCCTTTGCCCCTATTTGTACTTTTCCTTGTTTGTTTGAAGAATCATTATGTATGTGACAAGGTTCTAGGCT
This sequence comes from Oryza meridionalis, assembly GCA_000338895.3. Lineage (NCBI taxonomy): Eukaryota > Viridiplantae > Streptophyta > Magnoliopsida > Poales > Poaceae > Oryza > Oryza meridionalis. Next base: position 9,535,469 of record CM002535.2, on the reverse strand, counting down.
TCTAGCAATGCGAAGGTTCCATATAGTACTCCTTCCATTTTATATTATAAGTCGATTTGACTCTTTTCAAAGTAGTTTACTAAGTTTATAGAAAAAATTAGCAACATCTATAATACCAAATTAGTTTCGTTAATTTAACATTTAATATATTTTGATAATATGTTTCTTTTGTGTTAGAAATATTGCTATGTTAAAAGTTAGTCAAAGTTTGAAAAAAAAAGTTAAAGTGACTTATAATATGAACATCTATAATATATTTTGAAAGTTAGTCAAAAAGTTTAAAAAAAAAAGTTAAAGTGGCTTATAATATGAATGAAACGGAGATAGTAGAATGCCGTATATTTAGTAAAAATACTGCGGTGAACACTAGCTATGTTAAAAAAAATAACTGCAGTGAACATATAGCAGTCGTTATTATATTACAACTATCCTATGTATTAATAAGTTAGAATTATTTTTTACGGATTATATTGGAGCTAAATTAGTTCAACACCACAGGATTACCATTAATAATGCATAATCGACTCCCTAACGAAGTCCATAAACCAAAGACAAAAATGTTAGCTGCTTAGAGAAGGATTGATTCCATCCAAGTTGTGTTAAATTCGTAAGAGAGAGAGAAAGAAGACTAGAATTGATTCCATTCAATTTGTGTTAAATTCGTTAAGGGGAGAGAAGGAAGAGATGAGCATCTTTGAAATTATTTGATCTCTGCAATTTAGGTTGAAAACATAAGAGGGTTGAGCCTACAACCTGATATGGGGTAAAGTCATCTCTTCTAAATTATCTCACTTCAATAGAGTACGAAATATTAAAATAGAGGTCATGTAATAAATACACATTTCTATATTGTTCTACACTAAATATTAGGAATTTACAATGTAGCGTAGCAAGTTCTACCAAAAAGAAATAAATGAACATGATTTTTAATTCCTATATGAAAGTGACTCATTATGTTGGTAAAGCCACCTCATCATTATTTCACTGCTAAGATTCTTTGTTGCAATCCATATGCTTGTACGATCAATATGATGTTAAACTGAGCATGTTTTTATTTTCATTATGTAGTTGGGGTACACATTATGACTAAAAACAATATCATTTAAAGTTTTTCTCTAATTTATTAGTGACTTCATATATCATATATATAATTTAGATGCTATGATCATCTAAAGATTGTTTATTTATCTCCTAAGTCAATCATTTATTGATAAAAAGTTCCAAGATCAAATTGTATAGGCAAATAGCCCCCATATATATGTTGAGAGAAATCAATTAAGTTGATAGTAAGTTGTTAGGTGTCTAATAGGATATAATTAATGGGTGTACCAGCTTTATTAAAAATTAAGGTGGGATATTCCGATTTTCAGTGACAAAATTTAATATCTTTTTTATTTAGTGTTGGCCTCAAGATGGATGTAGGTCCGGAATGTAATTTTTATGTTGGCATTTAAATATAGTCAATATGAATATTAAAGTATTGATTTCACTAAAAATATAATAGTTCAAACAGATCACAAGTTGAATACTCCCTCTGTCCCAAAATATAAGTATTTTTAGCTATGAATTTAGACAACTGTGTGTGTAGATTCATAGCCAAAAGTGGCTATATTTTGGTATGGAGGTAGTGTATGATTTGAAAAGTTATAATTATTTTTATTTTTATTATTCCTATAAGTTCTAGTAAGAAGAGAAAGAGAAGAACAGGGACAGTGGGATACCTGGCTAGACCTTATATGTAGAGGGTTCATTTGTGGTTTTTTCTCCATAAAGATAATTTTAATTTTAATTATCATACATAAAGATAAAAATAAGAGAAAAGGAACAACACACACCGCACGGGGACAGAGAGGGAGGGAGGAGGTGTTTTTTCATAAAAAAAAAGATTGATCTAACAACCTAACATAATGTGTTGGATGTTTAAGTCGAAACAAATGGTCGGATGTTTTGTTTTTCCTCTACGATTTTTTAACTTAGGAGAGACCCCTAGTGGTTTAGAAATATGTATAGGATGTTTAATATACTTTTACCGTAGGGGGGAGGAAATGAGGTTTGGGAGTTTTTTAAAATAAAAATCTAATAACAACCTAAATGATATGTCCATCGATTTAAGTCAAAACCAATAGTTGGAAGTTTTGTTCTTAATTTTTTATGATTTTCTCTAATTTAGAAGTATCACTGGGTGGTTTACAAACATTTATAACATGGTTAATGTGCTTTAACGCCGCATTGGAGCACGAAGGGAGGTTTGGGATGTTTCTCTTTTTTAAAAAAAAGATAGATCTAATAACCTAAAATAATATAAATCGATTGTCGAATGCTTTTTTTAAGATTTTCTCTAATTTAAGAGTGCTATATACTCCCTCCGTCCCATAAAAACTCAAATTATATGATGTTGAATGAAATATTTATTAGGAGAGAATGTATGAAGAGTTGGCTGGATCTAATAGGTTGATGGGCTTTTTAGGCCCATAAAAAGTATTTAATTTTAGTTGTTATGGGGATTAAAAAAAAAGAGAGAAATGGTGGTTTGAGGGAACGTACATACGTGAGCACGAAGGCTAACGTCCGGAGGATTCCGGACGGAGATTTTCTTTTCCTTGTGAAGAGATAAATCTAACGATCAAAATTAATGGGCCCATCAATTTAAATGAAAATCAATGGTTAGATTTTTACTATTTTATTAGAGTGAAACATGGCGACACGAGAGCGTTTATAGGATGCCACATGGCAGTCTAGGAACGTTTGTACTAAGTTTAATGAACTTTTAGTATATAATAGATAGATAGATTTAACCGACTTTGAATTGTTGTTGGTTAAATTAAAAATAATAACTGGTAAACTGGAACAATATTACAAACTGGTTTTCATGTCATAAAGTATTTATATGTACCTTACATGCCAAAAAAATAATACTGTATTACATTACTTAGCGTAGAGATTAATGTTCAAATAACATGGGAGATTTCTCTAAAGTACAGGCATATATATGCTCCCATAATAATTTTGTAAAAAATAACCATATAAGACAAAAAATGGTGTGTGTTCCCTTACTTTGATACCAAAAAAATGTTTATGTGCATTTAAAACATTTCACTGATGTAGAACTATGCCACAGCAGACCGAAGGAAAGACAAAAACAGTCACCAATTTCTTGAGGTCCAGCAAAATAGACTACACTTCCATGTTTTCTCACACACACAAACCACTTCGTTTTTAAAAGCTGCAAGTGTTTTCTCGTGGCCGTTCAATGAATTAGTCAAGGAAAGACGGATGAAAAAAAATGATAGACTGCCAGATTCAGTAGAAATAGATGGTTGTGTGTCACCCCACAATGAAGCCAGGGCAGAGCTGTGTGCTGATAGGGGTGACACAGAACCCAGACATACCCAATTTTTGGAATGTGAGGGAGTTGTGAAACCTTGGGAGGAGGCAAATGAAAGAGGTGGTGAGACACAACAGAGTAGAGATGATCTGTATACAGGAGACAATTAGAGTGAGTTTCAAGATGAGGGAGTTGGAACAACTTTGTGTAGGAAGAAACTTTCAATGTCTTACTAAGCCAGCTGATGGCCACTCTGGGGGGTTTTGTTAGGGGTGAACACAGGTTTATTTAATGTCCTGAACATGGATGTAGAGGTGTTTTTCCTAGGTGTGCTGCTAGAATCAAAGACAATAAGAAGTGGGCAATTTTGAATGTGTATGGATCAGTTCAGAATGAGAGGATGATTTTTTTTTTTTTTTTGCAGGAAATGCTTACAAAAATCCTTAGTCAGCAGCACTTTATCCTGATAGGGGGGGACTTCAATCTGGTAAGAGCTGCTGAGGAGAAATTAAATGGGTGATAAACAGGTGATGGACTGACAAATTTAACTGATTCATTGCTGAAGCTGAGCTAAGAGAGCTACACAGATTGGGAAATAAGTTCACTTGAATTAACAAGCAGACAAACCCAGTGAGGAGGTGCTTGACAGGATAATGGTTTCTGCGAGATGGGAGGACATTTATCCACTCACCCTGGTGAGAAGCTTACTCAGGGTGGGCTCACATCATAATCCAATAGAGGTAGAATTAGAAGGCCAACAACTAAATCAGAAAAAGACGAGTTTCAGATTTAAGAGGTCCTAGTTAACCCAGGAAGGCTTTAAAAGCTGGATGATTGACAACCGGCCTGAGAGGAGGAAACAACAAATCCAGGATCATTGGAAATGCCGAGGGACAATACTTAGGAGGAAGATGAGGGGTTGGAAACAAAACACAGAAAGTAAATCAAAGATAGTGAAAGAAATAATACAAAAAGAATTACAAGAACTGGAAGATGAAGCATATACTAGGCAATTATCACATGGGGAGTGAGAACAAAGGTATGAACTGGCGGAGAAATCAAATCAAATATACCATGAGGAAGAGGTGTATTGGCAAGACAGAAGTGGGGAAAAAAGGATTTTAGGTAGTATTTGATTGTAAGGATGGGATGGGATGGGGTGAACCCACTTTTAGGGGTGTTTGGTTTAGGGGTGAGTGGGTTGGGTTGGTCCCTAGAGAGGAATATTCCTCCTAGATCTAGGACCAATCGATATGGCAAAATCGGTCGGACGAGCTCATCCCACCTGGGACGAGCGCACGGCATGAGCCGTGCTGCTTCGCCCCGCTCGCTCGCACCATCCGCGCTTGCTGCCCTGCCCGCCCGATGGATCCGGCGACACAGCCCTCGGGAGCGCCTGCGGTGACGACAACGACGGGATCGAGCGGCGGTGGGCGGCTCGGGCAATAGCTGCGGCGAGGGGCTTGGGCGACGGCGAAGGTGGGGGGGCTCCGTGACGGCGGATCTAGCAATGGGGAGGGCGGCGGCGGTGGATCCGGCAATGGGGAGGGCAACGGCGATGAAGCTTGGCAGTAGGGTGGGCAACGGTGGTAGATCCAGTGCAGGGTTCTCCGGATCCGCCATGCAGGCTCTGGTCGTGGCGACGAGGATGGAGGGCGAGGGTGAGTGCTCCAGCGGTGGCGGTGGTCGTTGGCGGCGGCGTGCGGCCATTGTTGCACTCCTCTGCCCGCCCGGCTGTCGTCAAGGCGGAGCTCCTCCGCTCGTTAGGCCATCGTCACGCATCTCCGCCCGCCGTAGTCCATCTTGCGAGCCTGCCCTCGCCGCTCTTCCTCTTGCTCGCTACCAGCTTGCTTACCTGCCAGCCGGCCCATCTCGCGCACCGCGCTAGCTTGCGATCTCCGCCGACTTGCTTGCCCGCACTTCCGCCCAGTCGTTGACGGTGGTTGCAAACGGCATCCATCCCATCTCTCCCTCGTCCCTTCAACCAAACAAAAAATTGGGACTATCCCATACTACAAACTAAACATGTGAGTGGAATCATCCCAACCCCAAAATTAGGGATGGTTTCATCCCATCCCACCCTAGTCCCAAAATCAAACACATGCTTAGAGGGTGATGCTAACACAACTTTCTTCCATGGGGTGGCTAATGGGAGAAATACTAGAGGTACAATCAGATCATTGGAAAAGGATCGCAGACAGATTGAAGACCCTACAGAGATCAAGACACACATTTATCAATACTACAAATCCTTATTTGGGTCTGAGTCACCCCCAAAAATATTCCTGAGCCAAGATATCTGGGGAAATCAAGGGAGGATAGACCAGGAGGATAATGACCTCATTACGAGGCCTTGTACCATGGAGGAAATCGAACAGGCACCGAAAGAGATGATAACTAACACAGCACCATGGCCTGATGGCCTCCCTGTGAGTTTTTACACGGAATGTTGGCCACAACTGGGAGGAAAAAAATCAAGGAAATGGTAGATCAGTTGTATGAAGGCAAACTAGAACTATGGGGTGATTACCATGATACGAAAGATTAAGGATGCCAACACAATCAAGGCTTTTAGATCTATATGCCTGCTAAATGTTTGTTTTAAATTCTTGACCAAGATCCTAACCAACAAAGTAACCCTTGTGGCCAACAAGGTGATAGGAAAAAAATATCAAACTGCATTTGTGCCAGGCTGACATATCCTAGAGGGGATAGTGATTCTACATGAAGTGCTCCATGATTTAAAAAGTTCACATTAATCTGGCATCATTTTGAATCTGGATTTTGAGAAGGCATATGATAAGGTACAATGGAGCTTTCTGTTTGATATACTGGGAAGAAAGGGCTTCTGTAAAAAATGGATAGAATGGATGAAAGTAGCAATTGTAAATGGAAAGGTGGCAATTAACATAAATGGTGAAATCGAGGAGTTCTTCAAAACCTATAGGGGAGTTAGGCAAAGGGTAATCCCTTATCTCCTCTACTTTTTAACCTGGTGGCAGATTGTATGATTGTATGTCTGAGATGCTGAATAAGGCCAAAGAGGCTAGACACTTAGAGGGTTTGGTACCACTTTGTTCCCAAGAGGGTTAACCCATCTACAATATGCAGATGATACAATCGTCTTCATGTCTAATTCAGAAGAAAACATATCACAGTTAATTTTTTGTTGTATTGCTATGAAGCCATGTCAAGGCTAAAAATTAACTACCAAAAGAGTGAGGTTGTAGTAATAGGGATTGATAAAGAGGAGACGGAGAGGGTGACTAATATGTTCAATTGCAAAGCTAGAAAACTCCCAATCACTTATCTGGGTTTACCTGTAAGTGATAGAAAGCTGACTGCAACAGAGCTAGCCATACCTCCTGGTAAGATAACAGAGCTAGCCAGTTGAAAGTGTTAATTTTTATCGTATGGGGGCAGGACAATCCTCATCAATTCATGTTTGAGCAGTGTGCCCATGTACATGATGGGCTTTTACCTTCTGCCAGAACAAACTCATCATAAAACTCCATCAAAGCTAGATTCTTCTAGGAAGGTTTAGAAAGAAAGAGGAAATACCATATGCTCAAGTGGGAGGCACCATGCAGACCTTGGTTTCATCAATGCAAGGATAATGAACAAAGTTTTGTTATGTGTTCATGTGTTTTGAATGTCTGCTGGAATCCCCTGTTTTTTCATCGTTTTAAACTTTGTTCTAATGCTGAACTCTTATGCTTTCAAATAAAAGCTGGACGAAGCCTTTTCTCTGTAATAAAAGACAGACGGAAAACTAATGAAAATTTAAAATCTACCGTACAATTAAAGAATGAACTTAAAACTTAAATCTAAAACATTAAAGTTTTACCTAACTATAATGACATGAATAAATGAATAAAATCTTGAACGTTTATTTATAGCTTTCAATTTTTTACTACATATTTTTTCCTAGTAAAGCCGGAGGTAGGCGAGATGTGCCACGCTGTGGTAGGCCGCGCCGACGTGGGCGAATCCGCAGCACGAGGCTTGCCCCCCTATCCCAATCTCTCGTGCGCGCCGATAAGGCAGGCGCACGCGGCGCCATACAAAAAACGAGCCGTCGCCGCGCGCGCACGCCAGGGCCCCCCGCCCCCGCCCACCCACCACCCCTCGCCTCTCGTTGCCCGCCGCGTCGCGCTCACGAGATCCCAGAAGAGGACGCACGGCGGAGCTGGAGCGGGAGCTAGCAAGCAAGCGGCCACGAAGCCATGGCGGCGCCGTCCTCCCTCGCGTCGTCCTCGCACCTGTCCCGCCGCGCCACCGCCGCGGCGTCGCCGTCGATCCCTCCTCCTTCTCCCCCTCATCCTCCGCAGCGGCTCAGGTGCAGCTGGGTCGGACGGGCGGCGCCGCCGACGCGGCGCGCGCCAGGTGTTTGCTCCGTGGTCTCGCCCAGCAAGCCAGGTTCTCTCTGCGGCTCCTCTGCTGGTTTGCCTTGCTCTCGGCGGCGGCGGTGTTGGGCGGGTGAGGCTGAGCAGTTGGGTGTGCTTTGGTGTAGGGGTTGCTGCTGTTGACGTGCCGGCAGCGACGATTCCTGACGCGGCGGCGACCGGCGTCGGCGTCGCCGAGCGCATTTCGGTGTCGTCGCTGCTGGAGGTTGTGGCGGACGACTTGCTCAAGCTTAACAACAACCTCAAATCGGTGAGCTTCACCTTTTCCTCCCAAAGTTTGCATCATTCTCATTCTGTTCAGCTTGTTCATGATACAAGTAGGATTGAATAGCTTCTCTTTCTCCTAGCACATTTGGTACAAGGCTCACGGTTGCTACCACATAGTCCAATACAAAAAAAAAAAGTTGCACTGATTTTCCTTGGAAATGTATCGAACTGACAGTTTTAGTCCATAAATTTTAGAATAAAAATAATTTGCACTTAGTGATAAAGTTGTGGACAATTTAAGTAGTTGGTTGGTTGAACAAAATGTTAATGGTTGTAACTTCTGGAAAAATAAAATGTATTCTTAGTTCCTTGCGTTCGTCGAGGGAAATTAATGTGCAACGAAGGTTGAAAGGGAAAGAAATATGCCCGTCATTTGCAGTGTCACTGGAATATACTACAGGAGCGAGTAAACAGTCAGAGTCGCATAATGGTCCATTCCTTTTGAACTAACTAATGACCCCAGTTATCGAGGAATGGAGGCTTGGGAAGTTTTTTTAGATAATGGATAGAAATTCATTATCTATATCTCTAAATGGATATACCAGTGTTTACAATTCGGTTCGAAATTTCGGACCCCACCAGCAAATCAATATACTGACCGAAATTTTCGGGTTTTCTCAATTTTTTGTGGAATTTGGTCAAAGTTTATTCAAATCCAGTCAAAATCTTTCAAAATTTCAAAAAAATATGGTTCGGAAAGTGCCGAAAATCACGAAATTAAATTTTGGTCCTACCGAAATCACAGAAATCGAAATTGTAAACCCTGGGATATACACAGCCAAAGAGGCTTGGGAAGTTGGGAGTGAGAAGTAGAGTGAATGAGCAAATGCCTTATAGTAGCTCTTATGTAGTGCTTTTGCACACTCAATAACTTCTTCCATGTCTGCTATTTTATGCAACTTCTCTATAATTGCTGAGCTTTGACATGTTTTCTGCTCTTGAGTAGTGACATTGCACAATACTATCATTTTTCCAATCCTTCCTCTATAGATCATCAATGTCTGCTTAAGCAAGACATCAAACATCACGGAATGACATATCAAATACTAGTACCTAAACTTTTTGCAAGAGGAAATTGTACTTATGTATGTTCTTGTTACAATAACTAGCTGACATAATTTTAATAGCTTGTTGGTGCAGAAAATCCAGTTTTAGTTTCTGCGGCTGAACAAATATTTGGTGCCGGTGGAAAAAGATTAAGACCGGCACTAGTTTTTCTGGTATCCAGAGCAACTGCTGAATTGGCTGGTTTATTGTAAGTTCCTTTTGGCTGCATTATCATTGATGTGAGTAGGTTTGGAATAGAGTGCACTATCTCATAGGTCCCTAAACCATAATATGTGTGTTATTTAAGTCACCGAATTACAGAAGTGAAAATTGGCTTCTATCCAACCCAAACTTAATAAGTTACCAATGTTCAGGCAGCACTTTAACCCTGCTAAATCAAGTTTGACTAAAGAATTTCTACCAAAGTAAATAAAAATCTTAGTGACGTGTGAAATTTTCCTTCGAATTGCAAAATATTAATATCTATTGATTTCAATTGGAAAACAAAACTATGATTTGGACTAAGGGTGTCACATGTCATTTCTAATTACCATAAAATGGCATTTGGAACTTTGTTAACCCATTTATACAAATCCCAGGACATAAATGTGCAGTTCTCAAGTTCAAGCACCTAGGTGACACCACACAAGTTTAGACACCTATCATATACTTTACCACACAAGTTTTGAAATTATTCCCTCAAGATCTTTGATTTTTTTTATTACAGGGAACTAACTACAGAACACCAACGTTTGGCAGAGATCATAGAGATGATCCACACTGCAAGTTTAATACATGACGACGTCATAGATGATAGTGGGATGCGAAGAGGTACGTATTATGTTGTTTTTCTGGAAGGCCAGCAGTACTGGCAGTAATAACCATTCTCTCTTAGCCAGCAGAACTGTCAACAAAAACCGATCTTTGTTATTTCATTTTTGTGACACATGTGCCTACCTTTTATTCTTCTTAGAATACTCTCCTGCATATTTTTAGAAATACATTATCTGAATTTTGCCTCCATGCATTCATCTAGTTTGAAGACAACAAATGCTGTCGTTGCATTACAGAAACTGTTCTGTTTCGCTCTAAAAGAAAAAAACGAAACTGTTTTGTTATTTGTTTTCGTTATTTATATGGCAATCCTGTTTGATTTCACTTAACTCCTTTCTGTTGTCATTGTGAAATAGGGGACTCAAGAAATTTACCTGTTTAATCTGATGTACATTTATTATTTTTAGGGAAGGAAACTATTCATCAGCTATATGGAACACGGGTAGCTGTACTTGCTGGTGATTTTATGTTTGCACAATCTTCTTGGTTTCTTGCAAACCTTGAAAATATTGAAGTTATAAAGCTCATCAGTCAGGTAATGAAGAGTTTGAGCAAGTTTTTGTGCCTTCTTTAAAACTATGCATGATTTGCAACCAGAAAGGTGCTTCTTTAACAGGTAATCAAGGATTTTGCCAGTGGTGAAATAAAACAAGCATCAACACTTTTTGACTGTGACATCACCCTTGATGATTACCTGCTCAAGAGCTACTACAAGACCGCTTCTCTGATTGCAGCAAGCACAAGGTCAGCTGCCATATTTAGTGGTGTCAGCACTGCTATATGTGAACAAATGTATGAATACGGAAGGAATCTCGGTCTCTCCTTCCAGGTAGTCGATGACATTCTTGACTTCACCCAATCAGCTGAACAACTTGGGAAACCTGCAGGAAGTGACCTGGCAAAGGGTAATTTAACAGCCCCGGTCATTTTCGCTTTGCAAGATGAACCCCAGCTCAGGGAGATCATCGATTCCGAGTTCAGTGAAACAGATTCCTTGGCTACTGCAATAGAGCTAGTTCATAGAAGTGGTGGAATAAAGAGGGCTCATGAGCTTGCAAGAGAGAAGGGTGAAATAGCTATCCAAAGTCTGCAGTGTCTTCCAAGGAGTGAGTTCAGAAGCACTCTTGAGAACATGGTGAAATATAATCTAGAAAGGATTGATTAGGCTGCTTTACTTATTTCACAATCGGATACAGAACCTCCTTTGTGAGCTTACAGTAGCTCCCCAAAAAGGCAAACTTTTTAAGGTTTTGGGCCCTGTTTGGATCAGTGGATTGCCAATGGAAAATAAGGGAAAATGACATTATTTTCTTACAAAATGATCCTGTGGAATTCTCACGAAACAGACCATTTGGTTATGTGAGATGAATGATGCAGGACAAAATCATCGGAAAGCAGCGACCTTGCCAGGTTCCTCCCACCTTGCGCCTACACGTATCCTAGCATTTTATTTTTGCACGTCTTGTAAATAAAAGAAGTATATTGACATTAGCATTCTTTAGTTTTGCAATTTTCACATGCATATAGAAAACACGTTGTGTGTACTTGTATGGGCACACCTCACCTGACAGGCTCTCACAACATTTGTGTATTCTGTGCTGCTGAGATATGATGTTACCAATTAAATTACTACTAATGTGATGTATGGCTGAATTAGACAATACTGAACTACATATTGGATATGAATTTAACTGTAGAAACTATCCCCAAAATGAAACTAAAGAAAATTTAATTGGGGAAATTACCTCCCAAATAAAATTCAAGGTAGCCCCTAAGATCACATGATTATGCCAATGATGAGGCAACACTTTCTAATCTTCAAAGATGAATATATGATACTCCAGCAAAACACATCTAGATCTTCATGTTCATTGGCAACTGTGACAGTCAATAAATCACAATTCGATAATCCAGAATTTAACACTTCAACGTTGCATTATATCTGAAAGTAATGCACGACATGAATAAAACGTGGTTATTTCTGTTGATAGCAGACAAACTGCTCAGATCAATATAACCACAGCGAATTTCAGAGGTACAAAAAAGAAAAAAACTTATCACAGGAGCCCAAATAGTCAGAAACAGGCAAGTCATAGATATAGACCAGGATAACATTATATATTACAAGCAACTACAAATATAATATCATACATAAAGCCATGATTCCGAGTTTGGAATCACATCATTCAGACGTGAGCTTCAGATAGATTATACAGATTTGTCCCCAGGAAGGTGTGAAGGAGAACTGCCGTCGGCATGATTCTTCTTCTTATGGAACATGCTTGTAATGTTTGGTAGCATAAAGCTCTTTTTCAATAGTGTTCTGCTGTTCTTGTGAGGTCCATCATTCTTCTCATTGGCTTTTCCAGCAGAAGCTTTCTGTACAGGGGAAGATGCAGTTCCATGTGCTTGCGCTTCTGGAGCAGGCTGAGCTTCAGCAGCTTTCTTCTGCTCCTTCTCGCGCCACCTCCTGAGCTCACCTTCTACAGCTCTCTTTGCTGCTTCAGCCATCTCTGCCCTCTTTAGTGCTTCCTCTGTTGCCAATTCCATGTCTTCCATCTCTTTCCGAGCCGCTTCCAATTTCTTAATCGCCTCATTCTCACTGGCTCTGACAGCCTCCACTTGAGCCATAGCGGCAGCAACTTTCATCTCACTCAATTTCTCTGACTCCTCCACCTTTCGGCTAAGAGATTCAAACTCTTCTTTTGATATTGTTATCTTCGCACCTGATTCAGATGTTGAGGCCCGAGCAGCACTTGCTCTTTCTGATAGTTGCTTGATCTGATCAAGGGCCTTTGCTTCAGCTGATTTTGCCTCTTCTGCTTCTTTTAAAGCAGATTGCAACTTTTGTTCAGCTTCTGCTAATGCTACTCGTGCAGCTTCAGCTTCATCCCTTAAATCTGCAGCACTCTTTTGCATTACTTCAGCTTCCTGCAGGGCATTTTTTGACTCGGAAGACAACTGTTGGAGGGCCAACATCAAGTCATCAGAAGCTGACGTTGCTTTTGATTCAGCAGCTACGGCTGCCTCAAGCTCAGATTTGCATTTCTGAAGCTTCACATGTAGGTCTCCAACTATGGATTCAGTTTCTGTATCCTTCTGTTTCAATTGATCATGCTCCTCCTTAACAGCTTCCAACTCTTGTTTAAGTGATTCTACTAAACTCCGAAGAGAACTTTCCTCCTCTGCCACTTTCTGTAACATTTCCTTAGCATCATCCAACTCTGTGCTGACAGTAGCAATAGACTCCAAATCTTGAGCTCGAGCATCTTCAATCTTTTTCTGCATAGATGAAATCTCCAAATTGGTCTCATCTAGCTTTTCTTTGAGGCTTTTATAAACAGCAGGATCAAAATCCTTTTTCAAAGAGGACAATTTCTTCTCAGCTTCTTCCAAAGCTTGTTTGTATGTTTTCCTAGTAACATCTTTCTCAGCAAGGATTTGAGCCTCTTCTTCATGTGCTTGTTCAGTGGCTGCCTTCACATGCGTAAGAGACTCTTGAATTGTAGCAATCTCCTTGCGAAGCTGATCAGCCTTTTGCTTGTTTGTTTCAGCTAAGTGCAATGATTCCTCTTCCTGCTGTGCTGCAGCCAACCTCATATCCAATGAAGCTTCAAAATCCTTCTTGAGCTTTCTAAGCTCCTGTTTTGCTGCATCAAGATCTGCCAAAGCAACAACATACTGTTCCCTTGCAACATCCAATTCCTGCTTTAAAGGGCCATCTTTTCCAACAGCCTCAAGCGAGTCTCCACCTTCAAGCTGCTTTGTTCGAGTTTTTGCATCCTCTGTTGCTTGAATAGCCAGCTCTTTGGACTTGTTGATAGCATCCAGCTTATTGGTCAGGTCCTCAACAGTTTTCTTAGCTTTCTCCAGCTCAGATAACGCTTGCACTCTGGTTGTCTCAGCATTGTTGAGCTGATCCTTGTATTTATTTAACTCTTTCTGGGCCAAGTGCAGTTCTGTCTCCTTAGCTAACACCCTCTGCCACAGGATAGGATTTTGATATTGCAAGCATCAGAGTATATTTGGATAACCAAATACAAAATAGATAAAGTGAAATGCCATTCCATGGATAATGAAGTTATAGACTCAGTTAAACCATGAGTGTTCAGTTATTACTTATACAGTTATACTCTATGATGTAAAAATATGAGGTCCATGCGATTAAAATGAAGAAATTTAAATGCATGAAAAAACATGTTAAATATAAGCACAAAAATGCATCCTCAAAAGATAATACAATCGCATTAAAAAACTATAAAATTGGAAAAAGTAAAAACTAAGAAAGATCCTGAGATACTACATGTCTGGATGATGGAGGCAGTTGACAATTTTAGTTGATCTATATTGGACAGCATCCCAACATTAGGCATTGTGAACTATCTGCGCATGTACATTTACAACATCCAAAAAAAAAATTCAATCACTGTCTCTAACTGTTCTTTTGTTATGTTGACCATGCCAATCCAAAACAAATCAAATAAAATTTAAGCTTAACAAAGCATCCTCCCACATGTACTAGATACACATATGTGAGAGGTGCTTCTGTGGACTCCCTGTCGTGACCATGGGACTCACTCTCACCTAAAAAAAAAAAACTATTGCCTAGGTCTACAAATGAAATCCCAATCACAAACAAACCATTAGGCACCTTTCAACCATAAAAGCAGAAGAATCACCCACTCGCCCAAAACCGCTATAGTTTTTTGGCTTGTTTTCAGTTACATGGTGTCCTAGTAAGCTTAGCTATGCTGAAGTGACCTACAAATCAGCCAATCATGTAAGTCACAAAAGATGTGTGTATAGTTCACTAAGACATGATTCAGTGCTAATTCGACTGCCATACTGAAACTAGTGATGTCACCACTAATGTCATTAAAACACCTGAAACAGAGCCACCGCTTGCAAGCTCCAAACCATCTCTTCCAGGCAGCCCACTCCTAGCCTACTTTGTTTTCTCTTTTCTGCTGCTTGGGTGGTCTTGGCTGTTGCTGCATGGCTAACTGCCTACTTGCCGCTACCACCATTATTACTTACTAAGAGCCTAAGATTGCTAACTGGGTCCAGTCTTACTGGGACACTGATGTCAGAGTCCAACTCAGATTTGAGTGTCTGAGTTGAGCTAAAAAAAGATGATTCAGGGATTCGCCTGATATGCATGTAATTGTTGATAAAAAAATTATATATATCATCAAATAAAACATACTCTTAGTAAGTAAAACACTAAGGCTTGTTTGGATGACATCAGATTTTGGTGTCCACCCAACACTCAACACTGACTGGGTCCACATGTGAAGCTGATATGCTATAACATGCTATTGTTGCTTGCCGCAATCCCTAAAAATGTGCTTGCCTATGCACCATCTAGGACACATTGGCTCGCTTGCCTGCTGTGTAAACACCAAGTGTCGTAGGCAACAGTGCTTTCCACCATCATGCCACTGCCACCTTTCCATCCAATTAACAGTCCCAAGTACCAGCAGCTGCCACCTTCCTCTACCAAACTGTTGCTCTAACGGTCTAACCAGCTCACCGCTGCCCCTGTTTCCATGGCAACAGTAGGTCTTGGAGATACTGGCAACCATGCCAGGATCAGAGAAGATGAAGACCAGTGGACCAAGGCAACAGACAATGAATGGGTATGAGCAAAGGATTGCACGTCAGATCCCAGTATCATGGTGCCTCGCAGGCCCCTAAGTTGGCTCAAGGACATCACTACTTGTAGGAGTGAGACTGGGGTGATACTTTGATCAAATTAGTCCTATCTTGATACAATTCCAATCCAGAAAAAACCCAGTACCTGATGTTTTAACTTTTCAGTGAGTGAAAGATTTGTATCTGGGTTTATGTTCAAAGCTTATACCATATAACAAATTTGATACTCCTGTCTTGAGCTGGAACTAATGTTTCTGCATTGCATTTATGTGATTATGGCCATGGCAACTATGATGCAATATTCGAATAGGCACATGGAAGGAAGCATGGGACAACCAATCTCCAGGAGTGGCACTATTTGGAATCGAAAACGAAGGTGAAAATTAAATCCAGCAAAACTTGAGCTTACAGAACTGAACTTTTTTAATGGTATGAATGCATGTCAGTCCCCACACCCCCCCCCCAACCCTCCCCCCCCCCCCCCCCCAAAAAAAAAAAAGAAAAATACAAACAAAAACTTAACTTCTAGTAGTATCATATGGTGAATCATCGCTAATTCTTTCTCTGTTTCTGCCAACAAGTCACTCAATTATGCTCTCTTCTAAAGTGTAGTTCATCAGATGTGGACCAGGTACAACAACTACCAAGACAAATAATCAAAGTAAAAGTAGAAGGCAAAACTACTATTCTTTCAGAAATGCAAATCAAATTTCTGCTGTGAAAAGACTCATAAATGGAGAATGTGCATTAATTTAATAATAATCTGTTTAATTAAAGACAGCAAATTGGCTGGGGAACAGCCTGAAATTTCTAACAGTGGGAACACACCTATTTCTTGCAAAAAAGAAATAGGAATGAACAGGAAAGTACATGCAAATGAAAAGAGTTAGAGCATATAAAAAACAAGTATCTTGTGGTATTCACTGGAACATGCAGGAAATAGTTTGCTGATATGACAAATTTCATTAAAAAAACAAAGGCGTGGCTTCAAACCTAAGTCATAAAAAGATCCCGGAACAGGGATTTTGAAAAATATGGTATGAAGGGGGAAATACCTCTTCAGAACGTTTGTTCAGAGTATGGAATGCGTTCCATTAGTTTCCGGGATGATAGTCCGGAACAATATCAGAAATTAGAAGCCAAGGGCTTATAAATATGAGCATTCCATTGTTATGCATAAAATAAGCTTAAATGAATATATATGAAATTTTATGGCTTATATGAAAGAAATCAATTCAATAAAGAACTGTTCATAATATTCAGAGTCCAAGAGCAAAAATGAAATAAGATGAATCCCTTATCCACTCAGTCTTATCCCATCGATGGAAAGAATCCATCCCATCGTTCTCAGCCACTCAGCGTGATAGCGACGATGGAGATGGCACTCCCCCATGCCCCTCGGCGCGACAGCGGCAACCGCACTTCCCCAAGCCCTGCAGCACGACTACAGCGGTGCTTCCTGTCCTCCCTCAGGTCAGTGGCGACAACGCTCCCCCAACCCCCTTCGGCACAACAGCAGCAGCACTCCCCCGTCCTCCTCAGCACGACAGCGGTAGCGTTCCTCCATGCACTCAGGTGCGATGGCAGCAAGCAGCGAGGGAGCAATAACAGTGCTTGCCCGTTGCGGCTGTGACCCTGGTGCATTCCCCATCCCTAAACCCAACCCTTCTCAGATTTGCCTTCCTCATACCTCCTTATGTTAGGATGTGATCCATCCACGTTCGGTACGTCATCTTGTGTTGTTCCCGTTCCTTGTTTCGGGACAAAGTTCCCTGGATGAGGAACACAGCATCGTTCCAAGATCTGTGTTACTTAGCTTCAAATAAGTGCTACATGAAACTACTTAGACATTTGAAAATGGTTATCAACATTATGATATATTGGCATCAGTATAACACACTTGAAGGTCACAGCATTTTGTTGCGTAAGATTTGAAGTTAGCAGTTCTGGAATCAACAAGGCTTAAGAACATCAAGGTCTGCAACATTGCTGTACTTATAAGTATTCCATGTAATAGTAGGCACGCATAACATTCCACACAAATCGGTATGTTCAACCTTCATAAAGATATATGCATGCACACATTGAAGTACTATTATTAATCTAATATGAAAAAAATGTTTAATATAAGTACCTACCTCTGCCTGAGGAGGCTTTGGCTTCCTTGCAGCTGATTTGTCAGATGAAAATCGAACTTCCCCAAATAAGCTTACTGCAGCTTTGACGGATTCAAAAGGAGCCCTTGTGTCTATTTCTCCAACCTCTGTTTTTTCTGCATCAGTTGACGGTTGACGGAGTTTTGTAGCCATATTTGCCTTTCCGAATATGTATTATGCACACTGCCACAGAAGATTTAATGGAGTTACAAAACAATTATTACAGAAAATGATTGTAGTAATATGTTCAGTAAATGAATTATAAATATGGCCAGTTTTACGAAAGAAACTGCATAACATGTGCTAATAGGCCTTGAAACCAGTCTGTTTCTCCCATATAGTTTACGAGCATTCTAAGAAAACGTATATTGATTATGTCTAGCGTCACACTAGGTTATATTTTATAGAATTCTACAGGGGGATTACTTTAAGATAATGCTACAGGCTAATAAGATGTTAGTTTCTAGTTTGAGATTGACAAAATACAGGTAAGGCCCATCATCCAATATATTTCAAAACAATTTTTTTCCCTTCCCCAAACCCATGGCCATAGGTCATGCTTACCCGGTGACTCCCACAGTGATAGTAATTTTGTAAGTAAAGAGCATGGGTCATCTGGTGCTAAATGGATTGGCTAGCAAAAGCTTTTATGGTGCCCAGGCTCTCAAAACAAACCCGATGTATGAATAACGACCATGTCTCCATCTTACATTGTAAATAACAATGTAGCATGCAGATCATAATGCCAACATGTGGAATTTCGATTGAGCAACACCAATTTCACCCAGAGTAAGCAAGTACATCCGCCACCCTCAATTCCTCGCTAATCATGTAGTCTTAAAACAAATGTCCGCATGGTATGGTATGATTTTTTCTAGCCTATAGCATTTTGAGAGCTGCACAGTTCCTCTCATTTCAATCGCATACAGCCATACAGGTACAATCCACATGCGCATTTCGCATCTCTCGGTGTAGAATCCATCAAATTTGGCATGACCAAAATGTACCCTTCCTAGGGCACCCATTCCAACCAAGAAAGGATGCAGAAATTACAGCATTTAATCGAGCGGCGCACCTAACGCGGGTGTGGGGGCATGGAACCCCTTATTTTTTGGGGGAAAAAACAAACAAATCGCCATTATTACCAGAGAAGGCTAAGCCAAACTAAGAGAAAAGCTTCCAGATCTACCAGAGAAGACGAGGTTTAACGCAACGCGAGAGAGGGATGAGGAAGAAAGAGGAGGATGGCGCTCACCGGCGAGGAGGAGGCGGCGGAGCAGGACGCCGAGGCACCGCCGGGGCGCAGGCGGCGAGGGGACGGCGGAGGAGATGGGTCCCCCCGGGGAGGGCGGCGGGGTGGGCGACGGCGACGGCGGCGGCGGGTGGGGGGAGGGCGTTGGGGTTTGCTGGGGTTAGGGCGTGGTTTCCGATCGGTGGATCGGTCGGAAAGGAACGTGCGTTGCGGGGGGTAAGGGGAGGGGGGAGGGGGAAAGATGGGAGTCAGTTGGTGGGGCGCACGTATTTTCCGGGCATCCAATAGAAGGGTTCAATGGCGAGGGGTGGGCCCACGTGTTGTCTCCCTGCCAGGTGGGCCCGTGCGCACGGGGGAGTCGTGGTCGTGGATGTGTGTCTATTTGTGAGGGGAGGGAGGTGGGTCTTCCGAAGAGTTGAATTAACTCGTACACGGAACATCCCGTGGGGAAATAAAAATACACGAAAACTACCTTATCTCTTTCATGGAGTATTTCATATTAATTAATATAAGTCACTTTCACTTGTTTTTTTAAAAACTTTTCTTAATATTTAATTAGATATATAAAAAAATTAGCAATATCTACAAGACTACAACATTAAATTAGTTTCACTAAAACCAATATTTAATGATAATATATTTATTTTATGTTTAAAAATATTACTATATTTTTTATAAAATTAGTCAAAGCTAAATAAGTTTAACTAAAAAATCAAATTAACTTATAATATGAAACGGAGATAGTAATAGGGATTGGTATTTTAATACGTCCAAAAATAAATTTTTATATTCGATACGGTTAGAGTGAGATGCTATTTTGACTAGTACTACTTATTTTTTAATTAAACGGGTTGCCTATATTATCATAGTTTGTTTAAGGAAACCGTATGAATTACACCTTGAACAACGTGACAATACGAATTACTCCCTAAACTATAAAATCGGATATTTTAAACCTCGAACTATTGATACGAGGCAATTACCACTGACTCAATCGGTACGTTTTGGTTCTACATGGCATAAACTTAGCGCCAACGTGGCAATCCAATCTCTGCTATTAGAAGAATTGAAAATATTTCTGGCCAAAATTTGGTACGTCATCTCATTTCAATATGATGTCGATATACGAGTAATCTTTGTCTTTACATGTTTATATACTCCCTCCGTTTCATTTCAGACTATATCATTTTGACTTTGACTTTGGTTAAAGTCAAGCTGCTCTAAGTTTGACCAAGTTTGTAAAAAAAAGTAATAGCATTTTCAACACAACACAAATATATTATAAAAATACATTCAATTATAGACTTAATGAAACTAATTTGGTGTTGTAGATATTATTATATTTATCTATAAACTTATTCAAATTTAGAGTTGTTTGACTTTAACTAAACTTAAAACGCCTTACAATCTACAACAAAGGGAGTATATTATAAAAATCGAAGAATTGCTCGTATCGCGTCTTTCACCGCATGCACGTGCGACACGCCCGAATCAGCGCTCCGATGCTGTAGGACGGAGCACGACTCCCAAAGCGCTGGAGCGGCCAGGATGATGAATCGCACACGCCGTGCCGTCCGCTTCGTGGCAATGCGATTCGTCATTCCTTTCATGTGGGAATAAGTTCATCTGACATCCCTAAACTTTACGCTGAGTTTGTCTGAGGTTCCCAATCCCCAATACCAGAATCCCTACCCCTCAACTATTACAAACCGTGCCAAAAAAAAGTCCCAAAGCAGTATGGACCAAATTTAACCCTAGTTTCGCTGACGTAGCATACGATGGGCCCCACATATTAGTGCGTCATTGAGGCGTTATTACACTGAGTTGTCTCTCTCGTTGGGCTGGCGGCGGAGGTGGACTTGTGTCACACCCTGAAGTTCTTCTCCCAAGTCTAAATTAAATTTATGATGGGTCTCAAGAAAATACCGGTGTAAAAGCAAGAGAGAAACCCTAAAGGAATTAATGCAAATAATAATCGGAACTGGCATGTGGGATTTTTCTGGAGTTCTACATGTCGAAATACGCTAACAAGATTTTTAGTGGAATTTTCAGAGCTCTGGAAATAATTTTAATCAATTAAAAATGAGCATAGGCAATATTTAAATCCCTGGAAATTCATTTCTTACTTTTTCTTTTTCTTTTTCCCTCCTTTTTCCCTTAGTGGGCCGCCGGCCCATTCCACCTCCTCTCTCCCCGCGCCTTGCTGGGCCGGCCGGAGGCCACGGCCCAGCTCAGCCCGCGCCCCCTCCTCTCTCTCCCGGGGTCGCCGACAGGTGGGGCCCACCTGTCGGGTCCTCCCCCAACCCCCAGCCGCTCACCGCCGTGCCCCGCAACCGCCGCCGCGTTCCCCGCACCATGTCGGCCACGCCCGCGCGTGTGCCCGCCTTCCCCGCGCCCCTCAACCCCCTCTCCCGCTCGCCCACGCCCCGTGATGGCCGGGATTCGAATTTCGAATCCCGCCTCTCTCTCCACCTCCACCTCCCCACGTCGGCCAGCGATTCCCACCTCTCCCGGCCACGTCCGGCCCCCTCTCTCCCTATTTAAGCACCACCGCTCTCCCCTCTCTCTTTTTCCCCATTTCGCCGAGCTCTCCCGTGCCCTCTACTGTCACGCCCGGAATTTCTATCCAAAATTCCAAACGCTTACATGTGTGTAAACCCCCGTCCAGGAATCAGCCGAGGCACACAATAACAAATTGATAATAGAGTACAATTATTACTCTAATTAATAAGCGAATAAAATATCATTACAGAGGTAGATAGTTCCTCTCAATCAATAAAGTTCTAAGCAGCGGAAAATAAGATAAACGACGCAGACGACTCTACTCCACAGGCAGCTTGACAAGGGCTACGCCTAATCCTTCACACCATCAGCATCACTGTAGAACTCCTCCTCTGATGAATGATTGCAAGGTGAGTATATGACATACTCAGCAAGCCACGCAACAAATATATAAGTGCACGGGATAACAAAGGAAGGCATAATATAGTCTCATTTGCATTAATAGCATTTAATAAACATTTCAGAATTTCATAAAACAGTAAAGTATTAATTAAACAATATTAATCCAACGCTATACAACATACCCTGTTTGCATAGGCCCAACCATTCTGAACAACCAATCCCGGCTGCACAGTTCTATCTCCAAACTAGGAATATACCATTCCAAACCAGGAGCTAACAGGTTATTAATAGCATCATTTAATATGGTGGAAAGAGTGAAACTAATCACGAAAGACATTGTTAGACCCGCCCATAACCGCGGGCACGGCTATTCGAATAGTTTAAACTTTGGCCAGAGGTGTACCACTGTACCCACAAGACACAACCTCAACATCATGTCAACCATGCGTCGCGATACTTAACAAGTACCCGAATAGAGATTGTGACAATACCATCTATATAACACAATTCAAAGCAGTGCACCGTTCCCGGATCATAATCACCCCCTTGTAAACAAGGCATGGACTCCCCAGCGACCCCCGTGGGCTTATCTCCGCCACTTCACAGTCTGGTGCTCTACAATGAACCATACTATACAGAAAGTAAAGCCGTTGCCCACGCTGGCTTGTGGTTGGCACGGTTAATGTTTCACAACCGAAAATCGTGAACCGGTCCTTAATTGTCATGAGCACGACCATCAAAACCATGTGCTCATAACCCACCATTATCAGGTTTTAGTTGGCAATTTAATTAATTAACCAATCACGATTGACCATCGTGAGCTATCATTAAGCCATCATTAAATAATAGCGAATCATAAGTTATCCCATTTATATGAGCTAGTGTCTCTAAGCACGGCTAAGCATCCTATTCACTTTAGCTAAAACCATATAATGTTCTAGCTAATCAAATTATTAACCAAGTGACAAAGAATAGGGAATCAATAGCAAAAGGGCTATAACAAGGCAATAGGTTATTTCCACCCAATGACATTCAAAAATAAATGCAATAGTTGAATAGAAACAATAGCTTTAAACGGGATCAACATGCTCAAAGGGTTGTTTTGGGATCTGTGTGACTTGCCTTGCTGGCCTTGGAACTCTTCAAAATCTTCTCCTGCAAATTCGGACTCTCCGGGAACGTTGGAATCTAAGGAGAAAAGAGCAAAATCACCAAAACAGCACATAAACAAGCATGAACAGTACATGTGGATATTTTTAACATATAGATCTCAATTTTAGAAAAATTTAGAGACTTGAACCAACTAAATCCAAGCTAAGATGAATTAGTTATGAATTTTCAAAGATTAAATCGGATTAAATCCTTTATATAGATTTTAATTAAATTATGACGCAATAATGAATTATTTTTGAAAAGGAAAAGAGGATTATTGCGTCAGCGGTTCGGGTTCACGGTGGACCGGGTGCACAGCGGCGGTCTACGGAAACAAACGGTCTAGATCAACCCTATCCAAAACGGACGGCCGAGATCAATCTAATCCATCGTGGGTCTACGGCTAGCGTCAGCGCTGACGTCAGCAACGATGTCATCACCGGCGGCGGCTCGGCAATGCACGCTCGCCGGCAAACGACGGCGCGGCGGCGCAAACGGAGGGCACCAACGGGATGCGGGCGACGCGGTGATCCTTACCGAGGCACGAACGGCGGCGGACGGTGACCGGACGACGACGGCGACGAGGAAGAAGCGGCGGCGACGGTCGGGTTGACGACGATGGCGGTCTTCCGACGATCCTCGGCGACGATGGAGGGGTGGACGAGGTCGGCGACGACTTGGCGAACCCGACGGCGACCTTCCCGAGCGACGACAACGACCGGAGCGACGGCGGTGCTCGGCTGAACTCGCGGCAGCGACGGCGGCACACGGGTGAACGCGGAGACGACGCTACAGGCGGCGACGAGCTAAGGCGAGGGTGGCGGCGGGTAGAGGAGGTACCGGGGTCCTTTTAAAGGGCTAGGGGCGACGATGGAGGCCCACGGCGGCCGGCGGCGAGAAGGAAAGTTAGGGTTCGGGAGAGAGAAAACGAATCCGATTTGAGATCGAATCCACCGATTTCCAAACCGAATTAGGCGACGATTCCAAAAGAGAAAAGATAAAGGGGATCCCGGGGATCATTTCCCCTCAATTGATTTCGCCGGAGAAGGAAAGGAGCGACGGAATTGGAAGGGCGGCGGCGGCGCGGCTCGGCTAGGGTTCGGGCGCGAGGAGGACGACGAGTCCGACAGGTGGGCCCCACCTGTCAGCGAGCGGGAGCGCGCGCGCGGGCGGCGGCTTGGCTGCGGGCTGCCTTGGGCCAACTGGGCCGAGGAAGAGAGAGAGAAAGGGTTTTGGGCCGACTTTTGGCCCAAAGCCAAAAGAGGGATTTTAAAACCTTTTTCAATTTAAATTATTCATGAAATGTAATTCTATTTATTAAAAATACTTCCTTGGCTCAAATAAATCCTAGAAAAATCTAGGAACTATAGAATCAAGTGAAGTATTTAATAAATCTTTATCTGGCCCACTTTTATATTGGAATTTATTATTTAAAATTAGAGCTTCTCTTCTAGGCTTTTACAATTATTTCTAATAATTCTAATTAAACAACAATTTATATATTTAGGATTTTTAGGGTGTGACATCTACCGCCCTAGCGCCGTCGCCCTTCTCTCCACCACCGTCGCCCTCCGCTCCGGCCGCCGCTAGCCACCGCGCCGAGCCGCTCCGTCAACGCCGTCGGGTTCACGAGCCCGAGGGCCACGCCGTCCGCCTCTCCGCCGCCGCTTTCCGCAGCGGGAACCCCGTTCGCACCGCACGCCGGAGGCCACGGCCTAGCTCAGCCCGCGCCCCCTCCTCTCTCTCCCGGGGTCGCCGACAGGTGGGGCCCACCTGTCGGGTCCTCCCCCAACCTCCAGCCGCTCGCCGCCGCGCCCCGCAACCGCCGCCGCGTTCCCCGCACCACGTCGGCCACGCCCGCGCGTGTGCCCGCCTTCCCCGCGCCCCTCAACCCCCTCTCCCGCTCGCCCACGCCCCGTGATGGCCGGGATTCGAATCCCGCCTCTCTCTCCACCTCCACCTCCCCACGTCGGCCTGCAATTCCCACCTCTCCCGGCCACGTCCGGCCCCCTCTCTCCCTTTTTAAGCACCACCGCTCTCCCGTGCCCTCTACCGTCCTAGCGCCGTCGCCCTCCGCTCCGGCCGCCGCTAGCCGCCACGCCGAGCCGCGCCGTCGCCGCCGTCGGGTTCACGAGCCCGAGGGCCACGCTGTCTGCCTCTCCGCCGCCGCTTTCCACAGCGGGAACCCCGTTCGCACCGCACGCCGATGAGCACCGCCATGGCCGCCGTCCTCAGACGGCGTTCTCGCTCTCTTCCATCTCCCTCTCACTCTCTATCCACTCCCTTTTGATCCCTTAGGTGATCCCGGAGCTCGTCCCGCCGCCATCATCGCCTTCCATCGCACGCCGTTGTCGATCGTCGTCGGTGATGCACCTCCTCCCCTTCCTCTCTCCCTCCCGTGCCGCTTAGCCGCCGCGCTGCCGCCTAGCCGCTCGGCCGCCGCTAGCACCGCCCGCGCCGCCGCGACGCCGCCGCCCGCCGCCGCCGGCTGGTTGCCGTCGGTCGCCGCCATTTGCCGCCGCCGCCCCGCGGTAGCGCTGCCGTGCGCTGTGGTCGCTGGGCTGGCTTGAGCCGTGCCCGTGCGCGCCCGGCCGCGAGCCGCCTCCGCCATCCGATCTACCGGGCGGTAGATCGGGGCTGCCCGCGTGGCTGCAGCGTGGCCGCCGCGTCGGCGCCACGTCAGCGCCACGTGGTGCGCCGCCCCTTCCCGGTCCGTGGACCCGGTCTACCGCGCACCGCCCCCAGGGTCACTGCCATGTGGGGCCCGCTTGTCGGCGCCGCCCCCTCTCTCTCTGGGATTTTAATTATTGCGCAATAAATCGATTAAGGATTTTTCTGTTTATAGTAAAAACACAATGAATCTTCTAAAATTCATATCTAATTCATCCGAGCTCTGTTTAAGCCCATTCAAGTCTCAGTAAATCAAGAAAAATGCATAGAATCCATTAAAAATAGTTTTGTTCTCTGTTTCAGTAGTCTTATAGTCGGTTTGTATTGTTTGCTTTGTATGTCGCTTAGATTCCGGCTCTCCTGACGCTCCGGTGTACTTTGAGATAGTCGCCGAGGTTTCTCCAGCAGCAGAGCAAGGCAAGTCATGCTTGTCACTTGAACATATTGAACCTATATTGCAAATGCTCTCTCGTTTTCCCTTAAATATTGCATTGTTTTATAATGTTACCATGGGATGTTTACCTACTGTTACAGTCATGCTATTTTTTATCTTGTTCCTTTGTTAGCTTGGGGTTGTAGCATGATTAGATGTTGGATTAGGAAATGCTTAGCCTTGCTTAGTTCAACTAGCACACAATGGGGAACTACATTAATGCATAGATGTCAGGTTCCTATAATAATGTTGGTTAGTGCCACCGCTCCTGTGTTGGTTAATATATATATATATATATATATATATATATATATATATATATATATATATATATATATATATATATATATATATATATATATACATATATATATATTAAATGGTGGGCTGTGGTTGCATGGTTTTGATGGTCGCGCCCATGGCAGTTAAGGACCGGTTCGCGGGAAACCCTGGAAGAATTCCTCGTACTTTCCACAAGCCAGCGTGGGCAACGGCTGGGCTTGTAGTGTAGCTTTCCTCTAGCTGATGCATCCAGGCAAGGGTGGGCGTGATGGAGCGGGGCGGGCCCTGCGACGGCCTCTGTCGCTTCCGGATTCACCTAGGCACGAGAGGGGACTGCCCGTTGCCCGCTGGGGACGGGGGTGAAACCTGAGGTGTGGTGTGCTTGGCTAGAGGGGGTTATGTGAAAGGTCCTATCACGGCCTCTTTCCGGTATGTCGTGGTGGCATGTCGGCGCACGGAAACGTGTCGTGGGGCTGTGTCTTTTGGGTACAGTTGTACACCTCTGATCAGAGTAAAACTATTCGAATAGCCGTGCCCGCGGTTATGGGCGGTCAACCAGATTCACCGTGATTAGTCTCACCCTTGCTTGGTTTAATGAAATTGATTAGTGTAGGTGGATGGTTGGGCCTGTTGCAACGTGGGATAGCGTTGGACAGTGGATGGTTAATATTGTTTAATTATTACAACTGTTTTTACTGCTTTCAACTACTGTTTATAAATGCTCGCTTTATGCAAATGAACCACTCTACCTATTCTTTGGTTATACCCTGCATCATACTCCCTGTTCTGGTATGACTTGCTGAGTACGGTGGTTGTACTCAGTCTAGCTCTATTTTCCCCCAAAACCCCAGAGTTTGAGTATGCGTCAGATGGTGGTTTTTCCGAGGAGTAGGCTTCGTCCGTGCCGTCGAGGATGCCTGTGGAGTGGTGTTCCCACTGCAGTCCAAGTCAAGGCTTAGCTCCCGTTATCTTTTATTTTTCCGCTGCATTTATGTAAGACTTTTATGATGTTTGTAAGATGTGGATCTGTATGTCAACTTTGCCGTTTGTGTACCCCGGCCGTTCCTGGATGGGGGTTTTAATGCACATTCTGCTTGGAATTCTATTCGGGAATTCCTGGGCGTGACAACTTGCCGCTATCGCCGCTACTGATCCTCAAAGGCGCGCGGTTCCACAACATCATGACACTACGGTTCTCTTTCAAGTGGTCCAGCGATGGGCTCGCTTCAACGGGGCCACTAGCGAGCACATGGTCGTCAAGCTCTTCAAGAAACCGAGCGACGAGGCAAGCACCGAGATGTACACGATGGGGAGAGCAGATCGCTGGCGCCTCTGCGCTGGCCAAGTGATGCCGTATGTCGCTAGATGGATTTCTCTACTGGTTGCACAGCCCAGGCGTTCGTCGGCTATGTGAAGGTGGTGGAAGAGCCCATCTTGTTGTTCAACATCAGCACGTAGCAGTTCGGGTGGGTGCACATGCTGCCGGAGCTAGCTCGCTGAAGGAGGCGGGAATGGCATGCAAGATCCTGTGCGCGATGGGGCAGCAAAAGTTGTTCTCCTACGACGGCGAGTGCGGCACCGTGGAGCGTGTGTTCCGCAGCAGGACTTCGTTGACGTCCCGGAGGACCATCTTTAGGTCCTGCAGGGCCCGCGTGCAATAGTCATGCCCCTCCGCTGACCGTGGCGAGTGTTGCAGCAAGCTGATGAGCCTCTCGGGGCAATTGCCTGTCATGCCCAGAAATTTACCAAATTTCCAAACTATTTTGTGTATAAATCCCTATCTAGGAATCAAGCCAGGGTACACAAAATGATAAATCAGTATACATATCCAAACGAAAATAAAGCGTGGTAAGCACTTGCACCGCATCCAAGTCCATTGGCCGTTTCCTCCTTCCTATTCATCATCCGGTGTTTGCACAGGTTGAGCCATCACTCTGTTGCTCTTCCATTCTTCCATGTCTGGTCGTCATCGCGTGCACACAGAGACGCCACCGCCTCGTCATCTAGCACCTATTGTTGCTGCCATGTCTCCACTATCGAGGTTGGTAAGGACCTGCACCGCGCGCCTCCACTTCTTTAATCGTTTCCTCCTTCCAATATCGAAAGCTGAATCATTATCATCAGTTAGCTATGTTTTTATCGTCTCTCTGACTCCCGGCTGGTTGTTCATCTCCCATCTCCTCCTCTGTAAATACTAGTGCAGCTGTGCCCTTTTTTTATTATTATTTATGCAGGACGAGACGCCGTCACCAAGGTTCTCTCCACCCTTGCTTCGCTGCTACTGTAATGTCCCCAGGAGTTTAAGCTGCTGTTGCCGCCTCTCCTTCCTCCTCATCGCTCAACCGTGGCACCATCGCGGTTGGTAAGCAGCTGCACCACTGCAGTGCCATCCGTTGTTTCCTCCTTCCCAGCATCGAGCTGCCGTGAGTCGCCGTTCAACGTCCCCCGCAGCTCGCCATCGTCCGGAGAGCATGGGCTGCCACCTCGAACATCAAGTCAGCGCCATTGTCAACCGGAGACCACCGGCCATCCACCAGCATCACCGTTTCACCCTCAACCACCCATCAACATGTGCTGCCACTTCTTCCCCTGTGGCTCTGTAAAGAAATAAATGGGAAAGTGTTAAACCCCTTTGGGGGGCCGCACCTTTTGTTAAATAGGGTGAGAACAGCCCTCACCGTGGCGATTACAACGGCGCACAGGTTCACAACCAATCGCTACTCAGCCGGAGGATAGAACCGTGCGAAACAACCAGGATAAGAATCCATAACAACCAGGATACAACTACCTTATCTAACACCCTCCCTCAATCTCAACGTTCCCAGGTTGAGATTGTACTTAAAATTCAGAAAGAGGTTTAGTAAAACCATCAGCCACTTGATCTGTAGTAGATACATAATCTACCTGCAAAAGTTTCTGTGCTACCCTTTCTCGAACAAAGTGATAATCAACTTCAATATGT
Organism: Oryza meridionalis; assembly: GCA_000338895.3. NCBI lineage: Eukaryota > Viridiplantae > Streptophyta > Magnoliopsida > Poales > Poaceae > Oryza > Oryza meridionalis. The sequence continues at coordinate 9,506,124 of CM002535.2, read as the reverse complement.
TTAGTTCTTGCATGAAAAACAGGATTGAATGATAAATACCTGGCACCCATATTATCACACCATAACTAAGCAGTAGAAGGACTATTTAGGTGCAACTCTTATAACAGAGTCTGTACCCACATAATTTCAGCTGTAGCATTGGCTAGAGCTTTATATTCTGCTTCTGTACTGGATCTTGATACTGTGGCTTGTTTCTTTGCATTCCAAGAAACAAGATTGTCTCCCAAATATACAGCAAAACCACCAGTAGATCTCCTGTCATCTAGATAGCCTGCCCAATCTGCATCAGAATATGCACTGACTAACATAGACTTAGACTTACATATATTTAGTCCTAGACTAGTGCATTGCTTGAGATATCATAGAATTCTCTTAACTGCTGCCCAATGTACAGTGGTTGGAGTCTGCAGAAACTGACACACCTTGTTTACTGAGAAAGCAATATCAGGCCTAGTCAAAGTCAGATACTGTAGAGCTCCAACTATGCTTCTATACTGTGTTGCATCATTAGGCCCTAAAATAGATCCTTCATTAACAGTTAATTTCTCACTAACTGACAAAGGTGTACTTGCAGGCTTGAAATTACTCATCCCAGTTCCTTTAAGCAAATCAGACACATATTTCTCTTGAGTTAACAGTATTCCATTAGACATTTTTGTTACCTCTATGCCAAGGAAGTAGTAAAGATCTCCAAGATCCTTGAGAGCAAAATCCTTTTGGAGATCTCGCAATAAAGCTGGGACTGCCTCCTGTCTTGAACTCACAACAATTATATCATCAACATAAATAAGCAGAAACATAGTTAAATCTCCTTTACTATAGAAGAAGAGGGATGTATCTGCCTTAGAGCCTCTAAAACCAAGCTCATATAACTTATTACTTAGCCTAGAGTACCAAGCTCTAGGTGCCTGTTTCAGACCATATAAAGCTTAGTCCAATTTGCACACATAACTGGGATTAGAGCGATCCTCATAACCTGGTGGTTGTCTCATGTAGACCTCTTCTTCAAGAATACCATGAAGAAAGGCATTCTGAACATCTAGCTGTCTTAGGCTCCATCCTCTGGAGACTGCAACAGACAGAATAATTCTAATAGTGGCAGCTTTAACAACAGGACTAAAAGTATCCTCGTAATCTATACCATACCGTTGCTTAAATCCTTTTGCAACTAAGCGAGCTTTATACCTGTCTAGGCTGCCATCTTGTTTCCTTTTTATTTTATAGACCCATTTACAATCAATAACATTTCTACCTTTTTTAGGAGGAACTAAATGCCAAGTTTGATTCCTAATTAGTGCCATATATTCTGCATCCATTGCATTCTTCCAATTTTTATCATTTAAAGCATCTTGTAAGTTTTGTGGCTCACCGGTAGAGGTCACTAGACCCCGTTTGAGTGTACCATCAGTGTAGATCTTCTCTTTTCTGATCCCGCTTTGAAGTCGTGTGCAAGGACGCACATCAGAGACAGGACCAGACTCAGCATGTGCTTGATCTTCTGTGGCTTGGACCGGTTGCGTGGTTGAGGACGATGTGCCCCCTGCCGCAGACGATCCAGGCACGGCGTCAGATGGCAGTGCTGATGCTGCGCTGTGCCCGGATGCAGAGGGAGCATGCGTCGCAGATGCCGATGGCTGCGACACAGATGCCGACGTCGTGGCACTTGGAGACTGCACGCTTAGAGGCTGCGCACCATCATTGTTGCCGTCAGGAACAGACGCGACAGGTGAGGACGACTCAAGCGTCGTTCCCACCTGTGTAGTAGCTGTATTATTGGGTGTAGAACTGCTGCTTATATGCTGCAAAACTTCATCATTTGCATCAGTAATTTCAGGAGGATTAACCACACCAGAATGCTGTTGCAGACCCCTAGCTGGTGGTAACAGAATGTCAGGCAAAAGAGCAATTTCAGCACGTAAGCGGGATCCAGCATTTGGGTGGAGTTTTGTGAAAGGAAATTGTGTTTCATCAAACACGACATCACGAGATATATAAACGCGACCAGTGGAGGAATCAAGGCATTTTTTGTGGAGAGTGCTGTAACCAATAAAGGTGCACTCTTTTGATCGAAACTGGAGTTTGTGTTTATTGTAAGGTCGCAAATTGGGCCAACATGCACAACCAAAAACACGAAGAGCAGCATAATCAGGTTGGCGAGTGAATAATTTTTCTAAAGGAGTGAGGTCATTGAGAACTCTACTAGGGGTGCGATTAATCAAGTAGACTGCATAAAGGAAAGCTTCATCCCAAAATTTTAATGGCACGGATGAATAAGCAAGTAAAGCAAGACCAACTTCGACTATATGACGGTGTTTCCTTTCAGCAGATCCATTTTGTTGGTGAGTGTGAGGACATGAAACATGGTGTGTGATGCCAATTTTCTCAAAGAAAGAGTGAAGTTTTTGATATTCACCTCCCCAATCAGTTTGCATAGCAATAATTTTCCTATTGAAAAGGCGTTCAACAAGCTGTTAAAATTCATGAAATTTTTGAAACACTTCAGACTTAAACTTTAGGAGATAAATCCATGTAAACTTACTATAATCATCAATAAAACTCACATAGTACTTATAGCCACCTACAGATTGTGGGGCAGCACCCCAAACATCTGAAAAAATAAGTTCTAAAGGATATTTTGACTCACTAAAAGACTTGGGAAAAGGCAATTGATGACTTTTTGCCCGTTGACAAGCATCACACACTGGAGTTTTATTCGACACATCTAAACAAGGTAACTTATGACTCTTAATAACCTTCTCTACAACAGTGTAGGAAGGATGACCAAGACAACTGTGCCATCTCTCAAAGGACGGCTTGAAGACTCCATAGAGTTGTTTTGTGTGATGCTGCTGGCTTGGCGATGCGGATGGGAGAGCATAAAGTCCTTTATGACATCGACCCCTAAGCAGAGTTCTCCTCGTGGCCAGATCCTTTATAAAGAAAAAATTATGATATAATTCTATGAAGGCAAAATTATCAGAAGCAAGGCGATGTACTGAAACTAGATTCTTATTTGCTTTAGGCACATAGAGAATATTATTTAGATAAAGATTACGACTAGGGGTCTTAACAACAGAATTGCCAATGTGGCTAATCTCCATACCTGCACCGCTAGCAGTGTGAATCTGATCATTGCCATGGTACTTGTCGCGCACGGTCAGCTTTTCCAGTTCTCCAGTGACATGATCCGTGGCGCCAGTATCAAGGTACCAATTGGTATCTACACCGTACGATGCAGATCCTGCAAAACGTTCATCTGGAACAAAATCTTCATCAAAATGATACCAACAATCCTTTACCATGTGTCCTCTCTTGTAGCAAAGTTGGCACTTCGGTCGAGTGTCAGCACCTCCTCCGCGATTGCCAGGATTGTTTCCAGCGCCGCGGCCACGGTTGTTGCCGCCGTTGTTGCCGTGACCGCGCTGTTGTCCACCTCGGCCGCGACTTGCGCTGTTGGCCGATGCCTGCGATTCTTCTCCTCAACGAAGCGCTAGCCTCTGCTCAAAGCTCAAGAGCTGAGCGAAGGCTTCTCCAAAAGTGACCTGATCAGGGCGCCCGACGATGGAAGAGATGACCGGCTCGAAATCTTCATCAAGGCCGGCAATGATGTAGCTGATGAGATCATCTTCATCAACAGTCTTGCCGGAGATTGCGAGCTCATCCGCCAAAGCCCGCATCTTGCCGACGTAGTTGGAGATCGACATGTCTCCTTTCTTCAGAGTCGTCAGCGAGAGCCGCGTGTTGATGGAACGCGCCCTCGTCATGGAGGTGAACATGGCCTCCACCATGCTCCATGCTGCTGCTGCCGTGGTGCATGTTGCAACTTGAACTAGCATATCTCTTGTCATAGAAGAAAGTAAATATGAGAGAACCTGTTGATCTGTGGCGATCCACTCATCATGTTCAGGATTGGCGACAACGACTTCTGCGTCGCCCTCCTTCCTTCTGATGGTGGCGGCTGGAGGCTTTGCAGCACCCGTCAGGTGCCCTTCCATTTTGGCACCGCGAACAGCCGCCAGAATCTGCGCCTTCCATAAGGCGTGATTTGATTTTCCGAGTTTCTCCGAGATGGACTGTCCAACTGGGGGATTGCCGATCGGTGCCTTGGACGAACTTGCCATGGCTAGGATCGGGAGAGGTGGTAGATTAGATGAGCTCTGATACCATGTAAAGAAATAAATGGGAAAGCGTTAAACCCCTTTGGGGGGCTGCACCTTTGTTAAATAGGGTGAGAACAGCCCTCACCGTGGCGATTACAATGGCGCACAGGTTCACAACCAATCGCTACTCAGCCGGAGGATAGAACCGTGCGAAACAACCAGGATAAGAATCCATAACAACCAGGATACAACTACCTCATCTAACAGGCTCAACTCATTGCAACCAAGCGTATGACTTCCACTCTATCGTTGTGGTTTCGTTTCCAGCGCAGCCACCATCGTTGGGAGCTTGAACCGTTGCTCTCCTCATCCCCAAAACCTGTATGTCTTCTACTCTCCGGTGTTCTTTCCTTCTTCCTTTTTGCAACCCCATTATTTCCTCTTCTTCTCAGCACCACTGAACTACTAGACGCTGCACTGTCGTGGATATAACATCCACCCCACAGTTGTGACACTGCTGCAGTCAGTAAGCTCCATGGCATAACCAGCGTCGTTGCTCTAATCCTTGACCCCATGGTTGTTTCATGCTTCTTGGTGCTGTTGAACAACTAGTTGTTGTGCCGCAGCCATCATGTCGTCCACCGCGTATGGCCACTGCAGCTGTTGTCCTCTCTCACTGTCTTGTGTCTATTCCCTATCTCACTCGGTCAGTCCCATAAGACAAGCGAGCCACCAAAATATTTCTAGTCAAATCTAAAAATGTTGGTGAATATTTCATGTTCTTTTCCTTTGATTTTTCTTCAAATTTAATATTCTGTCAGCCATATCTCGTTCCCGACCAGCATCACCCCTCCCTTTCACGAGCTTGGCATTGTCTTCTCACCCGCTATGCTTTTGCCTCTCTTCTACTTCGATCCGGTGGTTCGTCGTTGTCACGCCTATGATGTCCATGTTGTGTGGCATCATGCCGCACGCGTCCTGATCAAGCCAGCCTCCTAAAACCTAGAACCAACCATAGTAGTCCACCTTAGAAATAAATACAAATCTGATCCAACCAGGTTATCTATCCACTACTTATCGATAAACCAAGCCGAACATAGATCATCTCACTGATAGGTGGACCACACCTTTCTCCTCCAAAAATAATTCCTTTATTTCAGATATCCCAAATAAACATTCCACAAACATTCCTTTACTTCTCCATGAAAGTGTTCTCTAAATTCAATCTTTCGTTGGTCCTATCTCCTCCGTCCAAATTCAGATTCAATCCGTTATTCTTCCTAAGTTCTACTAAAATCGAGCTCCACTTCCTAATTTATTTGGTTATTTCATTTGATGTTATTTTTCTGCCTTTTTTTGTTTATTTGTTTTCTCCTTTTTCGATCGTATAGACGTCGTTGCTGAGGAGGTTGCTATTGCAGGTGAAGGTTTTGTCTAAAGATCCCACGGGTAACATTAAGTGTACTCTTGAACATGTTGATCCCAACTTGCAAAACTATATTGTTTTAAATTATATGCATTATTTTGTTTTAGAAATTATCGTGTGGGTAGTTATGACCAGCTTGTTAATAATTCCATGCCTTTGAATTATTGTTGATTACCTTTCACGCCATGTCACCCTAGTTTGCATGTGAGTCAGTTATGGGTATTGACTCCAGGTAGTAGATTTGCTTAGCCTTGCTCACACTTTTACAAGCAAAATATAATATTGACTAATGATCTACTTATCACATTTATTTTTATAAATTGTGTGGCTGTGTGCTATCTTCTTGGTGGCATGTGTTGCACCATGTAGTAATTAATTGGTGGAAAATGTTTTAGACTGGGGCGATGGTGGATCTGTGTGAACCTAGGAGGTAAGCCATCTGTGTGCATGTGTACCATTGACCTATGTGGTTGATTGAGCTGTGTGCTCCCCTTTTGCTGTGTGCTTGAGGTCCTTAGTTTAGGCAAGTTGCCCTGGTCAGTTAGTGACTTCACTTTGTGCGCCATTAATCTGAGCTTTACCGTGCAACCACATGTCCTCATGGGAAGGACTTAGCTTAGTACACTGCTTAGCTTTGGCATCGGCGGCCCAGGTGGCTAGATGATAGGTTTTTGGTTTGTACCATGGGACCTTTCACCTGTGTGGTGAAAGGAGGACCACCCATGAGGGACGCCGGTGTTAGGGCGATGTAGGGGGAAACGCTTTGTTACTCTTTGGTGTTTAGTGGCACCAAACTGTATCTTGTGGGTAAAGTTGTACAACCTCTGCCGAGTGTTAATCTATTCAAATAGCCGTGTCCTTGGTTATGGACATGCTCGATGATTTCACATGAGGGGTAGATTTGTGAATGTTTTAATTTTGGGAAAGAGCTGTGTGCAAGATAAAATAATGAATATAGCTGTGTGGTTCTACGTGGACAAAGAACCTTTTGGTCATGTTTGGATGCAGTATCCTTTTTGGTTGGTTGGTTGGTTAAAAATATCGTGATTGCAAATGTTGTTTAAATTAAATTTATATCTATTTATTGTATTTAAATTCACAAATGCCTTTATGCAAATGAACCATAACCTTCCTTTGAAGCCTTGTATCATATATTGTATATTTTCGTACACTTGCAAGTACTTTATGTACTCACCCTTGTTGTCTCACAAAAATATCAAAGAAGGCATGTTGTTTCTAGAAGTTTATGTTGCTGAGGATGTCGAATAGGTTGCGTGCCCCAGTCAACTGCCTGTGGTGTGTCGTTGGTGCCTCTCGCTTCTTTTTCCGCTGTTTATCTTTGTTTGGCCCTGCGTGGCAAAGAAATTGTAAAATCTGATATAAAAATTATATTTGTTTCTTATTTATTAATATAATCGTGAAGTGGTTGTGATATTATCTTTTGTTACTGTGTGTGCTAGCATTGATCTGGGACTAGCACATTATACACAGAGGGATCCTAGTTGGGATCCCGACAGGGGTGTCGGAGGGGGCCACCCCCCCCCCCCTATTCGTCTCATACCTGTTGTTGTATGGTTGTACTTACAAGATCAGTTCTAAAAAAACATTAGCAAGAAAAATAATCTACAAATTTCAAATTTAGTTTGCGATTTCTCATCTTTTTCTAAAGTAAAATAGAATATACTTATTTGTGAGTTTATTCAGTAGTTTAGATTGAAAGGATTTAGCAATAAAGACTATTTCCAATGATATTATCAAATAGCTAAAATTCAAGTTTTTTAAAGGACTAGTTTACGCATTGATTATTATTGACAGTGACTATTTAATCTCCTTTGCTATCGATATTGGTTGATCGGTCTTATTGCTTATCTCCACCCACACCCCCTCTAATTTCAAATCTTGGCTTCAACACTGCTCTCTTATCACCGTCCTACCCCTCCAACCGCCTCCAACCCTCAAACACCTAATCTAATGAAGCCTGCTGAAAGCTGGCTCGCGAGGATAACATTTCTACTATCTCCGGTGAGTCCTCACCATCTCACCCCCTCCCTCTTCTCTTTTCCTGCCTCTATCTATCCAGAGGTTGAAAGGTACTGAAATTCGATCTCCATTTCTTTACCCCAAGCAATCAATAAAAGAAATAGGAGTAAGTCTCAACCCGTAGTGATTGTTCTCCAGCTAATGGCTGCGTGCTCAATAAATGTGTCCGTACAATACCTAACCAGCTACATACAGTAACCAAGAAAATCAAACCATGCAACCACACCTGAATTCCACAAGTTTGCTGTGGCTGTGTTTTCCCTCAAATTTTCAAAAATTCCGTCACATTAAATATTGTACACATGTATAGAACAATAAATGTGAACGGAAAAAAACAATTGCATAGTTTGCATGTAAATTGCGAGACGAATCTTTAGAGCCTAAGTACGCTATAATTTAACAATGTTGTACTACAGTAAATATTTGCTAATGATGGAATAATTAAGCTTAATAAATTTGTCTCACAGTTTTATAGGTGAAATCTGTAATTTGTTTTTTTATTAGTCTACGTTTAATACTTTAAATATGTGTCTGTATACTTCAAAAGAAATTTGAAAAGTAACTACATTCCATCATATATTTATTGTTCCTTCCTTCCCCTGTTGATGCAAAGCAAAATATGGCGTCCCCAAGAACTCCACCACAAGATGGTGGCGCCGCCATTGGCCCCGTTCCATTCAAGGACTTCATCACCGGATCAGCCGCGGTGCCAGAGCGCCCCACACCGGCGGAAGAGCACGCCGGCGTCGTCTCCGCGCTCCCGAGCTACCCCAAGCTGGACCTGCGATGCTACCAGGGCACCTGGCTGAACGCGCGCGTCGTCCCGGGGATCATCGCCGCGCAGAGGGGCCTCGCGCCGCGCCGCGGGGACATCGTCGTCGCGAGCCCCGCCAAGTGCGGCACGACGTGGCTCATCGCGCACGCCTTCGCCACCGTGTCGCGCGGCGCGCACCCGCCGCCGCCCGTGCGGCGGCGACGGCGACCACCCGCTCCTCCGCCTCAATCCGCATGATTGCGTAAAGTTCTTGGAAGGGGGCTTCGGTGAGGGTTGGGGCAGCGTGATCAATGCGTTGCCATCGCCGAGGATCGTGTACACCCATATGCAACACGCAGCTCTCCCGCCGTCCATTACGGACAATCCAGATTGCAAAGTCGTCTATATATGCAGGTTAGTTTCTCTCAGCTTGATCGAAGAACTAGTTTTCTTTTAGGCGTGTTTGAGATTGCTGAAATTGATGTAGTGTCCAATTTAGTTCAAACGAATGAATTAACTCCTACACAAAGTTAAAAAGTTGTTGAAGAAAAGTAGTCCAAGAAACTCTTATGTAGTTATTCAAAAAAGAAGAATAAAATTTTATATAGAGGTGTTTACATGAAAAGTTGTAACTTGAGAAGAGTGCAAATGAAAAATCCAAAATCAAGAATGAGAGCATGCGTTAAGTTAATTATTAGTACAAAACAGTAGGTTTGCAATCTTTAGATTTGGTCAGTCTTCTTCACACCTCAGTATATATGTTCTAATCAGATATTCAAAATCGATCCACAGGGAGCCTAAGGACATGCTAGTTTCCGCATGGCACTTCGCCAGAGTCGTAGCTCCCAGTCTTCCATTTCATGAATTGTTTGAGTCGGCTTGCGAGAGCAAGTTCCCAACAGGAGCCATCTGGGATCACATCCTTGGCTACTGGAATGCCAGCAAGGCGAGCCCAGAGAAGGTGTTGTTCCTCTTGTACGAGGATATGTTGCGAGATCCAATTACCAACGTCAGGAAGCTTGCCGCCTTCCTCGTCCAGCCGTTCTCACTGGCTGAGGAGGACATCGGGTTGGTGACCGACATTGTTGGACTATGCAGCTTCGAGAGGATGAAAAGCCTGAAGGTGAACAAAACAGGGGAGGCCTCATCTGTCTTCCCGAACGCGTCGTACTTCAGAAGAGGAACGGAAGGAGATTGGAAGAACCATATGACGGTAGAGATGGCACAGCGTTTCGATGGCATCATTCGGGAGAAGCTTCATGGTTCTGGGCTTGTGTTCGCATGATATGTGTCAATGTGTGCCTTTGCATACCAAAATAAGAAGCATAATCTCCCTAACGTTCTTACTTCTATTTCTCCTCTTTTCTCATGTGAAGCAACACCGTTTCATTTAGGAGATCTTCTTTCTGTGCTTGGAATTAATTAGGACCGTTAATCACTAATGATCTAACACTCTAAGAGAGAAGGTACTAGAAAAAAGGTATTAAAAGTGTGGACCAGGTACGAAAGGTGGAAGGTTAAAATGGTAATTGAGTATCATAATTGATTTGTATGGTTAAGGGCCAAAACGTCTAATTTTCAATATATGTATCCTTCCTATATACGTTCCGTTCTGTATCCCATCCATTCGTATCGCTGCTTGGTTCGAGGTGTCGGTGGAGGTGGCTGATGCGCTGAGGCGTAGGGGGAGAGACGGGGGCACACGGGCTCCCTTTCCGGCGTCGACGACCATGAGCTTGGCTCACAGGACCGCTAGCTCGCGGCGGCCACCCGCGCCATCGCTGATTTGGAGCTCTCCTCGTCGAGGCCGCACGCGCCCGCCGATCACAGCCGCCGCACGCGCCCTGGGGTCGCTGCCGCCGTAACGCGCCCTACGGTCGCAGCGGACTAATGCGGCAGCCGGTCGCCGTCGCAGCCGCCGCACGCGCCCGTAGCGCCCGCCAGTCGCAGCCGACGCACGCGGCAGCCGGTCATCGTCGCGCTGCCGCACGCATCCGTTGCGCCCGCTGGTCGCCGTTACCGCCGTCACACACGCTTGTTGCGCCCATAGTGCCCGCCAGTCGCCGTCACCACCGCCACACGCGCCCGTCGCGCCCGTTGGTCACAGCCGCCGCGCGCGCTCCAGCCGTCACACAAGCTGCCACTGCCACTAAAATACCCTTGTTAATATAATATTTTTTTCTAAATTACCCTTTATGAATTAACGGTAGATATCAATTGATTAAGGTACCTTCCAAGCACAGTAAAAGATCCTGTCAGGTATTTGTAGCCATCGGATGATCAATCTAATGTCTAAATTTTTTGTTGCTGCTCCCATAAACACATCATTTCAATTGCCTCAAACCTTTGTAGTTGTTGTAAAATGACAACTGCGTACATCGAAGAATGTGGTTCTACTTCGTTGAAAAGTAAAAAATGTGTATTAATATTGGAATTTTTAGGATCCCCCATTACATGCCCCTTAGGGCTATTTATAGTATCAGTACAAACTCATGCACCTTAAGGCTAATATATACTTCCCCAGTACTCATAAAGGAAGTCGTTTAGGACCATGTTTAAGTCAAACCTTGGGAATATAAACCATGAATAACTCTGAAGTTGTTGAGTTTGAAAATGTAAAAATTATATGAATAGATTTGTCTTGAAAAATACTTTTATAAAAGTATACATATATCACTTTTTAATAAATATGAAACAAGAAGTCAAAGTTGTGTTTTGAAGACCGTGTTGTTGTCTAAAACGACTTTCTTTACGAGTACGGAGGGAGTACAAGGGAATTTACATGAATACATTTATGATAGGGACATCTTAATGGGCTGCTATATGGGCCTCCCAGAGGGGATCAGCCCCTTATGTGCCTCCGACCCTCTAGTCTTAAGGCGAAGATGCCCAACTCGGTAGCGAAGAGCTTCATCTTTGCCCGGAGCCATTGCTTTTACGTCAATTGACACTTGGCTGCTATGCTTCGCCCCGATGGTCGTTGATTCATTTTGACAGGTCTGGTTGAAAGTTCTCGTAACATGTCTCTAACAGTAGATGATTGGTCAAAAGTGAAGCCATGTCATCTTCTCTAGCCTTTTTGAATGTGCGTTGCAACAGGAACAAAGATGAAGAGGTTGAGTAAATAGAAAGAACATGATCGGTAGATGGCCGGGATTTTGCAATTAATTTCTGGTAATGAACGGTAACCATAAATAAAAGTAGGAATCAGTGAATCACGCTTTGTCCTCGTCTAACTACCGCCCTTGACGATACAATTTACTCATCAACAATATGGACAATCTATATAGCTATTTATCTATCTATACTTATACTAATTAAGTATTTTTAGGAGCTCTCATGTTAATTAATTAGAAAGATCTGACCATTAATCCACCGGATAGTAATATCACGACCGTAGATTATAATACGTATTTAATATGGGCTTTCATTTAGAACGAATTTATTATATACGTCAATACGTGTTCCAGAAGCCCATCTAATATACAAGTGTGTTGACCAATCCATATCGTATCTCATCATCTCTTAACTTCCTACGTACTTACCCTGTAGTCCATCCGCACGGTCGTTTCAATTGTTTCCAGTCGCTTTTCATCATGATTATGCACACGGCCGTTAACATGTTGCCATGTTGATCAACAAACACTACTACAAAACATCAAATAGGTATCGCCACTATAGGTGCCGATACGTAGTACTAAAACCGGTACCTATAGGCCTTTTCCCACCTCCGCGGGTTGAAGTCGCAAAAAACCGGCACCTTTAAGTACTTATATGTGTCGGTTCTAAATAAAAACCGACATCTATTATACTTTGTGTCATTTATTTTAGAAAAAAGGATACCTATAATATATTATAGGTGTCAATTAATTAAAAACCGACACTTATAACATATTATATGTGCCGGTTTTTTTAAAAAAACCAACACCCACGAAATCGAGCTGAGCCGGAGCCGAACCGGTGGGCCCCACCACGACGAGCAGATAAGGTCTCGACTCTCGCGCACATCTCTCTCTCGTGTCCTCCCTTCTCCTCCCTCGCTCTCTTCTCCTCCTCTCCGCCACTCTCTCTCTCTCTCTGAGGCGGAGACGGGCTAGCCGCGGGGAGGCGTCGGCCGGCGGAGGGCTTGCGGATGGGACGCGGCGGAGAGCTCGCCAGCGGGAGGCGGTGTTCTAGCCACGGGGAGGAGCCCTCCCCTCCGCCAGATCTGGCGGGAGGGGAGGTGGCGGCAGGGGCGGCGGGCTCTCCGGGGCTAGGTGGCGGCGGGCGGCGGGCTCAAGGAGGGGATCGAGGCGGTGGAGGGCTCGCCGGCGGGAGGCCTTGATCTGCCGCGAGGAGGAGCCCTCCCCTTCGCCAAATCTGGTGGGAAGGGAGGTGGTGTAGGATCGAAACACAAGAACTAAGCCAACCAAATTTGGCAACAAAGTAAACGTAGATATTTTTTTTTGCCAAAAAAATGGTATGGTTGAAAATGGCATCAAAGTGAACATGCCCTTCAATGTTACTTCATCACCTAGTGGAAGCATTGTTAAAAGAAGTAGAAAAGTATCAACACCATATAAGAAGAAAGGACAAGACATGTCCCAATGTGTTTGTCAATTGGTTCCAATACCAAAAGTGATGAAATTTAGTGTCAAAAGTCACATCGAAGTGTTGTTATGTAGCAAGATTGCCAATCTGAGCCAAACTGAGAGCCAAAGCTTACCACTAGTTCCATTGATAGTGCGTCACAACTACAAGAGAATGACATCCAAGTTGAACTTGAGAAGTAGAATGTTGCTCCAAGTATGTCTATTTCAAGTGAGAAATATGTACAAGAAATTGCTAGCATATGTGCTAAAGTGAGGGAAACTCAAAGGCAATGTGCGGGAAAGAGAAAAACAACAATGAAATGTTCAACTCTTATTCCTAGAGTCCAACAGACAATAGAGGAGGACGTGATTGATGTTGGCTGTGGTATTGCTACATAATGTTGTGTTGGTAATGAGATGCATCAAAATCCAAGTGAGAATAAGAGCCCCATAGCCAAGTTGAGTGAAAGAGCTGAAAAGAGTGAGCTCTGTAATTCCACCAAATGTGAGGTTGAGAGTATCAACCATGAAAGTGACAGAAAAACAATACACACAAAGAGAGAGTTAGATGACAAAGACATGTGGTGATGCTTATGAATCTAACTAACTCGTGCCTACTTTTAGTTTTGTCTCTCCTGATGTGTTCAATGAGTTGAATGAAAAGTTCCCAACATAGCTGGCTATCAATTCAATGAAACAACATGAAGATGAGAGAATTGAGAAGATAGGATTTATGGAGAATAAACCCTGTGTTGTCCCAAGTATGAATCATGATGACAAGGAAGGTAAAAATTTAGAGGTGCCATTTACTTTGCTTACACCAGGTCAAAAGTTGAGAGGTAAACAAAAAAAATCCGAACTTGATATGCATGATGAATTGGTGAGCAAATGTGTTGATGAACTTGTCGAAGATACACAAGTCATGAATTGTGTTTATTCAATGGATTCACAGGATGGCAAGAGTGTTGAAATTAAACATGAAGACATTCTGTCTATTAATTTGATGTGATTCATGTCATAGTTTGGTTGCAAATAAATCCGTTCATGTGAATTTAATTACTCATAATGAAGCATTTAGAAATATATTGTCTGCTAAAACTTTGTGTTAATGCTTGATAAACATGGCGAGTCATATGATATGCTTGTAGAAGTTTCTGAATTAGCTTTCTTGAAATCTTTCAGTAGTGTCCACATATGCAAATATACTTTTAAATTGGTGGATATGCAAAAAATAAATTCTATGTTTGTGCTATTTGCATTACTCGTGACATGCTTGCTGATTTGAGGTTAAGTTTGATGAATAATCATGCTTTTGAAACATTGACATCTGTAGGCTTCGCAGTAAATGAGGTAGATAAATGTGTGTACTATCGCCATGGTGGGGGTGAGGGAGCTATTCTGTGCTTGTATGTTGATGACATACTGATATTTGGGACAAACCTTGAGGTGATAAATGAGGTTAAATCATTCTTGTCTCAAAAATTTGATATGAAGGATTTCGGAGTAGCTGATGTTATCCTAAATATTAAGCTAATTAGAGGTGAGAATGGGATTACACTCTTGCAGTCCCACTATGTGGAGAAGATCTTGAATTGCTTTGGCTACATTGATAGTTAGCCTTCTCCAACACCTTATGATCCTAGCTTATTGCTTCGCAAGAACAAGAGAATTGTTAGGAATCAACTGGAATACTCCCAAATCATTGGCTTGCTTATGTACCTGGCTAGTGCAACTAGGCCTGATATCTCCTTTGCTGTGAGCAAGTTGAGCCGGTTTACCTCTAATCCAGGAGATGATCACTGGCGTGCGCTTGAGCGAGTAATGCGCTATCTGAAAGGTACTATGGAATTGGGGATTCACTATTTTGGTTATCCTACGGTACTGGAGGGATATAATGATTCTAACTGGATCTCTGATGTGGATGAGATCAAAGCCACTAGTGGATATGTCTTCACACTAGGTGGTGGTGCTGTTTCGTGGAGGTCTTGCAAACAGACCATTTTGACGAGGTTAACCATGGAATCAGAGTTGACGGCACTGGATACTGCTACTGTTGAGGCAGAATGGCTGCGTGATCTATTAATGGATCTGCCTATTGTTGAAAAAACGGTGCTGGCTATCCTTATGAACTGTGACAATCAAACGGTAATTGTCAAAGTGAATAGTTCTAAGGATAATATGAAATCATCTAGACATGTAAAAAGACGATTAAAGTATGTCAGGAAATTGAGAAACTCCGGAGTTATAACTTTGGATTACATCCAAACAGCTAGAAACCTAGCAGATCCCTTCACGAAGGGACTATCACGAAATGTGATAGACAATGCATCGAAGGAGATGGGTTTGAGACCCATGTGAGTTATACTATGGTGGTAACCCAATCTATGTGATCGGAGATCCGAATTAGAACCTAGGAAGAACAAACCATTAGTAAACTAGAGGAGAGTACCAATCTATACCCTCTCTAAGTGAAGATGCATGTACTCTCGTGAGCTGCAAGGCAGGTTGGCTATGCCTTAATGAGTTCTGTTGGTTTTAATTAGCGAAGATGCTGTCTTGCAGAGTATTCTTGAAAGAACTCACCTTTGTGAGCTTGACTGTTGGTCGCAGTCTATGGAGATTTTGGGTGAATCTTTTAGGAAGCTTACTAAAGACCTAGAAGTATGACTTATACGCTCCACCCGAGGTGTAGTCTACAGACGGTCTAGTACCAGATAAGACTCTGAGTGAAACTTACTTGCACAAGACTTGCAATTCATGACGTAGTCCATTGTTCAAGTTGTGAGTAAGTGTAGCTTGGAGTTTTAGGTGGATATTCAACCTTAATCGGTCTCCATCGAACCGTTGGTATATAAATAATACATTGGAAAAGGCAAATCTCAGTGGGATTTTGAGATTTGGTGGGGGATTGTTGGAATTAATAGATGGGCTAAGGCCCATTCGAAGATTAATTCTTTGTAAAATCACAAAAGTCCACCTCATGGGATGGCATGCATGTGGAGTTTAGTACCAGCTTGCTTATTCTAGGAGAGGGGGACCTCCTTAAAAGAGAGGATGCCCTCCTAGCCACTTGAAGCATGTGTGGTGGAGAGAAGAGGGGCAACACGCGCGCTCTCGCTCGCCTCGACTGGTAGGGCAGGCGGCGCGCGTGCACAATGTACGCGTCGAATGGTCCGCAAAATTGGCTCCTCACCCTTGTGCAAATGCAGCCTTCTTTTGCAGTTTTGTTTTGGAAACATTCCGAAAAATCCGGTGCGTGAAAACGGCGTGGAGTCCGGATAAGTTACGCACGACTTATTCAATTCGGTTACACGGAGTGGAGATCGTGTGGGCGCCCTGATCAAGCGACCTATCTCTATATAACCGAGCCGCCGCCTTCACGCAACACATGCGAAATCAATCTAGGGTTTACCTCCTACTCTGTGCCGCGCCGTCACTCGTAAACTACTCCATCCCGCTCGCCGGCGTGCACCGTCGATCGGGAGAGCAGGTTTCTGGAACCTCTGCCTTCGACGTCCTGCACCGGGAGAAGGCGGTAATAAGGTTTTTGGGAAGTGCTTCACGTGACTGCTCCCTATTCGTTCGCGACGGCTCGTCTTCCTCTTCGCTCGCGTGCTGCGCGCCTTCGTCGACGTCCGCAACCGCAAGTGATTCCTGCTAAGCAACCGGTTGTTCCGTAACCTCGGTACGTGTTCAATATGTTGCGCATATTTGATCTGTTCATGTTTTACTGCTTAGTTTACATGTGTAGATCTAATGATGCATTAATGCTAGTATACATCTGCAATGTCATTTATTTATGGAATATATTAAATCATTATATGGCTATAATCTCAACAAGAAGCACAAACAATGAAAAAAAAAAGCAACACATCTCCAATACTTCCAACTATCTGCTCCCTTCGGCAACAAAAGAAAATCCATTGCTCCGTGTCTCTGTCCGGTGACGGCGAGGGAACGGACCAAAATGACCCCAAGTGTGGTACAGATTGGTTTGTGGGCTGGATATAGCTAGCGCCGAGCTGTACTACTATGGCCCCGTTCTTTTATCTCTAACTAGTTTTTTTTTCAAGATTTTCATAACACCAACGCTACAGAGGGGCTGGAAAAAGAAGACGACTAAAATGCATTTGATTTATGAGTCTTCTGAACTTTTACGTGCACGGGTTATATAACCCAATCGTTAACAGGCTCGTGTTATAATGAAAATAATGATCGTACCTGATCGATAAATAACAACTCACTTAGGCAACGGGAGGGAGAAAAATTAAAAGCAGAACAATTCATGTTTTTTTTTAAAAAAATGAACTGCACAAGACAGTGCAAGTTTAATGTACTGATATAACGAGAAAAATACAAGTCTATAGTTCTGAAAGACCATAGTCAGAAAAAAAAACAACCACACCGCGCGTCTACAATAACACCCGCTGCAAGAGTGAAATAGGATATTCATGTTAAATTCTAAGCAACTCGATCACGTTGATGTGCTCTATTTCTTTTAAAAAAGAATGTAAACATATGTATTTCCAAGCTAATTTACTAGCAAAGGCCATCCTAACCATCGGTTGATTGCTAGAAGGGCTGATTCAGTATTGTACTTAATCTGTACCGTCTGATAATAAGAAAATGAGTAAATTGCATCGTCGGTACACAAACTTACCAGGTGGGTGCAATCTAGTGTATGAACTTGTAAAGTGCTCGTTTTTGTGAATGAACTTGTCTGGTGCGTGCGGAGGAAGGCGAAAAGAACACTACATGGCTAATCTTACTGATTTAGGGGCTGGTTAGGAAATTATGTAAACAAACATATATATCAGATGGTTATTATTAGACATACACATCTTTAATAAAAAAATAGAATGGGATATAGTGATAGTAGAAAAAGATAAAGAAAAAGAGCAATGATATAAGGGTTAGAAATATATGAAATTCATTATTTCCATGACAAAGGATAAAGTAGAGACCAAATTTACAAATATTATATGTTTTATGCATGCATACTCACTACAAATATACACGTCACATCCTAATCAACATCATCTTCGTAAATTTAACATGGTCAAGTTATTTTGGTCCTCGTTCGCACGGACTAAACAAGTTCGTTTACTGAAACGAGCATTTTACAAGTTTATGTACTAAATTGCACCCACCTAACAAGTTTGTATACCACCAATACAATTTACTCTAAATAAATATTAGCAAAAGTTGCTACTATAGATATCATGAATTTATGTTTAGCTTTAAGAAATCATAAAAATCGATATTTGAGAAAATAAAAATACCACTATCAAACTATGATTATTTACTACTTTCGTTGCTTTTGCGACTTTGTGTTTTTAACTAATTAAACTAAGATGAAATTTGCTATTTGACAAATTTTGGTTTACTCAGTCAAACTATTTAAATCCTCACAAATTTTGGTTGACAAATTTTGTTTAACCGAGTCAAATTTTGGTTGCAACTATTTAAATTATTTAAATTTGTGTTGAGTTAAACTTCTCTAACTTTGGTTGACTTTATAAAAAAATTAAATTCGTAACACTAAATTAATTTAATTAGATTCATCATAGAATATGTCTTAATAGTGTATTTATTTATTATTATACATATTTGTGTATTTTTATATAAAGTCAGAAGATTAACTTAGGAATAAAAAAAGAAAAACGAAGGCTAATATTGAACATATGATATTGAGGCCAGGCCGACTATTTCAATAGCACTCATATAAATCTTTACATAAATACTACATCTACTATTATCATAAAAAAATAGAAATTGAGATATTGCAATAGATACATATGGGAACTTGCAGGTGCGCCAAGAGGCGCGCTGATTTTCTATTTTGTTACTCAACTAATACCATTGCAGCAGCAAGGCCAAATAACCATGCACCATCACAGCGTACCCTATCATTGTCGTTGCGTAAACCAACAGAAGAGGTTCTTCATCCTCAAGAATCAGTTGCACCATTTTATCGTCCGGCTATGCTAAATCAGGTTGTTGTCACTACATCGATAAGAGAGGCATATCTTGGTGGTCGTCTTAGGGTCCGCTTGTAAAAATAGTGATTTACATGGCGTTCAACTTTTACCATGCGGTTCCTAAATAGCCCAATTTTTACAAGCGTTGTTTTTAATACCAGCGCATGTGAAGACTGATTTTAATACCGCCCATTGTATTTTTACATGCATGTGCCTTCTTATCGACCGAAAATTATTTTAAGTAGTGAGAGGCAATACATGAAGCTACATTATCATGCAGGTATAAACATAATGTTTTAACGCGAAGTGAGTGTTCCTTGTGATGAAACTGTCTCACCTAAGTTGAAGTCATATACTTGGCTTGGATCTGGAATTTACAACTAATTAATTTTTTAATGCTAGGTGGTGTACCTCATGATAGCGAGGCAACTTTATCAATTTCAAGATGTGCCAGCCCAGTCTGCCGAAAGGAATTGACTGTACGTGTGTGCGTTCATAAGGGTGAGTGTTCACGTGTTATGAGCGCATACATTTATATCGTGTTTCATAAGAAAAATGTTTTAGTTTACTTTAATTTTGGTACAGCGAAAAACCTAACAAATCCAATAACAAGGCATGGGGTACCATCCAGTTCAATTAAATGGAGATATATGGCGAACCATAACCATTCAACCATTCTTTCCATTAGTTCAACGAACACGCATGTGTAGTTGTCCAAATTAAGCTAGAAAACAATAGGGTCAACGCCACCTGATTATTGTTCATTTAATTCGGCCCTGCTCATTAGAGTAGAAGGTACAACTGTACGTGCTTAAGATATTTGTTTTGGTACAACATATAGTATCATGCCAGCCCTATTTAGCACGTGTCTATAAGAGGACATCATTTCAAAATTTGCCATTAAAGCATACTCCCTCCATACTCGTAAAAGAAGTCGTTTAGTATATATAATGTTTAAGTCAAACCTTAGAAATATAAATCATGAATAACTCTCAAATTGTTGAGTTTGAAAATGTAAAAATTATATGAATTGATTTGTCTTGAAAAATACTTTCATAAAAGTATACATATATCACTTTTCAATAAATATTTTTATAAAAACAAGAAGTCAAAGTCAAAGATGTGTTTTGGAGACCGTATCAATGTCCAAAACGTCTTCCTTTATGATTGCGGAGGAGTACCATCTAAAATCTTTAGAACATGAATAGACTAAAAGAATACTCCCGGTCCAAGTTAGATCATCCTCTAAGCCAAGGACATCAAAACCAAAGACACCAAAATATTCATCATTCTCAAATTAATCCTTATTGGTTAAGGTGCTCTATCGCTTCGTGTCCTGTAGATTGCTTGTGTTTTAAATATTACTACATATCATTGCACCAACAGAAATTAATTTTGATTGGTTGTATGCAACCCATTTAATGATGCACATTTACTTTTTACATAAATAAACAAAGAGATACTTGTTAGATGATTATTTGGGAAGAGCTTAATAACCTAGAGAATGATCAAAATGGAAATGAAGAGAGTATAATTGAAGATCCTAAGGCCTGTAATTGGATTACTTTCAGTAAAATTGTTAAGAGAGTAGTTATTTGATTATACTTATACTATTTTAGAACACAGCTAACATAGTTTATTGCAGTAAGCGATATTTGGCCTTAGGGTCCAGATGCATACCAACCCTTGTCCCTCTCATCGAAATAATGATGGTCACCGTGCTTTGTTGAAACTTGAAACCTGAATTTATTGCATTATCATAAAAGACACCGTGTGCTATTTCCCTCACAATCTTATCTTGTAGATAATTTTCCGTACGGAATAAGGGCAGGTCGAAACTTTTTTCTAAAATGGCACAATTGGCAAACTTCCAGCAAAAACAAACATTAAATTTAGAGATAACTTTGTTCTTGCTCCTACTCAATATTGATTTTGCTCTTATTTTTTAGGTTTTCATTTTTACCCCTACTTTTTTAAAACGAATAAACCGTTTACTTTTGGTCCGTTAATTCTTGCTAACGGTGTTAAATATGAGGGATAAAAAGACAAATATACCCTTAAATATTTTTTTCGTACTTTTGATATAATCAAAATAAGACCTATTGATGCCATTTTATAGTAGTAATTTAATTTGTCAAAATTTTTTAAAAGTTTGCCAAAATTTAGGTCAAATTTGAAAGTTTGTACGAAAGTACCGGAAAATATCTAAGGGTATACTTGTCCTTTTTACCCTATATTTAACACCGTTAGCAAAATTTAACGGAACAAGGGTAAACGACTTATTCGTTTCCAAAAAAGTGGGGGTAAAAACGAATACCCTAAAAAACATATGCAAAATCAATATTGGACATATAGAAGTAGGGGCAAGAACGAAATTGCCCCTTAAATTTAACATTAAAGTCACTCCGGGTGAGGAAAATCAATGGGAAATGAGTAAATTTCACAAAACTATAGTTGCTTTAGTCAAATTATCACAAAACTATAAATTTAACATTATGGTTGGTGAAGATTCCATATGGCATACGATGGAGGTATTGTGTGCGTATGGGATGTGGAGTCGAATTTGGAAGGAGTCCAAATTTGGTATGAGTGGTTATGTAAAGTTTGTTTCTTGTACTAGAGGGTTTCCTAGGGTGATTATGACTTCTAGTATGAGTTTGGTTCGTGGCTTTAGGCTACCTATCTCGGGTATAAATAGAGGGGGAGCGTGAGGCTTCCCGGTATCGCTTTTGAGAGCAATTGAGTTGAGTTTTGAGTTAGGATTTCGAGTTTAGTCGAAATTTTTGTAAGGGGTGCTATTGGTGCACTTTGTAAATAAAGAGAGAATCAATAAAGTCATCATCCGCTTTAAGAGTTCTTCGATTTGTGTTTCACCGGGTTTCAGCGGTCTAACCAGCGGCACACCGGTGGTCAGACTGGCGGCATCGCAGAGGTCCGACCGGCGGGCACACGGCGGTCAGACCGGCATCGGCGACAGGAGGCGGCGACAAGGTTCAACGGTGAGACGGGTAGATCAACACCGGTCAGACCGGCGGCTACGCTTCGGTCAGACCGGCTAATCTACTCCGGTCAGACCGATCTCATCGAATTAGAGGGTAACTTTTATTTCCGCTAAAAGTTTTCGGTTTTTGGGTATACCAACCATTCACCACCCCTCTGGTTGGCTTAGTTATTGCGTTTCGATCCTACAGAATGTGGAATATTTTGAGTTTTTTTGGCGCCTACGAAAATAAAAACACTGGAAATTTTATCATACCTATGAAAATCACTGATCTGTACAAGGCCTAAATCACATATGGTTCACTACATTTCGGTTATCAGTCACCTAAAAAAATAATTTCCGTAGTAGTACCTTTAGTCCCTGATGCTATTTTGCGTGTTTCTTAAATTAATTGATTTATAGGTGTTTAGTGCACCTGCAATACATGCATTTCTTTGTTTGCTCTTTAATTGAAAAGTTCAATAGCGCATGAGTTCTCTTTCCATATATAGAAGCAACTCGAGATGCCCTAACTACTCGCTCTAGACTGTCCATAATAAATGAAAGCCTTGTGTCTCGTGGAAACTTTTGTGGTGAGAAAAAAATATTACGCTGTCGCTTGTTAATAGGAAGTAGTACTGGTGGCTGGGTGGCTTAAAAGGATTGAAGAGATAAAACTCTTAATTGCTGAAAGAAGATAAAAATGTTAAGGGAATTTATTTTGAGATAAAGTTTAAATGTTAGTAATTGATTTATTTTGTGACGGTGGCAGTGGCTAAGTTAGCTGTCATCTGACATGGGCGCATAATATTTTTGGAAACCGATCAATTAATGCCAATATCATGTTGATAAGTCTATCTTGTTTAATTTGGTACTCTCCATCTTCTCTATATTTATTGGTCCATTCCCTTGCCAGTTGATGTAGGCAGTATGGCAGCCCCCAGCAAGCCACAACATGGTGCAGTTGATGTTGGGAACTCACTAGAAAGAACACAGCCAAAATGTCCTAACTACTCCCTCTGTCCATAATAAATAATAGCCTTGTATCCGATGAAAACTTTAGTGGTGAAAAAAAAAATATTACACTGCCCATTGTTAATAAGAAGTAGTATTGGTGGGTGAGTAGCTTAAGGAGATTGAAGAGATAAAATAGTTAATTGCTGAATCGAGGATATATAGGTGAGAGGATAAAAAATGTAAAAGGGATTTATTTTGAGACTAACTTTAAACTATAGTAGTAATTGATTAATTTTGTGACGGAGGTGATAAGGTTGAGTTCGGTAGTCTAGGTTTCTCAACTCCTACTCCCTCGTTTCCCGCATGTTTCCCGCATGCTTTCCCAAACAGCTAATTAAATGGTGTGTATTTTTGAAAAAAAAGAATTTTATATGAAAGTTATTTGAAAAAAATATACTAATCCATTTTTCAAGTTTTTTTAAGCTAATACTCAATTAATCATGCGCTAATGATTGCTCCATTTTACGTGCACAGGGGATTAGTTCCCAACCACATCTTCCAAACACAGTCTTAGGCATTGGGTGCACAAGATTTTCAGCTAGCTGCAGTGTCATCTGACATTTGACATGGGTGCACAAGATTTTCAGAAACCGATCAATGCCAATGTCAAGTTGATAAGTCTATATATCTTCAGTATCTTGTTTCGTACTCTCCATCGTCTCCTCTATATTTATTGGCCCATTCCCTTGCCAGTTTGATGCAGGCAGTATGGCAGTCCCCAGCAAGCCACAACATGGTGCCACTGGCCCCGTGCCGTTCAAGGACGTCATCGGCGACGCGATGGCACAGCGATCCTCACCGGAGGAGGAGGAGTATGCCGGCGTCGTGTCCAGCCTCCCGAGCTATCCCAAGCTGCGCCTGCGGCACTACCAGGGCATGTGGCTGATGGAGTACACCCTTCCAGGGATCATGGCCATCCAGCGGAGCTTCGTGCCGCGCCGCCATGGCGACGTCGTCCTCGCGAGCCCCGGTAAGTGTGGCACCACCTGGCTCAAGGCGCTCGCCTTCGCCGTCTTGGCGCGCGGCGCCTACTCCCCTACCAGTGACCGGCATCCGCTCCTCCGCCTCAACCCGCACGACTGCGTCCCGTTCATGGAGGGGGCGATCGCTGAAGGATGGGGTGGTAAGATTGATGATCTGCCGTCGCCGAGGCTCATGTCCACCCACATGCAGCACGCTGCTCTACCCAAGTCCATTGCAGATGAACCTGGCTGCAAGGTTGTTTATATTTGCAGGTAAATTTCTTATATCTAGTTGCTACCCTCTTTCAGAATATTTCTCTTATATCTGGTTCTTTTGTATCGATCTGGGCATGCTTCTAGCCAGTTCAACATGGATGATTGATGACCGGCATAGTGCAAACAACAATGACGGAGACAGAGGGGAGGCGATAGGGGCTATGCCTTCCCATGTCATCAAAATTTTACACTAAATTTACTTTAGCTTTAGCAAATTTTCAAAAAGAAAAAAAAGGCTATTGGCCCGATCAAACATGCCCTTTTAGCATTTCAACATTCAAGCTTCGCTGCTGGCAAACAATTTTTTATTGGATGATATATCAGTACTGATACCAGGCACCAGATTATCATTGACAATTCGAACCTCTGTCTCATGATTCTCATATTTTTTGTTGGGTTTTACTCTTCTAAAATTGCTAACAAATTAGCAAATTGCAGGGAGCCGAAGGATATCCTGGTCTCAGCCTGGCACTTCTTCAGAATTATAGAGCCTGATCTTTCATTTCAAGAAGTGTTCGAGGCTGCCTGCGATGGCAAGTTCTTGACCGGCGCTATCTGGGATCACATTATTGGCTACTGGAATGCTTGCAAGGCGAACCCAGAGAAGGTCCTGTTTCTGGTCTATGAGGACCTTCTGCGAGATCCGGCAAACATCGTCAGGAAGCTCGCCGACTTTCTTGGCCAGCCGTTCTCATCGACCGAGGAAGAAGCTGGACTGGTGACAGATATTGTGAGGCTGTGCAGCTTCGAGAACCTGAAGAGCTTGGAGGTGAATAAGATGGGAGAGGCATCGTTCGCCTTCCCGAATGCGTCATACTTCCGGAAAGGGAAGGCCGGAGACTGGAAAATCCACATGACGCCGGAAATGGTGGAGTGTTTTGACACCATCGTCAAGGAGAAGATGCATGGATCTGGGCTTGTTTTTGCTTGATGCATGTGGTGGACAAGAAATTACTAAATTATTCAACTCTTTTAATACTTTTTTTTAAAAAAACAAGATCTTTCAATAAATAATTTTAAAGGGTAGTCCAAAATGAAAAAATAGTAATAAAATGTAACCTAAAGTGAAATTTACTCAAAATAAACTAATCATCAAGCTCAAGAGGTTGCTCGCATTGCTTTGGCTGAATCACATTATTTTACCAATGTGACAAGATTGTACAACTTCTTCTTGGAGACTTAGATCATCTTTTATTGTTCTGTTCTGAACAGAAATAGACCTAGAGCTGACATGAATGATATTTTTCCTTTTAATGAGGTCATTAGCTCTTTGGGTTTTTTGAACTTCCAATTAAAGGTATGGCTTACACCTGAAGTTACATGCAACATCAACCTTTGTTGTATCTATTGAACTCTCCCATGAATTGGACTCTTTCCTACCCTAACACAATGGTAAAGCCATTGTCAAGAATAGTTTTTCGGATCATATCCCTTGTGTGGTGCATATTGTGATAAATATACCTAAAGCACATACCTTTAGATTTGAGAGTTACTGGGTGGAGCATGAGGGCCTTTTTGACTTGGTGCAAACAATTTGGGATAATCATGGCAGTCCCCTTGATCCTGCTAGATATTACTGCTAAGCTTAAGGCATTGAGAAAAGACCTTAAAAAATAGAGCAAAAATCTTTCAAGGTTGCAAGAATTGATCAAGAATTGTAATGCAACCATTCATTTTATAGACAGTATAGAAGAGCTCGGAGATCTTACTGTCTTGGGGTGAAAATACATAAGTCTTTATCAGAAGCAAACTGATGACCTACTTGATGTATAAGCAAACATATTGGCAGAAAATATGTACTATTAGGTGGGCAAAATTTGGTGGGGAGAATACTAAATTCTTTCATGCTATGGCTACTGAATCCTTTAGGAGGAATTCTATAACATCTTTGATTTATTGCGCATAAGGACATATTTTTTCTTTGTTGATGGCATAGCTTAAGAAACCTCACACACTTCTTACATATTTTTCATCAATTGCGGCAACAATTCTAGGATTGATATATGTCTTGAAATACTCAATTGCATTTATCTCATCAATAATATTTGCTCGACACATGGAAGAACACAACTTGCCATAATAAGCTTGAGTAGATTTACTACCTTGCTTGACCATGCTTCAAATGGCGAAGTGAAATTAGCGCATACTCTCTTGGGATAAATTCTTTTCTCATCACTTTCTACAAATCTTCCTAAGACTTGGTAAAGCACTTATGAGGAAATCGTTTCCACCAAGTACATGCATATTTTTTAAATTCAATAGTAGCTTGTTGCAACTACTCTTCACAAAAGCATTGGTAGTCATGTTCAATCTCCATTTGATTTACCCATTCAAGATACACCTCGAGATCAGTTCTTTTTTAAAAAATGTGTGATCAGTGTACCTTCTTTCTGCCATTGTTAGTACAGCAAGTAGCAAAGTAGATGTGAAAACTCTCACATCCTCACCCTCTCTGACCAATCAAAGCTTTTATGTATTCCCCATGGGTTACAAATTAAAATTAATGTGAGCCGGTAATTGTGTGATGTGGTTAAGCAAAGACAATACCCAAATTAACGTAAATGGCGATTTCTTTATGGAGCTTCGTGGGATAAACATACACTAAGAAATTTGAAATATAGTTGTTGTAAAGATAGATAACAATTTAAAGTAGAAGTTTATTGCCTAGTATTGATCCAAAATGATTGGAACATACACAACAAATGCACGCATAAAGAAATATTGAGTTTTTGATGTACGGTTTATTCTCAGACCATAAAAAATGATGTGAACTAGCCGCCAACCCATGCATTGCATGGGCTATTACTATTGATTTTGTGGATTTTTTTGTGCTGAATATGTTGGTAATGAGAATCCATGATATGTACAACTCCCTATTTATTAATGCTAAATTTATATCTATATTATAGCGGATTATGAAGTAGAGTGAAAGAAGAGTTCGTGTAGGTTACAATTTGTTAATTATTAATTTTTAATTTCGAAATTAAATTAACGAAGAGCCATATTGAGAAACCAAGATAGATATATAGAACTCCATATTTCACACCAGTAACCAAAACTTATATGGCATGTTTAATTATTTAACAGGAACTCTTAGTTTGAAATTATTTGATTCTTCACACCTTTTAATTGATCGATCTGCATAAAGTGGGTAGATGGTCGATTATTTTGGAAGACGGTTCTATGTATGTATTTTCACACATGCTATTAAAATTTCATATATTTGTAAAGTTAACATTAGTACTAATTTTAATGCAAGTTATATATGAGAAATTATCATTTGGATACGTATAGTATTCATATTCAAATGAACTTCTGAAATTAATAGTTACAAAATATGTTTTTATAGTTCAAATGAATTAATAAATGCAACTTTATTCATACTTCATGGTTCAGTAATTTGAAAATTTAGTAATTCTAAGAGTTAATTTTTTATGAGAAGCTAAGGTTACAATATAATAATAGCTCTGATCATGGGTGTAGCTCAAAAGCAAGATAAAGAAAACCTAAGGGCATGAATTAAACCAAACTAATAGTAAGTGCTTGCGAACTACACACACAACCAACTAATGATGCCTTCGCTTGAAATTTATTAGTTAAGATTGCAAAGGAAAATGCATATTTAAATTAAGACAAAAGGAAGAAAAGCACCTAACCTGGTTTGCTCACAAAATTGGTAAATTAATCACAACTATTACTCCTGTTTTGCATCCTTCATTCACCCGCCTATGACCATATTTTTAAAGAAATCTTCCACGATCACCATGTCATTGATCTATGCTAATATGCTTTCTAGATGGCCATGGCTTTGTTGCACGGGTTCTGCAGCAGAACTGCATACATGATGCAAGCATATGCCTGTCATTAGAAGCGTCACTTAAATTATAGATGGTGGAATCTGGAATGATTAACGAAACTATACTTCACTGTGCCGGCGTGTGGCCAGGAGATTCGAACCGGCGATCACGAAGGAGATGTGTTCATCTCAGCGGCCGCTCGCTCGGGAAGGCGGTGTTTCTGCAGCAGAAACTACTACTGCAAGAATCCGCCGAGTTTGATGCCCGCGATCGTCAGGTAGATGCATCGTCCATGAAGTATCGATTTTGTTGATCAACATGGCAACATCTTAACGGGCGCGTGTGCATGATCATGATGAAAAGCGACTGGAAACAATTGAAACGACCGTGTAAGTACGTAGGAAGTTAGAGATGGTGAGATACGATATGGATTGGTCAATACACTTGTATATCAAATGGGCTTTTGGAACACGTATGTAATAAATTCGTTCTAAACGAAAGCCCATGTTAAATACGTGTTATAATATATGGTCATGATATTACCATCGGGTGGATTAATGGTCAGATCTTTCTAATTAACATAAGAGCTCCTAAAAAGTGCCAAATTAGTATAGGAATAGATTGCTGGTATTAAAGTCTCAAGGTGGAGGTTGGAAAAATAACTTGTTAAAAACGTAACAAACCACAGCTACATTCACTTGCCTCCAATGAAGGGTTGATATCATACACTGTCGACGTTTGATGTCGCAATTCTGATATTTGCATAGTATGGGAATCGTCGGTGCTAGGATATACGCGAGACTGAGGTAAAAGAGACGGAGACGAGGATTTTTATACAGGTTCGGGCCCCTGAATTGTCAGGTAATAGCCCTACATCCTGTTGGCCGGAGCCGGTCGTTGCTCTTATTCACCATAATCACATAAGTACAATATTTGGGGTAGCCTATCTAACTGTTGTCGACATGGCAGTCTGACGATCTGACTCATAGTCGACAACAGGGTAGCCTTCCTTCTCGAATCCGTGCCCGGCGAGATCAGAGATAGCGGTTTCGTCTCTCCTGACTGTATCCGGAGACACCGTAGGGTACTAGCCGTGCTTATCCCTGAAGTCGATATCCGGCGGTATGTCTTGGCATATGTAGGCTTCTACGTTGATCTTCTGTCTTGATCTATTGTTCCGTAGATTGTGGCGGTGTTGATTGAGGTGGTCCCCCTCTCTCTTCCTAGGGGGTCTTGTATTTATACCCATAGGTGTCCCCTTATCCAAGTAGAACTAGGAAAATCAATATGGATACAATCCGAGTAGTCCTTGTCGTTTCTATGTAGAACTCTGGTTGTTTTTCCTTATCCGGAACTCCCTCGAGGTCAATTTCCGTATAAGACATGGTATGTGGTGGATCCTGTCGAGATTTAGTCAACTACTATTAGGTATGTGGTATCCATAACCCTGACAGTAGCCCCCGACTTCGATGCAAATGAACGAGTTCATATTCTCAACCGCAGACTTTGGAGAAACTGTTATCGAGCTCACGTGACCGTTCTCGGTGAGTTTAGAGATAACGTTAGACTTCCTTTATCAGCCTCATGCGGACACCTAAAGGGTTAGTCTGAGTCAATCTCCGACGTCAACCAAGAAAGTACAGAGCGTACGACTAAGTCTCCCGTCTTGCTGTAATCGAGAATTTGGATTGAAGTCAAGAAATTTATCTCGGCGGGTACACCATCTCTTCATTCCGTATTCCTTGTCGAGATCCACCAACCATTCTCGAGCGATCAAGAAGGCACAGAATCTGCGACGGAGCTTTGTCGACATTTGTCATACTCGCCTTAGTCGATCTTGGTGTAGAACCATTAAGACATGGAGCCTTCGTCAATGTCGAATAGAATTTTCCAGTGTTTTGTATATGAGCGTCTTCTCTCTTACCGACTCCGACCAGTCAGTTTGTAGAGTCATACACTCTCCCTAGCCCCCAGCCTTGTCATCGGAGAATCGTTCTCGGATGATAAGGCTCTTGGACCTTTGACCTGCCTCAGTTGAACAAGCACTGATCCTAGCCCCCAGCCGTGAAGTTGGAAAACTCAATTTCCGATTACACGGCTTGGTTAATACGCACGGTGAGAACTCTTACACGACCAGATCTTACATGGTCTTTTGTCTCTACAGGATCCAACAAGGCCTTATCGGCTCTTGGCGTCCCCAGCCGAAGTTCCCTTAGGTTCCTCGGAGGCCTTGTCAAGACGGCGTAAAAGGACAGTAGGATAGGTTTCAACGCTAGGTGTTATCGTGGTAAGGGATCTCTGGGTAAAACCCTTGGCGATATTGTGTATCTGATGTCAACTTTGTTGGAGTAGAGGACCAGGTGATAGTCGCAACTCGACCACTAGAAGTAGAAATAGTGGGAGAATCGCTACACCGCTGGTCGAGAACCAGATGTAGTCTAAACTCGACCACTAGAAGTAGAAATAGTGGGAGAATCGCTACACCGCTGGTCGAGAACCAGATGTAGTCTAAACTCGACCACTAGAAGTAAATGTACGAGAGATCGCTACGATTGACTGGTTGAGAACCAGTGAGTAGGTGTCTCTCGGTCATTTGGAGTCGTGGTACGAGGACCGCAACGCTGCCGGTCGAAGACTAGTCGTAGCTGTTCCTCAACCATCTGAAGTCATGGTGCGAGGACCGCTGTGTTATTGCTGTAGTCGTACCTCGACCATCTGAAGTTAAAGTGCGAGAGATTGCTACGTTTTACTAGTTCGAGAACTAGCGAGCGAGTAGAATTATCTCTCGAACACCAATGGAAGTTGCGGTGCGAGAGATTGCTACGTACTGGTTCGAGGACCAGCGAATGTGTAGAGTTATCTCTCAAACACCAATGGAAGTGCTAGAGTTGGTTTATTATGTGCGTCTTATATGGCCAGCATGACTCACACACCCAACTTGTAGCATATCCGGATGTCCGTTCGCAATCATGTCGGGTGATCAAGCCGACGGCGTTCGCGAGGAATTATCCGTTAACAACCTTTTCTCGAGTAGTTTAGGCATGACCGGTGCTATGAGATATGTCGTCGGTCTTCGTTGGTGGGTTGGGCACGACGACTTTGCATTTGTCGAGATCGTTCTCGATAATGCGGTGTACTTGACCACAACCTACTCGAGTGCTCAGTTGTTTCTGAAAAATATCCTTGTAGATACATGCCAGATGTATCTACGAAATTAGTAGATCAATTTAAAAAATCAATCTCACTAATTACCTCGGATGACGTGCGTGGGTCACGTCGGGATGTCCTCGGTCGGTCATCGTATGTATCGGTGCTCTGAGTGTTGGCCTCCACGTGCACAGCCGTGCATACAGCACTTGTGTGCATGTGCGTGCTGTACATGCAGGGCTCGTATTCCTCTGAGACTTGTCCAAATCCAACCGAGAGACATTGAGGCATCAGCCGACGAGATGGCAATCGGACTCGATTTGAAGACAAGGCTATGCAGATTGATTTGTTGATGATGATTTCGATCTCGTCGGAAGATATACTCGGTCGGGTTTGATTTCCCCACAGCTGAAGTCGTCGAGTAGCTTGTTGTCGAAGAATCCATCTCCTGAACCCATCTCGTCGAAATCCTGAAGCACCAAAGTTCCCCTACCTGGCGCGCCACTGTCGACGTTTGTTGTCGCAATTCTGGTATTTGCATAGTATGGGGATCATCGGTGTTAGGATATACGCGAGACTGAGGTAAAAGAGACGAAGACAAGGATTTTTATATAGGTTCGGGCCCCTGAATTGTCAGGTAATAGCCCTACATCCTGTTGGCCGGAGCCGGTCATTGCTCTTATTCACCATAATCACATAAGTACAATATTTGGGGTAGCCTATCACATAAGTACAATATTTGGGGTAGCCTATCTAACTGTTGTCGACATGGCAGTCTGACGATCTGACTCGTAGTCGATAACAGGGTAGCATTCCTCCTCGAATCCGTGCCCGGCGAGATCAGAGATAGCGGTTTCGTCTCTCCTGACAGTATCCAGAGACACCGTAGGGTACTAGCCGTGCTTATCCCTGAAGTCGATATCCGGTGGCGTGTCTTGGCGTATGTAGGCTTCTATGTTGATCTTCTGTCTTGATCTATTGTTCTGTAGATTGTGGCGGTGTTGATTGAGGTGGTCCCCCTCTCTCTTCCTATGGGGTCTTGTATTTATACCCATAGGTGTCCCCTTGTCCAAGTAGAACTAGGGAAATCAATATGGATACAATCCGAGTAGTCCTTGTCGTTTCCATGTAGAACTCTGGTTGTCTTTTCTTATCCGGAACTCCCTCGAGGTCAGTTTCCGTATAAGACATGGTATGTGGTAGATCCTGCCGAGATTTAGTCAACTACTATTAGGTATGTGGTATCTATAACCCTGACATACACGATCTGAAGGACTACCACATAATCACAAACATAACCTCAGCAGATACATTCAAATATAACTATAATAAATTAAAACAAAACCTTATAAAACACATATTATAATAAATTAAGTGGCACGCTCCTACGACCCTATCCCAACCTCAAGCAAAACAGAAATCACCTCTCCCATCTATAAACAACACTTTTACTTCAGTAATTATTAAGTTTAACACTGAAAACGAATACATTTCAGGAAACTACAGAATGATACCTACAACTTTCGTGTAGAAACCATATTTTTATTCTGTCATTTATATGGCCTAAAGCGCACATCAAAACAAGCTTCAGAATCTGCCCAAGATTTCAGACTGTCCATACTAAAGCAACCATATCTGGAGTTCTACTCTCCCAATCAAAATGTACTTTACCAATATGGAAAGATAAGGAAAACCTCTACAACTTCCTTGTTATAAGCTTTCGCAGCAAAAATCGTTTTGATCCTCTAATTGGTGAAATACAGAGAGACATAAAATCTGACAGCGCCCCGAACTAACGATCCAAAACACAGCACCTAGAACCCATCCTCTAACCCTCCAAAAACGATGAACTAAAACCCTAAAATAACCTACAACCTCTGCTACAGGAGAGGAATGCCTCACCTAGGGTGTGCTTGGAGAACTTGTGAGAATATGATGGGAAAACCAACCCACCACTCCTCCTGCTCCTCTCCTCTTCCTCGACGATCCGTTTTTCCAATCAGATTCTTGATTAGGGCTATGGTTCTAGGAGATCCATGGAGTAGGGTTAACAGGGGAGAAAAGAATACATGAGTTCCATGGGTGCCGAGGGAAAGGTGTGGCGGCGTCGAGTGGGGAGGTGGGAGTCGCCCCTCCCTAGGGTACTAGTTAGGGGAGGTGGGCTGCACTGGTAGGACTTGCCCAATATGATTCGGCCCAATTTCAATCATGATATTTTTATTTTAATTTCAGGGTGTTACAAAATAGGACTCATAACATAAGAAACCCACCAAACCAGGGAAACAACATCCCCATACAACTGTAAACCCCAATCTTTTCAAACTTGAACTCCAATCTAAATTTGACTTCTCTTTCCATACGCATACAACACCACGTGTATGTCATATGAAAACCTTCACCTACACGTGCATTGTTCTCTAGCCTAAGCATCCCACGTATATCCTTGACCATCTGGACCTCAATTTCTCCCAAGTCTAGTCCCGATCTATCACTAGCTATACTCCTATGGCCTCAAGCAACACCTGTGCACGAACAACTAAAAAACTCCATATCCGTATACAACTCCGCACCGACTTGACTCACATCAGCACACATAGTATCACATATGAATAAAAACCATTTAGTAGTCATAAACATGAACCAATCTAGAAATTCCACGAAAACAACCCGAAACCGACTCCCTCCTGGAGTCTGCTGGTCAGACCGTCATGCTACCCGGTTAGACCGCTCGGACACCTCCGGTCTGATCGGCGCCCACTGCTCGATTTGACCGGCTCCAAGTGCCAACATTCTGTTCACCATATTTTCTGAAAGACTTACCTTTGACAAATGTTCATTATATAGATTAAATCAACATATTGATTTCACATGTATTTATATTGATTTCTTATGTATTTATGTATATAGCGTATGGCAGGTGTAAGGGTGCTGACAGAAAGAAAAATAATGGGATTTTTAAATTGATTCAGTCCAATAACCCTATACATTCTATTTGATTCTCACGAGTAGAGGTCACAACGCTAATCTAGCCTATAACTTTGTCGGCGAGATCTCTAGGCCCGCCGAGTTGATGACAGAAAGAAATGTTTCCTTATTAATTGGGCATACAGCTGCAGATTTACCACAAAAGAATCCTCTCATGTTTCACAAATAGTACTGCCATGACGGAATTAATATCATACTAAAATTCACCCAGGTTTGCCATTTGTTTTTTTGACTGGGTTGTGTTTTTTTCAACAAAAGATGAGGCAGAGGCATGTGAAGCATGTTAGATCACGTGGTCATGTGCGAGACTCGAGCTCTGTAGTCAGTTAATTAAGAACCCTGTCACTTGTCAGGGTGTGGATCATGAGGAAATAATCAATAGCCTATTAAACTTGAAAGGAATCAAATGGTGCGACAACCACTGTGCACAGGTGAAGACTACACCTTAAAGTCAAATGGTTGGATTAGTCTCTCATTAGCATAACAGCAATTGAGATAGCTGCTACTGTGTGTGTGGGAGAGGAACGGAGCTAGAGATGGCAGGAGCAATCGTGAGTGCTTCAGTTGGGGTGCTGAATCCCCTTCTAACCAAGCTTTCCTCCTTGATCAAGGGAGAGTACAAGCTGCTCAAAAGTGTGAAGAAGGATATCATCTTTTTGAGGAATGAGCTCAGCAGCATCAGTGTCTTGCTTGAGCATCTGTCGAACAAGGAGGACAAGCTTGATGGGCCGACCATGGAGTGGAGGAACAACATGCTCGAGCTAGCTTATGATATTGAGGATTGCATCGACCTCTTCATCCACAAGTTGAGTTGTGGCGATGCCAATGCCAACTTTGTTCGCAAGATAGGAAGCAAGATAAAGAAGCTATGGGGAAAACACCAGATCACAGAGTGTATCCAAGAACTGAAGAATCGGGTTATGGAGGAGGACCAACGTCGCAAGCGGTATCAGATCGATGATTTCATCTCCGAGCCAAGTATGGTGGAAATTGATCCCCGTCTGCTGGCATTGTATGAGGAGGTGGAGAGGCTCGTAGGGATTGATGGTCCAAGGGAGAAGATCGTTAAGTGAATCATGCACAAAGATTGGTCATCAGAACAACGCAAAGTGGTTTCGATTATTGGTTGGGTGGTCTTGGAAAGACAACTCTAGCTAATGAATTGTACAAGACAATACAAGGGGATTTTAAGTGTATAACTTTTGTGTCTATTTCACGTACCCCTAAATAAGGAAGGTCTTGGTTGATATGCTTAAAGGACTTGGGAGCAATGGAGATGTATCTGAAGATGAGCAGAACCTCATCAGTCATCTTCGAGGATTCCTGAAAGATAAAAGGTACACAAATTTTTATGTTTTCTAATTTTTGTGGAACATAACAGCGAATAGAGATTTCAAACATAGTTTTTTTTCTCTTCAAATACAGAAATAGGTCTAATATATTACAAATAAAATCACGATCTAACACGACCACTAGCTTCGGTTGATGAGTCGATCCTCATCCCATGCGCGGATACATTTTCATTTCCTCCCCCACACGTGAATCGTGAATCTTAACGCCTATCTGACAGCACAAATTAAATTTGGAGAGCTTTTTTACTGTCCTTGAGGCTATGCAGTACCAAATCATGACCGTTGATCTGGCTTCATCTAACGGACAGGATTCGTCGGTACCTCATGGTACCGCTCCTTCTGTTTGACGCGGTATCGTGGGTGGGAGGGTAACTTTGTAATTTCGCGTGCGTCATCTGTTATCGTGTGAGGGGAAAAGCTTAACCCTAAATCGGCGAGGGAACCGTACAGCGGTGTTGAACGGCAAGGCGGATTGGTCGAGTTGAACGGCGAAAGGCCGGCTATCGGAGTTTCATCGGCGATGGCAGGCAAGGCGGCCTTGGGGCGACAGCGGGTGAGGCGGCCTTGGGGCGACGGCGGGCGCGGCGGCCTTGATGCGACGACGGGTGCGGCGGCCTTGGTGCGAGGCAGCCTCGATGCGACGGCGGGGCATTGGCAGGATGCCATTCGCCGGAGAGCTCGGCAATGGTTGTAGCGGCCATTCGTCGTGAGGTCGGCGATGTTTGCGGCAGCGATTCGGACTTGGTGGGGATTTTGGACTATTTGCCATCCTCTTGAATGGCGTATTCCCAAATGCCATCTTCCCAAATGACTTTGACGATTTACCATTCGGTCCACTGTTTTGTTTCTAATTTGCCACTTTTCACCACCAACTCAGCAAATTGAGTAGAAAATGAGTTGATTGCCCCTCATATCTATCCTCTTCCTTCTTTCTTCTTCCTTCCATACGCAACACCGGCGTGTTCAGCTGACTGGCCTTCTCGTGGCATCCTGTGCATTGCCAATTCCCTCATTCCAAGGCATTCAACCTCGCCAACATCCCGCTCATTACCTCCGAGTACAACACGACATGCGTGTCAGAAAGGTTCACCGATGAATGGAGCTGCCACGGCCATCAAAAGGACAACGACGCCGACGTCAGCGTAGGAAAGCAGTCCCGTAGACGTCCTATTCATGTGCTACCTTGGGGAGATCATGCTCACCGGCTTCAATTACTGACCTGTTCAGTTAATGCACCACCAGCCATCAAGTTTGTCGAGTCGCTTCATAGCCGACATTATTTCTTTGGCTCGACTCATGGTGGACAGGGATGCGCATCCGGTTGGCACTAATGGCGGCTGTGTTCCAGAAGTTTCTCTGGGTGTCTATCCATGTGCGCGGGTGCCACTCCACTGGCGAGATCGATCATCGGCACAGGACAGGTGGTGTCAGGCTTGATTTTGTGTGATGTATGGGCTGTTGAACCTCTTGTAGGGTAGCAGCAGCATGAGCGATGCCACCGCCGCAGAAGACACCGAAGACTGCTCCGCCACATCACTAATGCCTGGGAGCAAGAAGGAAGAAGGGAAAGGAGAAATGGGAGGGGTAGTGAGGTCATTTTCTACTCAATTTGCTGAGTTTGAGGTGAATAGTGGTAAAATAGAAACAAATCAGTGGACCCGGATGGCAAATCATCAAAGTTATTTGGGAAGATGGCATTTGGGAATACGCCATTCAGGAGGATGGCAAATAGTCCAAAATCCCGACTTGGTGTGGCAGAACATGCAGAGAGAGGATGGAGACCGATCGAAAAGGTTTGTGTTATTCGTTGCAATTTGTGGTTTTTATTCAATGTTTGGGCAGTATATTTTGGATGGGTGATGATGGATTGAAATTAGGGAAACAAAAATCTTACAGTTGGATTGAAATTAGGGAAACAGAAATCATACAGAATAGCTTGAAAGACATATTTTGAAAGAAAAATTTCAATACATTTTGATCCAGATACATTGTTTTAACACACAAGATGCAGTACCAACTTGCCTGCATTGCAGCAAGCAATTTGCCTAAGATTCCACTGTATGTGTATGAGATACATAAGACTAATCTGAAAAAGGGAAAAATAGTATGTTTGACCTTTTAATTCCACCGCTTTTGCATTTCTTCAGCCGTACTTGTCCTGAGTGTAACTGTCATGTATTTATTTTTCAGGCCTTCTCCATACCATTTAGCGAGCAGTACATAAACGAACACCTTCCAATTGAAGATTTGCTTGTGACTGTGGTCGGATCAACTGTTTCCTACCCGATGAGACTGATGAAATCGAAAGATAAGCAAGCAACCTTCACAACTGGATGGAATAAGTTGGTTGGAGACAAATTATTCGAGCTATGTGATGTTTGTGTCTTCATGTTCAGTGAGAACGATGCTGAGCTTACTCTTAGCCTTGAGCTCCTCAACAACTGTGAAGGATGAACAACATCTATGTGCCCCCTCCCCCCTAATGTGGTATTAGGCGAAATCTAGTATTAAGTTGTTTCCTGCCATATGTAGTATTATGCTGTTTGTTCTAGCTGCACCATATGTAATGGATGTTATGCACTTTGCCTAGGTTATCAGTTAAGACTTATCAGTTCATTATAGTGCACCATGTGTAATGTATGCTATGTTAATCCGATGTAAAATATCTATCAGTCAATTCTAGTGCACTGGATTGCAAAACTGATGCCCCTGTATGTGTGTCTATTACTATGCGCCACCTGTTTGTGTGCATTTTGTGATGGACCTGAGAATTTTGCAAAGATGATCACAACAATGGAATGTTATGCTCACTTCAGACAGTCATTATGGACTGCATAACTTTTACATGCTCAAACAGATCCTTTTACATACCGAAAAGCAAAGTTAGTGATGACAGGCATGTTCAGTTGCATAACTAATACAGAGGTACTTGATGATCTGTGTTTGCAATTTAACAGAGCTACTTGCGTGTGCACTGTAATAATTCCTACTCACACCACATCATCACAGTAAATGAAAGAACAAAATCATCAAAGTCATCAAGGTATTCCTCTTACAGGAATCCTCAAGGTCATCAAGGTACTTGCTGATATGTGTTTGCAAACAAACAGAGCTACTTGCGTGCGCACTGTAATAATTTCTGCTCACACCACATCATCACAATAAATGAAAGAACAAAATCATCAAGGTCATCAAGGTACTCCTCTTATAGGAATCATCAAGGTCATCAAGGCACTCTTACAGGAAAAACAAGGTTTCCAAAGAGGTTATCTAAGCATCTCCTTACAGGAACCAAATCAAACCAACGAGGTTATAAAACCATCTCATTACAGGAACAGCAATAATCAATATTAATAGCATGGTCAGCATCTCCACCTTTAATATGTTTCTTCTTCAGCTTCACAAAAAAATTGTACATGTCCCTGGAAGTAAAACCAGTAGCCTCATAACCACCATGGTCTCTCTCCATTATATCCATCACTTGATGCTGATGCAAACCAACATCTCTCAATTCCACCATCTTAGCCTGTGCTGCAGGAGTTATTCTACGATGTGAGCGCAAAAATGGCACTTGATCAGCTTTACACAACGGATGGTTATGATTCGATTCAAACCTAACGACATACCAATTTCCTTTTTCCTCATCATGTTTTATCTCAAATTGAGCTTTGCAACCACAGCGAGATAATGCCCGTGGCTCCCTAGTTCTGTTAGAACTGTCTATATATACCTCCTTCCTAAATCCTCTCTCTCTAGCATACTGATTGTAGAATTGAAAACCATGATACTCACTAGGAAATTTCATGCCCATAATAGTAGAGCATACTCTTCCTTCTCCTCAATACTGCTACCAACTGCTTCCATTCTACACGGCACAATGAACCTGCCCAAAAAAAGGACCACCTTGATTACTTCAAGCATTGCTGTCAATCATAAAAACTAGAGCTTCCTAATCTACCACACATTATCAGATGCAACACAAATCAAATTACCTGCGGCTGGTCCTCAAAATTAGTACTGTCAGCGGTATATGGGGCTGTGGATGAGGCACAGTGCGACTGGATGCGGCTGCAGGCGGCGGCCTGTATGCGACGAGAGGCGCGGCCGGCTCGATGCGACAACGGGCGCCGCCGGCTCGGGACGGCGGCAGGCACAGCGCCCTCGATGAGACGAGGGCCGCAGCTGTCTCGATGAGGCTGGATGCGGCAGCGCCCACGGCGGGGCGGCGGGCTGGATGTGGCGGCGCCCGCGGTGGCCTCGATGCCACGGTGGCCACGGCGGCCTCGTTGCGGCGGCAGCCGTGCCGGGGTCGATGCGATGGCGCCGTGGCAGGAAAACAGGCTCGATGCGGCGGCGCCGGGGAAGCTTCGATGCGCCGAAGAAGTGGGCGGCACAGACGAACTCCCTATTGGCCGAGTGGGCGGTCATTAGCACGGGCACCTCATTTTCATTAGACGATCCTACCCCTGTTAAACCAACGGTTAGATAAGATTGGTACCTCATGGTACCTCGTACCTCATGGTATCTCCTTACGGCTTGTTTGGTAACTCGAGGGAAGGGGATTGGGAGTTTACACGAGGAAATTGATGATGAGATTAAGATGGGAATTTGATTTTTAATCCTAATATCTTGTTTGGTAGAGGTGATGGAAATTGATAGAGAGTTTAGTTGGAGATTAGGTCATTAATAAAAATGGATGGCTGAGATTTGCTTAGAAAAAGTAAAGGAGGAATTCCCTCCCAATTACATGCCCCTACCTAGGTATTGAAAAGGAAGGAGTTCCTTGCTCAATTCCCCATCCCCATCCTACCAAAATTGTCATGTCTCCCAACAAAATAAAACACTTAACAGCCTCACTCTAAACTCCCAATCCCTCCTAAAAGCTCCCCCCAACCAAATAAGCCTTTAAGGATGGGAAAGATGCTCAAATTTGGAAGTTTCCAACTTCAATTTTCTGTCGCAAGATATATAGCAAATCCGAAACGTACAGACAGATATCGTTGTATCTAGAACTAGAACAAACCCAATAAAACACTTTGCACTCTTAATTGCAATATTCTAGCCACAAAAACATCTGTACTTCGATCAATACCAGTCTTTTAGCTATGGCTACATGAGTGGTAACTAGCTTTTATGTATGATCATTCATCCACATTGATGCGAAAGTATGATGACCGGATCATAAATTTAATTGTACTCACGTACCTCATTGTTGTTGATGATATTTGGGACATAGGTGCGTGGAAGGTGGTCAGTTGTGCTTTCCCAGAGAATAATTTGGGCAGTATAATCATAACAACAACAAGAAACGCTGCCGTAGCTAAAGCGTGTAGCCGTACCACATCTGAAGGCTATCTTCACAGCATGCAGCCACTAGCAGAGCAAGAATCACAGAGATTATTTTACCGGAGAGCTTTTAATTCTGAGAATTGCTGCCCGCCTCACCTGGAAGACATCTCTCATGCCATCATATCGAAATGTCGTGGTTTACCATTAGCTATAATCTCCATAGCTAGCTTGCTAGCAACCAAATCCGATTCAGAGGACCAGTGGGTGCAAGTGCATGATACAATTGGTGCTTCACTAAACTCAGAGGCTCGAGTGAGGAAAATATTAATGCTCAGTTATTATGATCTTCCTTATCCCCCGAAAAAATAACCATTGTATCTAAGCATGTATCCAGAGGATTGGCTGTAGCTCTTTGAGTAAAGGCCGGGATTATATTCCATTATCTAAAAAAAATGTATGCAGAGGATTATTAAATTGATAGACAAGACCTTATATGGAGATGGATAGCTGAAGGATTCATCGTTGAAGTGAAGAATCAAACACAGGAGCAAGTAGGAGAGAACTACTTTAATGAGCTTATAAATAGAAGCTTGATCCAACCAGTTAGTATCCAGTATGATGGCAGCGCCAAGTATTGCCGAGTTCATGATATTGTGCTTGATCTTATCATAAGCCTATCGACTGGACAAAATTTCGTCGCAATAGTGGATGAACAACAGCATTGGAGTTCTTTCAAGAAGATTCGGAGGACCTGGTTCCCATCCAATGGCACAGATAATAGAATAGTCAAGAAGATTACGAACAACTGTTCACAAGTTCGTTCGCTGCTCTTCTTTGAGAATCCTAAACCGAAACAAATACCACAATTTAAGAAATGCCATGCTCTGCGGGTATTGGATCTGTATCGGTGTAGGAACCTGGATAGCTAGCATATTAACAGCCTAACATACCTTTTCCAGTTGAAGTATCTGAAGGTTTTTGGTGTAAATGTTACCGAGCTGCCCAAGGATATTGGACGGCTGCAGCAACTAGAAACACTAACTATTCATGCAGGAGATGTCGACGAAATAAACATTCCGTCAAGTGTTTGTAGACTGCAAAAACTACAGCGCCTAAATTTTAATTACCCAATGAGATTGCCAGATGAAATTGGAGTTTTGCAAGCTTTGGAGGTGCTATATCTTAATAGCATTCGGTACAGCATAAAATGTTTACAAGAGCTCTGTTGGCTAACCAGATTAAGGCAGCTGCGCATACTTTGTCCTGGAATTTATGATTTTGGAGGTGATGTAGCAAGGTTCCAGAGGTACAAGGAAGCCTTTTACTTCACTCTCAATGAGTTGGGTAAAAATAGCCTTCGATCATCACATGTTACTTGTTCTCCTGAGTTTTCAGATACATTGATGGATTCATGTTGCAGTAGTGCTCCAGATCTCAAAGAGCTTTTTATTGATGGCAATGGAATATCTAAATTTTCGGATCGGATGGTCTCCCTTTGTAATCTTGCCTCTCTTCGTCTCTGGAATATTACAAGCATTGATCAGAAAGTGGTCGTCCTCCTTGGGCATACCCAAGCTTCTCTATCTTGAAGTATTCTTGTCCCGAGGCCTGGGGGATGGACTCACTGTAGGCTGTAGTGGATTTCCATGTCTAAAGGAGTTTATTTTCGACAATAGTCGCCTGCATTGGTTGTTGTTTGAACCTGGAGCTATGCCCAAAACTCCAGAGGCTTTGTTTTAGTTTGTATGCACGGGAAGCAGCATCAAACCTTGGGCTCGAGCAAAGCTATGTGCACCTTTCCAGCCTCCAGCATCTCACCTTCTATCTTTGCTGTACCAATGCCACTATAACGGACGTGAAAGCAGTGGAAGCTTCCATCAGGAACGTGATCAGCATCCACACCCGCCGTCCCACTCTCGTATTGCGGAGATACTTGCAAGATCGAATGGTAAAGGAAGATG
This sequence comes from Oryza meridionalis, assembly GCA_000338895.3. NCBI lineage: Eukaryota > Viridiplantae > Streptophyta > Magnoliopsida > Poales > Poaceae > Oryza > Oryza meridionalis. Next base: position 9,463,486 of record CM002535.2, on the reverse strand, counting down.
AAGAGGAGCAGCTAAAAGACAGTACAGATGGATGTGGAGTTGAAGAGCACCATATTCAGTAGCCACTGATCACAGTTGGAAATCAGAAGCGCTGGAACCCAGGTATTGGTTCATCCTCTCGTATATAAGACCATCAATCTGCTGGGCTTTACATGTATGCTTGTTTGTTGCATTTTGATCATAGCAACTGACCTACGATCGCCCTTAATTTTGCAGTGTTCTTCAGGAATTCAGACAAAGTGCAAGCTAGCTAAACATTTATTTTGTGGTCCTGTTGAGTTAATCCTAGCTAGCGCCGCACCCATTCTCCTATGTGTTTCTCCGTGGCACTTGATGTCTGTGTGTATGGGGATCGTGTGTGCTTGTACGGTAGGCTCTAACGCTTGTTCATGTGGGAGCGCGTCGGAGTTAGTATGCGTCGTGTGGACATGTGCTTTCAGCTGTGGGATGGCGTGGCTCAGTCGGAAAGCAAATCCTGGAGGGCGCAAGAAGAGGAGAGCGCTCGATGTGGGATGGCACGATCTAGTAAGAGGCTCCCAAACCTTTATTGCATATTTCCTATTTGAGTTGATAAATGACAGGGCCGCCCCTGAGGGGGGCTAGCGGTGCGGCTGCACTGGGAAAACAAGAAATATTGTACAATCCTATAACTATTAAATCCTATGCAATTCAGTAGGTCCCGAAATTCCTAGAACTCTACCATATCTTTCAATCTATCTATTATACACTAAAAGTTCATGAAACACCCTATAAACACTCTTAAGCTGTCACATGGCCTCCTACACACACTCCTAAACCACCACGTGACACTCTAATAATTTATAAACACCGGTCCTACCCACCTCCTTCCCCTTCCGCATACCAGCCTCCAAAATCTAACAAAATCCTAGATGCGCTCTGATCTCCTATTTTCATGCTACAGAATCGAATTCGGTTGTAAACTTTAGTAAAGCTACCAATTCCATATGTGCTTCTTTTACGAGGAAATCAAAGAATCCTTATTATTGCTGTCTTTGCCGAGATCACTGCCAGCGTAAACCGGAATGCCTTTGGAGCCTTGGACAGAGATTATCATGCATCGATCAAGCACTTGGTACTCATTAGGGTATCTGCACCCAGTACTATATCTACATTACCATTGACACAGGTATATGGCGATGCTTCCTCATTAAGATATCTGAAGATATCTGCACATATAGAGCAAGCTTCACGATCGCATTGTTTTTTTTTTTCAAAAAATAATCAACATTAGTTTCTATGTTTTTAAGTTATTTCTAATCTAATATCATTGGACCCTGTAAATTTGAAGGGTTGAGAATACACAAATCTAAAAGTTCATTTAGACCAAGCCACCAAGGAAGATCGATATATGATCGTTGCATCTGCAGTACCGTAGGTATTTGTGGTCTCATCCACAACTCAAAAAATGTTTAAAGCAAGGAATTCTGTAGCAAGGCATCCGACGGACTTTGCATAATTAAAAAAAAGAGTAAAATACACCAGCGGTATTTAAACTTGTCATGAGGTTTCAGTTAGCTCCACGAACTTGCAAAGTGTACATCAAGGTCTCTAAACTTGGTTTATTGTATCATTCCGGTCCAAAGCCGCGTTTGACTGTGGTCTTGCCTACGTGGCACGCCATGTGGACAATGACATGGATTTTTTTAATTTTTTTCTCCCTTCTCCCTTCTTTTTTCTCTTTCTTCCTTCTTTTTTCTCGGTGGTGAGAGGTGGCACGAGGGGAGTGGTTGTCGCAGTGGTGTAAAAAGAAGGAAGAAGGGAGAAAAAAATAAAAAAAAATCCATGTCATCGTTCACATGACGTGCCACGTAGGCAAGACCACAGTCAAACGCGGCTTTGGACCGGGATGATACAATAAACCAAGTTTAGGGATCTCGATGTGCGCTTTGTAAGTTCGTGGACCTAAGTGAAACCTCCCGACAAGTTTAAGGACCGCTGGTGCATTTTCCTCTAAAAAAAAGAGAGAGAAAAACTTCAACCTAGCTTTTGAGTTAACAGTGTAAGAGTGGCTTATGAATATTAAGAAAAGCAATGGAAAAAGACACATGTTTGAGACTTTTTAGCTTATAAGTCCAAAACGTACTTAAGTATGTTAGTACTTATTAATTTAAATTTTCTTAATTAATTAAGGTAATTAAAAAATTGAGATACATAAGTATGGATCATGGTGCTTATTAATTGCTAATTTTTAACTTTTTAAATTAATGAAATATAAAATATCAGTTCAAGACATTAATAAAATAATACTACAGCAACCGAAGACAATTAGGACAGGACATGTATTTTTTATTTTTTTTCAATTAGGAGTAAAAAAATATTATTACTTCCTTAGACTTACAAAGAAAAATTTATGTTTTACTTTCAACAAATTTTAACAAACATGTATTTTACATATAACTAATATTTTTTAATATTAATAATTGTAGCACATGCAATGCACAGGTTGACGCTTCTAAGGCATGTGATGCTATAAATACTCCCAGGTCACCAGTAACACTCTATAATAAATTATAGAAAATTTTAATTAGATAATATATATTTAAAAGGTAATCTGTTCCTCCCAATCTACGGGGTATACAATGGAAAATTTGTAAATGTTCACCAAAAAAGCCAAAAGTACACAAGTAAACTATTGGGAAAAAAATACAGCTTATTACTGTTCACCAAAAAAAGGAAAAAAACATATTGATGATAAAAAGATAAATCCCAAAAAACTTACGCATGTAAGTACTACAATGAAAAAATCAACGATCTGAAAATAGGATTTTCTATAATTTTGAGATAAATATATATTACTCCAAAACACACAATTCAACTAGAGGACCTTGTCCATCTTTTTTTAATTCATCTAATTGCCGTATTCCTTCAATTAAATGAATTATTAACGACTAATAATAATTATATTGTAATGCTAAATACATGACAACATATGGAACCAACATATAATAATTAATGATATGATAATTTTTCAAATAATTGTATAACATATTTTGTGATGTCAAATATCACCTGACAAATATACAATACTACTTTAAATCTACTTGTCTAAAAAATAAAACAATAGAATTTAGTTGTGTTTTTCCAAGTAAATTTGATTTAATATTAGTTTGTGTGGGATTAAGATTCTCTACATTTTCAAAACTATTTGGTATTTCCAGCTAATGATCCTGCTATAATATTACCCCTTAATCTATCACGAGTATATTGGTCAATAGGTATGTTTTTTCTATACCAAATAGTTTTGGCAACAAATTAACTACTCATGATATACTTTTCTTAGAGTTGAAGATGTTAGGCATAATTGTTGATGTATGTCATGTACCTCACTAATGTGATTATAAGTGTACTTGAACAAATTAGTTATTGCACATATTTTCTAAAGAAAATAAATCTACCTTCTTTTCAAATGATGAAGAAGATTATAAATAATTGCTTATAGATATTGCTTAGATATGATATAATATAAAGCTAATAGGTTAACGATTATAAAAGCAACTAATGCCAAAAAATCAATTTCTGAAGAAATCGAGGTATATGTTCTCCGGTTAATATTTCGCTTTTAGTGTCTTAAATTTAGCATACGACGCATGCTCGCGCATTCGCGCGGGCTACCTTCCTAGTTATTATATACTAAAAGTCCACTAAACTTCCTACAAACGCTCTTAAGCCGACATGTGTCCTCCTACGAACGCTCCTATGCCGCCACATGGCATTCTAATAAATAAAAAAATTCATTAAATCCGGTGGACCCATTATTTAAAACTATTAGATCTATCTTTGAGAAAAATCCACCGCTAAAACTGGGCCCCACTAAGTCCCTGTACGTGGATGGATGTATATACGTAATGTACGTGTTATGAAACAACAGGGTGATCTCATCCATATAAAAGGATGGATCGCAACCGAATCCATATAAAAGGATGGATCGCAACTGAAGGCAACCGTGCCTCTTCCCTAGGCGCTCCTTGGCAACAGATGCAATGGTTCCCAACCATCGTGTCTCCGGTTGCCACCCCTTCCCCATCTATAAATTGTACCGCATTGATCAATAAAGAAATCCGCTCATTCATTCCCTCTACATTCTTGTGTTCAATTCTCTCTCTCGCTCAATCAATTCTATTCACAATACGTTATCAGCACTTTTGCTCTCGCGAAGGAGTTCGCGAATTGAAAGAAGGAAGAACATCACTTTTTGATCTACAGGAAAAGCGAATAGAAAAACAACAGAAGGTACGATGCCTACCTTTCATTGGATCATGGATGCCGTTCTCGGCCTCCCTCGCCATCAGCGCGCACGCCGGCTTCGCTATCTTCTTCGTCGATCGATGAGGAGGACGCGTTGGGGATCCCGCGGAGGCAGGGCTAGGGTTGGTGGCCGCCGCCACTACCCTCGCCGCCGTGTGACTGCAACTCCAGTTGTGGTTCCCCCGCCTGTCCCTGTCGCACCTCCTCCTCCGCCTCCGGTTGCCGAAGCACCTCGCCGGATCCTTGTGCAGGGGGTACAGTACTGTGCCCACCATGGATGGACGGCGGTGGTGACACTGCCCGGCAAGCCGTGTGATCTCCCACTGGAGATGGAGTCGCTGCCGGCCCCGTTCGTCGCCGCTCCATCACCACCAACCGCTCCTTCCTCACCTCCATCAACGTCGCAGCCGACGCCAAGCTTTCGACGCTCCCCCACTCCCGTGCCACCAGGATTTGGTCCTACCGGAACCATGGCGGCGCGCACGGGGGAGCCGCCTCTCTTTACACCGTCTCCAACTCGTGGCCACGTCGGAGCCGCCGCTGCACGCCGTCTCGGCCTCCGCCATACATTCATTGCCGTTCCCCATGGCTCCCCGAGCCGCATGGTACCCAATGGCATGGGGGGGAACGGTGTTAGGGTCCGGCCGGTCTCCGACTCCGATGAGGAGTCGGGACTGTCGGCCTAAAGCCGGCCGGCATGCCGCCGGCCGACGAGGGGGACGCGGCGGCGGCGGATAGTGGACGGTGGCGGTGGGAGGTGGCGGTGGAAGCAAGGCGGCAGCGGAAATGGAGGGGGTAGCGGCGGCGCTATCACTGAAGGTGGAGACGGCGGTGGAATCGGCGGCGGTGGCGTCGGCAGCGCCCCCGCGGCAGCGTCGACGGCGCCCCCCCAGCGGTGGAATAGGCGGCGCACCTCGACAGCGTCAACGGCGCACCTCGGCGGCGTCGGTGGTGCCTCACGGCGGCGTCGATAGCGGCGAACTAGCGGCGGTCAGCGACGAAATGACGGCGGTGGGCGGCGGTGTGTGCAGCGAAAAGGGCGGTGGCGGCGGCGAAATTGTAGGGGCAGCCCCCCCCCCCCCACGCCCCACCCCATGCCCCTTTGCTGCGGGCCGGATGGGCCGGCCCACCGCCCCCTGCCTGCCGGCCTAGTGCCACACGGTGGTGGGCCGAATCCTTTAGATTTCGGCCCACCACCCAATTTACCATTTAATTTTTAGTTTTTCATTTACTTTCAGCAGTAATTACATTTTAGTCCCTATGTTTTATGTAATTTAGTGGAAACAGTTCATCAGTTCTTCACATTATTATGTAATGGTCCTATAGACCACTGATGTTATGTGTTAATTAACATAGGTGTTTATTCAAATACCCTGTTTCACTAAATTTATTTGTTGTCTTAATAACATGCCTTTTGCATATTATTTCAAGACACGCTCTACTTTTTCGCTTTATTAATTTACAAAATTCTATAAATTTTGTATTTTGATTTAGCAAATTCTCTTAATTATGTACAACATAATTAATGGAGGATTTAATGCATGTTCCACTTCACACTTTGACTCGGAAATTAATCACATGTCAATGGAGCCCTATACTTTGGTCATATCGACCATAACTTAGGCAGCGAGTATCTCGCCCATCATCAAGTGGTCTACATTTTGAGATGTTTACCCGATGGAGTCCTACAAATTGGCCGCACTAGTCATAACCTAGGCAGCGAGCACCTCGCCCATCTCACAGAGGTCTACATCTCACGATGATTACCCACATGTGTTATTTTCCGAGAATATGTTTTGAAAAATGAGATTATTTGAATTTTGGTTGAGCACAAGGTAGTGGAGTCCTATTCACCAGAATATATTTGCCTGGAGACCATGTTTTAGGTAGCAAGTATAACTTGCCCACTATTAAGAGATCTACTCCACTGTTTAATTACTTGGAGATTATCCATATTGTGCCACCTAATTTCGAATTCTAACTCGAATTGTCAAGTTTATTACCGGCATCTTTTCGAAACATTACAAAATATGAAGTCCTACATTTCGCATTGAGATTACAACCTTAATATCATGTTTTTATTAATTTACCTCTGTAAATTGATAATGTTAACCATGATTGTAGGGACATGGCAACAAAAGAGTTCGACGAACTCGTCCTCGATGGGACTAACTATTCCATCTGGGCTTCCGATATCAAAATCAATTTTGCCTCTCGAGGGATTTTAAGTACAATTGAGGAACCTAATGATGGGGACCTGCCAATTGAGCACAGGAAGCTCAATACAGCCCTTTTTGTTTTGAGGCTCTACATTCACAAGGATCTCAAACATGAATACATGTTAGAGACGAGCCCTCAAACCCTTTGGAAAGCTCTAAAAGAGCGTTATGATCAGCAAAAGGAACTCATTTGGCCTGAGGCTAATTATGAGTGGATTCATTTACGCATACAGGACTTTAAAACTGTGGCAGAATACAACCATGCTGTTCATAACATTTGCTCCAGGTTGAAGTTTTGCGAACAAGAGCCAACAGAGGCAGAGAAGATAGAGAAAACTCTATCAACTATGCTTCCGGAGGACAAGATACTGACTCAACAGTATCGCGCTAACAATTTCCAGAAACATTCTCTGCGTATACATACATTGACTCAGGCAGAAAGACACCATGAGCTTTCTTTAAAGAATGCCCAATAGCACCCCCCGGGCTCTGCTCCACTACCTAAAGTGCACTTCAATGTACAGAATAATGCTGAGAATAAGAAAGGATTCAAGGGAAATTCTTCCAATAATCCTAAGAATCTGACTGGAAAGCGCAAACGCAACAACAACAGGCGCAAATTTAAGGGTCGAAAGAAAGGAAAAGAGAAGGATAAGGCACCACAACCTCGTAGCAATGGTAACAAGCATTGCAACAGGTGTGGATCTGACACTCATGTCGCTAAATACTGCCGCATCCCGAAACATCTTGTTCTCTTGTACCAAAAATCCCTTAAGCACAAAAAAATCTTCTGAGAACCCAAGATTTGAAACCCACTTCAATCTTACACATGAAGAGCGCCCTGAGGTTGCAAGTTCTCACTAGGCTCCTGTTGAACCGGAGAGCAACCTCAATGTTCTCCCAGAAGATGTCGCTCCACTCTCTGCGATGGACGATATGTTCATCGAATACTGCTCAACAGACCCACTTAGAGATTTACTGTAATCTCAGTGCGTCCCACTTAGAGATAAAGCTGCTTTAATCTCAGTGTGTTTGAGACATTATATTGATATCCTATAGTTTGTCAAAACAATATTGGTTGTAATAAGTAGATAAGTACAAACTCCCTTATATTATAAGGTTATAAGACTTGCTAGTCATTAGAGTATGTACTATTAACCTATGTAAACGTCATACTATGTATTTGATGTTTTCATTATTATATGTATGTATATATTGTGGATAAAGAATTCTTCACTAAGCAATTCTTCTTTCACTATAGATGTCTAAGGATATCACTCCGATTGGAGAGGAATTATGTCTTGTGGACAGTGGTACCACAAACTCTATACTTAGGGAGATCAAATAGTTTCAAACTCTCAGAAAGAGAGAAAGCAAAGTTTTGACTATCGCTGGGTGCGATACTATGACAGTTGGCTCGGGACAAGCAACTATTATACTCCCAATGGGTACACAAATTACAATCGAGGATGCTTTATTGTATCCTGATTCAACCCGTACCCTACTAAGTTATAGAGATATCCGTCAAAATGGGTTTCACATAGAAACCCATATGGATAATCGAGAAGAATTACTTCTCTTAACCAATCAAAACGGATATGGCAAACGCATTTGCGAGAAAATTCCATCTCTCACATCGGGATTGTACTATACATACATTAAGCCCATTGCACATGTTGCGTACAAAGTAATTTTTCAAAATGTTGATGCATTCCACATTTGGCATGATCGACTTGGGCACCCCGATATCGGGATGATGAGAAAAATTATTGGCAACTTTATTGGTCATCATTTGATCACTGATAAATTTCTCAAATCCTCTGATTTCGTATGCACTTGATATGCTACTGGGAAACTGATTTTGAGACCATCTTATCTCAAAATTAGAGCCGAACCACTTAAATTCCTTGAACGCATTCAAGGAGATATCTGTGGCTCTATTGTGCCAAGATCTGGACCGTTCAGGTACTTTATGGTTTTGATTGACGCATCTACTAGATGGTCTCATATGTGTCTTCTATCGACACGAAACCATGCCTTTGCCAAACTAATGTCTCAAATTATAAGGCTGAAGGCAAATTACCCTGAACATAGGATTCAATCAATCCGTATGGACAACGCTGCCGAATTTACATCTCATGCTTTCAATGATTATTGTATGGCATTGGGAATTCAGGTTCAGCACTCTGTTCCATATGTCCACACACAAAATGGTTTTGCTGAATCATTGATCAAAAGAATTAAGCTTATTGCCCGACCATTATTGATGAATTGCAAATTACCTTCGTCGTGTTGGGGTCATGCGGTTCTGCACGCTGCTGACCTTGTCCAACTACGACCAACTGCATATCATGAAACTTCCCCAATGCAGTTAGTACGTGGAAATCCTCCAAGTATTTCCCATTTGCGTAAGTTCGGATGTGCTGTATACATACCGATCTCACCACCACAGCGTACTGCTTTGGGCCCACACAGGAAAGTGGGGATCTATGTGGGATTCAAATCTCCGTCGATCATAAAGTATTTAGAACCCTTAACAGGTGATCTATTTACTGCCCGATTCGCTGACTCTATCTTTGATGAGGAACATTTCCCGGCATTAGGGGGAGACTTCAAGTACCAGAAAGAATGTCAGGAAATTGATTGGGATGCCCAGGGTATTCTAGCCCCAGACCCACGTACTACTGAAATTGAACTTCAAGTTCAGAAAATTATACATTTGCAAAGACATGCAAATAACCTGCCAAATGCATTTACCAATTATAAAGGTGTGACTAAATCTTTCATTCCCGCTCAAATAAAACCACTCAACTTCCACTCACTAAAAAGAGAGGAAGAAGTATGGCCACTCAGCGAGAAACAATTGCTAATAAGCAAAGAAAGACGGTAAATGCAAACCAACCTTTAGTTGGTACACACCAAATTGATATTGTATATCAAGCAGATCGTGATAGTCTGCAACCTAGCTCGGTGGTTGTTGACGGTCGTTATCGATCAATTTCAACCGTCAAAATTACCAAAATAGAGGAGAACTAGTGATGCTTGCAATATGTATGTTTGTTAGAATAATAATATTCTACTACTATTAGGTCTACTAACCTTTTGCTGAGAATGACAATAAAGTGGAGGAAAATCGACATCAACACAAACGATAAATCAATCGGACAATGTCGAGAACCAGACTTATATATGAATGGGCCAAGAACTCAGAATTGACACGATGAATTGGGCCAAAATTCACAAGTCTGCGGAGTGGAGCAATAGAGGAAGTCGCCAGCCGAAGATGGGCTGGTTTGGGCTAGCCCATGGTTCTGCCGAACCAGGGGGTTCGGCCGAACCCCCATCTCCACCGTTGAGGCCAGGGTTTGGCATGGACGTCCAAGATTGCACCCCAATGACGGTTGGAAGGTACTTCGGACAATTCCCCTTCCACAACCGTCATACCTACCTCTATATAAGGAGCTCACTCTCTTCACTTTAACACACACCTCAAGCAAGAGCTCTCTCATTCCTCTCAAGTTTAGTTTAGTAGTATCTAGCTGGTGGAATAGAATTAGAATAGGAATCAGGAGTCCGGAAGCCTTCGGAAGAGTTTGGGTATGGCTCTAGTAGCTTTCCTTTCCTCTTTTGTAAGCTTTGTACTTTTATTAGAATACTCTTCTAAATACATTTCTGGTATTGAAATACTTTCCGAGTATATGATTACCAACTTTACATTATGTTCATGTTATACTGAATATACTGCTAGCTTATCTGGGAGATGCTTTGGTGCGGGTATAGTGTTTACTTATGCAATTACTCTATGTCATGATGATGATATTAGAGTAGTATCTGGTAGTTTAGACGTGGTGTCTAGATTACAGGATATCATTATTTGGGGTTATATATTGCGGATGAGAGGTGGGTCGCTGATGGTGACAGCTAAATACGGGTATTCCTCCGCGCCTATATATAATCGTAAGTTAATTTCCTAGGGAGGGTATTCCTCCGTATTTAGCCCCGGTTGGATGGTCATGACGGGCTATCATAAGGAACTCGGCAGTCAGGGGTGGCTTCTCGAAGTACCAGGAGGGCATCGGATAGAGGGTATTAGCTAGTATATCAGTTAACTAGAATGTATGTATATATGTATATTAGAAGTATAGGAATAGATTCTCTTTCTCTTTTCTTTCCACCTAGCTTAGATTATTTATGAGGATGAGTAGTAATGCTTGTGTGTCACTCTACCCTTGGATTATCTTAACCCCTACTTAGAATATGATTATCACAAGTACTATATAAATTACTAGTTGAGTTCTCTCTACATGATCTTCCCACGGGATAAAATAAATACGATACCCTTGGAATACTCTCGGGTGAAATGCTACAATGGTATATCCGTGCGCTTGCGGATGAACTCTGTAACCATAATATACCATAAGTGTTTCTGCGCCATTGCTGGGAATTATATTTCTAGTAATGTCGTTAAGAAATACCAACAGCGGTGCACAATGCTGAGACTAAGAATTCGGAAGACCATAGACACATTGTTTCGGAACCATTGTAGATTGCCATCAACTACTCTGAAACTGGAGAATCTTTTGATAGAAGAGCTACAATTGTTGGCATTAATTTTTCCATAGATCACGATGAGTCTATAAGGGTTGATGAAATTGCCATCAACTACTCTGAAACTGGAGAATCTTTTGATAGAAGAGCTACAATTGTCGACATTAATTTTTCTGAAAAAATTGCTAATTGCCTCCAAGTTGATCCAGAACCTAGGTCTATAAAAGAGTGCCAAAAGCGCTCTGACTGGAACAAATGGAAGGACGCAATTGACACAGAATTAGCCTCGCTTTACAAAAGAGATGTATTCTCGGCTGTAATACCTACTCCTCGTGGTATCTTTCCTGTGGGATACAAATGGGTTTTCGTCTAGAAACGGAATGAAAACAATGAGGTGATGAGATATAGAGCAAGGCTTGTAGCACAAGGTTTTACGCAAAAACCCGGCGTTGATTTCAACGAAACTTACTCTCCAGTTATGAGTGGTATAACTTTCCGATATTTAATATCATTGGCAGTACAAAATCGTCTATTTATGCATTTGATGGACATAGTGACAGCATATCTTTATGGGTCACTTGATTCTGATATTTACATAAAGGTTCCTAACGGAATCGACATCCCGAATCAGAAGGTAAATCGTAACATGTATTGTGTTAAGTTGCAGAAGTCACTTTATGGCTTAAAACAATCGGGCAGGATGTGGTACAACCGATTAAGTGAATTCCTTTCACTAAAGGAATACACTAAAAATGATGATTGCCCGTGCGTCTTTATCAAAAAGTCCCCCACAGGATTTTGTATTATCTCGGTATATGTCGATGATCTCAACATCATTGGCAATACACAAGATATTAATGAAGCACGTCATTATTTAAAGACGGAATTTGAGATGAAGGATTTGGGTCAAACCAAATTATGCTTAGGTCTACAACTTGAGCATTTACCTTCTGGAATCCTTGTGCACCAAAGTGCATATACCCAGAAAATTTTGGAGAAATTTAATATGGACAAGTCATATCCTTCTAAAACCCCTATGGTGGTTCGATCTCTAGACGTGGAGAAAGATCCATTTAGACCAAAGGAAAATGGTGAGGATGTGCTTGGACCTGATTTTCCATATCTTAGTGCTATTGGCGCACTTATCTACCTTGCAAATAGTACGAGGCCAGATATTGCTTTCTCAGTAAATCTATTAGCAAGATACAGCGCTGCTCCTACCAAACGCCATTGGACCGGAGTTAAGAATGTCTTTCGATATCTTAATGGCACAAGAGATCTTGGACTTTTCTTTAAAAAGAACCAGGATTCGACTTTAATTGGGTATACTGATGCTGGCTATCTATCTGATCCCCACAACGCCAGATCACAAACAGGATTCGTATTTTTACAAGGTGGAACTGCTATTTCATGGAAGTCTTCTAAACATACTTTGGTAGCCACTTCCACAAATCATTCTGAAATAATTGCATTATATGAGGCATCACGTGAATGTGTATGGCTTCGCAGAATGGTTAACCACATATTAACATCTTGTGGTATTGGTTCATTGGAATAACCTAGCATTATCTATGAAGATAATGTCGCTTGTGTTGTTCAGATGGAAACTGGTTATATTAAGAGCAACATCACTAAGCATATTTCTCCCAAATTATTTTATCCTCATGAGCTTCAGCAACATGAAGAGATAAACATCTTCCAAACTAAGTCATGTGATAATCTTGCTAATTTGTTCACAAAATATCTGCCATACTCCACATTCTTTAAATGTGTCGAAGGAATTGGTATGAGACGACTTAAAAATTTGCAAGATTCAGGGAGAGTACTTTCCTCTGGAAAATAACCTATTTTCGTCATATTATACTCTTTTTCCTTTGTATGAGTTTTACCCTTTAGGTTTTTTCATCCAAAGTTTTTAACGAGGTAATATCAACATAAGATTATATGTCTTATCATTTGGCTTTTCCCCACTGGAGTTTTTACTAAATGATAACTGTAGACATTATACTATTTTGGATCATACTATGAGCTTTACTCATAGAGATCTAAAAATAGTCAATAATATATCACGGTTCTCTCCTTATTTTTCCCACTGGGTTTTCGAGGAGTTTTACGTGATGTATTTAACTATAATTATTTCTATGATTATCTTTACGGAGAGTGTTATGAAACAACAGGGTGATCTCATCCATATAAAAGGATGGATCACAACCGAAGGCAACCGCGCCTCTTCCCTAGGCGCTCCTTGGCAACGGACGCGATGGTTCCCAACCATCGCGTCTCCGGTTGCCACCCCTTCCCCATCTATAAATTGTACCGCATTGATCAATAAAGAAATCTGCTCATTCATTCCCTTTACATTCTTGTGTTCAATTCTCTCTCTCGCTAAATCAATTCTATTCACAATAGTACGTACTCCCCTCTCCCTCAATCCTTTCATTATCTTTTTCTTCTATTTTCAAGCTATTTTAAGTTAGAAAATTTGTGTTACAAAATTAAACAACTGTAACATCTAAACCATACATGTAACTTTTTAAATTTAGTATTAAATATCCATATTCACTTCGAAAAGAAATATGCCATTTTTTGTTATATTTTCTGACTTTTGCATAGTATTTAAACTGTTATAAAGATTATAAACAATTAATGATATAGATTTTATCATCTTTCATATAACTTCACAATAATTAAATTAAATTAACTCTACAATGACAAAAGTAAAATGGATCTATTATTTACAACCATTAGATCTGTCTTAAAGGAAAAAAATTAACCTCCCAAACTCAACTCCACCCAGGCTCTATACGTGGACGTACACAGGTATGTTACAAACATTATTGAGAAGTTTGAAAAAGAACAGTATATAGGTATATCACTATATATCCATTATTGGTTCATAAATATGCACCATTAAATTAAATCTACAATGTCCAAAAGTAGCAAGTCATATTGGTGCTTTGCATGGCAATCGAGAATTATGAAAAATCATGAAAAATTAGTGATATGGATTATATCATCATATGAACAAGCTCAAAATGTGGGGTCCATTTTATTCAGCAGTTAGGACAGTATGGGAATAACCTAAAGTATTCGGAGTATAGGGCTTGTAATTTTTTCTCTTTAATTCCTATTAAAAACAAATGGTACATGGGTGTTTCATACTCAGTTTGGTAAATTAGGGAACACAAATCATACGAAGCTTATATATCAGAATCAATGCAATGAAAATATACGATGTAAAAAAAAAAGAATTAACCAAACAAAATTATACTTTAGTCCGCGGTGACTGACCAATTACAAATGCTCCACACATACTTATTTCAGATAAATTGTTTTTTTCAAAAAGAAGATGGGATGTGAAAGAAAGAAGGGCGTAGAAGTAAATGTAAGTAAATATATCCTAAAATCTACAAATAATCTATACTATAAAAGAAATTTTGTAACCGAAAGTTCTATAAAATAAGATATGCTAAATATTCAAAAAAGATACACACATAGTACAAATGATAGTCTAATAGTAATCAACTCTATTATTGCGACACAATATTTTCTCATAAATTTAAGATTGCACGGTTCAAGTAATATTAGTTTAGAATTCATATGTTGCAAGGGTAGTTCAAAGAGTACCATAACCAATATACTGATGTAATGTTCAAAGCAACCCCAAACTAATTATTGACAAAAACAAATTTATAAGAGAGTCATAAAACATAAAAGAAAAATTAACCCACACATAAAACATCCAAAATAAAAATTCAAGCAACATCAAATAAGATGCCTGCGCATATGCGCGGGCTACCTTTCTAGTTTATATTACAACTAGCATGGTGGCCCGTATAGATTGCGCGGCAAGCATCATTATATTTTCTCTCATATAATAGCATATATGTTTTCTCATTATATTATTCAAATTTTTCGAATGACATCAAATTTTTAAATTTTGCAATAACTTGACGAAACTACAAATGTGTAATATTCATATTGTATTTTATATACGTGTTAGTTATTAATTATTTTTAATATCAAATTTTAGTTATTTGTAAATTATATATATTCCTATATGGACTCTAGACTCGTCTTTTCATATTTTTTTTAATTCCGAATTTTCTGTAAATTGTATTTCTATATAGACTCTAGGCTCTTCTTCCAATATTATTTATTTTTATTTCTGAATTTTTATTATTTCTAATTGTATTTCTATGTAGACTCTAAACTCATCTCTCAATATTCTTTAATTTTTAATTTCGAATTTCAGTTACTTCTAAATTGCATTCCTATATTGACTTTAAACTCTTCTTCCCATGTTTTTCTTAATTTCGAATTTTAGTTATTTTTAAATTGTATTTTTATACGGACTTAAAACTCTACTTTTAATTTTGTTATGTTTATTCTGAATTTTAGTTAGTTTTAAATTCCTATATGGACTCTATAATCTACTTCTAATATTCCTTATTTTTAATTCCGAATTTCTTTTTTTTTCTTAATTATATTTCAATATGGACTCTATACTCTACTTCTAATATTCCTTATTTTTAATTCCGAATTTCAGTTATTTCCTAATTGTATTTCTATATGGACTCTAGTGTCCTCTTCTAATATTCCTTATTTTTTAATTCCGAATTTCAACTATTTCTAAATTGTATTTCTATATGGACTCTAGTCTCCTCTTCTAATATTCATTATTTTTTAATTCCGAATTTCAGCTATTTCTAAATTGTATTTCTATATGGACTCTGCCTTTTTTTTTCTTCGATTAATGTGAGAATTTATAGACCATGAGAGCGAACGTGGATGCTCCTTTTTCTATTCCTTTAATAATACAATAGATAGATTGCATAAAAACAGTGTACACTCAATATATTCCAATTGCAATACATATAAGGCAACAACCCCAGCGCTAGTGTTGGGGTCTATTGCAATGCTGCCTGCAGCTGCTGCTGCAACCGTTTGGCTAGGCCGATAGCGCCGGCGCACTTCTGCCATGCCGCAACAAAGGCACAATCATCGAGCCGCACGCCCGCGCCTGCACACGGTGCAAGCTCGTTCCCTGGACCGCGGCACCAACGGTGTGTCCAGGCTTAGTGGATTGAGTGAGAATACGAACGAATGATGCCAAAGACGCGACGTGACGAGTGTGGACTGCAGAAGATGAATCAGGGGGTGTTTAGATGGGGCTAAAACTTTTTAGCCCATGTCACATCGGATGTTTGGACGCTAATTTGGAGTATTAAATCTAGACTAGTAAAAAAACTAATTTTATAAATGAGAGCTAATCCGTGAGACGAATTTTTTAAGCCTAATTAATCCATAATTATCAAAAGTTTACTGTAGCATCACATTGTCAAAATCATGGCGTAATTAGACTCAAAAAATTCGTCTCGCGAATTAGTCCAAGGTTATGAAATGGGTTTTGTAATTAGTGTATGTTTAATACTCTAAATTAGTGTCCAAACATCCGCTGTGACAGGGACTTGGAATAAGTCTCTAGAAACCAAACATGCCCTCAATCAAAAAATTTGTCATGCTTGAAAGGCTAGAATAGCTGATCAATGGACTAAGCCAATGGTGTGTACTAGATAATATGTGGCCTAAGCCTAGACCAGGAAGTATGAGAGGGGTCCGAGGTGTGAGGCGACGTGAGCCGTAGCTAGGCAGGTTGCCCCATGCCACCCAATAGGTGTGTCCACCTCTAACTTGAGAAGAATTTGCCAGCCTGAGACAAGCCTGGCTTATTCTAAGTTTTGTTTGGTTCCTAGCCTGGGACTCTTTCACTCCCACCTGGATTGACATATGGGGAGACGTGATTAGCCTGAGTCCGGCCATCGATTTTGGTGCTCGAGGCATGCAAAATTTTATGGCATGGTGCACTAGGCACAAAACAAACAGGCCCTAGATCCTTATATTATAATCGTATTGTGATTTATTTATATTACATTTTGTACTAAGGCTGTGTTTAGATTCAGAGGTGAAAAGTTTTGGCATGTCACATCGGATATACGGGCACATATTTAAAGTATTAACATAGACTAATAAAAAAATAAATTACAGATTCCGTGTGTAAACCGCGAGACGAATTTCTTAAGCCTAATTAATCTGTCATTAGCAAATTTTTACTGTAGCACCACATTGTCAAATCATGGAGCAATTAGGCTTAAAAGATTCGTCTCGCAATTTACACACAATCTGTGTAATTAGTTTTTTTTTGTTTATATTTAATACTCCATGCATGTCCGAACATTCAATATGACAGGGTGAAAAATTTTGTCTGGGGATCTAAATAGGCCAATAGCATTTTCAAGCAATGTAAATGCAACTATCGCCTAGCACGGGCACATTACTAGTTTTAGTAGGGTATATTAGATAGGAATGAGAAGTATTTATACGTGGTAAGTCAGAATAACGCAATTTTCGGAATCGAGGGAGTTTGCTGATTTACTAATTATTAATCGTGCTCTTTCAATTAAAGCTGAAACAAAACTAGGGTTGCTTTAGGAATGTGGGGTTAGGAACCCACCTTCAACGGAAAATGGTGCTGCTCATTAGCATGATTAATTAAGTATTACTCTAAAGATTTAATGGATTAATATAAATTTGTAAAGTAACTCTTGTATAGAAACATTTTAAAAAAGATTTCTTGTTTAATAATTTGAATAGTCTGTATACAGAGTAAGAAAAGTAACGAACAATATATATGAATCCAATGAATCCAACCAAGTCTGGGTGCATCGCCCATATGAGTAAAAAGGCCATGTTCATGGTCATGTACTCGTGTGGTTTCCCATGTCAATTTCCATAGCGTTAGCATGTGACGTCAAATCGCAGGTCCCACCAACGGCACCGAAAGGCCTTCTTTTCCCTCGGTTTTATTCCCCCGGTCGGTCCTGGCGTATCCTTCCTCGATGCTCCAACAACCACCGCACAATGGAAAAGCTATTAATGGGCTCCTTCCTCACTGCCGGTGTGATGGTGAGAATCAAGTGAGTTAGGCTGATCTCGCCACCGATTCCCCTCCGATTAACCCACCTAGAAGTCGCTTAGAGGCGAGGCGAGGCGACTAGGCTGGCTCTGCCTCCTTCTGCTGGCGGCAGCTCCCAGCAGGTTGCCACCTCCACCGTGCGTCGCTCCTTTCCCGGCGTCTCCTCCCGTGGCGCGGAGCACGAATCAAGCAGTTGGTGGGTGCATCTACATCATATACACTTTTGGAGAATTGTCTTGGCTAGCCGTTTGTGTTATGTACTTCATGCTTGTTATTGTTTCTGGACGTTGCATGGTTGGTTGATGAAACAGCAGAGAGTGGAACAGAGATGGCAGGAGCATTTGTTAGTGCTTCAGTAGGGGTGCTGAATCCTCTTCTAACCAAGCTTTCCGCCTTGGTCGAGGGAGAGTACAAGCTGCTCAAAAGTGTGAAGAAGGATATCATCTTTTTGAGGAATGAGCTCAGCAGCATCAGTGTCTTACTTGAGCATCTGTCGTCCAAGGAGAACAAGCTTGATGGGCCGACCAAGGAGTGGAGGAACAACATGCTCGAGCTAGCTTATGATATTGAGGATTGCATCGACCTCTTCATCCACAAGTTGAGTTGTGGCGATGCGAATGCCAACTTTGTTCAGAAGATAGGAAGCAAGATAAAGAAGTTATGGGGCAAACACCAGATCACAGAGTGTATCCAAGAACTGAAGAATCGGGTTATGGAGGAGGACCAACGTCGCAAGAGGAATCAGATCGATGATTTCATCTCCGAGCCAAGTGTGGTGGAAATTGATCCCCGTCTACCGGCATTGTATGAGGAGGTGAAGAGGCTCGTGGGGATTGATGGTCCAAGGGAGAAGATCATTAAGTGGATCATGACCAAAGGCAAGCCATTAGAGCAACGTAAAGTGGTTTCTATTGTTGGTTTGGGTGGTCTTGGAAAGACAACTCTAGCTAATGAAGTGTACAAGACAATACAAGGGGATTTTAAGTGTATAACTTTTGTGTCTATTTCACGTACCCCTAATATAAGGAAGATCTTGGTTGATATGCTTAAAGGACTCGGGAGCAATGGAGATGTATCGGAAGATGAGCAGAACCTCATCAGTCATCTTCGAGGATTCTTGAAAGATAAAAGGTACACACATTTTTATGTTTTCTAATTTTTGTGGAACATAACAGCAAATAGAGGTTTCAAACATATTTTTTTTTCTCTTCAAATACAGAAATAGGTCTAATATATTACAAATAAAATCACGATCTAGCACAACCACTAGCTTCAGTTGATGAGTCGATCCTCATCCCATGCGCGGATACATTCTCTTTTCCTCCCCCACACGTGAATCGTGAATCTTAACGCCTATCTGACAGCACAAATTAAATTTGGAAGTTTCCAACTTCAATTTTCTGTCGCAAGATATATAGCAAATCCGAAATGTACAGACATATATTGTTGTATCTAGAACTAGAACAAACCCAATAAAACACTTTGCACTCTTAATTGTAATATTCTAGCCACAAAAACATCTGTACTTCGATCAATACCAGTCTTTTAGCTATGGCTATATGAGTGGTAACTAGCTTTTATGTATGTTCATTCATCCACATTGGTGCGAAAGTATGATGACTGGATCATAAATTTAATTGTACGCAGGTACCTCATTGTTGTTGATGACATTTGGGACATAGGTGCGTGGAAGGTGGTCAGTTGTGCTTTCTCAGAGAATAATTTGGGCAGTATAATCATAACAACAACAAGAAACACTGCCGTAGCTGAAGCATGCAGCCGTACCACATCTGAAGGCTATCTTCACAGCATGCAGCCACTAGAAGAGCAAGATTCACAGAGATTATTTTACCGGAGAGCTTTTAATTCTGAGAGTTGCTGCCCGCCTCACCTGGAAGACATCTCTCATGCCATCATATCGAAATGTCGTGGTTTACCATTAGCTATAATCTCCATAGCTAGCTTGCTATCAATCAAACCTGATACAGAGGACCAGTGGATGCAAGTGCACAATTCTATTGGTGTTACACTAAACTCAGACGTCGAAGTGAGAAAAATTTTGATGCTCAGTTATTATGATCTTCCTTATCCCCTGAAAAATTGTCTGTTGTATCTCAGCATGTATCCAGAGGATTATGTAATTGATAGACAAGAACTTATATGGAGATGGATAGCTGAAGGATTCATCATTGAAGCGAAGGGAAAAACACGGGAGCAAGTAGGAGAGAACTACTTCAATGAGCTTATAAATAGAAGCTTGATCCAACCAGTTTATATCCAATATGATGGTAGGGCCAGTTGCTGCCGAGTCCACGATATTGTGCTTGATCTTATCATTAGCCTATCAACTGGACAGAATTTCGTCTATAGTGCATGAACAACAGCATTGGAGTTCTTTCAAGAAGATTCGGAGGACCTGGTTCCCATCCAATGGCACAGATAATAGAATAGTCAAGGAGATTACGAACAACTGCTCACATGTTCGTTCGCTGTTCTTTGACAGTCCTAAACCGGAGCAAATACCACAATTTAAGAAATGCCATGCTCTGCGGGTATTGGTTCTGGATGGGTGCATGAGCCTGGAGAGCCAGCATATTAACAGCCTAACATACCTTTTCCAGTTGAAGTATCTGAAGCTCAATGTTGCAAATGTTACCGAGATGCCCAAGGATATTGGACGGCTGCAGCAACTAGAAACACTAATTATTTGTGGAGGAGGACATGTCAACGAAATAAACATTCCGTCAAGTGTTTGTAGACTGCAAAAACTAGAGCGCCTAATTGTTGATTACCCAATGAGATTGCCAGATGAAATTGGATTTTTGCAAGCTTTGGAGATGCTATCTCTTTTTTACAACATAGAGTACAGCATAAAATGTTTACAAGAGCTCCGTCGGCTGACCTGACTAAGGTATCTGCGCATAAGGACGCCTTTTGGAGGTGATGTAGCAAGGTTCGAGAGGTACAAGGACGCCTTTTACATGACTCTCGATGAGTTAGGTAAAAATAGCCTTCAATCATTACATGTACATGTTACAACCAAGTTTTCAGATACATTGATGGATTCATGTTGTAGTAGTGCTCCCGGTCTCAGAGAGCTTTCTACTTCTGGCGTTGGAATATCAAAACTTTCGGAGCAGATGGTTTCCCTTTCTAATCTTGCCTATCTTGTGATCTTCTATAATACTAGAAGCAATGATCAGAAAGATATCAACCTCCTTGGGTGTATACCCAAGCTTCTCTATCTTAAAGTAATATTCGCCCAAGGCTGGGAGGATGGACTCACTGTAGGCTGTGGTGGATTTCCCTGTCTAAAGGAGTTGATGTTCACGCATAGTCGCCTGCATTGGTTGTTGTTTGAACCTGGCGCTATGCCAAAACTCCAAAGGCTTTCTATTGAGTTGTTTGCACAAAAAGCAGCATCCAACCTTGGGTTTGAGCAGAGCTTTGTGCACCTTTCCAGCCTCCAGCATCTAATCTTCGTTCTTGATTGTTCTGATGCCACTACAAGGGACGTGAAAGCTTTGGAAGATGCCATTAGGAACGTGGCCAGCATCCAGACTCGCTGTCTTACTCTCGAAATTCTAAGGTGCTATGAAGATGAAATGGTAAAGGAAGATGAAGAGGAGCAGCTAAAAGGCAGTACAGAGGGAGGTGGAACTGAAGAGCATCATATTCAGTAGCCACTGATCATAGTCGGAAACCAGAAGCGCTGGAAGCCAGGTATTGATTCATCCTCTCGTATATAGGACTGTCAATCTGCAGAGCTTTACTTGTATGCTTGTTTATTGCATTCTGATAGTACCTGACCTATGATTGCCCTTCATTTTGCAGTGCTATTCGGGAATTCAGACAAAGTGCAAGCTAGCTAAACATTTAATATATATGGTCCTGTTGAGTTAGCGCCGTACCCATTTCTGCTCTGCGTTTCTTCATGGTACATGATGTCTGTGTGTCTGGGGATCGTGTGCGTTTGTACCATGGGCTCTTACGCATGCTTGTTCATGTGCGAGCGCGTCGGAGTTAGTAGGCGTCATGTGGACATGTGCTTTCTGCCTTGGGATTGCGCGGCTCAGTCGGGAAGCGCATGATGGAGTCGTAGGGCGCATGGCGAGGAGAGCGCTCGATCGTGGGATGGCACGATCGCCGAGCTATTTAAGTTAATAAATGCATCAGAAAATGCTACAAGCTTACGCGGTGCAAAATGCTCTCTTTTGATTTTGTATTTCGTCGAACACCTTGGGGTTCAAAGGCTGATCGCCAACAGGTTCGAACAAGATCCTACTGATCTTTTCACACAACTTTTCACTTCGGAAAGCGACCCTATGTCGAAACAAGATTTTGACAATACTAAAAGGGGTAGCATACAAGCTCGAAAAGTGGATGGGTTAGGAGAAACTGAGCTAAGCAACACCAGCTTTATCAAAGCACATAAACTGCTTACCACCTCCCTAACATAGGATGGTGAGTGCTGCTGATAAACGCTCCAGTCAGTAAATCTTTATCACCCGGAGTAGATGGACGCCAAGATGATCTGCACAGAGATTGTATTCTGAGTTCCGAGAACATGTTATAGTGATATAAAAGTTAGTGCCTTTGCAGTAATGCACAATAAGTCCAAGCCACTAAAGGTTTATTAAGGTCCCTGAAATTACAAGTAGAAGTTGATAAAGACAGAGCAGCTATCCACTGCTATTACAGTTAGTGTCAAATTTCAAATGTACATGCAAACCCATTTCAAAGGATTGCTGTGAGAGTAATTTTCCCTTAAGAAATATCACTGAAGAGAATGTGTGGAGTCAAAATTACAACAGTTCTCATAGATTTATGAAACAATTCTGACATAAAAGGATTAGCAGAATGTTTACCAAATGGTAGATAGTACTCGAGTAGTATTTATTTATAGTCCAGATAATTCAGAAATATTTGTAACAAGTTGCACTAATGCTAAATAACTAGTACTAGCATGTATGAAGTTATTGGGCCAACAACAAGCTGACGCTGTTTCAAGACGGTAAGCACACACTAATGGCTTATTTATGTAAAACTGATTGAAATATGGCACTAGACCATTTTACTCCCAGATGACTAATTACTTCATACCGAGTAAACAACCCTACACATTCAGAACAAAAGAGTCCAAACATCTCCCACAAGTTGAACTATACATCATAAGAAAAAGACCAACCTTATTTGCGAGCTGTATAGCTTTCTGGAACATAGATCTCCCCTCCAGCTTCACCGTGTTGCTCCCCACTGATCATTTTCCTTGCAGCCAAAAACTCAGCACTCATAGCATTCATTCCTGGTATTACCGCTTCCTCCACTATCCTGTAACCATGTTCATCAGCATATTTTCTAATATCCTCTGTGATTTTCATCGAACAAGACTTTGGGCCACACATTGAGCAGAAATGTGCTACTTTGGCACCCTCCGATGGTAATGTTTCATCATGGAAAGACATAGTGGTCACAGGATCCAGATACAGAGCAAATTGATCCAACCATCTAAACTCAAATCTTGCCTTGCTTAGTGTATCGTCCCATGCTTGTGCATACGGATGGCACTTTGCCAAATCAGCAGCATGAGCAGCAATTTTGTAGGATATCATGCCTGTCTAAAAATCATCACGGTTAGGCAATCCAAGGTGCTCCTTTGGTGTTACATAACAGAGAAGTGCAGTGCCAAGAGCCCCAATGTTGGCAGCACCAATGGCCCCAATGTTGGCAGCATCAAACATTCTCCCGTGCATAAATCGGCTTCAATATAAACGAAAGTTGTATCTAAGGGATCATTATTTACAACACCGGTTAAGCTTACACTTGGTTTTCAATAATTCAATGTGTTTTTTTCCTTTAGACCATGTAATAATTAATTGTAAGATTATGTAAAACATTCCCTCTGTTTCAAACTTATTGTTGTTTTAGATTTGTTCTAAGTGAGACATGACTAACTTTGACCATCAAAGTTAACATAGATGCAGTTGCTTAAAAAACCAAGAGCAGACCTCACCTGCGCGTCCAGCATCTTTTTCTCCGTCCACATCCTGTATCTCTTGCCGCGTGTAGAAGACAAAGTCTGGCAACAAACAAGGCCCGGAGCTCGTCCATCTTTTTTTTTGCTAGTTTCACCTGCGTCGTGGCCTTCCACTGTTGCAAAAGTGACAAATCCTTGTGAGGAAGCTACATGACATCGCTCAATGAAATGTTTTTGAAAACCCAATAATTTCACACAGAACCAGATAGCCCAAACTCCACTGCAAACAAAATTATGTGTGGAAAATATCATGCAATGATTATTTTACGACCACGTTGGTACTGACCAAAACTGCCAAATGCATCAATGATCATAGCACAAAGATAAGGCAAAAATTTGTATTTATTATAATCCAGGATAAGTTTACTTCATCACTATAGTATCATCATTGCAAGGGATTCTACATTAAACCATATAAAGGCGCATCTTATTATGCATCATCAAAATCGACAATGAAATCACCGGCTATTAATGGAATGGAACAGCTGAACCATGACTGTAACTTACAATATTAAGGAATCGGGACAAAGAACCAAAGACTTGAAGGAAAACTTCGCTCCGTAGATATGAAAAATTATGTTGTCTCCCTGAAAGGAAAAATAGCATGCTCCTATCCTGATGTCAGTTTTTCATTAGTACTATACCATTACCAGCTGAATGCTAGTTGTAACCTACGGCATTGTGACTATCCAGTTGTGTCCTGGACTCTTGGTGATTATAAACCTTTGTAGGGTTGTGAGGTCCAGTGGCAGCAGAAACCATCCAGAAACCTCAAACCGTGTATACTGTATTTGGTATTTCATTCTCAAGATCATTCTCTGTGAAGGCTAAGTGGAGGATTTTCAAACCACCCACACCCTAACTTACAAGATTAATTTCAATGGGGACTAAATTGAATGTATCTGCAACAGCAAGCCTGGAGCCCTGGATTATATCTCGAACAACCTTTTGATGTTTGACCCATTGTGTGAAGTGTCAGAAGTGATATGCATGGTTCAAGAATATGTTCCAGTATCCATACAAATCGATATGCTGGATCAGAGACATGTTATATCATCCTTTTTGACCTCATCTCCACGAGCTCATGCCAAATTTATCCTTTAAATGATCCAGCATGCCACTATTTACCAGTAATCCCTGCAGGAACACTGCCCATCTTCAAATCGATGGAATCTCGCCCTGTCCCGAATGACAATAACACGACCATAAGCTTTAGAGATGAGCTTTGCCACCACATGACAGTCCCCACATATTCGGAGATTTTTGATCACCCGAAGAGTCTCCCCAGGTGGTGTTGCAATCAACCCAAATGCAATGGCCAGCTTCTCACTATGATAACACAATGCATACTGTTTTTCCTCCTCCCCAATGTCATGCAGTACATTGCTTGTCTCTGGCTCATATCCTAGCTCACTAATTCTTGATACAATGTCCTCCAGTGCTCTGTATATCTCTTGCCACCTCGGGTGCTCTTTGTCACCATTAATAAACTTATGCATTACTCCATCTATTTCTGTGTAGCTGAAGCCAGGAACTTTTCGCACATCGTTGCTTCGCATGGTATCACGTACTCGACCAACATCCATCCACCGAGCCTTGGATGCATAAACATTCGATAGGAGCACATAGTCACCATCGACATTAGAACCAAGCTCAGCAAGTTTATTGGCAGCCAACTCCGCAAGCTCAACAACCCCATGCATCTTGGCTGCACCCAACAATGTCTGCCAAAGGACAATATCAGCTGGAAATGGCATAGAAATGACGGTGTCATATGCCTCAGTGAGGCGGCCTGCACGGCCAAGAAGGTCCACAATTGTTCCATAGTGCTTCATATTTGGAGCAACTTGCATCGAGTTGAATACCCTGAGCCCATCATCCACAAGGCCAGAATGGTTGCACCCGCACAACACAGCAAGGTAAGTCACTCCATCTGGCTCAATGCGTGTGGGCATTTCATCAAACAATCTCAGTGCATCACCCCCATGCCCATGCACGGAATGTGCCTGAATTGCAGCATTGTAGGACACAAGCGTCCGGTCTTCCGGCTTGATGGAATGGAACACATCCAGGGCCCTTGACAGCGAGCCACACTTGGAGTACATGTCAATTAGTGAATTGCAGACCCGAACATTGCGATCCAGTCCAAATCTTTTAGCAAACTCGTGCACATACATCCCATCTTTTAACAAGCCAATCTGCGCACACGCGGAAAGCGCCGCAACAATAGTCACCTCATTGGGTTCCTCCCTCGACGGCAACTCCTGGAAGCTGTTAGCCAGCCTGTGGAACAGCGCGAGAGCAAGGTTAGGCTCCGTGCCTTGCGCTAGCCCCGCCAGCAGCGAGTTCCATGTGGCCACGTCCCGCACGGTCATTTCATCAAACACCTTCCGCGCGGACGCGAGATCTCCACACTTGGCGTACGAGTCAAGCAGCGTGGTTAGCAGCCGGACGTCGGCGGCGACGCCGAGGCGGAGGACGAGCGCGTGGAGCTGCACCGTGGTGTGCGCGTCGGAGCAGCGGGCGGACGCCTTGAGCGCGAAGGAGAGCGAGAGCGCGTCGGGGCGAGGGAGCAGGGCGGGGAGGAGGCGGCCCGCGAGGAGGAGGAGCGAGCGGGCCGGGTGCGGCGAGGCGGCGAGCCCCCTGAGCGCGGCGTTGAGGTCGTTGGTGGCCGGGGTAGGGAGGGAGCGGAGGAGGAGCAGCGCGTGGGGGAGCGCGGCGGGGTGCGGCGAGAGCGCGAGGCGGTCGAGGAAGCGGGCGCGGAGGCCCGGGTGGGCGCCGAGGTGGCCCGAGGTGAGGAGGCGCGCGTGGAACTGCAGGTAGTGGCGGAGGGAGGCCAGGCGCGGGAGGAGGGATTCCAGATGCCGCGCCGCCGCCGCCGCCGACACCGACATGGACGCCCGCGGGGGGTGGGGGGGTACCCCTAATCGGCGCGGCGACCAGAGCCACTCCCACCTAGTATAGTCCTAGTAGTTCTAGTACTATTTGTCTAGTAGTACTGCTGCTGCCCTATACAGTGGCGCGCTTTAGTACTACGGTACTACTGGTACAGTACTACTTTACTCTACTACAACTAATATTATACAAACTTTATATACAAACTTGTATACAATATGTACAAACTTTGTATGTGACGTGTACAAACTTTATATTACGATATGTACAAACTTTGTATACGTACGTATTAAAAAATCGAAAAAACAAAAAAAATCACGTATATAAAGTTTGTATACGTATGAATATAAAGTTTGTATACACGTATATAAAATTTGTATACATGAATACAAAGTTTGTATACGTACGTATATAAAGTTTATATATATATTAAAAACCCAAATAACCGGAAGAACCGGGGAAAACCGAAGAAAAACCAAAAACCAGAGGAAAACCGAAGAAAAACCAAAAACCAGAGGAAAACCGAAGAAAAACCAAAAAAACCCGGACACGCGTAAGTTCTCCGTCGCCCTCCTGCCGCCCGGCCTGGCCCGGCCCGCCCCCCTCCGTGTGCGCCACGTGGCCGTGCCGCGCGGGGGAGCGGGCGCGCGGCTAGTCGCCAATTAGGCGTTTCGCGGCCGGGGTGGCATTGGGGAATCAGGATCCTGACTATGTTAAGTAAAGGCAGAGATGCACAGTAACGTGACTTTGAAAGATTCGTAGCCATCTAGATTGCAAAGGACAGTCCAGATTAAAACCGAGAATGCTAATTGACGCGCGCCGCTGCCAAAAGCCCAAAAAGCCCATACTGTATTTCTTTCCTGTTTTTTTTCTTTTTTTTTAGCAGCCACGTTTTTTTTCTTTTTTTATCTCAACTTTTAAAAACTTTCAACTCAGATTTGAAATCTTTCAAACTCAGATTTAAAAACTTTCAACTCAAAATTTTAAAACTTTCAACTCGAAATTTGAAATGTTTGAAGTTAAATTTTGAAAACTTTCAACTTTTCATCTTAATTTTTAAAAACTTTCAATTGAAATTTGAAACTTTCAATTCAGATTTGAAAACTTTCAACTCAGATTTGAAATCTTTCAACTTAGATTTGAAATCTTTCAAATTCAGTTTTAAAAAATTTCAACTCAAAACTTGAAAACTTTCAACTCGAAATTTGAAATTTTTGAAGTCAAATTTTGAAAACATTCAACTTTTCATCTCAATTTTTAAAAACTTTCAACTGAAATTTGAAATCTTTCAACTCAGATTTGAACTTTCAAACTCAGATTTGAAAAATTTCAACTCAAAACTTGAAAACTATCAACTCGAAATTATAAATTTTTGAAGTTAAATTTTGAAAACTTTCAACTTTTCATCTCAATTTTTAAAAACTTTCAACTGAAATTTGAAACTTTCAATTCAGATTTGGAAACTTTCAATTCAAATTTTAAAAACTTTTAACTCAAAATAAAAAAACTTCTAACTCGGATTTGAAAACTTTCAGATCGATATTTTGAAAAACTTTAAAATCGTATTTTGAAAATTTTCAAAATCAATTGTTTTCATTTTTTTATTGGGAAATTACTGTAGCATTTTCACTAAACACCATGATTAACGCTAATTGTCAGGATTAGTGACGTAGTCACGCACGTCGTTATCTGTTGAGGAGGCGGAGGCCCGCGTGCGCGCGAGTTAGCATCCTCGCGCGTGCGCGCTAGCCATGCCCGATTAAAACAGCACAGTACCAATAAACAGTAAACCGTACTTGTGCTACAGTATTTTCTCCTGTTCAGTACTTTGCGGGGAAGAGGGATAAGTTCTTCCTTAACTCGTCGAATCCGATTTTCGCTGATACGTAATATGCGACTAGTTGGTTATTAATTTTTGTTGAAAGTTATATGTTTTGCTAATATGTAATATGCGACTAGTTGGTTATTAATTTTTGTTGAAAGTTATATGTTTTCAGGATGGAGACTCAACGTTGTATCTTTTATTTCCGAGATTTTGATTTAAAAACTGACTAATTATACTCCCTCTATCACATAATATAATATAAGATACGACCAAACTCAACACGGTCTTCAAAACTATTATTTGATTTATAATTTCTCATATTGAGTATGAGTAATAGAGTTCCTCTACTCCTACAAACACTTGTAAGATGCCATGTGATGCTCTAATAAATAGGAGAAAATTTAAGAAAAAATATATGGGAAAAACAAAACATCTAGCCATCGATTTGCACTTAAACCGTTGAATCCATTATTTTCAATCATCAAACTAGATTTATTTAGGTAAGCCCTCGCTCCTAAAAACTAGGTAATCCCTCCCTATGCACGTACATACACAAGAGATGTAAAAACAAAAAAGAAGAGTGCATATATGGTCCATCCCATCAGGTAGTTTTTTTTTTGTTTTTTTTCTTTGTAGCCCTAAGGTTTCTCTCAAATTATGTATATATGTAGCGACCACTTTTTGCGAGTTTAACGAAGAAGCCATGCTGACATGGTGCTGCTTCATGCCACCCTCGCCAATTTTCTTGAATGTACTTTTTGAAATAACAATGTAAAAGGTAATCATAGGCAGTCATATAAATGTGTGCACACCACCCTATGAATGCACATACACACACCCTACCTCCTATGAGAGAAAAATATTTGTCCAAAAAATTATGAAAAGTATATACATCTGAGAGACTACCATTCACCAAAAAAAAAAAACTTACATACATACATTCAGTAAAAAATGTCGTATGGAACCATATTTTATCTTTTTTACTTATGTCGTTCTCATATAAATTGTGTTAATTAATTGTGTTAACTAATTGTGTTAACAATTAGTACAAATAATTTTGATAATATAGAGTATTTCTTTGTATATTACCATGAACATGTTAAGGTGAATTAGATGTATAATAAAAGAAAAATAATCAAAACACATATTCTATTTTCAAAGGATGATGATAGGTAAGTTTACATATAACCGAAACAAAGTGATTTTTATTTGAATATGATAGACATTATCATTTAGTGTATCAAAATCCATAGTCTATTTCATGGTATAAATATTTCCTTCTTTTACGGTAAGGTTATGAGGTAATCTATGGTCCTTTATGATGATATATGACTTTTTAGTAGATTTTTTTTAAAAATAAATTACCCGCGCATCTGTGCAGGCTTCCTTCCTAGTTTCCTCCTAAAAGAAACAACGGTAGTGCAAATGCAGCCCACCAACCCGCGTAAACCAAAACCCGATGCTCAAGTCCGTGTTCCCAATGCTGCCCCAATATGGCAAAACTCTAAAAGTAGCAATATTATGAGATGGAGAAAGTAATAAATATGAATATGATGAGTCATTTTAGAGTTATATTGTATCAACTAATGTTAGTGTTTACACCCAACACCGCTGGAGAAAGGCTTTGTAGTCCCGGTTTGTAACTCCCTATAGTCCCGGGTTGCAAATTGGTATTACGAATCTGGGACTAAAGATCGCTATCTTTAATCCCGGTTAGTAACACCAATCGGGACTAAAAATGGCAGTGTCACGTGACTGGTACTGCCATCTTTAGTCCTGGCTGGGACCAACAACCGGGACTAAAGGTCCTTTTCTTCCTTTTTTTAATTTGCTTGCAAGTTATCAGATAATCACAATTCATTCACAGCACAAGCAAATTATATTATCAGATCATCATAAATTTATTCACAGAAACATTCACATATCAACAACATCCAAAACTCTAGAACAAATCATAAAAAAAAAATCAAGAAACATTCTAGAACAAATGAACATCGCCGCTGCCGCCCGGCCGTCGGTCGCCCTCCCATTTCGCCGCCGGCTCATCTCCCATCCCGCTGCTTCCCTTCTAGCCGGATCTAGCGGAGGGGAGGGCGAGGCCGCCGTCCCGCGCCCGTCCGCCACCAGCCTTCCATCTCGCTGCGTCCCTTCCGGTTAGATCTGGCGGAGGGGAGGGCGAGGCCACTGCCGCAGCCACCGTCGGACCACTACCGCCGCTGCTTCCGCCATCGGGCCGCGGCCACCGCCGCTTTCGCCACCCAGCCACGGTCGCCGCCGCTTCCGTCGAGAGAACTAGAGAGAATGAGAGAGAGATAGAGAGAGCGAGAAAGAATGAGAGAAAGATAGAGAGAGCCAGAGAGATAGAGAGAGCAGAGGCCACGTGGAAGATAGACGAGGAAATCGAGAGAGAGGCGTGGGAGATAAAATAAGGAGGTGGGAGAGAGATATTTAGTCCTGGTTGGTGATACCAACCAGGACTAAAAATCGTTGGGGGCCTGACATGACCTAACAACTATTGAACCCGGAGTGAAATTATCTTTAGTCCCGGTAAAATTGGTTGGGCTTTTTAACCAGGACAAAACAAATATGTTTAGTCCCGATTCCTATTTGAACCGGGACTAATGTGCTTTTTGGCCAACCGACGAAAGACCATTTTTCCAGTAGTGCAAATTCAACACCTAGATTCGAATTAGGAAAATATTTCCGAAATTTGGAGAGTACCGGTTTCCTTCACGAAGCCAGTCTAACCGCCATGTGTGGGCTTGTTTGACCGGCGATTTGTGGCTGGTCAGACCGACAGAGTCCAATCCCAAGTTTGTTTTTATCGGATCTCGGGATTTCTTATTTGGGAGGATATGTTTCGGGTTTCTATTAGTTTCTACCCGAGTTGGACGTGAAGGAGGACCTGGCAGCAAGACCCGTTCAATTGAAAAGAATCTACACACAATCCAACCTAGCCAATTGAATTGCTTTTTTAATATTGCATCTAGTTTTCACCTAGTCCTAGCCTAATTCGTCTATCTTTATCAATTTGCGATGTAAATCGTCTGCTTTCGCTACGAGAGTATGAAATCCCTTTGTAAGTTTATCCCGTAAACCTTATGTTCGTCCACGAGACGGGTGTTTATCGCTTGTTTCTTCTAAATCAGGCCTGCTAGCCCGGTTAATCTGCCAAAACCCGTCTTGATTTAGCTTTTGCTAGATTAAGGTGGTTGGCGACTCTATACCACTGTAAGATGTTTAGGTGTCCCAATTATTGTCTTCATGCCAAAAAAAAATGCTAACAATTAGTATTGCTCGAGTTTTGGCATAACCTCCGTATCAAAATATAGCAGCCTAATACCGTATGGAGCACATTTTATACCACGAATATGGACATTACGTCGTATCCTGTTCTAATTAGTTACTATATATTGAGATAGAGGGAGTGGTTGGGATGGTGATGTTGCTATAGAGATAGTTTTGGTTTGCCAAATTACGCTACCAAGAGACGATAGTGTTCGCCTTGCGTGAGAATTTATCCGGTTTCAAAAGTTAATAACAAGAAATTATTCATTTAAATTTAGGGCAAAAATTAGTAGTAGTAGTAGTCTAAGTAGTAGAGTGCTACAAATTCCAGTTCCCTCCCGAAAACAAAAGAAGGCCCAAGCTGCAGCGCAGGCGCATTCCCCTACAGAAACCCAATATGCTAAGGTCAACCTTCCCGCTCGTCTCCCACCTCCCAACCCGCAAACCACCCCCAATCCGCCCACGCCCACCACCTGTTCGGCCCTATGCCTCTTCCGCCGCCTCGCCTCCTCCTCCTCCTCCGCCGCCGGCGTCCGCTTACGTCCACCTCCCCTTCTGCCGCAAGCGCTGCCACTACTGCGACTTCCCCATCGTCGCCCTCGGCACCTCCTCGCCCCCGACATCCCCACACGGCGGGGACGGCGACGACCCGAGGATCGCCGACTACGTCCGCCTCCTCCTCCGCGAGGTCGCCGCCACGCGCCCCGTGTCCGACGACGGGGTGCCCCTCGAGACCGTCTTCTTCGGTGGCGGCACGCCGTCGCTGGTCCCGCCGAGGCTCGTCGCCGCGGTGCTCGACGCGCTGCGGGCCAGGTTCGGGCTGTCGGCGTCCCCGGAGGTGTCCATCGAGATGGACCCCGGGACGTTCGACGCCGCCAAGCTGAGGGAGCTGGTGGGGCTGGGCGTCAACCGGGTGTCCCTCGGCGTGCAGGCGTTCCAGGAGGACCTGCTCCGTGCGTGCGGCCGCGCGCACGGCCTGCGGGAGGTGCACGACGCGGTCGGCATCGTGACGGCGTGCGAGGGGCTGCAGAACTGGAGCATGGACCTCATCTCGTCGCTGCCCAACCAGACAGAGGAGATGTGGGAGGAGAGCTTGAGGTGCACGGTGGATGCCCGTCCCACGCATGTGTCTGTCTATGACTTGCAGATCGAGCAGGGAACTAAGTTTGGGCAACTGTAAGTGTTTATTGCCAATTCATGAATCTAATCCCATGTTTTTGAGTAACCGATTGGAAATTTCGGATATATTCTGGCCACATTTCTGTTAATCACTTCATGTTCTGATTCTGTTATGGGGTTTGGTTGGTATGGCAATATGGGCTATGAACTAGGAATGGAAATTAAATAATTTAGAATCATTATAATTCTATTGGGAAGAAGTTTGTATTACTATTCTGCACTTGTTTGTGTTGTTTTTAAGTTCAATGCTCTGCTCAGAACTCACTATGATGATAAACAATTATTGTAACTGGAATATGCTAAAAGGTAAAGGTTTAAGCATGAAATTGTTATTGTTGTCTCTGGCCTTGTCTCATCCAATTATGGGAAAAATATGTCTCATTAATTTGTGATATGTTAATTTGCACTGACCTTTTTTATGGGAAGGTACTGATTCTCTTATGTCAGATTTGAAACGCCAGATCAGCTTTTGCCTTTACATGACTACAGATTGAGTCAAACCCTCTTTTATGATTTTTTAAATTAAACAAAAACTATGATAGTTAAAATCTCTGTTGTTTTAAGTTCGGTGCTCTGCTCAGAACTCACTAGTATGATAAACAATTATTGTAGTCAATACACCAAAAGGTAAAGAGTTTAAGCATGAAATTGTTATGGTCGTCTCTGGTATGTCTCATCTGATTATGGGTAATATCCCAATACAGATTCTCTTATGTTAGATTTGAAACCCCAAGTCAGCCTTCTCCTTTACATGAATACAGATTAAGGAAAACCCTCATTTATGATTTTTATTTAAACAACAACTGTGAAAGTTAAAATCCTAGACATCACTAAAACAATATTCCTCAAGTACATTTTCACCATGCTACAGCATTGGCAGGACAATTCATTGAACTTAAATAATGCAGCATGATATTATTAAAAGACTGTAACTTATTTTGAAGTTTGAAGCTGTAACTTCATCCTGTATATGTGCCTGACAGGTGGGTCGAACCTATCAGACTTACCCTAAACCCTGTTCTTGACAAAGTAGCAACTGTAAGTGTTTATTGCCAAATCATGAATCACATCCTATGTTTTTCAGTAACCGATTGGAGATTTGGGATATATTATGGCCACATGCCACATTTGTGTTAATCACTTCATTTTCTGATTCAGTTATTATGGGGTTTGGTTGGTATGGCCATATGGGCTATGAACTAGAGAATGAAGAATAAATAACTAGAATCATTATCATTCTATTGGGCAGAAGTTCGTATTACTATTTTGCACTTGTTTGTGTTGTTTTTAAGTTCAATGCTCTGCTCAGAACTCACTATGATGGTAAACAATTATTGTAGTTAGATATAACTGCAATATGCTAAAAGGTAAAAGAGTTCAAGCATGAAGTTGTTATGGTCGTCTCAGGCATGTCTCATCTAATTATGGGAAAAAAATGACTCACTAATTTGTGATATGTTAATTTGCACTGATCATTTTATGGGAAGGTACTGATTCTCTTATGTTAGATTTGAAACCCTGGGTCAGCCTTTGCCTTTACATGACTACAGATTGAGGCAAAATCTCATTTATGATTTTTAAGTATACAAAAACTAGGATATTTAAAATCTTGCACATCACTAAAACAATATTCCTCAAGTAAAAGTAAATTTTCACCTTGCTACAACATTAGCAGGACAATTCATTGAACTTCAACAATACAACATGATTTTATATAAAAAAAACTGTAAACTTCCTTTTGACATTGAAAGTTGTAACTTGATCCCATATATGTGTGTGACAGGTGTGTCCAACCTATCAAACATACCCTAAACCCTGTTCTTGACAAAGTAGCAACTTTTGATAACATCATCAACTGTTTTTGTAGTTTTCTGAATTGTCCAGCTAATGCTATAACAAGCCGATAATTGACAATATAGTTGTGTTCTTTTGCGAAATTTTACTCATATTCCTCTAATTCTAGCTGTCATTCCAACCAGTAGGAATTCAGCTCCATGTACATGGATGAGTTGATTGAATGATCAATTTACAGCAATCCTTTTTCATAATTAATGCTTGCAGATATACACCTGGTGTTTATCCGCTTCCAAATGAGAAAGATTCTGCAAACTTCTATAAGATAGCTTCGAAACGTCTTTCTGAAGCAGGATATAACCATTATGAAATCAGTAGCTATTGCAAGACTGGGTATGAGTGCAAGCACAATGTAACATATTGGCAAAACCGGTCATTCTATGCATTTGGTCTTGGATCCGCTAGCTACATCAATGGTATCAGGTTCTCCAGGCCCAGAAGAATGAAGGAATATGCAGAGTGGGTTCAGAAATTGGAAAATGGAGTGTGGAGCCATGAGTCTGGCAATTCTGGGATAAAGGACATGGCAATGGACGTGGTGATGCTATCACTGAGAACAGCATGGGGCCTAGATGTGCAAAGTTTCAGTAAAACCTTCGGAAGGAGTCTGACAGAGTCATTGTGCAACACATTTAGGCCTTTTGTGGAGAGTGGGCTTGTAATTGCCATGGACATGGAACGGCGAGCTTTGCAACCAAGTGAATTTGAGTTGGACTTGCAACATGATGGTGAGAATGGAAGCAGAGTTGCCTTCATCCGTCTGAGTGACCCAGATGGTTTTTTGTTGTCCAATGAGTTGATTTCACTTGCATTTGGAATTATTTCACCATAACAAGGCTACACTTTCTTTACATCGGTATCGATCTTTTTCATTTTATTACTTTCATCTGACCATACTGGTAACTATCTAGTCTGATCTTAGTTTTCCAGGTAGATATTAGCTAATCGCTAAAATGCTTAGCATTTCTGTTCAAGTCAGTGCAAACTGAAACTCATATTGGTTGAGAGAGAACTGTTACACCATTTGCATAAATGCAAATAGATGGTTATCTAGTATGTTCTTATTTTGTTTAACTATATCCATGACTCCATATCACTCCTCCCTTAGTGTATATATTTCTCTGCATTCTCTTATTATCAGTTCATTTCATACATATGAGTTAAATCTAGTAGATTGTTGCTATTTGTTTATTTATTTTTGTTCATACAAGCATACAACAAGTTTACTGTTTGCTTTTTGTATGGCAGTTTTGGGTGCATTGGATAAACTATTGACGATGAATTAATTTTTGTTTTCTTAGGGATGATTGTTTCAGTACTTGGTTATAGTTTTTAGGATTTATTTTCCTGGTGTAGATGGAAAAATATTTGGGGCAACAATTTTTTGAACTGAACTGAATTGAGAGCTTCAGTTGTATCTCTTGATTTCGTAGTATTTTTCCAGGCCTACTATGTACGTTAAATCTAAGCATTTATTGAAATTGGCAGTGCATGCTCCTAAACATTTTTGTGCTTTTGATGTGTCTGTCACTATTCAATAGTTTCGACTACTGCCTCATGAATCTCAGTTCATAGACCTAATTCTGTGTGCTACTTGTGCTAAGTATTTTTTTTAAAATTATCACCTTTGAATGAAATGTTGTGTCTGTGCTGATAGTTTGTGCTAGATTTAAATGGCAAATTTCAAATACTGTTTTAAATTGTCATTTGGCAAGCTAGTTTTCACTCATTGTGCCTCATCACGAGGAGAAGTCCTCATGTTCCTCTAAGTTATCGCTCAATCCTTTCTTTACCCCTAAGTATATCATGATTTTATACTTAACAAAATATCATGATTTTGTACTTACCCGTTTTATTAGTCGACTATTAGAATTTTTTTAGAATTTACCATACTGCCCCTCTCCATAACAAGAAATGCTAGCTTCAACAAAACCATAATCCTTCAAATAAAAATATTATCAGTTATGCAAAAAATCAAGGGGCATAATTTTAGTATTTGTTTTGCCTCATATGAAACCGATATCTGATTTTTTTTAATCAACATTATGGAAAATTGAAGAAATTACTGACGGAGGTGATGTTACACAAATCACCAGATGTTCAGATATTTTCACCTAGAATATGAAAAACAAAATCAGTTTTTTATTTCTCAGTGAATTCGAACCAAATTTGTTTCCCTTAAAATTTGGTTGATATCGATAATAAAGTTCTAATCTTGATTTTAAAGTTTGTTTGAATTTTGGAATCTGGTGATTTGGGTAATTTCACTTAAAAACACATCAACTGAATCATTTTGTTGTGAAGGTTTTAGTTTTCGAGGAAATCTTATCAATTATTATTACAACATAGGGCAATATAGGCATTTTTATAAAATCTACTGGTCTATGAACAGGATGGATAGGTGAAGGGTAAAAAGAGAGACTCATGATATATAGAGAATGAGCCAAACTCAGAAGAATAAATGAAAGGAAGCGAGTAAAAGATCGAAGGGTAGTGTAGATGCCACATATTGACGGCAAGTTCAACTCCTCATGAGCTAGAGTTCAAGCTTGGGTCTGATCAAGATAGCCACCATTAAACTCAAGCTGCAGCAGGTGCTGCTGCTGCAGATGGCTTGGTAAGTGGCAACGCTACTGTGCTATCTGCCTGAGCTGCTGGCAGCATTGCTGGGGCATGAGTCATAGGGCGGGTTGGTGTTTGAGTGACTTTAAGGTTAATCATTTGAAGAACGTCAAGGTGGCAGTGCAAGTGCACTATTCATAAACGCTAATATCTTGCACGGCAAATCTGATGTTTTGCAAAGCTTGATAACTGTTATGAGCTATAATTCACCCTGAGCTTTGCATGTCAAATATTGATAAAGCTAGTTAATTGGATTATATCCTTTTTTGGAACTAAATTTTTAATGTTGAGTAAGTTGTTGCCTTCACTATGCTTTGGATGCGAAGTATTGTTTTGACATAAGCTTTCTAAGTTTTAACACTGAAGTTGCCATTCACTTTACACGTCAATGATTGTTTTGGAGCTCAATTATTAGTTGATAATCTTGTCTGAGTTTCTGCTGATGGGAGCCGGGGAGGAATAGCCACATTTTGGGATGATGAAGCCCTCCAACAAAGCGATCTTGATATCAGAACCTTCTCCCTCTCAATCCGTCTCACTCAGAAGTCCTCAAATACGACCTTCCTCCTCACCAATGTTTACTAATATCATAGATGGAAGATGCAACTCTGATGCAGACATGCTCTTCTCAAACCACAACCTCCAAGCACTCTCTTCATCATGCTCCAGACATGCTCTTCTTGAACCACTGCCCCCTGCTGCTCTCACCAACAAAGCAGCTCCTGCGCAAGCCAACTTTCAGGTTTGAGAATTTCTGGCCAAGACTATTGGGCTTCCTCGAAGTTGTCCAAACGGCCTGGTCCCAGTCGGTTAGCGCTTCACACCCGGTCAAGCGCCTGAGCACAAAGCTAAAAATGATGGCCAAGGCACTAAGATCCTGGAATAACCGCATCCTGAGTGATAGTTGTGTCCAATTTCACCTCGTCAACGAGCTTATTCTCAAATTGGACATCGCCTAGGAAAACATACCGCTCTCACCCTTGGAGCTCTCCCTCAGGAAAGATCTAAAACTGCGGATCCTCGGCCTTGCCGTAGTTGAAAAGGCTAGGAAAAGACAATGTTCAAAGCTAACATGGCTGAAAGAGGGCAATGCAAATACCAAGTTTTTCCACCTAAGAGTCAACCAACAACATGGGAAGAATTTCATCCACAGAGTCCATCACGGTAACGCCATTCTGGAGACTCATGAAGCTAAAGAGTGAGCCTTGTATGAACATTTCTCCACCATGATGGGGCATTGGTTACAACGCTCTTGTACCCTGAATTGGGAAGAACTCCACCTCCCCCAAGTGACATCGGAAGATTTAGACTCTCCTTTCTCCGAAGATGAAGTTTGGGCTGCTATCAAACAAAAGCCTGTTGAAAAAGCGCTTGGGCCAGATGGTTTCACAGGCACCTTTTTCAGAAGCTACTGGGAGATCATCAATTTAGACATCATGGAGCTCCTTGATAATTTCCACTCATTATCAGGGGGGAGTTTTGGAAGCATAAATAGGGCAACACTGATTCTCATTCCCAAAAAGAATGACGCATGTACAATGGGTGATTACAGACCAATTAGCTTAATTCACTCCTGGCGAAGATGCTGACAAAAATCTGGCAATCTGCTTGTCCAGACAAATCAACATACTGATCTCGCAAGCCTAGAGTGCATTCATCAAAATGAGTTGCATCAGGACAACTTCCTCTACCTCTCCAACTTGGCAAAGAAGATGCACAGATCCAAGAAGCCCACCCTCTTTTTCAAGCTTGATATCGCCAAGGCCTTCAATTTGGTCTCATGGGAATACCTATTAACGCTACTTGACAAGATGAGGTTCAGCGCCAAATGGCACGACTGGGTGGCCCTGATTCTGTCAACCTCCTCCTCCAGTGTCTCACTAAACGGAATTGAGGGAGAAAGGATAGACCATCCTAGCTGTCTAAGGTAAGGGGACGCCCTATCTCCGTACCTTTTCATCCTTGCAATGGACCCCCTACACAGATTTCTCAAGATTATAACCGTCGAGGGCCACCTAAGCGAGTTCGCGGACCGCAGCGTGCGCTTCAGATGCTCCCTGTATGCCGACGACGCGGCAATCTTCATCAAGCCATCATGCCAAGACATGGATAGCCTAATCTCGATCCTGAACAGTTTCGGGGGTGCCACCGGACTACAGGTCAACCTTCAAAAAGGCTCAATGATTCCAATAAGTTGTGGTGCAATTGACCTCGATGAAGTCCTACACAATTTCACTGGTCCATGTGGAACCTTCCCCATGCAATAGCTAGGGATGCCACTCAAAGTAAGCAGACTTCGAAAGGTCCACCTCTAGTCCACCTCTAATACTTAATTGACCAAATCAAGACACGGTTAATTAGTTGGAAGAAGAAGCTCCTCTCGATCGAACAATCGCCTGAACGGTTTAGACATTCCGTGACAAAAAAATCTTACGATAGCCTTTAAGAACGTCATTCATTTATGACCACATTTGAGAATAATTTGAAAGATTAGCTTGTGTTTATTTTGCCTAGGAATTAAAAAACACGTTAGAAAAAAAATCACGAAAGGAAACGAAATCGTGACTAAGGAGATATTGTTTCTCATAACAGTTCGGCTAGCACGTATTGACAGAGATTTGTCTATAGAACTAGCTAGATTTTTCTCAAGGTCCTAGATGTAAGCACAAAAGGAAATGTAGGAGGCAGAACATAAATGAAAATCTCCCATTGCTAGCTCATAGTGCATCTAGGCCCCTAATGATTTTGTGGATTAATAACAATGCGATTAGAGAGGACTAACAATTTAATTTAAGTCAATATGAAAGATTGTTAGTCCGTGACGATTTGTAGTGCAATGCATATCTCGACGAATGTGACTAAATCATGAGTTGCGGCAATGAGCAAAGGTTATATTGTATATTTTCATTTCTTTGCGTCATTAGGAAAGCCGTACTATTAAGGGGATGATGCATTCACATATGATGAGTGATGTGTGTGTTCCAAATCTATTTTTGAAAGTGTTTCTCCTCAGTTTCTGTATTCTAGAAATTTTCGGACTTGTCTGGAACAGATTTTTGGAATTTTCGAAAATAGACATAACTGAATTTCGCTTCTGGAAATTTTCGGAGTCGTCCAAAATTGATTTACGGAATTTCCGAAAATGACCAAGAAGCCAAAATCGGTTCTGTAAATTTTCGGACTTGTCCGATAATGGTTTTTGGAATTTCCGAATATTGCAGTGAAGGCAAAAGTGTTTCTGTAAATTTTTGGAGTTGTCTACAATCATATTTTGGAATTTCCGAAAATGTCTATGCAGCCAAAAACGCTTCTAGAAATTTTCGGACATGTCCGAAAGTAATTTTTAGAATTTTCGAAAATGTCTAGGGGGAAATTTTGGTTCTGGATATTTTCGAACTTGTCCGAAAAGTTTTCGGAATCTCCGAAAAACATCAGTTGACTTTACTATTTTGTTGTTCTGGAAATTTTCTGATATGTCCGAAATTAATTTTTGGAATTTACGGAAATTGTAATTATTGTGCATAACGGGTAGATCTAGAGCTGTGGCTATAAATAGCCCACTCTCTCTACTTGTGTGGGTTGCTGGTCTGATCGGATATTTTCGTGCCCTTGGCTTGTTCATCTTGAGATTCACTTTTGAGCCTTACTTTCTTGTTTCCCCTCTCCACCTGTGTTTGATTCGGATTTGGTGTATGTGTGAGAGTTGTGGATTCGAGTTTGTGTGAGTGCCTGTTGTTGGCTTCATGAAGATTTGTGAGCACTTGCATCATCTCCAAGAGATCTTTGCATCATTTGTTACTCTTGGAGGTTGAGGACTCCTAAACGGCTAGGTGTTACTCTCAAGGCACCGATCAATATGTGGTTGGCCAGGAGAAGTTTGTGAAGGTCAAATCTCACCTCCGAAAGGAAAGAGATACCACTAATGGAAGGAGCAGTACTTTGTGCAACCTCTTAAGGAAAGGTTTAGCGAAGACCCGACTCTTTGTGAGCTTCAAAGGAGAGTAGAATCCTCTCAATTATTCAAACTCCGTGAACATCTCATCTTGCAACATCTTTGGTGATATCCCTTTTCTCACTCCTCTACTTTTTGCTTGTTTGGTGCCACTATAGGTCTAGTTGCTGTTTGTGCTAGTATTTCTTTGTTGTAGGCAGCTAGCTCTAGAATTTTCTTTGTATTGTGCATACTCTGTTATTTTCGGAAATTCTAAAAATTCCTGCTTCCGCATTTACTTGAGTTTTTGAATTAGCCTATTCATCACCCTCTAGGCTTAATTGACCATTTCACTAGCATCAGACCATGGACTGATTGTATCACGGCGGTCATCAAAGATACCAGTAAAGAATGAAATGCCTACCTATTCATTCTCAGGGCAGAGCAGATGATGTGACCATCTAGTATAGACATAAAACCAAGCATGATAAATATAAAACATTGCCAAAGAATACATCGGATGAGTGGAGGATCTGTAGGATATTCAAGTCCAATGAGTTTTGGAATCCAGTTCGGCCTCTGGAGAGAGCACTGAATTCAAACTGACCTAGCGTCTTCATGCCAACTCTGATTTTGGTGAGCTTGGACTTGATGGAAAGCTTATTTCGTCACTTTTCAATCTCATCTAATCTCATATCTAAATTTATCTCGAGTCAATGGGAATCGCCAAAACAAGACAATGCTATTGCTGAAACCGAACTTGGGCCTTGGGCCTTGTAATAGACTAGGGCCATGTCGGAAGTGTCTCCCTCCACCTCCACGAATTAGCACTTAACTGTAGATACATTTTCCTCTATAAATAGTTTTGTACACCCTCAAAAACATTTGGCTTTTGTTTAGTTGAATTTTGCTAAGTGCCATTCAGCTTGTCCCTAGTACTCGCTCGATTAGTTAGTGACTATATATTCAGAGCCCCCAATAGTTGGTGTGTTGATTTGTCGGGTCGATTAGATCTACCACTTCAATCGCAACTATTTCTTTGTTCTTAATCACCTATTCATAATATTTAGATTGCATCTTATCTTGTTCTTGCAGTGTTCTCTCATTTGCATTGCAGGGATCATCAACAGCGCGTCACGGTTGATACGACATCGTTTATAGTGTAGCGATTACATGGCGTCCTAGACTTGTTCTGGTTGGTTGCCACATCGTAAACGTCGCACTCGATCAAAGCGAGAGTTATCCCCTCATGTCGCTCCCGGGAAATATGCCTCTCCCGAACACTAGTGCATTGATCCCCGTCCCAGGAAAAGCCAAGGTAACTTCAACAATCATGATACAAAAGACACATCTTTATTATAATGATAATATTTACATTATTACAAAGGCACTTCAGGCCTGACAACCAAAAATAAATAGCAGTGGACTAGCGGGCCTACGGCTCCATCTTCAAAGGCGCTCAACTGGGGTATAAGCCAAGACTCCACCTAGGACTTCTCCAAAGCTTCTCTTACTGAAGGGAGGAAAGATTGAGCAAGAATGAGTTCAACCACACTACTCAGCAAGACACATCGGGACATGCATGATTAATGCAAGGGGTTACAAAGGAGTAATAATATAGGGCTAGGTTTTGCGGTAAACAGCATTTAAAAGTGACTTAGTTGCCTAAAGCTATTTTGCAAACACGATTCTAGAGCTAAACAGTATTATTAATTAAAGCCGTGAACCCATATAAACCTGCCTTAACCCAAGGTTTATGATGAGTTGGACCGAACTGGCAACCTAAACCAGTTCCCAGCCCGTCCCAAGTGAACCCAGGCCAACTATTCCAGGTTTTAGTTGATTAACCAATTTTTAAGAGTGAAACCACTAACTTAGGTACATTGCTAGGTTTGCCCATAACCGAGCGCGCGGCTATTAGAATGGATTATACTTTGATCAGAGGTGTACATCTTTACCCAGAAGACACATCTTTGCGCCGCATTCCATGGCCTTGGAACCCATCATAAAAATGTGACATAGTTCCTAACCCATCCTATCCATGAACAAGAATACTGACCCAACGCCCGCCTACGGCCGGAAAAGAACATCCCTCGGGAGTGACCTCCCAATGCCTGTCCTATGCCATGACATCTCGACTACCAGACAACCGCCCGTGTAGCCTTCATTTGCCCTAGAGATATCCATCGAACCTGACTTCATCCATCCCTATCCGTGTCCTTTTGTTCATTCCCAGACTGAGCTACAAACTGTAACGCCCTGATTTTCGTTCGGAATTAAAAACCATTAAATAATGCATTTTCTAGAAATTAAATAAAAATTAAATCAATTTAATCAAGTGAAATTATAGAGGAAATTAAAATTTCCTTTAAAAATCATTGGCCGAGAATATTTTG
Source organism: Oryza meridionalis (assembly GCA_000338895.3). Taxonomy (NCBI): domain Eukaryota; kingdom Viridiplantae; phylum Streptophyta; class Magnoliopsida; order Poales; family Poaceae; genus Oryza; species Oryza meridionalis. The sequence goes on along the minus strand of CM002535.2, from coordinate 9,419,450 downwards.
TAATATTCTTTGTGCCCTAAAATACTCTCAGGATTTTTCCGTGAATTTTAGGAGCTCAAGAAATAATTTTAAAGTCACAAAGTTCAATTAATTAATTAAATAAAAAGAAAAACAAATTAAAATCCTTCTCCTTTGCCTTGGGCCATTTTTGGCCCAAGTCCTCCCTCCTTTGGGCTCGGCCCAATCCCCCTCCCTTCCTCTCCCTCAGCTGTCGGAAGCACTCCGAACCCCTTAATATATTTGAAGGATGAATAGCTAAACACAATTCTTCCATCAAACATATTAAGACATTCGACGCTCCAAGAGAAAGATATGTGAGACATTGCTGGGCCTTTAGCCTGCCAGTCAACTTCAGCCTGAGATGTGCCTGTCAAACCACTCGAAGGCGGCGACCAGATGTATTACACATTCAGGAGACTTGACAAAAATGGCTAAAGATCTACGACATCTCAAATATCTTTAACTCATACTCATGTTTAATATGTCCCTAACAAAAGGAACACACTAAACACTTTTATCCAAGCACATGATATCTCAACATAGAGAGATCTAAGTTCTAAGTTTTAGTTAGGTTCATACAACTTATAACTTAGATACATATGGCCGATTGGCCGAATAGTTAGGTTTGCGGAAGCATTTTCTACCCAAAAGACTTTTCATACAACCGACTAGGGTAGACCCTAGTAAGAACCATCCTGGAAGAAAGAGACATCCCATTGAAATCATCCTCCTCAGGAGTGATCTCAGCTGCAACCAAATCTAAACATGCAACAATACAACAATACAAGCAAGAGTCAGTACAAATAAATTGTAATGGCAAGCACCAAGCAAGCCTAGTACTCTACATGCATGGCATATTCAAAGTAAAGCTTACATGGGATAATTTTAGCATAAAGCAAATTTAGTTTGCAAAGAACATTTCAAATTCAGATTTATTTTCAATTAAATTTCAGCAAGCATACACTTAGCAAATGGGCATCAAAATAGATGTTAACCACATAGAACATAGCTCCTTATTGCCTTCCATGGCAGCAAGGACAAAAATCCATAAATCACATCACATTTTGAAGTTCAAATTCAGCTTTAGAAGAATAAAATACAGGTCTATACTCATGACATATTCATACGCCTCTCTTGACCGTGAGCACAGCTAATTGATTAGTTTTAACTCTGCAGAGTACGTACACTTTACCCACATGATGCGAAATAATAATCATGAAAGAGCATGGCACGCGATACATAAGTACCCGATTTATTACTCACAACAAAGCCCTTCCAAGATTCATGATTTAGCCTTACACCAGTATGATACGTGTTATTCCATCCTAAGCCATACTCGATATATGACTTAGAACCGTTAGGTGGCAGGCCCACGCCTTAAACTTAACGCCGTGGTGGCGGACACAACGGGAACCCACCACGTGGCACTATACCATTGTATTGGACAGACTTAGTCACCTAAACTACCACGTCGGGGTAAATAGGAAGTTCCTCTGAATCAACGACTAATTCCTCAGAATTATCGACTAACTCATACACACCGACCTACCAGAATGTAAGGCTAAACCGTAAATAATTTACTAAGCTTGGGCTATCCCATACTAGCACATGTGGTTGTACTGTATACGAAATGAACTGACGTTGAGTGAAGTCCTTAGGTCGGTCTGGACACACTCTCCCCCTATCAGAACACAACTAAACACCATATGTGCACCACATGAGGCCCAAACCTAAAAATCCATATTTTCCATCATTTTATTTGACAAATAACACATTTTAACATTTTAATTCAGATCATAAAATAAATCATTCTATATATGTAATTGAGCCCAAACGGTAAGTAAACTCATCACTGAGCATGGCTAAGCATTTTTATAGACTTGTGACCTCAAACATCATTCTTAATGTGACACAATGAATTTTTCCTAAGATTTGGAATAATGGTTAAGGTCTTTTGTGGAGTTTAGGTGATAATGCAAGTTAAGGAGTTGATCTAACAAATTTTACAAGATTTTAATAGATTAGTGTACAATAGACATGCATATTTTGCAATCTTTTCAAAAACCTCCAAATCATAGGTTCAGTGTGATCAAAGAGGGGAGGTGGCTTGCCTTGCTCTTCCACTCCTTGCTCAGCTAAAAGGTAGGTTTCCTCGTGACTCGGCTGCGAATCGTCTAAACATACATATGCAAAATCGAAATTAAAACATACATAAAAATCCAACATGCTCTAAAATGAATGCTTTTTATGGAGTTGGTGTGATCTGTGTTAATTTGATTTTTAGTGAAAGAATTTTAATTTTAAGAATTTTCGTTTAAAGTTACAAATTTTTAAAGTGTCTACATGTTAAATATAGACCTACATGCATTTCGGATTTTTGAGACAAATCTTTATGATTCTGTTAAGCTAACCATTTTTTTGATGCAAAGCATGAAAATATTATTCCAACAAAATTTAGTTTGCAAATTTTAGAGTTAGGATGAATTTTCTACAAATTTCTAAAGTTCTGTCATTTTTCAGTTGATAAGAAACAAGGTTTGTATTTTCTCCAATTTTCTCAAATCATTTACTCTCTCGGGTCCACCAGTCAGCGACTACGGTTTTGCGCATAAGCCCCTGGGTTCTCGGGAAATAGATCCCGCAGCCCCTAGTACGGTGTTTAGGATTTTATGCAAAAAGACTCTCGAGTTTTAATTTATTTACGAACTAGTACTGGTCCCACATGTAAGTTTTTGGTTGAGTTGCCATTTCATCCCTGGGAGTCTTTAAATTTCACGAGACATGCCCTTGCTCTGGGCAGAGCAGAGCAGAGCAGCAGCACAGCCGCGAGCTTCACAGCATCACCGGCGGCGAACGGCGGCGATTCATGTTGAGTTGTGATCCAAATTCATTTGCACTTAATAAAGGCCAGCTTCTGCCGTAGTGAAACGGATCGTCATCCCTTTTAGGGTTCCACTATATATACCTCTTGTAAGCCGCCGTGCGGTGTTGTAACCTCACCCCAGATATAGTGAAGATATTTTGCTGGCTGGCGCCCGTGGTTTTTCTCTCCTACTTTGGGAGGGTTTTCCACGTTAAATCTCGTGTCTTCTGTGATTGATCTATTATTTCTTTATCGTTTGTTCGCTTATCGTTTCCTAACAAGTGGTATCAGAGCTTGTTCCCACATTAGGGTTTCACGATGGCATCGATGAAGTATGATCTACCGCTACTAGACTACAAGACGAGATTCTCGCTGTGGCAAGTCAAGATGCGGGCTGTTCTGGCGCAAACTTCGGATCTTGATGAGGCGCTGGAAAGTTTCGGGAAGAAGAGATCGACTGAATGGACCGCTGAGGAGAAGCGGAAAGATCGTAAGGCTCTGTCGCTGATCCAACTTCATCTATCTAATGATATTTTGCAAGAAGTGTTGCAGGAAAAGACTGCTGCAGAACTTTGGCTCAAACTGGAATCGATCTGCATGTCTAAAGATCTAACCAGTAAGATGCATATCAAGATGAAGTTGTTCTCGCACAAGTTGCAGGAGAGTGGTTCTGTGCTGAACCACATATCGGTCTTTAAGGAGATCGTTGCCGACCTAGCGTCGATGGAGGTACAGTTTGATGATGAAGATTTTGGTCTTTTACTGTTATGCTCACTGCCTAGTTCATATGCAAATTTTCGTGACACCATACTTTTAAGCCGTAATGAACTAACCCTAGCGGAAGTTTATGAGGCGCTCCAAAACAGGGAGAAGATGAAAGCTATGGTTCAGTCTGATGTGTCGTCCTCTAAGGGCGAAGCATTGCAGGTCAGAGGCAGATCTGAGCAGAGAACCTACAACGATAGCAATGATCGTGACAAGAGCCAGAGTAGAGGCCGTTCCAAGTCCAGAGGTAAAAAGTTCTGTAAGTATTGCAAAAAGAAAAATCATTTCATTGAAGAATGTTGGAAGCTGCAGAATAAGGAGAAAAGGAAATCTGATGGTAAGGCCTCTGTTGTTACCAGTGCTGAAAACTCTGATTCAGGAGATTGTCTTGTCGTTTTTGCTGGTTGTGTTGCTAGTCATGATGAATGGATCCTTGATACTGCATGTTCGTTTCATATCTGCATTAACAGAGATTGGTTTAGTTCTTACAAGTCTGTGCAGAATGGAGATGTTGTGCGCATGGGAGATGATAACCCACGTGAGATTGTGGGCATTGGCTCCGTACAGATCAAGACACATGATGGCATGACACGCACGCTGAAAGATGTGAGACACATACCAGGGATGGCAAGAAATCTCATCTCTCTCAGTACACTTGATGCGGAAGGATACAAATACTCCGGTTCAGGTGGAATTGTAAAGGTATCTAAAGGTTCTCTCGTTTATATGATTGGTGATATGAATTCTGCAAACTTATATGTCCTTAGAGGAAGTACATTACATGGTTCTGTTACCGCTGCTGCTGTTTCTAAAGATGAACCTAGTAAGACTAACCTGTGGCATATGCGTCTTGGACATATGAGTGAACTTGGTATGGCAGAATTGATGGAGAGGAACCTGCTGGATGGCTGCACTCAGGGTAACATGAAGTTTTGTGAGCACTGTATTTTTGGTAAGCACAAGAGGGTAAAGTTCAATACCTCAGTTCATCGCACCAAAGGTATACTTGATTATGTACATGCTGATTTGTGGGGCCCTTCTCGTAAGCCCTCTCTTGGTGGTGCTCGTTATATGCTTACCATTATTGATGATTACTCTAGAAAAGTGTGGCCTTATTTCCTGAAACATAAAGATGATACATTTGCTGCTTTTAAAGAGTGGAAAGTCATGATTGTCACGCCCGGAATTTCTATCCAAAATTCCAAACGCTTACATGTGTGTAAACCCTCGTCCAGGAATCAGCCGAGGCACACAATAACAAATTGATAATAGAGTACAATTATTACTCTAATTAATAAGCGAATAAATTGTCATTACAGAGGTGGATAGTTCCTCTCAAACAATAAAGATCTAAGCAGCGGAAAATAAAGAAATAAATAGCGCAGACGACTCCATTCCACAGGCAGCTTGACAAGGACTACGCCAAACCTTCACCACCATCAGCTTCATTGTAGAACTCCTCCTCTGATGAATGATTGCAAGGTGAGTATATGACATATTCAGCAAGCCACGCAGCAAATATGCAAGTGCACAGGATAACCAAGGATGGCATAATATAGGCTTCTTTGCATAAACAACATTTAAAGAATATTTCAGAATTTAATAAAACAGTAGAGTATTAATTAAACAATATTAATCCAACACTATACAACATACCCTGTTGTATAGGCCCAACCATTTAGTACAACCAATCCCGGCTGCACAGTTCTAATCTCCAAACCAGGAATATACCATTCCAAACCAGGAGCTAATCAAATATAACCAGTTATAGCATCTTTCATTATAGTGTGAAGGGTGAGACTAATCACGAAAGACATTGTTAGACCCGCCCATAACCGCGGGCACGGCTATTCGAATAGTTTTACTCTGATCAGAGGTGTACCACTGTACCCACAAGACACAGCCCCACATCATGTCACCATGTGCCTCAATACCACCACGGTACCTCGGAAAGGAGCTGTGACATTACCCCTCACACAACACAATCCACCACAGTGCACCATTCCCGGATCATAGTCACCCCCTTACAAACAAGGCATGGACTCCCCAGCGACCCCCGTGGGCTTATCTCCGCCACTTCTCAGTCTGGTGCCCCGCAATGAACTATGCTATGTAAAAGATAAAGCCGTTGCCCACGCTGGCTTGTGGTTGGCACGGTTAATGTTTCACAACCGAAGTTCGTGAACCGGTCCTTAATTGTCATGAGCACGACCATCAAAACCATGTACTCACAACCCACCATTATCAGGTTTTAGTTGTCACATTAATTAATTAACCAATCACGTTTAGCCATCGTGAACTATCATTAAGCCATCATTAAATAATAGTGAATCATAAGTTATCCCATTAGTGTGCTAAAGTTTCTAAGCATGGCTAAGCAATTGCATCTAATCATCTAGCTGAACCAATATATAAAGCTCAACTAGTCAAGTTATAATAACCAAAGGTATCAAGGAATAAGGTAATCAAGAACAAAAGGGCTATAACAAACAATAGGCTAATTCCACCCAATGACATTCAAAAATAAATGCAATAGTTGAATAGAAACTGTCACGACCGGAATTAACCCAACGGGCGTTCCTTACGTGCGTGTATTATTCCTTGTCCCAGGAGGCAAGGTACACCAAAAGTTGATACATTTCAGAGTTTATCAAGCGGAAGCGTACATAAATAATTTATTACATGGGCAGCGAAGGCCCAGCACACACAAAGCCAAACGGAAACAGCGGAAGACTAGGGCGACGACCACAGGCGCTTGACGGCAGGCACGAGCTAGACACCAAAGCCTTCATCATCCAGGGGCTCCTCTTCTGGGTTTGGGAAAAATTGAGCAAGACTGAGTACAACCACCGTACTCAACAAGACACACCCACAAGTGCAGCATAAATGCAAAGGAGTACAATGGAGTTATAATATAGGGGTTAGGTTTTGCAATAAACAGCATTTAAAAGACCCTTAGTTGCTCAAAGCTAAATTTAAAACACGATCCTAGAACTATTTAATATTATTAAACAAGGCCGTGAACCCACACGAACCTGCCTTAACCCAAGGCCTACGATGATTCAGACCGAACTGGCAACCCGACCCTGGGTCCCAGCTCGTCCCAAGCCAACCCAGGCCAACCATTCCACATTTTAGTTGTTAAGCAGGTTTTAAGAATTTAAAACACTAACTTGGGTACATTGCTCAGCTTGCCCATGACCGAGGGCGCGGCTATTCGAATAGGTTTTACTCTGATCAGAGGTGTACATCTTTACCCACAAGACACGTCTTCCTCACGTGCAACCACGTGCCACATACCACCACGGCATATGGACGGAAGACATGACATAGTTTCCAACCCATCCTAGCCATAGACAAGAGTACCGACCCAACCCACCTACGGCCGGAACCCCCGGACAGGCAGGCAGAATTGAGCCCCTAGCAGCAGGACACCAGCCCTGTGCCATGACATCTCGACTACCGGGCCGCAGCTCGTGTAGCCTTCATTTGTCCTGGAGATGTCCATCGACCCCCGACTTCGTCCATCTCCATCCGTGTACTTTTGTTTATAACCAGACTGAGCCACAAACTAAGCCTTACCCATTAGACATGTGGAAGTACGGTAGTGCTTTGCAACAGAGGCCCGAAGACCGGTCCTTATGTGGCCGAGGTGCTACTATCAAAACCATGCACCCCAAGCCCAGCCTAAAACCATTTTGAGAGTTTTGAATAGAGGGGGAGGTGTGCATCCAATTCCACAATAATCCAACCATTCCAATATGTCCAGGTGATATGAATATTCCCAAAGTCTAGAGTTATAAAACCACCGAATGTTGCCTAATTAAGCGGCGAAGCATCTACCTAAAATCATACTAGTGGTACCATGAGTAGCGGGTCCACTAGTTGGGGTTTTGTTTATTCTAGGGTGAACAAGGAAATAATAACAATAACAATGATAAGGTCATAACAAAGGTAAATAGGCATGGCTAGATAAAACAGTGATAACGCGGGAATTTAAATAAAGCGATAATGCAATAATTTAAACCAACATAATTTTATAAACTGGGATTCAATATGTTCAAGGATGATGTGACTTGCCTTGCTCGCTTTCCCAAACGTCGGCTTCAACCTCCACGAAGAGCGGATCTTCCGAAGCTGCAGCGTCTACACGACCAACGGAAAAGAAAAGGCTTATACTCTAATAAACTCCATATAACAAGCAGGAACAAAGCACAAAAATGGGTTCTTGACTTCTTAAGGAAAAATTAGAGACTTGAACGGTCCAATTCCGAGTTCAAATGGCCAAGTTATGGCCATTTGAAGTTTATATGCTCTTTAAATGAATATTTGCGAATTTCTTCATTTAAATTTTAATTTAAAAGTGATTTATTGTGTCAGCCGAGGGGAGGAGGCGCGCGGACCGGGTCCACGGGAGTGGGGCCCACGCGGCAGCCTCACGGTCCACGGTGGACCGGGTGCACCCGGGCTCACACCGGCCGGCGCCGTGGGCCCCACGCGTCAGCCGTACCCGAGGGCACGGACGGCTGACGGCCGGGCCCCACGCGGCAGCCGCTAGGCGCGCCCGGAGGCGGCCACGTCGGCGCGGCCGGCGGGAGGCGGCGCCCGCGCCCCGATGGTCGCCGCCGGCGACCACCGGCACGGCGGAGCAGCGGCCGAGAGAGGGGGGGGAAGGGGGAAAGGAGGCGGCGGTCCACGGCTCACCCCGAGGGCGACGGCGACGACGGAAACGGCGACCGGAGCGGAGGAAGGCGGCGGCGTGGCTCGGGTCGACGGGGTCGACGGCGCTCCGGCGGTCGGCGACCGAGGCGGAGGGGTGGACGAGGTCGGCGAGGTTGCGGCGAAGCCGAAGGAGGCGGCGCCGAGGTGGGAGGTGGTCCGGGGCGACGACGGCGGCGGACCGGAGCTCGGCGGCGACGGCGGAGAGAGAGAGCGACGGCGCGAGCTCGATTCCGGCGAGGAGAGAGGGCCGTGAGTGGCGGAAACGGAGGTGGGGAGCTCGGGGAGGGTTTATATAGGGTTGGGAGTGAGAGAGGGCGGCCGGAGGAGGGGGAAATGGGCGCGGAAGACCCAGCCGCCATTAATGGCGCCGGCGAGGTTAGGGGAGAGGTTTCCAAATGAATCCGAGGGAGAGAGGGAGGGAAAAATGGGGGGAAAGAGGGAGGGGATCCCGGGGAATAATTCCCCCCTCTTTATTGCGCGCGGGGACGACGGGGTGCGGCGGAATCGGCGGCGGCGGCGGCGCTTGGCGCGGGCGGGGCGGCGGGAGCGGCGGGAGGAAGGAGATGACGGGTGGGCCCCACCCGTCAGCGAGGGTGGCGGGCGGGCCCGCCCGTCAGCGGCGCGCGCGCGGGGAGGAGGCCGAGTGGGCCGCGGGGAGGAGGAGAGAGGGGGAGGGAGATGGGCCGAATTCGGCCCATTAGAGGGGAGAGGTGATTTTTAGGGTTTTTCTTTTTATAAAATCATTTTAACTTTGTTTATTTCTTAATAATTATTATTTGTGCTCTGAAAATTCCACTAAAATTTATTTACGCATTTTAGGCTTTTAGGAAATATACAAAAATCCTCCAAGCCTTATTTGACTTTTAACTTTGCACATTTTAATTGTTGGAGGCTTTCACACGGATTTTAATTATTCTAGGCATAATTTAGAGGGTGTATTTTAGAGTCGTTTTGGGACGCGACAAACCTACCCCCCCTTAAACGGAATCTCGACCCCGAGATTCGGAAGAACTGGCGAAGAGATCGGGATGGGCTGCCTTCAGCTCGTCTTCACGCTCCCAAGTAGCTTCTTCCTCAGTGTGGTTGCTCCATTGGACCTTGCAAAAACGAATTACCCGGTTCCTGGTCCTGCGCTCCATGGTGTCCAGGATTTTCACTGGCCTCTCCACGTAGGTCAAGTCTTCGCGAACTTCAATTTGCTCTGAATCGGCCTGCTCGGATGGCACTCGAAGACATTTCTTGAGCTGTGACACATGGAACACATCATGCACGTTGCCCAAGGATGCGGGCAGCTCCAACTGGTAAGCGACTTCTCCGCGTCGAGCAATGACACAGAAAGGACCCACGAACCGAGGTGCGAGCTTTCCTTTCGTCTGGAACCTGTGTACCCCTCGCAATGGTGTGACCCTAAGGTACACAAAGTCATCCACTGCAAACTCCAGGTTACGGCGTCGGTTATCTGCATAGCTCTTCTGCCGGGACTGTGCCACCTTTAGATTATCCCGAATGGTTCTGACTTTAGCTTCAGCTTCTCTCAGGATATCGGTCCCGAACACTTGGCTTTCCCCAACTTGGTCCCACAGTAGCGGTGTCCGGCATTTGCGGCCATACAACGCTTCATAGGGTGCCATTTGTATGCTGGCTTGGTAGCTGTTATTGTAGGAGAACTCGGCATAGGGGAGACTCTTATCCCAGGTCTTCCCGAAATCTAGAACGCAGGCACGGAGCATATCCTCTAGGATTTGATTCAGACGCTCGGTCTGTCCATCTGTCTGCGGGTGATACGCGGTGCTGAAATTTAATCGGGTACCCAACTTTTCTTGGAGCTTCTTCCAAAAGTGAGAGGTGAATTGGCTTCCCCTATCAGATACAATTTTCTTAGGAACGCCATGGAGGCTCACGATCCTAGCGAAGTAGAGCTCGGCTAGTTTGTTCCCTCCATAGGTGGTCTTCACAGGAATAAACCGAGCTACCTTGGTTAGTCGGTCCACAACTACCCATATAGAATCATATCCGCCTTGGGTTTTTGAAGTCCGGTGATGAAATCCATCCCAATTTCATCCCATTTCCATTCTGGTACTTGGAGAGGTTGGAGAAGTCCGGCCGGTCGTTGGTGCTCTGCCTTGACACGCTGGCACACATCACAAAGGGCCACGAACTCTGCAATTTCCCGCTTCATACTAATCCACCAGTATTTCTCTTTCAAATCTAAGTACATCTTCGTACTGCCAGGGTGGATGGAATAAGGGCTTTCGTGAGCTTCCTGGAGTATCAGCTGTTTAAGTTCTCTGTCGTCCGGAACGCATATCCGATTTCCGTTCCATAGGGTTCCGTGTTCGTCCTCTGTGAAACCTGCGGCTTTACCCTGTTTCATATTCTTGAGGAGTCCACGCATATCCGGATCATTTTTCTGAGCCTCGCGGATTTGATCGAGCAAGATAGGCTTGGCTTCCAGCGTAGCCAAGAATCCACGACCAACTATGCTTAGGTTCAGGGCTTCCATCTGTTGATTAAGTTCGGGAGGAATGTCACGGACGTCAAGAGTGTTGCAATGGCTTTTTCGACTTAGGGCGTCGGCGACCACGTTGGCCTTACCAGGATGATAGTGAATTCCCACATCATAATCCTTGATGAGTTCTAACCATCTCCTCTGCCGAAGATTCAGATCCGACTGAGTGAAGATGTATTTCAAACTCTTATGATCCGTATATATTTCACAACGATTCCCAATGAGATAGTGCCGTCAGATCTTTAGAGCATGAACCACAGCGGCTAACTCCAAATCATGGGTAGGGTAGTTGCCTTCATGAGGCCGTAGCTGGCGTGAGGCATAGGCTACCACATGACCTTCCTGCATAAGCACGCACCCCAATCCTTGGCGCGAAGCGTCACAGTACACCAGGAAGTCCTTGCGAGTATCTGGTAAGATTAAAACTGGCGAGGAAACCAGCTTTTCTTTGAGAGTTTGGAACGCCTTCTCGCATTGCGGGCTCCACACAAACTTTTCCTCCTTCTTCAGCAGCTGCATCATAGGTCTGGCAATTTTGGAGAAATTCTCGATGAATCTTCGGTAGTACCCGGCCAAACCCAAAAAGCTGCGGACTTGAGTGACTGTCTTGGGTTGCTTCCAATCAGTGACGGCTGTCACCGTGTCGGGATCCACGGCAACTCCTTTAGCAGATATCACGTGCCCTAAGAACTTGACTTCAGACAACCAGAACTCACACTTGCTGAGCTTGGCATACAATTGGTGTTCCCGCAACTTTCCCAACACCAGACGGAGATGCTGCTGATGGTCTTCCTTGGATTGTGAGTATACCAGGATGTCGTCAATGAAAACCACAACAAACTTATCCAAGTATTCCATGAATACTTTGTTCATTAAGTTCATGAAGAAGGCGGGAGCATTGGTTAGGCCGAACGACATCACCGTGAATTCATACAGTCCGTAACGCGTGGTGAATGCGGTCTTCGGGATATCTTCTTCACGAATCCGCAATTGGTGATATCCGGAGCGAAGATCGATTTTAGAAAAGACGGTGGCACCCTTAAGCTGATCGAACAGATCATCAATCCGGGGAAGAGGGTACTTGTTTTTGATAGTAACTTCATTGAGAGCTCTGTAATCAACGCACATCCTCTTTGTCTTGTCCTTCTTTTCCACAAAAATCACGGGAGCACCCCAGGGGGAAGTGCTCGGCCGTATATACCCCTTTTCTTTCAACTCTTCCAACTGTTTCTTGACTTCGGCCAGTTCATTTGCTGCCATACGGTAGGGTCGCTTGTACAGAGGAGTGGTTCCTGGAGCAAGATCTATCCGGAACTCAATCTCTCGCTTGGGCGGCATACCGGGTAGTTCTTCCGGAAACACATCTCCGAACTCTCTGACGATGGGGATTTCCGACAGTCCTATCTGATGAAGTTCTGAACTGCTGACAGAGGTTGAGGGTGCAAAGAAAACAACCGGTTGTTCCGGCCCTCGGTACAGGGTGACAGTGCGTCTTGCGCAATCCATTACTCCTTGGAATTGAGCCAACCAATTCATCCCAAGGATCACATCCAAGTTCTTGGTGTCCAGAAGAATCAGATCCGAGGGAAAAGGAATTCCCTGGATTTCTATAGGAACGGCAGGGCTATAATACTTTGCTGTCATAACCCCTCCAGGGGTGGTGATGAGCAGAGGGTTCCTAAGCCTTTCTACCCCCAACTGATTTCTCCCCACGAATGGCACGGATATAAACGAGTGGGAAGCTCCAGAGTCGAACAAAATGGTAGCAGGAATGGAATGAATGAGGAACGTACCAACGATGACGTCTGGAGTTGTCAGCACATCCTCGGCAGTCACGTGGTTCACACGACCCCGAATGACATCCTTACCACCGTTGTTGGAGCGGGGAGGTGCTTGGCCTTGCTGGCGCCTCGGCTTTGGGCATTTATCCGCAAAGTGCCCAGGCTCGAAGCAGTTGAAACACAGGCGCTGCTGACCTTGAACGTCCCTGCGGCCTTGACCAGGCTGCACAGCTGGCGCAGGAGGACGGGGTGCACGGGTCCCTTGCTGACTCTGCTGTTGCTGCGGCTGTGGGACGCGCACCACGAATTGGGGTCGGGGCGTGGAGCGTGGTTGCTGCTGCTTTTGCTGCTGCGAGGACGATCCCCCTGGATAGGGATTGGTGTAGCGGACCCTTTGGTTAGCCCCCTGTTGATTGCGGAAATTCGCCAAGCGACGCTTGTGCGACTCCAATTCCTTGTGCTTGGCTTCCAAGCGGATGCTCTTGTCTACCAGACGCTGGAAATCCGGATAATCCCCGGAGACCAGACGCACAGATAGCTCAGGGTCCATTCCTGCCAAGAACTTCTCCTGCTTTTCCTCATCTTCCCGAACATCCTCCGGGGCGTACCGGGCCAGGTTGTTAAACTCATGCAAATACTCCATCACGGAGCGGTTGCCTTGCTTCAACTCCCGGAATTCCCTTTTCTTAAGGGCCATGACTCCGGCGGGCACATGGGTTCTCCGGAAAGCGGCGGTGAAGCGGGCCCAAGTAATAGGCTGCCCCTCTGGCTGCGTAGCCTGGAAATGGTCCCACCATAGAGATGCGGGCCCCTGCAGTTGGTGGGCGGCGAAGATGACTTTCTCCTCATCGTTGCACTGCACAGTATCTAACTTTTTCCCCACGGCATGCAACCAATCCAACGCATCCACGGGGTTATTGGAGCTAGAGAAGGTAGGCGGACGGATGCGGAGAAACTCGGCGAGTTTGGAGTGCTGCGGGGGTGGTGGTGGAGGTGGGGCATTGTGGTGTGGCGGATTTTGGATGTGGTGGAGGAAAGCAGCCATCATGTTGGCCTGCTGGGCGAGGATTTGGGTGAGGATGGAGTTGGTGTCTGGTGGTGGTGGTGGTGGCAGGGGAGGAGGTGGAGGTGGGCTGCCCTGGATGTTGGGGTTGCTGCCTTCGGGTTGGTTGCCATCACCGGTAGCAGCACTTCTCCTGGTTGTCACCATCTGAAAAACCAACATAGAACCAGCAGACAGAGAGAGCTGACTATTAAAACTAACCACCCACGACTACCATAATTCTTGAATTTATTACTGCTATTAAATTGGTTCATCAAGGTTCAAGTTGCTTAGGCAAATGAAATAAAGACAGGCTCCAACACAGTTATACCACACACCGGTATAACCATGCCCCATACGACACCAACAGGAAGACAAACGAGAAAGAACACACGCGCAAGCCTACTAACTGCTCGTCTACTTCTGCGACGGGCCAGGGCGGAAGGTGAGCAGCAGCGCATCCTCCGTGCTACCAACGCCGGAGGCTTCCCCCTCCTGAGGAACCACGGGCGCGGGCTCGGCACGAGGGGTCTCCACGAAGCAGGTCCACGCCAAGGACTGACGAACCAGCTCAGGCCTGGAGGTACTCTTGCGGGCGGTGATCTTCTGGCTGCGGCAGACGCGGCGGCGCTTGGGGCGGCAGACCTCTCCCTGGGCGATCTTGAGCTGACACAGCTGCGCCTCCACTGCGTCTAGATCCTTCTTCAGCTGCAGATTCTCCTGACGCAGCTCCAGGATCTTCAGGTTGCTCTCGACCAACCCACGGCGCACCATATGATGGAAGTCGATACGGGCCGCGTCGTACGCCTCCACCATGCGCGCCAGGTGCATGATGGTAGCGTCGTCCTCCGAGCTAGCATCCCTGAATGTGGCGTAGTCACGGGCTCCCCCGCGACGAGGGTGGTAGCGGTAGGGCGAGTGCTGCAACTCGTCCGGGTAGCGCTGGTGAAGAGTGCCGATGGCGAGGAGTGCGGCGCTCTGGCAAGCGGCGGAGAAAGAATCTCCACCCGCGGTGACTGCCAACGAAGTCCTCTCGGGAGAGCCAGTGAGGATCACTGCAGTGACCTCCCAAGCAGCGTGGGGCTCTGCATCGTCACCCTCCTGCTCCGGGAGCTGCTTGCCCTGGTAATCCACTCCATGCGGATATCCCAGGACAACGCACATGCCCCGCAGCTGTCACGTCCTGATAAATTCATCCCGAAATAAAAATCATTTTCTAAAAGGAATAATAGAATTAATTAAAATTCGGAAAGAAATTGGCAAACACTAAAATACGTACAAGAAAAATTCGAATGTGGCCCGGAGGATTTTTGTTAAATTCTCCTTGGTCTAAAAGGAGCCCTCAAATTTTAGTGGAATTTTCAGAGCACAAATAATAATTATTAAGAAATAAACAAAGTTAAAATGGTTTTATAAAAAGAAAAATCCTAAAAAGTCTTCTTTGCCCCCCCCCTTCCCTAACTGGGCCGGCTCGGCCCAGTTCCCTCCCTCTCTCCCCTCTCCCCCGCGGCCCATCGGCCTCCTCCCCGCGCGCGCGCCGCTGACGGGCGGGCCCGCCCGCCACCCTCGCTGACGGGTGGGGCCCGCCTGTCATCCCTATCCTCGCGCCGCGCCGCCGCCCGTCCGTGCCCTAGCGCCGCCGCCGCCGCGGATTCCGCCGCATCCCGTCGTCCCCGCGCGCCATAAAGTGGGGGGAATCATTCCCCGTGATTCCCTCTCCCTTTCCCCCCACTTTTCCCTCTCTCTCTCCCTCGGATTCGTCCGGATTCACGCCCGCGATCCTCGCCGGCGCATCAATGGCGGCCGAGACTTCCGCGGCCGTTTCCTTCCCCTCTGGCCGCCCTCTCTCCCTCCCGGCGCTATATAATCGTTCCCCGAGCCTCCCTCCTCCGTTTCTGCCGCTCGCCGCTCTCTCTCCCCGTCGGATTCGAGCCCGCGCCGTCATCCTCTCTCTCCGCCGTCGCCGCCGAGCTCCGGTTCGCCGCCGCCGTCGCCCCGGACCTCCTCCCGCTTCGGCATCGCCTCCATCGGCTTCGCCGCGTCCTCGTCGACCTCGTCCGCGCCTCCGTTTCGCCCGCCGACCGCCGGAGCGCCGCCGTCCTCGTCGATCCGAACCGCGCCGCCGCCTCTCGTCGCTTCGGTCGCCGTTTCCGTCACCGCCGTCAACCCGGGGTGAGCCGAGGACCGCTCTTTCGCTTCCCCCTTCCCTCCCCTCTCTCGGGCGCCGCTCCGTCGCGCCGTTGGTCGCCGGCGGCGACCATCGGGGCGCGGGTGCGCCGCCTCCCGTCGGCCGTGCCGGCGAGGCCGCCTTCGGGCGCGCCCCGCGGCTGCCGGGTGGGGCCCGGCCGTCAGCCGCCCGCGCCCTCGGGTGCGGCTGACGCGTGGGACCCACGGCGCCGACCGCCGCCAGCCGCGTGCTCCCGGTCCACCGTGGACCGTGAGGCTGCCGCGTGGGCCCCACTCCCGTGGACCCGGTCCGCGCGCCCTCTCTCCCGGCTGACGCAATAAGTGTGTTTTAAATTAAAATTTAAATGAAGAAATTCGCAAATATCCATTTAAAGAGCATATAAACTTCAAATGGCCATAACTTGGCCATTTGAACTCGGAATTGGACCGTTCAAGTCTCTAATTTTTCCTTAAGAAGTCAAGAACCCATTTTTGTGCTTTGTTCCTGCTTGTTGTATGGAGTTTATTAGAGTAAAAGCCTTTTCTTTTCCGTTGGTCGTGTAGACGCTGCAGCTTCGGAAGATCCGCTCTTCGTGGAAGTAGAAGCCGACGTTTGGGAAAGCGAGCAAGGCAAGTCGCATCATCCTTGAACATATTGAATCCCAGTTTGTAAAATTATGTTGATTTAAATTATTGCATTATCGCTTTATTTAAATTCCCGCGTTATCACTGTTTTATTTAGCCATGCCTATTTACCTTTGTTATGACCTTATTATTATTGCTATTGTTATTATTACCTTGTTCACCCTAGGAAAATAAAACCCCAACTAGTGGGTACTCTATTTATGGTTCCACTAGCATGAACTTAGGTAGATGCTTCGCTGGTTAATTAGGCAACATTAGGTGGTTTTATAACTTTAGACTTTGGGAATTCTCATATCATTTGGACACTATGGAATTGTTGGTTTATGGTGGAATTGGACATACACCTCTCTTCCTCTTTCAAAACCCCTAAAACCTGTTTTCGGTGGGGTTTGGGTGCATGCCAGTTGTGGGAAGTAGCACCCCGGCCACTATAAGGTTTTAAGCTCGGGCCTCTGTTGCAAAGCACTACCGTACTTCCACATGTCTAGTGGGTAAGGCTTAGTTTGTGGCTCAGTCTGGTTATAAACAAAAGTACACGGATTGGAGATGGATGAAGTCGGGGGTCGATGGACATTCTCCAGGGCAAATGAAGGCTACACGAGCTGCGGCCCGGTAGTCGAGATGTCATGGCAGAGGGTTGGTGCCCTGCTGCTAGGGGGCTCAATCCTGCCTACCTGTCCCGGAGGTTCCGGCCGTAGGTGGGATTGGGTCGGTACTCTTGTCTATGGCTAGGATGGGTTGGAAACTATGTCACGTCTTCCGTCCGTATACCGTGGTGGTATGTGGCACGTGGTTACACGTGAGGAAGAGGTGTCTTGTGGGTAAAGATGTACACCTCTGATCAGAGTATAATCTATTCGAATAGCCGCGCCCTCGGTTATGGGCAAGCCGAGCAATGTACCCAAGTCAGTGTTTTAATTCTTAAAATTTGCTCAACAACTAAAATGTGGAATGGTTGGCCTGGGTTGGCTTGGGACGAGCTGGAACCCAGGGTCGGGTTGCCAGTTCGGTCTGAATCATCGTAGGCCTTGGGTTAAGGCAGGTTCGTGAGGGTTCACGGCCTTGTTTAATAATACTGTGTAGCTCTAGGATCGTCTTTATAAAATAGCTTGAGCAACTAAGTGACTTTTAAATGCTGTTTACTGCAAAACTTAACCCCTATTATTATCCCCTTGTACCCCCTTGCATTAATCATGCATCTGCCGGTGTGACTTGCTGAGTACTGTGGTTGTACTCATTCTTGCTCAATCTTTTCCCCCTTCAGTAAGAGAAGCTTTGGAGAAGATGTCTTAGGTGGAGTCCTGGCTTATACCCCAGTTGAGCGCCTGTGAAGATGGAGCCGTAGGCCCGCTAGTCCGCTGCTGTTTATTTTTGATTGCCAGGCCTGAAGCGCCTTTGTAATAATGTAAATATTATCGATATAATAAAGATGTGTCTTTTATATCATGTTTGTGTGGTGTACCCCGGCTTTTCCTGGGACGGGGATTAATACACTAGCGTTCGAGAAAAGGCAATTTTCCTGGTCGCGACAGCAGCTCCAAAACAAAGCCTGTCAGGTCCAGACCACGACGGTTGATGCTGCCGGCCATCTACAAACAAAAACAAAAGAGAAAAGCAACATTTTAAGAATCAGATTTTGACGATAAATGAAGCGGCAGGACAAAGAGAGACTAAAGGATTTTCACAAATAAGAAGGGGTTTTTATTTTGAAAATATTGCTAAAGCTTGGGATCTACGGCTCGTCCTAGGGTCAAAGGGGGCTCTGATACCAACTTGTCACGACCGGAATTAACCCAACGGGCGTTCCTTACGTGCGTGTATTATTCCTTGTCCCAGGAGGCAAGGTACACTAAAAGTTGATACATTTCAGAGTTTATCAAGCGGAAGCGTACATAAATAATTTATTACATGGGCAGCGAAGGCCCAGCACACACAAAGCCAAACGGAAACAGCGGAAGACTAGGGCGACGACCACAGGCGCTTGATGGCAGGCACGAGCTAGACACCAAAGCCTTCATCATCCAGGGGCCCCTCTTCTGGGTTTGGGAAAAATTGAGCAAGACTGAGTACAACCACCGTACTCAACAAGACACACCCACAAGTGCAGCATAAATGCAAAGGAGTACAATGGAGTTATAATATAGGGGTTAGGTTTTGCAATAAACAGCATTTAAAAGACCCTTAGTTGCTCAAAGCTAAATTTAAAACACGATCCTAGAACTATTTAATATTATTAAACAAGGCCGTGAACCCACACGAACCTGCCTTAACCCAAGGCCTACGATGATACAGACCGAACTGGCAACCCGACCCTGGGTCCCAGCTCGTCCCAAGCCAACCCAGGCCAACCATTCCACATTTTAGTTGTTAAGCAGGTTTTAAGAATTTAAAACACTAACTTGGGTACATTGCTCAGCTTGCCCATGACCGAGGGCGCGGCTATTCGAATAGGTTTTACTCTGATCAGAGGTGTACATCTTTACCCACAAGACACGTCTTCCTCACGTGCAACCACGTGCCACATACCACCACGGCATATGGACGGAAGACATGACATAGTTTCCAACCCATCCTAGCCATAGACAAGAGTACCGACCCAACCCACCTACGGCCGGAACCCCCGGACAGGCAGGCAGAATTGAGCCCCTAGCAGCAGGACACCAGCCCTGTGCCATGACATCTCGACTACCGGGCCGCAGCTCGTGTAGCCTTCATTTGTCCTGGAGATGTCCATCGACCCCCGACTTCGTCCATCTCCATCCGTGTACTTTTGTTTATAACCAGACTGAGCCACAAACTAAGCCTTACCCATTAGACATGTGGAAGTACGGTAGTGCTTTGCAACAGAGGCCCGAAGACCGGTCCTTATGTGGCCGAGGTGCTACTATCAAAACCATGCACCCCAAGCCCAGCCTAAAACCATTTTGAGAGTTTTGAATAGAGGGGGAGGTGTGCATCCAATTCCACAATAATCCAACCATTCCAATATGTCCAAGTGATATGAATATTCCCAAAGTCTAGAGTTATAAAACCACCGAATGTTGCCTAATTAAGCGGCGAAGCATCTACCTAAAATCATACTAGTGGTACCATAAGTAGCGGGTCCACTAGTTGGTGTTTTGTTTATTCTAGGGTGAACAAGGAAATAATAACAATAACAATGATAAGGTCATAACAAAGGTAAATAGGCATGGCTAGATAAAACAGTGATAACGCGGGAATTTAAATAAAGCGATAATGCAATAATTTAAACCAACATAATTTTATAAACTGGGATTCAATATGTTCAAGGATGATGTGACTTGCCTTGCTCGCTTTCCCAAACGTCGGCTTCAACCTCCACGAAGAGCGGATCTTCCGAAGCTGCAGCGTCTACACGACCAACGGAAAAGAAAAGGCTTATACTCTAATAAACTCCATATAACAAGCAGGAACAAAGCACAAAAATGGGTTCTTGACTTCTTAAGGAAAAATTAGAGACTTGAACGGTCCAATTCCGAGTTCAAATGGCCAAGTTATGGCCATTTGAAGTTTATATGCTCTTTAAATGAATATTTGCGAATTTCTTCATTTAAATTTTAATTTAAAAGTGATTTATTGCGTCAGCCGAGGGGAGGAGGCGCGCGGACCGGGTCCACGGGAGTGGGGCCCACGCGGCAGCCTCACGGTCCACGGTGGACCGGGTGCACCCGGGCTCACACCGGCCGGCGCCGTGGGCCCCACGCGTCAGCCGCACCCGAGGGCACGGACGGCTGACGGCCGGGCCCCACGCGGCAGCCGCTAGGCACGCCCGGAGGCGGCCACGTCGGCGCGGCCGGCGGGAGGCGGCGCCCGCGCCCCGATGGTCGCCGCCGGCGACCACCGGCACGGCGGAGCAGCGGCCGAGAGAGGGGGGGGGGAAGGGCGAAAGGAGGCGGCGGTCCACGGCTCACCCCGAGGGCGACGGCGACGACGGAAACGGCGACCGGAGCGGAGGAAGGCGGCGGCGCGGCTCGGGTCGACGGGGTCGACGGCGCTCCGGCGGTCGGCGACCGAGGCGGAGGGGTGGACGAGGTCGGCGAGGTTGCGGCGAAGCCGAAGGAGGCGGCGCCGAGGTGAGAGGTGGTCCGGGGCGACGACGGCGGCGGACCGGAGCTCGGCGGCAACGACGGAGAGAGAGAGCGACGGCGCGAGCTCGATTCCGGCGAGGAGAGAGGGCCGTGAGTGGCGGAAACGGAGGTGGGGAGCTTGGGGAGGGTTTATATAGGGTTGGGAGTGAGAGAGGGCGGCCGGAGGAGGGGGAAATGGGCGCGGAAGACCCGGCCGCCATTAATGGCGCCGGCGAGGTTAGGGGAGAGGTTTCCAAATGAATCCGAGGGAGAGAGGGAGGGAAAAATGGGGGGAAAGAGGGAGGGGATCCCGGGGAATAATTCCCCCCTCTTTATTGCGCGCGGGGACGACGGGGTGCGGCGGAATCGGCGGCGGCGGTGGCGCTTGGCGCGGGCGGGGCGGCGGGAGCGGCGGGATGAAGGAGATGACGGGTGGGCCCCACCCGTCAGCGAGGGTGGCGGGCGGGCCCGCCCGTCAGCGGCGCGCGCGCGGGGAGGAGGCCGAGTGGGCCGCGGGGAGGAGGAGAGAGGGGGAGGGAGATGGGCCGAATTCGGCCCATTAGAGGGGAGAGGTGATTTTTAGGGTTTTTCTTTTTATAAAATCATTTTAACTTTGTTTATTTCTTAATAATTATTATTTGTGCTCTGAAAATTCCACTAAAATTTATTTACGCATTTTAGGCTTTTAGGAAATATACAAAAATCCTCCAAGCCTTATTTGACTTTTAACTTTGCACATTTTAATTGTTGGAGGCTTTCACACGGATTTTAATTATTCTAGGCATAATTTAGAGGGTGTATTTTAGAGTCGTTTTGGGACGCGACAGAAACAATAGCTTTAAACGGGATCAACATGCTCAAAGGGTTGATTAGGATCTGTGTGACTTGCCTTGCTGGCCTTGGAACTCTTCTAAAACTTCTCCTGCAAAAGCGGACTCTCCGGAAACGTCGGATTCTAAACGGAAAAGAGCAAAAACACCAAAACAGCACATAAGCAAGCATGAACAGTACATATGGATATTTTTAACATGTAGATCTCAATTTTAGAAAAATTTAGAGACTTGAACCAACTAAATCCGAGCTAAGATGAATTAGTTATGAATTTTTAAAGATTTAATCGGTTTAAATCATATATATAAATTTTAATTGAATTATGACGCAATAATGAATTATTTTTGAAAAGAAAAAGGGCTTTATTGCGTCGGCGGGCTCGGGTCTACGGTGGACCGGGTCCACGGCTGCGGTCTACGGGAACGGACGGGTGAGATCGATCCGATCCGATCGGACGGATGAGATCCATCCCGACCACGACAGCTCACGCGGCACGGCAAAAGTGACGTCAGCGATGACGTCACCGGCGGGGACGGCACACTGGCGGCGGCTCGGCACGCATGCCCGCCAACGAACCACGGCGCGACGGCGAGAACGGAAGGCGGCAACGGATAGCGGAGAGCACGGCGAACTCACCGGCGACGAGGATGAAGCGGCGGAGATGTTCGGGTTGTCGACGGCGACGGTGTTCCGGCGAAGAACAGCGGCGGCGAAGGGTCGGACGAGGACGGCGACGCGACGGCGACCACGTTGGCGAGCTCCCCGAGCGACGGCGATGACCGGAGCGACGGCGGCGCACGACTGGAGCGGTGGCGGCGACGGCGGCGCACGGGTGCACGGCGCTAGGACGGCTCGGGCGACGAGAGGCGAAGGCGAGGGCGGCGGAGGTAGAGGAGAGTGCGGGGAACCTTTTATAGGGGTCGGGAGGCGGCGGCGAAGCCCACAACGGCCCGGCGACGGCGATGGAAAGTTAGGGTTCGGCCGAATCCGATCCGAGCTCGAATCCCCACATTTCCAAAGCGAATCGGCCGACGCTTCCAAAAGGGAAAAGGCGGAGGAGATCACGGCGAACACTTCCCCTCAATCAATTGCACCGGATCGGGAAAGATGCGGCTGAATTGGAAAGGGCGGCGGCGGCGGCGCTCGGCTAGGGTTTCGGCCCGAGGAAGACGACGGACCTGACAGGTGGGCCCCACCTGTCAGCGAGCGGGAGAGAGGGAGAGCGGCACGCGCGCGGCGGCTCGGCTGGGCTGGGCCGGACTGGGCCGAGAAGAGAGAGAAGAGAGGTTTTGGGCCGACTTTCGGCCCAAAGCCAAAAGAAGACTTTTTAAAACCTTTTTCAATTTAAATAATTCATGAAATGCAATTTCATTTATTAAAATACTTCCTTAGCTCAAATAATTCCCAGAAAAATCTAGAAATTGTAGAATTAAGCAAAGTATTTAATAAAATTTTATCTGGCCCAATTTTATATTGGAATTTATTATTTAGAATTAAATATTTTCTTCTAGACTTTTAAAAAATTATTTCTAAAATTCCATTTACACAATAATTTATATTTTTGGGATTTTTAGGGTGTGACAATGATAGAAAGGCAAACTGAAAAGGAGGTAAAAGTACTTCGCACTGACAATGGTGGTGAATTTTGTTCAGATGCTTTTGATGATTACTGCAGGAAGGAAGGCATCGTTAGGCATCACACCATCCCGTACACTCCACAGCAGAATGGTGTGGCTGAGCGCATGAACAGAACCATCATCTCCAAGGCTCGTTGTATGCTGTCCAACGCTCGCATGAACAAGCGTTTTTGGGCAGAGGCTGCTAACACCGCCTGCTACTTGATCAACAGGTCGCCTTCTATCCCACTTAATAAGAAAACTCCCATTGAGGTATGGTCTGGTATGCCTGCTGATTATTCACAGTTGAGAGTTTTTGGATGCACTGCTTATGCTCATGTTGATAATGGAAAATTAGAGCCTAGAGCTATTAAGTGTCTGTTTCTTGGTTATGGTTCAGGAGTAAAAGGTTATAAGTTATAGAATCCTGAAACTAATAAGACATTCATGAGCAGGAGTGTTGTTTTCAATGAATTTGTCATGTTTAATGACAGCTTGCCCACAGATATTATACCAGGTGATTCTAATAAGAAGCAGCAATATGTTAGCGTGCAGGTGGAGCACGTGGATGATCAGGAAACTGAAATTGTTGGTAATGAAGTTAATGATACTGTTCAGCACTCACCTCCTGTTTTGCAGCCACAAGATGAACCTATTGCACATCGCAGAACAAAGAGGAGTTGTGGAGCTCCAGTCCGCCTTATTGAGGAATGTGATATGGTTTATTATGCTTTTAGTTGTGCTGAACAGGTGGAGAATACTCTTGAGCCAGCCACATATACTGAAGCTGTTGTTTCTGGAGACCGTGAGAAGTGGATCTCAGCTATGCAGGAGGAGATGCAGTCTCTTGAGAAGAATGGCACATGGGAGCTTGTGCACTTGCCAAAACAGAAGAAGGCTGTTCGTTGTAAATGGATCTTCAAGAGAAAGGAGAGTTTATCTCCTAGCGAGCCTCCAAGGTTTAAGGCAAGGTTAGTAGCAAAAGGTTTCAGTCAAATTGCTGGAGTTGATTATAATGATGTGTTCTCTCCAGTTGTAAAGCATAGTTCAATTTGCACATTCTTCAGTATTGTTGCTATGCATGATCTTGAGCTTGAGCAGTTAGATGTGAAGACAGCATTTTTACATGGAGAGCTTGAGGAGGAGATATACATGGACCAGCCAGAAGGGTTCATAGTACCTGGTAAGGAGGATTATGTTTGCAAGTTGAAAAGATCTTTGTATGGGTTGAAACAGTCTCCTCGTCAATGGTATAAAAGGTTTGATTCATTTACGTTGTCACATGGCTTTAAGAGGTCTGAATTTGATAGCTGTGTGTATATTAAATTTGTTAATGGATCACCTATATACTTGCTGTTGTATGTTGATGATATGCTGATTGCTGCCAAGAGCAAGGAACAAATCACTACATTGAAGAAACAGTTGAGTAGTGAGTTTGATATGAAGGATCTTGGTGCTGCTAAGAAAATTCTAGGTATGGAAATCACTAGAGACAGAAATGCTGGTTTGCTATTTCTTAGTCAGCAAAGCTACATTAAGAATGTTCTTCAGCGTTTTAACATGCATGATGCAAAGCCTGTTAGTACTCCTATTGCACCTCATTTTAAATTATCAGCTTTACAATGTGCTAGTACTGATGAGGATGTAGAATACATGTCTAGAGTTCCATATTCTAGTGCTGTTGGTTCTTTGATGTATGCCATGGTTTGCTCCCGTCCAGATTTATCTCATGCTATGAGTTTGGTTAGTAGATACATGGCTAATCCTGGTAAAGAACACTGAAAAGCTGTTCAGTGGATTTTTAGGTACCTCAGGGGCACAGCTGATGCTTGCTTGAAGTTTGGCAGGACTGATAAGGGGCTTGTTGGATATGTGGATTCAGATTTTGCTGCAGATTTGGATAAGAGAAGGTCACTCACAGGTTATGTGTTTACCATTGGTAGTTGTGCTGTGAGTTGGAAGGCAACGTTGCAGCCTGTTGTTGCCCAGTCTACCACTGAAGCAGAATACATGGCTATTGCTGAAGCATGTAAAGAATCAGTTTGGTTGAAAGGATTGTTTGCTGAGCTTTGTGGAGTTGATTCTTGAATTAACTTGTTTTGTGACAGTCAAAGTGCTATATGTCTCACTAAAGATCAGATGTTTCATGAGAGGACAAAGCATATTGATATAAAGTACCATTATGTTCGTGATGTAGTCGCGCAAGGTAAGTTAAAGGTATGCAAGATAAGTACTCATGATAATCCTGCCGATATGATGACAAAGTCTATTCCTATTGCTAAGTTTGAGTTTTGCTCAAGCTTAGTTGGTATAGTGGTTTAGCCCAAGAGGCTATTTGGCGCCGAAAGTGTTTTTGTCTTTGTTGTGTTCAGGGTGAAGGATTGTTTCATGCTACAAGAAGGAATTTGTCTCAAGGTGGAGTTTGTTGAGTTGTGATCCAAATTCATTTGCACTTAATAAAGGCCAGCTTCTGCCGTAGTGGAGCGGAGGCCCATCGCCGGGAGGCTTGGGCCGCCGTGCGGTGTTGTAACCTCACCCCAGATATAGTGAAGATATTTTGCTGGCTGGCGCCCGTGGTTTTTCTCTCCTACTTTGGGAGGGTTTTCCATGTTAAATCTCGTGTCTTTTATGATTGATCTATTATTTCTTTATCGTTTGTTCGCTTATCGTTTCCTAACAATTCAGCTCAAGCTCCCAAAACGAAAAGTGTAGAGAACGACCGTGCGAACCTATTGGTGGCTTTAGTGCAAGCTTTCGTGCTCTATAGTGGCCATTAGAGTGTTAGAAGCGGCGGCAAAGCACAGCTTGCATATGCATGTGGGTTTTGAGGCTCGATCTAATCGTGCATGCATATGGTAAGGACTCTAGGGACTACTAGGAGGCTCACCAAGCAGCAAACGCGGCTCGATGAAGTCTTGGCGACGGTGTACTGGTTCGGCGACGGCGCGGCTGCTACGGTCGTCGTCGACGGTGTACCCCCGGGCTTCTACTGCATAGAGAGGGTGCATGCTTCGGTTTAGATCAGCACAAGGTAGCTCTAGGCGAAAAATATTTGCACCGAAGCTCACCAGAGAAGGAGAAAGAAAGGAATGGCGTCGGCGGCCGGAGTTGGGGAAGAAGAAGAGGATCTCCCTCCGTGGTCCACCTCGCGTCGGTTCCTTCGGGATTCTTGATCTACAGAGGTTGATGAAGCTCGGGCGAAGTGGCTCAGTGTCGAAACAAGATTTCCGCAATACTAAAAGGAGGTGGCTATCAAACTGGAAAAGTGGATAGGTTTAGAGACAAGGAATTTTGTACAGGTTCAGGCCTTCTTAATCAAGAAGTAATACCCTACTCTCCTGTCTGGGGATTGATCCGCCGAGAGTATTATTGATCGTATGATCTAGGTGAAAAATCGTGCCCCTAGAGACACCCGGACCCCTCCATATATAGGGGAAGGGGTCCATATTACAAAATACAGTTCATATCCTTAACGGAATATGTAATTACAGATAAAATACAATCGTAACCGACTAGGATCTTAGGTACTTCCTTGACATACAAGTTTAGAATTTAACCCGAGTCCTCTTAAAGATATTCTATCTATACATGGCACCCCATACCCAGTCGGACTATACATGCCGTGTAGGTATGGGGTATCCATAATCTCCACAGTAGCCTCTGAGACCTTTACAGTCGACGAAATAGTCTTTTCTTGTAGCACAAAATGATAATCCGAGTGCTTCAATTTCTTCTGCATTGATCTCCCAAGTACCAAAATCAAAGACTGTGAAGGGCTTAAAAATAAATAATCAGGTGCATCGAATAGATGCACCTAATTAGGTGTAGCCCCCGACTATGTGAGTAGCTAAAAGCTAAACATATAGTCAAAGTGCAAATAACATCCATCCGAGTGGTTTTACAACCGTATCATCCAGAGTATCATATAGCTAAGCATATGCAGCGCTTAATAAAACATCCAGCCGACTGCTTTAGCTTTAATATACCAAAAATGAAGACATAAAGAGGCCCGAGTAAAAAATACTCCAAAGGACCATAAATCAGCACATATGACAAGAATCTGAGTAAAAACTCTCAAAGATCCATCAAATGTGGTATAAATATGATATCACGACAATTAATGAGTCAAAATAGCCTAGGCTATACTCACGCCATAATAAAAAATAAGCATATAACATGCCGAGAGAATGACTGTTCAAAAACCAATCATCTCAACAAAACCCAAACAGCCTTTGCACCCTAAAAAGGCTTACAAAAGAAGTATAACACCTTTCTGTCGGGTACCTTTTTTTATTTGCATCATAGTAATTCCAAGGAATCATCTAACTGCATCACAAAGGATTTTAACAGCATTAGGCCATACTGTTGTGAGCAAAAATTGCCGAAGCAAAAATGCCTAAGTCCCTACGGATCACAACTTAGCCACGCCGATAACAGAATTGGGCTGAAGTACTGTATAGGCCTAGGCCCATTACCACTCCCGATACCCTAGAGAAATAAACACCGAAGTCAGAGCGTCGTTTCGTCTTCCCCGTCGAGACTCTCGCCACTTTCCCATTTCCCACTACAGTGCAAAACCACTCCGGCGGAACTAGGGTTCTCCAATTCGCTCAAATCCACCTTCCAAAATTCCACAGAAACCATCCGCGCATCCACCGCATCGATCCCCCATCCATTCTCAGCCATTTCCAAAGCAAATCGCATCACCCAATTCGCATCCATGGCGGAGGAGAGAGAAAGCTTCGAGAGCCAATGGGCGCACTCCGACGTCACGGAGGAAAGCTTGAAGGAAATGGTAGCACATGGTGTTCTTCCGGCGAAGGAGATCATTGGATGGCGTCCGGCGTTCGGCGAAGCATTCCCGACCCCTGACACATATGAAGTCGTGGTATTTTCTCATTTCTTCTATGGCAGATTTTCTCTTCCAACCTCAAGATTCTTCCGGGGGATATTAGAGTTCTATGGGATTAGTTTGCATCACCTAAACCCGAATTCCATAGTTCATATCGCCAACTTCATACATGCCTGCGATGCTTTTTTGGGCGTCAGACCACATTTTGCACTATTTCGCCGCATCTTCTTCCTCAAACCCCAACCGAACAAGAACAAGCCATGCGTAGTTGGGGGGGCTGGATTTCAACTGAGGGGAACTCTGAGCCAAAAGTATTTCTCCATGCCCTTCAAAACCTCAAACAAAGGCTGGCATGAAAATTGGTTCTATGTACAAAACCCCGAGCCTGCACTCCCCGAGTACTCTTGTCTTCCTCCAGTTTATCAGGACACTTGGAACTCACTTCCAATGGGAGAGGAAGCCGCTCAGGCACTTGCCCTGATGGACCGTATGCTGAAACTAAAGGAGCAAGGTCTGCAAGGAGAACAGATCACCCGGCATTTTATCTAGAGCCGGCTAGCCCCAATCAAAGAAAGATCTCGCACGGCCTTTGAATTCGACGGCAAGCATGACCCCAACCGTGAAGATCCTGAATCTCTTGAATTCAAGGTTATGAAGGAGAGAATGTATAAGATCTTCTCAAATGCAATCGTAGTAAGCTATTCGCACTTGCTGCCAGTGGTGCTATACAGTGCCTTCAAGCCCCCTCCACCGGTATGTATTTAAAATTTCAACCTTTCTCAAAAGCATGCTTTTATCATCTACAAAGTTGATGGAAAACTTGAACCATCATGCCTAGGAATTCGCCTTGATGAAGTCAGACCCTCCAACTGCTCAACGCCGCTCACCCCGTCGGCAAACTGGTCAAGCTGGCGGAGGACCAAAAATGTGGTCTGACTCCCAACCCAGCACCACTCAATCGGCCAACCAATCAGACTTCCGCAAGAGGAAATTAGTTCTGAGTGACGATGAAAATGATTACTCTGAAAAAGCTGGCAGCAAGGGGATGACTGGAAAACCAGCAAGGCAAGCTAACCCGAAGAAGAAAACATCCAGTCGTCCCATGCCGAAAATCAAGAAGTCCTCCAGGTACAAATCATTTAGCCATCTTCCTTGTATTGCTGCTCACTCACTATTGAAATAGCACTGATAGCATAACT
Organism: Oryza meridionalis; assembly: GCA_000338895.3. NCBI lineage: Eukaryota > Viridiplantae > Streptophyta > Magnoliopsida > Poales > Poaceae > Oryza > Oryza meridionalis. The sequence continues at coordinate 9,390,371 of CM002535.2, read as the reverse complement.
CAAATTTGCTCACTCACTATTAAAATTAGTTATTGAGCTCTGAAAATTCACAGAAATTTTCAGAGAATAATTTAGACCACGTAGAATATTAAAAAAAATATTTCCGGCCATAATTTTTGCAGTAAAATTTTATTTTCCTCATTTATTCACTTGATTAAATTGCTTTAACTTTTAATACTCCCTCCATCTCATAATATAAGACGTGCACGCATTTTAAGATTCAACTTTTAAACATTTGACCAACACTTAGTATAATATGAAATGAATTTTAATTGTTAAAAATTATATCATTAGATTGACATTTAAATTTACTTTCATATGGTTATAATTTTGTTGCTACAAATCTTATAGTAACCACGCCTTATATTATGGGATAGATGGAGTATATTTTTCTAGAAATCCATTATATATATTTATGACGTTTGCTTTGTGCCCCTTATGACAAGTGAATATTCGTCACGATGTCCCATTGAAATAATTTATGACGATTTCTAGTTGGCATTAACGACGAACACATTTTTTTCGTTACTAAGCCACCCCATCTCATACTAATCGTCATAAAATGGAATGTGCTAATGACGAATAGCTCCGATGTCACGAGGAATTCTTCACAGAAGGTCATATTTCTTGTAGTGTAATATCATCATCATGACATAGAGTAATTTCATAAGCAAATATTATACCCGCACCAAAGCATCTCCCAGATAAGCTAGCTGTATATTCAGTATAACAAGAACATAATGTAAAGTAGGCATTCATATACTCGGAAAGTATTTTAATACCACAAATGTATAAAGAAGAGTATTCTAAATAAAGTACAAAGCTTACAAAAGAGGAAAGGAAAGCTACTAGAGCCATACCCGAACTATTCCAAAGGCTTCCGGACTCCTGATTTCTACTATATTCCTATTCCACCAGCTAGATACTACTAAACTAAACTTGAGAGAAATGAGAGAGCTCTTGCTTGAGGTGTGTGTTGAAGTGAAGAGAATGAACTCCTTAAATAGGCAGGTAATGACGGTTATGGCGGTTGGAAAGGTCGGTAATACCCCCAACTGCCATAGGGAAGCAATCCACACCGTCCATCCAAACCCTGCATCCAGCGGCTTCACGGCAGGTTCGGCCGAACCAGGGTGGGCTGGCCCAACCAGCCCACATTTTGGCTGGTGGCCTCCTCCGCTGCTTCACTTCGTAGACTTGTGAATTTTGGCCTGATTCTCGACATCGTCCGATTGATTTATCATATGTGTTGATGTCGATTCTCCTCCACTTTATTGTTATTCTCTGCAAAAGGTTAGTATATCTAATACTAATGGAATATTATTATTCTAACATGTTTATGCATTGCAAGCATCACTAGCTCTCCTTTATTTTGGTAATATTGACGGTCGAAATTGGTCAATAACGACCGTCAACAAAACCCCCCAAGCTTGAACCTTTGCTCGTCTCGAGTGAAGGACGAAAGGAAACAAAAACTTGGTTGTTGATCAGGAGTTGCTACTATGCTGTATATCTCAAAGATACATGTGCAAGGTATATGTATTCTCTCTCAGATTAAATAATCTTTGGCATGGTGGCTTACCCTCACCCCTGATTCCCACGAGACACTGCTTCTCCTTGCCTTAGGCGGTTGAAAGACAGAACAACAATTAAAGCACCAATCACCCGATATTTATCCAACTCTAGTTCCAGAAGTTTTCAAATGATTTTTGCAAAAGAAACTCAAGTTCCACAAATGATTCACTCAGTCTCTCTAAGTGTATCACTTTGAATTCCTCACCAAATGTTGCCTTTTTGATTCCTACTCTAAGGTTTGATATGTGGAGCTCGGTAGGGATCTAACATGGCGTACTTGCATTCTCATTTATTACTAAATCAAAAACTTAGACTAAAGCAGATAACTAAACATACTTAAGATCAAGATCGTGCAAAGTGTGTGTGGTATATGGTGGAAATGGCACATGAGGAAAAATAAAGAAAATGCTTCTCCTTTGTGCTTACTTTCTTCTCCCAAAAAATCCTTCTTTTATTGATTAGGTGAGGGCACGGCTACATTTTTTTTTCAACATCATGCTCATGCTTGTGAGAGCGTAACTTGATTTTTTCTCTTTTCATAACCATGCCTTTCCCTCCTTCTCTTTTTTTTTTCGAAAGGACTTTTCTTTTTAGGAGAAGAAAGCTCATGAAAGCATGGATAATTTATTTAGGTGGTAATATGGAAATGGAGTGGAATGGAATATTTGCTTGGCTCCCAGTGTAGGAGTTTAGCATGTGCATATATGTGGGTGTATGATCTTGATCATAGAGCATGAGAAGTATCTACACAAGTCTCAAGAGTTTGACAAAGTTCAATGGAATGGCAAGAAACCAAAATGTATATGGTTTAATCATGATGGCACAATTTTGGCTTTGATAAGAATTTATATTAAATGAGCAACTCTCAATTTTATCATTTTGAAAAACAAAACATCCGGAATTCAAGTCAAACTAGTATCAGGGTCATAGCAACTCTTATTTACTATCTCATATCTTACAACAACTTAGACTCAGATCAGCAAGTGCAGTTCATTTACCTCAGATTCCCAGATAATTGTTGGCTACTTATATTTAACCTTTGAGAGAGCACTTACCACGAACTCATATATAAGAGATATAAAACAGAGCAACTATTCATCATTTCAACAAAGAGAACTAGCTTATCTTACCTAGCATGACTCAAACCTATCCTATCTTTTTAGTATTTTCTAGTTTGCAAATTTTTATGTTGTTTTCAGTTTATAAGATGCAATTGTAAAGCAAATATGCAATTGGAAAGGGAAATATGCAATGTGATACAAGTTACCTCAGTGGGGGGAGAGATGCCTCCCCACCTCAAGCTTGGCTTTCGCTTAGGGTCCTTGATAATGATTGAACCCCTGGAAGAGGAAGTACGCTTGAAGGTCATCGTGCTGTTGCTGCATCATTTTATTGAAGTTGGCGAACTGAGCATTAGCAGATTGTTGCAATTCTAGCGTTTGAGATATGTGTTCCGTGAGGTTGTACTGGATCTCCCCCGTCTGCACATCAAGGGTATCCATTCTCCTAGTGATTTCACCTAAGTCCCAACAAGAGGAACTCGAGCGCCATTCACTAGGAGATGGAGGCACACCACTTGATCTGGGAGGTTGGTTATCCCCCAATGTATGTCATGAGACGCATGCCATCGGTCCTCACTGGCACTCGCCCAGTTTTAGACTCCGATGCTGCGGCGTGGAGCTTGGGTCCCTCTGGGTGCATCCCTAGTTGGTGCCCAACCTTCCTCATACATCTGCACGGGTGTTAAGGATGATGAACTTTCTTGTTCATTCTTTGCCATGTTGCGCGTCTCCCTGTTTGCTCCACCTGCACGAGATTCTTCTATGGTCTGCAGGGGAATTGTTAATTTATGGCAGTTGTACAAATGATATCCTGTGTTGACGATCGTTATCGATCAGTTTCGACCGTCAATATTACTAAACTAGGAGAGAACTAGTGATGCTTGCAATGCATATATCTGTTAGAATAATAAACTTCCACTAGTATTAGGTATACTAACCTCTTGCAGGGAATGACACTAAAGTGGAGGAGAATCGATATTAACTCAGACGATAAATCAATCGGACGATGTCGAGAACCAGACTTGTGTGTGAATAGGCCAAGAACTCAGAATTGACACGATAAATTGGGCCAAAATTCACAAGTCTGCGGAGAAGAACAACAGAGGAGGCCACCAGCCAAACCATGGGCTGGTTGGGCCGGCCCCAGGTTCAGCCGAACCAAGGGGTTCAGCCGAACCTCCCTCAATGCCGCTGAATGCAGGGTTTCTTCTAGACGGTGTGGATTAGCTCCCAATGACGGTTGGAGGGTATTTCCGACCATTCCAACCGTCACAACCGTCATTGGGAGGCTATATAAACCTCTCACCTTCTCACTTCACTCACACACCTCAAGCAATAGCTCTCTCGTTTCTCTCAAGTTTAGTTTAGTAGTATGTAACTGGTGGAATAGAATTAGAATAGGAATCAGGAGTCCGGAAGCCTTCGGAAGAGTTCGGGTATGGCTCTAGCAGCTTTCCTTTCCTCTTTTGTAAGCTTTGTACTTTTATTAGAATACTCTTCTATATACATTTATGGTATTGAAATACTTTCTGAGTATATGAATACCTACTTTACATTATGTTTATGTTATACTGAATATACAGCTAGCTTATCTGGGAGATGCTTTGGTGCGGGTATAATGTTTGCTTATGCAATTACTCTATGTCGTGACGATGATATTAGAGTAGTATCTGGTAGTTTAGACGTAGTGTCTAGATTACGGGATATCATTATTTGGGGTTATATATTGCGGATGAGAGGTAGGCCACTGATGATGACAGCTCAGTACGGGTATTCCTCCACGCCTTTATATAATCCTAAGTTAATTTCTTGGGGAGGGTATTCCTCCGTATTTAGCCCCGGTTGTTTAGTCATGAAAGGCTGTCGTAAGGAACTCGGCAATTAGGGGTGGCTTCTTGAAGTACCAGGAGAGCATCGGATAGAGGCTATTAGCTAGTACAGTTAATTAAAATGTATGTATACTATGTATATTAGAAGTATAGGAATAGATTTTCTTTCTCTTTTCTTTCCACTTAGCTTAGATGATATATTATGAGGATGAGTAGTTAATACTTGTGTGTCACTCTACCCTTGGATTATCTTAACCCCTGCTTAGAATATGATTATCACAAATAATATATAAATTACTAGTTGAGTTCTCTTTACATGATCTTCCCACGGGATAAAATAAATACGATACCCTTGGAATACTCTCTGGTGAAATGCTACAATGGTATATCCGTGCGCTTGCGGATGAACTCTATAACCATAATATACTAGAAGTATTTCTGCGCCATTGCTGGGAATTATATTTCTAGTAATGTCATTAAGAAATACCTACAAGCATTTCTAGCACCGTTGCCGGGGAAGATTCATAATAGAGATTACTTGAACTAATACTTTATATTTATATCTGTATAATCATTTCCTTTGCAGGCTAACCTTGGTTGTTTTCACTTTTTGTTGTGAAAACAGGGTAGTGCATAACTGGTTTCAACTTGCCAGAAAACTTAAAACAAAATCCAGAAGCTTTCTTCCGGAGCGTCAGGTCGTGAGTCGTTGCTCCGTAGAAAACTCTACCGACAAAGAAACCAGCCGTACCAGCGCCACCGACCTTCAAGACAATGTCCAGCAAGACTCTTCGCGAGTTCGCTGCTCCCTCTGCTGACAATGTGGCCACTGGGCCGCAAGTCAACACAGGAGACGTGGATTTTGACTTGAAGTCCAGCCTTATCACGATGGCGCAGGCTAGTCCGTTCTGTGGCAAGCCTAATGAGGATGCTAATGCTCATTTGCAACAGTTCCTGGAGATTTGTAGCACGTACACTATCAAGGGCGTCAGTCCCGACGTCGTCAGGCTGCGACTGTTTCCGTTCTCTCTTCTCAGGAGAGCTAAACAGTGGTTCTATGCCAACCGTGCTGCTATCAACACCTAGGACAAATACTCTACGGCATTCCTCTCGAAATTCTTCCCGCTGGGCAAAACCAATTCTCTTCGTGGAAGGATTTCCAGTTTCCAGCAGACAAGGGACGAGTCTATTCCGGAAGCATGGGAACGCCTACAGGAGTACATGGCCGCCTGTCCTCATCATGGGATGGACGACTGGCTGATCCTGCAGAATTTTTACAATGGACTCACCCCGATGTCCCACGATCACCTGGATGCGGCAGCTGGACGAGCCTTCTTCTCTAAAACGGTTCAAGGAGCTGTTGAATTAATAGAGAAGATGGTCTCCAATATGGGTTGTAGCGAGGAACGACTCTAGACCCGTCAGTGAGGCATGCACACCGTCAAGGAAACGGAATTACTTGCTGCTAAGCTGGACCTTCTCATGAAACGTTTGGACGAACACGAGAAAAGGCCACAAAGCACCGTCAAGGCCTTGGACTCTCACATCACATGTGAGGTCTGCGGCGGCACGGGTCATTCTAGGAACGATTGCCCAGAAACCCGTGAGGAGGCGACGTACATGGGCAACAACAATGGGTACCATCCACAAGGAGGTCAGGGGTGGTACCAACCACGCCCATATTATCAAGGAGGTAACAATAACGGTAACTTCTCTAACCAGCCCTCCTTGAAGGATCTTGTTTTTGCGCAAGCTAAAAGCACCGATGCGCTAAGCAAAAAGCTTGCTACCAATGATAAGATCCTAGAGAACATAAATGTCAAATTAGATGGCTTTGCTTCCACATTTCAGAACCAACTGAGCTTCAATAAAATGATAGAAACCCAGTTAGCTCAGTTGGCATCTTTAGTCCCTGCAAATGAATCTGGGAGGATTCCGAGCCAACCCGACTCCTCCATTGAAAATGTCAAGGCGATCACGACGAGGGCAGGTAAGTCCACTCGTGATCCGCCGTATCCTAACCCTGCAGGAACCAATGGGATGTCAAAAGAAACGCCATCTAATGACTCGGCTGATAAGGAGATTCAGCCAGAAAAGACAGTGCCGCAGGAGTACTACGACACACGGCTGCTGCCATTTCCCCAACGGATTAGGAAATCGTCAGTAGACGAGCAGTTTGCTCGTTTTGTTGAAGTAATCCAGAAGATTCACATTAACGTGCCGTTGTTGGACGCTATGCAAGTGCCGACATACGCTCATTATCTCAAGGACATAATCAACAACAAGAGACCGCTCCCAACAACGGAGGTGGTCAAGCTGACGGAACATTGCAGCAACCTGATACTCCACAAACTCCCAGAAAAGAAGAAAGATCCGGGGTGTCCCACGATCACCTGCTCGATCGGGGCACAACAATTCGACCAGGCCTTGTGCGATCTTAGAGCTAGCGTCAGCGTCATGCCAAAAGACGTCTTCGACAAACTCAACTTCACGATGTTGGCACCAACACCGATGCGCCTCCAACTGGCTGATTCATCAGTTCGTTACCCTGCGGGGATAGCGGAGGATGTGCCAGTCAAGATACGGGATTTCTTCATCCCGGTTGATTTCGTGGTGCTGGACATGGAGACGGGGAAGGAGACGCCGCTCATCCTGGGGCGTCCATTCCTTAGCACCGCAGGAGGCAACATTGACGCAGGAACGGGGAGTATCTGTCTCCATATCAACGGGAAGAAGGAAAAGTTTGAGTTCCAACCGAGGACAGAACAATGCTCCATGGTCAGAATCAAGTACGGGCCAAACCCGCAGAATATTCAAGTGGTCGAAGTGGAGCCACCTAAGACGGACAGCCTGGTAAAATTTATGCAGAATTTCCTGGAGAAGGAAACAACGATACCCAGGAACTGTTATTGGAGGACGCCGGTAAAATCACCTGTACCGGCCAGGAAGTTAGAGCAGCCAGCTTAGAAAAAGCCGTCTTCCGCACCGAAATCAAAGAAGGTGTGGAAGGAAAAGCCAAAGACGCCCGCTCCATCACCTCCGGAGACGGGTGGAAAATCCATGAATTGAAACGGAAGGAGGTACGATCTTGCATGTCGGACTTTAAACGATGCGACCTTCGCCAACAGGTAAATTGGTATGTATCCGCATATTTGCTTTCAACAATGTTTGTGCATCACCACATGTTTAAATTTCAAAATTGCATTTAGGATTTTTTGAATTTTGAGGAAATTCTTCAAATGAATTTTTCAGAGCAAATCAAAATAAAATTTTTAACGAAAATTTACTGTGCCACGACCGCACTGACCGTTGAAATCCAACGGCCGAAAGTGGGGCCGGTTGGGCCCACCAGGGGTTCGGCCGAACACCCTGGTTCGGCCGAACCGGCCAGGCCAACGGTCGGCTGCCTCACTCTTTGAGGCAACGACTAGTGGGCCCCACAGGTCAGTTTTGACCGTTGTGGGTGCACTACTTAAGCCAACCGGCCAGGAGAAGGAATTCCACCCCATTTCAACACATTTTCATTCCTTCTCCAAAGTTTGCCCTCAAGTTCATTCAAGCTTTGATAATTTCCCTCAAATTCAAAAATTTAGTTGCATATATACAAGTTGCTTTGGTGAAACTAACCGGCGGGTAAAACTCTTGCCAGTTCTAACCCCCGCTGAGTTAGCCTGTTCTTGCTCCATTGTGCAGAATGAGGAAGCGACTGTCTCATCTGTTCAAGGGGTCCGGCTCTCCATCAAGTCGTCATGACGAGTCTAGTACTCGTTCATTAGTTGATGTCTCGATGGAAGACGCCGAAGCTCCGCGACAACTCCAAAACGACGCCGACATCGACCTTGTCAGTGATCGGGAGAGACAAGCCTACTACATGCTGAGTGACCGGGAGTATGCTCACACGCGAGAATACTCACTGGAGTTGCTGAAAAAGATAGGTATGGATGTTGAATTTCATTCTATTTGGAAAGCTATTGGTTAGCAGAGATTTGCTGTGGTAGATGAGCCTGGTTCTCGTTTGCTTACTTTGCAATTTCTGTGCACTTTGAAAGAAATAGAAGATGGTATTTCTTTTTGTTTTCTCCGTAAGGAGTTCACACTCACATGGAAAGGCTTGAGTACACTTCTTGGTTTTTACGATTCCTGTAAAATCGATCTCCAGAAACGAATTTCTAGGTTCGAGAAAAATAGGTTTTGTGAAGACATTTATAGTGCTCCAATTTGCAAGAAACCTAGAACGAATGATATCCATAATCCTACACTTCGGCTCATGCACAAATGGATTGCTATGACTTTGTTTCCTAGAAGTGATCTGAGACCCATTAGGGGAGATGAATTAATTATCATGTTTGCCATGGTTAGAAAGATCAAAATTTCTCCTGTGAAATGTATGATAAGGCAATGGTTAGAAAGTATAAAGTTCTCTGCTCCTGTTGTGTGCACTTCTCTGATTACTCAGATAGCAAAAGGGCTAGGGGTCGTTAGCGACCAAATTGCTTTTATCTCAGCCGCTCGTCCGCGTATTGATGAGGCTTACCTAGTGCAAGGGCATACTTTGAAACATGGGGCAGATGGATCTTTGGTATACTTTTTCCCCGGTTGTACAAATGAAATCCCGTTGCCAAACGCGGGGTATCATTTGTACAACTGCCATGAACTAACCATTCGCCTGCAGACCATAGAAGAATCTCGTGCAGGTGGAACATACAGGAAGACGCGCAACATGACAAGGAACGAACGAGAAAGTTCATCATCCTCAACACCCGTGCAGATGTGTGAGGCAGGTTGGGCACCAACTGGGGATGCTCGAAGATGGACCCAAGCTCCACGCCATAGCATCGGAGTCTCAACCTGGCCAAGCGCCAGTGACAACCGGTGGCATGCGCCTCATGACATCCATGTCACAGCCTGATTTTCGTTTTAGGATTTATAAATTATTTAAAAAATTATTAATAGAATTTATATTAAATGTTCATTAATTTATAAGTGAAGTTATAAAATTTCCTAAATATAAAGCATGGTTGGATTTAATTTTTATTAAATTCTCCATGATTAATTATACTCTCTGAAATTTTCTCGGATTTTTCAGAGCTCAATTCTCAAATGATACAAAGAACAGTTCAGTAATTATTTCATCATTAATGATCTAATTATAAGTGTTAAGTGCTTTTCTTGTTTAAAAATCCTTAAATTTTAAATTGTTGTTTAAAGAGAATTATTAGAAATGATTTTAAAAGCCTAGAAGAAAAGACCTAAGTTTAAATAATAAATTTCAATATAAAATTGGGCCAGATAAAATTTTATTAAATACTTTGCTTAATTCTATAATTCCTAGATTTTTCTAGGATTTATTTGAGCTAAGGAAGTATTTTTAATAAATGAAATTGCATTTCATGAATAATTTAAATAGCAAAAGGTTTTTAAAATCCTCTTTTGGCTTTGGGCCGAATGTCGGCCCAAGTCTCTCTCTCTCCCTCTCCTCGGCCTGCTTGCGTCTGGCCCAGCCGGCCCAGTCCGCCGCCGCCCCTTCCAAATTCCGGCCATTCCTTTCCTTTTCCGGTCAAAGTGATTGAGGGCAAATGATCCTTGAGATCTCCTCTTCCTTTTCTCTTTTGGAAACATCGGCTAATTTTCTTTGGAAACCCGCGGATTTGATCTCGAATCGGATTCATCTCTCTCCTCTAACCCTATACTTTCCTTCTCGCCGCCGCCGCTTTCCAAATTCGGCCGCGCCTTTCCTTCTCCGGCGAAATCAATTGAGGGGAAATAATCTCCTCGATTTCCTCTTCCTTTTCTCTTTAGGAAACCCGAGCTAATTCGTTTGGAAATCGTTGGATTCAATGCCGATTTGGTTAGCTTCTCTTTCCTAACCCTAAAATCTTTCCTTCTTGCCGCCGATCACCGTGGGCCTCCGTCGCCGCCTCCTAGCCACTATAAAAGCATCCCCGGGACCTCCTCTTTCCGCCGCCTCCTTTGCCTTAGCCCGCCGTCGCGTCTAGCGCCGCCTCTGCGTAGCCCTAGCCGTCGCCGTCGTTGCCGTCGGTTCAGCCGCGTCGCGCCGCCGTTGCAGCCGCCGTCGTCGGTCGCCGTCGCCACCATCGGGATCGCGAGGTCGTCGCCGTCCCCGTCCACCGCTTCGCCGCCGCTGTGCACCCGGTCCACCGTGAGCTAAGCCCGCTGACGCAATAATCTCTTTTTCCTTTTCAAAAATAATTCATTATTGCGTCATAATTCAATTAAAATCCATATAAATGCTTTAATCCGGTTTAATCATTAAAAATTCATATCTAATTCATTGTAACTCGGTTTAATATGGTTCAAGTTGCAAAAGTTGTGTAAAATAAAGATCTGCATATTAAAATTATCCATAAATTGAATTAAATTTATTTAATTCTTTTTAATGGGCTTTAATTAGATTAAATCTTATAAAATTCATATTTAATTCATATGAAGTCAGAATGAGGCTGTTCAAGTCTCATAATTCATCTAAAATTATGATCTACATGTTTGTTTACTTTATATGTATTGTTTATTTGGAGTTTCTTAGTATTTTCCTCGTTTTACGTGTTAGTTTGTCATTTCCGTCGTTTCGAAGGTTCGTGAGAGCGTCGGAAGTGTTCAAGAAGATTAATTGAAGACCCGTTATTGCAAGGCAAGTCACACAGATCCCAAACACAATTCCTTTGAGCATGTTGATCCTATATTTAAATTCTCTATTTATTTCAACTGTGCATTTATTTTCGAATGTCACCGGGTGGTGTGAACCTATTCCTTTGTTATGACCACTTTGCTTTGATTACCCTATTTCTTGATTACCGTGGGTTAAAGTTTGACTAGTTGGATTTATATATTGGTTCAGCTAGATATTAGATATAATTGCTTAGCCATGCTTAGAAACTTTAGCACATTATTCGGATAACTTATGATTCACTATTATTTAATGATGGCTTAATGATAGCTCATGATGGTTAATCATGATTGGTTTAGTAATTAATTTGCCAATTAAAACCTGATAATGGTGGGTTGTGAGTACATGGTTTTGATGGTCGTGCTCATGACAATTAAGGACCGGTTCGCGAACTACTGTTGTGAGACATTAACCGTGCTAACCACAAGCCAGCATGGGCAACGGCTTTACCTTTCGTATAGCATGGTTCATTGCAGAGCACCAGACTGAGAAGTGGCGGAGATAAGCCCACGGGGGTCGCTGGGGAGTCCATGCCTTTTTATAAGGGGGTGACTATGATCCGGGAACGGTGCACTGCTTTGGGTTGTGTTGCGCGAAGGGTACTGTCACGATTTCCCCCTTTGCAGTGCCGTGGTGGTACTTCAGGGCATGGTAACATGTGTGGAATCGTGTCTTGTGGGTACAGTGGTACACCTCTGGCCAGAGTAAAACTATTCGAATAGCCGTGCCCGCGGTTATGGGCGGGTTGAGCAATGTTTTTCGTGATTAGTCTCACACCTCTCACAATGTTTATTGATGCTATAATTGGTAATAATTTGTTTAGCTCCTGGTTTGGAGATAGATCTGTGCAGTTGGGTGTGATGGTTGGGCCTGAGCAGCATGGGTGTGCTGTTCAGTGTTGATTAAAATTGATAAATACTTACTTTACTGTTTTACAATTCTAAATTGTTTGCTAAATGCTGCTTTCGCAAATGAGCCCTATATTATGCCATTCTTTGGTATCCTTGTGCACTTGCATATTTGCTGCGTGGCTTGCTGAGTATGTCATATGCTCACCTTGCAATAATCAATCAAACCTCAGTTGAAGACAAGTTGCGAAGGAGAAGACGTTTGGCTTATACCCCAGTTGAGCTGCCTGTGGGAGTGGAGCCGGAGCTTCGCTAGACCGTTATTCCGCTGCTGTTTTCTTTTCTTTTGTAAGTATGTAACGTTATTTTTATGATGAATCTGTATATTAAATTGTCAGTTTGTGTACCTCGGCTGATTCCTGGACGAGGATTTTATGCACAAATTAGTTCAGAAATTACTAGTGAATTTCTGGGCGTGACAAGTGGTGTAACATCCCGCCCTAGGGCTTAATAGGATTAATAGAATACTCATATCAACAAGTTGCAACTTCTTTTCCGGAAGCCAATCTCCAAAGAACTCCAGGGTTAAGCGTGCGTTGGTCTGTGAGGGCAGTCTATGACCTATGAAAGCTATCAGATGTAAGTGGGCCCGGCCTGGGGAAGGCGGGACGTTACAAAGTGGTATCAGAGCCGACTCTCGCGGTTTCACGGGCGCGTGTGTCGCAGTTGCGCAGGCATGGTGCGCATGGCTGGTGTAGACCGGGAGTGGTTACACAGCATGGTACATGCGCTGGCACTGGACACATGGACGTGGCCAAGAGAGGACGTTCCTGGCCTGGGGTTAATCGACGGGGGCGTCGATCTCTCTTAAGGGGGTGAGGGTGTAACATCCCGCCCTAGGGCTTAATAGGATTAATAGAATACTCATATCAACAAGTTGCAACTTCTTTTCCGGAAGCCAATCTCCAAAGAACTCCAGTGTTAAGCGTGCTTGGCCTGGAGCAATTTGGGATGGGTGACCGACCGGGAAATTCTTCCTGGGTGCACACGAGTGAGGACAAAGTGTGCAGAAAAGACATGTGTTGGTCTGTGAGGGTAGTCTATGACCTATGAAAGCTATCATCTCGCTCGAGTTCCTCTCGCTGGGACTTGGGTGAAATCGCCAGGAGAAGACAACCAACCCTCCAGATCAAGTGGTGTGCCTCCATCTCCAGGTGAATCTCGCTCGAGTTCCTCTCGCTGGGACTTGGGTGAAATCGCCAGGAGAATGGACACCCTTGATGTGCAGACGGAGGAGATCTAGTACAACCTCACGGAACACATAGCTCAAACACAAGAATGGCAACAATCTGCTGATGCTCAGTTCGCCAACATCAACAACATGATGCAGCAACAGCATAATGACCTTCAAGTGTACTTTCGCTTTCAGGGGTTCAATCCTTATCAAGGACCCTGAGCGAAAGCCAAGCTTGGAGGGAGATACCTCTCCCCCCACTGTCGCGACCGAGAAAATTTGCATTTTCCCGAACGCTAGTGTATTAATCCCCGTCCCAGAAAAAGCCGGGGTACACCACACAAACATGATACAAAAGTCACATCTTTATTATATCGATAATATTTACATTATTACAAAGGCACTTCAGGCCTGACAATCAAAAATAAACAGCAGCGGACTAGTGGGCCTACGACTCCATCTTCACAGGCGCTCAACTGGGGTATAAGCCAGGACTCCACCTAAGACTTCTTCTCCAAAGCTTCTCTTACTGAAGGGGGGGGGGAAGATTGAGCAAGAATGAGTACAACCACAGTACTCAGCAAGTCACACCGGGAGATGCATGATTAATGCAAGGGGGTACAAGGAGTAATAATATAGGGGTTAAGTTTTGCAGTAAACAGCATTTAAAAGTCACTTAGTTGCCCAAAGCCATTTTATAAAGACGATCCTAGAGCTACACAGTGTTATTAATCAAGGTCGTGAACCCTCACGAACCTGCCTTAACCCAAGGCCTACGATGATTCAGACCGAAGTAGCAACCCGACCTGGGTCCCAACTCGTCCCAAGCCAACCCAGGCCAACCATTCCACATTTTAGTTGTTAAGCAGGTTTTAAGAATTAAAACACTAACTTGGGTACATTGCTAGGCTTGCCCATAACCGAGGGCGCGGCTATTCGAATAGATTTACTCTGATCAGAGGTGTACATCTTTACCCACAAGACACATCTTCCTCACGTGTAACCACGTGCCACATACCACCATGGCATACGGACGGAAGATGTGCCATAGTTCCCAACCCATCCTAGCCATAAACAAGAGTACCGACCCAACCCTGGCTAAGGACGGGATTCCCGAGACAGGCAACCAAGGTTGAGCCCCTAGCAGCAGGACACCGGCCCTGTGCCATGACATCTCGACTACCGGGCCGCAGCTCGTGTAGCCTTCATTTGCCCTAGAGATGTCCATCGGGCCCCGACTTCGTCCATCTCCATCCGTGTACCTTTGTTTATAACCAGACTGAGCCACAAACTAAGCCTTACCCACTAGACATGTGGAATTACGGTAGTGCTTTACAACAGAGGCCCGAGCTTAATCCTTATATTGGCCGGGGTGCTACTTCCCACAACTGGCATGCACCCAAACCGCACCGGAAAACAGGTTTTAGGGGTTTTGAAAGAGGAAGAGAGGTGTATGTCCAATTCCACCATAGTCCAACCATTCCATAGTGTCCAAGTGATATGAGAATTCCCAAAGTCTAAAGTTATAAAACCACCTAATGTTGCATAATTAACCAGCGAAGCATCTACCTAAGTTCATACTAGTGGAACCATAAATAGAGTACCCACTAGTTGGGGTTTTATTTTCCTAGGGTGAACAAGGTAATAATAACAATAGCAATCATAATAAGGTCATAACAAACGTAAATAGGCATGGCTAAATAAAACAGTGATAACGCGGGAATTTAAATAAAGCAATAATGCATTAATTTAAATCAAAATAATTTTATAAACTGGGATTCAATATGCTCAAGGATGATGTGACTTGCCTTGCTCAGAGACAACGGCCTTCCGAACCTTCGGCGATGACCGCGACCCATGCTTCGAGAACCTCCGGAACGACAGAAGCTACGCGAAGCACACAAGCAAAGCTACAAGCCTATAAAGAAGCAATAACAATACATAAAAAGAAAGCACAATCTTCTTTAGGTTATAACAAACATTAGGAGACTTGAACGGATCGATTCGGAGTTCGTATGACCAAGACATGGTCATCCGAAGTTTAATGCTGTTATATGGAGATT
Source organism: Oryza meridionalis (assembly GCA_000338895.3). Classification (NCBI taxonomy): domain Eukaryota; kingdom Viridiplantae; phylum Streptophyta; class Magnoliopsida; order Poales; family Poaceae; genus Oryza; species Oryza meridionalis. The sequence goes on along the minus strand of CM002535.2, from coordinate 9,375,076 downwards.
TGCGGATTATTATAATTAGGTTTTGCAACTATAAAACATGTGTAAGCGCTAGCCTGGAAAAGACAGGAAGGCTACGCTGTTGACATGCGGACCCCACATGTCAACCTAAGAGACCACGGCAGACCGGGTACACAGAGACGGTCCACGGGTCGACAGAAGCGGACCCCGTGTGTCAACCGAGGCGAGTGGCCGACAAACGGACTCCATTAGACACCACGCGGACTGCACACGTGGAAACCACGTGGCTACCGAGCGGGCACACTAACACGGTCACCACATGCACAAGCGAATGACTACCGACACCGGTACACCGGTATCGGGGTCGACAACCGCACAATGGGCACGGGCGACACCGAAAGGACGAGGACGGGGGCAGCGAGAGGACGGATCCTTACCACCACGAGACGAGGCGTGGGAACGACGACGACGAACGGGCAGCGGAGACGAACGGCAAGGGGCGACTTCGACGGCGATCCTTAGACGAAGGCGAGACGCGACCGGCACGAGGCTTAATGACGCGGAGGCGAGGATGAAGAGGACGACGGGGCTGCAGCAGCTCGCTTGACGAACCACGGGCGGCGAACGCGATCGGCTTCACGGAGGGACGAACGCCATGACGACCGGGAGCGATGAAAGGACGACGACTGGAACCGGCGAGGAGGCGACGAGGGCAGCCGGCAGCAGCTGCACGGAGGCAACGACGGCGTGGAACATGCCGCTGCGATGTCGACGACGGTGGCGGCGCAGCGAGACGACGAGCCGGCGAGGAGGAACGGCCAATCGGAGGAGTCGACGAGGAGGATGGAGAAGCCGGCGCGGCAGTGACGGCGGTCTCCGGATGAATCAGAGGGCAGGCCGGGGTGGAGGTCGACGCGGCGACACCGAGGGAGTAGACGGTGCGGCCGGCCCGCACCTAAGCGGCGCGGCAGGGGCGGCTGGAGTCGGTGGAGTGGTGGCGACACCACTGGTCGTCAGCGAGGACGCGGCTCCGATGATTTCCCCGCAAAACGGAGCGACGCCGGGGAAGAGGAGGCGGCTGCGAGGCCACTAGGGGCGACGGCACGACTGGACGGCGCTCCGGCGAGGAGGGAGAGGCAGCTGGAGGCGGCCGACGGCACGGGAGAGAGAGGAGGACGGCGGGAAGGTGGCTAGGGACCTTGGGAAGACTCAGGAGGAGGCAAAAATGAGGGAACGCAAGGAGGGGGTTCCATTTTATAGGCGCGGGGAGGGAGCCGACAACGAGAGAGGTCGGAACGGAGGCGGGAAGGGCGGCTGGCTGCAATGGAAGGCGGCCGGTGTTGGCGCGTCCGTTCCCGGCGATTGGGGGCGCCATTCAAGGGGGAAAACGGGGGAAATCAAAGAGGAATCAATGGGGATTAAAACCCCCTAATCAATTTCGGAAACCCCGGTTTGAATCGCGTGGATTTTGGGGAGGATTGGCACTAGGGTTTGCACGGGAGAGAGAAGAGGCCGACGGCTGGAGGTCGGGGACGCGCCTGACAGGCGGGACCCACGTGGGAGGCGCGCGGTCAACGCACGGCAACGGCGCGCACGCACGCGCACGTGCGCGGCACGGGTGGGAGGCGCGACTCGGCTTGGGCCGGGCGAAGCCGAGGCGGCCCAGGAGGAGAAGAGGATGGAGTGGGCCGGGAGGGGAAGGGGATGCCCAAGAGAAGGAGGGAGAGGAGAGGGAGAGAAAGAGAGGGAGGAAGAGAGGACTTTGGCCGCGGGCCGAGGGAGAGAGAGAGGGAGGACTTTGGGCCAGACTTGGCCCAAAGGAGGAAGAATGATTTATTTTTAGTTTTTCTTTTTAGTAAACTTTCTTAATTGTTGTTGTTGCTTAATAAATATTTTCGGTGCTCTGAAAATTCAAGTAAAATTTAAGGACTCCTTTTAGACCAAGGAGAATTTAACAAAATATCTCCGGGTCACATTCGAATTTTTCTTGTACGTATTTTAGTGTTTGCCAATTTCTTTTCGAATTTTAATTAATTCTATTATTCCTTTTAGAGAATGATTTTTATTTTGGGATGAATTTATCAGGACGTGACACCCACTAAGGTAACTTGTATCACATTGCATATTTCCCTTTCCAATTGCATGTTTGCTTTCTAATTGCATCCTACAAAACTTGAAAACAACATAAAAAATTGCAAAATAGAAAATACCAAAAAGATAGGATAGGTTTGGGTCATGCTAGGTAAGACAAGCTAGTTCTCTTTGTTGAAATGATGAATAGTTGCTCTGTTTTATATCTCTTATATATGAGTTCTTGGTAAATACTCTCTCAAAGGTTAAATATAAGTAGCCAACAATTATCCGGGAACCTGAGGTAAATGGGCTGCAGTTGCTAATCTAAGTCTAAGTTGTTGTGAGATATGAGATTGTAAATATGAGTAGCTATGATCCTGATACTAGTTTGACTTGAATTCCGGATGTTTTGTTTTTCAAAATGATAACATTGAAGTTCCTCATTTGATGTAAATTTCTACCAGAGCCAAAAATGTGCTATCATGATTAAACCATATACATTTTGGTTGCTTACCATTCCATTGAACTTTGTCAAACTCTTGTGACTTGTGTAGATACTTCTCATGCTCTATGATCAAGATCATACACCCACATATATGCACATGCTAAACTCCTACACTGGGAGCTAAGCAATATTCTATTCCATTTTCACATTACCATCAAAATAAATTCTCCATGCTTTCATGTACTTTCTTCTCCTAAAAAGAAAAAAATCCTTTTGACAAAAAAGAAAAAAAAGAGGAGGTAAAGGCATGGTTATAAAATAATAATAATAATAATAATAATAATAATAATAATAATAATAATAATAATAATAACAATAATAATAATAATAAAGTTATGCTCCATCAAGCATGAACATGATGTTGAAAAAAAATATAGCCATGCCCTCTCCTTATAAATAAAAGAAGCATTTTCCTACCAAAGGAGAAGCATTTTCCTTTATTTTTCCACTATATACCACACACACATTATGCACGATTTTGATCTTGAGTATGTTTAGTTATCTGCTCTAGTCTAAAATTTTGACTTGGTAATAAATGTGAATGTAAGTGTGCCATGTTTGATCCCTACCAAGCTCCACATATAAACCTTAGAGTAGGAATCAACAATGCAATGTTCGGTGAGGAATTCAAATTGATACACTTAGAGAGACTAAGTGAATCAATTGAGGAACTTGGCTTTCTTTTTCAAAATCATTTGAAAACTTCCGGAACAAGAGTTGAATAAAGATCGGGTGATTGGTGCTCTAATTAATGTTCTGTCCTTCAACCGCCCAAGGCAAGGAGAAGCAGTGTCTTGTGGGAATCAGGGGTAAGGGTAAGCCACCGTGCCAAAGATTATTTAATCTAAGAGAGAGTATATATACCTTCCACCTGTATCTTTGAGATATGCAGCATAGTAGCACCTCCTGATCAATAACCAAGTCTTTGTTTCCTTTCGTCCTTCACTCGGGACGAGCAAAGGTTCAAGCTTGGGGGTTTTGTTGACGGTCGTTATCGATCAGTTTCGACCGTCAATATTACTAAAATAGGAGAGAACTAGCGATGCTTGCAATGCATATATCTGCTAGAATAATAAACTTCCACTAGTATTAGGTATACTAACCTCTTGCAGGGAATGACACTAAAGTGGAGGAGAATCGACATTAACTCAGACGATAAATCAATCGGCCGATGTCGAGAACCAGACTTGTGTGTGAATAGGCCAAGAACTCAGAATTGACACGATGAATTGGGCCAAAATTCACAAGTCTGCGGAGAAGAACAATAGAGGAGGCCATCAGCCAAGCCATGGGCTGGTTGGGCTGGCCCCAGGTTTGGCCGAACTAGGGGGTTCAGCCGAACCTCCCTCATCGCCGCTGGATGCAGGGTTTCTTTTGGACGGTGTGGATTAGCTCCCAATTACGGTTGGACGGTATTTCCGACCATTCCAACCGTCACAACCGTCATTGGGAGGCTATATAAACCCCTCACCTTCTCACTTCACTCACACACCTCAAGCAATAGTTCTCTCATTCCTCTCAAGATTAGTTTAGTAGTATCTAGTTGGTGGAATAGAATTAGAATAGGAATCAGGAGTCCGGAAGCCTTCGGAAGAGTTCGGGTATGGCTCTAGCAGCTTTCCTTTCCTCTTTTGTAAGCTTTGTACTTTTATTAGAATACTCTTCTATATACATTTATGGTACTGAAATACTTTTCGAGTATATGAGTACCTACTTTACATTATGTTCATGTTATACTGAATATATGGCTAGCTTATCTAGAAGATGCTTTGGTGCGGGTATAATGTTTGCTTATGCATTTACTCTATGTCGTGACGATGATATTAGAGTAGTATCTGGTAGTTTAGACGTGGTGTCTAGATTATGGGATATCATTATTTGGTCATGACAGGCTGTCGTAAGGAACTCGGCAGTCAAGGGTGGCTTCTCGAAGTACCAGGAGGGCATCGGATAGAGGGTATTAGCTAGTATATCAATTAACTAGAATGTATGTATACTATGTATATTAGAAGTATAGGAATAGATTCTCTTTCTCTTTTCTTTCCACTTAGCTTAGATGATATATTATGAGGATGAGTAATTAATGCTTGTGTGTCACTCTACCCTTGGATTATCTTAACCCCTGCTTAGAATATGATTATCACAAATAATATATAAATTACTAGTTGAGTTCTCTCTACACGATTAGCTTAATGTTTTTAAATTATAAATTGATATTTCCGCGACCAGGCCTTCAAATAAGAAAATTTCAACTTCATGTTACGCGGAGCATCTTGTTTCGGTGACAAGGTAAGATTGAATTAACAATGATATGGCAAATGGTCCCATCGATACTTATATTTTGAATAGTGGATTTATAACCGCTATAGATTGGGCATGTTTTATATGGTGTAGGATTACGTTGTAGGGTATATACTATTTGCCACATGCGTTTTGACTTTGTTCTGATCGAAATGAAAAGATTGACCTGCTTAACACACTTCGTTCACGTCGAGTAGCCATAGTAGCTTAGAACCGAATGTAGGCACACATCGTAAAGTTGTAAATGCAACCATAGTAGACGGTGATGATAATTAATTTCAACAATGCACTAGGATTTATCCTTACGGAGGCATTATGTTTAAACTTGCATGACATTTTTATTCAGATTTGTATCACCCCGATGTTTCAACTTGTCACACACGATGATGCATGACTTTATTTTTCTCTCCTGTACTACTATACTACTACAATTCAGTACCAGATACCACTGACGGTGGGAATGCTACAGGGAGCAGTGTTGTAGCTTGGGTAGATACCGCATATTGACGGCAAGTTTAGGGCCAACATAGCTTGGGCTTGAGCTTGAGTCTGATCGAAGTAGACGCCAGCAAACTGTTGTAGCTGTAGCTGCTGCACAATCGCCTGAACACTGCTAATGGCCTGGCAGTGAGACTGTTGCGCGATCATCCTGAGCTGTTGGCAGCACTGCTGCTGTATGACTTGGCAGTTTCTCAGTTGAAAAAACACGGGTGATTGAAAGAAGGGGGTTGCCACTGTGCTGCACTGCTGCCTTACGAACTCACCGCATGGGCTAAGCATCTGTTGCTGCAGCATGAGCTGCGGCTGTAGCTGATATTGCCTGTAAACTTGAGTAACAGCATCAAACTGCGCAGAGGCGCTGCACGCAGCAATAGCAAGGAGAGCAAAGAAGAAAATGATCTTCATTGTGGTGGGATTCTAGTTGTTATGCTTTCGCTGTAATGTTTGAGTTATGAGAAGGATGAGCGGGGTTTACATTGTGCTTGTCTATTTATAGATGCGATAGATGGGTTTTCTTTGAATTCCTTATCGGTTGCTTTAGAGTGTTTGTTTTGGCTGGATATTCTATTAGGATCAGAGTGAGTCATGTCGTTTGGATGTTACGTCATGTGCCTCCATAGATGTCCCTGCATACCATCGTCAAAGTAACTTTATTGCCCATCACAGATACTTGATGGTTAGCAAGATAGATAATGTTATGACTCATCACTCACTTTATTTCTCAGTGTGACATGGATTGCTGTCCTTTTCAAACTAAGTTTGTTATGTATTGTAAGCTATTGTTTTACAAATGCACTTTACATGTCAAGGGCGCGTGGAACTTTAATGATATATCTAGACATATATTTGTATGTGTAAAGTGAGTTATGACAAATATATTAGTTATCAATAACTGCTTGCGTTCAAATGAGATATGTAGTAAAGTGCCTTTACGACGACATGTCTAGTACTACAACAGTTTAGACATTCCGTGACAAAAATCTTGTGATAGCCTTTAAGAACGTCATCGATTTTATGACCACTTTGGAGAAAAATCTGAAAGATTAGCTTGCGTTTATTTTGCCGAGGAGTTAAAAAAATACGTTAGAAAGAAAAAATCACAAAGGGAATGAAATCGTGACTTAGGAAGCATTGCTTCTCACAACAGTTCAGCTAGCACGTATTGGCAACGATTTGCCTATAGAACTAGCTAGATTTTTGTCACGGTACTAGATGTAAGAACGAAAGGACATTTAGGAGGCAGAACATAAATGAAAATAGCCCCTTGCTAGCATCAAACCATGGTCCGATTGTATCACGGCGGTCATCAACGATACTAGTAAAGAACGAAATGCCTACCTATTCACTCTCAGGATAGACCAGCAGCTATATGTTTTGACTTTAGGTTAAAACAAATGAAACCGATATGCATGGGATTTAACGTGGACTATTAAGCATATATGAATTTTATTGAGGCAGTAATGCTTAATGTTTTTAAATTATAAATTGATATTTCCGCGACCCGGCCTTCAAATTTGAAAATTCTAACTTCATGTCACGTGGAGCGTCTTGTTTCGGTGACAAGGTAAGATTGAATTAAGAATGATATGGCAAATGGTCCCATCGATACTTACATTTTGAATAGTGGATTTATAACTGCTATAGGTTGGGAATGTTTTATATGGTGTAGGATTACGTTGTAGGGTATATACTATTTGCCACATGCGTTTTGACTTTGTTCTGATCGAAATGAAAAGATTGACCTGCTTAACACACTCCGTTCACGTCGAGTAGCCATAGTAGCTTAGAACCGAATGTAGGCACACATCGTAAAGTTGTAAATGCAACCATAGTAGACGGTGATGATAATTAATTTCAACAATGTACTAGGATTTATCCTTACGGAGGCATTATGTTTAAACTTGCATGACATTTTTATTCAGATTTGTATCACCCCGATGTTTCAACTTGTCACACACGATGATGCATGACTTTATTTTTCTCTCCTATACTACTATATTGCTACAATTCAGTACCAGATACCACCGACGGTGGGAATGCTACAGGGAGCAGTGTTGTAGCTTGGGTAGATATTATGACCTTTAAGAACAACAACTATATTTTGTGACTTTAGGTGAAAACAAATGAAACCGATATGCATGGGAATTAACGTGGACTATTAAGCATATATGAATTTCATTGAGGCAGTAATGCTTAATGTTTTTAACTTATAAATTGATATTTCCGCGACCAGGCCTTCAAATATGAAAAATTTAACTTCATGTTACGCGGAGCGTATTGTTTCGGTGACAAGGTAAGATTGAATTAACAATGATATGACAAATTGTCCCATCGATACTTACATTTTGAATAGTGGATTTATAACCGCTATAGGTTGGGCATGTTTTATATGGTGTAGGATTACGTCGTTGGGTATATACTATTTGCCACATGCGTTTTGACTTTGTTCTGATCGAAATGAAAAGACTGACCTGCTTAACACACTCCGTTGACGTCGAGTAGTGTCACGTCCTGATAAATTCATCCCGAAATAAAAATCATTCTCTAAAAGGAATAATAGAATTAATTAAAATTCGAAAAATAAGTGGCAAACATTAAAATGCGTACAAGAAAATTTCGAATGTAGCCCGAAGAATTTTCGTTAAATTATCCTTGGTCTAAAAGGAGCCCTCAAATTTTACTTGAATTTTCAGAATACTGGAAATAATTATTAAACAACAACAACCATTATCAAAGTTTACTAAAAAGAAAAACTAAAAATAATCCCTCCTTCCTCCTTTGGGCCGAGCCCAGCCCAAAGTCTTCCTCTCCTCCATCTCTTTCCCTCCTCTCCCAGGCCTCTCCTCCTCCTCCCGACCCACTCCTTCCAATCCTCCCTCCCCTCCCGGTCTGCCCGGCGCAGGCCGCCCTGCCCCCTCCCACCTGGGCCGTGTCCCGGCCCAGCCGAGCCTCCCCAGGCCGCGCCGCACGCGCCTGTCACGCGCGCGCCCACGTGCGTTGACTGCGCCTTGCAGGTGGGTCCCGCCTGTCGGACCCGTCTCCCACCTCTAGCCGTCGGTCTCCTCCCATCTCTCCCGTTCAAATCTATCCCTCATCCTCCTCCAAATCCGCTCGAATCAAGGGCTTTAACTCCAAATTGATTGGGGGCTTTTATTCCCTAATCAATCCTCTTTGATTTCCCCCATTTTCCCCCTTGAATGGCGCCCCCAATCGTCGGGAACGGACGCGTCTTCCCCGGCCGCCTTCCATGGCCGCCGGCCACAAATTCCGCCGCCGTTCCCACCTCTCTCTTGCCCGGCTCCCTCCCCTATCCTATAAAATGGAACCCCCTAGATCCGTTCTCCAGTTTTTACCCCCTCCCGCGCTCTCCCGTGGCATCACCACCTCTCCCCGCCGTCCTCCTCTCTCTCCCGTGCCGCCGGCCATCTCCAGCCGCCCCTACCGCCTCGCCCGCGTGCCGGTCGGCCGCGCCGTCTCCTCCCTCGGCGTCGCAGCTGCCTCCCCTCCACCGGCGTCGCCTCCGTTTCGCGCGGAGACCCCTGGAGCTGCGTCCCCACCGGCAACAGTGGTGTTGCCGCCACTGCTCCGCCTCCAACCGCGTGTGCCACCTCGCCTTTGCACCGGCCGACGTCGCCACCACCTCCCTCGCCTCCGCGACGCCGTCCTCATCTCCGGCATCACCTCCTCCTCGCCCGAAGTTCGCCGGAGTGGCCTCCTCGTCGGCGTCCAGTACCTCCCCATCTCCGGCCGACTACTATTCGTCGCCCGTGCGCCGGCCGACGTCGCCGTCTCCTCCTCCGGTATCGCAGTGGCGTGTTCCACGTCGTCCTCGGCATCGCCTCCCCTTCGGCCGAACCCGCCGGCATTCGTCGTCGCCTCCTCGCCGGTTCCCATCGTCATCCTCTCATCGTTCCCGGTCGTCGTCGCGTTCGTCCCTCCGTCGAGCCGATCGTGTTCGCCGCCTGCGTTTCATCAAGGTTGCTGCAGCCCCGTCGTCGTCTTCGTCCTCGGCTCCGCGTCGTCAAGCGTTGCGCCGGCCGCGTCTCGCCTTCGTCCAAGGATTGCCGCTGAATTCGTTCCCTCCCCTTTCGCCTCCATCGTCCCCGAGCCGTCTCCGCCGTGCCTGTTCGCCGTCATTGTTCCCACGCCTCATCGCGTGGTGGTAAGGGTGCCTCCTCTCGCTGCCTCGTCCTCGTCCTTTCGGTGTCGCCCCGTGCCCGTTGTGTGGTTGTCAACCCCGGTACCCGTGTACCAGTGTCGGTAGTCGTTCGTGGGTGCGTGTGGTGACCGTGTTTGTGTGCCCGCTCGGTAGCCGCGCGGTGTCTGGTGGAGTCCGTTTGACGGCCACTCGCCTCGGTTGACACACGGGGTCCGCTTCCGTCGACCCGTGGACCGTCTCTGTGTACCCGGTCCACCGTGGTCTCTTAGGTTGACATGTGGTGTCCGCATGTCAACAGCGCAGCCTTCCTGTCTTTTCCAGGCTAGCGCTTACACATGTTTTAGTTGCAAAACCTAATTACAATAATCCGTAAATCTCCATGTAACAACATTAAACTTCGGATGATCATATCTTGGTCATACGAACTTCGAATGGAACCGTTCAAGTCTCCTAATGTTTGTTATAACCTAAAGAACCATGTGCTTTCTTTTTATGTATTGTTGTTGCTTCTTTATAGGGTTTAGCTCTGCTTGTGTGCTTCGCGTAGCTCCTGTCGTTCTGGAGGTTCCCGAAGCGTGGTTCGCGGTCGTCGCCGAAGGTTTGGAAGGCCATTCTCTCTGAGCAAGGCAAGTCGCATCATCCTTGAGCATATTGAATCCCAATTTATAAAATTATTTTGATTTGAATTATTGCATTACTGCTTTATTTAAATTCCCGCGTTACCACTTTTTTATTTAGCATTACCTATTAATCCTTGTTATAGCCTTATTATTGCAATTGTTATTATCACCTTGCTTACCCTAGGCAAATAAAACCCCAACTAGTGGGTACTCTATTTATGGTTCCACTAGTATGAATTTAGGTAGATGCTTCGCTGATTAATTAGGCAACAATAGGTGGTTTTATAACTTTAGACTTTGGGAATTCTTATATCACTTGGATACTATGGAATGGTTGGCTTATGGTGGAATATGACATACCCCTCTCTTCCTCTTTCAAAACCCCTAAAACCTGTTTTCCGGTGGGGTTTGGGTGCAAGCCAGTTGTGGGAAGTAGCACCCCGGCCAATATAAGGATTAAGCTCGGGCCTCTGTTGCAAAGCACTACCGTACTAACCACATGTCTAATGGGTAAGGCTTAACTCGGTGCTCAGTCTAGTCCTGAACAAAAGGACACGGATAGAGATGGATGAAGTCGTTGCGACGATGGATATCTCTGAGGCAAATGAAGGCTACGCGAGCTGCGGATCGGTAATCGAGATGTCTAGGCAAATGAAGGCTACATGGGCCGGTGTCCGTTAGTCGAGATGCCATGGCACTGGACTAGTACACGTGTGGTCTCACCCCTATGCGTGTGGCGCACCCGGTCTAGATCCTGTTGCTAGGGGCTCAATCCTGGCCTGCCTGTCCCGGGATACCGGCCGTAGGCAGGGTTGGGTCGGTGCTTTTGTTCACGGTTAGGATGGGTAAAGGGTTATGTCACGTTTTTTTTGATGGGTTCCAATTGCAATGGAATGCAGAGTAAAGGCGTGTCTTGTGGGTAAAGATGTACATCTCTGATCAGAGTATAATCTATTCGAATAGCCGTGCCCTCGGATATGGACAAGCCTAGCAATGTACCCAAGTTAGTGGTTTAATTCTTAAAATTTGCTTAACAACTAAAATATGGAATGGTTGGCCTGGGTTGGCTTGGGACGAGCTGGGACCGAGGTCGGGTTGCCAGTTCGGTCCGAATCATCGTAGGCCTTGGGTTAAGGCAGGTTCATGAGGGTTCACAGTCTTGATTAATAATATTGTGTAGCTCTAGAATCGTGTTTACAAAATAGCTTTGAGCGACTAAGTGTCTTTTAAATGCTCTTTAGTGCAAAATCCAACCATATTATTATTATCCCCTTGTACCCCCTTGCATTAATCATGCATCTCCCAGTGTGGCTTGCTGAGTACTGTGGTTGTACTCATTCTTACTCTATCTTTCCCTCCTTCAGTAAGATAAGCTTTGGAGAAGATGTCCTTGGTGGAGTCCTGGCTTATACCCCGACCGCCTGTGAAGATGGAGCCGTAGGCCCGCTAGTCCGCTGCTGTTTATTTTTGATTGTTAGGCCTGAAGCGCCTTTGTGATAATGTAAATATTATCGATATAATAAAGATGTGTCTTTTATATCATGTTTGTGTGGTGTACCCCGGCTTTTCCTGGGACGGGGATTAACATACTAGCGTTCTGGAAAAGGTATTTTTCCGGGCGCGACAAGTAGCCATAGTAGCTTAGAACCGAATGTAGGCACACATCGTAAAGTTGTAAATGCAAGCATAGTAGATGGTGATGATAATTAATTTCAACAATGTACTAAGATTTATCCTTACAGAGGCATTATGTTTAAACTTGCATGACATTTTTATTCAGATTTGTATCACCCCGATGTTTCAACTTGTCACACACGATGATGCATGACTTTATTTTTCTCTCCTACACTACTATACTGCTACAATTCAGTACCAGATACCACCGACGGTGGGAGTGCTATAGGGAGCAGTGTTGTAGCTTGGGTAGATACCGCATATTGATGGCAAGTTTAGGGCCAACATAGCTTGGGCTTGAGCTTGAGTCTGATCGAAGTAGACGCTAGCAAACTGCTGTAGCTGTAGCTGCTGCACAATCGCCTGAACACTGCTAATGGCCTGGCAGTGAGACTGTTGCGCGATCATCCTGAGCTGTTGGCAGCACTGCTGCTGCATGACTTGGCAGTTTCTCAGTTGAAACACGGGTGATTGGAAGAAGGGGGTTGCCACTGTGCTGCACTGCTGCCTTACGAACTCACCGCATGGGCTAAGCATCTGTTGCTGCAGCATGAGATGCGGCTGCAGCTGATATTGCCTGTAAACTTGAGTAACAGCATCAAACTGCGCAGAGGCGCTGCATGCAGCAATAGCAAGGAGAGCAAAGAAGAAAATGATCTTCATTGTGGTGGGATTCTAGTTGTTATGCTTTCGCTGTAATGTTTGAGTTGTGAGAAGGATGAGCGGGGTTTACATTGTGCTTGTCTATTTATAGATGCGATAGATGGGTTTTCTTTGAATTCCTTATTGGTTGCTTTAGAGTGTTTGTTTTGGTTGGATATTCTATTAGGATCAGAGTGAGTCATGTCGTTTGGATGTTACGTGATGTGCCTCCACAGATGTCCCTGCATACCATCGTCAAAGTAACTTTATTACCCATCACAGATACTTGATGGTTAGCAAGATAGATAATGTTATGACTCGTCACTCACTTTATATCTCATATCTCAGTGTGACATGGATTGCTGTCCTTTTCAAACTAAGTTTGTTATGTATTGTAAGCTATTGTTTTACAAATGCACTTTACATGTCAAGGGCGCGTGGAACTTTAATGATATATCTAGACATATATTTGTATGTGTAAAGTGAGTTATGACAAATATATTAGTTATCAATAACTGCTTGCGTTCAAATGAGATATGTAGTAAAGTGACTTTACGACGACATGTCTAATACTACAACGGTTTAGACATTCCGTGACAAAAATCTTATGATAGCCTTTAAGAACGTCATCGATTTTATGACCACTTTGGAGAAAAATCTGAAAGATTAGCTTGCGTTTATTTTGCCGAGGAGTTAAAAAACACGTTAGAAAGAAAAAATCACGAAAGGGAACGGAATCGTGACCTAGGAGGCATTGCTTCTCACAACAGTTCGGCTAGCACGTATTGGCAATGATTTGCCTATGGTGTAGGATTACGTTGTACGGTATATACTATTTGCCACATGCGTTTTGACTTTGTTCTGATCGAAATGAAAAGATTGACCTGCTTAACACACTCTGTTCACGTCGAGTAGCCATAGTAGCTTAGAACCAAATGTAGGCACACATCGTAAAGTTGTAAATGCAACCATAGTAGACGGTGATGAAAATTAATTTCAACAATGTACTAGGATTTATCCTTACAGAGGCATTATGTTTAAACTTGCATGACATTTTTATTCAGATTTGTATCACCCCGATGTTTCAACTTGTCACACACGATGATGCATAACTTTATTTTTCTCTCATGTACTACTATACTGCTACAATTCAGTACCAGATACCACCGACGGTGGGAATGCTACAGGGAGCAGTGTTGTAGCTTTGGTAGATACCGCATATTGACGGCAAGTTTAGGGCCAACATAGCTTGGGCTTGAGCTTGAGTCTGATCGAAGTAGACGCCAGCAAACTGTTGTAGCTGTAGCTGCTGCACAATCGCCTGAACACTGCTAATGGCCTGGCAGTGAGACTGTTGCGCGATCATCCTGAGCTGTTGGCAGCACTGCTGCTGCATGACTTGGCAGTTTCTCAGTTGAAACACGGGTGATTGGAAGAAGGGGGTTGCCACTGTGCTGCACTGCTGCCTTACGAACTCCCCGCATGGGCTAAGCATCTGTTGCTGCAGCATGAGATGCGGCTGCAGCTGATATTGCCTGTAAACTTGAGTAACAGCATCAAACTGCGCAGAGGCGCTGCATGCAGCAATAGCAAGGAGAGCAAAGAAGAAAATGATCTTCATTGTGGTGGGATTCTAGTTGTTATGCTTTCGCTGTAATGTTTGAGTTGTGAGAACGATGAAGGGGGTTTACATTGTGCTTGTCTATTTATAGATGCGATGGATGGGTTTTCTTTGAATTCCTTATCGATTGCTTTAGAGTGTTTGTTTTGGTTGGATATTCTATTAGGATCAGAGTGAGTCATGTCGTTTGGATGTTACGTGATGTGCCTCCACAGATATCCCCGCATACCATCGTCAAAGTAACTTTATTGCCCATCACAGATACTTGATGGTGAGCAAGATAGATAATGTTATGACTCGTCACTCACTTTATATCTCAGTGTGACATGGATTACTGTCCTTTTCAAACTAAGTTTGTTATGTATTGTAAGCTTTGTTTTACAAATGCACTTTACATGTCAAGGGCGCGTGGAACTTTAATGATATATCTAGACATATATTTGTATGTGTAAAGTGAGTTATGACAAATATATTAGTTATCAATAACTGCTTACGTTCAAATGAGATATGTAGTGTCACGCCCAGAAATTCACTAGTAATTTCCGAACTAATTTGTGCATAAAATCCTCGTCCAGGAATCAGCCGAGGTACACAAACTGACAATTTAATATACAGATTCATCATAAAAATAACGTTACATAGTTACAAAAGAAAAGAAAACAGCAGCGGAATTAACGATCTAGCGATGGCTTCAGCTCCACTCCCACAGGCAGCTTAACTGGGGTATAAGCCAAACGTCTTCTCCTTCTGGATCCTTTTTCTTCAACTGAGGTTGATTGATTATTGCAAGAATGAGCATATGACATACTCAACAAGCCACACAGCAAATATGCAAGTGCACCAGGATACCAAAGAATAGCATAATATAGGCTCATTTGCAAAAACAGCATTTAGCAAATAATTGAGAATTGTAGAACAGTAGAGTAATTAATCATCAATTTTAATCAACACTGAACCGCACACCCATGCTGCTCAGGCCCAACCATCCTGAACAACCATACCCGGCTGTACAGATCTATCTCCAAACCAGGAGCTAAACAAATTATTACCAATTATAGCATCAATAATTATTGTGAGAGGTGTGAGACTAATCACGAAAAACATTGCTCAACTCGCCCATAACCGCGGGCACAGCTATTCGAATAGTTTTACTCTGGCCAGAGGTGTACCACTGTACCCACAAGACACAGCCCCACAACATGTCACCATGCGCCTCGATACCACCACGGTACCTTAGAAAGGAGCTGTGACAGTACCCCTCGCACAACACAATACACCACAGTGCACCATTCCCGGATCATAGTCACCCCCTTATAAACAAGGCATGGACTCCCCAGCGACCCCCGTGGGCTTATTTCCGCCACTTCACAGTCTGGTGCTCTGCAATGAACCATGCTATACAAAAGGTAAAGCCGTTGCCCATGCTGGCTTGTGGTTGGCACGGTTAATGTCTCACAACAGTAGTTCGCGAACCGGTCCTTAATTGTCATGAGCACGACCATCAAAACCATGTGCTCACAACCCACCTTTATCAAGTTTTAGTTGGCAAATTAATTAAGGAACCAATCATGATTAACCATCATGAGCTATCATTAAGCCATCATTAAATAATAGTGATTCATAAGTTATCCCAATGATGTGCTAAAGTTTCTAAGCATGGCTAAGCAATTATATCTAATATCTAGCTGAACCAATATATAAAGCTCAACTAGTCAAGTTGCAATAACCCAAGGTATCAAGGAATAAAGTAATCAATGCAAACACGCCATAACAAAGGAATAAGTTCACACCACCCGATGACATTCGAAAATAAATGCACCGTTGAAATAAATAGAGAATTTAAATATAGGATCAACATGCTCAAAGGAATTGTGTTTGGGATGTGTGTGACTTGCCTTGCAATAATCGGTCTTCAATCAATCTGCTTGAACACTTCCGGCGCTGTCACAAACCTTCGAAACGACGGAAACAACAAGCTAACACGCAAAACGAGGAAAACACTAAGAAACTCCAAATAAACAGTACATATAAAGTAAACAAACATGTAGATCATGATTTTAGATGAATTATGAGACTTGAACGGCCTCATTCTGACTTCATATGGATTAATTACAAATTTTACAAGATTTAATCTAATTAAAGCCCATTTAAAAAGAATTAAATAAATTTAATTCAATTTATGGATACTTTTAATATGTAGATCTTTATTTTATACAACTTTAGAGACTTGAACCAACTAAATCCGAGCTAAGATGAATTAGTTATGAATTTTTAAAGATTAAATCGGATTAAATCATTTATATAGATTTTAATTGAATTATGACGCAATAATGAATTATTTTTGAAAAGAAAAAGAGGATTATTGCGTCAGCGAGCTCGGCTCACGGTGGACCGGGTGCACAGCGGCGGTCTACGGAAACGAACGGCCGAGATCGATCTCATCCAAAACGGACGGCTGAGATCAAAGCGGTCCACCACGGGTCTACGGCAGACGGCAACGATGACGTCGGCGACGACGTCACCACCGGCGACGGCTCGGGCGGCGCACGCTCGACGGCGAGCGGTGGCGGGACGGCACAAACGGAGGGTACCAACGGGTAGAGGGTGACGCGGCGAACTCACTAGTGGCTTGGACGGCGGCGGACGACGACGGATGACGACGGCGGCGAGGCTGAGGCGGCGGTGGTCTTCGGGTCGACGGTGACGGCGGTGCTCCGGCGGGAAACAGCGGCAACGGAGGGGTGGACGAGGTGCTGCTCCTCCTCGCGATCCTGACGGTGGCGACGGCGACCGAAGGCGGCGCTACAGACGGCGGTGGGCAAAGACGAAGGTGGCGGCGGGTAGAGGGGAGCTCGGGGGTGCTTATAAAGGGGCTAGCGAGCGGTGACGGAGGCCCACGGTGACCGGCGACGGGAAGGAAAGGTTTTAGGGTTCGGAGAGAGAGACGAATCCGATTCGAGATCAAATCCACGGGTTTCCAAACAAAATTGGCCGAAGTTCCAAAAGAGAAAAGGGAGAGGAGATCTCGAGGATCATTTCCCCTCTATCAATTTCACCGGAGAAGGAAAGGGATGTCGCGTCCCAAATCGACTCTAAAATACATCCTCAAAATTGTGCTTAGAATAATTAAAATTCATGTGAAAGCCTCCAACAATTAAAATGTGCAAAGATAAAAGTCAAATGAGGCTTGGAGGATTTTTGTATATTTCCTAAAAGCCTAAAATGTGTAAATAAATTTTAGTGGAATTTTCAGAGCACAAATAATAATTGAGAAGAAATAAACAAAGTTAAAAAGGTTTTATAAAAAGAAAAATCCTAAAAAGTCTTCTTTTCCCCCCCCCTCCCTTCTTGGGCCGGCTCGGCCCAACTCCCTCCCCCTCTCTCCTCTCCCCCGCGGCCCATCGGCTCCCTCCCCGCGCGCGCGCCGCTGACGGGCGGGCCCGCCCGCCACCCTCGCTGACGGGTGGGGCCCGCCTGTCATCCCTATCCTCGCGCCGCGCCCGCCGCTCGCCCGTGCCCTAGCGCCGCCGCCGCCGCCGAATCCGCCGCATCCCGCCGTCCCCGCGCGCAATAAAGAGGGGGAAATCACTCCCCGTGATTCCCTCCCTCTTTTCCCCCGCTTTCCTCTCTCTCTCTCCCTCGGATTCGCCCGGATTTATTCCCGAAATCCTCGCCGGCGTCATTGATGGAGCCGAGATCTCCGCGGCCGATTCCTCCCTCTCCGGCCGCTCTCTCCCCCTCCCGGTGCTATATAATCGCTCCCCGTGCCTCTCTCCTCCGTTTCCGCCGCTCGCCGCTCTCTCTCCCCGTCGGATTCGAGCCCGCGCCGTCGTCCTCTCTCTCCGCCGTCGCCGCCGAGCTCCGGTTCGCCGCCGTCGTCGCCCCGGACCTCCTCCCGCTTCGGCATCGCCTCCATCGGCTTCGCCGCGTCCTCGTCGACCTCGTCCGCGCCTCCGTTTCGCCCGCCGACCGCCGGAGCGCCGTCGTCCTCGCCGTCCCGAACCGCGCCGCCGCCTTCCTCCGCGCCGGTCGTCGTTTCCGCCGTCCTCGTCGTCCCGGGGTGAGCCGTGGACCGCCCCTTTCGCTTCCCTCTCTTCTCCGCTCTCTCGGGCGCCGCTCCGCCGCGCCGGTGGTCGCCGGCGGTGACCATCGGGGCGCGGGTGCGCCGCCTCCCGTCGGCCGTGCCGGCGAGGCCGCC
This sequence comes from Oryza meridionalis, assembly GCA_000338895.3. Taxonomy (NCBI): domain Eukaryota; kingdom Viridiplantae; phylum Streptophyta; class Magnoliopsida; order Poales; family Poaceae; genus Oryza; species Oryza meridionalis. The sequence continues at coordinate 9,356,824 of CM002535.2, read as the reverse complement.
TTCGGGCGCGCCCCGCGGCTGCCAGGTGGGGCCCGGCTGTCAGCCGCCCGCGCCCGCGGGTGCGGCTGACGCGTGGGACCCACGGCGCCGGCCGCCGCCAGCCGCGTGCTCCCGGTCCACCGTGGACCGTGAGGCTGCCACGTGGGCCCCACTCCCGTGGACCCGGTCCGCGCGCCCTCTCTCCCGGCTGACGCAATAAATGAGTTTTTAAATTAAAATTTAAATGAAGAAATTCGCAAATATCCATTTAAAGAGCATATAAACTTCAAATGGCCATAACTTGGTCATTTGAACTCGGAATTGGACCGTTCAAGTCTCTAATTTTTCCTTATGAAGTCAAGAACCCATTTTTGTGCTTTGTTTCTGCTGTTATGTGGAATTTATTAGAGTTTAAGCCTTTTCTTTTCCGTTGGTCGTGTAGACGCTGCAGCTTCGGAAGATCCGCTCTTCGTGGAAGTTGAAGCCGTCGTTTGGGAAAGCGAGCAAGGCAAGACACATCATCTTGATCATATTGAATCCCAGTTTATAAAATTATGTTGATTTAAATTATTGCATTATCGCTTTATTTAAATTCCCGCGTTATCACTGTTTTATTTAGCCATGCCTATTTACCTTTGTTATGACCTTATTATTATTGTTATTGTTATTATTACCTTGTTCACCCTAGAATAAACAAAACCCCAACTAGTGGGCACTCTACTCATGGTACCACTAGTATGATTTTAGGTAGATGCTTCGCTGTTTAATTAGGTAACATTAGGTGGTTTTACAACTCTAGACTTTGGGAATATTCATATCACCTGGACACTTTGGAATTGTTGGTTTGTTGTGGAATTGGAATCACACCTCCCCCTTTATTCAAAATCCCCAAAATGGTTTTAGGCTGGGCTCGGGGTGCATGGTTTTGATAGTAGCACCTCGGCCATATAAGGACCGGTCTTCGGGCCTCTGTTGCAAAGCACTACCGTACTTCCACATGTCTAGTGGGTAAGGCTTAGTTTGTGGCTCAGTCTGGTTATAAACAAAAGTACACGGATGGAGATGGATGAAGTCGGGGGTCGATGGACATTCTCCAGGGCAAATGAAGGCTACACGAGCTGCGGCCCGGTAGTCGAGATGTCATGGCACAGGGTTGGTGCTCTGCTGCTAGGGGCTCAGTCCTGCCTGCCTGTCCCGGAGGTTCCGGCCGTAGGTGGGATTGGGTCGGTACTCTTGTCTATGGCTAGGATGGGTCGGAAACTATGTCACGTCTTCCGTCTGTATACCGTGGTGGTATGTGGCACGTGGTTGCACGTGAGGAAGACGTGTCTTGTGGGTAAAGATGTACACCTCTGATCAGAGTATAATCTATTCGAATAGCCGCGCCCTCGGTTATGGGCAAGCCGAGCAATGTACCCAAGTTAGTGTTTTAATTCTTAAAACCTGCTTAACAACTAAAATGAGGAATGGTTGGCCTGGGTTGGCTTGGGACGAGCTGGGACCCAGGGTCGGGTTGCCAGTTCGGTCTGAATCATCGTAGGCCTTGGGTTAAGGCAGGTTCGTGTGGGTTCACGGCCTTGATTAATAATATTGTATAGTTCTAGGATCGTGTTTACAAAATGGCTTTGAGCGACAAAATGTCTTTAAATGCTGTTTACTGCAACCCTAACCCTTTATGTTATAACTCCCTTGTACTCCCTTGCATTTATTATGCATTCGTGGGTGTGTCTTGTTGAGTACGGTGGTTGTACTCTGTCTTGCTCAATTTTTTTCCCAACCCCAGAAGAGGAGTTCCTGGAAGAAGAAGGCTTTGGTGTCTAGCTCGTGCCTGCCGTCAAGCGCCTGTGGTCGTCGCCCTAGTCTTCCGCTGTTTCTCGTTTGTCTTTGTGTGTTGGGCCTTCGCTGCCCGTGTAATAATTCTATTTACGCTTCCGCTTGTTAAACTCTGAATTGTATCAACTTTTGGTGTACCTTGCCTCCTGGGACAAGGATTAATGCACGCACGTCAGGAACGCCCGTTGGGCTATTTCCGGTCGTGACAAGTTGGTATCAGAGCCTCCTTGACCCTAGGACGAGCCTTAGATCCCAAGCCTTAGCGATATTTTCAAAATAAAAATCCTCTCTTATTTGTGAAAATCCTTTAGTCTCTCTCTGTCTTGCTGCTTCATTTATCATCAAAAGCTGATCTCTAAAATATTTTTTTATCTCTTTTGTCCTTGCCTGTAGATGGCCGGCAGCATCAACCGTCGTGGTCTGGACCTGACCGGCTTTGTTCTGGAGCTGCGGGGCATGTGCGTTGTCCTGGGGTATCCGCATGGAGTGGACTACCAGGGCAAGCAGCTCCCGGAGCAGGAGGGTGACGATGCAGAGCCGCACGCTGCTTGGGAGGTCACTGCAGTGATCCTCACTGGCTCTCCCGAGCGGACTTCGCTGGCAGTCACCGCGGGTGGAGATTCCTTCCCCGCCGCTTGCCAGAACGCCGCTCTCCTCGCCATCGGCACTCTTCACCAGCGCTACCGGGACGAGTTGCAGCACTCGCCCTACCGCTACCACCCTCGTCGCGGAGGAGCCCGCGACTACGCCACCTTCCGGGATGCTAGCTCGGAGGATGACGCTACCATCGTGCACCTGGCGCGCATGGTGGAGGCGTACGACGCGGCTCGTATCGACTTCCATCATATGGTGCGCCGTGGGATGGTCGAGAACAACCTGAAGATCCTGGAGCTGCGTCAGGAGAACCTGCAGCTCAAGAAGGACCTCGACGCGGTGGAGGCGCAGCTGCATCAGCTCAAGATCGCCCAGGGAGAGGTCTGCCGCCCCAAGCGTCGCCGCGTCTGCCACAGCCAGAAGATCACCGCCCGCAAGAGCACCTCCAGGCCCGAGCTTGTTCGTCAGTCCCTGGCGTGGACTTGCTTCGTCGAGACCCCTCGTGCCGAGCCCGCGCCCGTGGTTCCCCAGGAGGGGGAAGCCTCCGGCGTTGGTAGCACGGAGGATGCGCTGTTGCTCACCTTCCGTCCTGGCCCGTCGCAGCAGTAGACGAGCAGTTAGTAGGCTTGCGCGTGTGTTTTTCTTCGTTTGTCTTTTTGTTAGAGTCGTGTGGGGCATGGTTATGCCGGTGTGTGGCATAACTGTGTCGGAGCCTGTCTTTATTTTATTTGCTTAAGCAACTTGAACCTTAATGAACCAATTTAATAGCAGTAATAAATTCAAGAATTATGGTAGTCGTGGGTGGTTAGTTTTAATTGTCAGTTCTCTCTGTTTGCTGGTTCTGTGTGGGGTTTCAGATGGTGACGACCAGGAGAACCGCTGTCACCGGTGAAGGCAATCAACCCGAAGGCAGCAACCACAACCACCAAGGCAATCCACCTCCACCTCCTCCTCCTCCTCCACCACCACCGCCAGACACCAACGCCATTCTCACCCAAATCCTCGCCCAGCAGGCCAACATGATGACTGCTTTCCTCCACCACCTCCAAAATCCGCCACAACACAATGCCCCACCACCACCTCCCCAACACTCTAAACTCGCCGAGTTCCTCCGCATCCGCCCACCCACCTTTTCTAGCTCCAATAACCCCGTGGATGCGTTGGATTGGTTGCATGCCGTGGGGAAGAAGCTAGACACTGTGCAGTGCAGTGATGAAGAGAAAGTCATCTTCGCCGCCCACCAGCTGCAGGGGCCCGCATCGCTATGGTGGGACCATTTCCAGGCTACGCAGCCGGAGGGACAACCTATTACTTGGGCTCGCTTCACCGCCGCTTTCCGGAGAACCCATGTGCCCGCCGGAGTCGTGGCTCTTAAGAAAAAGGAATTCCGGGAGTTGAAGCAAGGCAACCGCTCTGTGATGGAGTATTTGCATGAGTTTAACAACCTGGCCCGGTACGCCCCGGAGGATGTGCGGGAAGATGAGGAGAAGCAAGAGAAGTTCTTGGCGGGAATGGACCCTGAGCTATCTGTGCGTCTGGTCTCCGGGGATTATCCAGACTTCCAACGTCTGGTGGACAAGAGCATCTGCTTGGAAGCCAAGCACAAGGAGCTGGAGTCGCACAAGCGCCGCTTGGCGAATTTCCGCAATCAACAGGGTGCTAACCAAAGGGTCCGCTACACCAATCCCTACCCAGGGGGATCCTCCTCGCAGCAGCAGCAGCAGCAGCAACAACCTCGCTCCGCGCCTCGACCTCAATTCGTGGTGCGCGTCCCACAGCCGCAGCAGCAGCAGAGTCAGCAAGGGACTCGTGCGCCCCGTCCTCCTACGCCAACTGTGCAGCCTGGTCAAGGCCGCAGAGACGTACAAGGTCAGCAGCGTCTGTGCTTCAACTGCTTCGAGCCCGGGCACTTTGCGGATAAATGCCCGAAGCCGAGGCGCCAGCAAGGCCAAGCGCCTCCCCGTTCCAACAATGGTGGGAAGGATGTCATTCGGGGTCGTGTGAACCACGTGACGGCCGAGGACGTGCTGACAACTCCGGACATCATCGTTGGTACGTTCCTCATTCATTCCATCCCTGCTACCATTTTGTTCGACTCTGGAGCTTCCCACTCGTTTATATCTGTGCCATTCGTGGGGAGAAATCAGTTGGGGGTAGAAAGGCTTAGGAACCCTCTGCTCATCACCACCCCTGGAGGGGTTATGACAGCAAAGTATTTTAGCCCTGCCGTCCCTATCGAAATTCAAGGGATTCCTTTCCCCTCGGATCTGATTTTGCTAGACACCAAGAATTTGGATGTGATTCTTGGGATGAATTGGTTGGCTCAATTCCAAGGAGTAGTGGATTGCGCGAGGCGCACGGTCACTCTGTACCGAGGGCCGGAACAACCGGTTGTTTTCTTTGCACCCCCAACCTCTGTCAGAAGTTCAGAACTTCATCAGATAGGACTGTCAGAAATCCCCATCGTCAGGGAGTTCGGAGATGTGTTTCCGGAAGAACTACCCGGTATGCCACCCAAGCGAGAGATTGAGTTCCGAATAGATCTTGCTCCAGGAACCACTCCTCTGTACAAGCGACCCTACCGTATGGCAGCAAATGAACTGGCCGAAGTCAAGAAACAGTTGGAAGAGTTGAAAGAAAAGGGGTACATACGTCCGAGTACTTCCCCCTGGGGTGCTCCTGTGATTTTTGTGGAGAAGAAAGACAAGACGAAGAGGATGTGCGTTGACTACAGAGCTCTCAATGAAGTCACCATCAAGAACAAGTACCCTCTTCCCCGGATCGATGATCTGTTCGATCAGCTTAAAGGTGCCACTGTATTCTCCAAGATTGATCTTCGTTCCGGATATCACCAATTACGTATTCGTGAAGAAGATATTCCGAAGACCGCATTCACCACGCGATACGGACTGTATGAATTCACGGTGATGTCGTTCGGTTTAACCAATGCACCTGCCTTCTTCATGAACTTAATGAATAAAGTGTTCATGGAATACTTGGATAAGTTTGTGGTGGTGTTCATTGATGACATTCTGATATACTCACAATCAGAGGAAGACCATCAGCACCATCTCCGTCTGGTGTTGGGAAAGTTGCGGGAACATCAATTGTATGCCAAACTTAGCAAGTGTGAGTTCTGGTTGTCTGAAGTCAAGTTCTTAGGGCACGTGATATCTGCTAAGGGAGTTGCCGTGGATCCCGACACGGTGACAGCCGTCACTGATTGGAAGCAACCCAAGACAGTCACTCAAATTCGCAGTTTCTTAGGTTTGGCAGGATACTATCGGAGGTTCATCGAGAACTTCTCCAAAATTGCTCGACCCATGACACAGTTGTTGAAGAAAGAAGAGAAATTTGTGTGGAGCCCGCAATGTGAGAAGGCGTTCCAAACTCTCAAAGAAAAGCTGGTTTCCTCGCCAGTGTTAATCTTGCCAGATACTCGCAAGGATTTCATGGTGTATTGTGATGCTTCGCGCCAAGGATTGGGGTGCGTGCTCATGCAGGACGGTCATGTGGTGGCCTATGCCTCACGCCAGCTGCGGCCTCATGAAGGCAACTATCCTACCCATGATTTGGAGTTAGCAGCGGTGGTTCATGCTCTAAAGATCTGGCGGCACTATCTCATTGGGAATCGCTGTGAAATATATACCGATCATAAGAGTTTGAAATACATCTTCACCCAGTCGGATCTGAATCTTCGGCAAAGGAGATGGTTAGAACTCATCAAGGATTATGATGTGGGAATTCACTATCATCCCGGTAAGGCCAACGTGGTTGCCGACGCTCTAAGTCGAAAAAGCCATTGCAACCCTCTTAACGTCCGTGGCATTCCACCCGAACTCAATCAACAGATGGAAGCCCTGAACCTAAGCATAGTTAGTCGCGGATTTTTGGCTGCGTTGGAAGCCAAGCCCACCTTGCTCGATCAAATCCGCGAGGCTCAGAAGAATGATCCGGACATGCATGGACTCCTCAAGAATATGAAACAGGGTAAAGCCGCTGGTTTCACAGAGGATGAACACGGAACCCTATGGAACGGAAATCGGGTATGCGTCCCAGATAGCAGAGAGCTTAAACAGTTGATACTTCAGGAAGCTCACGAAAGTCCTTATTCAATCCACCCTGGCAGTACGAAGATGTACTTAGATTTGAAGGAGAAATACTGGTGGGTTAGCATGAAGCGGGAAATTGCAGAGTTCGTGGCTCTGTGTGATGTGTGCCAGCGTGTCAAGGCAGAACACCAACGACCGGCCGGACTCCTCCAACCTCTCCAAGTACCAGATTGGAAATGGGATGAAATTGGGATGGATTTCATCACCGGACTTCCAAAAACCCAAGGTGGATATGATTCTATATGGGTAGTTGTGGATCGATTAACCAAGGTAGCTCGATTCATTCCTGTGAAGACCACCTATGGAGGGAACAAACTAGCCGAGCTCTACTTCGCTAGGATCGTGAGTCTCCATGGCATTCCCAAGAAAATCGTATCTGATAGGGGAAGACAATTCACCTCTCTCTTTTGGAAGAAGCTCCAAGAAGAGCTGGGTACCCGATTAAATTTCAGCACCGCATACCACCCGCAGACAGATGGACAGACCGAGCGTCTAAATCAGATCCTAGAAGATATGCTTCGCGCATGTGTCCTAGATTTCGGGAAGACCTGGGATAAGAGTCTCCCCTATGCCGAGTTCTCCTACAATAACAGTTATCAAGCCAGTATACAAATGGCACCTTATGAAGCGTTGTATGGGCGCAAATGCCGAACACCGCTATTGTGGGACCAAGTTGGGGAAAGCCAAGTGTTCGGGACTGATATCCTGAGAGAAGCTGAAGCTAAAGTCAGAACCATTCGGGATAATCTAAAGGTGGCACAGTCCCGGCAGAAAAGTTGTGCAGATAACCGTCGCCGTGACCTGGAATTCGCAGTGGGTGACTTTGTGTATCTTCGGGTCACGCCATTGCGAGGTGTACACAGGTTTCAAACAAAAGGGAAGCTCGCACCTCGGTATGTGGGTCCTTTCCGTATCATTGCTCGGCGTGGAGAAGTCGCCTACCAGTTGGAGCTGCCCGCCTCCTTGGGCAACGTGCATGATGTGTTCCATGTGTCGCAACTCAAGAAATGTCTTCGAGTGCCATCCGAACAGGCCGACTCAGAGCAAATTGAAGTCCGCGAAGACTTGACCTACGTGGAGAGGCCAGTGAAGATCCTGGACACCATGGAGCGCAGGACCAGGAACCGGGTAATCCGTTTTTGCAAGGTCCAATGGAGCAACCACGCCGAAGGAGAAGCTACCTGGGAGCGCGAAGACGAGCTGAAGGCAGCCCATCCCGATCTCTTCGCCAGTCCTTCCGAATCTCGGGGTCGAGATTCCGTTTAAGGGGGGTAGGTTTGTCGCGTCCCAAATCGACTCTAAAATACATCCTCAAAATTGTGCTTAGAATAATTAAAATTCATGTGAAAGCCTCCAACAATTAAAATGTGCAAAGATAAAAGTCAAATGAGGCTTGGAGGATTTTTGTATATTTCCTAAAAGCCTAAAATGTGTAAATAAATTTTAGTGGAATTTTCAGAGCACAAATAATAATTGAGAAGAAATAAACAAAGTTAAAAAGGTTTTATAAAAAGAAAAATCCTAAAAAGTCTTCTTTTCCCCCCCCCTCCCTTCTTGGGCCGGCTCGGCCCAACTCCCTCCCCCTCTCTCCTCTCCCCCGCGGCCCATCGGCTCCCTCCCCGCGCGCGCGCCGCTGACGGGCGGGCCCGCCCGCCACCCTCGCTGACGGGTGGGGCCCGCCTGTCATCCCTATCCTCGCGCCGCGCCCGCCGCTCGCCCGTGCCCTAGCGCCGCCGCCGCCGCCGAATCCGCCGCATCCCGCCGTCCCCGCGCGCAATAAAGAGGGGGAAATCACTCCCCGTGATTCCCTCCCTCTTTTCCCCCGCTTTCCTCTCTCTCTCTCCCTCGGATTCGCCCGGATTTATTCCCGAAATCCTCGCCGGCGTCATTGATGGAGCCGAGATCTCCGCGGCCGATTCCTCCCTCTCCGGCCGCTCTCTCCCCCTCCCGGTGCTATATAATCGCTCCCCGTGCCTCTCTCCTCCGTTTCCGCCGCTCGCCGCTCTCTCTCCCCGTCGGATTCGAGCCCGCGCCGTCGTCCTCTCTCTCCGCCGTCGCCGCCGAGCTCCGGTTCGCCGCCGTCGTCGCCCCGGACCTCCTCCCGCTTCGGCATCGCCTCCATCGGCTTCGCCGCGTCCTCGTCGACCTCGTCCGCGCCTCCGTTTCGCCCGCCGACCGCCGGAGCGCCGTCGTCCTCGCCGTCCCGAACCGCGCCGCCGCCTTCCTCCGCGCCGGTCGTCGTTTCCGCCGTCCTCGTCGTCCCGGGGTGAGCCGTGGACCGCCCCTTTCGCTTCCCTCTCTTCTCCGCTCTCTCGGGCGCCGCTCCGCCGCGCCGGTGGTCGCCGGCGGTGACCATCGGGGCGCGGGTGCGCCGCCTCCCGTCGGCCGTGCCGGCGAGGCCGCCTTCGGGCGCGCCCCGCGGCTGCCAGGTGGGGCCCGGCTGTCAGCCGCCCGCGCCCGCGGGTGCGGCTGACGCGTGGGACCCACGGCGCCGGCCGCCGCCAGCCGCGTGCTCCCGGTCCACCGTGGACCGTGAGGCTGCCACGTGGGCCCCACTCCCGTGGACCCGGTCCGCGCGCCCTCTCTCCCGGCTGACGCAATAAATGAGTTTTTAAATTAAAATTTAAATGAAGAAATTCGCAAATATCCATTTAAAGAGCATATAAACTTCAAATGGCCATAACTTGGTCATTTGAACTCGGAATTGGACCGTTCAAGTCTCTAATTTTTCCTTATGAAGTCAAGAACCCATTTTTGTGCTTTGTTTCTGCTGTTATGTGGAATTTATTAGAGTTTAAGCCTTTTCTTTTCCGTTGGTCGTGTAGACGCTGCAGCTTCGGAAGATCCGCTCTTCGTGGAAGTTGAAGCCGTCGTTTGGGAAAGCGAGCAAGGCAAGACACATCATCTTGATCATATTGAATCCCAGTTTATAAAATTATGTTGATTTAAATTATTGCATTATCGCTTTATTTAAATTCCCGCGTTATCACTGTTTTATTTAGCCATGCCTATTTACCTTTGTTATGACCTTATTATTATTGTTATTGTTATTATTACCTTGTTCACCCTAGAATAAACAAAACCCCAACTAGTGGGCACTCTACTCATGGTACCACTAGTATGATTTTAGGTAGATGCTTCGCTGTTTAATTAGGTAACATTAGGTGGTTTTACAACTCTAGACTTTGGGAATATTCATATCACCTGGACACTTTGGAATTGTTGGTTTGTTGTGGAATTGGAATCACACCTCCCCCTTTATTCAAAATCCCCAAAATGGTTTTAGGCTGGGCTCGGGGTGCATGGTTTTGATAGTAGCACCTCGGCCATATAAGGACCGGTCTTCGGGCCTCTGTTGCAAAGCACTACAGTACTTCCACATGTCTAGTGGGTAAGGCTTAGTTTGTGGCTCAGTCTGGTTATAAACAAAAGTACACGGATGGAGATGGATGAAGTCGGGGGTCGATGGACATTCTCCAGGGCAAATGAAGGCTACACGAGCTGCGGCCCGGTAGTCGAGATGTCATGGCACAGGGTTGGTGCTCTGCTGCTAGGGGCTCAGTCCTGCCTGCCTGTCCCGGAGGTTCCGGCCGTAGGTGGGATTGGGTCGGTACTCTTGTCTATGGCTAGGATGGGTCGGAAACTATGTCACGTCTTCCGTCTGTATACCGTGGTGGTATGTGGCACGTGGTTGCACGTGAGGAAGACGTGTCTTGTGGGTAAAGATGTACACCTCTGATCAGAGTATAATCTATTCGAATAGCCGCGCCCTCGGTTATGGGCAAGCCGAGCAATGTACCCAAGTTAGTGTTTTAATTCTTAAAACCTGCTTAACAACTAAAATGAGGAATGGTTGGCCTGGGTTGGCTTGGGACGAGCTGGGACCCAGGGTCGGGTTGCCAGTTCGGTCTGAATCATCGTAGGCCTTGGGTTAAGGCAGGTTCGTGTGGGTTCACGGCCTTGATTAATAATATTGTATAGTTCTAGGATCGTGTTTACAAAATGGCTTTGAGCGACAAAATGTCTTTAAATGCTGTTTACTGCAACCCTAACCCTTTATGTTATAACTCCCTTGTACTCCCTTGCATTTATTATGCATTCGTGGGTGTGTCTTGTTGAGTACGGTGGTTGTACTCTGTCTTGCTCAATTTTTTTCCCAACCCCAGAAGAGGAGTTCCTGGAAGAAGAAGGCTTTGGTGTCTAGCTCGTGCCTGCCGTCAAGCGCCTGTGGTCGTCGCCCTAGTCTTCCGCTGTTTCTCGTTTATCTTTGTGTGTTGGGCCTTCGCTGCCCGTGTAATAATTCTATTTACGCTTCCGCTTGTTAAACTCTGAATTGTATCAACTTTTGGTGTACCTTGCCTCCTGGGACAAGGATTAATGCACGCACGTCAGGAACGCCCGTTGGGCTATTTCCGGTCGTGACAAGGGACGGCCGGATTTGGAAGGGGCGGAGGCGGCTTCGCGCGGCTAGGGTTTCGGCAGCGACGGCTGGAGGAAGACGATGGGCCTGACAGGGGGCCCCACCTGTCAGCGAGCGGGAGAGAGAGAGGAGAGCGGCGGCTGCGCGCGTGCGAGCCGACTGGGCCGGCTGGGCCGGGGAGGAGAGAGAAAGGGAGACTTGGGCCGACTTTCGGCCCAAAGCCAAAAGTGGAATTTAAAAACATTTTTCTATTTAGATTATTCATGAAATGATATTCCATTGATTAAAAATACTTCCTTGGCTCAAATAAATCCCAGAAAAATCTAGGAACTATAGAATCAAGCAAAGTATTTAATAAAATTTTATCTAGTCCATTTTATATTGAAATTTATTATTTAAAAGATTAGATCTTCTCTTCTAGACTTTTAAGATCATTTCTAATAATTCCTTTTAGACCACAATTTATAATTTAAGGATTTTTAAACAAGAAAAACACTTAACACTTATAATTAGATCATTAATGATGAAATAATTATTGAACTGTTCTTTGTATCATTTAATAATTGAGCTCTGAAAAATCCGAGAAAATTTCTGAGAGTATAATTGTCACGACCGGAAATAACCCAACGGGCGTTCCTGACGTGCGTGCAGTAATCCTTGTCCCAGGAGGCAAGGTACACCAAAAGACGGCCCAGCACATTCAGAGTTTAACAAGCGGAAGCACAAATAGAATTATTACATGGGCAACGACGGCCCAGCACACTCAAAGACAAACGAGAAACAGCGGAAGACTAGGGCGACGACCACAGGCGCTTGACGGCAGGCACGAGCTAGACACCAAAGCCTTCATCTTCCAGGAACTCCTCTTCTGGGGTTGGGAAAAATTGAACAAGACTGAGTACAACCACCGTACTCAACAAGACACACCCACGAATGCATACTAAATACAAGGGAGTACAAGGGAGTTATAACATAAAGGGTTAGAGTTGCAGTAAACAGCATTTAAAGACATTTTTTTGCTCAAAGCCATTTTGTAAACACGATCCTAGAACTATACACTTTTATTAATCAAGGCCGTGAACCCACACGAACCTGCCTTAACCCCAGGCCTACGATGATTCAGACCGAACTGGCAACCCGACCCTGGGTCCCAGCTCGTCCCAAGCCAACCCAGGCCAACCATTCCTCATTTTAGTTGTTAAGCAGGTTTTAAGAATTAAAACACTAACTTGGGTACATTGCTCGGCTTGCCCATAACCGAGGGCGCGGCTATTCGAATAGATTATACTCTGATCAGAGGTGTACATCTTTACCCACAAGACACGTCTTCCTCACGTGCAACCACGTGCCACATACCACCACGGTATACAGACGGAAGACGTGACATAGTTTCCGACCCATCCTAGCCATAGACAAGAGTACCGACCCAATCCTACCTACGGCCGGAACCCCCGGGACAGGCAGGCAGGACTGAGCCCCTAGCAGCAGAGCACCAACCCTGTGCCATGACATCTCGACTACCGGGCCGCAGCTCGTGTAGCCTTCATTTGCCCTGGAGAATGTCCATCGACCCCCGACTTCATCCATCTCCATCCGTGTACTTTTGTTTATAACTAGACTGAGCCACAAACTAAGCCTTACCCACTAGACATGTGGAAGTACGGTAGTGCTTTGCAACAGAGGCCCGAAGACCGGTCCTTATATGGCCGAGGTGCTACTATCAAAACCATGCACCCCGAGCCCAGCCTAAAACCATTTTAGGGATTTTGAATAAAGGGGGAGGTGTGATTCCAATTCCACAACAAACCAACAATTCCAAAGTGTCCAGGTGATATGAATATTCCCAAAGTCTAGAGTTGTAAAACCACCTATTGTTACCTAATTAAACAGCGAAGCATCTACCTAAAATCATACTAGTGGTACCATGAGTAGAGTGTCCACTAGTTGGGGTTTTGTTTATTCTAGGGTGAACAAGGTAATAATAACAATAACAATAATAATAAGGTCATAACAAAGGTAAATAGACATGGCTAAATAAAACAGTGATAACGCGGGAATTTAAATAAAGCGATAATGCAATAATTTAAATCAACATAATTTTATAAACTGGGATTCAATATGATCAAGATGATGTGTCTTGCCTTGCTCGCTTTCCCAACCGACGGCTTCAACTTCCACGAAGAGCGGATCTTCCGAAGCTGCAGCGTCTACACGACCAACGGAAAAGAAAAGGCTTAAACTCTAATAAATTCCACATAACAGCAGAAACAAAGCACAAAAATGGGTTCTTGACTTCATAAGGAAAAATTAGAGACTTGAACGGTCCAATTCCGAGTTCAAATGGCCAAGTTATGGCCATTTGAAGTTTATATGCTCTTTAAATGGATATTTGCGAATTTCTTCATTTAAATTTTAATTTAAAATCGAATTTATTGCGTCAGCCGGGAGAGAGGGCGTGCGGACCGGGTCCACGGGAGTGGGGCCCACGCGGCAGCCTCTCGGTCCACGGTGGACCGGGAGCACGCGGCTGGCGCCGACCGGCGCCGTGGGTCCCACGCGTCAGCCGCACCCGCGGGCGCGGGCGGCTGACAGCCGGGCCCCACCTGGCAGCCGCGGGGCGCGCCCGAAGGCGGCCTCGCCGGCACGGCCGACGGGAGGCGGCGCACCCGCGCCCCGATGGTCACCGCCGGCGACCACCGGCGCGGCGGAGCGGCGCCCGAGAGAGAGGAGAGAAGAGGGAAGCGAAGCGGCGGTCTTCGGCTCACCCCGGGTCGACGGCGGCGACGGAGACGGCGACCGAAGCGGAGGAAGGCGGCGGCGCGGTTCGGGTCAACGAGGACGACGGCGCTCCGGCGGTCGGCGAGCGAAACGGAGGCGCGGACGAGGTCGACGAGGACGCGGCGAAGCCGATGGAGGCGATGCCGAAGCGGTAGGAGGTCCGGGGCGACGACGGCGGCGAACCGGAGCTCGGCGGCGACGGCGGAGAGAGAGGACGACGGCGCGAGCACGAATCCGACGGGGAGAGAGAGCGGCGAGCGGCGGAAACGGAGGAGAGAGGCACGGGGATGGATTATATAGGGTTGGGAGAGAGGGAAGGCGGCCGGAGGAGAGGGAAACGGCCGCGGAAGTCTCGGCCGCCATCAATGACGCCGGCGAGGATCGCGGGCGTGAATCCGGACGAATCCGAGGGAGAGAGAGAGGGAAAAGAGGGGGGAAAGAGGGAGGGAATCACGGGGAGTGATTTCCCCCTCTTTATTGCGCGCGGGGACGGCGGGATGCGGCGGATTCGGCGGCGGCGGCGGCGCTAGGGCACGGGCGGGCGGCGGGCGCGGCGCGAGGAAGGGGATGACGGGTGGGCCCCACCCGTCAGCGAGGGTGGCGGGCGGGCCCGCCCGTCAGCGGCGCGCGCGCGGGGAGGGAGCCGATGGGCCGCGGGGGAGAGGAGAGAGGGGGAGGGAGTTGGGCCGAGCCGGCCCAAGAAGGGAGGGGGGGAAAAGAAGACTTTTTAGGATTTTTCTTTTTATAAAACCTTTTTAACTTTGTTTATTTCTTCTCAATTATTATTTGTGCTCTGAAAATTCCACTAAAATTTATTTACACATTTTAGGCTTTTAGGAAATATACAAAAATCCTCCAAGCCTCATTTGACTTTTATCTTTGCACATTTTAATTGTTGGAGGCTTTCACATGAATTTTAATTATTCTAAGCACAATTTTGAGGATGTATTTTAGAGTCGATTTGGGACGCGACAAACCTACCCCCCTTAAACGGAATCTCGACCCCGAGATTCGGAAGAACTGGCGAAGAGATCGGGATGGGCTGCCTTCAGCTCGTCTTCACGCTCCCAGGTAGCTTGTTCTTCGGCGTGGTTGCTCCACTGGACCTTGCAAAAACGGATTACCCGGTTCCTGGTCCTGCGCTCCATGGTGTCCAGGATTTTCACTGGCCTCTCCACGTAGGTCAAGTCTTCACGAACTTCAATTTGCTCTGAGTCAGCCTGCTCGGATGGCACTCGAAGACATTTCTTGAGTTGCGACACATGGAACACATCATGCACGTTGCCCAAGGAGGCGGGCAGCTCCAGCTGGTAAGCGACTTCTCCGCGCCGAGCAATGATACGGAAGGGACCCACATACCGAGGTGCGAGCTTCCCTTTCGTCTGAAACCTGTGTACCCCTCGCAATGGCGTGACCCGAAGATACACAAAGTCACCTACTGCGAATTCCAGGTCACGGCGACGGTTATCTGCATAACTTTTCTGTCGAGACTGTGCCACCTTTAGATTATCCCGAATGATTCTGACTTTAGCTTCAGCTTCTCTCAGGATATCAGTCCCGAACACTTGGCTTTCCCCAACTTGGTCCCACAATAGCGGTGTTCGGCATTTGCGCCCATACAACGCTTCATAAGGTGCCATTTGTATACTGGCTTGATAACTGTTATTGTAGGAGAACTCGGCATAGGGGAGACTCTTATCCCAGGTCTTCCCGAAATCTAAGACACATGCGCGAAGCATATCTTCTAGGATTTGATTTAGACGCTCGGTCTGTCCATCTGTCTGCGGGTGATACGCGGTGCTGAAGTTTAATCGGGTACCCAGCTCTTCTTGGAGCTTCTTCCAAAAGTGAGAGGTGAATTGGCTTCCCCTATCAGATACGATTTTCTTGGGAACGCCATGGAGACTCACGATCCTAGCGAAGTAGAGCTCCGCTAGTTTGTTCCCTCCATAGGTGGTCTTCACAGGAATGAATCGAGCTACCTTGGTCAGTCGATCCACAACTACCCATATAGAATCATATCCGCCTTGGGTTTTTGGAAGTCCGGTGATGAAATCCATCCCAATTTCATCCCATTTCCATTCTGGTACTTGGAGAGGTTGGAGGAGTCCGGCCGGTCGTTGGTGTTCTGCCTTGACACGCTGGCACACATCACACAGAGCCACGAACTCTGCAATTTCCCGCTTCATGCTAACCCACCAGTATTTCTCCTTCAAATCTAAGTACATCTTCGTACTGCCAGGGTGGATTGAATAAGGACTTTCGTGAGCTTCCTGAAGTATCAACTGTTTAAGCTCTCTGCTATCTGGGACGCATACCCGATTTCCGTTCCATAGGGTTCCGTGTTCATCCTCTGTGAAACCAGCGGCTTTACCCTGTTTCATATTCTTGAGGAGTCCATGCATGTCCGGATCATTCTTCTGAGCCTCGCGGATTTGATCGAGCAAGGTGGGCTTGGCTTCCAACGCAGCCAAAAATCCGCGACTAACTATGCTTAGGTTCAGGGCTTCCATCTGTTGATTGAGTTCGGGTGGAATGCCACGGACGTTAAGAGTGTTGCAATGGCTTTTTCGACTTAGAGCGTCGGCAACCACGTTGGCCTTACCGGGATGATAGTGAATTCCCACATCATAATCCTTGATGAGTTCTAACCATCTCCTTTGCCGAAGATTCAGATCCGACTGGGTGAAGATGTATTTCAAACTCTTATGATCGGTATATATTTCACAGCGATTCCCAATGAGATAGTGCCGCCAGATCTTTAGAGCATGAACCACCGCTGCTAACTCCAAATCATGGGTAGGATAGTTGCCTTCATGAGGCCGCAGCTGGCGTGAGGCATAGGCCACCACATGACCGTCCTGCATGAGCACGCACCCCAATCCTTGGCGCGAAGCATCACAATACACCACGAAGTCCTTGCGAGTATCTGGCAAGATTAACACTGGCGAGGAAACCAGCTTTTCTTTGAGAGTTTGGAACGCCTTCTCGCATTGCGGGCTCCACACAAACTTTTCTTCCTTCTTCAGCAACTGTGTCATAGGTCTGGCAATTTTGGAGAAATTCTCGATGAACCTCCGATAGTATCCTGCCAAACCTAAGAAACTGCGAATTTGAGTGACTGTCTTGGGTTGCTTCCAATCAGTGACGGCTGTCACCGTGTCGGGATCCACGGCAACTCCCTTAGCAGATATCACGTGCCCTAAGAACTTGACTTCAGACAACCAGAACTCACATTTGCTGAGCTTGGCATACAATTGGTGTTCCCGCAACTTTCCCAACACCAGACGGAGATGATGCTGATGGTCTTCCTCTGATTGTGAGTATATCAGAATGTCATCAATGAACACCGCAACAAACTTATCCAAGTATTCCATGAACACTTTATTCATTAAGTTCATGAAGAAGGCAGGTGCATTGGTTAAACCGAACGACATCACCGTGAATTCATACAGTCCGTATCGCGTGGTGAATGCGGTCTTCGGAATATCTTCTTCACGAATACGTAATTGGTGATATCCGGAACGAAGATCAATCTTGGAGAATACAGTGGCACCTTTAAGCTGATCGAACAGATCATCGATCCGGGGAAGAGGGTACTTGTTTTTGATGGTGACTTCATTGAGAGCTCTATAGTCAACGCACATCCTCTTCGTCTTGTCTTTCTTCTCCACAAAAATCACAGGAGCACCCCAGGGGGAAGTACTCGGACGTATATACCCCTTTCCTTTCAACTCTTCCAACTGTTTCTTGACTTCGGCCAGTTCATTTGCTGCCATACGGTAGGGTCGCTTGTACAGAGGAGTGGTTCCTGGAGCAAGATCTATTCGGAACTCAATCTCTCGCTTGGGTGGCATACCGGGTAGTTCTTCCAGAAACACATCTCCGAACTCCCTGACGATGGGGATTTCTGACAGTCCTATCTGATGAAGTTCTGAACTTCTGACAGAGGTTGGGGGTGCACAGAAAACAACCGGTTGTTCCGGCCCTCGGTACAGAGTGACAGTGCGCCTCGCGCAATCCACTACTCCTTGGAATTGAGCCAACCAATTCATCCCAAGGATCACATCCAAATTCTTGGTGTCTAGCAAAATCAGATCCGAGGGGAAAGGAATCCCCTGAATTTCTATAGGGACGGCAGGGCTAAAATACTTTGCTGTCATAACCCCTCCAGGGGTGGTGATGAGCAGACGGTTCCTAAGCCTTTCTACCCCCAACTGATTTCTCCCCACGAATGGCACAGATATAAACGAGTGGGAAGCTCCAGAGTCGAACAAAATGGTAGCAGGGATGGAATGAATGAGGAACGTACCAACGATGACGTCCGGAGTTGTCAGCACGTCCTCGGCCGTCACATGGTTCACACGACCCCGAATGACGTCCTTACCACCGTTGTTGGGGCGGGGAGGCGCTTGGCCTTGCTGACGCCTTGGCTTCGGACATTTATCCGCAAAGTGCCCGGGCTCGAAGCAGTTGAAGCACAGACGCTGCGGACCTTGAACGTCCCTGCGGCCTTGACCAGGCTGCACAGTTGGCGTAGGAGGGCGGGGCGCACGAGTCCCTGGTTGATTCTGCTGCTGCTGCGGCTGTGGGACGCGCACCACGAATTGAGGTCGAGGCGCGGAGCGGGGTTGCTGCTGCTGCTGCTGCTGCTGCTGCGAGGAGGATCCCCCTGGGTAGGGATTGGTGTAGCGGACCCTTTGGTTAGCACCCTGTTGATTGCGGAAATTCGCCAAGCGGCGCTTGTGCGACTCCAGCTCCTTGTGCTTGGCTTCCAAGCGGATGCTTTTGTCCACCAGACGTTGGAAGTCCGGATAATCCCCGGAGACCAGACGCACAGATAGCTCAGGGTCCATTCCCGCCAAGAACTTCTCTTGCTTCTCCTCATCTTCCCGCACATCCTCCGGGGCGTACCGGGCCAGGTTGTTAAACTCATGCAAATACTCCATCACAGAGCGGTTGCCTTGCTTCAACTCCCGGAATTCCCTTTTCTTAAGGGCCATGACTCCGGCGGGCACATGGGTTCTCCGGAAAGCGGCGGTGAAGCGAGCCCAAGTAATCGGCTGTCCCTCTGGCTGTGTAGCCTGGAAATGGTCCCACCATAGAGATGCGGGCCCCTGCAGCTGGTGGGCGGCGAAGATGACTTTCTCTTCATCACTGCACTGCACAGTGTCCAGCTTTTTCCCCACGGCATGCAACCAATCCAACGCATCCACGGGGTTGTTGGAGCTAGAGAAGGTGGGTGGGCGGATGCGGAGGAACTCGGCGAGTTTAGAGTGTTAGGGAGGTGGTGGTGGGGCATTGTGTTGTGGCGGATTTTGGAGGTGGTGGAGGAAAGCAGTCATCATGTTGGCCTGCTGGGCGAGGATTTGGGTGAGAATGGCGTTGGTGTCTGGCGGTGGTGGTGGAGGAGGAGGAGGAGGTGGAGGTGGATTGCCTTGGTGGTTGTGGTTGCTGCCTTCGGGTTGATTGCCTTCACCGGTGACAGCGGTTCTCCTGGTCGTCACCATCTGAAACCCCACACAGAACCAGCAAACAGAGAGAACTGACGATTAAAACTAACCACCCACGACTACCATAATTCTTGAATTTATTACTGCTATTAAATTGGTTCATTAAAGTTCAAGTTGCTTAAGCAAATAAAATAAAGACAGGCTCCGACACAGTTATGCCACACACCGGCATAACCATGCCCCACACGACACTAACAAAAAGACAAACGAAGAAAAACACACGCGCAAGCCTACTAACTGCTCGTCTACTGCTGCGACGGGCCAGGACGGAAGGTGAGCAACAGCGCATCCTCCGTGCTACCAACGCCGGAGGCTTCCCCCTCCTGGGGAACCACGGGCGCGGGCTCGGCACGAGGGGTCTCGACGAAGCAAGTCCACGCCAGGGACTGACGAACAAGCTCGGGCCTGGAGGTGCTCTTGCGGGCGGTGATCTTCTGGCTGCGGCAGACGCGGTGACGCTTGGGGCGGCAGACCTCTCCCTGGGCGATCTTGAGCTGATGCAGCTGCGCCTCCACCGCGTCGAGGTCCTTCTTGAGCTGCAGGTTCTCCTGACGCAGCTCCAGGATCTTCATGTTGTTCTCGACCATCCCACGGCGCACCATATGATGGAAGTCGATACGAGCCGCGTCGTACGCCTCCACCATGCGCGCCAGGTGCACGATGGTAGCGTCATCCTCCGAGCTAGCATCTCGGAAGGTGGCGAAGTCGCGGGCTCCTCCGCGACGAGGGTGGTAGCGGTAGGGCGAGTGCTGCAACTCGTCCGGGTAGCGCTGGTGAAGAGTGCCGATGGCGAGGAGAGCGGCGTTCTGGCAAGCGGCGGGGAAGGAATCTCCACCCGCGGTGACTGCCAGCGAAGTCCGCTCGGGAGAGCCAGTGAGGATCACTGCAGTGACCTCCCAAGCAGCGTGGGGCTCTGCGTCGTCTCCCTCCTGATCCGGAAGCGGCCTGGCCTGGTAATCCACTCCATGTGGATACCCCAAGACCACGCACATGCCCCGCAGCTCCAAGACGAAGCCAGTCATGTCCAAACCACGACGGGTAACGCTGCCGGCCATCTACAACCAAAAACAAAAAGAAAAGCAACATTTAAAAAGGGTAGATTTTGATGATAAGTGAAGCAGCAAGACAGAGAGAGACTAGAGGGTTTTCACAAATAACGAAGGATTTTATTTCGAAAATACTGCTAAGGCTTGGGATCTACGGCTCGTCCTAGGGTCAAGGAGGCTCTGATACCAACTTGTCACGACCGGAAATAACCCAACGGGCGTTCCTGACGTGCGTGCAGTAATCCTTGTCCCAGGAGGCAAGGTACACCAAAAGTTGATACAATTCAGAGTTTAACAAGCGGAAGCGCAAATAGAATTATTACATGGGCAACGACGGCCCAGCACACTCAAAGACAAACGAGAAACAGCGGAAGACTAGGGCGACGACCACAGGCGCTTGACGGCAGGCACGAGCTAGACACCAAAGCCTTCATCTTCCAGGAACTCCTCTTCTGGGGTTGGGAAAAATTGAACAAGACTGAGTACAACCACCGTACTCAACAAGACACACCCACGAATGCATACTAAATACAAGGGAGTACAAGGGAGTTATAACATAAAGGGTTAGGGTTGCAGTAAACAGCATTTAAAGACATTTTGTTGCTCAAAGCCATTTTGTAAACACGATCCTAGAACTATACACTTTTATTAATCAAGGCCGTGAACCCACACAAACCTGCCTTAACCCCAGGCCTACGATGATTCGGACCGAACTGGCAACCCGACCCTGGGTCCCAGCTTGTCCCAAGCCAACCCAGGCCAACCATTCCTCATTTTAGTTGTTAAGCAGGTTTTAAGAATTAAAACACTAACTTGGGTACATTGCTCGGCTTGCCCATAACCGAGGGCGCGGCTATTCGAATAGATTATACTCTGATCAGAGGTGTACATCTTTACCCACAAGACACGTCTTCCTCACGTGCAACCACGTGCCACATACCACCACGGTATACAGACGGAAGACGTGACATAGTTTCCGACCCATCCTAGCCATAGACAAGAGTACCGACCCAATCCTACCTACGGCCGGAACCCCCGGGACAGGCAGGCAGGACTGAGCCCCTAGCAGCAGAGCACCAACCCTGTGCCATGACATCTCGACTACCGGGCCGCAGCTCGTGTAGCCTTCATTTGCCCTGGAGAATGTCCATCGACCCCCGACTTCATCCATCTCTGAACTTCTGACAGAGGTTGGGGGTGCACAGAAAACAACCGGTTGTTCCGGCCCTCGGTACAGAGTGACAGTGCGCCTCGCGCAATCCACTACTCCTTGGAATTGAGCCAACCAATTCATCCCAAGGATCACATCGAAATTCTTGGTGTCTAGCAAAATCAGATCCGAGGGGAAAGGAATCCCCTGAATTTCTATAGGGACGGCAGGGCTAAAATACTTTGCTGTCATAACCCCTCCAGGGGTGGTGATGAGCAGAGGGTTCCTAAGCCTTTCTACCCCCAACTGATTTCTCCCCACGAATGGCACAGATATAAACGAGTGGGAAGCTCCAGAGTCGAACAAAATGGTAGCAGGGATGGAATGAATGAGGAACGTACCAACGATGACGTCCGGAGTTGTCAGCACGTCCTCGGCCGTCACATGGTTCACACGACCCCGAATGACGTCCTTACCACCGTTGTTGGGGCGGGGAGGCGCTTGGCCTTGCTGACGCCTTGGCTTCGGACATTTATCCGCAAAGTGCCCGGGCTCGAAGCAGTTGAAGCACAGACGCTGCGGACCTTGAACGTCCCTGCGGCCTTGACCAGGCTGCACAGTTGGCGTAGGAGGGCGGGGCGCACGAGTCCCTGGTTGATTCTGCTGCTACTGCGGCTGTGGGACGCGCACCACGAATTGAGGTCGAGGCGCGGAGCGGGGTTGCTGCTGCTGCTGCTGCTGCTGCGAGGAGGATCCCCCTGGGTAGGGATTGGTGTAGCGGACCCTTTGGTTAGCACCCTGTTGATTGCGGAAATTCGCCAAGCGGCGCTTGTGCGACTCCAGCTCCTTGTGCTTGGCTTCCAAGCGGATGCTCTTGTCCACCAGACGTTGGAAGTCCGGATAATCCCCGGAGACCAGACGCACAGATAGCTCAGGGTCCATTCCCGCCAAGAACTTCTCTTGCTTCTCCTCATCTTCCCGCACATCCTCCGGGGCGTACCGGGCCAGGTTGTTAAACTCATGCAAATACTCCATCACAGAGCGGTTGCCTTGCTTCAACTCCCGGAATTCCCTTTTCTTAAGGGCCATGACTCCGGCGGGCACATGGGTTCTCCGGAAAGCGGCGGTGAAGCGAGCCCAAGTAATCGGCTGTCCCTCTGGCTGCGTAGCCTGGAAATGGTCCCACCATAGAGATGCGGGCCCCTGCAGCTGGTGGGCGGCGAAGATGACTTTCTCTTCATCACTGCACTGCACAGTGTCCAGCTTTTTCCCCACGGCATGCAACCAATCCAACGCATCCACGGGGTTGTTGGAGCTAGAGAAGGTGGGTGGGCGGATGCGGAGGAACTCGGCGAGTTTAGAGTGTTGAGGAGGTGGGGGTGGGGCATTGTGTTGTGGCGGATTTTGGAGGTGGTGGAGGAAAGCAGTCATCATGTTGGCCTGCTGGGCGAGGATTTGGGTGAGAATGGCGTTGGTGTCTGGCGGTGGTGGTGGAGGAGGAGGAGGAGGTGGAGGTGGATTGCCTTGGTGGTTGTGGTTGCTGCCTTCGGGTTGATTGCCTTCACCGGTGACAGCGGTTCTCCTGGTCGTCACCATCTGAAACCCCACACAGAACCAGCAAACAGAGAGAACTGACGATTAAAACTAACCACCCACGACTACCATAATTCTTGAATTTATTACTGCTATTAAATTGGTTCATTAAAGTTCAAGTTGCTTAAGCAAATAAAATAAAGACAGGCTCCGACACAGTTATGCCACACACCGGCATAACCATGCCCCACACGACACTAACAAAAAGACAAACGAAGAAAAACACACGCGCAAGCCTACTAACTGCTCGTCTACTGCTGCGACGGGCCAGGACGGAAGGTGAGCAACAGCGCATCCTCCGTGCTACCAACGCCGGAGGCTTCCCCCTCCTGGGGAACCACGGGCGCGGGCTCGGCACGAGGGGTCTCGACGAAGCAAGTCCACGCCAGGGACTGACGAACAAGCTCGGGCCTGGAGGTGCTCTTGCGGGCGGTGATCTTCTGGCTGCGGCAGACGCGGTGACGCTTGGGGCGGCAGACCTCTCCCTGGGCGATCTTGAGCTGATGCAGCTGCGCCTCCACCGCGTCGAGGTCCTTCTTGAGCTGCAGGTTCTCCTGACGCAGCTCCAGGATCTTCATGTTGTTCTCGACCATCCCACGGCGCACCATATGATGGAAGTCGATACGAGCCGCGTCGTACGCCTCCACCATGCGCGCCAGGTGCACGATGGTAGCGTCATCCTCCGAGCTAGCATCTCGGAAGGTGGCGAAGTCGCGGGCTCCTCCGCGACGAGGGTGGTAGCGGTAGGGCGAGTGCTGCAACTCGTCCGGGTAGCGCTGGTGAAGAGTGCCGATGGCGAGGAGAGCGGCGTTCTGGCAAGCGGCGGGGAAGGAATCTCCACCCGCGGTGACTGCCAGCGAAGTCCGCTCGGGAGAGCCAGTGAGGATCACTGCAGTGACCTCCCAAGCAGCGTGGGGCTCTGCGTCGTCTCCCTCCTGATCCGGAAGCGGCCTGGCCTGGTAATCCACTCCATGTGGATACCCCAAGACCACGCACATGCCCCGCAGCTCCAAGACGAAGCCAGTCATGTCCAAACCACGACGGGTAACGCTGCCGGCCATCTACAACCAAAAACAAAAAGAAAAGCAACATTTAAAAAGGGCAGATTTTGATGATAAGTGAAGCAGCAAGACAGAGAGAGACTAGAGGGTTTTCACAAATAACGAAGGATTTTATTTCGAAAATACTGCTAAGGCTTGGGATCTACGGCTCGTCCTAGGGTCAAGGAGGCTCTGATACCAACTTGTCACGACCGGAAATAACCCAACGGGCGTTCCTGACGTGCGTGCAGTAATCCTTGTCCCAGGAGGCAAGGTACACCAAAAGTTGATACAATTCAGAGTTTAACAAGCGGAAGCGCAAATAGAATTATTACATGGGCAACGACGGCCCAGCACACTCAAAGACAAACGAGAAACAGCGGAAGACTAGGGCGACGACCACAGGCGCTTGACGGCAGGCACGAGCTAGACACCAAAGCCTTCATCTTCCAGGAACTCCTCTTCTGGGGTTGGGAAAAATTGAACAAGACTGAGTACAACCACCGTACTCAACAAGACACACCCACGAATGCATACTAAATACAAGGGAGTACAAGGGAGTTATAACATAAAGGGTTAGGGTTGCAGTAAACAGCATTTAAAGACATTTTGTTGCTCAAAGCCATTTTGTAAACACGATCCTAGAACTATACACTTTTATTAATCAAGGCCGTGAACCCACACGAACCTGCCTTAACCCCAGGCCTACGATGATTCAGACCGAACTGGCAACCCGACCCTGGGTCCCAGCTCGTCCCAAGCCAACCCAGGCCAACCATTCCTCATTTTAGTTGTTAAGCAGGTTTTAAGAATTAAAACACTAACTTGGGTACATTGCTCGGCTTGCCCATAACCGAGGGCGCGGCTATTCGAATAGATTATACTCTGATCAGAGGTGTACATCTTTACCCACAAGACACGTCTTCCTCACGTGCAACCACATGCCACATACCACCACGGTATACAGACGGAAGACGTGACATAGTTTCCGACCCATCCTAGCCATAGACAAGAGTACCGACCCAATCCTACCTACGGCCGGAACCCCCGGGACAGGCAGGCAGGACTGAGCCCCTAGCAGCAGAGCACCAACCCTGTGCCATGACATCTCGACTACCGGGCCGCAGCTCATGTAGCCTTCATTTGCCCTGGAGAATGTCCATCGACCCCCGACTTCATCCATCTCCATCCGTGTACTTTTGTTTATAACTAGACTGAGCCACAAACTAAGCCTTACCCACTAGACATGTGGAAGTACGGTAGTGCTTTGCAACAGAGGCCCGAAGACCGGTCCTTATATGGCCGAGGTGCTACTATCAAAACCATGCACCCCGAGCCCAGCCTAAAACCATTTTAGGGATTTTGAATAAAGGGGGAGGTGTGATTCCAATTCCACAATAAACCAACAATTCCAAAGTGTCCAGGTGATATGAATATTCCCAAAGTCTAGAGTTGTAAAACCACCTATTGTTACCTAATTAAACAGCGAAGCATCTACCTAAAATCATACTAGTGGTACCATGAGTAGAGTGTCCACTAGTTGGGGTTTTGTTTATTCTAGGGTGAACAAGGTAATAATAACAATAACAATAATAATAAGGTCATAACAAAGGTAAATAGACATGGCTAAATAAAACAGTGATAACGCGGGAATTTAAATAAAGCGATAATTCAATAATTTAAATCAACATAATTTTATAAACTGGGATTCAATATGATCAAGATGATGTGTCTTGCCTTGCTCGCTTTCCCAACCGACGGCTTCAACTTCCACGAAGAGCGGATCTTCCGAAGCTGCAGCGTCTACACGACCAACGGAAAAGAAAAGGCTTAAACTCTAATAAATTCCACATAACAGCAGAAACAAAGCACAAAAATGGGTTCTTGACTTCATAAGGAAAAATTAGAGACTTGAACGGTCCAATTCCGAGTTCAAATGGCCAAGTTATGGCCATTTGAAGTTTATATGCTCTTTAAATGGATATTTGCGAATTTCTTCATTTAAATTTTAATTTAAAATCGAATTTATTGCGTCAGCCGGGAGAGAGGGCGTGCGGACCGGGTCCACGGGAGTGGGGCCCACGCGGCAGCCTCTCGGTCCACGGTGGACCGGGAGCACGCGGCTGGCGCCGACCGGCGCCGTGGGTCCCACGCGTCAGCCGCACCCGCGGGCGCGGGCGGCTGACAGCCGGGCCCCACCTGGCAGCCGCGGGGCGCGCCCGAAGGCGGCCTCGCCGGCACGGCCGACGGGAGGCGGCGCACCCGCGCCCCGATGGTCACCGCCGGCGACCACCGGCGCGGCGGAGCGGCGCCCGAGAGAGAGGAGAGAAGAGGGAAGCGAAGCGGCGGTCTTCGGCTCACCCCGGGTCGACGGCGGCGACGGAGACGGCGACCGAAGCGGAGGAAGGCGGCGGCGCGGTTCGGGTCAACGAGGACGACGGCGCTCCGGCGGTCGGCGAGCGAAACGGAGGCGCGGACGAGGTCGACGAGGACGCGGCGAAGCCTATGGAGGCGATGCCGAAGCGGGAGGAGGTCCGGAGCGACGACGGCGGCGAACCGGAGCTCGGCGGCGACGGCGGAGAGAGAGGACGACGGCGCGAGCACGAATCCGACGGGGAGAGAGAGCGGCGAGCGGCGGAAACGGAGGAGAGAGGCACGGGGATGGATTATATAGGGTTGGGAGAGAGGGAAGGCGGCCGGAGGAGAGGGAAACGGCCGCGGAAGTCTCGGCCGCCATCAATGACGCCGGCGAGGATCGCGGGCGTGAATCCGGACGAATCCGAGGGAGAGAGAGAGGGAAAAGAGGGGGGAAAGAGGGAGGGAATCACGGGGAGTGATTTCCCCCTCTTTATTGCGCGCGGGGACGGCGGGATGCGGCGGATTCGGCGGCGGCGGCGGCGCTAGGGCACGGGCGGGCGGCGGGCGCGGCGCGAGGAAGGGGATGACGGGTGGGCCCCACCCGTCAGCGAGGGTGGCGGGCGGGCCCGCCCGTCAGCGGCGCGCGCGCGGGGAGGGAGCCGATGGGCCGCGGGGGAGAGGAGAGAGGGGGAGGGAGTTGGGCCGAGCCGGCCCAAGAAGGGAGGGGGGGGAAAAGAAGACTTTTTAGGATTTTTCTTTTTATAAAACCTTTTTAACTTTGTTTATTTCTTCTCAATTATTATTTGTGCTCTGAAAATTCCACTAAAATTTATTTACACATTTTAGGCTTTTAGGAAATATACAAAAATCCTCCAAGCCTCATTTGACTTTTATCTTTGCACATTTTAATTGTTGGAGGCTTTCACATGAATTTTAATTATTCTAAGCACAATTTTGAGGATGTATTTTAGAGTCGATTTGGGACGCGACAATAATTAATCATGGAGAATTTAATAAAAATTAAATCCAACCATGCTTTAGATTTAGGAAATTTTATTTCCCACATTTAACTTCACTTGTAAATTAATGAACATTTAATATAAATTCTATTAATAATTTATTAGATAATTTATAAATCCTAAAACGAAAATCAGGCTGTGACATGTAGTAAAGTGCCTTTACGACAATATGTCTAATACTACAACAGTTTAGACATTCCGTGACAAAAATCTTATGATAGCCTTTAAGAACGTCATCAATTTTATGACCACTTTGGAGAAAAATCTGAAAGACTAGCTTGCGTTTATTTTGCAGAGGAGTTAAAAAAACACGTTAGAAAGAAAAAATCACGAAAGGGAACGAAATCGTGACTTAGGAGGCATTGCTTCTCACAACAGTTCGGCTAGCATGTATTGGCAACGATTTGCCTATAGAACTAGCTAGATTTTTCTCACGGTACTAGATGTAAGAACGAAAGGACATTTAGGAGGCAGAACATAAGTGAAAATAGCCCCTTGCTAGCATCGAACCATGGTCCGATTGTATCACGGCGGTCATCAACGATACCAGTAAAGAACGAAATGCCTACCTATTCACTCTCAGGATAGATGTCACGCCCGGAATTTCTATCCAAAATTCCAAACGCTTACATGTGTGTTAAGTCCCCGTCCAGGAATCAGCCGAGGCACACAATAACAAATTGATAATAGAGTACTAATAAACAACTAATTAATATTCGCGATATAACAAATTATTACAGAGGTAGATAGTTCCTCTCAGAGAATAAAATTCTATGCGGCGGAAAAAGAAAACAAACTACGGAACAGCTATGGCGACTCCACTCCACAGGCAACTTAACCCGGACCAAGCCTATTCTTCCAGATCATCACCTTCACTGAAGCACTCTTCCTCTGATGAATGAATATTGCAAGAATGAGCATATGACATACTCAACAAGCCACACAGCAAATATGCAAATGCACAGGATAACAAAGGATGGCATAATATAGCTCATTTGCATAAACAGCATTTAATAAATATTTAAGAGAATAGTAAAACAGTTGATTAATTGATCAGTATTAAATAAACACCATACAACACACCCGTGTTGCATGGGCCCAACCTCATCTGAACAACCAACCCCGGTTGTACAAATCAAACCTCCAAACCAGGAATATTCCATTCCAAACCAGGAGTCAATTTAATTAGCATATTTTATCACCAGTAATGAGTAGTGTGAGACTAATCACGAAAAACATTGTTAGACTCACCCATAACCGCGGGTACGGCTATTCGAATAGTTTTACTCTGATCAGAGATGTACCACTGTACCCACAAGACACAATCCCACAACATGTCACCATGCGCCTCAGCACCACCACGGCACCTCGGAAAGGAACTGTGACAATACCCTTCGCACAACACAACTCACCACAGTGCACCGTTCCTGGATCATGATCTCCCCTCCAAAATCAGAGGCAATAGACTCCCCAACGACCCCCACGGACTTCTCGCCGCTTCTCAGTCTGGCACACCATAATGAATCATGCTATACAAAAGATAAAGCCGTTGCCCACGCTGGCTTGTGGTTGGCACGGTAAATGTTTCACAACAGTAGCTCGTGAACCGGTCCTTAATTGCCATGAGCACGACCTTCAAAACCACATGCTCACAACCCACCTTAACCAGGTTTTAATTATTAATTAATTATTATAACACGATTAACCATCGTGAGCTACCATTGAATTCATAAATAATAATGTAGTATATATGATTCACCCCATTAAGGAGCTTATCTTTCTAAGCATGGCTAAGCAATTATATATAGCATTTAGCTGAACCAATCCAATATATAATGTTCAAGCTAATCAAATTATAACCCATAGGAAAATAAAGTCATCTTCGGCCATAATTAATAGGGAAAGGCTCACCACCCGATGACATTCGAAAATAATGCATAAGTTGAAATAAAACATTAGCTTTAAACTTGTTCAACATGCTCAAAGGGTTGTTTGGGATCTGTGTGACTTGCCTCGAGCTTCTGCAAACGCTTCTGAACTTTCCTCAACGAAAACGCTCTCCTCTGGAACGTCGGAAACTAAAGCAAATAAACAAAATCAACAAAACAGTACAAAAACAAGCATAAACAGTACATGTGGATATTTTTAACATGTAGATCTCAATTTTAGAAAAATTTAGCAACTTGAACCACCTGAAACGGATCTACGGTTATTTAGTTATGATTTTCCGAAGATTTAATCTATTTCCTTTATTATTAAAAAAAAACTGAAAAAAAAGGAGATGATGACGTCAGCATGACGTCATCACGGCGGCATAGCTCGGACGGCAACCTCGCCGGCGCTAGGAAGGTCGGCCGGGGTTTTGGAGGACACCTACACGAAGAGGACGACGAGGCGAATTCAACGGTACCTACCAAAGCGACAACCGACGAGCGACGACGGCCGGCGACGAAGGGGCGGCGGCGGCGGCTCGGGCGGCTCGGCGGCGACGGGCTACGGCGGCCGGCGGCTAAGGGGGATGGTCGGCCGGGCTTCCCCACCTCTTGGCGCACCCAAAGGCGGCGGCGTCAAGCGGCGGCGACGGCGGAGGCGGCGGCGCGGCGCGGCTGGAGGACGGCCGGCGGCGGCGGCTAGGGTGGCGCGGCTACGGCTCTACGGGGCACGGGAGACCACGGGAGAGGGGGCAAACGAAAGAGGACGACTAGGGGGTGCTATATAAAGGCTTGGATTGAAGAGATCGGACTCCAAACGAGAGGAATCGAGCCCGGAAAAATCAAAACTCGGTTTTGGAGATAAACTCGAAAACGAGTTTGATTCGGACAAAATACTCCACGATTTGATCCGATTCTTGGGGGAAAAGATAGAGGACAACAAGAGGATAAAAACCCCTCAACCAAACGGAAGAAACGAGGTCGGATTTGGAGGGAGAAGGGGGCGGCTCGGGCTAGGGTGGCGCGGCCGGCCGGAGGTTGAAGATGACCCCGACATGTGGGCCCCACATGTCGGTGGCTAGAGGAGGAGGGGGCGGCCGGCTCGGGCTGGGCCGGCTTGGGCCGGTTCGCCCGCGGAGAGAGAAAGAGATGTTGGGCCGAATTCGGCCCAACAGCCTAGGAGAGGATTTTAAAAACTTTTTCAATTAAAATAATTCATGAAATGATGTTTCATTTATTAAAAATACTTCCCTTGCTCAAATAATTCCCAGAAAAATCTAGAAAATAGAGGAACAAGCAAAGTATTTAATAAAATTTTATCTAGCTCAATTTTATGTTGAAATTTTTCCTAGATTATTAGAGTTTAACTTGTAGGCTTTTAAAATAATTTCTAAAAATGATTTAAAATATGAATTATTAATTTAGTCGTTTTTTGGGGCGTGACAAACCTACCCCCTTAAACGGAATCTCGACCTCGAGATTCAGAAGAACTGGCAAAAAGATGAGGATGAGCTGACTTCAATTCGTCTTCTCGCTCCCAATTGGCTTCTTCTTCTGAATGGTTGCTCCACTGAACCTTACAGAACCGTATAACGCGATTCCTGGTGTTCCTTTCACTCACCTCCAGAATTCTGACTGGCTTCTCAACATAGGTTAAATCTTCTTGAAGTTCTATATGCTCAGGATCCGCTTCCTCCGTAGGAACGCGCAAACATTTCTTTAACTGCGACACATGGAACACGTCATGGATTTCCGCCATTGACGGAGGCAACTCTAGCTGATAAGCTACTTCACCTCTTCGTCTCACGATCTTAAAAGGTCCCACAAAACGTGGTGCCAATTTCCCTTTGGTCTGAAAACGATGAACTCCTCATAGCGGCGTAACCCGTAGGTATACAAAATCCCCTTCTTCGAAAATCAAATCCCTACGGCGATTGTCTGCATAGCTCTTCTGGCGCGACTGGGCAACTCGCAACCTCTCTTGGATAATTTTCACTTTTTCTTCTGCCTCTCGCAATATATCTGTTCCAAAAACTTGACGTTCACCCGTCTGATCCCAAAGGAGCGGCGTACGACACTTCCGGCCATACAATGCTTCATACGGAGCCATTTGCAAGCTAGCTTGATAACTGTTGTTATATGAGAATTCTGCGTACGGCAAATTCTTATCCCAACTTCCACCAAAATCTAGAACACAGGCTCTCAACATATCTTCTAAAATTTGATTCACTCTTTCTGTCTAACCATCGGTTTGAGGGTGATAGGCCGTACTGAAATTTAAACGGGTACCCATCTCTTCTTGTAATTTCTGCCAAAACTTCGAAGTAAACTGACTACCTCTGTCTGACACTATTTTCTTGGGCACACCATGTAAACATACAATTCTTGCCATATATAATTCTGCGAGCTTATTTCCTGTGTAGGTTGTTTTGACAGGTATGAAATGAGCGACTTTAGTAAGCCTGTCAACTACCACCCAAATAGAGTCATGTCCTGCTGACGTTCTGGGTAAACCGGTGATAAAATCCATTCCTATTTCCTCCCATTTCCACTCGGGAATTTTCAACGGTTGCAACAGACCGGCTGGCTTCTGATGCTCCGCCTTAACTCGCTGACACACATCGCATAGAGCCACATATTCTGCTATTTCTCGTCGCATGCTAGCCCACCAGAATTGTTGCTTTAGGTCTTGATACATCTTAGTGCTCCCAGGATGAATGGAATACAATGTTTCATGAGCTTCTTTCATGATAGTATCCTTCAACTCCTTATTATCGGGCACGCAAATTCTTTCTCCTAACCACACAGTTCCTTGTTCATCTTCTATATAACCAACGGCTTTTCCTCTTCTCATGTTCTTTTTAATTTCTTGGATATCGGGATCCTTCACTTGAGCTTCTCTAACTCGATCAAACAGCGTAGGTTGAGCTTCTAAAGTGGCCACGAAACCTTTGTTGACTATTCCCAAGTTCAACCTTTCAAATTCCTGGCATAACTCCCAAGGTAAATGTCGTCCTTTTGACATATTACAGTAGCTTTTCCTGCTGAGAGCATCTGCTACAACATTAGCTTTACCTGGATGATAGTGGATTTCCATATCATAATCCTTGATCAACTCTAACCATCTTCGCTGACGCATGTTCAAATCTGGTTGAGTGAAAATGTACTTCAAACTTTTATGATCCGTATACATCTCCGTACGGTTGCCAAAAAGATAATGACGCCAAATCTTCAATGCATGAACCACAGCTGCCATTTCTAGATCATGCGTTGGGTAATTATTCTCATGAGGGCGTAACTGCCTAGATGCATAGGCAACCACCTTCCCATCTTGCATCAAAACACAACCCAAACCAAGTCGGGACGCATCACAGTACACTTGAAAACCTTTCTTTGGATCAGGTAAGACTAACACAGGCGCAGTCACTAGCCTTTTCTTGAGTTCTTGGAAACTTTGCTCACACTCTTCCGTCCACTTATACTTCACATCCTTCTGAAGCAGACGAGTTATTGGTCTGGCGATCTTTGAGAAGTTCTCAATAAACCTGCGGTAATACCCTGCAAGACCAAGAAAACTACGAATCTCTGACACCGTCTTGGGTTGCTTCCAGTTTAACACTGACTCCACATTGCTTGGATCTACTGCCACTCCTCCGGCTGAGATGACATGACCAAGAAACTTCACTTCTGACAACCAAAACTCACATTTACTAAACTTGGCATAGAGCTGATGTTCACGTAGCTTCTCTAAAGCAAGACGAAGATGCTCTTCATGTTCTTTCTTTGTTTTGGAGAAAATAAGAATGTCATCAATAAACACCACAACAAACTTATCTAGATATTCCATAAACACCTTGTTCATCAGATTCATGAAAAAGGCTGGGGCATTAGTGAGTCCAAATGACATAACGGTACACTCGAATAAACCATATCGAGTTGTAAAGGCGGTCTTTGGTATATCCTCCTCACGGATTCGAAGTTGGTGATATCTGGAACGGAGATCTATCTTGGAGAAAACTGTAGCACCCTCTAGTTGATCAAACAAGTCATCAATCCTAGGTAGAGGATACTTATTCTTGATTGTGACCTCATTCAACGCACGATAGTCCACACACATTCTTTGAGTATGATCTTTCTTCTCCACGAAGATGACTGGTGCTCCCCATGGTGAAGTACTGGGTCTGATATATCCTTTCTGAAGCAAATCATCCACCTGTTTCTTTACCTCTGCTAACTCATTAGCTGCCATTCTGTAGGGTCTCTTATAGATAGGGTTGGTTCCAGGTACTAAGTCTATTCGAAACTCTATGTCTCTCTTAGGTGGCATTCCTGGCAAATCCTCAGGGAACACATCTGGATAGTCCTGTACTATCGGGATCTCTTGCAAAGAAACATGATTTAACGTCAAACCATGAGATCTAGGGGATGACACAAAGAAAGACACTGTTTCCCCAATGCTACTGGTTAAAGTCACCTTACGGTTAGCACAATCTATAACTCCTCTGTGACGGGATAACCAATCCATCCCTAAGATAACATCCAGATCCTTGGATTCGAGCAAGATAAGCGAGGATGGGAAAGGAATTCCTTCTATTTCTATAGTAACGGAAGGACAGTACTGCGTTGAAGATACTTGATTACCTGGGGTATTAACTAGTAAAGGCCTCCCAAGACTAATGACTTCCATCCCATGATTGCTTGCAAAACTTTTAGACAAAAAGGAATGTGTAGCACCGGAATCAAAAAGCACAGTTGCAGGTATAGAGTTAACAGGAAACGTACCCAAAACCACATCAGGTGCATTCTGGGCTTCTGCAGCTGCCACATGATTAACACGAGCCTTCGGTGCTGGAGCATTGGGGTTGCTCTGGACAGGAGCATTCTTCACCCGTCGAGGCTTTGGACATTTATCAGCATAATGACCTGGATCACCACAATTGAAACACACCCCTGGCTTGCTTCCCTGTTCCTTCCTGACAGACTGGTTCTGAGTTGGAGCTGCTGTAGGACGAACGACCACATTACGATTGTCATTGCTGCGGTTACCAGTGTTGTTGTTGTAGAACTGGCGTTGAGGGCGAGCAACTGAAGAGGATCCTCCCTGAAGGTATGGTGCAGCTTGAGGTCCCAAAGCAATACGCGGCCTCTGGTTACTACCCTGTTGAGCCTTGAATTGAGCAGCCCTACGCTTCTTCTGCTCCATTCTGTTGTATTTGTCTTCCTGGCGAATCGCCTTGTCCACCAGCTGCTGAAAATCCCGGTAATCCGAAGACATCAATGCATAAGACAACTCATCATTCAATCCCTCTAAAAACTTCTCCTGACGTTCTTCATCGGAGCGAACATCTTCTGGGGCATAGCGAGCTAAGCGATTAAAATCATGGAGATACTCTGTGACAGAACGGGATCCCTGGTTAAGTGCTCTGAACTCTCT
Source organism: Oryza meridionalis (assembly GCA_000338895.3). Classification (NCBI taxonomy): domain Eukaryota; kingdom Viridiplantae; phylum Streptophyta; class Magnoliopsida; order Poales; family Poaceae; genus Oryza; species Oryza meridionalis. Next base: position 9,322,024 of record CM002535.2, on the reverse strand, counting down.
CTTTTTCAGGGCCACAACACCTGATGGTATATGTGTCTTCTTGAAAGCAGCAGTAAACTCCCGCCAAGTGATAGGCTCTCCTTTAGCTCTGTTCTGACGGAAATGATCCCACCACTCAGCAGCAAGACCATGCAACTGATGCGAAGCAAAAGAAACTTTTTCCTGCTCAGTGCACTGAATCAAGTCCAACTTCTTCTCAACAGCATGCAGCCAATCTCCTGCCTCTACTGGGTTAGTGGTGCTTGAGAAGGTAGGTGGTCTCACACGTAGAAAATCTGCCAACTTGTTCTGTGGAGGTGGTGGTTGATTATGGTGGTTTGCCTGCTGGTTCTGCGCTTGCTGCACTAACAGATTAATCAATTGAGTCTGCTGGGCCAAAACTTGGGCAAGCGTAGGATCTCCTTCATTGTGACTAGTTCCACTTCCACTTCCACTTCCGGTGCGAGTGTTCACCATCTGAAGAAAAACAATGACCAAAGGAAAGAGCGACAGAGAGGTACCCTTAGAACGGAGAACTTTAATTAATTTAAATTCTATATTGCTCTTAACTGTGTATGATTACATTTAAATTGCATTAACACTATCTCACCAACTAACTTACTCTCTGACAAGCAAAAGAACCTAGCTCATGCAGTTACATCCCACCAACGATGTAAGCAACATGCTAAAACCCACACACACACAAGCAAACCTAAGCAAGCAAACTAACACAGCGAACTACGGCAACGGTCTAACTAGGCAACTACTCTCGCCTTGCGTCGGAACAAAGAGACGGATCTTCCTTCTCTGGAGTAGCTGGCTCTCTTTCCTCGGGGTCTTCCTCTTCTTCCTCATCACTTAAAACATGGATGACCGGTTCAACATGGTCGGGCACAACATCTCCCACCACTCTAATCTTCGAAGCTAACTGAAGACGGGGTGGTGGACGGGTTCTCATCCTTGCAGTGAGGCGAAACTTGGGTGCTGGCGGCAGTGCTTCTCCCTTAAGCTCAGCTAATTCCTTCTGTAGACGGTGCACCTGGCTCTCCAACTTGCGAATCTTGCCACGGTTCAAATTTTCCCTCTCATGAGCTGCTTTCTCTCGCTCCACACCTACTGCATCCATGGCACAAAGCATATGCACCGCATGCGTCAGAGTAGCACTTTCTTCACCATCAGGACAGGTGTAAGTTCCATAGCCTTGACCATGAGGCTTGTGTGGATGATACTGGAAAGCTGATGACTCTAACTCCTCATCAAAACGATGACGTAGCTCTCCAATGGCCACCAAAGCTGCTTCCTGACAAACATGGCTGTATTTTCTTCCCCCAGCTTCGAACTTTATCGACGGAAGGTCTTCACGATCACTAGCCAATGTCACGCGAACACGACACTTCTCCTCGTTAGGGTCATGGGGAATCTGACAATACTCAGGAACAACCTCATAGCCTATTTCAAATGCCATCAATCTTAGCTCCCTGACGAATCCTAGCACCCTGATCAAATTTTTCGGTGGATGGGGCGGCATCTAAAGAAACATGGAAGAAGGGATTAATGCATATTTTTAAGTTAGCTGCACCAACTAGACTTAATTGATTTGACCCAAAAAGGAAGAAAAATAAAAGAAAAGAAAACATACCGAACTAAACAAATACATTTTCTTTTCTTGAGTAGAAATTAAATCAACTTTGGGACAAAGACAAATAATTTTTCGACCAAAGAATAAAATAAAACTAAAATACTTAAGATCTGCTATAGGCAAGGTACAGTGTCACCATTAAGAGAGATGAGTAGTACTAGCGCTATCTTGATTGAATCGATACCATAATGGATGTACAGTGCCGACTAATCATTGAAATTCAGAAAACTAGTTAATACCTTGAATCAGCAAAGGAAAAAGAGAGATATTTTTTTTCTTTTTTTTTCTCTAAAGGAAAACAGCTTTTCGTTTTTTTTTTAAAAAGAATAAAATTTAATAAATCTTTGTGCATGACCTTGCATGTGCTGCCAACTTAATTAGCTTGTAAGAGAATAGAGAAGAGCAGTCCTATTTTTCCAAAATATTTTGAAGGCTACTTAAGGTTTACCATTTGGCTTGTCATAAGGTCAAGGTGGCTCTGATACCAACTTGTCACGCCCGGAATTTCTATCCAAAATTCCAAACGCTTACATGTGTGTTAAGTCCCCGTCCAGGAATCAGCCGAGGCACACAATAACAAATTGATAATAGAGTACTAATAAACAACTAATTAATATTCGCGATATAACAAATTATTACAGAGGTAGATAGTTCCTCTCAGAGAATAAAATTCTATGCAGCGGAAAAAGAAAACAAACTACGGAACAGCTATGGCGACTCCACTCCACAGGCAACTTAACCCGGACCAAGCCTATTCTTCCAGATCATCACCTTCACTGAAGCACTCTTCCTCTGATGAATGAATATTGCAAGAATGAGCATATGACATACTCAACAAGCCACACAGCAAATATGCAAGTGCACAGGATAACAAAGGATGGCATAATATAGCTCATTTGCATAAACAGCATTTAATAAATATTTAAGAGAATAGTAAAACAGTTGATTAATTGATCAGTATTAAATAAACACCATACAACACACCCGTGTTGCATGGGCCCAACCTCATCTGAACAACCAACCCCGGTTGTACAAATCAAACCTCCAAACCAGGAATATTCCATTCCAAACCAGGAGTCAATTTAATTAGCATATTTTATCACCAGTAATGAGTAGTGTGAGACTAATCACGAAAAACATTGTTAGACTCACCCATAACCGCGGGTACGGCTATTCGAATAGTTTTACTCTGATCAGAGATGTACCACTGTACCCACAAGACACAATCCCACAACATGTCACCATGCGCCTCAGCACCACCACGGCACCTCGGAAAGGAACTGTGACAATACCCTTCGCACAACACAACTCACCACAGTGCACCGTTCCTGGATCATGATCTCCCCTCCAAAATCAGAGGCAATAGACTCCCCAACGACCCCCACGGACTTCTCGCCGCTTCTCAGTCTGGCACACCATAATGAATCATGCTATACAAAAGATAAAGCCGTTGCCCACGCTGGCTTGTGGTTGGCACGGTAAATGTTTCACAACAGTAGCTCGTGAACCGGTCCTTAATTGCCATGAGCACGACCTTCAAAACCACATGCTCACAACCCACCTTAACCAGGTTTTAATTATTAATTAATTATTATAACACGATTAACCATCGTGAGCTACCATTGAATTCATAAATAATAATGTAGTATATATGATTCACCCCATTAAGGAGCTTATCTTTCTAAGCATGGCTAAGCAATTATATATAGCATTTAGCTGAACCAATCCAATATATAATGTTCAAGCTAATCAAATTATAACCCATAGGAAAATAAAGTCATCTTCGGCCATAATTAATAGGGAAAGGCTCACCACCCGATGACATTCAAAAATAATGCATAAGTTGAAATAAAACATTAGCTTTAAACTTGTTCAACATGCTCAAAGGGTTGTTTGGGATCTGTGTGACTTGCCTCGAGCTTCTGCAAACGCTTCTGAACTTTCCTCAACGAAAACGCTCTCCTCTGGAACGTCGGAAACTAAAGCAAATAAACAAAATCAACAAAACAGTACAAAAACAAGCATAAACAGTACATGTGGATATTTTTAACATGTAGATCTCAATTTTAGAAAAATTTAGCAACTTGAACCACCTGAAACGGATCTACGGTTATTTAGTTATGATTTTCCGAAGATTTAATCTATTTCCTTTATTATTAAAAAAAACTGAAAAAAAAAGGAGATGATACGTCATCACGGCGGCATAGCTCGGACGGCAACCTCGCCGGCGCTAGGAAGGTCGGCCGGGGTTTTGGAGGACACCTACACGAAGAGGACGACGAGGCGAATCCAACGGTACCTACCAAAGCGACAACCGACGAGCGACGACGGCCGGCGACGAAGGGGCGGCGGCGGCGGCTCGAGCGGCTCGGCGGCGACGGGCTACGGCGGCCGGCGGCTAAGGGGGATGGTCGGCCGGGCTTCCCCACCTCTTGGCGCACCCAAAGGCGGCGGCGTCAAGCGGCGGCGACGGCGGAGGCGGCGGCGCGGCGCGGCTGGAGGACGGCCGGCGGCGGCGGCGGCTAGGGTGGCGCGGCTACGGCTCTACGGGGCACGGGAGACCACGGGAGAGGGGGCAAACGAAAGAGGACGACTAGGGGGTGCTATATAAAGGCTTGGATTGAAGAGATCGGACTCCAAACGAGAGGAATCGAGCCCGGAAAAATCAAAACTCGGTTTTGGAGATAAACTCGAAAACGAGTTTGATTCGGACAAAATACTCCACGATTTGATCCGATTCTTGGGGGAAAAGATAGAGGACAACAAGAGGATAAAAACCCCTCAACCAAACGGAAGAAACGAGGTCGGATTTGGAGGGAGAAGGGGGCGGCTCGGGCTAGGGTGGCGCGGCCGGCCGGAGGTTGAAGATGACCCCGACATGTGGGCCCCACATGTCGGTGGCTAGAGGAGGAGGGGGCGGCCGGCTCGGGCTGGGCCGGCTTGGGCCGGTTCGCCCGCGAAGAGAGAAAGAGATGTTGGGCCGAATTCGGCCCAACAGCCTAGGAGAGGATTTTAAAAACTTTTTCAATTAAAATAATTCATGAAATGATGTTTCATTTATTAAAAATACTTCCCTTGCTCAAATAATTCCCAGAAAAATCTAGAAAATAGAGGAACAAGCAAAGTATTTAATAAAATTTTATCTAGCTCAATTTTATGTTGAAATTTTTCCTAGATTATTAGAGTTTAACTTGTAGGCTTTTAAAATAATTTCTAAAAATGATTTAAAATATGAATTATTAATTTAGGCGTTTTTTGGGGCGTGACAATAGAGCAGCAGCTATATTTTGTGACTTTAGGTGAAAACAAATGAAACCGATATGCATGGGAATTAACGTGGAGTATTAAGCATATATGAATTTTATTGAGGCAGTAATGCTTAATGTTTTTAACTTATAAATTGATATTTCCGCGACCAGGCGTTCAAATATGAAAATTTTAACTTCAGGTTACGCGAAGCGTCTTGTTTCGGTGACAAGATAAGATTGAATTAACATTGATATGGCAAATGGTTCGATCGATACTTACATTTTGAATAGTGGATTTATAACCGCTTGTCAAAACAAGATTTCGGCAATACTAAAAGGGGGTGGCTATCAAGCTGCAAAAGTGGATGGGTTTAAAGACAAGGAATTTTATACAGGTTCAGGCCTTCTTAATCAAGAAGTAATACCCTACTCCTGTCCGAGGATTGATCCGCCGAGTATATTATTGATCGTATGATCTGGGAAAAAAATCGTGCCCCTAGAGGCACCCGGACCCCTCCTTATATAGGGGAAGGGGTCCGTATTACAAAATACAGTCCATATCCCTAACGGAATATGTAGTTACAGATAAAATACAATCGTAACCGACTAGGATCTCGGATATTTCCTTGATATACAAGTTTAGAATTTAACACGAGTCCTTCTAAAGATATTCTATCTACACGTAGCACCCCATACCCAGTCGGACTATACATGCCGTGTGTAGACTCCCGATTTTGGAAATCGGAAATCTTCTGTGTTTATCCGTACCAATCCCTGGATCAGTAGTTGGTACACACATACATAGTTGGATCACAACATATCACGAATGAATTCAGGCTAAAAGAGTTAAATACTTACATTAGGGCCAGGTAGGCCAACAACTATCAGAGAACAACAGCGGAAGACAAAATAGTATAAGGGCCTGGTTATCATGCCACAGACAGTCAACTGGGGAACGAGACCTAGAACAAAACCGCACTCCGATCATCTTGTTGGATACGCAAGCGTACCGACAAGGGCTTCTCTTCAACACTCTCCTAAAAGATATATAAATAGCAAGGGTGAGTACCAACCGTACTCAGCAAGCCACCACAACAGCAATGCATATGATAGAGGGTATTCAAGGAATGGCTTCAGGTTCTTTTGCGTAAAGCTGCATTTTGCAAATATTTTCACAAGCCTAAGACCTAGCATAGACTGACCAAATTTTAGTTCCAGTGTTCACATTAACAACGACGGTTCTGTCCACCATCCATTGTGATCCCAAGGATAGCTTCCCGCCATTGAATCGTCATGGTTTTCTGAGGACGTCCACCTTCCCTCCTCTCAGGAAGTGGCTCCAACAGCATAAAAATCATCATGCAATATCCCATCCCACACAAGTTAAGAATTTTGAGTCTAGCCAAGTGTAATACACGTCCCGGTGCTCAATAACCGCGAGCACGGCTATTCGAATAGATTGGGTTTACTCACACTGCAGTGGATGTACACTTTACCCGCACTCCGCGACTGCCCAACACATGAGCCTCGTCCCAATACATGAGACATGTCACGGCAAAGCTTTTCGATAACCTCGCATTGGCAGTACCCGCTCCATGAACTTTACATCCTCATGCACTCTAGGCGTACACAGTTTCTAGCAGTGAGAGGAGTTCTGGCGCACCTGGGAAGGAAAGACTCACACATGCATTAAGTTATAATTATGTTTAAATTCTCACATGGCAGTCCTACCAATGGCGACACCACTGTAGACACCCGCCTTGCGGTTCTACCAATGGCTGCCCCACCGTAGAGCCCCTGCCTCACACATCGAGAAACCACTATGCATGGATACTGCCTCTGCTCAGCTATCTATTCTGCTAGGTCTATACCCATACGAGAAGTGCGGTTGTACGGGGGTCGTTTCATGCTTAACTTCATGGCTCGGTCCTTAATTGACCGGGGACGGTACTTGCCTTTACCCGGATACCACCCAAATCCTCCGTCCGCCCCAGTCGAAAACAGTTGTTTAATTTCATTTCTCTTTTCATAAATCATGTCATCAACATCATGGCAATGTGGCGCTCATGTCTCCACATGCCGCATCTCAATTACCTTCCCAAAGGTAATTCCCCAAGCATATAGCATTTGATAAATATGAGTATGCATGATTCTAGAATAGCATTTCTAAGCAATTGCAATAAGTGACTAGGGACTCATACGTAAACATGGTTACAAGGATTTAAGGGTAAACAATAATCAAGGCATGGCTTAATCTCAAGTAGGATGTTCATCATTGCATGCAATTTTATTTGTAAACAAAATAATTTCGCAATTGGGATCGACATGTTCAAAGAATAGTGATGACTTGCCTGCTCAGGGTAGTCCTTATTCTCGTTATAATCTTGATCAACCTTCACCTCCTGGAAGTTGCAGACGTTGCCTCACGACTAACCGATACACAAAGTCTATAATACGCGAGAAAAACCAATATTCAAACAACAATCAAATATGCACAACAAAGTGTACTTGTTAGGGTCGTACCTAGGGTTGCTTATACTATTATTGCTTGCTAGGGGATTCCAATTATGCTAAGGGCTAAAGTTTCTTAATCTTTCTGTTGTCATGGCGGTCTATATAGAAGCTAACCAATGTAGTATAAATGAGATACGTATCTGGCTACTATGTGGTTTAGTCTTGCAAATGGCTATTCATGCATCTATCTAAATAGAACGGTTATACACTAGAGGTTCTGTTGCCGGATGGATTTGGATCGGTCAAATAATTACTGTGAATCATTTGTATTATTATTTTATTGATGGAGGCTTTATTTTAATTATGTACATATTTTACTTGTCAAAATAAATTATGAAAGGTTAACAATTACCCATGCTTTGTATGTTAGAACTGTTTAGGTTAACCATATTATGATTACGGACTATTCCATCACATAATTTTATAATGAATAATCCTAATTTACGATTATATTAGGTCAAGATTTATAACTAGTATTTTATCCACTATAGATGTTTGTCATAGACTCATTAGTTTACTATACACCAAAAAGGGTAGGTTTTTGATATACCGTACATCTATTTGGGATGTACAATGTATGTGTGTGCACAATTTTTAATCATTGGATCATTTACCGAATGGTTGCTATTTACTAGAAGCTATACGATATATGTGATTGAGATGGCTCTGTTTTGTTAACTAATGGATGTCAACCGAACTATATTTATTCCACCTCACATGACATTATACCGACTAACTTTTAAGTGATCCAATTACAACTAGCTCAGTTATTATTCTCCTTTAGACAAGTTGAAGGTTCATCTAAGTGTGTTTTTATTTGAGTTACAAAGTATGAGGCTAAACTTATGTAAATAATTTATAAGTCATAGGTTTAGTTATATTTGGACATAGACTAATTAATGGCACTAATATTTCCTATGCTTTAATCAATTTGAAACAATGCTCCTAGTTAGTTTACATAGGTTTTATAGTGAGAAAGCATGTTAAAGACAATTATTTGACATCTACTTTACAGTACAATATCAATTTTATTATTAGCACATTTTTAAGCTAACTATTATGCATCATCTTGATATTAATTATTAATAATTATAAATGTATTTTATTAAATAGTGAATTATATACCATTGGAAAGCTTGTGAATTTAGATGAATTTAGGTTCAAGTTTCACTCAAATCGGAGCTAAAATGAATAAGTTATGCTAGTGTAAAGATTCAAATTTGAATTAATCCTAATAATTGCGAAATGGTACTGTTCCTAATTCATTTATTTTTAATACAACCTTATCCACAGGCTATAATTAATCTCAAATTCTAATTATTTTAGATTTTCTTAAACTATTCACCTCCTTAATTTTCTTCCTAATTTTCTATTTATTTTTCTTTTTCTCTATTCTCTCTTCTCTCTTTTTCTTTCTTTTCTCTCTCTCCCCTTTTCTTCCTTTTCTCTCTCTCTTTTTTTTTTCTTTCTCTTCTCCCTCCCGGCCTCTCTTCTTCTCCCTTCTCTCTCGGCCGGCTCTCCCTCTCTCTCTCTCTCTCACCCGAGCGGCGGCGGCAGTGGATGCGAGGGGAAGGGGGCGGCTCACCGGCGACGGCAGCGGCGACGGGCGGCGGTGGCGACGGTGGCGCACGGCGACGCAAGGGCGGCGCGGCGTGGCAGCGGCGCGGCAGCTCCCAATGGCGGCGTGGCGGCGTAAGGGCGGCGGCACGGCGCTCACAGCGGCGACGGCTCGGTGGGGAGTGGGGAGGATGGAGATGAGGTGGGGAGGAACGGGGAGGAGGGGAGATTTATAGGGGGGAAAGAAGAGGAAGAGGGGAAAGAGGCGGCGGCGGCGCGGCAGCGGGGGGGGGGGGGAAGAGGGCGGCGCGAGGCTCGACGCGGCACGGCACGGGGCTCGGCGACGGCGATGCGACGACGACGCGGTGCGGCAGGGCGCGGGGCGCGAGGTGGCGATGGGACGGGTAAGCGGCGCGCGGGCGCGGGGCGCGAGATGACGAGACGGCGACGGCACGCGACGATGCGACGCGGCGATGGAACGGCGCGGCAACGGGACGGCGGGCTGCGCGGCGACAGACGGCGAGGGCGACGGCACGCGCGGGGCGCGAGGCGGCGAGGGCGACGGCCGAGCGGTGACGGGACGGCGGCGCGGCGGGCGAGCGGCGCGGCAGGGATGGCGACAGCGCGCGGCGGCTCGGGGCGCGAGGCGGCGAGACGGCGACGCGACGGCTGCGGCGGCTCGGGACGCGAGGCGGCGAGACGGCGACGCGACGGCTGCGCGGCGGGCGAGCGGCGCGCGGGGCGTGGCACGGTTAGGGCTAGGGAACCGCGTCGAACACTTGGCGGGCAATGAACAGTGCATTTCCTATTTTCCCATTTAATTTTTATTTTATTTTAATTTTTTTTTTAATTTAATTTATTTTTTTTTATTTATTTATTATATAAATTTGATTCTATAATTCCTAATATTTGCACATATGAAATTTACCCAATATTTGTGTTATCCCAACTTAATGAATTCGCCCTAGATTAATATTACTCACATTTTATTTATATAATTTATTTGAATTTTTAATGAGGGTTAATTCTTATTATTATTATATATTTTTCAAAGTTTTCCTATTTTTCTTCTTCTAGGGTTTTGGTTGATTTATAAATTGAGAAAAGTTGCAAATTAAATTTGTATTTACTCCTAAGCATTTAGGTGACCGTATTAAGTGTTCAAATGTGAATTTGCCCAAAATTTAATATTGTCCAATGTTTAAGGTTTATTAGAGATTCTATAATTTTCTAATGAGACCGTTATTAACACAATAGCACATTAGCTCAATTTATTTATATGTTAGTTTATTTTATATGGAGGGGTTTAATATATCAAATTTCACTCCCTAAATGCGATTAGGAACTTGGTGCAATATCGATCTACATATCGAATTAAATACTCCCGTAATTCCATTATATATACAGAGAGCCCAGTTTATTTGAATGATCATCATTTCATGTGCACACATATTATGGCACCCACCTACATTATTCAAATAATTTAATATTTGATGAAATAGGTTAATAATAACTTTTCTTTTATTTGATTTTAATATCTTGTGCATAATTATTTGTAGGATTAAATATATTCCCGTAAATCATATCTATTTCTTAAATGTAGTTCTTTTCTTTACTTTCTTAGTGATCATTTACGGTTTGGCAAGCAATAGCAATCATAACAACCAGCATGATGCAAAAGTTTTAAAAAGTTCGAAATTTTCATGATCTTCATTGTCTTGAATTTTCAGGATGTTACACCGTGTAGGTAGGGGGTATCCATAATCTCCACAGTAGCCCCTGAGACCTTTACAGTCGACGAAATAGCCTTCTGTCGGAGCGCAAAATGATAATCCGAGTGCTTCACTTTCTTCTGCATTGATCTCCAGAGTACCAAAATCAAAGACTGTGAAGGGCTAAAAATAAATAATCAGGTGCATCGAATAGATAAACCTAATTAGGTGTAGCCCCCGACTAGGTGAGTAGCTAAAGGCTAAACACATAGTCAAAGTGCAAATAACATCCATCCGAGTGGTTTTACAACCGAATCATCCAAAATATTATACAACTAGGCATACGCGACGTTTAATAAAACATCCAGCCGACTGCTTTAGCTTTAATATACCAAAAATGGAAATATAAAGAGGCCCGAGTAAAAAATACTCTAAAGGTCCATAAATCAGCATAATTATTTCTAGAATCTGAGTAAAAACTCTCAAAGATCCATCAAATGTGGTATAAATATGGCAGCACGGCAATTAATGAGTCGAAATAGCCTAGGCTATGACTCATGCCATAATCAAAATAAGCATATAACATGCCGAGAGAATGACTGTTCAAAAACCAATCATCTCAACGAAACCCAAACAGCCTATGCAGCCTAAAAAGACTTACAAAAAGAAGTATAACACCTTTCTGTCGGGTACCTTTTTATTTGCATCGTAGTAATTCCAAGGAATTATCTAACTGCATCAAAAAGGATTTTAACAGCATTGGGCCATACTGTCGTGAGCATAAATTGCCGAAGCAAAAATGCCTAAGTCCCTACGGATCACAACTTAGCCACGCCGATAACAGAATTGGGTTGAAGTACTGTTTTAGGCCCAGGCCCATTAGTACTCCCGATACCCTAATAACACCAAAAAACCAAACGCCGCTTCGTCTTCCCCACCGAGACTTTCGCCATTTTCCCCATTCCTCGCTACAGTGCCAAACCACTCCGGCGGAACTAGGGTTCTCCGATTCGCTCAAATCCCCCTTCCAAAACTCCACAAAAACCATCCGCGCATCCACCGCATCAATCCCCCATCCATCCCCAGCCATTTGCAAAGCAAATTGCATCATCCAATTCGCATCCATGGTGGAGGAGAGAGAAAGCTTCGAGAGCCAATGGGCGCCCTCCGACGACACGGAGGAAAGCTTGAAGGAAATGGTAGCACATGGTGTTCTTCCGGCGAAGGAGATCATTGGATGGCGTCCGGCGTACGACGAAACATTCCCGACCCCGGACACACACGAGGTCGTGGTGTTCTCCCATTTCTTTTACGGTGGGTTCTCTCTTCCAACCTCAAGATTCTTTCGGGGGATTTTGGATTTCTATGGGATTAGTTTGCATCACCTAAACCCGGATTCCATAGTTCATATTGCCAACTTCATACATGCCTGCGAAGCTTTTTTGGGCGTCAGGCCACATTTTGCCCTATTCTGCCATATCTTATTCCCCAAACCCCAACCGAACAAGAGCAAGCCATGCGTAGTTGGGGGTGCTGGATTTCAACTGAGGGGAACTCTGAGCCAAAAGTATTTGTCCATGCCCTTCAAAACTTCAAACAAAGGCTGGCATGCAAATTGGTTCTATGTACAAAACCCCGAGCCTGCACTCCCCGAGTACTCCTGTCTTCCTCCAGTTTATCAGGACACTTGGAACTCACTTCCAATGGGAAAGGAAGCCGCTTAGGCGCTTGCCCTAATGGACCGTATGCTGAAACTAAAGGAGCAAGGTCTGCAAGGAGAACAGATCACCCGACACTTTATCAAGAGCCGGCTGGCCCCAATCAAAGAAAGATCTCGCACGGCCTTTGAATTCGACGGCAGGCATGACCCTAACCGTGAAGATCCTGAATCTCTTGAATTCAAGGTTATGAAGGAGAGAATGTATAAAATCTTCTCAAATGTAATCGTAGTCAGCTATTCACACTTGCTGCCAGTGGTGCCATACAATGCCTTCAACCCTCCTCCAGCGGTATGTATTTAAAATTTCAGCCTTTCTCGAAAGCATGCTTTTATCATCTACAAAGTTGATTGAAAACGTGAATCATCATGCCCAGGAATTCGCCTTGATGAAGTCAGACCCTCCAACTTCTCAACGCCGCTCATCCCGTCGTCAAACTGGTCAAGCTAGCGGAGGACCAAAAATCCAGTCTGATTCTCAACCCAGCACCACTCAATCAGCCAACCAATCAGACTTCCGCAAGAGGAAATTGGTTTTGAGCGACGACGAAAATGATGACTCTGAAAAAGCTGGCAGCAAGGGGGTGACTGGAAAACCAGGAAGGCAAGCTAACCCGAAGAAGAAAACATCCAGTCGTCCCATGCCGAAAATAAGGAAGTCCTCCAAGTACAAATCATTTAGCCATCTTCCTTGTATTGCTGCTCACTCACTATCGAAATAGCACTGATAGCATAACTCAAATTTGTAGGAAGCCATCTGACATAGATCCTTCTGGAAAATACTCTGAGCCGACTGACATGGAGACGGGCCCTTCAAAAGAAACCGAGCCGACCGCCGAAGATCGCCCGAGTGATAATCAACCAGCAACTGACAACGTAGAGACCAGCGACAAGCCCCCGACTGGAAATCAATCGGCCGAAGCTGGAGTTGGTGCTAATCAGGAGCCCCCGACTGGAAATCAGTCGGGTACAGAGCAAAATAATGACATCCCGGAGGTAGAGACCCAGCCTGATAGCCCTCCCAAGGTGAGCGCTCGCGCCAACTCTGGAACTAATTCCCCTGTTAGGGTGCAAGGACCTGCTCGTCCCCGACCAGAAATCATAACAGGTAAGCAAATCCTCCAAATCTATTTTGATCCAATAGACTTTCTTCAATTGTTTCACCATTATTCATGAATGCCTAAGGCCCGATGGTCGGCGATGAAGAAGAGGTCCTCCGGATACAATCGGCTGAAGATTCTCGCCCACCCATATTAGTCAAGTGATAGGATGACGAAATGCAGCCCCAGGGGATCGTAATAAATAAACAAAAAGAGGACAAGGAAGTATGTCTGCTGAAAAAGACACTCGGCCAAGCTACTCGCCTCGTAAATGTAAGTCTTCTTATACTCAGCTTCAATCATCCTGTCAGCCACTTTGCTCAAATATGGATAAATTTGCATTGCAGAGAATCCATCTCAGGAACGAGGCGAAGACTGTGACTCTTGAGAAATTAGTTCCCCATCTTGGAACCCTTGAGGCCACCAGAAACCAGCTACACGAAGCTAAGAAGCTTGCCAGGAAGACTGAGCATGACCTGAGAGACCGAATCGCCGAGCTCCAAGACTCCAACTTTGAACTGAGCGGATCGTCAAAAGGTAAATACAATATTTGTCTGACTTATTTATGCTACCATCCATGTGATATCAACCAACAAGAAGCAATACAGTGCAAGCTGCCAAGATATCCGAGCTGGAAAAGCGGATCCAAGCTCTGGAGAAAGACAAGGCCGAATTGGCAAGACAGAGGGACTTGGCTCTGAAAGATGTTGAAGGTACTGGTAACTAATACTTCAAAAACCATTCCTTTCTTTATGCCCACTCGTTGATATAAATCTATTTATGTAGATCACAAGATCAAATCTCAGGCTCAATTCGATGTCTTGGTCAACAAAATTAAGAGGCTTGAGAGAGCTAGAGATGAAGTCGCCAACGCCGCTACACCACTCGTCCAAGCCATGTTCTTCAATAACAATGGTCCGAGTACATTCGATGCTTCCGAAATCTTCGACAAGCTGAGAATTGCTCTGGATACATATTTTAAGAATATCAAGGAAGCTGGAAGTATGCGAGTGAGCTTGGCGTTGGCAATGACCAAGTCTTTGTACCCGAAGATTGACATTGACGCCGTTGATGGCTTTGTAGACGGGACAAGCGAAGAAGCCGCCCTTGACCTCATCAATGATGCGCAGAAAGCCGCCGACAAGATAGCCGTTGATGTAGTTGAGAGATTCCAGGACAACGACCTCCGGCCGACTGGATCTAATAATTCCGATGATGAAAAAACTGATACTGATTGATGTTGTATTATAACAATAATGATGAATTTATGCTATGCTTGATGATTTAAACTCATAATGATGATGGAGGCACAATTTGTACAATACTGATGAATTTATGCTATGCTTGATGATTTAAACTCAGCTCTTGATTTCTTAAATGTTTTTGTCAAACCTTATTGAGCCTAGAACCCGCAAAAGTTCTTAAAAACTTACAGTCTTCATTGACTGAGCCAAAAAACCAAACAAGGCAATGATAAATCAAGTAAGCAAATTGAATTGATAAAAATCACACTCCATTATTATTATAGTAGCCCCCGACTGGTAACTCATGGAAAAACTTGATGTTAGTAGTCAAAGAGGGAAATACAAAGTAATGCCTAAGCATAAAAATGACGAAGATGTTCGATATTCCAAGAGTTGTCGATAGGAGTACCGTCTTCACACTTGAGTCGGTAAGAAACTGGCCGAGTGACTTCAGAAATTATGAATGGTCCTTCCCACAAGGGAGATAACTTGTGCCGATCCCGTGTATTTTGAATTTTTCTCAAAACCAGGTCGCCGACTAAAAAAGCTCGTGATCGAACATTGTGATTATGATAACGGCGCATCCCTTGCAAGTACCGAGCCGACTGAATTAAGGCTGCTTCGCGGGCTTCTTCCAGTCGGTTGAGATCATCTACTCGGTCTTCTCCGTAGCGCTCCTCGCTGAAGTTACGAAAACATAGAGATTCAAATTCCACCTCACTGGGCAACATTGCTTCCGCTCCATATACTAGGAAAAACGGTGACTGGCCCGTAGCCCGACTGGGAGTGGTGCGCAAGGACCAAAGTACAGACGGCAGCTGTCTTACCCACTTGCCGGCATAGGGATGCAGTCGGTCGAAAACTCGTGCTTTTATTCCTTGGAGTACCATGCCATTGGCGCGTTTGACTTGTCCATTGCTCATACGATGCGCTACGGAGGCATAACAAATTTTGATGCCGAAGTCCTCACAGAAATCTTTAAATACCCCACCCGTGAATTGAGTACCGTTATCCGTAATGATCCTGTTGGGTACCCCAAACCGGTGCATAATGTTGATGAAGAAATCTCTAGCCTTGTCTGCCGTGATTGTGATGACCGGTTTGGCTTCAATCCACTTGGAAAATTTGTTAACAGCCACAAAGAGGTGAGTATAACCACCGACTGCCTTTTTAAACGGGCCGACCATGTCGAGCCCCCAAACCGCAAACGGCCAAGACAATGGGATGGTTTGCAACTCCTGAGCTGGTAGATGAGTTTATCGGGCGAAAAATTGACAACCCTCACATGTTCGCACAATTTTGTCAGTGCCGGACACGGCTGTGGGCCAGAAAAAACCTTGCCGGTAAGCCTTGCAAACGATGTTTCGTGCGGCAGTGTGATTGCCACAGATGCCTGAATGTATATCTCTTAGCAATTGTCTTCCCTCCTCCAAAGAAACGCAGCATTGCAGTTCTCCCGATGGACTCTTCTTGTCCAGTTCAGTCTCATGAATGACATAAAGTCTGCTGCACCTGGAGATCCGCTCGACTTCATCTTTATCTTGAGGGAGTTCTTGTTTTGTTAAAAATCTTATGAGGGGCTCTCTCCAGTCGGATTCAATCATGTTTACATCTTGAGTGTCCGTGGCCTCGATTGTTTCTTTCCTTGGTACGGTTGGCTCATAGAGATGTTCAATAAACACGTCGGAAGGAGCTGCTTCTCGTTTTGAACCAAAATTAGACAATCTGTCGGCTGCCTCATTGTTGCGTCGAAGAACATGGGTGAGCTCAAATCCATCGAACTTGTCCTCTAACTTACGTACCTCCTGTCAGTAAGCGGTCATGTTATCATCAAGGCAGGACCACTCCTTCATAACTTGATTAACAACCAACTGAGAATCTCCACGAACTATCAAACACCGAATTCCCAAAGAGATTGCGATCCTTAGTCCGTGAAGAAGCGCCTCGTATTCTGCCATTTTGTGAGATGCAGAAAAATGTATCCACAATACGTAGCTCAGTCTTTCTCCAGACGGGGAAATTAGAACAACCCCCGCTCCGGTGCCTGAAAGCCTCTTCGACCCGTCAAAATGCATGGTCCAATACTTCATCTTCTCCATGGGCATGTTGTCACACCCTGAAGTTTCCCCCCCTTTTCTTGCTTTAAAAAAATTGGTTAAATAAATTGCCCGAAGAAATTATCTTAATTAACCTAGAGCTAAATCCCTAATTAATAAATGCATTTAATAATCGAATTCGGCGTGGTAGAATTTTTCTTGAGTTCCCCATGCTCCAATACATTAACATGATTTTTAGTGGAAATTTTCAGAGCCTTGGAAATAATTTTAACCAATTAAAATTGAGCAAGTGCAATATTTTTAATCCCAGGAAAATCCTTTGTTGGGCCATCGGCCCATCCCTCTCCCGTGGCCCCTCCTCCTTGTGGGCCGGCCCAAGCCGCCCCTCCTCTCTCGGGACGCCGACAGGTGGGCCCCACCTGTCGGTCGTCTCGTACCTCCGGCCGTTGGAGCCGGAGCTCCAACCGCCGCTGTCGCCGAAACCACCACGCCGCCGCCGCTTCCCGCCTTCTCCGCTCCACGTCGCGCCTCCACTCCGCGCCCACACCTCGCGCCCACGTCGTCGCCCCTCCCCCGCTCCTCCCGCCCCCACGCGCGCCCAAGAGTGGGCGGGGTTCAATTTGAATCCCCCTCTCTCTCTTCCTCCCCACTCCCCCACATCACCGGCCAAATCGGCCACCTTCCCGGCCACGTTCGCCCCCTCCCGCACCTTTAAATCACTCCCCCGAGCTCCCTCTCTCGTTTCCCCTATTTGCCGCCCCTCCTGTGCCCCTATTGCCGCCGCGCCTAGCCGCTGCCGCTGCCTATCTCCGGTCGCGCGCCGCCGCCGCTAGAGACGCCGCCGCGCCGCGCAGTCGCCGCCGTCGCGCTCACCGAGCCCGCCCGCACCTCTGCCGCCGCTTCGTTGCCGCGAATCACCGCCGGAGCTCCGATTCCTTCGCGCCGCCGGCGAGCTCGCCATTGTTTCCATCTCCGGCCATTTCTCCTCGACGTGCCGCGGCTCCTCTCTTCTCCCTCACCCCTTCACCGCCTTTTCCCAGGTCGCGCTGCTCCCATCCGCCGTTTTCCGAAGCGCTGCCGCCGTTCATCCCCTCCCACTCCGGTCGCCACCCCTCCGGTGACGACTCCCTCCCCCTCCCTTTTCTCCCCTTCCCGCGTGCGCCGCCGCCTTTGGCCGTGCCGCCGCTCCAGCCGTCCGCCGCTGCCTTTCGCGCCGTCCGCCGCCGCCTCCCTTCGCCGGTCGTCGCCGTCGGCAGCCGCGCACGCCGCCGCCGCTCGCCATGGCCGGTCGGTCGGCTTTGTGCCGAGCCGAGCCATGCCTAGCCGCCGCCCGCGCCGTCCGATCGGCCTCGGGCCGATCCGGGGTCAGTCCCGTGGACCGGCGGTGGACCACCTGCGTGGTCCCGGTCCACGGTAGACCGGCCACCTTGTGCCGCTGCTAGTGGTGCCCACTTGCCCGAGCCCCCTCTCCCTTCCCTTGTGCGCTGACAAGCAGGGCCCACCTGTCGGCGCAGCCCCCCCCCTTGGATGACGTCAGCCCTGGGATTTATTGCGCAATAAATTGATTAAGGACTTTTTCTTTATTAGTAAAAACACAATTTATCTTCTAAAATTCATAAGTAATTCATCCGAGCTTCGTTTATGTCCATTCAAGTCTCAGTAAATTCATAAAAATGCAAAGAATCCATTAAAAATGGTTTTGTTTCCTGTTTCAGTAGTCTTATAGCATGTTTTGCTTGTGTGCTTTGTTTGTCGCGTAGATTTCGGCCGTTTCGTCGATCCGCGGTTTCTCGAAGACGTTGCTGAGGTCTCATCAGTGCGAGAGACAGGCAAGTCATGCTTTACATTTGATCATATTGTACCCAATTTACAAACACCTTGCATTTCTATTAAATGTTGCACTCTTTTACAATGTCATGTGGGATGGGTCCTATTACTCAGCCATATATCGTTTACCATATGCCATTGATAACTGGGGTATCAAAATGATTAGATGTTGGTTTAGGAAATGCTTAGCCATGCTTAGTTCAACTAGTACACAAAAGGGGATCGCATTATTACATGAGCATAGTTCAACTTTGACTATGAGCATAGTTCTGGTTGGTGCCACCGCAATGGTGTTAGTTATTTAAAATACACTGAATGGTGGGTTGTGCGTGCATGGTTTTGCTGGTCGCACCCATGGCAATTAAGGACCGGTTCACGGGAAACCCTAGGAGACTTACCGTGCTTACCACAAGCGGGAGTGGGTAACTGCTTGATCTGAGGTATAGCTCAACCCTTTCCTAGGCACCGGTGGCAAGGGTGGGCATGATGGAGTTGGGTCAGCCGGGGTGTCCGGTTGTCCAGTAGCCGGATTCATCGCGGCGCAAGAGGGGACCGCCCACTGCCTTTTGAGGGGTGGGGGTGAAACCTTAGCATGGTGTGGATGGTTAGGGAAGGGTTATGCGGAGGGTCTTGTCACGATTTCCCCCTTTGCAGTATCATGGTGATACTTCGGGGCATGGCGACATGTGTGGAATCGTGTCTTGTGGGTACAGTTGTACACCTCTGGCCAGAGTAAAACTATTCGAATAGCCGTGCCCGCGGTTATGGGCGATCAACCAGATTAACCATGATTAGTCTCACCCCTAGTTTAGCTTAATGAACTGGTGTAGTTCAGGTGGTTGGTTGGGCATGTTGCAACGTGGTGTAGCGTTGGACAGTGTTTGGTTAATATTGATTAATTACTACAACTGTTTTACTGCTTTCAACTACTGTTTTTAAATGCCTGCTTTGTGCAAAGAGCTTTTAGCCTCCTTCGGTTATATCCTGCATCATACCTCCTTTTCCGGTATGACTTGCTGAGTACAGTTGGTAGTACTCAGTCTTGCTCTCTTTTCCCCCACACCAGAGCTGAAGATCTTCATAGTGGGAGGCGTCTTACCGAAGTTGGTTTCGTCGCTGTCGTCAAGGATTGCCTGTGGAGTGGAGTCGCCCCGCTGCAGAAGTCAAGTTTCCAAGTCTAGCTCGTTTTTCTTTTCCGCTGCATTTGTAATCTTCTCCATTTTTGTAAGACGTGGATCTGTATGTCAACAATTGTCGTTTGTGTACCCTGGCTGGTCCTGGACAGGGATTTCATGCACATTCAGCTTCGAAATTCTGGTTTGTGAATTTCTGGGCATGACACATGTCTTCTTAGCACTCAGTCCACTCAGCGACGAAGTCGGCTAAAGCTTGGGACTTGATCGAAGTTCGCGGCATGAAGGATATATCCAGGGACATCAATTCTAAGGCCCACTTTGCTATCCGCCCATTTGCTTCGCGATTATGAAGTATATCCCCGAGTGGAAACGATGTGACCACCGTGACCGAGTGACCTTGGAAGTAGTGAGATAATTTCCTGATGGTAATTAAAACACCATATAACAGCTTTTGAACCTGAGGATATCTTGTCTTGGAGTCAGCCAAAACCTCGCTAACGAAGTAGATTGGTCGTTGGAATTTTTGAACATGGCCTTCTTCTTCACGCTCAACAACCAGGACTGTGCTTACAACCTGGGAAGTTGCCGACACGTATAACAACAGCGGCTCTTGCGGATGTGGTGAAGCTAAGACTGGTGGAGAAGTGAGAAGTTTTTTGAAGTCTTCAAAGGCTTTTTGTGCTTCGGGTCCCCACTGGAAATTGTCTGTTTTCTTCAACGGCTTGAAAAAGGGCATCCCCTGCTCGCCGAGTCGTGAAACAAACCTGTTGAGCGCTGCCATGCAACCGGTCAGCTTTTGAACATCTTTCTAGGAGCTCGGCGGTTTCATGTTGAGGATGGCATTGATTTTCTCTGGGTTGGCTTGTATGCCTCTACGGGACACCATAAATCCAAGCAGCTTCCCTGACGGTACTCCGAAGATGCACTTTTGAGGCTTTAGTTTCATCCTGAAAGCGCGGATGCTCGCAAAGGTCTCTTCCAGATCCGTAATCAAATCATCCTTCTGCTTGGTCTTGACGACTACATCATCCACATAAGCTTCAACGTTGCGGTCGATTTGAGTTGAAAAACATCTTTGGATCATGCGTTGATAAGTTGCTCCTGCGTTCTTTAATCCAAACGGCATGGTGATGTAGCAGTAGGCCCCGAAGGGCGTGATGAACGAAGTCTTTAAGCAGTCGGATCTGATGATATCCTGAGTAACAATCCAAAAAACTAAGTAGCTCGCAGCCGGCCGTTGAGTCAACTACCTGGTCAATGCGAGGTAACCCAAAGGGATCTTTGGGGCAAGACTTGTTGAGGTCGGTGTAATCAACACACATGCACCATTGTCCCGTCTTTGTCCGAACTAGGACTGGGTTGGCCAGCCAGTCGGGATGAAGGACTTCCTTGATGAAGCCTGCTGCTAACAGCTTGGTCAAGTCCTCCTCGATCGCATCCTTCCTATCCTGTGCGAAACGGCGGAGTCGTTGCTTGATTGGTTTAGCGTCTTCCTTAACATGTAAAGAGTGCTCAATCACCTCACTAGGAATACCAGGCATATCAGATAGTTTCCACGCAACGAAATCTTTATTATTTTGAAGAAAAGTGATGAGCGCGCTTTCCTATTTACAATCTAACTCAGCACCTATTACAGCAGTCTTAGTAGGATCAGAGGAATCTAGGGGAATCTTCTTGGTCTTGGCGTCGCCTTCTCCGCTCTTTGGCATCTTGGTTGCAGGCACTTCTCCTTCGCTTGCTGTGGACGCAGCCAGTCGGATTTCTTCTCGGGCGAGCGTGATCTCGCGGGTCTGGGCCATCTCACAGCTTTCCTTGTCGCATGTGACGGCTTGCTTGATGTCACTCTGCAGGGATATGACTCCTCGAGGACCAGGCATCTTCATCATCATGTAGGTATAGTGCGGGACAGCCATGAACTTGGCTAACGCCGGGCGTCCGAGTATGGCATGATGCGCTGTCTCAAAATCAACGACCTCAAAACAAATGTTCTCTGTACGGAAATTCTCCCGAATGCCGAAAGTAACAGGAAGAGTGTGGCCGAGTGGTGTAACAAATAGCCCCGGGATGACTCTGTGAAAGGGCGCGTTACTCGGCTTTAATTCCGTGCGAGGGATCTGCATGTCGTCTAGGGTCTTGGCGAAAAGGATGTTGAGTGCACTGCCACCATCGATGAGGGATCTGCGAAGCTTGACGTTGTGAACCACCGGGTCTAGTACCAGGGGGTACCGCCCCGGGTGGACCACTCGGTCTGGATGATCCGAGCAGTCAAACTTAATCGTTGTCTCTGACCACCGAAGATATTGGGGCGTGTCGGGTTGAGCAGCGTTGATCTCCGTTCGGTCAGCTTTTGCTTTCTCTTGGATTCATAAGCCAGGGGTCCACCAAAGATGTGGTTGAGCTCCTTGCGATGGTCTTGGAAACCCGTCAGGGCATCATCTTCACCATCCTTCTTCTTTGACGTGCTTTGATCTCCGTCGGAGGCTTTATGTGCGTTCTTGGCGTATTGTTCTGCAAACTGTTTGTAGACGAAGCAAACTTTGGCCGCGTGATTGGAATTGGGATGATGCGGACATTGGGAGTTCATAATCTTGTCAAAGGTGTTGACGCGCGAACGTTGTCGGGAGGATGGTGTAGTAGTTGCCACCAGTTCCTCGGGCTTACGCTTGCGATCCTTGTGATTGGTACTTCCACTCCCCCCTGTAGTCGGCGTATCTTTCTTTGGCTTCCAAGTGGTGCCCGACTGCTTGGACGTGGTAATGGCATCTTCGGCTTTGGCATACTCATTGGCTTTTTCGAGCATCTGCTTGACCGTCCTGGGAGGCTTGCGCCCGAACTTGCCGACTAGGTCTTTGTGGCGAACGCCCTTGGTGAAGGCGGCGATGATGACGTCGTCGGTGATGTCGGAGATCTTGTTGCGTTGCTCGGAAAAGCGTCGGATGTAATCTCAAAGGGATTCTCCAGACTTCTGAATGATGTTGTAGAGATCAAACTGTGTACCAGGGCGTTCAAAGGTACCCTGGAAGTTGGCGATGAAGTGGTCACGAAGTTCCGCCCATGATCCAATTGTGCCACGGGGTAACCCGTGAAGCCAGGACCGGGCAGAATCCGCTAGGGCCATAGGCAAATAATTCGCCAATTGCGAGACCGTAGACGGTGAGCCAAGACTCCGGGTTAGTGGTGCCGTCATACTTCTTGATTACAGTCGGCTTGAAGCCGGCTGGCCAATCCACTCGACGCAGGTTGCTTGTGAAGGCAGCAACTCCATCCACGTCGTCGTCGTAGCGATCTGGTGAATGGTGGGGAGCGTAGCCTCTTGCCGCGCGGCGCTGGTTGATAGTATCGCGAAGATCGACGGGGCGCCTGCGATGTGGGGAGCATGGTCATTCAACTCGATGCTCCCTATGTCGTGTGGGAGGCGAGTGGACAGATCGCTCGTCGTGACCCCTGCTCCTGCGACTAGATCCCGCGCCGACGACGCTAAGGCTTGGTTGGTGATAGTCTTGAGATCGAAGAGGGGGAACTCGGCTGCCAGTCGGCGTGTGGACGCTCGCGGAGTTAACCGGGACCAAGGCGGCGATCATGGTCTTGGTTTGGCTCAAGATGTTGACGACGTGATTGGCTTGATTGAGCGCGTCTTCCTTGAGGAGGGTGTCGAGGAGGGTGATCGCTGCAACCGCGTTCTGTTGGGGGGGCGGAAAACCGCTGTCCCCTCGACGTCTTGTTGCCCAATAAGTTCCCGTGCTCATCGCCCGGCATCCAGGGCACGTTGTCGCCGGTCCTCAGCCTCTTTTGCAGCCCGTTCGCGTTCCTGTGGCTCACGCTGTAGCCGTTCTTGCTCTTATGCTTGGCGCTCCTCTTCCAGTCGGCGTCGTTCGGCTTACTGTTGTACGCGTAGTTCTTCTGCTTCTCGGGCTTTACGTTCTTCTTCCGTCTCGTTGTCAGCCATGAAGATGCCGAAGTAGAGGGGCGTGTAGTTGTCTTCAAAGCCTTCGTCGAAGTCGTCGAGGTTGCGGTAGTCGTAGCGGTAGCCGAAGTCATCGTACTCCACGATCTCCGATGGTCGCAAGTCGACGCCGGGGGAGCTGAGGTAGCCATCCAGTTGTTCCGTCGAAACCGTGCCGAGAGGCTGGAGTATGACACCGACTTCCCTGGAGCTAGGCCGGGCCGGGGCTAAAGCCGGATCCCACCTAGGCCTACGGGGAGAAGACGCCCTTGTGGTAAAGACAGCAGCCAAATCATCGGGGAGTTTCATCAGGATTGGCGGATAGGCCCCATCGTCTTGATCGGGTCATGTTGAAGTAGATTGGATCCCGTCCGAGTGGTTTGAAGCCAACTCGGTGGAGATGATCTTGGGGTAGACCTCGGCCGAGTTCGGGATACCGAACTAGGCGGAGATCTGGCCTCTTCCCGACTGAATTGAATCCGAGTCGAGGAGAGAAATCTTGCCGAAGTCGTTGGTGATGAAGTCGAGGCTGCCGAATCGGAACGCCTGCCCAGGAGGGAAGACGAAGTCGTCGATGCCGGAAACGAAACCCATCGCACTAGTCGGCGAAGAACTTGACGCTTCCCCTACCTGGCGCGCCAACTGTCGAAACAAGATTTCGACAATACTAAAAGGGGGTGGCTATCAAGCTGGAAAAGTGGATGGGTTTAAAGACAAGGAATTTTATATAGGTTCAGGCCTTCTTAATCAAGAAGTAATACCCTACTCTTGTCCGGGGATTGATCCGCCGAGTATATTATTGATCGTATGATCTGGGAAAAAATCGTGCCCCTAGAGGCACCTGTACCCCTCCTTATATAGGGGAAGGGGTCCGTATTACAAAATACAGTCCATATCCCTAATGGAATATGTAGTTACAGATAAAATACAATCGTAACCGACTAGGAACTCCGACTAGGAACTCCGATATATCCTTGACATACAAGTTTAGAATTTAACCCGAGTCCTTCTAAAGATATTCTATCTAGACATGGCACCCCATATCCAGTCGGACTGTACATGCCGTGTAGGCATGGGGTATCCATAATCTCCACACAGCTATAGGTTGGGCATGTTTTATATGGTGTAGGATTACGTTGTAGGGTATATACTATTTGCCATATGCGTTTTGACTTTGTTCTGATCAAAATGAAAAGATTGACCTGCTTAACACACTCCGTTCACGTCGAGTAGCCATAGTAGCTTAGAACCGAATGTAGGCACACATCATAAAGTTGTAAATGCAACCATAGTAGACGGTGACGATAATTAATTTCAACAATGTACTAGGATTTGTCCTTACAGAGGCATTATGTTTAAACTTGCATGACATTTTTATTCAGATTTGTATCACCCCGATGTTTCAACTTGTCACACACGATGATGCACGACTTTATTTTTCTCTCCTACACTACTATACTGCTACAATTCAGTACCAGATACCACCGATGGTGGGAATGCTACAGGGAGCAGTGTTGTAGCTTGGGTAGATACCGCATATTGACGGCATGTTTAGGGCCAACATAGCTTGGGCTTGAGCTTGACTCTGATCGAAGTAGACGCCAGCAAACTGTTGTAGCTGTAGCTGCTGCACAATCGCCTGAACACTGCTAATGGCCTGGCAGTGAGACTGTTGCGCGATCATCCTGAGCTGTTGGCAGCACTGCTGCTGCATGACTTGGCAGTTTCTCAGTTGAAACACGGGTGATTGGAAGAAGGGGGTTGCCACTGTGCTGCACTGCTGCCTTACGAACTCACCGCATGGGCTAAGCATCTGTTGCTGCAGCTTGAGATGCGGCTGCAGCTGATATTGCCTGTAAACTTGAGTAACAGCATCAAACTGCGCAGAGGCGCTGCATGCAGCAATAGCAAGGAGAGCAAAGAAGAAAATGATCTCCATTGTGGTGGGTTTCTAGTTCTTATGCTTTTGCTGTAATGTTTGAGTTGTGAGAAAAATGAAGGGGGTTTACATTGTGCTTGTCTATTTATAGATGCGATGGATGGGTTTTCTTTGAATTCCTTATCGGATGCTTTAGAGTGTTTGTTTTGGTTGGATATTCTATTAGGATCAGAGTGAGTCATGTCGTTTGGATGTTACGTGATGTGTCTCCACAGATGTCCTCGTATACCATCTTCAAAGTAACTTTATTGCCCATCACAGATACTTGATGGTTAGCAAGATAGATAATGTTATGACACCTCACTCACTTTATATTTTAGTGTGACATGGATTGCTGTCCTTTTCAAACTAAGTTTGTTATGTATTGTAAGCTATTGTTTTACAAATGCACTTTACATGTCAAGGGCGCGTGGAACTTTAATGATATATCTAGAAATATATTTGTATGTGTAAAGTGAGTTATGACAAATATATTAGTTATCAATAACTGCTTACGTTCAAATGAGATATGTAGTAAAGTGCCTTTACAACGACATGTCTAATACTACAACGGTTTAGACATTCCGTGACAAAAATCTTATGATAGCCTTTAAGAACGTCATCGATTTTATGACCACTTTGGAGAAAAATCTGAAAGATTAGCTTGCGTTTATTTTGCCGAGGAGTTAAAAAACACGTTAGAAAGAAAAAATCATGAAAGGAAACGAAATCGTGACTTAAGAGACATTGTTTCTCACAACAGTTCTGCTAGTACGTATTGACAACGATTTGCCTATAGAACTAGCTAGATTTTTCTCACGGTACTAGGTATAAGAACGAAAGAACATTTAGGAGGCAGAACATAAATGAAAATAGCCCCTTGCTAGCATCAAACCATTGACCGATTGTATCACGGCGGTGATCAACGATAACAGTAAAGAACAAAATGCCTACCTATTCACTCTCAGGATAGAGCAGCAGCTATATTTTGTGACTTTAGGTGAAAACAAATGAAACCGATATGCATGGGAATTAACGTGGAGTATTAAGCATATATGAATTTTATTGAGGCAGCAATGCTTAATGTTTTTAACTTATAAATAGATATTTCCGCGACCAGGCCTTCAAATATGAAAATTTTAACTTCATGTTATGCGGAGCGTCTTGTTTCGGTGACAAGGTAAGATTGAATTAACAATGATATGGCAAATGGTCCCATCGATACTTACATTTTGAATAGTGGATTTATAACCGCTATAGGTTGGGCTTGTTATATATGGTGTAGGATAACGTTATAGGGTATATACTATTTGCCAAATGCGTTTTGACATTGTTCTGATCGAAATGAAAAGATTGACCTGCTTAACACACTCCGTTCACGTCGAGTAGCCATAGTAGCTTAGAACCGAATGTAGGCACACATCATAAAGTTGTAAATGCAACCATAGTAGACGGTGATGATAATTAATTTCAACAATGTACTAGGATTTATCCTTACAGAGGCATTATGTTTAAACTTGCATGACATTTTCATTCAGATTTGTATCGCCTCGATTTTTCAACTTGTCACACACGATGATGTATGACTTTATTTCTCTCTCCTGTACTACTATACTGCTACAATTCAGTACCAGATACCACCGACGGTGAGAATGCTACAGGGAGCAGTGTTGTAGCTTGGGTAGATACCGCATATTAACGGCAAGTTTAGGGCCAACATAGCTTGGGCTAGAGCTTGAGTCTGATCGAAGTAGATGCCAGTAAACTGTTGTAGCTGCTGCACAATCACCTGAACACTGCTAATGGCCTGGCAGCGAGACTGTTGCGCGATCATCCTGAGCTGTTGGCAGCACTGCTGCTGCATGACTTGGCAGTTTCTCAGTTGAAACACGGGTGATTGGAAGAAGGGGGTTGCCACTGTGCTGCACTGCTGCCTCACGAACTCACCGCATGGGCTAAGCATCTGTTGCTGCAGCATGAGCTGCGGCTGCAGCTGCTATTGCCTGTAAACTTGAGTAACAGCATGAAACTGCGCAGAGGCGCTGCATGCAGCAATAGCAAGGAGAGCAAAGAAGAAAATGATCTTCATTGTGGTGGGATTCTAGTTGTTATGCTTTCGCTGTAATGTTTGAGTTGTGAGAAGGATGAAGGGGGTTTACATTGTGCTTGTCTATTTATAGATGCGATGGATGGGTTTTCTTTGAATTCCTTATCGGTTGCTCTAGAGTGTTTGTTTTTGTTGGATATTCTATTAAGATCAGAGTGAGTCATGTCATTTGGATGTTACGTGATGTGCCTCCCCAGATGTCCTTGTATACCATCGTCAAAGTAACTTTATTGCCCATCACAGATACTTGATGGTTAACAAGATAGATAATGTTATGACTCCTCACTCACTTTATATCTCAGTGTGACATGGATTGCTGTCATTTTCAAACTAAGTTTGTTATGTATTGTAAGCTATTGTTTTACAAATGCACTTTACATGTCAAGGGCGCGTGGAACTTTAATGATATATCCAGACAGATATTTGTATGTCTAAAGTGAGTTATGAAAAATATATTAGTTCTCAATAACTGCTTACGTTCAAATGAGATATGTAGTAAAGTGCCCTTACGACGACATGTCTAATACTACAACGGTTTAGACATTCCGTGTTAAAAATCTTATGATAGCCTTTAAGAACGTCATCAATTTTATGACCACTTTGGAAAAAAATCTGAAAGATTAGCTTGCGTTTATTTTGCCGAGGAGTTAAAAAACACGTTAGAGAGAAAAAATCACGAAAGGAAACGAAATCGTGACAGAGGAGACATTGTTTCTCATAACAGCTCAGCTAACATGTATTGACAACGATTTGCCTATAGAACTAACTAGATTTTTCTCACGGTCCTAGATGGAAGAACGAAAGGACATTTAGGAGGCAGAACATAAATGAAAATAGCAACTTGCTAGCATCAAACCATGGATCGATTGTATCACGGCGGTCATCAACGATACCAGCAAAGAACGAAATGCCTACCTATTCACTCTCAGGATAGAGCAGCGGCTATATTTTGTGACTTTAGGTGAAAACAAATGAAACCGATATGCATGGGCATTAACGTGGACTATTAAGCATATATTAATTTTATTGAGGCAGCAATGCTTAATGTTTTTAACTTATAAATTGATATTTCCGCGACCAGGCCTTCAAATATGAAAATTTAACTTCATGTTACGCGGAGCGTCTTGTTTCGGTGACAAGGTAAGATTGAATTAACAATGATATGGCAAATGGTCCCATCGATACTTACATTTTGAATAGTGGATTTATAACCGCTATAGGTTGGGCATGTTTTATATGGTGTAGGATTACGTTATAGGGTATATACTATTTGCCAAATGCGTTTTGACTCTGTTCTGATCGAAATGAAAAGATTGACCTGCTTAACACACTCCGTTCACGTCGTGTAGCCATAGTAGCTTAGAACTGAATGTAGGGACACATCGTAAAGTTGTAAATACAACCATAGTAGATGGTGATCATAATTAATTTCAACAATGTACTAGGATTTATCTTTACAGGGGCATTATGTTTAAATGAGATATGTAGTAAAGTGCCTTTACGACGACATGTCTAATACTACAACAGTTTAGACTTTCTATGACAAAAATCTTATTATAGCCTTTAAGAACGTCATCGATTTTATGACCACTTTGGAGAAAAATCTGAAAGATTAGCTTGCGTTTATTTTGCCGAGGAGTTAAAAAAACACGTTAGAAAATAAAATCACAAAAGAAAACGAAATCGTGACTGAGAAGACATTGTTTCTCATAACAGTTCAGCTAACACGTATTGACAACGATTTGCCTATAGAACTAGCTAGATTTTTCTCACAGTCCTAGATGTAAGAACGAAAGGTCATTAGGAGGAAGAACATAAATGAAAATAGCCCCTTGCTAGCATCAAACCATGGACCGATTGTATCACGGCGGTCATCAACGATACCAGTAAAAAACGAAATGCCTACCTATTCACTCTCAAGGTAGAGCAGCAGCTATATTTTGTGACTTTATGTGAAAACAAATGAAATCAATATGTATGGACAGTGTGATGGCCATAAAATGAAACTAATAAGCATTGCTGAATTTTATTAAGGCAATAATTCTTAATATTTTAAAATTATAAGTTGATATTTCCACGACCATATGACATCCCGGCCTAGAGCTTAATAGGATTACTACAATACTCATATCAACAAGTTGCAACTTCTTTTCCTAAAGCCGGTCTCAAAAGAACTCTGAGGTTAAGCGTGCTTGGCCTGGAGCAATTTCGGGATAGGTGACCCACCGGGAAATTCTTCACGGGTGCGTACGAGTGAGGACAAAGTGTGCAGAAAAGGCTTGTGTTGGTCTGTGAGAGCAGTCTATGACCTATGAAAGCTGCCAGATGTAAGCGGGGAGAGGCGGGATGTTACAAAGTGGTATCAGAGCCGACTCTCGCGGTTTCACGGGCGCGTGTGTCGCAGTTACGCAGGCCCAGCCTGGGAGAGGTGGGACGTTACAAAGTGGTATCAGAGCCGACTCTTGCGGTTTCACGGGCGCGTGTGTCGCAGTTACGCAGGCATGGTGCGCATGGCTGGTGTGGACCAGGATGGTCACACAGCATGGCACATGCGCTGGCAGTGGACACACGGACGTGGCCAAAAGGGGACATTCCTGGCCCAGGTGTCTTAAGGGGGTGAGGATGTGACTTCTCGGCCTAGGGCTTAATAGAATTACTAGAATACTCATATCAAGTTCCAACTTCTTTTCCGGAAGCCGATCTCGAAAGAACTCTGAGGTTAAGCGTGCTTGGCCTGAAGCAATTTCGGGATGGGTGACCGAAAGGCTTGTGTTGGTCTGTGAGGGCAATTTATGACCTATGAAAGGTGCCAGATGTAACCGGGCTCGGCCTGGGAGAGGCGGGATGTTACAGACCATGCCTTTAAATTTGAAAATTATCAAACATCACAATGGCGTTTCTCTCCCTTCTATAATTGGGCACCGTCCCCGAGTATAGGAATCCTGGACCTTCTCAATTTCTATTGACGAGATGATCCAGGTCAACAAACTTTTCTCTATGATGGTTGATCTGAAAAGAATGGTCTAACAAGTGTTCATATCGCCTACATCATCGTCCTCCGTGTCACGCCTAGAAATTCACTAGTAATTTCTGAACTTATTTGTGCATAAAATCCTCGTCCAGGAATCAGCCGAGGATTTTATATACAAATCCATTATAATAACATCGTTACATACTTACAAAAGAAAAGAAAAACAGCAGCGGAATTAACGGTCTAGCGATGGCTTCAGCTCCACTCCCACAGGCAGCTCAACTGGGGTATAAGCCAAACGTCTTCTCCTTCTGGATCATTTTCTTCAACTGAGGTTGATTGATTATTTCAAAGTGAGCATATGACATACTCAACAAGCCACACAGCAAATATGTAAGTGTACAAGGATACCAAAAGATGGAATAATATAGGCTCATTTGCAAAAGCAGCATTTAGCAAACATTTAAGAGTAGTAAAACAGTAGAGTTATTAATTATCAATTTTAATCAACACTGCACAGGCCCAACCATCCTGTACAACCATACCCGGTTGTACAGATCTAACTCCAAACCAGGAGCTAAACAAATTATTACTAGTTATAGCATCAATAATTATTGTGATAGGTGTGAGACTAATCACGAAAAACATTGCTCAACCCGCTCATGACCGCGGGCATGGCTATTCGAATAGTTTTACTCTGGCCAGAGGTGTACCACTGTACCCACAAGACACAGCACCACAACATGTTACCATGCGCCTCAATACCACCATGATACCTCGGAAAGGAACTGTGGCAATACCCCTCACACAACACAACTCACCACAGTGCACCATACCTGGATTATAATCACCGAGGCATGGACTCCCCAGCGACCCCCACGGATTTCTCGCCGCTTCTCAGTCTGGCACCCCATAATGAACTATGCTATACAAAAGGTAAAGTCGTTGCCCACTCTGGCTTGTGGTTGGCACGGTTAATGTCTCATAACAGTAGCTCGCGAACTGGTCCTTAATTGTCATGAGCACGACCTTCAAAACCATGTGCTCACAACCCACCATTGTCAAGTTTTAATTATCAATTAATTATCATAACACGATTAACCATCATGAGCTACCATTAAATATAACTATAAATAATAATGTAGTATGATCCATTCCATTAATGAGCAAATGTTTCTAAGCATGGCTAAGCAATTACATATATATAGCTTTTAACTGAACCAAACCAATATATAAGGTTCAAGCTAATCAATTTGTTACCCAAGGAATCAAGGAATATGGTATTCAATGCAAATTGGCCATAACAAATGAATAGGTTCACACCACCCGGTGACATTCGAAAATAAATGCATAGTTGAAATAAATAGAGAATTTAAATATAAGATCAATATGCTCAAAGGATTGTGTTTCGGATCTGTGTGACTTGCCTTGCAACAATCGGTCTTCAAATAGTCTTCTAAACCACTTCTGACGCACTCACGGACCTTCGCAACGACAGAAACGACAAGCTAACACGCAAAACGAATAAAAAGGACTAATAAAAACCAAATGAACAATACATAAAAAGTAAAAAACATGTAGATCATGATTTTAGATGAATTTAGAGACTTGAATGGCTTCATTCCGAGTTCATATGAATTAGTTACGAATTTTACAAGATTAAACTGATTTTAGCCTTATAAAAAAAGGATTAACGATTTATTTTAGAAAAAAAAAGGGCTTTATGACATCATTGATGACGTCATCGCCGGAACAAGGCATGGGACCACACTGTCGCCGGCGCTAGAGGACTCGGCCGGACCAACCGAGGGCATCTACGCGAAGAGGACGACGAGACGAACTCACCAAGGGGCGGCACGACGACGAAGGACGACCTGCGACGAGCTCCGAACAGCGGCGAAGTCGGGACGACGAGGACGGCGGCTTTCCGGCGACGAGCAGCGGCAACGGAGGGGTGGACGGGCTTCTCCTCGGTGCTGCGATGCCGAGGGAGGTGGCGGCACAGGTCGGGGACGACCGAGGCGACGGCACGGCGCGGATGGAGGCGAAGCAGATCGGCTTGACGGCGTCGGCAGCGCTCCGGCGGGCTTCGGCTTCGGCAAAGTGGTGGACGGTGTGCAGCTCCTTCTCACGAACCCGATGGTGGCGACGGCGACCGGAGAAGGCGGCTGCAAAGGCGGCGCGGCTGCAAACTCGGCGGCTACGGTGGCGCTAGGACAGACGCGGCTAGGGCGCTACGGCCGACGGCGAGCTCGGGCGAGGGTGGCAAACAAAAGAGGAGAGGGAGGGGACTCTATTTATAGCCACGGGAGAGAGATCGGGCGTGGAACGCAAGGAATCGCGCCGGGAAAACCTAGGGTTTGGTGGAGAGATAAACTCGAAAACGAATCCAAATTCGCGCCGAATTCAAAGGGATAAAATTGGATTTTTGGGGGAAGAGTTAGAGGAGGATAAGGGAAACAAATCCCCTCAACTAATTTTAGAAACAGTCGAGAGAATTGAGCGAATCGGGCGGAGGAAACGGCAGCGTCACACACGGCTCGGCGGCTGCACGGGCTCTGTCCAAGCTTGAAGACCACACTGTAGCAGGGAGGCGAATTAGACTTTGATTGGGGTTCTTTTTCTCCAGCCCGATTGAAGGAGGGACAGGAAATGGACTTCAGACAAGGAATAAAGCCAGCTGAAAGGAAGGGAGAATGGGCCGAGGACTAAAGGCGAACTTTTCGAGTTTCAGCCTGAAAAGGAAAAGGGGATTTTAGTTACTTTTCCAAATAAATTAATCACTGAAATGATTTTTGAATTGTTAAAAATACTTTCAATGCTCAAATAATTTCAACAAAAATCCTAAAAATACTTGGACAACCAAAGTACTTAACAAGATTATAATCAGACCATTTAATGATTAATTTAATATGTGGATAATTACTGAAATGTTCTTTGTATGATTAAAATTAAGAATTGAGCTTCAAAAAATCAAAGAAAATTCCACAGAGTATAATTAACCATGGAGAATTTAATAAAAATTAAATCCATCCATGCTTTATATTTAGAAATTTTGATTTCCCACATCACTAGTAAATTAATGAACATTTAATAGAAATTCTAATAATAATTTATTATATAATTTATAAATCCTGAAACGAAAATCAGGATGTAACACTCCGTCAGACCCAGGGTTTGAAAGATCGTGTCGTCCACCTAGCATGTGAACACAAGGGAGAACCTGATCCCACTTGAGAGACACCCAACAAAAATGAGAAAGGGGCTCCTTATAGACGGATGAAAAAATTATTCCGCCACAAGGTTATCATCAGTGCCCAATTACATCTAATTGTTGAATAGTCCCACATTAGTTGTGGAAGTGCAAATAACCTCAGATATAAGTGGGGGAGTCCCTCACCTCAATGGCTAGCTTTTGAAGTGGAAAGGCCCTTTACGATCCTATAATTGGTATCAGAGTCTGGCTAGGTTAACATCACTAACCCGATGGACACAGTGTGTGAAGATCTGATGGACCGTGGGTGCCTGCGGGGCTCGTATACCTGATGGACCGTGGGCCTGTTCTGTGGGTCTATACACGGTGAAGGGGCGGTGAAGGGCTGAGGGACACCAATGTGTGAAGGGGGAGATTGTTGAATAGTCCCACATTGGTTGTAGAAGGGCAAAGGACCTAAGATATAAGTGTGGGGTCTATACACGGTGAAGGGGCGGTGAAGGGCTAAGGGACATTAATGTGTGAAGGAGAAGATTGTTGAATAGTCCCACATTGGTTGTAGAAGGGCAAAGAACCTAAGATATAAGTGTGGGGTCTATACACGGTGAAGGGGCGGTGAAGGGCTAAGGGACACCAATGTGTGAAGGGGGAGATTGTTGAATAGTCCCACATTAGTTGTGGAAGGGCAAAGGATCTAAGATATAAGTGGGGGAGAGCCTCTCACCTCAATGGTTAGCTTTTGCGGTGCGAAAGGCCCTTTACAATCTACATGTGATGTGTCATACACTCCAATGCTAAGTAATCTTACTTCAAACCTTTTATTTATTTGTTAAGTCATGATAGCTTAAATGTCTTCTTGATGTTTTCTAAAGGAATTCGCAGTCTTCATTTCCAACACTCCTCTACCATCAGCATAGGGAAAAGAAATCTCACAAATGGTCAGCCATCCCCTCTACCGATTAACCAAGCTCAAAGAGGCCAATGGCTGAGAAAGAATCTCAAAAGTGAGCGCTAACTGCCGGTGGTCCAAAGATCGATAAGTGGATAAACCCATCAAGCCAAAGAACGCAGTCAAGGCCACCACCAACAAAACTATCCGAGCAGCCGCTGCCCACACAGTCAAAGCCATCTATGCCACCGTCTCCCAGGCGGCGCGGCGGCTGCTGGCGGAGGCACGGAGGCGGCTCCACGAGCGAACGACGACGATGAGGCGCGACGCCGACGACGAGGCGCGGCAGCGGGCGCGACGACGACGACGACGTACGACGAGGCGGCACCGCCCCGGATCCAGGAGCGGCGAGCCCGGGCGGGCGGTGGCAGGCGCGACGACGACCGTGCGGTGCCAGCGAGGATCCGGCCGGAGCGGCGAGCTCGGGCAGCGGCGGCGTGGTTCTCGCGGCATCGGGCGCGACGACGACGACGAGGCGGCGCCGGCCCGGATCCAGGAGCGGCGAGCCCGGGCGGGTGGCACCGGCGCGGATCCGGCCAGAGCGGCGAGCTCGGGCGGCGGCGGCGTGGTTCTCGGGGCGTCGGGCGCGACGACGACGACGACGAGGCGCGGCGGTGGGCGCAACAACGATGACGAGGTGGCGCCACCCCGGATCCAGCAACGGTGAGCCCGGGCGGGCGGCGGCGGCCGTGACGAGGACCGGGTGGTGCCGGCGCGGATCCGGCCGAAGCGGCGAGCTCGGGCGGCGGCGGCGTGGTTCTCGCGGCGTCGGGCGAGACGACGACGACGACGAGCGACGCCGACACGGGATAATCCGGCTAGGGTTAGGTTTTTTTTTTCAATTTTTTTTCCTTTTTTTTCCCGTGCGGTTAGTATTATTTGACCGCACGGGATAATCGATTATCCCGTGTGGTCCACTTAACCTGACTGCACGGGAAATGGATTATCCCATGCGGTTGGGCTGTCCGCACGTAAAAATTTTTATTTTTCCAGACGACTGCCTCCAGACGGGCAAAATCCCCGCACGGGAAAATGAATTTGACCGTCCGAAAAAATAGTTCATGTAGAAGTGCGTGTTCGAGGCCGACAACCCGGTCAGGAACTGGAATAATGATCAGGAGCTCAATCAAGTCCTAGTATGTATATGTATAAGTGAAACACTGAGGTTGTTAAAGTGCCCCAGAATATCTACTGTAACTATCACATATTAGAGACTAGCATATCGGCCATGCGTTGCATCGGGATTTTAATTAAAGAAAACTATTATTACCTCATTATTACTATTATTTTATGCATACATTATCTTAAATCCTTTGGCCCGTTCTACAATCATTTTCTTTTTTATAAAATGTAGAGAGTTTGTGATGGGGTGTCTGTTGGCCCACACGTCCTTCTTCTTTTTCAAGATGTGGAGATTATGGATACCCCATATCTACACGGCATGTATAGTCTGACTGGGTACAGGGTACTATGTATAGATAGAATATCTTCAAGAGGACTCGGATTAAGTTTAAACTTGTATGTCAAGGAAATATCCGAGATTCTAATCGGCTATGATTGTATTTTATCTGTAATTAAATATTTCGTTAGGGATATGGACTGTATTTTGTAATACGGACCCCTTCCCCTATATAAGGAGGGGTCCGGGTCCCTCTAGGGACACGTTTTTTCTCCCAGATCATACGATCAATAATACACTCGGCGGATCAATCCCCGGACAGAAGTAGGATATTACTTCTTGATTAAGAAGGTCTGAACCTATATAAAATTCCTTATCTCTAAACCCATCCACTTTTCCAGCTTGGTAGCCACCCCCTTTTAGTATTGCCGAAATCTTGTTTCGACAGTTGGCGCGCCAGGTAGGGGTAGCGTCAAGTTCTTCGCCGATTAAGTGCGATGGGTTCCGTCTCCGGCATCGACGACTTCGTCTTCCCTCCCGGGCAGGCGTTCCGGTTCGGCAGCCTAGACTTCATCACCAACGACTTCAGCAAGATTTCTCTCCTCGACTCGAGTTCGAACCAGTCGGGAAGAGGCCGGATCTCCGCTCCGTTCGGTATCCCGAACTCGGCCGAGATCTACCCCAAGGTCATCTCCGACAAGTCGGTTTCAAACCACTCGACGAGATCCAATCTACTTCAACACCACCAGATCAAGACGATAGGTCCTACCCGCCAATCCTGATGAAACTCCCCAATGATCTGGCTGCCGTCTTTATTACAAGGACGTCTTCTCCCCGTAGGCCTAGGCAGGATCCGGCTTCAGCACCGATCCGGCATAGCTCCAGGGAAGTCGGCGTCATACTCCAGCCACTCGGCACGGTTTCGACGGATCAATTGGAAGGCTACTTCAACTCCCCCGGTGTCGACTCACGACCAACAGAGATCGTAGAGTATGATGAATTCGGCTATCGTTACGACGACTGCAACCTCGACGACTTCGACGAAAGCTTTGAAGATAACTACACCCCTCTCTACTTCGGCGTCATGATGGCCGACAACGAGACGGAAGAACAGCACCAAGCCCGAGAAGCAGAAGGACGACGCGTACAACAGGAGGCCGAGCAACGCCGACTGGAAGAGGAGCACCAAGCACAAGAGCAAGAATGGCTGCAGCGTGAGCAACAGGAACGTGAACGGGCTGCAAAAGAGGCTGAGGACCGATGACAACGAGCCTTAGACGCAGGCGACGAGCGCGAGAACTTATCGGGCAACAAAATGTTGAGGGGACAGCGGTCTTCCGCACCCCCCAACAGAACACGGTTGCGGCGATCACTCTCCTCGACACCCTCCTCAAGGAAGACGCACTCAACCAAGCCGATCACGTCGTCAACATCTTGAACCAGACCAAGACCATGATTGCCGCCTCGGTCCCGGTTAACTCCGCAAGCGTTCGCACACCGACTGGCAGCCGAGTCCCCCATCTTCGATCTCAAGATTATCACCAGCCAAGCCTTAGCATCACCGGCGCGGGATCCAACCGCAAGAGCAGGGGTCACGACGAGCGATCGGTCCACTCGCCTCCTGAACGACACAGGGAGCGCCGAGTTGAACGACCACGCTCCCCACCTCGTAGGCGCCCCGTCGATCTTCGTGATACAATCAACCAGCGCCGCGCAACACGAGGCTACGCCCACCGCCACTCACCGGATGGCTATGAGACGACGTGGATGGAGTTGCTGCCTTTACTAATGACCTGCTCGAGTGGATTGGCCAGCCGGCTTCAAGCCAACTGGAATCGAGAAGTATGACGGCACCACTAATTCGGAGTCTTGGCTCACCGTCTACGGTCTCGCAATTCGCGCAGCAGGAGGAGACAGCAAAGCCATGGCAAACTACTTGCCTGTGGCTCTAGCGGATTCTGCCCGATCCTGGCTTCATGGGTTACCCCGTGGCATGATCGGATCATGGGCAGAACTTCGCGACCACTTCATCGCCAACTTCCAGGGCACCTTTGAACACCCTGGCACACAGTTTGATCTCCACAACGTCATTCAGAAGTCTGGAGAATCCCTTCGAGATTATATCCGGCGCTTTTCTGAACAACGCAACAAGATCTCTGACATTACCGACGATGTCATCATTGCCGCTTTCACCAAGGGGATTCGTCACGAGGATCTAGTCGGCAACTTCGGGCGCAAGCCTCCCAGGACGGTCAAGCAGATGTTCGAGAAAGCCAACGAGTATGCCAAAGCCGAAGATGCCATCATCGCGTCCAAGCAGTCGGGTACCACTTAGAAGCCAAAGAAAGATGCGCCGACTACGGGAGGGGGTGGAAGTACCAATCACAAGGACCGTAAGCGTAAGCCCGAGGAACTTGTTGCGACTACTACACCCTCCTCCCGACAATGTTCACGCGTCAATACTTTTGACAAGATCATGAACTCCCAATGTCCGCATCATCCCAACTCCAATCATTCAGCCAAAGATTGCTTCGTCTACAAACAGTTTGCAGAACAATACGCCAAAAATGCACGGAAGGCCTCCGACGGAGATCAAAGCACGTCAAAAAAGAGGGATGACGACGATGATGCCCTGACAGGTCAAGACCATTGCAAGGAGCTCAACCACATCTTTGGCGGACCTCTGGCTTATGAGTCTAAAAGAAAACAAAAGCTGACCGAACGGGAGATTAACGCTGTTCAGCCCGATACGCCCCAATATCTTCGGTGGTCGGAGACAGCAATCAAGTTTGACCGCTCGGATCATCCAGACCGAGTGGTCCACCCGGGGCTGTACCCCCTGGTACTAGACCCAGTGGTTCGCAACGTCAAGCTTCGCAGATCCCTCATTGATGGCGGCAGTGCACTCAACATCCTCTTCGCCAAGACCCTGGACGACATGCAGATACCTCGCACGGAATTGAAATCGAGTAATGCGCCCTTTCACGGAGTCATCCCAAGGCTGTCTGCTACGCCACTCGGCCAGATCACTCTTCCGGTCACCTTTGGTACTTGGGAAAACTTCCGCACAGAAAACGTCTGCTTCGAAGTTGCTGATTTCGAGACAGCGTATCATGCCATACTCGGGCACCCAGCGTTAGCCAAATTTATGGTTGTCCCGCACTATACCTACATGATGATGAAGATGCCTGGTCCTCGAGGAGTCATATCCCTGCGGAGCGACATCAAACAAGCCGTCACATGCGACAAGGAAAGCTGCGAGATGGCCCAAATCCGAGAGATCGCGATCGCCCGAGAAGACATCCGACTGGCTGCAACCACGGCAAGCGAAGGAGAAGTGCCTGCAACCAAGGTCTCAAAGAGTGGAGAAAGCGAAGCCAAGACCAAGAAAATTCCTTTAGATCCTTCTGATCCTACTAAGACTGTTGTAATAGGCGCTGAGTTAGATCGTAAATAGGAAAGCGCGCTTATCACCTTTCTTCAAAATAATAAAGATATCTTTGCGTTGAAACCATCCGATATGCCTGGTATTCCTAGAGAGGTGATTGAGCACTCTTTACACGTTAAGGAAGACGCTAAACCCATCAAACAACGACTCCGCCGCTTTGCACAAGACAGGAAGGACGCGATCAAGGAGGAATTGACCAAGCTGTTAGCAGCAGGCTTCATCAAAGAAGTCCTTCATCCCGACTGGCTGGCTAACCTAGTCCTAGTTCGGAAGAAGACCGGGCAATGGCGCATGTGTGTCGATTATATCGACCTCAACAAGTCTTGCCCCAAAGATCCTTTTGGGTTGCCTCGCATTGACCAGGTAGTTGACTCAACGGCCGGCTGCGAGCTACTCAGCTTTTTGGATTGCTACTCAGGTTATCACCAGATCCGACTAAAAGAATCCAACTGCTTAAAGACTTCATTCATCACGCCCTTCGGGGCATACTGCTACATCACCATGCCTTTCGGATTAAAGAACGCAGGAGCAACTTATCAACGCATAATCCAGAGATGTTTTTCAACTCAGATCAGTCGCAACGTTGAAGCTTATGTGGATGATGTAGTTATCAAGACCAAGCAGAAAGATGATTTGATCACGGACCTAGAAGAAACCTTTGCGAGCATCCGCGCTTTCAGGATGAAATTAAACCCTGAAAAGTGCACCTTCGGAGTACCGTCAGGGAAGCTACTTGGATTTATGGTGTCTCATAGAGGCATACAAGCCAACCCGGAGAAAATCAATGCCATCCTCAACATGAAACCGCCGAGCTCCCAGAAAGATGTCCAAAAGCTGACTGGTTGCATGGCGGCGCTCAGCCGGTTCGTTTCACGACTCGGCGAGCGGGGGATGCCCTTCTTCAAGCTATTAAAGAAAACAGACAATTTCCAGTGGGGACCCGAAGCGCAGAAAGCCTTTGAAGACTTCAAGAAACTACTCACCACTCCACCAGTTTTGGCCTCACCACATCCGCAAGAGCCGCTATTGTTGTACGTATCGGCAACTTCTCAGGTTGTGAGCACGGTCCTGGTTGTTGAGAGTGAAGAAGAAGGCCATGTTCAGAAAGTCCAACGACCAATCTACTTCGTTAGCGAGGTTTTGGCCGACTCTAAGACGAGATATCCTCAGGTCCAGAAGCTATTATATGGTGTTTTAATTACCGTCAGGAAATTATCTCACTACTTCCAAGGTCACTCGGTCACGGTGGTTACATCGTTCCCACTCGGAGATATACTTCATAATCGTGAAGCAAATGGACGAATTGCAAAGTGGGCCTTAGAACTGATGTCCTTGGACATATCGTTCAAGCCACGAACTTCGATCAAGTCCCAAGCCTTAGCTGACTTTGTCGCCGAGTGGACCGAGTGTCAAGAAGATATGCCCGAGGAGAAGATGGAGTATTGGACCATGCACTTTGACGGGTCGAAGAGACTTTCGGGCACTGGAACTGGGGTTGTTTTAATTTCCCCGACTGGAGAAAGACTGAGCTACGTGCTCTGGATACATTTTTCTGCATCTCACAACGTGGTGGAATACGAGGCGCTCCTTCATGGACTACGGATTGCAATCTCTTTGGGAATTAGGCGTTTGATAGTTCGTGGAGATTCACAGTTGGTTGCTAATCAAGTTATGAAACAGTGGTCTTGCCATCATGACAACATGACCGCTTATCGACAAGAGGTAGGCAAGTTGGAGGATAAGTTCGATGGACTTGAACTCACCCATGTTCTTCGGCACAATAATGAAGCAGCTGACAGACTAGCTAATTTTGGATCAAAACGCGAAGCAGCTCCTTCCGACGTGTTTATTGAACATCTTTACGAACCAACCGTACCAAAAAAAGAAACAGCTGAGGCGATGGACACTCAAGATGTAGCTATGATTGAAGCCGACTGGAGAGAGCCCCTTATACGATTTCTGACCAAACAAGAACTCCCTCAAGATAAAGATGAAGCCGAGCGAATCTCCAGGCGCAGTAGGCTCTATATTATTCATGAGACCGAGCTGTACAAGAAAAGCCCATCAGGAATCTTGCAATGCTGCGTGTCCTTAGAGGAGGGGAGACAATTGTTAAACAATATACATTCCGGCATTTGTGGCAATCATGCTGCCGCACGGACCATTGTTGGCAAGGCTTACCGGCAAGGTTTTTTCTGGCCCACAGCTGTGTCCGATGCCGACAAAATTGTGCGGACGTGTGAGGGTTGCCAATTTTTTGCCAGACAAACTCATCTTCCAGCTTAAGAGTTATATAGACTATCCCGTTGTCTTGGCCGTTTGCGGTTTGGGGCCTTGACATGGTCGGCCCGTTTAAAAAGGCAATCGGCGGTTATACTCATCTCTTTGTAGCTGTTGACAAATTCTCCAAGTGGATTGAAGCTAAACCGGTCATCACAATCACGGTAGACAAGGCTAGAGATTTCTTCATCAATATTGTGCACCGGTTTGGGGTACCTAATCGGATCATCACTGATA
Organism: Oryza meridionalis; assembly: GCA_000338895.3. Classification (NCBI taxonomy): domain Eukaryota; kingdom Viridiplantae; phylum Streptophyta; class Magnoliopsida; order Poales; family Poaceae; genus Oryza; species Oryza meridionalis. The sequence continues at coordinate 9,279,828 of CM002535.2, read as the reverse complement.
ATGGCACTCAATTCACTGGCGGAGTATTTAAAGACTTTTGTGAAGACTTCGGCATTAAAATCTGTTATGCCTCCGTAGCACACCCCATGAGCAATGGACAGGTAGAACGAGCCAATGGAATGGTACTCCAAAGGAATAAAGGCACGAGTTTTCGACCGACTAAATCCTTATGCCGGCAAATGGGTGGAACAGCTGCCGCCTGTACTTTGGTCCTTGCGCACTACTCCCAGTCGGGCCACGGGCCAGTCGCCGTTCTTCCTAGTTTACGGGGCAGAAGCAATGTTGCCTAGTGAGGTGGAATTCGAATCTTTACGTTTTCGCAACTTTCGCGAGGAGCACTACAGAGAAAACCGCGTAGATGATCTGAACTGACTGGAAGAGGCCCGCGAAGCAGCCTTAATTCAGTCGACTCGATATTTGCATGGATTGCGCCGTTATCATAATCGCAATGTTCGATCACGAGCGTTCTTAGTCGGCGACCTGGTTCTGAGAAAAATTCAAACTACACGAGATCGGCACAAGTTATCCCCCTTATGGGAAGGTCCATTTATAATCTCCGAAGTCACTCGGCCAGGTTCCTATCGACTCAAGCGTGAAGACAGTACTTCTATCGACAACTCCTGGAATATCGAACATCTTCATCATTTTTATGCTTAAGCATTACTTTTGTATTTCCCTATTTTGACTGCTAACATCAAGCTTTCCCTTGAAGTTATCAGTCGGGGGCTACTATAATAATAATGGAGTATGATTTTTATCAATTCAATTTGCTTACTTGATTTATCATTGCCTTGCTTAATTTTTTGGCTTAGTCAATGAGGACTGAAAGTTTTTTAATAGCTTTTGCGGGTTTTAGGCTCAATAAGGTTTGACAAAAGCTTTTAAAATATCAGAAGCTAAGTTCAAAATATTGAGCACAGCATAAATTCATCAGTATTGTACAAATTGTGCCTCCATCATCATCATCATCAGAATCATTGTTATGACATAACATCAATCGGTATCAGTTTTTTCATCATCAGAGTTATCAGATCCAGTCGGCCGAAGGTCGTTGTCCTGGAATCTTTCAACTACATCAACTGCTATCTTATTGGCGGCTTTCTGCGCATCATTGATGTGGTCAAGAGCAGCTTCTTCGCTCGTCCCGTCTGCAAAGCCATCAATGGCGTCAATGTCGATCTTCGGGTACAAGGACTTGGTCATTGCCAACGCCAGGCTTGCCCCCATACTTCCAGCCTCTTTGATATTCTTAAAATATGTATCCGGAGCAACTCTCAGCTTGTCGAAGATTTCGGAAGCATCGAATGTACTCGGACCATTGTTATTGAAGAACATGGCTTGGACGAGTGGGGTAGCAGCGTTGGCGACTTCATCCCTGGCTCCTTCAAGCCTCTTGATTTTGTTGACTAAGACATCGAATTGGGCCTGCGACTTGATTTTGCGGTCTACACAAACAGATTCATATCAATGAGCAAGCATAAAGAGGATAATGGCTTTTGGAGTATTGGTTGCTGGTACCTTCAACGTCTTTCAAAGCCGAGTCCCTCTGCCTTGCCAATTCAGCCTTGTCATTTTCCAGAGTTTGGATCTGCTTTTCCAGTTGAGATATCTTGGCGGCTTGCACTATATTGCCTCTGGTTAATTGATATTACAAAGATGGCAGCATAAGTAAGTTGGACAGAGATTGTGTGCACCTTTTGAGGAGCCACTCAGTTCGAAGTTGGAGTCTTGCAGCTCGGCGATCCGATCTCTCATATCATGTTCAGTTTTCCTAGCGAGCTCCCTAGCTTCGTGTAGTTGGTTTCTGGTAGCCTCAAGGGTTCCAAGGTGGGGAACTAACCTCTCAAGAGTTGCAGTTTTCGCTTCGTTCCTGAGATGGATTCTCTGCAATACAATTTTATCGGCATTTGAGCTGAGTGGCAAACAGGATGGTTGAGGCCGTGCATGAGGGAACTTACGTTTACGATGCGAGTAGCCTGGCTGAGTGCCTTTTTCAGCAGGCATACTTCCTCATCTTCTTTTTGCTTGTTTATCACGATTCCCTGAGGTTGCATATCGTCATCCCACCACTTGACTAGAATGGGAGGACGAGAATCTTCAGCTGCTCGTATCCGGAGGACTTTTTTCTTCATCACCAATCATTGGCCCTTGTATATCCATGAATAAAGGTGAAACAATCGAATGAAGTCTGTTAGATCAAAATGATTTCGAAGAATATGTTTACCTGTGATGATTTCCGGTCGGGGACGAGTAGTCTTTTGTGCTTTAACAAGAGAACTGGACCCTGGGTCATTACTGGTATCATTTCTCGGAGGGCTGTCCGTTTGAGTTCCAACTTCAGGGATCTCTCAGTTTGGTTCTGCGCCCGACTGGTTTCCAGTCGGGGGCACCTGATTAACCCCGATTCCAGCTTCGGCCGACTGGTTTCCAGTCGGAGGCTCGTCGCTGGGTTTTACATTGTCGGGATCCGGCTGATTGTCACTTGGGTGATCTTCTACGGTCGGCTCGGTCTCTTTTGAAGGACCCGTCTCCATGTCAGTTGGTTCAGAATCTTTTCCAGAAGGATCTATGTCAAATGGCTTCCTACAAGTTTGAGTTACACCATTATTATTGCTTCAATAGTGGGTGAGCAGCGCTACGAGGGTGGTAGTCAAACGATTTGTACCTGGAAGATTTCCTGATCTTTGGTATTGGACGACTGGATGTTTTCTTCTTAGGGTTGGTTTGCCTTGGCAGTTTTCTGGTTGCCCCTTTATTGCCGGATTTTCCAGCATCATCGCCTTCATCATCACTCAGGACCAATTTCCTCTTGCGCGAGTCCGATTGGATGGTTGATTTTGAGATGTTTGATTAGGTTTCAGACCGGATTTTCGGTCCTCCGCTTGCCTGACCAATCTGCTGGCGAGGTGATCGGCGTTGGGTAATCGGAGGGTCTGATTTCATCAAGGCGAATTCCTGGGTATGATGATTCAAGCTTTTTATCAACCTTGCAGATAATGAAAGAATGCTTAGAAACGAGCTGGGATTTTAAATACATACTGGTGGAGGGGGATTGAAGGCATTGTATGGCACCACAGGCAGCAAGTGCGAATAGCTGACTACAATTGCATTGGAGAAGATTTTATACATCCTCTCCTTCATGACCTTGAATTCAAGAGATTCGGGATCTTCACGGTTAGGGTCATGTTTGCCGTCGAATTCAAAGGCTGTGCGAGATCTTTCTTTGATAGGAGCTAGCCGGCTCTTGATGAAGTGCCGGGTGATTTGTTCTCCTTGCAGACCTTGCTCCTTTAGCTTTAGCATGCGATCCATCAGGGCGAGCGCTTGGGCGGCTTCTTCTCCCATTTGAAGTGAATTCCAGGTGTCCTGATAAACTGGAGGGAGACAGGAGTACTCGGGGAGTGCAGGCTCGGGGTTTTGTACATAAAACCAATTCGCATGCCAGCCTTTGTTTGAAGTTTTAAACGGCATGGAGAAATACTTTTGGCTCAGAGTTCCCCTTAGTTGGAATCCAGCTCCCCCAACTACGCATGGCTTGCTTTTGTTTGGTTGGGGCTTGAGGAAGAAGATGCGACGGAATAGGGCAAAGTGTGGCCTAATGCCCAAAAAAGCTTCGCAGACGTGAATAAAGTTGGCAATGTGAACTATGGAGTTCGGGTTTAAGTGATGCGGGCTAATCCCATAGAAATTCAGAATTCCCCGGAAGAATCTTGAGGTTGGAAGAGAAAATCCGCCATAGAAGAAATGAGAAAATACCACGACTTCATGTGTGTCGGGGGTCGGGAACGCTTCGCCGAATGCTGGACGCCACCCAATGATTTCCTTCGCCGGAAGAACGCCGTGCACCACCATTTCCTTCAGGTTTTCCTCTATTACATCGGAGGGCGCCCATTGGCTCTCGAAGCTTTCTCTCTCCTCCGCCATGGATGCGAATTAGGTGATGCGATTTGCTTTGGAAATGGCAGAGAGTGGATGAGGGATCAGTGCGGTGGTTGCACGGAAGGTTTTTTGTGGAGTTTTGGAGGATGGATTGGAGCAGATCGATGAACCCTAGCTTTGCCGGCGCAATTTTGCACTGTAGCAGGAAATGGGGAAAGTGGCGAGAGTCTCGGCGGGGAAGACGAAGAGACGTTTTATTTCTCTTTGGCGTTATTAGGGTATCGGGAGTACTAATGGGCTTGGGCCTAAAAACAGTACTTCAGCCCAATTCTATTTTCAGCGCGGCTTGTTGTGATCCCTGGAGACTTAGGCATTTTTTGCTTTGGCAATTTGTGCTCACAATGGTGTGGCCCGATGCTGTTAAAATCCTTTTTAATGCAGTTAGATGATTCTTTGGAATCACTACGATGCGAACAAAAAGGTACCCAACAGAAAAGTGTTATACTATTTTTGTAAGCTTTTTTAGGCTGCAAAAGCTGTTTGGGTTGATTCGAGATGATTAGTTTTCTCATGGTCATTCTCTTGGCATGTTATATGCTTATTTTGATTATGGTGAGGGTCATAGCTTAGGCTGTTTAGACTCGTTAATTGCCATGATTCTTATCATATTTGGTGGATCATCTTAAGAGTTTTTTACTCGGATTCTTGTCAAATATGTTTATTTATGGACCTTAGGAGTGTCTATCACTCGGGCTTTCTCATATTTCCGTTCTTGGTATGTTAAAGCTAAAAGCAGTCGGCTGGATGTTTTATTGAACGCCGCATATGCTTTGTTATATGATGTTTGGTTGTAAAACCACTTGGTTCTTGACTATATGTTTAGTTTTCTAACTAACCACATAGTCTGGGGCTACACCTAATTAGGTCCATCTAGTCGATGCACCCGGTTTTTTCTATTTTAAACCTTCACAGTCTTTGGTTTTGGTATTCGGAGATCTATACAGAAGAAATTGAAGCACTCGGATTATTACTTTATGTTCCAAGAGAAGGCTATTTCGTCGACTGTAAAGATCTCGGGGTCTACTGTGGAAATTATGGATACCCCATATCTACACGGCATGTATAGTCTAACTGGGTATAGGGTACCATGTATAGATAGAATATCTTCAAGAGGACTCGGGTTAAGTTTAAACTTGTATGTCAAGGAAATATCCGAGATTCTAGTTGGTTACGATTGTATTTTATCTGTAATTACATATTCCGTTAGGGATATGGACTGTATTTTGTAATACGGACCCCTTCCCCTATATAAGGAGGGGTCCGGGTCTCTCTAGGGACACGTTTTTTCTCCCAGATCATATGATCAATAATACACTCGGCGGATTAATCCCCGGACAGAAGTAGGGTATTACTTCTTGATTAAGAAGGCCTGAACCTGTATAAAATTCCTTGTCTCTAAACCCATCCACTTTTCCAGCTTGATAGCCACCCCTTTTAGTATTGCCGAAATCTTATTTCGACACAAGAGTAGTTAATTGGTGGCCAACACGTCCTTTTTCTTTTTCAAAGAGTAGGTAATTCGTGATGAGAGTGGTGGTAGATTCACCTTTTTTTTTACGTGGAAAGAGTAGGGGAAGCCCCAGGGTGATTTTCATTTAATAAAAACAAAAATTGTACAAGAGAGATTATAGATTGTCAATCCATGTTTGAAGATAAGGTCTGGAAACTAATCTAAGCCTAGGTAAATGTAGACTTAGCTCCTCCTTGAGAGTGGTAGATTCACCATTCATTCCTAAAAGAGACGTATATTTTTCTCGACTATAAACTTCTTATCTATTGTCTATTTGTGTCAATATTAGATATGTGTGCACGTACGTGTGCATATATCTGTCCGCTCAGAAAATTTATACGGAAGCGTCTAAATTTGGACGGCATGAAATTTTCATTAATTCCAGTCCCTTTGATGATAATCCAATTTTTCTGATCTAACTTGCTACTTATTAGCTATCATTCACTCCAGTGATTGAACAATAAACTATTATACGTGAACTATTATGACGTAAACAATTTACAAAATTACAAGGAACAAACTTATAACTCATAAAATTTACAAAATTACATGAAAAAAGTTAAATAGATAAAAATAAAATAAAGTTACAATTAAAAGAAACTAAAAATTGTACATTTATAGCACCATAATTTTAAGTGTTGTACTTTTTGAGTGGAAGCTGGTAGCAAAATTTATCCAACTACGAAAGTAGCCCTCGCACATGTACGGACATCTTATTTAATATTGCTTATATTTTTATTACAATGGTTTATATCCGGGTGATATTTTTTACTAAATATTCTTTGACTCCTTTTTAAATATGTATTTCTTAGTTATTTGTTTGGGCATTGACTATGATTTTCTACTAATTACCCTTACAACATATAAATTTTAAACTATAAAATTATTTAGAACCGTCTAGTATTGAATTTATTAAAAAAAATATTATGTTACAATAAAGAAGTTGATTCCTATCTATTTTCAACCATGTGTTTCTTTTTTAAAAAATATTTAGTGATGTGGACTAGGGTTCCCAACCTTCCGAAGGTTGTGATAAACATTTGATTTGGTAGAGTCACGACACAAATCAATCCGGCTTCTGAACGAACACGCTCTTGAGCCCTGCAATCGCAACACCACGTCTCCTCTAATTATCAACCGTGTCGAAACCCAGTTGACCTCGCCGAGAAGGCTAATCCCTGCTTGCGAATTGAAGAACACAAACAAGAACAAGAAAAAATACAACCAAATTGCAGAGGAATGATTAAGCTCACACGTTGGAGTCTTATAAACCGAAGGATCGGCGAAACTGTTCTTGACAGATTAATCTAATCAAAACCCAAAACCTAAAGGTGGTGGTGGCTACTAATATATAGAGTTTAGGGTCATGCAAACAACCCTTGAGCAACTCTAATGAGCTCCAACACGATACACGGCTCAAAGGCCAAAATACGGAACAAATTCTATACGTCAACTTTTTCGGTTGATTCCCGATTACTTGGAAAGAATTTGGATATGGGACAAGAACCATTGGAAAGGCTATCTTCTTAGCTTTCCATCCATATAAAGAACGCCCCAATCCGAGTACGTATGCGACCTGGAAGCCCGTTTTACTGTAGACTGGTCCTGGACTCCGAGACGTACTCGAAGTCGATTTGGCTTGGGCCTCCATCTTGACTTGGAAGCCTTTGCTGATCCTCAACGCCTCTAAGTCCCTCTCTAAGTGTCTCCTTGTCCTCTCCATTGTTTCTAATTTTAATATAATAATTAGGTAGCAATCTATTCTCAAAATCATATAAGAAAGAAAATAGGAATGAGCTCACCTCTAAATTCAATTATCGCGCGCAAGCTCTTGTGATTGGTCCTTGAATGAACGGTGGAGAATTGTTGTGTATATCTGAAGGAGAGATATCCTTATCATTTAGCATATTTTTTTAAGTTTTCAAACATCAAGTAATACTTTTTTTTTTGTATACCATAGATGTCTTTATGTATTTTAGGACATAGTAATAAATTTTGAGGTGTTTCATCTAATCTATTAGACATAGCAATCTATTTCTTTCTAAATAGAGTGAGGTGATTATTCATGTATAGAGACATATGACGGGTTAAACAGTGAGTGGACGTGGTCGCTCGCAGATCGCTCGCGCTTGGCAAGCTGGTGACACCATGCTGGTGTGTGTGCCCCTGAGGCAACACCATGTCAAGGCGCGTGCCCCACAGCTTGGTCTCACCTCTCCTCGTGGCGATGACAGTGTGCCAGCAAGGTATCTCCCATTCTCCCAGGTGAGTCATCTATATCTCTGTGATTTTTTTAAAAAAAAAAGGGTATATTCACATGTAATCGTTCGACAAAAAGTATATTTATATTTTTTTTAGGCAAAGCACATACACAGAAAAACGATATCTTCCACTGCTGGACTATTCACATAATCACATGGGACCCAAAAAGCCCAATGGCGATCGATCCCTCCTCCACTTGGTTTCCCTTTTTTTTTTTCACCGCATTATTTTCCTATTCTAGTAAATTTATGCACCTAAAGTTTCTACACCTCAAGTTTATACATCTAAAATTTATACACGTAAAGTTTAGAGATCCAAAGTTTATAAGCCAAAAGTTTATATATTCGATTCAAATTTGAATTTGACTAAAAATATTGTATATATATAGTATTTCTTTACATCTAAAATTTATACACCTAAAGTTTATAGACCCAAAGTTTATAAGTTAAAAGTTTATATACCCGATTCAAATTTAAATTTGAATTTAAATATTTTTTATATATAGTATTTCTATACATAAATTTTTCTAACTTTGTTTTTTTATTTTTTTAAAATTTATGGTATAGTAGGAAGAGAAGAAGGGGAGGAGGAAGGGGGGAGAGGAACGTGTTAGGAGGGGGATGAGGGGTGATCGCCCACCTGCCCATTAGCGTCACCCAACAATATTCAGAGTCGGTTTGTAAAGGAGGAGCAGAGGTCGGACTTGATCACTTATGATCCGATTTATTAGTTTAGATCAATCTAATATAATGGTCCTAAAGTATAAAGTATAGGACAATTGGTTTAAATGAGTTCAGCTTTTAAGATTTTCTTAGATAATCCCCATTCTAAGCCGTGCTCCAGGTGCTTTACATCTCGATGCTCCCTGGCTAGCAATGATGTTATTATCTTCAATCTTAATTAGCAAACCTATCACACCTCAGCATGTCGCCATTTTTATTCCATGCTCGACGGTAACTACCTGCTGCTGTTGCGCATGTCGGCGGCACACAGCGTCCATTTGTACAAGTTTTTGTTGTGCTTGGCTGAGTCCTATGTATGGTCACCAACTTGTGGTATTTGAATTGTGGACATGACACATGCTTTTTTATGGTCACCAACTTATAAATTCAACATGACAGAAAATTATCATCTATCGCACGGTCACATGTTTTTTTATGGAAATTTGAATGACATGTAAAATGTTGGAGTATGGTGTGCAGCTATGATTTTATGTCATGTTGAATTTATAATTTTTTATTTCCTTCCAAACCATCGATCTAATTTATACTTGTAAATGTTTACAATGATAAATTTATTTTCAATTTCTTACAATGTTCCACTGATATTTGGTTGGCATGCAAAGAATAGGGTTCTACTCTTTCCCTTTTTTAATATATCACTCCGTTGACCTTTTGATATATGTTTGACCATTCTTCTTATTAAAAAATTATTTAATTATCATTTATTTTGTATGACTTAATTTATCGTCAAATTTTCTTCAAGCATAACTTCAATTTTTTATATTTACACAAAAAATTTAAATAAAATGAATGGTCAAACATTTATCAAAAAGTCAACGGTATCATACACTATCTCGGTCCCAAAATAAGTGCAGCCGTGGGTCTCCAACGTTTGACCGTTCGTCATAGTCACACACATAAAGTATTATTCATGTTTTATCATCTAATAACATTGAAAATACTAATCATAAAAAAAATTCAAATAAGACGAATGGTCAAACATTGGAAATGAACCGTGCAAAGCAGCACTTATTTTGGGATGGACGGAGTATTAAAAAACGGAGGTATTATGTCCAAATGACATATTTCCGTATATAGCATATATTATCAGTAATATTGATATTATAGTGTTTCGTTGTATTTGATTATCATGCAAAGAATAGGTGTTATCCAGGTGACGTATTTTTGTATTTATCATAATATGAGTAATATTGATCCCATATTATTGGTTTAATAATAAATTTAATAATAGTTCCAATAAATTCGAAAACGGAGATATTGCTTAAAAGTTATGGCAGTAGAACTATCTAATTCTACACATGTAATGGACGGAGAGTACGTATATACGTACCCGAGGAGACATCATGCACATGTCTTTTTTAAGTTTGATCTAACCTGTCACCTACAGAGAGGGAGGTAGAGGCAAAAATTATTTGTTCTTTTTTAAATTTGATCTAATGGTTAAAAATAATAGGCCTACCATGGGCCTTCGGTTTTGTACACCGAAAACCCCATGTGTTTTACAGTACCATTCTCTGAATCCGTAGATAGTACACACATGGCACAGTTGAATATCACAGGCTGACATCATTACACAGGTTAAATTATAAATTAATAATACAAGGTAGCCAAAACAGGATCCAAATAGACCGAGCATGATCAAGTACGTTACAAAGTACCAAAACAAATAGATGAGATAGAGGAAGCTAAGCAGCGGCGGTCTAATATACTCCACAGGCATCGACTGGTGAACCTAGGTCTGACTCCACCGTCTTCGACATCTCTTCATCAGCATAGTGCATGTATGGTCGACTCCAATTCCTATCTAAAAGATTTAGTTAAGCAAGGGTGAGTAACAACCGTACTCAGCAAGCCGCCACTACATATGCCTTTAGTGCACACAGGGGTTAAAGGATGGCTTGGTTTCTTTGCATAAAGCTAGTTTTCACAATTCATTTCACAAACCTATGACCTAGCAGTTTTAACTGAAAAACAACGTTAAGTTGAAGTTGTCATTAATCCGCGAGGGTTCATCCATCTTCCCCAAGCCTCGCTTGGTCCGGTTTACCCTCCCATTCAGTTTTCCACATTCCCAACATCATAATGACCTTCCCGCCCATCGGGCAAGGTCACACCTCAATTCCTAATCTAAGCAAGATTACAATCTATGAGGCTAGCCAAGAGTAGTACAAGTCCCGGCGCTCAATATCCGTGAGCACGGCTATTCGAATATTTAATTAATATGCGATCAATACAAGAAAACCATACAAAATCCTCCAAATAAAGTAACAAGCATTCTAGACCCGTAGTGCCATTGGATGGATCTCAATTTTAGGAGAATCACGGAAGTTGAACGGAGTCAATCGGAGTTCGCAAGATATGAATTTCTGAAGTTCATACGGATTTATATATACCGAGGAAAAAGGATACCCAAAATTTGGAAGAGGCTTCCTTTAATTTTGGGAGAAATATTCTCAGGGGTATCCTCTGGACGGGAGGAGGTATAATGGACTTATCCTAGGATGGGCTTGTCAAAAAGATCAAGGAACTCCAAGAAAGCAAACAATGCTTGTCCCAAAAGATCAAGAAACTCGAAGAAATTGAGTTTTGGAATCGGGACAATTCATGTGCCCATCACACCATGGTGAGATCAGTAGAGAGAAGAAAAAAAGAGATAGAACATTGAGCTTTTCGTCATCTGTTTATCTGTTCTTGTGTGTCCGTTACTCAGTTCATTTTGCCATCAATAATGCAGAGAAATTCTGGTTTGTATTGGAACACAGCCATGGAATCCATGAGCATTGAGGAGGAGTGCATCAGCACGCTGCACCAGAGGCGTCGTCCCCGCGGAATTGCAGCGGATGATGCACCGGAGGACGTCGTCAGAGATCGAGCTGGCGATGGTGGGCTACTTCAACTTCAGCGACGAGGCGTCTGAGATCTGCAGGCAATTCCTGACGAACATCAAGAACGCACAGAGCAACTACATATCCATGGGCTGCTTCCTCGCCACCATCTCCGACAGCGTCGCCGCCACCGATGGCGCCGTAGCGACGACGGCGGCGCCGCCGCCGTCGTGCGGAGCAACCCGTTCAGCGACGCGGAGCAGCTTCCGGCGGGTCCACGACATGTACTCGTCCATTCTTCGCGGCATCAAGTCGAGCCACAGGAAGGTGGCAAGGAAGCTAAAGGTGGTGAGGGCCATCAGGAAGATATCTCAGGAGTGCCTCGTCGTGGCGTGCGGCGCCGCGGCGGCCGCCTCCGTCGCCCTGGCCGCGCACCGCCTGTTCTTTGGCCTCCTCGTCGGGTGCCCGACCCGCTCCTCCCAGCCCCACTCCGGCCGCCGCCACTCCTCCCCGCCACTCCGCCGTCGGCACCACTCGGCCCCGTCTCTCCGGCTAGAGAGAGGGAGAGAGAGGATGAGAGAGAAGGGTAATGAGGATGACAGGTGGGGTCCACGTGGGCCCCACCATTTTTTTATTATTGTTTGTGTAAAACTAACAATGTGGGTCTCATAGGTTTTATTATTTTTTGATCGAATTACCACATAAGCGCTACGTCAATGCCACGTACCGAGTTAAACTAGCCACGTAGGCACCAACTCACCCAAAACCGGGGTCAAATACTACTAAGAGACCTTATTTTAATGGTTTTGTAAGTTTAAGGATCTGTCGTACCGATTTTGCGATTAAAGGACGAAAATCAGACTGGGCGACAAATAGACAAATAGAGAGACTCAAATTGAACTTATTCCAACTTTTAGTGGAGGCGAGCAAGAGGGTAGTGATATAGACTTTTGGTGAGTCAAAGTGTTCCACCGAGATGAGTCAAGACAGTGGGCCCCGCTGTGGGTGCCACTTCCCTTTTTCCATTTCTTATCCTTTTCTTCTCTTTCCGGTTTCTTCCCCTCTTCCCGATTCTTCCTGTGTTCTCTCTCTCTCTCTCTCTCGTTCTCTTCTTTGCCTTCGGCTCCTTCACTTCACGCGCGCCCGAGAGAAGACAGGCGCCGGCGATGGTGGCCTGGCACAGGGTGGCGGTGGGGGAAAGGAGAGAGGAGAGAGGGAGCGGCGTTGGTGGGGAAGAGGAGGCTGGGGCGCCGGCGGCTCGGGCCGAGCGGCGCGGCAGGAGGCGGCACGGCGGCGTGGCAAGGGAGGATGGCCGGCGAGGTGGGGAGAGAGGAGCTCGGCGGCAGGGGAAAGAAGGCTGCCGTGGGCGGTGCTCGGAGCGGCCGGCGTCGGCGCGGCCGTTCCCGGCTGGGCGGCGATCTGAGGGCGGCCAGGCGGCGTCGGGTGGATGGGGGAGAAGGTCGGGTGGATGGGGAAGAAGGTGATGAGGAGACAATAGCTCAGATATAACCATGTAATCAACCAAATGTGCATATGTTTTATATTAGATTTAATTATTATATATTTGAACAAACGTTGCTACACAATCAGTTGCGGAGGCAGCTCCAGTCAGAGGAGGGAAGTGGGGGAGTTGCGCCGGGCATGAGGTGGTCGGGCGCCGGTTGGGGAGGCAGCCGGCGGCGGCGGCGACGATGGAAGGGGAGGCCGTCGCGCGGGCCGGCGTGGCCGTGGAGGCGGAGCTCGCGCGGGGAAAGAGGTGGCTGGCGGCGGAGGGGAGAGAGCGGCACAAGGAGGAAGAGTCGCTCCTGGCGTTGGTTTTGCTTGTGATGCCAATGGCTTCGAGGAGAAGGATCGCGGTGGGGCACAGTGGCGGCGTGGTGGCGTGCAGCGTGGACGCCCGTCTATGAGCAGTGGAGGACAAGGACGAGCGTGTGGACGAGGAGTAGCGGCTTGGGGAGGCGGCGTTGTGACCGTCGGTCAAAGGCTTCCCCCGAGCACGTGTCGGCGGCGGATGGGATGGATGGCGACGAGGTCGACATCCACAGAGGGAGGAGTACTGTATAAGGTAAGCTTCATGCTGCGCTTGCTCTCCCATTTTCGGTGTGTACTCGGCTTTGCATTCGGTGTGAGCTTCCTCTCACTGTGTTGCCGATTTTTGGGGAGGGCTCCTGTGAGCTGGATGTTTGGGTGCAGAGGGGAGAGAGGTTGTCGTGGCTGGACCCACGACTTGAAGGCCGACACCAACATTCGTTCGAGTTGGTAGGGTCACGTGCTGTGGCTTGGTTGGATGGCATGGCTTGCAGGCATTTCACCCAACACCTTGCGTGCGTGCTGGCTTTGCCTGGCTGAGGGAAAGGGAGGAGAAGCAGACCTCCTGCTGGGCCGACAGAGGGAAGAAAGCTGGGCTGAGGGAGAGGGAAAAAGGAAATAGAATTTGTACATTCCAATTGTAATTGAAATTTGTAGATGGACTGCAAACATGTAATGGGAGTGTATAATTGTAATTGGACTGTGTATATGGACTCTCAGCTGTATATTTTGACACTTAATTTGGCTCTGTACTCGGACTATTTAATTGGGTATTTGGGTTGGAAAGATCGGATTTGATTCGGCCACTTAGCCACCTAAGAATTCGACTCAAGATTTCTTTGCGACCGCTTGGACGAAAAGACGACCATATCGACGATTTCTCGAAACGACGCTTGGCATACGAATCCATTGGTTGCGGTAGGGTTTCAGAGGTAGGGGTGCTATAGACGATAGGTTTAGGAGCAGTGTATGGCATACAACACCATTCAACGGGGTGAGGTTCAAAGGTAGAAATAGAGAACGGTGGATATTTGAATTTATGTACGACAGATAAATATGTCAAACGGTTTTAAGGTTTCAAGCTAAAGGCCAAACTCGAGAGTTTTGAGTAGAGGGAAAAAGGGGAGAAGGGAATCCGAGGGAGGCCGAGTCGAAAAGACGAAGCGGGTTTGGATTCATCCTTAGTGTTCAACGGGTTCGAGGAAAGAAACGATATTGCAACAAAATAAAGGGGTTTTGGGGACTTTGATTCGCTTAGCATCAAAGCGCTTGACAAAACTGTCAGAAAGGAGAGGGGACGAGGAAGGATGTCCATGGGAGGACATCCTTTAGGTGGATCAAGACATATGTTAGGTGGATCGATTTAACTATGGTATCCCAACGGTTCAAGGAAAGGACGGGGGTATAGCAATTGTATAGGAGGGTTGAGAGAACCTAGAAGGGATTTTACCCTCATAAGCGATTCAAGAAGAACTACTGGGTTCGAGTAATTCCAGACACTGGAACAATCGGTTTGGGAGGGGTTCGATTGGGGAGGATCGAACAACGGAATTTGAATCCGGAGGAAATACGACAAGAGTCGAGATTCACAAGTATGGATGGATTAACCAAGATCTTGGGCACGCATAAATGCACACAATTAACACCAATCCCATTATGTGGGATGGGCTAGGCCTTCCAAGGAGGAAAACTAGACTTTTCCGTGAATTTTTGAGATAAACTCTTTTAAGATTTTAGTTCATAAATAGCGTTTTGCTAGTAAATTTACTCTAGTTTTTCTTTATAAAACAAATACCACAAATAGGTTCTAATTCATAGAAAAGGGTTTTTAGAAAGACAAATGGTATTTACAAATATTTTCTTAATTAATATTTTCCATAATCATGGTTCTTTTAACAAATAATATTTGAATCTAAAATAAATTTTGTCCCTAGATTTTCATCCTCGTGGTCCAAGCGCAATAGAAAATGGGAAGTGAAATCCAATAAAATCCAGCACGACGGATTTTGGAAAAGACTTTTTTGATTAGCCTGAATTTTAATTTTGCAAATTTAAAACCAAAATTTTCAGGGTGTTACACCTACCGATTTAAATGAAAATATTTAGATAGATGTTTGTATTTTTTCCTAAAATTTTTATGATTTTTTCTAATTTATTAGTGGGATACGTGGCGGCCTAGAAGCATTCGTAGGAATCTATTTGTGAATCTTAATCTCACCCAAATTAAAATTTATGCCATATCTACTTGAGAAATCACACGACTAATTATATTGTTTGCATTTTTACATACGTAGATTAAAATTAGTGTTTTATATTTCTTAAGTAATATTTGAAACCATAAATATGATGTGAATTATTTTTAATAAGATATTATGGAATTATTTATTACATGTCAACGTCATCCATTGCAATGTATTTTGCACTAAAACATAACCAACCTAAGTCATCAATGTAAAATCACAACAAAATAAGTTATAACTACGTATGTTTAGTCAGACAAATGATAAAAAATATATTCAAAATTCAATAACATAAAAATAAAGGTAATATACATATATTATACTAGCAAAATGCCCATACGTTGCATTGGGTGAAGCATAAAAAAACAATAGTAATGGGTGTGTAGGAGCAAATCGAATCTTTCCGGTGCAAGTAAGACGCTAACATGACATAATTATTTGTTGATCTAAATCCATTGACATGGATGATTATAGGAAAACTATTAATACCACTTTAAAATAAAATTATGTATTATAGACTAAAGTTTGTAACCCAAAAAGTATTGACTTTTGTGATGTATTATTATGAGTTGGTTGCAATGCATAGTTATTTTTTGGTACTTGATATTGATAAACATCTTTTTTTGACATATTGTAAAGAGTAGCAATAGTATAAGAAATGTTTCTCGCTATCTATCAGATCAACCTCACTGCACTCCAATCGCATAATCGTTTTCACTCAAAAAATTTGACGGAAATCATACAATGAATAGAAAAAAAATTGGATGTAAACACGATTCATTTTGTTGGTGATTACATTTTTTTTAAAAAAAAAGACATGTGATTGTTTTCTATGTTCTAAAAATAATTTATTTTGTAGTAAATAATTCATTTTGTTGGTGATCACATGTTTTTTTTTAAAAAAAATACATGTGATTTTTTATTTTTTAAATTAATAAAATTGCTCCTTATTTTTATCTGATTCCTGGTAGACGTGGATCCAACCTTTTTTGGTGTAGTAGCCTCGGGCAAGCCTTCTATTTAAGCCAGTGCTGCCCAAGCTAGGCAAAAGGTGGTATTATTTGTGAACTGACATGTGACCCATGTGGGGCTCACTTGCCACCTCAGTTAAAACTAGCCACGATACTACCGAGGAATTGAAATTGACGGTATTGTAAGTTAAAGGCTGAGGTATACATGGTATTTTGATTTAGGGATGGATTTCCTATTCGATGAAAAATTAAGGGACCTAAAGTGAACTTATTCCTGGTTGCTACAGTATCGCACAGTACTGTACTGGGCTGCTGCTTTGCTATGTGGGCTGACTGCTAGGCTGCGTTTGCTTTTTGTTGGGCCGGCCTGCTGCTGCTTTGGTTGGGCTGCTTGCTAGCTTTCTCTCTTTTTTTTTTCCGTTTCTGAAGCTTTACCTATTTTTTAATTAGGTATATAGATATAGATAGGGGTATCTCAAATAAAAAAAATAAAGGGGTAAATGGAAAGGAAAATTGGTGAGTGCTACGTTCGTACGTGTGGAGAGGGAGACGTACGTACGTACGTGAGAGAGAGAGAGGACACAAAGGCACTAAATTCTTCAATCAATCTAATCTAACAGTTTGAAAAAAAGGACCCACCTATTTAAATGAAAATCAAAGGCTAGATTTTTTAATCTACTAGAAAAAATACCCATATGTTGCAACGTGAAAACTAAAATTATAATAAATATATAAAAATATTAGATATTAGGGTATAGTTTATTTATGATACGAGCGCTTTAAGAAAATATATTCCTGAAGAAATAAAAAGTTTTTTAGAAAAAGACCCCGTTGGACCCCATCGGCTTGCTAGGGCATTCACGCGCACAGCCCACTACGGCCCGGGGATGGAGATCGGCCTAACGCGGGATCAATCGAGTCGTTCATTTTGATGGACGGCTTGAATCGGTCCCGAATCCATCAAAACCGCCGATGCGCAAAAAACCATAACCTAGATTCACTTTTTCCCCTCCCCTACCCTCATGACGGGCCGCATCTCCCCCTTTGGTGCTTCCCTTCCCTGTCCCCCCCCCCCATTGGCGTCACCGCTCTCTCTATGCCGTGGGCCGTCTCTCTCCACTGGCGGCGCCTCTCCCCCTCCCTCCCCTTTCCTCACGGGCGGCACTGCTCCCCCTCGCCCTCCCCTCACCGGCGCTCTCCCTCTCCCCACAATTAGCCCCTTTCCTCCTCGTCAGGGTGCCAACGCTACCCGCTCCTCGCCAAATCAGGCTTGAGGCTCACCGAATCTAACCTTGGGAGACGGTGGCGGGCGGCAGTGACAACTCAACCAAGCCACCACCAGCGGCCACTCCGTGCCTCCTCCTCACCGGATCTGGCCTTGGGAGGCAGTGGCAGTAGCTCGAAGGCGACGACGGTGGCTTCGAGCTCCACGGTGGCAAACTCGTACCACTCGTGGTACCGGCGAGGTCCGGTGGCTAGATTTTTGTTCGATTGTTTTTTTCCTTCGTTTGCCATTTTTCAATTCATGTATTTGGGATGTAACACGAATTGATTTAATTTTTTTGTGTTATTTGACGCAGACTCTGGATGATTTTGTTTCTTGAACTCAGATGTTACGAACGAAAAAAATTTTAGGTGAGGACGGACGAAAATTTTCACCGGAGTCATTGCGTATTTTTATTAGGTATATAGATATATAGATATGCACCGCAACAACTTCCTGAATTTAAGATGGGCTGGAACTGGTAGCCAGGTCTGCAGAAGTATGGTATCTACACCGAGCATACAAACACAACCCAAGGCACAATGGATCGAAGAAGGATAAATGAGTAGATTGATTCACCTCTCCGTTGAATATCGCTGGCCGGCTGTAAGCCTCAATGCCTACCTGTACACGCTCATCACCTAGAGGGGCCGTGCGGTGGTGGGCTGGGGCCTGTGGGCTCGCCACTTTATTGTATCTTCGTGAGCAGCCGGGTTGTCTCCTTCGCTCCATGATTCTCACATCCGACGCGAGCGATTCCAACAGAAGAAAAAACGGAAAGAAACGGGAACGTCTGAAGTTTACGATAACTGTGTCCGACATGATCTCCTAGTGACGTACTAAAAATCCTTGGAAAAAACACCTTGAATTTTTATAATAGTAGAGATAGAGATTAGAACGTCACATGATGGTTTAGATCGTTTAGTACCATAAGATGTCACAAGAACATTTGTACGATTTTTAATGGACTTTAGTATATAACAGATAGATGTATTGTTGTAAATATAGTCTTATATCGGCATATTTTAATCTAAAATATTAAGACAATAATTATGGCATGAACAATGTGGGGGTGATCTAGTGATAAAATCAAATATAACCAGGAGCATACTTAATGTATAATAAGCATCATGAACATACCAAGAACGTAATAGAATTGCGACTAACACGACTAACAGATGTATCAGAGAATGAGTTAACAGTAGGAGAAAGATATACCCCGAGAATGTCCCTCCGCTGGATTTTGAGGCAGAACTGCCACCGTTGACGTTGACATTTGCAGTGGCTCCGGCTCCCGGCGCGCCATCTCCAGGGACGGCGGGAGCGGCGGCGGCGGCGGCTCTAGGGACGGCGGCAGCGGCGGCGGCGGCAGCTCCAGCTGCAGATATGGTGGATGACGAGACGACGACGAATAGAGCAGAAGTCGAGAGCAGTCGTGCGGAAGCACTCCCCAAAAACCTGATCACCCACCTACCCGGTGCAGATCTCAGGCGAAGGTGTGGTTCCGGAGGCCCTGCTCGTTCCGATCTCTCGTGCGCGCAAGCGATCAGAAGCAGGGAGGCAGAACAGAGGCAGCACAGGCGCGCGGAGGAGGAAGAACACCAGAGATGGAAAGCAAGCGAGAGAGATCTGATCGGATTAGCGGTTTCCTTATATCGTAGCAGGCGCGCGGAGGAGGAAGAACACCAGAGATGGAAAGCAAGCGAGAGAGATCTGATCGGATTAGCGGTTTCCTTATATCGTAGGAGTGATATCCGCCAGTTGCCATAGTAACGACGCGATAATTGGAATTGAATCGCCTGGCCGTTACGGAGGCAATCGTGGGATCGGTCCGTTGCAAAAAGGATAGAGGCAGGCAGACGCAACGCACGCACGCACGCCACGCCCTCGCCCACGCCCACCTCAACGCGCGCGTGTGGCTTTCCGATTCCTACCTCATCCGGTCAACAGGGAGCCTCCAATAACTCCCTATTTAAGTTGAGATACTCCTCGTTTAATTTCTGAGGTGGTATTATTATCCTTAACATTTATTATGGGCCTTTGAGATTTAATAGAATAAATCGGGCCTAGCCCAATTATTCTAACAATCCCCACCAAGTTTCAAGGCTCATAAGAAATGTTCTCAAGGTTGTGACTGTTTGATATACCAGTGTTTTGGTGGAGACTGTTAAGTTGAACTTCCACCTAGGAAATGAGCTACCTCAAACCACAACTGAACAATGGACTATGCCTTGAATTGTCAGTCTTGTGTGATTAGGTTTCACTCAAACCCTTGACTGGTACTGGGCTGCCGTTCGCATCCCCTCTGTTTGGAGCATATAAGTCAAACTACAGGCCTTTTCATGAGTATCTAGAGATCGCCCAAATCTCATAGACTGTGACTAGCAGTCAAACTCATATAGGTGTGTTCCTTTTGAGATGTTCTGCAGGTCAACATCTCTGCTTAGAAAAGCCACTCGGATCACATTAAGACATGAGCCATCCTACCGTGCAGAAAAGAAGAGAAGTACATCATGAAAATGAGCCATTTTCAAGGGTCTCTTCTCTCATTCACACAATAGTTTGTTTCACCATCCAAATTCACGGGATCTCCGATCACAATGGACAGGTTTCCACTATTGTGCAACCTTAGGTGGGTATCAAGCCCATTTCCCTCGATGCACTATCTAACACATTATGTGGTAGCCCCTTGATAAACTAACCTGCCAGATTTTTAGCCGTTTGGACATAGTCCAATGATATCACTCCGGAGTTTTTCTGCTTTCTTACAGATTTCAGTCTTCTCTTGATATGCCTAGATGACTTCATGTTGTCCTTTGAACTGTTCACTTTAATAATCACTGTTTGATTATCACAGTTCATTAGGATAGCTGGCACTGGTTTTTGAACCACCAGCAAATCCATTAGGAGTTCACAAAGCCACTCGGCCTCAACTGTAGCAGTATCTAGTGCTGTAAGTTCTGCTTCCATTGTTGACCTCGTTAAGATGGTCTGCTTGCAAAACTTCCAGGAAACAACGCCACCTCCAAGTGTGAACACATATCCACTTGTGGCTTTTATCTCATCAGCATCAGATATCCAGTTTAAGTCACTATACCCTTCTAGTACTTTTGGGTACCCGGTATAGTGAATTCCATAGCTCATAGTGCCCTTTAGATAGCGCATTACTCTTTCCAGAGCCTGCCAATGATCATCTCCCGGATTTGAGACAAACCGGCTCAGCTTGCTTACAGCAAATGAGATGTCAGGCCTCGTTGCACTAGCCAAGTACATCAATGAACCAATGATTTGAGAGTATCTCAGTTGATCCCTTGCTATTCTTCGGTTTTTCCTTAATAGCACGCTGGGATCATAAGGAGTAAGAGCTGACTTGCAGTCACTATATCCAAAGCGACTCAAAACCTTGTCCACATAGTGGGATTGCACAAGTGTAATCCCACCCTCAGCTCCTCTTAGTAGCTTAATGTTAATAATAACATTAGCCTCTCCCAAATCCTTCATTTCAAAACCCTTGGACAGAAAGTCCTTAACCTCCTCAATCATATTGAGGCTGGTTCCAAAGATCAATATGTCATCGACATATAAGCACAAGATCACTCCTCCTCCCCCACCATAGCGATAGTACACACATTTGTCAGCTTCGCTCACACCAAAGCCAACAGATGTAAGTGTGGTGTCAAACTTCTCATGCCATTGCTTAGGTGCTTGCTTAAGGCCATACAAGGATTTCAACAGTTTACACACCATTCCCTCCTGACCTTCTAGTACATACCCGTCTGGTTGATCCATATAGATCTCCTCCTCCAACTCTCCGTTTAGGAAAGCTGTTTTAACGTCCATCTTATGGACGAGAAGACCATGAGAGGCTGCCAGAGCAAGTAGTAATCGAACCGTGGTCAAGCGAGCAACTGGTGAGTACGTGTCGAAAAAATCCCCGCCTTCCTTTTGGGTATAACCCTTGGCCACAAGTCTTGCCTTGTACTTTTCAATTGTACCATCAGGCCTAAGCTTTTTCTTGAAAACCCATTTGCATCCTTTAGGCTTGCACCCATATGGATACTCAACGACTTCCCAAGTACCATTAGACATAATCGAGTCCATCTCACTGCGTACTGCTTCCTTTCAGTAGTCAGCGTCAGGAGACGAATATGCCTCTTCTATGGTTCTTGGGGTGTCATCCACGAGGTATACAATGTAGTCATCTCCAAAGGATTTTGCAAACATTTGTCTCTTACTCTTACGAGTATCTACAATGTTGTCCTCCTTAGAATTTCCCTCAGGCGTTTGATCATTGTGTTCTATCGGTGCAAAGTGCTCATGGGGTATGACAATTTCTTGACTAGAAGTGCTAGGTGTATTGTGGACCCCCGTTTTTATAACAGGAATCAATCGTGTAATCAGTACCATTTCCCTGGATCAAGTAGTCTGGTACACACGAATTCATAGCTGAAATAACCAGTGCGCATACACGAGTGTCTAGCACAAATTATTACATCAATAGCCCGCAGGCATAGTCTTAAGTCATCGGACCGAAAGGTCCGGAATACATCCAAAAACAGAAATAGATAAGGCAACGGAATCAAGGCAGTGGCACGCCATTGCCACAGGCAACGACCGTAACTAAGACCTATTGAGCGCCTTCGTCTTCATCACCCTCCTGGTAATGGGCATAGGGATCCTCCGAAGCTTCATCTCCGGCCTCTGATTAAGTTTATATTTGCAAGGGTGAGTACCAACCGCACTCAACAAGTCATCACAGCAACAATGCACATGATAAAGGGGTATTCAAGGAATGGCTATAGTTCTTTTGCACAAAGCAAGTTTTGTAATTCTTTTCACAAGCCTAAGACCTAGCATAGACTGATCAAATTTTAGTACCAGTGTTCTTATTAAACAATGACGGTTCTGTCCACCATCCATTGTGATCCCAAGGATAGCTTCCCGCCATCGAGTCGTCATGGTTTTCTGAGGACGTCCACCTTCCTTCCTCTCAGGAAGTGGCTCCATCAGCATAGAAATCATCATGCAACATCCCATCCCACACAAGTTAAGAATTTAGAGTCTAGCCAAGTGTAATACACGTCCCGATGCTCAATAATCGCGAGCACGGCTATTCGAATAGATTTGGTTTACTCACACTGCAGTGGATGTACACTTTACCCGCACTCCGCGACTGCCCAACACATGAGCCTCTCCCCAACACATGAGACACGTCACGGCAAAGCTTTTCGATAACCTTGCATTGGCAGTACCCGCTCCATGAACTTTACATCCTCATGCACTCTAGGCGTACACAGTTTCTAGCAGTGAGAGGAGTTCTGGCGCACCCGGGAAGGAAAGACTCACACATGCATTAAGTTATAATTATGTTTAAATTCTCACATGGCAGTCCTACCGATGGCGACACCACTGTAGACACCCGCCTCGCGGTTCTACCAATGACTGCCCCACCGTAGAGCCCCTGCCTCACACATCGAGAAACCACTATGCATGGATACTGCCTCTGCTCAGCTATCTATTCCGCTAGGTCTATACCCATACGAGAAGTGCGGTTGTACGGGGGTCGTTTCATGCTTAACTTCATGGCTCGGTCCTTAATTGACCGGGGACGGTACTTGCCTTTACCCGGATACCACCCAAATCCTCCGTCCGCCCCAGTCAAAAACAGTTGTTTACTTTTATTTCTTTTTTCATAAATCATGTCATCAACATCATGGCAATGTGGCGCTCATGTCTCCACATGCCGCATCTCAATTACCTTCCCAAAGGTAATTGCCCAAGCATAGAGCATTTTGATAATTATGAGTATGCATGATTCTAGAATAGCGTTGCTAAGCAATTGTCATAGTTGACTAGGGACTCATACGTAAACATGGTTACGAAGGAATATGGGGTAAACAATAATCAAGGCATGGCATAATCACAAGTAGGATGTTTATCATTGCATGCAATTTTATTTGTAAACAAAACAATTTCGCAATTGGGATCAACATGTTCAAAGAATAGTAATGACTTGCCTTGCTCAAAGTCCTGCGGGTCTTGTCCTTCGCTTGGATCAGCAGCTTCCTCGGGCTCTATAGTTACGTGCGAAAATGGATTTGAATTCGGTTAGAATTCAATAAAAATCCAAGTAAATCCAAATGAAAGTCGAGTGCGAAAGTCGATTCTTTTATATTGACTTTAGTATTCGCGAACTACGGCAAACCTATTTTCGACGTGAATTATTTATGATTGTAATTATCTTATTGTCCTAAGTTTTTAATTTACTATTCCCGAGTATTATATCCATGTAATAGGTTAGCAATTTTTATCGCGAGCTAAATATCGGACGAAATCCTAAAAACTATTACACGATTTAATTTAGTCTATGACCAACCGATTAAGTATAATATGCGTCTAAAATTCCTAGGGAATAAATCTGAACTTCTACCGCGAATCGATTACTTATAGAGATTATTCAAAATAATCTTTAATAATCTGTAAAATTTCGCTTATTGGTTGTTGATTACATCTAGATTACTACCGCGAATTGATTATTTATAGTGACTAAAAAAAATAACCCATAATTTATATTAAATTTTTACAATCCTATGACGGGAATTAATCTATAATTTAAATTCTAATTTTTCTTTAAGTCTTCTAAACTTTTCCTAATTTTTCCTCTAATTATACTTATTATTATTATTTATATTTATTTAATATTATTTAATATTTTATTTGTTTTTATTTTTATTTAAAATTTTTTTTATTTTTTTTATTTCTTTTTCTCTCTCTTTCTTCTTTTTTTTTTCTCTTCTTTTCTTTCTTTCTCTCTCTCTTCCTTTCTTTTTCTCTCTCTCTTTCTTTCTTTTTCTCTCTCTCGGTCGACTCTCTCTTTTCCTCTCCCTCTCTCGGCCAGCTCTCTCTTTCTCTCTCTCACCCCCGAGCGGCGGCGGTGGTGGACGCGAGGGGGAAAAGGGGAGGGGCGGCTCACCAGCGGGCGGCGACGACGACGGCGACGGCGGCGCAAGTCGCGGCGCGGTGTGGCGGCACCGAGGGCGGCGGCGCGGCGGCGTGGAGGCGGCGGCGCGGCGGCGTGGAGTAGAAGAGAGGGGGGGTTTGAGAATGGGGGAAAGGATGGAGAGGAGGGGAAATTTATAGGAGAGGGGGGGCGAGAAGAAGAGGGGAAGGGGCGGCGGCCATGGCGATGGCGACGGGTGGTGCGCGGCGCGGCAGGCGGCGATGTGACGGGCGAGCGGCGCGCAGGTGGTGACGGGGCACGTGGGGCCCGAGGCGGCGACGGGACGCGTGCGCGGCGACGGGACGGGCTGTGACGCGACGGGCGATGGCGCGGGGCGCGAGGGCGACGGCCGAGCGGCGACGGGACGACGGAGCGGCGGGCGAGCGGCGTGGCGGGGTGCGGGGCGCAAGGTGCGAGGGCGACGGCCGAGCGGCGACGGGACGGCGGCGCGGCGGGCGAGCGGCGCGAGGCGGTGATGGCGACAGCGCGCGGCGGCTCAGGGCGCGAGGCGGTGCGGGGCGCGAGGGTGCGGGCGCGACGGCGACGGCTCGGCAGCGGCAACGCGACGGCGACGGGACGGCGGCGGCGGCGAGCGGTGCGGCGGGGATGGCACGCGCGCGGCGCACGGGGCTCGGGGCGCGGCGCGGCGCGGCAGCGGGTAGGGTTAGGGTTAGGGGACCGCGTCGAGCACTTGGCGGGCAATGAATAGTGCCGTTTTCTAATTTCTCTATTTAATTTTTTTTATTTTTATTTTTTTTATTATTATTTTTTTTTATTTATTTATTATATAAATTTGATTCTAAAATTCTGAATATTTGCATATATAATTCTTATCCAATATTTGTGTTATTCCCACTAATAAATTCTTTCTAAATTAATATTGCTCACATTTTTATATAATTTATTTAAATCTTAATTTAGTGTTAATTCCATTCCATCGTATTTACATTTAATTGATACGAACATGTTTGCGATAATATCGATGTAATTTGATTGATTTAGTTCTTTATTCGAAATCTCCAACTCCGAAATCGAAATTCAATGGAACGACGAATAAAATCGGCATGATGCAATTTATTTAAAAAAAGTTTTTTGAAAACCCGAATTTTAGAGTTTTGATTTGTCGGTCGAATTTTCAGGGTGTTACATGTATGTTTCATGGGAAATTCATTCTCAAAGAATGTAGCATCTCTGGACTCAATAATTGTACCAACACGCATGTCGGGTACTCCAGAGTTTACTATTAAGAATCTATAACCCACACTATGAATAGCATAACCAAGGAACACACAATCAACAGTATTTGGTCCAAGTTTTCACTTTTTGGCTATAGGTACACTTACCTTGGCCAAACAGCCCCATGTTCGTAGGTATGAGAGATTTAATTTCTTCCTTTCCCACTCCTCGAATGGTGTCATTTCCTTATGCTTCATTGGAATTTTATTCAGGACATGACATGCAGTCAAAACTGCCTCACCCCACCATTCCTTGGAAACCCCCGTAGTGTCTAACATGGCATTCACCATCTCAGTTAGAGTACGGTTCTTTCTTTCAGCCACCCCATTTGATTGGGGTGAATAGGGAGGCGTCCTCTCATGAATAATTCCAAACTCTTCGCAAAAGGATGCAAATTCATTGGAAAAATACTCCCCACCTCTATCAGATCTCAACCGTTTGATTTTCCTTTCAAGTTTGTTTCTACCTCAGCTTTATAGGTCTTAAAGTAATGCGATGCTTCATCCTTTGTTTTCAATAGATACACATAACAAAATCTAGTGCAATCATCAATCAGTGTCATGAAATATTTCTTTCCCCCTTTAGTCAACACGCTGTTCATTTCACACAAATCGGAATGAACAAGTTCTAGAGGTGCCAAATTCCTCGCCTCAGATGCCTTGTGAGGCTTGCGAGGTTGTTTCGATTGAACACAAGTATGGCACTTAGAACCTTTGACTAAAGTGAATTTTGGAATTAAACTCATGTTAGCTAAGCGCGTCATACAACTGAAATTCACATAACAGAGTCGCGAATGCCACACATTAGACTCATCATTGTCGCTAATATGGTTCACAAAATTATGATTATTACACATGTCATCCAAAGAAAAGCGGAACAAACCTCCGCTGTCATAACCTTTTCCAACAAAAGTTCCATATTTAGATACGACATATTTATTGGATTCAAACACAAGTCTAAAACCTTCTCTACACAATAGAGAGCCGCTAACAAGATTCTTCTTGATTGAAGGGACATGCTGCACGTTCTTCAGCTGCACGGTCTTTCCCGAAGTAAACTTCAGATCGACCGTACCAACACCATGAACAGCCGCAAGCAACCTGTTTCCCATCAACAAGGAAGAACCTCTCCCGACCTGATAAGAAGAAAACAGAGAAATGTCAGCACATACATGAATATTAGCACTAGTATCAACCCACCAATCAGGTGAATGAAAAACAGAGAGAACTATAGGTAATATTTTACCGTACGCCGATGTTCCTCCGCTCTCGCTAATGACCATGTTGGCAGACTTTCTGTCTTTGCGCTTAGGACAATCCTTGGCCCAATGCCTAGACTTGCCACACACAAAGCAGTCTCCCTTTGCCTTTCTCTTGCCTTTTTTCTTAAAATTGGTTGTAGCCTTGGGTTTGACATCAGGCTTGACTTTCTTGTTGTTGTGGGATGCATGAGGGTTCTTCTTCTGTACCATATTGGCACTAGAACCTCCCTCAACCTTTTTGCCCCGGTTGTCTTTTGCCCTCGCCTTCTCTTCAACACCCAAAGACCCAATAAGATCAGAAACACTGAACTCTTGTCTCTTGTGCTTTAGAGAAGTGGCAAAGTCCGACCAAGAAGGTGGCAATTTGGCAATAATGCTACCTGACACAAACTTGTCCGACAACTCACAGTTGTTGTTCTCAAGCTCCTTAGCCAGCATCTGAATCTCATGAGCTTGTTCTACTACAGAACGGTCATCGACCATCTTGTAGTCATAGAACTGCTCCATGACATACAACTCACTGTCGGCGTCGGAAACTCCGAACTTGGCCTCAAGTGCATCCCACATGTCCTTCCCGGAAGGCATGTGCATGTACACGTCCACTATGTTGTCAGCGAGTACACTAATCAATGCTCCACGGAACAGGCAATCAGAAGCCTCGAACTTAACCTCTTCCTCAGGAGAGAGAGGTGGTTCACTTCGTTTACCCCGTGAAACATAGAAGCATTGCATCGCTGTCAACCACAATAGTGTACGTGCTTTCCACCTCTTATAGTTAGAACCATCAAATGTATGTGATTTCAGTACAGCAGCAAAGCCAACTACCGAAAATGACCTATCAGGTTTTTGGATTGTTGGAAATATAGTCATATATCGGAATATTTTAATCTAAAATATTAAGACAATAATCATGGCATGAACAATGTGGGGTGATCTAGTGATAAAATCAAATATAACCAGGAGCATGCTTAAGGTATAATAAGCATCATGAACATACCAAGAACGCAATAGAATTGCGACTAACACGACTAACAGAGGTATCAAAAAATGAGTTAACAGTAGGAGAAAGATATACCCCGAGAATGTCCCTCCGCTGGATTGTGAGGCAGAACTGCCTCCATTGACGTTGATGTTTGTAGCGGCTCCGGCTCCTGGCGTGCCATCTCCAGGGACGGCGGCGGCGGCGGCGGAAGCACTCCCCAAAAACCTGATCACCCGCCTACCCAGTGCAGATCTCAGGCAAAGGTGTGGTTCCGGAGGCCCTGCTCGTTCCGATCTCTCGTGCACGCAAACGATCAGAAGCGGGGAGGCAGAACAGGCGCGCGGAGGAGGAAGAACACCAGAGATGGAAAGCAAGCGAGAGAGATCTGATCGGATTAGCGGTTTCCTTATATCGCAGGAGTGATATCGACCGACGCGATAATTGGAATTGAATCGCCTGGCCGTTACGGAGGCAATCGTGGGATCGGTCGTTGCAAAAAGAATAGAGGCAGGCAGACACAACGCACGCCACGCCCTTGCCCCGGCGCGCGTGTAGCTTTCCGATTTCCACCTCAACCGGTCAACAGGGAGCCTCCAATAACTCCCTATTTAAGTTGAGATACTCCTCGTTTAATTCCTGAGGTGGTATTATTATCCTTAACATTTATTATGGGCCTTTGAGATTTAATATAATAAATCGGGCCTAGCCCAATTACTCTAACATGTATATCGGGCTTACAGCCATCTGCCAAACATTAATAAATGAATTCCGGAGAAACCGAAACCCATGTCATAAAACACCTCTACAAAAACATCTTCTTCAGCTAACATATGACTAACTTTATTCGCCCAGCGCCGAGTCCACACCACCTTTGATTCTGGGAATCCATTTAGTATTGTTTTCACGTCCTAAATCATTTATCGAATTCTATTTGAGGCACATATTCGTCACCTTCAGTGAATCAGTTTTAATCATCAGTTTAGTGATCCCAAATTCCCCCACCGGGTCTCACTGGTGGAGAAACCGTCCCGGTTTGCAACTCTCATAAAGTTCTGGGGTTGCAAACCAGGACCACGAATCTAAAATTAAATATGGCTATCTTTAGTCCCACGTAAAATAACCGGAACTAAAGATTTAGTTCAGATTAGCAGCACATCGGCACGCTCGGCACGATAAAATATATGGCACTGTCCCAATCATTACAAATCACCACTCCCACTATACCAATTTTTTCAGTTGACATGAAATTTTAATACCATGTACTTCCTCTATTTCATATTATAAGTTGCTTGGTTTTTTCTTAGTCAAACTTAGGCCCCATTCGTTTCCACTAGAAATACCGGATGAAGTTTTGGATTTTCATGGCATGCTTTTCAAACTGCTAAACGGTGCGTTTCGTGCGAAATCTTTCTATATAAAAGTTATTCTAAAATATTAGATTAATCTATTTTTCAAGTTTGTAATAATTAAAACTCAATTAAGCACACGTTATTACCAACTCGTTTTGCGTGAAACACTTAATCTTTATCTTGATATTTATCTTCAGGAGATTCAAACACCACCTTAAAAGTATGATCAAATTTATAGAAAAATATACTAATATTTTCAACACAAAATAAACATATTATCAAAACATATTTAATGTTCAATTTAATTAAACTAATTTGGTGAAGTAAATTTTGCTAACTTTTTTCTATATAAATTTCGTCAAATCTAAAGAATTGTAACTAAGAAAAAAGCTTACCGACATATAATATGAAACGGAGAGAGTAGTTTCTATGTGACTGAAAATTTATAAATATTTAGATGCCTGAAATTCAGGAAATGGGCACGAGCGTGCGTGTGCCCACCGTAGCGATTACGACATGTCACCCTTTCCAACCGCTTTTTCCGAATATGCGTGTGTATACGTAAGCCTGTGCGGCCGGATCGACGCCGTGCGCGATTGGTCGGTCATGTAGGTCATCGTCGTCGAGCGAGCGAACGAGCAGCCAAGCCAGGAAACGCCTGGTCAACCCCGGCGTTGGCTGTTCTCAAAAAAACCCCGGCGTTGGCTAAGCTCACCGCTAGGTTGGTACATACTACAGTAGTTTGAAGCGTACTCCTCTGTAAAAAAAAAAGACAAACATTTAGTT
This sequence comes from Oryza meridionalis, assembly GCA_000338895.3. Lineage (NCBI taxonomy): Eukaryota > Viridiplantae > Streptophyta > Magnoliopsida > Poales > Poaceae > Oryza > Oryza meridionalis. The sequence goes on along the minus strand of CM002535.2, from coordinate 9,249,651 downwards.
TCCATGTCTAACGTTTGACCGTCCGTTTTATTTGAAAAAATCATTAAAAAAAATAAAAAGATAAGTCACGCATAAAATATTAATTATATTTTATCATCTAATAACAATTAAAATACTAATTATAAAAAGATTAATATAAGATAGATAGTCAAATGTTGGACGCGGAAACTTAGAATTTGTTTTTTTCGAGACGGAGAGAGGAGTATTGGGTTGTCCCGGTCAAATCGAATAGAATCGAAATCGATGGGCGCCGCGGCACCTTGGATTCCGTGGCTGAACTCCCGGACCTGCATGCTACTGCCAAATTAACCTCACTAAAGTTTATTTAGTTAATCCTTTAATTAGTTTGCTCATTCTTTGGTCGGTTAATCTCTAATATAAGCGAATTGAAGGGATTAATTCCACATATAATAGAAACAAGATAAATCCTGTTGATTTTCTTAGAGGAGGGATTAACCGACGAAAGTCTCGCAGGCATGAACCGAACACGTCGTAAGAGGAACGGCCTATGAACCGAACACGTCGTAAGAGGAACACGTCGCATGTCCTTCCCGACGTTTGACTGTTTGGGGGATCCAGTGAACGAACGGCGCAACTTCTGTTCTTTTCAACTTTTTAACTTTTAAGCTATTTCATACATGTATGTACATGAGCTTACGAGAGGGCAGTGGTTACAGTGATCCGAGTAGTACCCTAAATTCCTGAGTTCAAATTTTTATAGAAGCGAATTTTACATTGGGTTGTTTGCGGTGCTAAGTTCTCTATTTCAATGGCCGTATATATCCAGTTGGATGTGAAGGCCGGGTAAAAATTACGCTTCTCTAAAAAAGATAAAAAAAATGTACATGAGCTTAATTTATTGATGAATGATTATATTCTAGTGCAATTCAAGTTTACTCTCTCTATTAAAAAAAAAGAGAAACCCTGGGTTTCTATATCTAACGTTTGACTGTCCGTTCTATATGAAAATTTTTTATAATTAGTATTTTCATTGTTGTTAGATGATAAAACATGATTAATACTTTATGCGTGACTTATCTTTTTAATTTTTTTTATATTTTTTTTAAATAATACGGACGGTCAAACGTTGGACACGGAAATTTAGGGTTTGTTTTTTTTTTGACGGAGGGAGTATACTTCAACGATGTTGTTTATGTAGTCTCGTACACCGTACTTCAGCATCGGCAAACGTAGAACTAAATTTTAGGGTACACATTATGCGGCATCTTTTCCTCCGGAGAAGAATGGCATTGACTAAATATATTCCAAGTTGACTAAATATAAAATAAATCTAATATTTACATATAAGCATCTTTATGAAATTAATAGTGATCTTGTATTTATTTATCCTTTTCTTCCCTAACAACTTATTTATCCGGAAGAATTGAACAGTATGTAGCGGGGGCTCAAGCACACCTGCCTCATGTTGGGATCGTCACTGTACTTCAGTGCTCCTCCTGATCGAATACAACGTACGATGTTGTTTTATATTTATTGATATACTGCGAATATATTATGAGTGAAGTACGCTAGCTATCTAAAGTTGAGGCCATGTCATTTAGTTTCTAAAACTCTTATAGATACAGCTATTTAAACTTCTTAACACTGGTGGAGAAACCATCTTTACTCTCGGTTGGAAACCCTCCTTTAGTCCCGGTTTTTCAACTGGGAGTAAGGATCCGGGACTAAAGATGTCCATTTTTAGTCCCGGTTGAAATAATAGGGATCTTTAGTTCCACTAAAGAGAGAGGATCTTTTAGTCCCAATTAATGTTACCAACCGGGACTAAAGAGACAATAGCGGCGGTACCAGATGGTCCCCTTTTTTTTTTCTTTTTTCCTTTTTATTTTCTCGCGAATCAAGTAGGCAAATCCCCAAATCAATCCCCAAATCAAAGTAACATCCCAAATTCATATCACCAAATCCACATCACAAATCATAAAGTTACTTATACACACAAATCAAATACATCACAATATCCTAAAAAATACTCAAATACATCACAAATCCAAACAATGAATCATAAATTTGTACATCTTAGTGAATCACAATTTTTTTTTAAAAAAAAAGAAAAAACAATGCCACTGCCGCCGCTCGCCACGACCGCTGGGCGCGGCCCCGCCGGCCTTCGCCCCACCGCCCGCCGCGCTAGCCGCCGCCTGCCGGATGGGAAGGGGAGGAGGAAGGGGAGGAGTTGGAGGAAAGGGGATGAGGAAGAGAGTTAGAGAGGATAGATCTGAGGAGAGGGGGAGAGATTCGATCTGTCTAAGTTGTAACTGTAGAGGAGAGAATAAGTGATAGGGATTATATACTACGTATTCAATTTTAGTCCTGGTTGATATTATCAACCGGGACTAAAGAGCATCCCGGTTGGTAATACCAACAGTGACTAAAGTGGTGATCTTTAGTCTCGGTTATTGACACCAACCGGGACTAAAGATCCTCGGCCCCCTGACATATATCTGACAGGGGATGAACCGGGACTAAAGATTACCAACCGGGACTAAAGATCAAAATTTTTATAACTGGGACTAAAAACAATCTTGTATAAAGTGGATTTTGCCAGACCGACCAAAGATGATTTCTCCACCAGTATAAAGTGTCATTTCGATCCAAGATTGCAGGGATCCCTTCATAATCTTACGTAATATTGATGTGACATATATGCCACATGGAATTCAAATATGGTTCCGTACCACTGAACTTGTGGTATTTAAATGTTTGTCTTTTCATGGTGTATTCAAAGTGGCTGCTACTTCGGGCGCAGCGAACTTAACTCGTGCATGCAGTGCCACCGAAGTCCAAGTGATTCAGGGGGTGTTTAGATGGGACTAAAACTTTTTAGCCTATGTCACATCGGATGTTTAGACGCTAATTTAGAGTATTAAACATAGACTAATAAAAAAACTAATTTCATAAATGAGAGCTAATCCGCGAGATGATTTTTTTAAGCCTAATTAATCCATAATTATCAAAAGTTTAATGTAGCATCACATTGTCAAAATCATGACGTAATTAGACTCAAAAGATTCGTCTCGCGAATTAGTCCAAGCTTATGGAATGGGTTTTATAATTAGTATATGTTTAATACTCCAAATTAGTGTCTAAACATCCGATGTGACAGGGACTTAGAATAAGTCCCTGGAAACCAAACAGCCCCTCAGCTTCCACGCACACAGTACATCTGAATTGATTCATGCCGCTCAAACCATTGATTCATGCCGCTCAAACCGCAGACAGACACGTCTACAAAACTTTCACTCTTTAACAATCTTTCATCTCAAACTTACACATTTAAAATAAGAAACTTTCGTCTCAAGTTACGAAACTTTCAATTCAAGTCTAAAACTTTCGTGCCAAAATCACACAATTTTCGATTGAAAGATCTAAAACTTTCATCCCAAAATCACAAAAACTTTTATCTAAAGATCACACAAACTTTGTAACTCAAATATGATCTTTGTAATTCAAAATCTAGAACTTTCATATGAATACCAAAATCTTTGTTCTCCTCCAGCCTCAAAGGTCGACATGTTTCCGGCCGCTGCCAAAATTACAGTCATTTCACAGTGCCCTCCTATTGTTCCTCCTGCTCCGAAGAGGCCAACACAAGCCCATCGGTGGCAACGACAGAAATGGTATAGTGCCCTCGGCGGGACAACGGCTGGTGACCAATTGTATAGAGTAGGGTTGAGGTTGAAGAAAGAGGCCGCTAGGAAGAAGGAAGGAGTCCCATGCTTGCCGTCAGGAATGAGAAAAGAGGCTACCTGAGAGGAGGAAGAAGAGGGCTCCTGCTCACTGGTTCCTTGGGGGGTAAGGGGCGAGAGGATAGTGGATCCACGTGCCTCGCTATATAGAATAATTGCTAACAAGAAGATAAGGGGATAAAATTGATCACTACTTCGCTAACTAATGTGTGTGCGCGAATTAGCATTACTGCTATTCTAAACTTTGGCAAACCAATCCCCTCCCATATTTTTCTTTGTTACCGTGTTGAATTTATTATGCCCAGATTAATTATTGGTTAATTGGATCCATGCCACTATAATTATATGGTTTTGAAATATACCATTAATATTCATCAATTTATAACCATGTCATTGCACTTTTCCTGTTATTTGATATGTGCCACTAGATAACCCTTCAAAGCATTCATCAAATTTTTTAGACCAAAATTCCCTCGTCTTCCTCCTCTCATCCCCTCCACTCCTCCTCAATTCATAAAAGTGAAAAAGCCAGAAAATCCTCAGAAATTTTAGTCGAATCCAATCGAGTGATCATTGAATAAAATCATATCTTAGATTGATTCAATGCAAACTCAAAAAAGAGAGGAGAAACCATGTCTGCGAGGGAGAAAATCACCACCAAATTTATAGCTAACAAAAACCCCAATCCACCGCGTTGTCCTCGTTGGCTCTCGCTTCTGGCCTCACCGCGGCCACTGGATCCACTACTAGATCTGCTACTCGTGCGACCCCATCCCTATTTCAAGCTCACCCCTCTTCTTCCCCCAGTCCTCCGTCCCTATCCACCCCATGGGGGAATCCGGTTACGTCGGCGAGGCCGGGGACTGCCATCTCCACCGCCACCAACTTTTCCATGTACCACCACCATGATGTAGGAGAGCTCGAGCTCCTTCACTCCACTAGAAACATTCAACACAGCTTGGCTGTTGGAGGCATGTCACGAGGGCCTTCAACCAAGCCTACCGAAGCAAACCAACAATTGCCAGAGCAAACCACTGCAGCGAAGTGCCGATTAACGAATAGATAGCAGCCTCGGGCGAAGCTGTTAGGCGAAGCAGAAGCCTTCGCCACTGAGCCAAGTGCCTTCGCCTCAAAGCTAGAGAACCCAAGGCCCAAATGGACCGATTTGCCCAAGGAGGCCCACGTTGTGGCCCACAAAGAAGCCCATGGCTAAATTGTCTATAGCTACCCTTGTAAATGTCCCTATCGTAAGGATATCCATGTAAATTCCCCTGTACTTATTAATTATAGGGTGCATGAGTTTGTAGTAAGACTATAAATAAACCCCCAAGGGACATGTAATGGGAGGATTCCAAAAAAAAATTCAATATTAATACATACAGTTTTACTTTTTCCACCAAGAGTACAACGTTCTTCGACGAACGCTGTTGTCATTTAATAACATTGGCCTTCCCGACACCTCCTTCCACGCTCTTAAGTCACAGCGCGTGCACATGAATTAGTGGCGACGCTGCGAGTGCCACACGTTTTTCAAGCTTGGAGAGACTGGAGAGGGATGGAGGAGATGGGGGGATGGAGGAGAGAAGCTGAGCTGCAGCCAGTAGAAGAAAGGGGAGAAGGGATGAAGTTTAGAAAGGAGGGTGGAGGAAGACGAGGGCATTTTAGTCAAAAAAAAATTGTGGAATGGTCTAAAAGGTACGTAATGACATATATCAAATAATAGGGAAATTATAATGGCATGATTACAAATTGTTAAATAGTAACGATGTATTTGAAAACCGTTAAAGTTATATTGGCACCAATCCAATTAACCCTTAATTATATCAAGAATGTTCAACATGTCAACTTATTTTTGTTTTCCATATTAATGTACGGCACTCATGCATGTATTTAAGTTCTATTATGTTTTTTAAGTAAGGTTAGTTTTCAAAATGCTAATTAACACAAATGATGAAATATCTCCACCCGGTGCGCATTTCATACTGCAAACGTTCTACTCCCGTTGTACCTATTTGCTAGTGATATTTGAAAGGCAAAACTCTTCTCTACTTTTTTAATAAAATAATGGAAAACCAAAATTTCTGACTCCGGTTCTGGCTTCTGGGTAGATTGTTGAACCTTCACCGTGTTTAGTTCCAAAATAATTCTTCAAACTTTTAACTTTTCTATCACATTAAAACTTTTCTACACACATAAACTTTCAACTTTTCCATCACATCATTCTAATTTTAACCAAACTTTCAATTTTATTTTAGTGTGAACTAAGCACAACCCTTATGGGGGTTGACTTTTCTGCAGTATTGTCCATTTGTCCGTTTCACTAAGTCAAACTGCACGGGCACATTATATATTCCTCTCAAATGACATCTGTGCATGATTTTTATTTCTTTTGGGTGTGGTTAGTTCTTTGGGTGTAAAGTTTTTAAAGTATACGGATGCACATTTGAAGTATTAAACATATACTAATAACAAAAAAAATTGCAGATTTCGCTTGTAAACTGCGAGACGAATTTATTAAACCTAATTAATCCGTCATTAGCAAATATTTACGGTAGCATCATATCAAATCATGGCGTAATTAGGCTTGAAAGATTCGTTTCGTAATTTACATGCAAATTGTACAGTTGGTTTTTTCCCCACATTTAATGCCTCATGCATGTGTCCAAACATTTAATGTAATGTTTTTGGCCAAAATTTTTTGAGATCTAAACAAAGCCTTTGTGCTTTATATGTAACATCTGTGACTGTAAAGTGGGCATATTATACTCCCTTCGTTTAATATTGTAAGTTGTTTTGATTTTTTTCTCTAGCTAAACTTTTTAAGTTTGATAATTTTTTATAGAAAAATATAGTAACATTTTCAACGTAAAACGAACATATTATCAAAATATATATTCAATTTATATTTAAAAGAAATAATTTGGTGTTGTGGAAGTTGTTAATTTTTTTATAAATTCAGTGAAACCTAACTACGGTTGTTTAGAAAAGAACGGCTTATAGTATAAAACAAAGGGAGAACATATAAAGTATAAAATATAGAGGTCAGACCTCTCTGGTTGGTAGTTGGGGCATGCTTGACTGAGCCGTGGCAACCAATTTTAAACTTCAGAAATTAGGGCTTTGAAATGCTTCATTAATCAGTTTGGGCTTTTGGATCTCTACATTAACTCACGTGTGCTAATGATAGATTAATTAAGTTTAATAAATTTATCTCGTGGTTTTCAGATAAATTATGAAATTATTTTTTTCATTCGTATTCGAAAATCTCTTCCGATATCCGGTCAAACGTCCCATGTGATATTAAAAAAATTCTTTTCACGAACTAGACACATGAGTATAGGAGGAGCGTGCTTGGTCGATACGCACTTCACACGTGCCATCTTTCTATCACATTACTGTTCATGCCGTCAATATTAATTTCCTTATCTTGGATGGTAGCAACTAATGCAATCATGCATGATGATTATATATTTCTGTCTACAGTAGTCTATGCATAAATAATTTGATGCAGTTAATTCCACATTAATTCGCTGTTTCAACATCCATCTTACTAGTTAGAGTACTACACAAGTATACACTATCTGTCGCATTCCACAACTTGATCTCAGATAACGTTGATCTCTTCAACTCATGTGATAAATCTAATGAAAATCTTCAGTGCCCAACGTGTGCATCTACCTCTCCTCCTCACCAACCACCCACTATATAAACCCTTCCCCACTTAACCACGGTTAGTTTATACCAACACATCTCCATTGCTGCTTAAGTTTCTTGGACCAAACGTGCACCCCAAGTGTTCGACGATATGGAGCTCACCATGGCGTCGACGATGTCGCTCGCGCTGCTCGTGCTCTCCGCGGCGTACGTGTTGGTCGCGTTGAGGAGGAGCCGGTCGTCGTCGTCAAAGCCACGGCGGCTGCCGCCGTCGCCGCCGGGGTGGCCGGTGATCGGGCACCTCCACCTCATGTCCGGCATGCCGCACCACGCGCTGGCCGAGCTGGCGCGCACCATGCGCGCGCCGCTGTTCCGGATGCGGCTGGGGAGCGTTCCGGCGGTGGTGATCTCCAAGCCGGACCTCGCCCGCGCCGCGCTCACCACCAACGACGCCGCGCTGGCGTCGCGGCCGCACCTGCTCTCCGGCCAGTTCCTGTCGTTCGGCTGCTCCGACGTGACGTTCGCGCCGGCGGGGCCGTACCACCGGATGGCGCGCCGCGTGGTGGTGTCGGAGCTCCTGTCGGCGCGTCGCGTCGCCACGTACGGCGCCGTCAGGGTCAAGGAGCTCCGCCGCCTGCTCGCGCACCTCACCAAGAACACCTCGCCGGCGAAGCCCGTCGACCTCAGCGAGTGCTTCCTCAACCTCGCCAACGACGTGCTCTGCCGCGTCGCGTTCGGCCGCCGGTTCCCGCACGGCGAGGGCGACAAGCTCGGCGCGGTGCTCGCCGAGGCGCAGGACCTCTTCGCCGGGTTCACCATCGGCGACTTCTTCCCCGAGCTCGAGCCCGTCGCCAGCACCGTCACCGGACTCCGCCGCCGCCTCAAGAAGTGCCTCGCCGACCTCCGCGAGGCCTGCGACGTGATCGTGGACGAACACATCAGCGGCAACCGCCAGCGCATCCCCGGCGACCGCGACGAGGACTTCGTCGACGTCCTCCTCCGCGTCCAGAAATCCCCCGACCTCGAGGTCCCCCTAACCGACGACAATCTCAAGGCCCTCGTCCTGGTACGCCATTAATACCCACCATTAAAACTCTCGAATTGACTCGCCGCCATTGTTGCTCCTCCTCTGATCTTGACATGACGTGACAACAACCACCAGGACATGTTCGTCGCCGGCACGGACACCACGTTCGCGACGCTGGAGTGGGTGATGACGGAGCTAGTCCGCCACCCACGGATCCTCAAGAAGGCGCAGGAGGAGGTCCGGCGAGTCGTCGGCGACAGCGGCCGCGTCGAGGAGTCCCACCTCGGCGAGCTCCACTACATGCGCGCCATCATCAAGGAGACGTTCCGGCTGCACCCGGCGGTGCCGTTGCTAGTGCCGCGCGAGTCCGTCGCGCCGTGCACGCTGGGCGGCTACGACATCCCGGCGAGGACGCGGGTGTTCATCAACACGTTCGCCATGGGGCGCGACCCGGAGATCTGGGACAACCCGCTGGAGTACTCGCCGGAGAGGTTCGAGAGCGCCGGCGGCGGCGGCGAGATCGACCTCAAGGACCCGGACTACAAGCTGCTGCCGTTCGGCGGCGGGCGGCGAGGGTGCCCCGGCTACACGTTCGCGCTCGCCACCGTGCAGGTGTCGCTCGCCAGCTTGCTCTACCACTTCGAGTGGGCGCTGCCCGCCGGCGTGCGCGCCGAGGACGTCAACCTCGACGAGACGTTCGGCCTCGCCACGAGGAAGAAGGAGCCGCTCTTCGTCGCCGTCAGGAAGAGCGACGCGTACGAGTTTAAGGGAGAGGAGCTTAGTGAGGTTTAAGTTAAATTAAGTAATGATTAGCGATAGATAGATTTTTATTATTTTTATTATGTTTTGGGATAATAATAAGGGTTAAAGTTTTGTGCTTGCTAAGTAACCTGGAGGCTGGAGCTGGTAATATTATGACTAAGCAGAGAAGCAAGCCTGTGTGATTTCGATGTAAAAGTACAGGATATGGTGCCTAATGAATAAAAGAAGTCAATAAGTGGCGTATTTCTCTTGTAACTTGTAAGCTATATCGAATTTTAAACTTTAGAAATTAATTTATGGTTCTTTTTGTTATGATTAATGACCGCCAAACTTTAGCTTAATACTATAAATTTTGCCGAAAAAGTACTTTTCCCCTTTGATCGGACGTCTTCATGTAGCGTAGAAAAGCTCGTGTTTCTTTTGTAGTATTGGAAAGAGGGACAGAGCCACATGTTGGGTAACTTGGACTAACCACCCCCCACATGGCAAAAAAAGAAAAAAAGAAAAAATAAATCCAAAAGAAAAAAAACTAAATTTATACTTCAAAAAATATAATATCTCCAAAAATTTCATATGCACCGGACAACATGATTCTTCAAGGGAAAAATGGTGACGGTCAAATGGAAAAATTCCTGGACAGCGTCAATGATTTTACAAACGTTGGACTTTCAGAGATGTAGCGTAGCGCCAGTTCAGTCGATCACGCTGGCTTACAGTACGGGTGCGTTTAGATCACGTCAAAATTAAAAGTTTAATTGAAAAATTAAAAATTTGTGTATAGAAAAGTTTTAATGTGATAAAAAAATTAAAAATTTGAAGAAAAGTTTTGGATCTAGACTCGGCCTATATCGCGCCGCTGTACTTCCTGGTCTTAAAAGCGATTTGAACCCATCGTCTGAAACTTCTTCTTCAGAGAAGAATATAGGGCCTGTAGTTCGTGAAATTAAAATTTTTGGGTGTCACATCGGATGTTTAACCGGATATCGAAAAAGGTTTTTGGACACGAATGAAAAAACTAATTTTATAACTCGTCTAGAAACGACGAGACGAATCTTTTAAGTCTAATTAATCCGCCATTAGCACATGTGAGTTACTGTAGTACTTATGGCTAATCATAGACTAATTAGACTCAAAAGATTCGTCTCGCGATTTTCTCTCTAACTATGCAATTAGTTTTTCTTTTAATATATATTTAATGCTCTTTGTATGTGTCTAAATATTCGATGTGATGTTTTTTGGAAAAACTTTTGAGAACAGACGGGGCCATGGTGGGTTAGTAAGCGTTTTACGGAGTAATAGACTACTAGATCGACCGATGAGTCGTCTGATCTCTCTGCGGTGTGACAAGCGATGACAAGCTGCAAGAAGACAAGATCAGGGAGCTGATTTTTCCACTTCTTTCGGGACTGATTTGCTGGATGTTCATTCCGTGCAATTCTGTCATGGAACATTCCACAGTAAAGATTGTCCCCTCCTTCATGTTTTTTGTTTCCAAAGGGCCCAGGCTACCTACACTACAGCTGCTTCTTGCTCGACGGGTGAGGTAGGTGACAATTTCAAATTGTAGTTGCTCACTACCAGGAATTAATTCAATGAAGACAGTGCATAAATTGAGTTTGTACTAGTTTCTATGGTGTGAAGATGTGCCACGAATTAAAGGGCATTTTGAAAAGATTCTTAATCATTTAAACAAGTGATATTTGATCACGGACTCCCCTTCTAGATTGAAAATGAAGATTATTCTCCTGTTCCACATGTCGCCATTGTTGAGTGTGATCCAAATTCATTTGCGCACATATAAAGGCTAGTTTTGGACGGAGCGAAGCGAAGGCCCGGGACGTCTAGGGGGGTCGCGTTACGGATCTTTATCCTTTTAGGATTTCACCTTCATATATATATAACACACTTCTCGTAAGCCGCCGTTCGGCATTGTAACCTCACCCCGATATAGTGAAGATATTTTGCTGGCTGGTATTCATAGTTTTTTCTCTCTTGCTTTGGAAGGGTTTTTCACGTTAAATCTCGTGTTTTCTATGATTGATCTATTGTTCTTTATTGTTTGTTTGCCTATCATTTCCTAACAAGTGGTATCAGAGTTTGTTCTCACATTAGGGTTCCGGGATGGCATCGATGAAGTATGATCTACTGCTGCTAGACTAAAAGACGAGATTCTCGCTGTAGCAAGTTACGACACAGGCTGTTCTGACGCAATCTTCGGATCTTGATGAGGCGCTGGAAAGCTTCGGGAAAAAGAAGAAGGATGAATGGACCGCTGAGGAGAAGAGGAAAGATCGTAAGGCTCTATTGCTGATTCAATTTCATCTATCTAATGATATTTTGTCAAAAGTGTTGCAGGAACAAACTGCTGCAGAACTTTGGCTCAAACTGGTATTGATCTGCATGTCTAAGGATCTAACCAGTAAAATTCATATGAAGATGAAGTTGTTCTCGCACAAGTTGCAGGAGACTGGTTCTGTGTTGAACCACATATCAGTCTTCAAGGAGATTGTTGCCAACCTCGTGTCGATCAAGGTACAGTTTCATGATAAAGATTTAGGTCTTCTATTGTTATGCTCACTTCCTAGTTCGTATGCAAATTTCTGTGACACTATACTATTAAGCCGTGAAGAACTAATCCTTTCGGAAGTTTATGAGGCACTCCAGAACAGGGAGAAGATGAAAGGTATGGTTTAGTCTGACGTGTCATCCTCCAAGGGTGAAGCATTGCAGGTCAGAGCAAAGAACCTACAACAACAGCAACGATCGTGGCAAGAGCCAGAACGGTGGAGATTGTTTGAAGTCCAGAGGTAAGAAGTTCTATAAGTGCTGCAAGGAGAAAGATCACTTCATTGAAGAATGTTGGAAGCTGTAGAATAAGGAGAAAAGGAAATCCAATGGTAAGGCCTCTGTCGTCTCGGTGCTGAAAACTCTGATTCAGGAGACTGTCTTATTGTTTTTGCTGGTTGTGTTGCTGGTCATGATGAATGGATATTTGATACCGCATGTTCGTTTCATATCTGCATTAACAGAGATTGGTTCAGTTCTTACAAGTTTGTGCAGAATGGAGATGTCATGCGTATGGGAGATGATAACCCACGTGAGATCGTGGGCATTGGCTCTGTTCAGATCAAGACGCATGATGGCATGACATGTACGCTGAAAGATATGAGACACATACCAAGGATGGCGAGAAATCTCATCTCTCTCAGCACACTTGATGCAGAAGGATACAAATACTCCAGTTCAGGTGGAGTTGTAAAGGTATCAAAAGGCTCTCTCGTTTATATGATAGGTGATCTGAATTCTGCAAAGTTATATGTCCTTAGAGGAAGTACATTGCATGGTTCTGTTACCGCTACTACTGTTTCTAATGATGAACCTAGTAAGACTAACATGTGGCATATGCGTCTTGGACATATGAGTGAATTTGGTATGGTAGAATTGATGAAGAGGAACCTGCTGGATGGCTGTACTCAGGGTAACATGAAGTTATGTTAGCACTATGTTTTTGGTAAGCACAAGAGGGTAAAATTTAATACCTCAGTTCATTGCACCAAAGGTATATTTGATTATGTACATGCTGATTTGTGGGGCCTTCTCGTAAGCCCTCTAATGGTGGTGCTTGTTATATGCTTACCATTATTGATAATTACTCTAGAAAAGTGTGGCCTTATTTCTTGCATTCTGTTCGAATGCTTTTGATGATTACTGTAGGAAGGAAGCCATCGTCAGGCATCACATCACCCCGTACACTCCGCAACAAAATGGTGTGGCTAAGCGCATGAACAGAACCATCATCTCGAAGGCTCGTTGTATGCTGTCCAACGCTCGTATGAACAAGCGTTTTTGGGCAGAGGCTACTAACACCGCCTTGATCAACAAGTCACCTTCTACCCCACTTAATAAGAAAACTCCCATTGAGGTATAGTCTGGTATACCTGCTGATTATTCATAGTTGAGAGTTTTTGGCTGCACTGCTTATGCTCATGTTGATAATGGAAAATTAGAGCATAGAGCTATTAAGTGTCTGTTTCTTGGTTATGGTTTAGGAGTAAAAGGATATAAGTTATGGAATCCTGAAACTAAAAGGATTGTCATGTGCAAAAGTGTTGTTTTCAATGAATCTGTTATGTTTAATGACAGCTTGTCCACAGATGTTATACCAGGTGGTTCTGATGAGGAGCAGCAATATGTCAGCGTGCAGGTGGAGCACGTGGATGATCAGGAAATTGAAATTGTTGATAATGATGTTCATGATACTGTCAAGCACTCATCCCCTATTTTGCAGCCACAAGATCAACCTATTGCACATCGCAGAACAAAGAGGAGTTGTGGAGCTCTAGTCCATCTAATTGAGGAATGTGATATGGTTTATTATGCTTTTAGTTGTGCTGAACAAGTGAATACTCATGAGCCGGCTGCATATACTGAAGCTGTTGTTTCTGATGATCGTGAGAAGTTGATCTCAGCTATGCAGGAGGAGATGCAGTCTCTCGAGAAGAATGGCACATGGGAGCTTGTGCGCTTGCCAAAACAGAAGAAGACCGTCCGTTGCAAACGGATATTCAAGGGAAATGAGGGTTTATCTCTTAGTGAGCTTCGGAGGTTTAAGGCAAGGTTAATAGCAAAAGGCCTCAGTCAGATTCCTGGTGTTGATTATAATGATGTGTTCTCTCCAGTTGTATAGCATAGTTCAATTCGTACATTCTTCAGTATTGTTGCTATGCATGATCTTGAGCTTGAGCAGTTAGATGTGAAGACAACATTTTTACATGGAGAGCTTGAGGAGGAGATATACATGGACCAGCCAGAAGAGTTCATAGTACCTACTAAGGAGGATTATATTTGCAAGTTGAAAATATCCTTATATGGTTTGAAACAGTCTCCTCGTCAATGGTATAAAAGGTTTGATTCATTTATGTTGTCACGTGGATTCAAGAGGTCTAAATATGATAGTTGTGTATACATTAAATTTGTTAATGGATCACCTATATACTTACTATTATATGTTGATGATATGCTGATTGCTGCCAAGAGCAAGGAAGAAATCACTATATTGAAGAAACAATTGACTAGTGAGTTTGAGATGAAGGATCTTCGTGTTGCTAAGAAAAATTCTAAGTATGAAAATTACTAGTGGCCGACATTCTTGTTTGATATTTCTTAGTCAGCAAAGTAACAATAAGAAGGTTCTTCAGCATTTCAACATGCATGATGCAAAGCCTGTTAGTACTCCTGTTGCACCTCATTTTAAATTATCAGCTTTACAATATGCTAGTACAGATGAGGAGGTAGAATACATGTCAAGGGTTCCATATTCTAGTGCTGTTGGTTCTTTGATGTATGCCATGGTTTGCTCTCGTCCGGATTTATCTCATGCTATGAGTTTGATTAGTAGATACATGGCTAATCCTATTAAAGAACAGTGGAAGGCTGTTCAGTAGATTTTCAGGTACCTTCGAGGCACGACAGATGCTTGCTTGAAGTTTGGTAGGACTGAT